>OX411731.1:0-1250000 GCA_948252095.1 Dicycla oo | reverse complement strand
TCATGGAAATTGTTCTCAGTTGCGTCGCGCCTGTCTGTCTGCCTTTACGGAATCAGGCGTTACTTTACTGAAATCCATGACAGTAGGTAAAATGCAATAATATTGAGTTTCAAGTAGAGTGCCTACTACCGCAGACATTTGCGGTGAGCCACTTTTTGAACTTATAACTAAGGTAATAAGGTTGAAAAGAGGTTTACCGCAAATGTCCGCGATGGTATCTATAGGTTTGGGTTGCATGTTGCATCATATTATCCGCATCCTCTGCATGTGCATATTGTCCCGGAGTCTGGATATGGTTATTCTGGAGTCTCGATCTGGTTATTCCGGAGTCTGGCTCTGGTTATTCCGGAGTCTGGATCTGGTTATTCCGGAGTCTGGATCTGGTTATTCCGGAGTCTGGATCTGGTTATTCCGGAGTCTGGATCTGGTTATTGCGGAGTCTGGATCTGGTTATTCTGGAGTCTGGATCTGGTTATTTCGGAGTCTGGATCTGGTTATTCCGGAGTCTGGATCTGGTATTTCCAGTCTGGATCTGGTTTTTCCGGAGTCTGAATCTGGTTATCCGGAGTTTGGATCTGGTTATTCCGGAGTCTGGATATGGTTATTCCGGAGTCTGGATATGGTTATTCCGGAGTCTGGATATGGTTATTCCGGAGTCTGGATCTGGTTATTGCGGAACTAAAACTAATGATTATTGCAAACAATATTGACAATACCGTCTCGAGTAGCGGCCGCCCACGCTAAGGCGGCTCCGTGCTCAGTGCATATTATTCATCCTATAAGCGCTGAGCTGACGATGGACAATTTCTCCGCGACCAGGAATATGTGGAAATTCCGTCAATCTATTTGTTCTACGAGTAGTAGAGAACTTAAATATGCCTATATTATAAATAAATGAATGCCTGTAATTGTTTATTAATTTGATAATTGTAATCTGTAATTTTAATAATATAATTGGATAATGTGAATGACTGACTATAAGAAATTTGTTTAACCGTGACTGATATCAAATGTATAAGTGTAAAAGTTAAAAATCATTGAGTCAATAATAATAGCTGTACCTAGAAATTTGCACGCCATGAGAAATGGCAGACATGTCGTAAGCCACTTTCATTTTAAGATCTTGCATGCATGTATTATTTTAATTCTGTATGTATACACATGTTCGAGCAAATAAAAATTCATTTCATTTCATTACGTGTGCGATAGATTTCCATATGTTCTACCATCGAGGAACAATTTGTCCATTGTCTGCTCAGCGCTTTAGCCTTCAGCTTATATCCTAGTGGTTCTAGTGACAGTGCGTCACCTGGCGGCGCGGCATGGAGGGCGGCGGGCGACAGGCACGGCTGCTCGGCAGGCTGCTCGGAAGGTTGCGCGGAGACCACCACAAGTACAATTATCTGGACAAACGATACTCGCTCACATCTACCGTGTGAGTAACTTCATTTGTATTCATTACGGCCAGTCAGCACGCACTGTACAGCAAAATACTCGAGCAGTTTTGAATAGAATTGAAAACGGCGTGCGAGAGATAATTCTTTGTGGCCTTTGTTTGCGTAGGCTTTTTTCAACTCATTCAGTTTGATATCACTGCTCGAAAATGTTACTGCAGTAGGTATACCAGTGCTCTTGCACTGGCTCTTTCCGCTCGAGATAAGTATCCACAGCTCGCGACAACTGTCAGTTGTCAAGGGAAGGTAGAACGGACCACTTAAGACGCTACCGAGCGCGCAGTGGCGCCCTCATCGTTTGTTTTGTTATTTCTTTTAATTTAAAAAGAAATTGCAGAAAATAAGCACGTTAAGTTGTACTCCACAAGACTACGTTATTATTATTATAAACAGTAGTTTTATATTGTTAAGTTTTATTGTAATCATTAAAACGGGCTATTTTCTTTTTAAATTAAAAGACATAACAAAACAAACGATGAGGGCGCCACGGTGCGCTCGCTAGCCTCTTCAGCAAGAAGGAATGTAGAAAAAAAATCGATTCGTTTTATTCACCATTTTCAAGAGTAAAACTGATCAACTTCACTCTACGTTACTTAGTAATTATAGGTACTTAGGTATATCACAGATCATTAAGTAATTAAGACATTCGATGATTTCTAAAAACTCAAACTGTTCCATTTTACTTTTATATACGAGGAAACGGACTCGAGGTAAAACGGACCACACAGGAAGGCAAAATGGACTCTCATAAAAAAAAAAAGTCAGAACATAGAAACACTACCTCATCTGCATCATCTTCGTCACATCCAGTGCAAGCACAATGTACCATAGAGGAAATTATGGACTTTAAAGCTATTCCCACTTGATTCTGAAAACGCTTTCATCGTCGGATAAACTCGTCATATTTCTTTTTTAAATCTCTTTTATCACTCTTCATTCTTGTTTTTCCTTAGAAGTTTTTGGTCCTCTGATGTCCCACAATGAACAATAATTAATTCTTTTTCTATCTTTTCCTATCCGTCAGGTCCGTTTTGCATATATGACATACACCAACTAAAACACTTAAGTTCTGGTTAATCCGTAATGCTGTCCACATAGTTTGATAATTAGTTCAATCACTGTCCATACAGAGACAGCGAGAACATAATTATCACAAAGCCAACGACCATACAACCCAAAGCAAACAGTAGGTCGATTCAAAATCGCCAACCCGCACCCTACACTATCAATCGGAATCATATGTTGCTTCCTATTTGGCACAGCCGTGAGACACACATTATTCTCTTTTTTTTTCTGTTTAGATTTAAGCTTTTTTATTGTATAGGGTTAAGTTTTTTTCTTTGTTTTTTTTTTTTTTAATTTTAATGTTTCTTTCTATTTTGGTTGTTGTTTGCACTTATGGCATGTGCGGAATGTTTTCTTTCTTTCTTTTTTCATATGTACGAAAAATTTGTCTGCTCGACGACGTAAATAACGCAATGAATGTTGTTGAACTGTCAAAATGAAACAGAGTCCGATTGATAATGTGTTTCGCAATCATCAAAACATGGGAAACAAATTTTACTTGTTAAAACAGTACTCACGTGGACGCCGGCGTTGCGTACACTGACCAAGAGAGTGAGCATGACGGGCTTCCTCATGACGCCACTCATTCAAGACGGCGTTAAAATTATTTAGGTGGATCTTTGTACCTGCAGGCTGCAGGGGTCGTCTTACCTTCCTTTCCCCTACCTATATGCAAGAACTTCAACGTTGATGGCCTCTAGAGATTAAAAGAGTATCTAAACAAACTATTCCGACTAGTAAAATTAATTTACTTACAAACAACATAGTAGCTACATAATCCAAGTCTGTCACCTGATCATTAATACAATATCTACCTTCTATATCTAAACAATACCCGTACATCCGCAGCAATGGAAGGTCGTCGGCACAGGCGGCACACTACGTGGAGAACAGTGTCTTTTACTTAAATATAAAACCGTCGAATAATGAAGCCCCTACTCTGTCCAGCATGAGCGAGAGTACCGGCTGCAGCACCACCAATGAAGACGAGGAGTTGGAGCCCCAGGTCCTGCACACACCCTCGCCGAACGCCTCCACCGCGATTGTTGATGACCAGTTTGTCGCTAACATTGATTTGAGGTTAGGCAGAGTTTTTTTTATTTATTATTTTTTAGCCAAGAAGTAGTTTAGCTTTTGGAGGGGCTAACCTGAGTCGTTGTCCGAGTTCTTGGTAGGTAAAACATAAACTGATAGTGACTGACGTAGCTTAGCCGACGCCAGTTCCTGATTTCATCGTCTTCTGGTTCCTCTGGGTAGGTTCTAATCAGGGCTTTTAAAGGTAAACACTAAAGAGGCAGGCCAGTTGGCGTGGTTGGTTAAGATACCGCCTATCATGCCGCAGGTCGTGGGTTCGATTCCCATCCAGGACAAACATTTGTGTGCATGAAACATGTCTGTTTGTTCTGAGTCTGGGTGTAATTATCTATGTAAGTATGTATTTACAAAAAAAAAGTAGTATATGTAGTATGTTATCTGGTTTCCATAGTACAAGCTCTGCTTAGTTTGGGGTCAGATGACCGTGTGTGAAAATGTCCCAGGATATTATTATTATTATTAAAGATACCTGACGGTCAGCAGACATATAAACTCTTAAATTTACGGCGTCTTGTGGTGACAGGGGTTATCTGTTGTAGGTATGGCGGGCAATACTTGACACCAGAGCAGCTGCCCGAGTTTTGTGACCAACTCAACCACTTGGTCGAAGTGATAAGAAACATACAGTCTTATGCTAAAGTCACCGGAGAATACCCAAGGTAAGTACTAAGTTCATACGAATAGTCATCTGTCAGTTGATTTCTCATAGATCCCACTTGTTTTCGAATCTATAGTATTTTTCTCAGTAGATTTGTGCCCACGTCAGTGGCCTTCTATGTCCTCAAAGGTGCAGATTACACTTTGAATATTTCAGTAAGCGGGGCATGGTATGGGGCATACCTTGATCGCATTCATTAATACAGGAAGTAACTTTAGTCATGCTTCTTAACTCGTGAGAATAGCGTGACGTGGAGGCAATACAAGAAACGTCAGAAATCATACCAAAGTATCCTGGCTAGGCTTCAAAGTCAAAGTGTACTTCAGTCGGCCTATTCTGTAAAGGTGAAGTGAGCTGTCATTCCACCTGATGCTAGGGATTGACTGATAGCTCAGTTCAAATCGGCAGATCCATGCTTAATTTAACTTGAACTCCAGTGAACTGGAACGCCGCCTGGAACAAGAAGCTCGCGAGGTGTCCGCTATAGCCGCTGAAGCGCGCAACGCACGCGAGGTGGTGGCCCGCGTGCGTGCTCAGCGACGTGCTGTGCGCGCACACAAGAAGAATCTAGTGTCGCATCTAGCTAGCTTGAGGGAAACTGGTTAGTTGTTGAGAGATGTAGCCCCGCCACAAATGACTTATTCGAGCGCGTCAGATATTCAGAAGGGATGTTTAGTACCTAAACCCTAAAGGAGCTCCTATTCAAAAGACTGACGATTTGGACGCGGCCAAAACTCATAGCCGATTTTTGAAAATACAAAAAAAAAAATCGTTTAAATACTCAAAAAAACGTTAAATACTCGTGCCCGTGAGATTAATATCTAGACGGTTCAGTTTGAGTCCTTGTCGCACGTGCATATACACTATCAATATCTGACGCGCTCGAGTATTTCCATGTGATAGTTATTTTTTGCATTTTTGAAAACCTGTAGCCGCTCCATGCGCCGGTGAAGGGTTTACATCATACCCTTTTTCTTTCTACCATCTAATCTTCAAAATCCAATAAGCACGACCCCACGACGCTCGAGTAAATCACCATTTAGCATCGTGGCCTCCTCTACTAATAGTTTCGCAAGAGCCTCATTTTTATACTCATAATGTTGAAATTCGAAAGAAATACTTACTTACTAAGCCAAGTAAAATTAAAGTGCGGTCGGTGAACTGCAGCGAGCAACGGTTTTTTTTTTGCGTTATGATAGTTTGTGGGTCGGAGAGACCTCGACATATTACCATCATGCTTTATTTTATATTCATCCTCATCATCATTACAGTCCGGAATCACCACTGCTGGGTGTCGGCCTCCCCTTTCTCCTGCCATACTTCCCGGTTCCGTGCGTCTGCGTCCCTCATGCAGGTGTTTCCCGCGACTTTGACGATATCATCAACCCAACGCGCTTTTGGACGGCCCTGGTTTCTGTGGCCTAAACTTGGGCATCATTCGGTCACAGCTTTACTCCATCGGCAATCTCCGCGTCTAACTAGATGTCCTGCCCAACTCCACTTGAGGCACCTCGCTCTGTCCCCGACATCGTACACTTCCAACCGACGACGGATTTCGGTGTTACGCACTCGGTCTATTAGGGTGATGCCAAGCATGGCTCGCTCCTTGGCCCTTTGTGCTACTCGCTCCTTGGCCTTTTGTATGCGGTGGATAGTCTCCTTTGTGAGCATATTTTTATTTATCTTTTATAAACGTAGATTCTTTTATATTTTGAGAATGTGAGAACGTTGTAGGCATTGTAAACTGTAGATTTTTGACCATTTTCTATTTTGTTAAGTAGCTGGTACTTGTTGACAGGTCTACACTGTCCTCCCATACCTATCAATCAACGCTGTTATTTGAAAACATTGTAAAAGCCAATATATTTTTTTTAAAGAGTAATGCTGATGTTTACTGGCGAATCTTCTCCATAGGAAACGACCAATAATTGGAACCACATAATTGGAACCACGCACCTAGCTTCTGACGTTTTATACGTGCCCTAAACCTAAGTATGCGTATATGGTTTATGTGAAATAACATATTTTAATTTTTGATTTTGATCCCGTTTTAAAATGTACGGTAGCCAAGCCGCGGGCAAAAACTGATATACAAACGAATTTTTTATTTTATTTTTTATTGCCAAATAGGCCTGCTCTTGACCTCGATCACGCTTGATAAAAAACGTTTGATGAGGTCTACGATGGAACGAGCGTGCCCAGAAGATGCCTGTTCACTCTTGCTTTGAAGGCAGGCGTTACAGGTGGCAGGGAATATCTGGGGACACTACTCTTAGTATCAAAGAGGTACCATCAAAATTTCGAAAGCACTTGTTTTATTCTACAGAGTTCCGAGAGCTGGAGAGTACGGTACGCCTCTCAGATAGGAAGTTGTTCAAGAGCTGGGAGTCACTGAAAGACTCAACGAATCCAGCAGCCTTCGATTCCCTGCTTGATGAAATTAAGGTCTGCTGAATTTGGTCCTTTAGTACGCAAGTTGAATCGAAATAACGTTTTGGCATATTAGGTACATACTTAAACCATTTTTTATATGAAGCCTGAAGATTGGAGAGACACTTAGATCGCTAAATATGTTTAAATACTGTACTTACCTACCATATTTATGTATGTATGGTGTTAGTCCGTCAAACAAAAAAGTTTTTCCTACTTATTGTTAGAAGGCGCGTAGCGTAGGGCTGCTTAGAGTAAGCAAGAGTGGAAGGATTTGAGGAAATGCCTTTGCACAGGTTGGAGTAGGAAGTAGCTTTTTTCTCAAAAGAATATCCACTTCTGATTCGCAACGATCACAGTACCTACCTACATACACATTAAAAAAAACTCAGCTCCTTTTTATAACCGAAACATGTTAACATCCACATCCAGAACAAACAAACAGCACTGGAATGCTTACTCCGGCTGGTGCATAGCAAGCAGTCGTCCCTGAGCCGCGCCCCGCCCCCGCCCCTGCCCCCGCCCACGCCGCTGCCGCCGCCAGAGCCGCTAGACAATGATGGTTTGTATCTTCTACTTGCTTTTAACAACCAGTACCACTGAACCAAAAAAAAGGAAAACATCGCGAAGAAACCAGCATGTCTTAAAACCAAGTATTCGAAGACTGTGACAGCCACCAACCGGCACTGGGCCCGCGTGCTGAGTAACAACCCACTCCCTCTCACAGACAGAAGGCCTATTTTCCAGCAATGGTATCATAATATTAGGTTGGGGAAAAAGTCTTTTCGCATTATAGTATGTATGAACTTGTAATAAAATCTCTTTGGCTATACTATTTGTATCTGGCTGGTTTTGGTATCATTGAAAGTTTAAATTTTAAAGAACATAATTCCAAATTCAAATTAGGAAAATGTGTGATTTTCATTTGTTTTTCGTACCGTCAAGATGAGTGAATCTGATGAAGCAATTCGATACATTTTAAAATTTTACTACAAAAAAGGTAAAAATGCAACGCAAGCCGCGAAAAAAATTTGCGATGTGTATGGACCTAGTGTACTGTCTGTGAGAGTAGCACAAATTTGGTTTAAGCGTTTTCAATCCGGAAATTTTGATGTCAAAGATGCATGTCGCTCTGGTCGCCTTATTACGGATAAAATGGATGCCATTTTTGAAAAAGTGGAGCAAGATCGGCATTAGGGAATGGTCCCGGGAAATCCCAGTCCCGATAATCCCGGGAAATCCCGGGATTTTTGTATAGACTAAAGAACCGGGACGATCACACCTCGTCCCGGGACTTTCGTGACCTTCGGGACTTAGTTGAAAAGTATAAAATTAAGAAGATAGTTTCCCCATTCAGATATCATAGTAAAAGGTTTCTTACTAAGATTTTATTTAAAACTAGAGGTCCGCTTATCGGTTTCACCTGCTGCTACACGTTTTTCCGAGTGAATGAGGTCAAAAGTAGCCTTTGTTACTTAAGGATCTTGTAGGTTTTTAGTGGTGAAAGATTTTTTTTAAATATAATCAGTAGCTTTAGAGTTTATTGGTTACATACCTAGAATACCTATAAAAAAAAAACAAATCTTTCCTCTTTGTAATACCTAACCTAATAGTGTAGAATCTACACTGTACTTAGATAGTAGTTCGCTCATCGGTTTACCCGGTGCTTGCTATTGCTGCCTGTTTTCCCGTCAGAATAAGGCATTTTCCCGCGGTAAAACAGTCTATGTCACTCATACTCAGAAATAATGTAGCTTTCTAATGAATGATGATATATTTTTTGAAATCGCTTCAGTAGTTTCGGAGTTTATCGATTACATACATACAAAAAATCTTTCCTCTTTATAAACACCCGCGTTTTGCCGCGTGCGATGCGATGAGGGCGAGGCACCTCGTCCACCCCTCCCGCACCGCAACTCACTGTGCAGCCGCGCCGCTGCGCCAAGTCGCCGCCATTTGCGAACCTCTGCTCTGCTCGCTCAGTCGATTGGCGGCATTTCGTAGGTAAAATCAAAATATGTGTCTTAGTTGTCGTCAAATTGTCGTAACAGCAAGCGTTAAATGCTGATTTGACTTGTTGTTTTCTTCTGTTGATTATTTTTTCAAAGAATAGTAAATGGTTCTGTTATCGTTGATTTTTTAAATATAAATCTTTAATTAATACTATGTAGTTTTCATTACCTACGTAAATACATAAATACTAAAGACCTATTAAAATAAAAATACCAGCAGTAGGTAAAAAAAATACCCAAAAGTCCCGGTTCTCCCGGTTCCTTCACCAAGTAATCCTGAAAATCCCGGGACGCAAGAAGAGCACCGGTTCTTCATTCCCTAATCGGCATAGTTACGACGTAGCTGAAGAACTGGAAATTGACCACAAAACAGTTTTGGCGCATTTGAAAAAAACTGGGTACACAAAAAAGCTCGACATTTGGGTACCTCACGAGCTCACTGAAAGAAACCTAATGAACCGTGTACTCATTTGTGATTCTTTATTACGACGTAATGAAACCGAACCATTTTTGAAGAAGCTGATACCTGGTGATGAAAAGTGGACGTATGACAAGAACGTGCGAAAAAGGTCGTGGTCAAAGGCCGGTCAGGCTTCACAGACTGTGGCGAAACCTGGGTTAACTCGCAACAAGGTGATGCTGTGTGTGTGGTGGGATTGGAAGGGCATTATTCATTATGAGCTGTTACCACCAGGCAGGACCATCGATTCTGAACTCTACTGCGAACAACTGATGAGATTAAAGCAAGAAGTTGAGAGAAAGCGGCCGGAATTAATCAACAGAAGGAGTGTGGTTTTTCATCATGATAACGCTAGACCTCACACATCTTTAGCCACTCAGCAAAAATTAAGAGAGTTTGGCTGGGAGGTGTTAATGCATCCGCCGTATAGTCCTGACCTTGCACCTTCAGATTTCCACCTGTTTCGGTCTCTTCAGAATTCTTTAGGCAGTGTCAGGTTAACATCACGAGAGGACTGCCAAAACCACTTGTCGCGGTATTTTGGCCAGAAGAATTTTCTTAAAAAATGCGAAGAAACTTATTCCCCAACCTCGATTTTGCTATGCTTATGCTGTTGGCATGAAGTTCTTGCGGCAGCAGTTGACTGGTAGAAATTGTAGCGCGTTCATGGATTTTCTAATATATTTTTTGTTTTTTTTTTTTTTGGAATCTGTTATTACGCATTCAAATAATGGGGTCGTTCCCGCTCGTTAGTACCCCGTCGTATCACGTTCTTCCTCGTCGTCCCGGAACAGTGTTAAACTGTTCCGGGACGACGAGGAAGAACGTGATATTTTTTTCCCAATCGTTCACCCGCCTCATTCCGCGTCTAGTTCAAGAGTCAGATAGGTTAAAGAAAAAGTGCTTTAAAGGTACTTTTTGAATGCACTAACTTAATGAACAACGAAAAGATAAATTCTTGTTCTGCAAACGGCTGTCAAGTGTTTTGTATCGTATTAAAGATACAGTCACCGACACAGAAACTTGGCCACAAAGTTGCACCATAGAGCACTCAAACATAACTAAGAGTAAACATTTTTTTTTTTACCTACCCTCATAAGAAACAGTCATTGGAAACACTAAGACCCACTTGCACGTTTTGTCCACGCATTTCTCCGAAACTATTAATCGGATCGAAAAATCGGTTTAGTAGTTTGCAAGATTTGGACCAAAATTTTTTTGTCACATCGACTTGCTTAACCCACTTTATTGCAATTTTTTTTACTGGCGACACCAAATGCGACAAGAGCGACTCTCTCACCGGGCCAGATAAGTTTGTGGGACTGTATCGTAATGTGGAGTAAAAGAGATGGGTATACAATTTCCGTTCATTCATTTTTGATCGGATTACATATCGGGGCAAAGATATTGCAATTCTATTATGTTTCGTATATCGAACAGCAATGTTTCCAACTCGAAATACAGTAATCGGTGTTACTTTTTAGTGGCGCAACGCGTAATCAGAGTTAAAATGTTAATTACTTAAATTAGAGTTCACAAACTCTACATTTATTTATTTAACCCGACTAAAAGTGTAAGTGGACTTTAGTGTTTCCATTGATTGTTCTTATGAGGGTAGGTCAAAAAAATGTTTCCTCTTAGTTCAAGAGGGTACCTGATTCATTAAGGCTTGGCATTACGCCGTTGACCTCGCTCAAATGGGCGTTACCGCCGAGAATGCCCCGCGCACCCCCTCATTATAATTACGCGCGAAGCGATCACTAATATTCTATTTTGCACCGCTGACTGCCAGTACTGCCACAGAGCCATGACGCGCGACGCACGCATAGGTAGCCTGTTGCATATTTCAGAGCAGTGGTGCAGAACATTTTTAGGTAAAAACTTGTATGTTGTAGAAAAACAAATACAACACTTGTGTAAACTATTATATTTTTAGAAAATATATTTTTTTAATGACTAAGAACTCATTGTAATATTACTAAAACAGAAAATGGGCGGCAGAATATAGACAGTTATTATTATTAGCTTTCCCCGCGACTTCGCTCATAAATAAAAGTGAATAAGCTAGTACCTAAAAGTACTACTAGTAGTCGTTTTAAGTACTTCAAATATTTAAAAAAAAAAACGCAAAATAAATCAAGTGGAAAATCTGAGCAATACACAAATCTGCCGGCCATATGCTTGCACGAAGCTCAAATGCCATATTAGGTTCATGGGGTCCATGAACCACAATGCGTCCCATATGGTTTGTGGGCCCCATACGACCCGTGACCTCAGTTCAATTTATTATAAGTCACAAGCGGTCGTGGGCCCGGAACTTATTAGTTCAATAAGGCCGGCCACATACACAGACTGAATTCCGTTTCGGAATTCCGTTCCGAAATATCGATTTGGAATTTTCGAAGGCAGTAAATCCATACAAAATCAAGGATGTATCACACACGTACAGTAGTTCTTCGTTTATTTTGTATGGCTTTGCTGCTTTCGAAATTCCGAAATGATATTTCGAAACGGAATTCCGACTGTATGTGGCAGGCCTAATCAATTAATATATAATTATAATATACAGAGTCGTTCATTTACAGGGTCCATTTTTTTTGGTTTTGGTGATGGTTTTTTCTTGATCCATTTTTATTGCATGTCAGTGACTGATGTTGGGATTAAATTTGTTCAGGTTATACATTGACAAAAGCAAAATAAAAACACATTCAAAATTATAAATGATTTTATTTTTGTAAGTAGGTTTGTACAAACACTTTCACAAGTCAATCATGTTTTTTTTTTTTTAAACTAGTTCTGGTCGGCGTTTCCTATCTGACTACTCTGAGAAGAAAGGCCGAAACAAACTCAGAGGTCATAGGCTCTTATAAAGACCGGACATAATCTTGGTCAGTTCATGTGAAGACCATGTAGATTGGTGTCTGAAATGGTCTTTTGAGGAAAGAACCACACAGATTGAGAGGACCTGTCCAGCCAGTGCACGCATTTGTCAGTAATCGCGCAGCTCACCTCAGAACTTAAGGAGCTCAACGATTCGACGAAAATATTAAAGAAAAGGCATTTGGGTAGGCCGCATAAATTACTCAAACTGCCAGACCATGATTAAAAATAACTGAGAGAAAAAATAAAACAAACAAAATAGCAATGACCCACATAGTATTCACATTCACAATAATTAAAATAATATAATACTTTACAAAGTAAATATTCATGTCAACATTCAGTATGCAAAAATAAAAATTAGTAAAAAGAAAATTTGGAGCAGCTCAATCCCAAGCCTTTATGTCTTCAATATAATCTTTAACGGTATAAAAAAAAAGCTTTCTGACACAATTTGGTTTCAAAATTAATTTTAATTAAGTTTAATTGTCTACAACACATTTTTTTGCATTTGCTTTTTCTACATTATAATCATCAATGTATTTTACTTCATCGTCGTCACTTTCATTTCTTTTGTTTCTTTTTGAAGATATGGGAATAATTTCTACTTACACTTCTGCATCATGTGTTGCATCATTTATTTCTTCCATATTATTTTGTTCACGCATGTTAGCTAGATTTTCTTTGTTTTCCCTTCGTTTGCTTTTTATTTCAATAGCACGACATATATATTCGGGATCTCTAATTGGCATTTTTCGTGGGTGTCGAGGGTCAACTAATTCAGGTAAAATACATTCTGTGTAAAATGTTATTAGTTTTTTTTTTCATTGTTTCTTCCCAAAAGCCGTCGTCCCTATATATAATATCAGTTTGTATTGCCCTATTTTCTCCCGACCATAAACCAAATAAACATTTTTCTTTTTTTGTTATGTGGAGTTGGCCTTGAACTTGGTAATACCAACTGTGATCCTTATTTATTCTAAATTTATTATTGTCTTTATTTTTTTTAATAGAATGTTATTTTTTTTCTACTATTGCCCTTTCCAGTCCTAATTTATATGCACTTATGGCCATTTTATTTCGCATATTGTACTTTCGTCTATTATACCATCCGGTGATGCACCTAGAAATGGGATCTCTTTATCTATGAATAGGCCGCAGGGATTAACTTTTATCGATTTTTCTTTTTCTAATTGAGTTTTAGCAATACTTTCATTTTCTAGCCCATGTTTGACTGATTTGACGTGATCTATTGGGTTTTTATAAATTAAATTCTTCACCATATTAGCACAACTGATGTCAATGCGTTTTTTAATTACGTTACCGAAATTTGAAGCCGTCAGTTAATTTCTTCTTAGTTCGAGCCATTCACTTGACTCACTTTGAAGTATTGTACCTGTTTCAATTCTTATTCTTTCATCTTCATTCTTCTCTAAATTTTTCAAAAATATTCTTTTCGATTCCTCTAGCATTTCCTTTGACATATCGGGTTTCGCGCAATCCTGTCCATAATTGATGGAAGAGGCGTTTTGATTTTCCAATGTTCTTCTTTTCTTCTTTGTATATTTTTATATTATATATATCAAATTGTGCATTTCTATGCTTTTCTTAAATCCCTCGACAATAATCGTTGACTCCATGCCGGTAGATGGTCCTGTAAATGAAGACAAAAAGTATAATAATGTATCTTTCAGTATACAAAACCTATATTACGGCTTTAGTTCTCTAATGGGTTACCTCTACCATTTTTATATAATAGATATTTAGTTTGATTTCAAAATAATAAGGCGAACCATTTACGTTTAGTTAATTTATAAAACAAACAAACAGCAATACGTTTCCACTTATAATATTACTAGGATTTTTATGTAAAACACATAAAATATTTACCTGTATAGTTTTTATAACAAATATGATTTGTTTGTCGAGATTCCTTTATTTTCTGCTCTAGCGCAAATGTAGCAGAACTTATTTTTGACAGCCATGAACAATATTTTATTGCTACGTTTACCAAGTATGGCTGCTGCTCCTGACAGTGAGGAGTAGTTTTTTTTGTATGATCTTTTTCCCCAACATCCGTCAGCAATGACATCAATTATCGGTATTCCCTTTGCATTTACTTTACCCTCTTCAGCGGCAGCACATCTTTCCTCTTCAGCAGCTTCGTTCAAAGATCTTAACGCTTCAGATTCCCACGTTTTGTTTACTATATCCATATGAAAGGTGAATAATTTTTGTGAGATCTCAGGAAGTCCTAGAGTTGACGTAATTTCCAGAAGTTGCGTATGTCCACATCCTGCTGCTATTGCCCCAGCTACGGCACATGTGTTTAAATTCATTTCTTCTGGGGTGTTGTCTCCCTCTATTATAAAACTCATGTTACATAAAAGACATTTCAGTTTTAATTTATTCATTAAACCTGTCAAACGTTCAGATACGATTTTTATTGACTTTAAACCGCAGTCCAATGGTCCGTGGCTCGATATTTCTTGGAGTGATTTAAAAAAAATTAAACAATACGTCTACCAATCGATAATTCTTCAGTTCCCCTAAAACAAAGTAAAATATAAAATTCAGTTGAAATACTGATGGCTTTAAAAAATATTGTAGCTTATATTGTATACGTTCATCCACGTTTACTTATAAAAGGGTTACGTTAATCCAATTTAAAAATATGTCATTTGATTTGCTTATAACTTTAGGGTCCTATGAAACTCGCCAACCTCGTTACTTTTCGACCCCTTGTAGTCCGAGAGTCGCAATCTGCAGGTTACATCCATGGGGTCCAAAGTGGATGGACAAAAAAAGTCCACATACTGTCGGAATTCCGTTTCGAAACATCGATTCGGAATTTTCGAATGCAGCAAATCCATGCAAGATCAAGGATCTATCACACACGTACAAGTAGTCCTCCGTTCGAAATTTTCTCCGATTCAAAATTACGCATGGTAGTCTGTGCGTGACTTTGTATGGGTTTGCTGCTTTCGAAATTCCGAAACGATATTTCGAAACGGAATTCCGGGACGGAATTCCGACTGTATGTGGCTGGCCTAATTATTACCCTGTATTAGCAATCTGATTGCGATGAGTAATAATACAGGGTCAAATTAAATTAGCTAGTGAAACTCCACAGACGTGATGGGTATCGATATCTAAACATGATGAACTAGTTAGCTGCGACACATATACAGGTTCAAATTAAATTAGCTAGCGAAACTCCGGCCAACGTAAATTCGTACGTGTTTAATAGTAACAAGCTATAGATTCACTGCATGCGAATCTATAGCTCGTTATGTCGTTACTGTGCCGCCGTGTCGTAATGCCGCCCGGTCGTTTGGAATCTATACCTTGTTGCCATTAAACACGTACGAATTTCCGTTGGCAAATTCAAAACGAAAACAGTTTCTCGTTCTGGCGACGAAAGGTACCTAGGTAAGTATAAGCAGCTGATAGGTAGGTACCTGCTTAGGTACGCATATTACTTATACGTACCTACTACCTACCTATATCTTTTTATCAAAACGCTTGATTGATGGTTACTAGTAAAATGTTAGATAGGTACTCAAATTACTTACCGTTTCATTCTTTTTATTCTCCTCTTGTATTTTATTTTCAAATTACGCTTAGTGCGTCTTTTTTGTCACCCATATTGATTTTATAAATAAACTTATAATAACACAAATATTTCCTATGTAGTATTACTAACTATATACTAAAAACTACTCTAATATTTACACACACAAAAACTATTAAAATCAACAAAATAAGTAGGTAGGTATTTGTTTACAATACTTTCTAATGGTATTGTCAGCAACGAAAAAATGCGGGAAAAAGTGGTACAGGTCCGTTCAGCACTGCGTCTTGTCCCGCACTAAATTAATAGGCGACAGAGGGGTTGCTCACGCGATTGAGTGTCGATTTATGTAAAAAATAATGACTATAAGTAATTAGAAAAGTTATTTAAAAAAATAAGCCGAGGATTCCCTAGGTATTGTATTGTGTAATATCATGATGACTATAAAAAAACCTAGCGATTAATAATTTCGAAGAAAAAAGGTTTTATATTTCTAAAACAGGGGTTACTTTTCATGTATGTTAATGATATTTAAAATTATTTTTTATTTTTTTCTAAGTGAAGGGGACATGTGTTTTATTGTGTAGTTTAACATATTTTTTTTTAAAGATCATTATGGTACGGGTTATGGAGAAAAAAGGTTTTAAACTTCTTCAGTTCCAGCCTAATTTACATATAGCACCGCCTTAAGTTTGAGTGCACTATAGTGCAACTTTGTGGCCAAGTTTCCGTGCCGGTGAGTGTATACGATACAAAACACTACAGTCGTTTTCGAAACAAGAATAGAAGCATTTATCTTTTCGTTGTTCATTTTTAATCGACTTCAAAAAAAGGAGATTATCAATTCGACACGTATGTATGTAATATTATTGGAACTGCAATAATATTCACATATGACAATCTATTGGGGCTTCCAAACAAATATACAAAATTTTATAGATGTTTGTTTGTTTATATGTATGTATGTTTGTCCACGCATTTCTCCGAAACTATTAATCGGATCGTGACCATTTTATTTCATTAGCTTACATTTACTTCAATTTAGGGAACGGTGCAAGTTTCATCAAAATCGGTTCAGTAGTTTTCAAGATAATGGACTAATACGTGTAAGTGTGACGGCCTGGCTTGTTGATACGAGCTACGGGTGTGGTTTCAAAGGGAACATCTCAAAACCTTGGTCAAATTCTAGTGCATTATTTATAACAAAATTACACTCTTTTGCAAAAAAACGGGCACCTAAGGAAATGGTCGATTTGAGTTATTAAATGAAATTTAATTGTTTGACGTAGTATGCAGAATACTTATAATCGTGTAAATTTATACGTGTGAAGTGAATTCTGGCAATTTTTTTTTTAATTTTCGATGAATTCTTTAAAACCGATGTACATACACGGCCAAACAATAAGAAGTGGTCGGCAATAAAGACAATATTTTTTTTTACTTTTTTAAATTAACTTTTTGTAATCTGTGTATGTTTTAGTATTGTTCTCAAGTAAGTGACATATGTCTTTATTGGGAATAAAGTTTCTTTAAACCGAAACCGAATTAAATAAAGTTACTAATGTAAAAACCTAATAACGAGTGTGGAGGTCACACTCGTTATTAGGTTTTTCTTGCCAAAATCACAGCTTGAATCCTTCTGGGCATGCTTTCCACGATGTTTTTAATAACTTTTGAGGAATACGTTCCCACTCTTCTGCAATGACTCTTTTTAGCTCCCTGATGGTTTGTGGAGCAGGTTGCACTGATCTTACCCGTCTCTTTACAACATCCCAGACATGCTCAATTGGATTGAGGTCAGGACTTCGAGCTGGCCAATCTAAACGACGGATCCCAACTTCTTGCATGTACGCTTCCACGTCGTCGCCGGAACGGTGTGGGCGAGCATTGTTGTCCATAAAAATGGAATCTTCCCCAAGTGCAGTCAATGCGGGTTGTGCATATGGAATTAGCGCTTCCATTATGTACCGGTGTCCATTTAATGTTCCATTTTCTATGAAAACTAACTCCGTACGCTCCGTCGAATTAATTGCTGCTCAAAACATAACGGAGCCTCCGCCATAAGGAGTGATTTCTTCGAAACACACTTTCGCATAGCGTTCCCGTGGTCTTCGCAGCACTCGCCGGCGTAGGTCCTCTCCACACAAAGAGATTATAGCTTCATCAGAAAACAATACTTTATTCCAGTCCTCCAGAGTCCATGAAGCACAGTTTTGAGCAAACTGAAGTCGAGCAACACGGTGCTCACGGAGTAATTTAGGGCCCCGAGCCGGGCGGTAACTCCTGATATTGGCAGCCAAAAGCCTCCTCCTGACCGTCCACAAGCTGACTTCTACTCCTCTAAGGCTCTTCTTCAGGTCCACACTTGAAGCCTTACGATTCCGCAACGCCTGACTCACCAAAAAGCTGTCATCTCTTGGTTATGTGCATCGTTTTCTTCCGGAACCGGGTCTTCTTTTGACCGAACCGGTATCTTGATACCGTTGCCAAATCCTCTGGACAACTGTCCAGACGCCGTGTCTCTGCGGCTAAATGTGAGTCGTTCAACTGAACGACTCACCACATTTAGCCGCTGAGACACGTAAGTTTGCTAACAACCTTCTTCAAGTAGGGCTATAATTTTAACACCAAGGGGTGTTAAAATTATCGCTTTATCACTCTTATCAAAAAGGGGTATTTAATGTAAAAAATCACTTAGGGTATTTAATGTAAAAAAAAGATTAAATTGTTTAATTTGCAGAAAATATCCAAAAAGTTTTAAAAATCGTTTCAGCAATTCGCGCCATTAGTAAAGCAATTTTACAATAATCCACAATAATCATTATTTTTCTTTTGATAATTTCAAAATTTTAATTTAGAACGTAAAGAATCATGCCAGGATGCTTCAAATAACATGCCAATACATCGTCAAATTAATAAAATCTAAAGTGCCCGTTTTTTTACAAAAGAGTTTATTAACTACTTATTAAAAACAAATATTCCAGTTTTGACTAAAAACTAACTACACCATCGATCGACGTCGAATGACAACAGTCGACAACGATTTGACCGTAATACCGACCGTGATCCCCGTTTGTGAATCGTGACCGTACTACGGGTACGGGTACTACGGTCAGCTGTTCTGTACCCTAATTGCGTAAGACATCCATTGCTTCATATGTTCGAAAAATTTGTCTGCTCGACAACGTAAATTACGCAATGAATGCTGTTGAACTGTCAAAACGAAACGGATTCCGATTGATATTGTGTTACGCAATTAGGGTGCAGGTCGGTAGATGGTGCTCACTGTACGCACCTGAACGGCTGACCGCAGTCTGGTTGCACCAAATACGACGCTCTCAGAGCCGAACTATTATTTTATAAAATTCAACAAGGTCGCGTACTGTACACTACGGCCGAAATATCTTGGCGAGTCCGAACTTCGCGCAGAAAGCTGCGCAGTAACATTTTTTATTAACAAATGGCGACATAAGGCGAGTGTGAGTGAGAGAACATGCTCTCACGGCGGAAATATTTCCGCCGTAGTGTAGGTACGTGAGATTATAGAATAGAGACTTGCCTCCAGAGTCAGGCGCAACTGGTGCTTCCGGCGGTTCGGGCGGCCGTAAGCGACACGAGACACGCGACACGCGCGACTTGCGACGCGCGAGCGTCAAGCGACGTCGCCGGGAGCCACGCTCCGTGCCGCTGTCCGGCGAGCCCAGTCGCCACGCCCCACCGCCACAGGTCACAGTTACCTACCTATAGTCTGTTCAAAAACTGTCTGATGAAAGTGTAAACGAAGCCTTTTCAGGTTAAGCTCAAAATACGTTATGCCACAGTTGAGCCTCAATTTTGCAAAGTTATCCATTGATCCATGAACCATTCCGAGTTTTGTAAAAGTATGACAAGACTACCATGCGGTTTTATTTTTCATATGAGTCGACATCAAATTATGTCCGATTGGAATACTTTATGTTCAAGTACACTTCTCAAATTCAGTTTATTGAGTTTATATTTCGCTGTCCCCAGAATCTAAAATGCAGTTTGATTAGCAGGTGACCCTCTACATCCAAGGAACAGAGAGCACGTCTCGCTACAGGGTCGGCAGCGCCGGCGCAGTTGCGCTCACACCTTTAGAACTACCCTCCGGAGGAAGCGTCAGAGACATACTGTTCTTCACCACTAACTGATCGTCTTTACTAATAAAATAATCGATTCGGAAAACTATTAACTTGGTTTGATTTGAAAACGTCACTTTGATTAGAATTTAGAATAGTATTTTTTGGTTCTTTGGTCATATTATTCGGCAAAAAAAAAATCAAAACGTTTATATTTGTCACTAAAAGAAATATACATTAAAAAAACATTAGGATAGACAGACAGAGGCATAATCTTACAAGAAATGTATTACACAGAATATTGTTCCTAACTCCCAAACTAGGCCTAGGCTTGTATTTTGGGGGTCAGTGTAAGGGTAAGTGGCAAAGGAACAAAGGAGCAAAACAAAACTGGTATTCAGCTGCATCTGGATACACTGGAATATGATCCCAACTGGGAAATGGCTACGCAGACGATGGTCGGGTGGTCCGATTCGACAAAGAAAGGCATTAGAAACTTGTGGTAGATAGGTAGGTAGGTATTTGGGAGCTAAATATTGTAATTTAAATGCGTAGAAAGGTTGTCAAGCAAAGGACACAGGGGCGCCTAGTTTAGCCCAGTTCTAGTGGAATAGAAGTTAAAATTTGCCGAATTAACTCTCAGATTTCATGAAAATAGAAAGAGCCTTGAGCCTAGGAGTTCGTGGCTATGTAACAGCCGCACGGGTCGATCCATCAGGTTAAGCTACGCTTGCCGAGGTTGGTCTGTGGATGGGTGACCATCTTTTCATACCGAGACTCCTCCGTGCCTCGAAAAGCACATTAAGCCGTTGGTCCCGGCTGTCCTTCGAGGATCTGTGACAGTCGTTACGGGTCGTCAGAAGCCCGAAAGTCTGACTTTCAGTCTTACCAAGGGGTATCGTATTACCCAGTAACTGGGTCGTGGAGGTCAGATAGGCAGTCGCTCCACGTAAAATACTGGTATTCAGCTGCATCCGGTTAGACTGGAAGCCGACCCCAACATAGTTGGGAAAAGGCTAGGCAGATTGATTTGAGTAAAGAGCCTTATTCTCAACCTAGAAATTAGTTAAAATGCTTATCTGTGAATTCGCTGTTGTCATTTACCAATCTAACTATTAAGGCACCTATTCCGTAGTTACGTATCACTGATTCTTTCCAGTAGAAATTTTCGATGCATGAAATAACAATTTATGTTCTTCGATAAACCATTTGTGACAAGCGTGACACATTAAATTGTTTATGTAATGAATCGTTTATTTCGTAGCACAGTACCTACGATAGTAATTCAATACTTGGTACGCCAGGTCGACTTGAAAGGCGTGCTGACGTTACATTTGAATTTTGCGGAATTTTTGAGCACAGAACAAAGGTTTTGCTTCATTTGGACTTCTTATCTCCTATCTGCACCCTGATTGCGTAACACACTCGATCGGAATCTGAATCATTTTGAAGTAAATTGGTAATCCATTGCTCCATATATTCGAAAAATTTGTGTTAACAACACCGTAAATAACGCAATGAATGTTCTTGAACTGTCAAAATTAAACCGATTCCGATTGGTAGCATATTACGCAATTAAGGGTGCCGGCTCTATTAGCTTAGTGTAACAATAGAAAAAAATCTAACGGCGCAGTCTTCTGAATTTCATGTCGTCGACGTCGGTTCCACTTTTCTATCAACGTTAGGCGTTTTGCATTCAACATTGTACTCGCAGACTGCACGTTCCTGCTATTAGGCAGAAAATCTTTTTTAACCGACGAAAAAAGGAGCAGGTCCTCAAGTCGAGGCGTTCTTGTTTTTTTCATTAAGGTATACTCGTACCTTGATGTTGGTCCCATGTAAATTTGATTAACTTTGCTTGGATAGTTTTTGAGTTAGGTTCAATAATACGTATTTTTTCCCACTTAAGTGGATGATGTTCTAATTTATTTTGCAGGTATTGGTCAGTATTCAAATTTTTGTGGGGTTACCACAACTAAAAAGTGGCAAATAAAAACTTTCTTACAAAAAATAAAATAAAAAAAAACAGCCGACTTCCAAAAAAACACTAAGTGAAAAATAACTTTAATTTCGGAAGTCTGTGGCAAAAACAAAAATACAAAACCAAAGACACCATCATCTTCCTGCCCTTATCCCATGTTACTTGAGGTCGGCGCAACACGTTTTCTTCTTCCATTCTCCCCTGTCAACCGTCACACTATCATTCACTCCCTTCTCTTTCATATCATTCTTCACACAATCCATCCATCTTTTCTTCGGCCTTCCTCTCCCTCTCCATCCATCAATATGTATATTCATCACTCTTTGAGTCACATGCGTTTTGTCCCTTCTCATCACATGCCCATACCAAGCTAAACGATTTCCTTTCAACTTTTCTGTCACTGGCGCTACTTTCAAACTTCCTCTTATATACTCATTTCTTACTTTATTCATTCTCGTCACTCCACACATCCATCTCAACATTCTCATCTCCGCTGCCTGCAATCTTTTTTCATCCGTCTTCTTCACGGCCCAGCATTCAGACCCATAAAGTACGACAGGCCTTATCACGGACTTATAAATTTTCCCTTTAACTTGAGGGGCATCCGTGGGTCGCAAGTTGTTCGTGTGACCTGTCGCCATTTCATCCATCCTGAGTTGATCCGGGGCGTTACGTCTCGGTCTACTTCGCCATCTCGTTAGACAAGCGACCCAAGGAGAACAAAACCAAAGACACCGACTTCCGAAATTAAAGTAATTTTTCACTTTGTAGTGTTTTTTTGTGGAAGCTTTTTTATGTAAAAAAGTTATTCATGAACTTATTGCAGCGAGGATGGACTTTACGTAGTACTACTTACGTACACCAGAAGACTGGCTTACTCATATCTCAAACTACCTATGATTAGCTTATTGAACTGAAATAGGTGTGAGATATTTTCTGGTCCTTCGAGCCAGACAAAAGTTTCGCAATCACGAGCCACATTTACTTCCAAAGTGTTTATTTTACAAAGATCGTCACGTTACGGACATAGCTTCGATTGGTTACATTCGCACATGTCCTGGGTGTTCTGGGTGTTACGCTAACATACACTAAGCCTTCTTCTCCTCAGCAGCGGGGGCGGGTGTCTCGGCCGCCGCGGGCGCGGCTGGTGCGGCCTGGGAGCCGCTGGCGGACAGCGCTACAGCCGCGTCCGAAGGCTGCGCCGCTGCTTTTACCTGAAAATAGAAAAAATTGTATAAATACTTGTTCTTTTTATGCGGATGAAGACAATGTTTCTATCCATTTTATTCCATTATACTATTTATTTACTCCAATGCTGAGCAACATTCTTCAACGGTCTCTAAAAATCTCTTAGTAAGTAAGTAGGTAGGTATAGTTTAGCATTTATGCTTGCAGGATCAGCCCGTCTACGGGCTGATATGAAGCGGAAAACACCACGATTATGACTACATGGGGGATCACGGAAACTAAAGCTTAAAAATAAAATAAGCTATGAGACTTGCATATGCATCTATCGCTCTCCATCTAGTGATAACATTCAAAACTTTTTATCAGCTCTTAATGTTATACTTCCATCTCTACAAAATTTTAAAACAGTTATTTTAACAGGTGATATAAACTTAGACATAAAACCTACTACCTTGGACATGCGCTCTCACGAATATCTTAATTGCCTGGCTTTTCATGGCCTTCTCGCTGCACATACCGTCCCAACTAGAGGCGACAACTGTTTGGACCATCTTATCTTAAGAACGAACTCTCCCTCACATTCCTTTGTCTATGACTCCGTGGTCACAGACCACTATCCTTCATTATTCTGCTTGGACAATCAACGTATACGAAGTAGCTCAATCCGTACCGTCGCCTGTATTGACTTTGAGAAGCTAGATGAAACAATGTCTCAACTGGACTTAAGCCCAATTCTCTCCATAACTAACGCTGATGTTGCTACAAATAAACTTCTGGAATCAGTGACCACAGCCATTACAAAACACACCTTAACTAAGAAAGTACCGGCGAGAAAGAAAGTCCTAAAACCCTGGATCACGACTGGTCTGTTACGCTGCATCAGAAATAGGGATGCGTTACATAAAAAAGCAAAACAAGATCCAGAAAACGAAATATTGACATTAACCTACAAGCGCTACAGAAATTTCTGTACAAGAATTCTAAAGAAAGCAAAACGTCTTTATGATACAGCTGAACTGGACAAAGCTGGTCATAATCCTAAATTACTCTGGGAAACAATAAAGCGAGTCACCTACACCAAAAAACCTAATAATACTTCTACACAACTATTAACCACCTCATCCTCACCGATAGAATGCTGTGACAAAGTAAACTCCTATTTCGTTAATGTCGGTACCTTGCTGATAATATCAGATCAATTCCTCAACAACGAACGGCAACTTCTTCTACGGTACACAAAATTACACCCACCTCGTCTTTCGTCCTAGAACATACCGACAATGACGAAATCATATCAACTATATACTCCCTACGGACCTACGCTGCTACTGGAAGGGATGGTATATCGCCCTATTTCCTAAAAAAATACTTCACCCTACTGACACCCATCCTATGCCATATATTTAATCTTTGTTTCGACACTGCTGTCTTCCCTAATTCATTTAAAAAGGCAATTAATTATTCATCCAATTTTAAACTTTAAGTCCCATATAAACATTCTCACAGGTAGGGTCCGGAAACTTATATTCATATTTAAAACACTTCGGAAAATTGCTAATCAAACTGTTATACGAAATGTCTATTTTGCCTTATGCCAATCTATTGTCACATATTGCATTTCATGTTGGGGTGGTGCTGCTAAAACGATTTTAAAACCATTAGAGATAGCACCTAGAGCAGTATTAAAAGTAGCTACTTTTCGGCCTATCATATTCCCTACTAATGAATTATACCGTATGTGGAATATTCTAAACGTAAGACAACAGTTTATCATGCAATCAGTTTTCCTACAACACAAAAGAACGCCTTATAGGACAATCGATAAGCGTAGAAAAGACATAATTTGTACTCTCCCACATGCACGTTCCGCTTTCATCAAAAGATTCTTTTATTTTCTTGGCCCTTCTTTATATGTATAATAAAATAAATACTATAACTGTAACATACTATAACTGTAAGAAAATGGTCTACTCATTCCTTTTAGAGTATACATATGAAGAAACAGAAAAAAATCTTATTTGAGGGTAAGTAAACACACACACACACACACATACACACACACACAAACACACATGAAATAATTTTTAGTCATCTTATTTTCAAATTTGTTCTCAGTTAGTTTTCTTTTTTTGTTTTTCTATACTTACATTTAGTTAGAACTTATTTATTTTTGTAGCAGTAAAATACAAATGTTCGTAAATATAAAAAGAAAAAAAAAACCTATGCTTGTAATCCACGGGGTAACGGAACTGTCACTCCTTCATACAGGTTATACAGTAACCTAGTTAGGAGATCAGAACTGCAACCACTATAATTGTAGCAAATTTGTAATTTTACCATTTATAATACCCATACTGTACTGCAATACTTGTAAATGATCAATAAACATTTATTATTATTAGACTTACCTCAGCCGCGGCCACTTCGGTGGCTTCAGCAGGCGATGGTGCGGCTGCCGCTGCGGCGGGCGCGACCTCCGCCTTCTTCTCCTCCTCCGGCGCAGGCGCACCGTGACTCATCTGAAACAACAGACTCAATTACTGCGGTACTTGAAGATGGGCGGCGGCGTCCACACGTGGCGAGATGGTTGGTTCGAAGTGGTGCACGACCGATTGGGTGTTAGAAAGCTCAAGTTGCTGGCTATTCCAAGGAGTAGTGACTCTTTGTACTCACTTCTTTCTTCGTACCTAGCTTCAGTTATAATACTTGTCTGAAAGATAGTCAGCCAATGCCTCTGAATTGTATTTAGTTTCGAAGAGCAAACTCGAACTCTGGCATAGCTGAAGTTACATGCCATAAACATTGCACAAAAGTAAAAAGGTAAATTAAAAGGACTGCTTCACCTTACCTGCTTGCTTAGGTACCGTGGTGTTACTGGCGAGCCAACAAGATCACGGTACCTACCTAAAGCTCGCTGGTGTTTCATAGCAGGCAAGGCCGATGTATTATATCGCTACAGCTAGTCAGTTCATATGAACTGATTTGCTAAGTAGCCATCTGCTCGCGGCTCATCAGCCTTGTTTGAATTTAACGCAGTTTGCCAAACAAACTATAAAGAAAACAACTAATCTGTTTTTAGGCGGGTTCCCAAAACGATCAATTGAATGCGATTGATTGATACACCATTGATGCGCAAGTTGATCGTCTACCAACTACCAAGTGTAGGTAATTAAAGCGATTGACAATATTACTACTATACAAATTGATGGCAATTGATCAATTGTGATTGATCGTTTCGGAGACCCCTTACAGAATATATATATTTTCTAGTATACACGGCTACATATCTAGCTATATACTGCCGTCATAAGGAAAACAGACGTATCTGACTTTTTTCCAAGTTATTTTTATATTCGGAATCAGCAATAAAAGACGCATCTACCAGAATTTTTATATTGGCGTAAAGTTAACGAAAACCTAATAATTCCTACTATTAAAAGTCGCATCTGCCTTTGTATCTTATGGTTTAAACAGAACAAAATATTTGTTTTCTCAATTTCAATATTTCTGACGTCCTTTTTCTTTATGGCGGCAGTATATATTACCAGTATAAGCTGATCTTGCATTGTATAGGATTTCGGTATAATGAGAGGTCAGCTTATACTGGAAATTCATGTACCTGGAGGTAATATTTTTCAAAATTGCGGGTTAATTTTTCCATGATACCTATCATGGTTTTTTTTTTGTATTTACGAGGCAATTGTAGTTATAAGCTACATGCTTAACTACAAATTGCCGGTACTTTATGGACCAGCATTTTTATTTCAGTCGATTTGGTTCCTTTTTCCAGAATTCGGGACGGTCCATTTGAAGATATTTAATTAAAGCATTTACAAATTTAATTACGCTTGATTCTACGGAATGTAAATAAAAGATCCTTGTGGGACACTTCGACGTCCGCCGTTTCATTCATAGGGTTAGTCTGGCCTACCTACACAAGAAGATAACCAAATGGGTATAAGTTATCGCCGATGACGAAGAGACTTTTAAAAAGCTGACCTATCTACAGGAGTAGGACGTCTGAGGACGTCAATGAAACTCACCATCCGTACATTTGGTCGCATGTAAAATGGACTACGAATGGTGAGTTTTAAATTTTTAAGAGCCGTTAAATTTAGCCTAGTCCTTCTATTCGGGAAAAGGAATACAATGAAACGCTGCAATTGGTTAGGTAACAATTTTTTTGTAAGTAACGTGGCACAATTAGTTAAACGTTAATTAAATTTTGTATTAAATTAAGAAACAAAGATCTTCGAGTTTAGTTGATTCAAGAATTAGTTTATCAACCATTCATTACATCTAGGTAATTAAATATTCCTACCTGTAAAGCCACACACGCGAATAAAGCGACAGCCACTAGAACCTTCATATTCACAATCGTCTAACTTTATGACAATAAAACTTGAGAAGTGTACGGGTTCAATTTATAACAGAGCACGCGTAGCCGCCGGGGAGGTTGTAACCAAAATAACTATTATGATTTGAACAATAATGAGCTCTGTTTATAAAACAAAGATTGGCGGAACAATTAAAATCGTTATCGTTTTATGAGATTGTTTCCAATTTGCCGCGCGTGCTTTGTTCAGTATTGCTGCAGCTGTGACGTCAGTCGCGGTGGTGGCCATCATTTTCTCGTTTGCGGACAGTTTCAGGATTCTGCTGGCTCTCCAGAAGTTCAAAATCTTATCGTTAACAGTTTCATCAGTTTCTTGACTTTCTTGTCAACAGAAGATGGTTTTGCTAGGTACCTACGTAAGTTATTCTGAAAATCCTTGTGATAAAATAATTTACCTGCCTAAGTATAAGTATGGGATTATTCCGATCTGTCACCCTGCTTTGTCCCCTTAGGGGGACAGACCTGAAAAAAGTTTGATCTGTTAGCAACTTTATTCACTCCTATCTGTCTCAGATAGGAGTGAATAAAGTTCGAACTGTCCCCTCGTTGCTAACGGGGGACAGATCAACTTATTTTTTCCTATCTGTCTCTCTAAGGGAACAAAGCAGGGTGACAGATCGGAATAATCCTAAGTATAAAATAAATTAATTGCACCGACCAACGCGTGGTTTGACCAGACTCGATTACTCGAATGAACCCAAAGATTCACACTAGCCCCTGTTCCCTCACGTTACATGGTGCAAGATATCGTTGCATATCAAGGAGTAGACCGGGGGGCGCGATAATGGTAGGGAAGATGTGCCCTTAGGATATAGAAGGGATAAAGAGCCTACCGAGTATGCACCCTACATCTAGTAAGCATTGAAATTGTGGAGAGATGGGTGATATCATGATGGATGGGCTTTTTACGACGTCTCTGCCAGGTTGCTTCAAGTCCAGCTTCTCCGGTGAATCTCTTGGCGGTTAAACTGTGTTTTCGACTCTTTTTATGTCAATGCTATGCTACTTTATACGTTGTTGTTTTCAAAATCTTCGTTTGAGGCCTCAGGTTTCTTGAAAATCACGCTAGCAGCCTTCTTAATCTTATCTCGTTCTTTAATAACGTGAAATTACCAATATAATAGAATGCGGTCCATCTTTGTCCATAATAAATTTTCCAATTACTAGTTTCCATGTTGGTTTTGTTTACGTATTATACTTACTTTTTTTTTAGAAAATTCTTCTATTCCACAGCTAATGAGGTAGAAGTTTCTACAATATTGATCAATTTACTTCTGATTCCTTACGTTGTGTGTAAGTACTGATATTGTAATTTTCCATCATATCATGAAACAGTCGAGATGCTTCGTCCACAAATTCGAATCTATAGTTGTCAAATCCGCAAAATTTCTAGTATTAGTTTACCGGCATTCATATCCTCGGTCCACGGCACTGAGAAATTAATCAGGAAAATCCTAGCCTCCACACTGGTTAATTTTGATGTGCCTTGTTTTACCGAGGCTATTGATGCCTGGAGACTCGCTTGCCCGAATTCTGACCTACCCAACAATCCATCTTCCCAGAGACGGTGGGATGAGCCGCTCTGCAGAGTAGTACAGAACAATTTACTTGACACGTCTGCTACTACTGCGGAGCGTGCGCGCCTACTGGCTGTGGGTAAGTGGGAATCGGGTTTGTGGCTCCATCCACTACCGTCGTCGAACATAGGCACGTTGTTCGACGACACTACTTTCCGCCTCGCCGCTTCCCTGCGACTAGGAGCTCCCTGTTGTTCTCCTCATCGCTGTCACTGTGGTGAAGTTGTCAACAGCCTCGGACACCACGGCCTGTCTTGCAGCCGGAGTGCGGGTCGCTTAGCGCGGCACGCAAACATTAATGACATCATCCGACGTGCCCTTGTTACCGTCGGCGTTCCAGCTGTATTAGAACGCAATGGCTTGGCACGCGACGATGGCAAGAGACCGGACGGCATGTCTTTATTTCCATGGAAGGTGGGTAGGCCTTTAGTGTGGGACGCAACGTGTGTCGATTCTCTTGCGCCTTCCCATCTTCCTGGCACAGCGTGCTGTGCTGGCGCTGCTGCTGCGGCTGCGGAAAACCTCAAGCAGCGGAAGTACCTTATCGGTAACTATATTTTCGAGCCGTTTGGGGTTGAAACTCTCGGGCCGTGGGGTCCGTGTGCTCATGCTTTGTTCAAGGAAATCTCCCAACGGCTGGTTGACACTTCCCGTGACCCAAGGGCAGGCTTTTACCTTGGCCAGAGGCTAAGCATTGCCATACAAACGTGGCAATGCCGCCAGTCTCTTGGGTACATTACCAGATGACAGCGATGCGGATGAATTTTTCGACGCCATATTTTAGTTTTTTTTTTAATAGTTTAAGTTGGTTAGGATATTATTTTTGTAACTTTATTTTAGTGTTAAATTGTTTATATTATAATCCAAAATATTATTAAATAAATATATCTCAACTTACATTTGAAGTTGAAATGTATGGGAGAACATGTTTTTCTACTACAATGGTTATTTATTTATGTTTTGAGACATTGTTGTGCTGTTATTATATAAACGTTTGTTTCACTCCAGTATCAAGCTGCATATCGATCGAAATACGATTCGCGACCGCAAAAAGATTCACAATCATTAAAGTCAATCATAATCATCATAAATCAATACAACTCCTTAAGACCAAACAATCCTATTGACGTCTATTTCATGAAATCTTGACATTTAGGATTACCACCGACTTAAGAGGGAAGCGTCAGGGTAGCCCGCGAAATTCAAATATTATTACGTTTTTTTGCAATTGCAAGTCAGTATTAGGTTGTATGTTAATTCAAATTTAATTCGCGACCGTAACAAACATTATATTTACAGAATTATAATCATTAGAATCAGTAATACAATCTCATAAGTTAGGAAAGACCCCATATATCCAGATTTCATGAAATAGTCATTTAATAGAGTAATATGAACTTGGGAATTGTATTTTTAATTTTTATAATTCTATAGATACAGATTTGTTACGGTCGCGAATCATATCATACAATCTAATACAGAACTGCAAATGGCAAAAAAACGTAAGAAAATTTGAATTCGCGGGCTACCGTGGCGCTTTCCCCTTAAGCAGTTGTGCCACCAATCCCAATGACTATAACTCCGCAAATCCACACTTATTACGGTCGCGAACCATACCCCGACCAACATACAACCCAACACCGACCCGCAAACCGCAAAAAAACGAAAGAAAACCTGAACCCTGCGGGCCACCCTGAACCATGGATCGCACCGGAAGCTTCCCCCCAGCTAAAGCACTAGGAAGTGGTAAAGGGCTGGCGCAATGGAGCACTGTCTTATGTAATTTTGACGCTCAAAAGTGCTGATTCTCAGCCTAATTTGAATAAATAACTTTCGATTTTGATTATGGTCACCAGAGGTGCTTAGTAGGAGGTGGGGCAGTGAATGTTGACATGCCAGAGGTGATTAGTTGGAGGTGGGGCAGTGAACGTTGACATGCCAGAGGTGATTAGTTGGAGGTGGGGCAGTGAACGTTGACATGCCAGAGGTGATTAGTTGGAGGTGGGGCAGTGAACGTTGACATGCCAGAGGTGATTAGTAGGAGGTCGGGCAGTGAATGTTGACATGCCAGAGGTGCTTAGTTGGAGGTGGGGCAGTGAACGTTGACATGCCAGAGGTGATTAGTTGGAGGTGGGGCAGTGGACGTTGACATGCCAGAGGTGATTAGTTGGAGGTGGGGCAGTGAATGTTGACATGCCAGAGGTGATTAGTTGGAGGTGGGGCAGTGAACGTTGACATGCCAGAGGTGATTAGTTGGAGGTGGGGCAGTGAACGTTGACATGCCAGAGGTGATTAGTAGGAGGTCGGGCAGTGAATGTTGACATGCCAGAGGTGATTAGTAGGAGGTGGGGCAGTGAATGTTGACATGCCAGAGGTGCTTAGTAGGAGGTGGGGCAGTGAACGTTGACATGCCAGAGGTGCTTAGTTGGAGGTGGGGCAGTGAACGTTGACATGCCAGAGGTGCTTAGTTGGAGGTGGGGCAGTGAACGTTGACATGCCAGAGGTGATTAGTTGGAGGTGGGGCAGTGAATGTTGACATGCCAGAGGTGCTTATTTGGAGGTGGGGCAGTGAATGTTGACATGCCAGAGGTGCTTAGTTGGAGGTGGGGCAGTGAATGTTGACATGCCAGAGGTGCTTAGTTGGAGGTGGGGCAGTGAACGTTGACATGCCAGAGGTGATTAGTTGGAGGTGGGGCAGTGAATGTTGACATGCCAGAGGTGCTTAGTTGGAGGTGGGGCAGTGAACGTTGACATGCCAGAGGTGATTAGTTGGAGGTGGGGCAGTGAATGTTGACATGCCAGAGGTGCTTAGTTGGAGGTGGGGCAGTGAATGTTGACATGCCAGAGATGCTTAGTTGGAGGTGGGGCAGTGAATGTTGACATGCCAGAGGTGCTTAGTTGGAGGTGGGGCAGTGATGTTGACATGGCCCTACGCTTTATCGTTACTAATTATGACTTGGGCTTGAGAGTTGTGTTGAGAGCCGTCACCCAAGCCTAGCATCGCCCGAAATAGTTGTCCTTTTGAGGCTTAGGTATATATACCTCAGCTTAATTGCAGAGGCATCTTGCTACGCACATTTTTGGCCATGGTGTTTTATGTTCCAAGGCAAGCAAGGTAATAAGAACTTAGGAGTCTATATTCCTGGGAAAATCCTAGGAAAAAGAAAATTCCTAATAATTTGTCAGATCGAAGCTTCTCAATGAGATTATTCTATTATGTTAGCAGGTAACTAAAACAATGGTGTTTGGTGGTCGTGCGTACTTACCTAAACTTATAATAATGACATCATAATGAACCCAGAGGGCTATGCTTAGTTTCCCTACGTTATCGAATCAGAAAGGAAGAGATCCACAGGAGAACTAAGGTAACCAACATAGTCCGAAGAATTGCCAAACTTTAAGTGGCAGTGGGCAGGACACAGCTCGCAGAACAGATGCTTGATGGCCGATGGGGCCGAAAGGTTCTGCAGTGGCGACCGCGTACCGGAAGATGTAGCGTTGGAAACTTCCACAAGGTTGGGAGAGGCCTATGTCCCAGCAGAGGACGTTTTTCGGCTGGAATGATGATGATGATGATGAAGGAACCCAGTCTGTCGTACATAATAATCTGTTGCGGCTAAAACCCGAAGTGCGGCTACACCTGTTACCTCATGTTATTCCAAGCCATAAAGAAATTATAAATTTACTAGATTCTGATCATTGCGGGCAAAGGATTACTATCCAAAACCAAACAAAAAAGTGGCTAAAAGGGATATCATTGTTAACCCCAAAACTACAAGTCGCTTGGAAGCTTTTAAAGTTAAACTCATTAATAAATTAACAGTTTTGGCTAATCATACTGATCCTAATGATCTGTATGATGATTTTTTTAATATGTACTGTCAACAATTTAATCTCATCTTTATTCCCAAGACTGTCTCGGTTAATAGTAACGCGTCTTTCAGTGATTGGGCTACCATTGGTATTCATAAAAGTAGAACACGGCTTTATGAACTATACAATGAAAGGTCTTTTGTAAACACTGCTGAATTTAATTTATATGTTTTAAACTATTCAAAATTATTTAAAAAAGTTTGTTGTATGGCCGAGTCGCGTTATTTGAGTTCGAAGATTAAAAACAGTAGTAATGTAATTAACACGACTTGGAATATTATTAATAGTGAAACGGGAAGGTCTAATAACCAAAGTGCTGACTACAGCCTGTCTATTAATGACAACATAATAAAATCAGCCTCACAAGTCACCGCGGCCTTTGAAAATTTCTTTTCAGATATTCCCGTTTCAACTACTAAATCCCTAAACTCATCAACTTCTGTTGCTGAGTCTTTGCTTAAGGAAAATGTTAATTCAAATTCAAATTCAAATTATTTAATTCAGACATGAGTCCATAGTGTTAGTATAACAAAATTACTTAAAGACTAGTGTTAGTAATTCAAATAATAAAGGTATCATCCTCAACTGGTGTGGATCCTTACCCAGTGACGCAGCAGAGGGGAGTCCCACCGATCTCGGAACACACTCAGGAGACTATTAGTGGCGGTGCGCAGCCGGCCGGCCATGGATGCGGTCCTTTTTCTAATTATAAAAAACAATCTGTGTGCGCCTCCGCAAACATACCGGACGCACTAAACGCCACGACAGCCCCAACAGTATCCTGAATGCGTTATTGTATTGGACACGCAGGTCGCTGTACGCTCTCTGCGTAAAACTGGTCCAAAGATTGCACGTGTAAAAAGACTGGCAGAAAGCTTTAAAAAGAGTTACCTTTACTCGATTTGTACAACGTGCAAATCTTCGAACCAGCATGCTACATCGAACGGCCAGCGACCTGCGTTCCCTCTCTATATCTAGGTTATCTTTAAGATCCTCAGTGACCCAGTGACCCAAGTACTTAAACTTAGTCACCCATGCTAAAGGAGCGCCACAGAGCGAGACACTGGGGACATCTAAATAGTTTATGTCCCGCGCCTTAAACATCATAAGTTCGCTCTTCGTGACATTATACTTGAGCCCATGGGTCACTGCATAGGACTCACAAATCGCCACAAGCGTCCTCAAAGCGCCAATCGATGGGCTCAGCAGCACCATATCATCGGCATAACTAATATTATTCATACAAACGCCGTCAATATGACATCCAACTCTGGTGCTGCTGAGTTCACCGATTAGCCGGTTTATGTATAAGTTGAAGAGGCGGGGTGAACTTAACCCCCCCCGTCTCACCCCGCACTCCAGCTCATACACATCCGATTGAGCCTCAGCCCATCTAACACTATTCCTCTGGTTGTAGTACCAGTAGCGAAACAAGGATGTAATTTCATTCGGTAGTGTTGTCTCACTCTGCAATTTGTTCCATAGTACCTCGTAGGACACAAGGTCACAACGCCCTTGACAGGTCCAAAAAACAAGCAAAAACAGGTGTTTTTCTGGAGGTATAATATTGAACAGTTTGCTTGAGGCACAGTATGGCACTCTCCGTGGATAGACCGGGTTTGAAGCCAAACTGCGCGTCATGGAGTTCAATGTGTTTAGCCAACTGTTGATCAAGCAAACTGTCCAAGACCTTGGCGACTATCGTGGCCAACGAAATAGGCCTGTAATTGGACACCTCAGAGGCATCCCCTGTCTTGTCCTTAGTGATCGGAACTACCACAGTGTGCATAAGGTCTTCCGGTAAGTAGCGGTGACTGAGACATAAATTAAAAAGCAAAGCAAGAACCCTACACAGATGTGGCCCCGCATGCTTCAGGTGCTCGACGCTGAGGCCGTCGTGGCCTGGTGACTTACCTCTACTCATTTTCTTAATAACAGTAGCAACCTGTTTAGCTGAGAACATTACGGTAATCTCACCAGAATCCGACAGTTTCTCTTCATCGAGCACCCGCCGCCCTGTTTGCAAGGGAGACTGCACTTTAAAGTGTCTTAGAAAAAGGTTAGCGATATCTTTCGGCTCAGTGAGACCCGCCACACTCACAGGGAGACTCGGCTTGGCATTTAATTTGTTAGTTGACTTCCAAAATTTAGCAAACTCTCTTTTGGAATGACTATTTGCCAAAATATCTAATTTAATTTGTTCTTGATTATTTTGAAGAAATTTTAATTTAGTCTTAAATGCCCTTCGTGTTTCTCTCATTGTGTCATACAAAGTCCCCTGAGTGGGTGCACCATGTGATAGCCACATTTGATAAAATGTACGAGCCTCCCTATGAGCGTCACTGACAAATTTGTTCCAACCTGTGACATATATTTGTCTCTTAATGCGGTTACTACCTATATACGAGTATGTACACTGCGCACCCTCTTGGAGAGTTGATACTATTTCCAAATATAAGTTGTCTATTAATAATAAATGACCTTCATTTTTACACATTTTGTGAGCACACGTAATACATTGTTCGGGAAAATCTATTAATTTTAATTTATCATTACAGTACTCATAATAATTATTAATTTGTTCCCCATTTCTTTCACCCCAATACACTTTATTACTAAGAAAATTTAGGGCTAAAACCCTCTTATTAATTTTAGCTAAATTACATTCAAATAAAACAGGATAGTGATCAGATTGGTAAACCCCATATGAGACTGATGCATTAGTAATTAACTTTATCAGTTAATGCTTGCGATTCGGAATTTAATTTTGAACAAATTACCTGTAGAGACATAATTAAAACCTTTCACACTTTAAATGTAAAAAAGACAGCAGATCTGTGGGGTAATTCTGTAGAAGTTGCTAAGTCTATTATTGACATTGTAGCACCTACTTTAGCTCTTATCTTTAATAACTGTATCGACTGTGGGGAGTTTCCTGACCTCATGAAATATAGTAAAATAATACCTTTGTTTAAATCAGGTAGTACATCAGACCCCACAAATTATAGACCTATTTTTTTATTGGTATTCATAAAAGTAGAACACGGCTTTATGAACTATATAATGAAAGGTCTTTTGTAAACACTGCTGAATTTAATTTATATGTTAGAAACTATTCAAAATTATTTAAAAAAGTTTGTTGTATGGCCAAGTCGCGTTATTTGAGTTCGAAGATTAAAAACAGTAGTAATGTAATTAAAACGACTTGGAATATTATTAATAGTGAAACGGGAAGGTCTAATAACCGAAGTGCTGACTACAGCCTGTCTATTAATGACAATATAATAAAATCAGACTCACAAGTCGCCGCGGCCTTTGAAAATTTCTTTTCAGATATTCCCGTTTCAACTACTAAATCCCTAAACTCATCAACTTCTGTTGCTGAGTCTTTGCTTAAGGAAAATGTTAATGCTTGCGATTCGGAATTTAATTTTGAACAAATTACCTGTAGAGACATAATTAAAACCTTTCACACTTTAAATGTAAAAAAGACAGCAGATCTGTGGGGTAATTCTGTAGAAGTTGCTAAGTCTATTATTGACATTGTAGCACCTACTTTAGCTCTTATCTTTAATAACTGTATCGACTGTGGGGAGTTTCCTGACCTCATGAAATATAGTAAAATAATACCCTTGTTTAAATCAGGTAGTACATCAGACCCCACAAATTATAGACCTATTTCAGTACTACCTACGTTTAGTAAAATTTTTGAGAAATTAATTTTAGACCAATTGCAAAGATTTTTTAATAAACATAAATTATTACATAACAAGCAGTTCGGTTTTACAAAGGGTCGTTCAACTACTGATGTCGGTGTTGAACTTTTAGGACATATTTATAATGCATGGGAAGACAAATGCGATGCCTTGGGCATCTTTTGTGATTTGTCCAAGGCATTCGATTGCGTTCTTCATGAAACGTTAATCAGGAAACTCCGCCATTACGGGATCCGGAACACCGCTCTGGATCTTCTTAATTCATACTTGAGTAATAGGATTCAGAGCGTTGACGTTAATGGAAAAAGATCGCCCGGATCTATAGTAACAATGGGGGTCCCACAGGGCTCGATTCTTGGTCCTTTCTTGTTTCTTATTTATATTAACGAATTGCCCTAACTCATTAAGGATAAACATGATATAGTTTTGTTTGCGGATGATACTTCACTTTTGTTTAAACTTAAACGTCAGCAGCTGGTTACTGACGATGTAAACAGAGCGATCTCAAAAGTAGTTCACTGGTTCAGTGTTAATAATTTACTCCTTAATGAAAAAAAAACCAAATGCATTAAGTTTACACTACCTCACGTTAGGCAAGTGAAAACTAACGTGTTGATAAAGGGCGAAGAGTTGAATCCTGAAGATAGCACAGTATTCTTGGGCTTAACTTTGGATGCTAAGCTTCAGTGGGGCCCACATATAGATAAATTGTCAAAAAAGCTAAGCTCCGCAGCATACGCTGTTAGGAAAATTCGTAATTTAACCAACATAGAGACAGCCCGTTTAGTGTACTTTAGCTATTTTCATAGTATAATGTCGTACGGTATTCTGTTGTGGGGAAATGCAGCCGACATTCAGACTATCTTTGTTTTACAGAAAAGAGCTGTTCGATGCATTTATAAATTAAGTCCAAGACAATCTCTCAGAGAGAAATTTAAGGAGATTAATATAATGACTTTGCCTTCGCAGTACATTTTTGAAAATCTTTTATATGCCCATAAAAACATTAAATTGTTTAAAAAATACAGTGATATCCACAATATAAATACTAGGAACAAACAAAAATTTGTTGTACCTCCAACAAGGCTCACGAAAATAGGTGGGTCATTCAGGTGTCAATGTATACGCTTTTATAATAAACTTCCAAGCCACGTTCAAGATCTGAGCCTTAATAAATTCAAATCATTCATTAAACGCAAGTTGTGTCAGAAAACTTATTATACCGTTAAAGATTATATTGAGGACAAAAAGGCTTGGGATTGATTTTTATTTTTGCATACTGAACGTTGACATTAATATTTACTTTGTAAGTATTATATTATTTTAATTTATTGTGAATGTGAAGACTATGTAGGTCATTGCTTTTTTTTTTGTTTGTTTTATTTTTCTCTCAGTTATTTTTAATCATGGTCTGGCAGTTTGAGTAATCTATGCGGCCTACCCCAATGTCCTTTCTTTGGTATTGTTCGTCGAATCGTTGAGCTCCTTAAGTTCTGAGTTGAGCTGCGCGATTACTGACAAATGCGTGCACTGACTGGACAGGTCCTCTCAATCTGTGTGGTTCTTTCCTCAAAAGACCATTTCAGACACCAATCTACATGGTCTTCACATGAAGTGACCAAGATTATGTCTGGACTTTATAAGAGACTGTGACCTCTGAGTTTGTTTCGGCCTTTCTTCTCAGAGTAGTCAGATAGGAAACGCCGACCTCATCTAGTTTAAAAAAAAATATATTGACTTGTAAAAGTGTTTGTACAAACCTTCTTACAGAAATAAAAATCATTTATCATTTACCTAGTTTTAGCCGGCTAGAAATAGGTGTAGGTAACCAATTGCATTCGGACTCTGGCACTCGCCGGCCGCTGGCCGCGACACCGCTCGCTTCGCTCGCTCGGCTCGTGCATTGACTGGTCACAGTTCTAACCTAACCTACCTTTCAGCCTACACCTACGTTTAACCAACTGAAACGGTTACCTACATTTAGTTCTAGCCGGCTAAAACTAGGTGTAGCCGCACTTCCGATTTTAGCCGTAACATGTCTATCCCGAACGAACAATGCAATAAGCCATTTTTAACCTTAGGAATGTTAAAACAATAATAGCCATCCTACAAATCAATGAAACCTTATGATTTTTCCACGCACTGCATAGTGATTAGATGCACAAGAATCTTTGCTTCCACGTGTTTTAATTTTTGCATTAAGTATCAATTTCTTGGCCAAATAAAAAATTAAGACAGCGCTGCGAACAATACAGTGAAGCACACACCTCGCTCTGTGCATACACGCTGACACACACACATTTACACCAAGCTGCAACTAAACTACACCTCAATAAGTGCACACATGTTTACGAAACCGGCCTCACGTTAGTCACTGTTGACAGCGCTATGTCTTGGTTTTTTATTTGCTCTAAGTTTCATTGCTACCTTTCTAGAAATTTCTGAGGCAATTTCATGATTTAATTAATTAATTAAACTGATTCGGAGATTATCTTAACAAAATGTTAATTTAGAAAGAAAATGTTGCAGTACTCGGAAATGTGTTTGGATTGTCCATGTAATATTATTGTACATACCTACCTACCCTAATGGTTTTTTGCAGAAAAGGATCAGCAGAGCACCAAAAGTACCGTCGTCGACGCTAAAGACCATGAGCACTGAGGGTGTTGCTTATTTTTAATATAAAAGTCGTTCTCCTTGGAATATAGGTAAACTGAGCATCTTAGGTTATCATCCATTGACTTATATACGTAGTCGGGTCATAAGTTCTGTCACATAGGTAAAATTTCGAATTTAGGATGCAAGCCGAGGAAAATATTATGGACATTTGAAATTTGATATTTAAAGAAAATAAAAACAAAGGAATTTCTGGAATTTTGTTTATTTTCTAAAATGGAGTGGACGCGCAAAGAAGACAGAGTCGTAATAATTGCATTGCATCGTTGCGATCACGCGCTAACTGGGATTTTCAAACTGCTGAAAAATTTTAAAATTCCACTGAGATTTATTTATCGTACTATCAAACGATTCATAAAAGCAGTGAAGGCGCGAATCCAACGAAATCTTGTCCGCAAGCAAAAAATGTTGGCTCTGCAGATGGGACTAAGCAGAACTACTGTTAAAAATGGTGTTAAATGAAGAGGACTGCGTGCTTATAGGAAAAAACTGCACATCTTCTTAACGCACGGCTGAAGAAAGAAAGAAAGAAAGAAAACAAGTTTATTCGGCACGAATAAGAAAAAAAAAAGAAGAAAATTAGACTCGAAAGAACTCGGTTTTGTTAAGGCGGTACGCGGGAAAAAATACCGAGAGGAATACTTTTTTCAGACGAAACATTTTTAATGTTGAAGAGAGTTTCAACAAACAAAATGATAAAGTGCATGCGCACTCTAGTCACAGCTCTAGTGAAGAAGCGAGCAGACGTGTACCACGTGTTCAGTGTGGTCATCACCCTTCGGCATTCATGGTTTGGCTTGGTGTGTCCTATTTGGGTCCAATGGAGGTGTTTTTTTGTGAAAAAAGGAGTGAAAAGCAGTGCCCTTGTATATCAAAACTCAGTGCTAACAAACATTGTGGAACCTCTTTCACAAACAATGTTCGCAAACAAGCACTGGGTATTCTGCGCGGGCTCATAAGGCGAAAAGTACCCAAAACTGGCTCACGACCGACTTTATCAGGCATGAGGATTGGCCCTCATCCAGTCCAGACTTGAATCCTTTGGATTACAAAATATGGCAGCACTTAGAGGCGAAGGTCTGCGTTAAACCCCATCGCAACTTGGAGTCACTTAAAGCATCCCTGATTAAAGCAGTCGCCGATATGATATAGACATGAACGTCGTGGGTGCTTCGATTGATGACTGACCTTGCAGATTGAAGGCTTGTATCGAAGCAAGAGGAGGACATTTCGAATAATTTTAATGTGGTGTAAATCTGTATTTTATACCCTTTCATTTGATGTATAAATGGTTGTAGTGCGTAACTCATTGTGTCAGTTATTAGTTAAATAACTGACAAAATGAGTTACGCCATAGGTGACAAAACTTATGACCAGACTACGTATTACTGCGTAGTCATTCTACGTATTACCTGCGACCGGGCTTACCGCACGACGAAATGCCACCAGTGCGCTGGCCCTAAAATGTTAGTTTAGGGCCAACTATATATATTAGTCTATGGGGCCAACGCAACTCAGTCAAAGAGTAGAATAACTATATAAAGAACTCAGTCGACCGCGGTCTGGGTGCGAAAGCTTTGCTTGTAATAAAAATGCCAAGTTGCTTAGTAAAAGGATGCAAAAATTACGATACAAAGGTAAAAAAGGAACATGAGATATCGTATCATCGGTACGTAAATGTACATTACTTTTGTTGCAAAATTCGATAATAAGTATGTATTATAATTATGTTTGTCTAATGAGCTACTTACAGAAATAATAGTTTGTAAAGTGCCAACTATATCACGTATAAAACCAACGTTATTTTTAAAATGATTTGTGATTCGTTTTTTATCATTTTTTTTTTTTATCAAATTGAACATTCCTATATCACCAAAACGGACAAAAGTGGACAAGAGTCTTCATACACTGAGGGCCTGAAGTTGAAAGGCGCCGCCAAGACTGACTCTCGGCCTGGGACCTGGACACAGTGAACACACACGTACTGCGAGGACCTATACGGACTTAGGGGAGGCCTTTCTCCAGTAGTGGGAAAGCATAGGATAAGGAGAAGTAAACAAATACTTACCTAAGTATTTTTAATCTTGTGGGTTTTTATTTTATTGATTGAGTGGACCACCTGCAGGTTGTGTGAGTGAGTGGGTGGGTACTGTCAGCAGCGCCTTTATTTCGAGGCAGCGCACGTTATGGCAGAATAACAGTGTGGTAGTTTGCGTAGGTACTGGAATTATTTTAAGAACTCTAAAAATATTTTCGTGTCGCTGCCTTGAAGAGTATAAATTGCATAAGAAGTATTTTTCTTGTAAAATAAATAACGGTTAACCCTTTTTGCAATTCCTTGACCGACCGTGTATCCGAATGTAAAATCACAAATGTCAAATTAACGTTCCATTCTCAGTTTACGAAGAAACCTTCTAGTATTTATTTCAATATTTCAGACCTATAACCCACCTGAAATAAAAATCAAATGTCATCATTTTGTATAGTTTAATGTTTAAAATATATATTTTATTTTATAAAATTAGCTACACTACAAAAAAAGTTTGAAATACTAATGAATGCTACTAATGAAAAGTACTTTCGGAACGTGTTAAAAACCTTGAGACGTTGGCATTTTTGGCATTTCGTTGGCTCTCGTTTGGCAGATGGGAAAAATGAATTGATCGAAAAGAAAAATCTTTGCCAGGATTATCTGAATGATGTCATTTCAGTGATCTGAGATCAATAAAAAGTATTTATTTTGTTTGTTTATATAATTGTTTAGTTACAAAAATGGCTTCGCGTGGTGGTGTTATGGTGACTGGTACGAACGGTGCCGATTTCGAACACAGAGAGAAAATAGCAGCACAATATCAGATTAGGTACGTAATTTGGCTTATTTACAAGTATTTAAGGCCGTACGGAAGAATTTAATTAGTAGTCGAATGTAAGCTAGTACAGTTGATGTCTGTTTCGACCAAGTTCCGTCAAATTATTTTTAGACAAAAGCAGTCGATAGCGAATAATGTTTCGCGCCAATTATTTGAAAAGGTCTACACATTATTGCATAGTAATAATGCCAACGTCGTCAAATTCGTTTAGAAAAATAAGAACATGGCTTGATAAAATGATATTGTATATCCCAACTATGTCTGTCAGTAAAATCAAAACATTACAGTTTTCTAAGAATACACACTAAACCAGTGCATGTTTCTATATAGAATAATCACAATAATAATAAGAATGTTTAAAAGTGAAAGCATTAGTTTCTCTTCCCACTCTCCGCATTCAGAATGACCAACCATATGGCGGGTGACATAAAACATGTCACATGTCATTCAAAATTTTGTAGGCATTTAAAAATAAAGTAATAACTGAATCTCATACATAATATGTAATGGTCAGCATGCTACTGCATGCATCATAACAATTTATAGGTTTCTACTTCCTTCATTAGCAAAAGTTCAAGAAGTTTTCTAAAAAAAATGGTTTTATGTGGTTATAAAGTAAGAATAATCATTCAATCGTTAAATGTATAATTGGTTTGGTCCAATATCTAATGAATACATTATGAATCAAATTAATTGCAGGTTTCTTGCAAATTCTGAAGATTGGATTGGTTTTAGGATTCTCTCTTGTCAAGAATAAAATGTATTTGAACAAATCACTTTGACTTTGATTTGACCAAAAAAATACTAATGAAGGTATAGAAAGAGAAATATTAACACTGTTTCTAAAATCAAAAGAACTGAATTTTTCAAACAATATTCTCCGACCAAAAAAGTAATGGATAAAGACTTTATTTCCATCACAAACACAAATGGTACATTAATTAGGATTACTTAAGGGCAGTATAAAGCGCAGACCACACTGAAGAAAGTGAAACAAAGCTAAGTTTGTTTAGCTTTGTTTCGCTTCATTCTCATTGTGGCCTGCACTTAAGACATAGATGATGCCAAGAATGCTATCATTCAACATCATCATGATTGTGGTAGCTAACCCTATCATTTTTAACAATTCTAATGTACCTGTTTCTTTCTCTTTCATTCAGCATATGTTTCATTTAGCATATGTGTATAAGCAATTTGATGTTCATATAGCATAAGGGCTTGGGGCTAAGTAATACAGCCGCATGGGTTGATAGATCAGGTTAAGCTGCGCTTGCTGCGGTTGGTCCGTGGATGGGTGATCTTTACATACCAAAACCCCTCTGTGCCTCAGAGAGCATGTTAACCTATTCGTCCCGGCTGTCATATATGGATCTTTGACAGTCATTATGGATCATCAGAAGCCCGTAAGTCTCATAACCAGTCTTACCAAGGGGTATCATATTACCCAGTAACTGGGTTGTGAAGATCAGATAGGCAGTCACCCCATGTAAAATACTGATATTCAGCCACATAGTTGGGATGAGGCTAGGCAGATTATACTGTATAGCTTATTTGTATTTTAAATAAATAAATAAAAATTTCGAGTATATTTTAGGAACTGAGTTGCCAAATAACAAGACAGTGTGATACTCTTACTACTTTGCATTATCTTGGATAAGAAGTTGTTTGGCTAGTTGTAGTATGCTATCAGAATTGTTGATGAAAAATATGTATTGTAAAACTGGGTATCCCCAACATGCATATTATTTGTGGATTATGATTCTAGGTTTTGTGCTTTTAACTAGTAAACAACAGAATAATATAATTTCTTTAGAAATAAGCATCACCTTTGTACATATTTTTCTGTTTCTTTCTTCTTGTCTGTTTATATTTGTATACATAAATGCCCACCAGATGTGATGCTGATGTTTATATTACTGATATTGTGAACCTGCAACATGAATTAGCAAACTGTAACAAATCGGAATAAACTTGCTTTTTGTTAAATGGAACAGAAACTACTAGATATGGGTGTACCACCTCAATAAGTATTTCTCTGCCTAGAATTTTAGGACTAGCAGGTCACTATTAGACAAAAATAGTAGTGTCATGGGATTTTGTACCATGTATGGTGTGACGATTAACAGTCCCCATGACTAATAATTGACTAGCCCTGCACAATGATTATGGTGGGCCCCAAAAATAGAAATTACAGAATTGTATAACTGTTATACATATCAAAAAATGTAACTCAGCCAACTATTTCTCTTTCCAGTGCTCTAAACAAGTCTCGTCTGAAGTACTGTGTGTTCTTCCACCATGTAATGTTCCTGGTGATGTTGGCCAAGCTCTCCGCAGACATCCTCGACAAACTTGACATATTCATACTGGAGATCGAAGAGCTGCAGATACCAACGGTAATATTGTTGTTCTTGTCTAACTTAGACTAAGCTTGCTCAATAAAGGCCAATTTACATTGATTCCAGCATTAGAATACACATGTTGGGTTGTTATTTGACCAATGTATACAGTAAAGCCTTTAAACCCAGTCCAGCATCCAGTATCCTGCACTGGATTGGAATAGAGCAGCCGCTGATTGGCTGACGGCCGATCCAGCATCACTGCATTACTGCGCTAAATCAATGTAAATCAGCCTTGATTTTAAGAGCCCTGTCCAGCTTCAGAATGATACCCAGCGTCCTATTTAAATGCGATCGTCGCGCGAATACACGATCATTCGAACTTTTTGTTTGGTGAACCAGAACGCATGGTCGCGCCGACAGAGGGCGCTTTCAGGTTTCCGAACAAAAGTAACATATACGCGCGATTGCTCCCGTTTTCGCGCGACGATCGCTTTTAAATAGGACGTGACCATAGAGTTTTGGTAGAAAAAAGAGTTTTTCCAATTTTACGAGAGTATACTTAATTTGTTTTTGCTTCTTTTTAGTCAGTTTTCACTTATAAAACTGCTAAATGGTCTGCAGCAGCTGATCTGACTAAATTCTATTGTTTTCTGCCAGCTGCACGTTAGCTGCCAGACAATAGACACAATAGAAAATGTATTGTTCGCCGGTCACCGGTAACCGGCGTGGCTAACCTGTTAATTGGCTTAGGCACTATACAAAATAGACTAAATACCCAAGCAGTAACAAAGATCCAGAACTTTATCACAGGATTTTATGGAACAAGACAGAAGACAGACATGTAAAGAGCTTGTTAAAAATGAAATTCCTAGTACTCCAGGGACCTATACCACAGAATTTTACAATTACAATTTTACTTTGTAAATCTTACAAGAGCGTGTACCACAAAACTGTAAGTCATAGGTATAATTGTAAAGGGAAAATCTTACAAATACAGTGACAATTCTCGAAAATTTACATATAACTGTTTTTTCATTCGTAGTTGACAATAAATTGTAAGAGTAAGGTTCGTTTTACAGTAAATTCTACATACATATTTGTTACTACAAGTCTACAAGAAACGAAGCGTCTTTCAGAGCGTATTACAATATTATTCGTTTATATTTTTGCAGTACTATTATAATGTTCAGTTCTAGCGGCGATGACGGTAGCAGTGAAGAAGTACTAATGCTCTCAATACATAGTACTTAGGCAATGGCCAAAAAATGTTAGTGAAATGAAAAATAGTTAGAATATGAAAAAAGTTTATTTAAAGCTTTTCGCAATACTCCTCTCCAACCCCAATGTACAGCATTCGGGTGAACCAGCTTTCGTAACATAAAAAAATATATCTCGAAAAATAACCGCCGAATTTCATCGACGGCCTCGTCTAAGCATTAAGCGTTAAGCATGTTTTACCATAAGAAATTTTAAAAAATCTCATGGAATGATTCTTTTTTTGTTGGAAAGGAGATAAATTTACTTTAGGCTATTGGTGAACATCTCAGTATGCTACAAGAAAAAGTCCCGCTCTCACTCCAACGCAAGATACACGTAAAATCTTACAACTTTGTAAGTTTACATAGTTGGCTGCCAATCATGTTGATGAAGTTTTATCTGTACTTGTAATTTTACAAATCTACAAATCGAACAATTTATTTAGGGCGTCGTGACATAGCCATGCTTTTTGTTACACTTGAAAAATACGAAAGATTTTTAGTTTATTCATTTATTGTAACTCATACATACTTAATTGTAATTTCTGTGCTACATTATAATAATAATAATAATTTTATTTCGGAATTAAATCCATAGAGTGTTAGTAACATAATGTAAAAACAACTTATTATCTAGTGTTAGTACCAATCACCCTCTGTACAAACTGCTTAACAATCGGAGAGCTGAAGCTCTCCGCTACAGTTCTCAGAATGCTGTTGCGACTGTCTCTCACTCTCGTCAGTAGTGATGCTGTTTTTTTGCGAATAATCGCGCGAAACCCGTCGGTACGTGCTTGCGCGAACATTTCCGACGCGCTACAGTAGCGAGGAAGTCCCAACAGCATCCTGAAACCATTATTATACTGGACGCGCAGGACATCCAGTGATTTTGTGGTGTAATTGACCCACAGATTATTAGTGTACAGACTCTGGCAGCAAGCCTTGAAAATAGTGATTTTAACTAGGTCTGTACACCAAGCAAATCTACGGGCCAACATGTTGCACCGAACGGCGAGTGGCCTGCGCTCCCTCTCTATATCTACATGGTGCTTAAGGTCGTCGGAAAGAAAGTGACCTAGGTATTTAAACGTGGATACCCTTTTAATTAGTGACCCGTTTATAAGTAGGTCGGGTCCCACTTCACGGCATTTGCCGCCGAACCCAAACACCATATATTCACATTATAAATTAAACCATGTGCGGCAGCATAAGCTTCACAAGTCTTAAGCAACTCTCCGATCGCACCCGCAGACGGACCCAGTAGCACCATGTCGTCAGCATAGCTGATGTTGTTAATGCTAACCCCATCAACACTGCATCCGACACGCATGCTGCTGAGTCCCTCTATGAGGTCATCTACGTAGAGGTTGAAGAGCCTGGGAGACGTCAGACCTCCTTGTCTTACCCCACACTCCAACCCATACGGTTCAGAGATCTTACCGTCCCACTTCACATGATTGGTTTGATTGCCATACCAATACTGCAGCAGTCCACATATTTCCGCAGGTATACCCCTGTTTACCATCTTTCTCCAGAGCACATCATACGAGACAAGATCAAAGGCCCTGGAAAGATCAAGGAAACAGGCGTACACCGGCGTCCTGCGATCTATATAGTATTGGACTGTATGCTTGAGACTCAAAATAGCGCTTTCAGTTGAAAGTTCGGTACGAAACCCGAACTGCGCATCATGAAGATGTATATAATCATTTAAACAAGTATCAAGCATACCGTCCAAGACCTTAGCTATTACTGTCGAAAGGGAAATGGGACGGTAATTACCCTTGTCCGAGATATCACCCGTCTTGTTCTTCACAATGGGAGTCACTATGGTCTTCATCAGATTAGCAGGTAAGTACGCATGACTAATACACATTGTGAAAAACATCGACAGGACTCGCGGTAGATGTACACCTGCGTGCTTCAAGTGCTCAATACTAAGCCCATTATATCCCGGAGATTTGCCTCGGCTCATACCGTTTATGATTGCACTTACTTGCTTAGCTGAGAAACGTTATATAATTATATTTTCTAAAATTTAATCATTTTGTAGAATTGTACACTTTTAAAAGTTTTGTGGTATAGGGCCCTGGAACCATAATCAGAAACCTGATTTAAACAACTGCCCTCTATAATTCCAGCCTCTTTGGTGGGAGTACATCTGGTGCCTCTCCCTCTTGCTATCGTTCCTCGGTCTATCAGCCATCAAACGGAACAACATCCGTCAGCTTCGACGGTACATGTATGGGATCACAGCCCTAGGCTTCGGACCCTTGTTGTACTGTATCCTGTACTATTGTGGGGATGTCTGGAGATACCTGACGATGGATGAGGATGAGGATGACAGCAGTGAAGTTGATATCGAGCTGTGGCAGGTGGGTGTAAGTTAAAATGAAACATTTTTATTCGGGTTTGGTTTTGGGTTGTGTGGTGGCGAAGGTTTGTTGTACTGCTTTTTATGTACCAGCTTTAGGGTTCTGAACTTGGCATTTTATGTTTTACTTATTTCTTAAATTCATTTATTTAAAATAATTCTGTTCCGGCGTTTGTGACACCTAACTAATAAAGTTTTATTTCGTAAAACAAGTAAGTACTCTTTTGTAGGTACACAGCGATTGCAGTCGTTTTACAGTTATGTTAGCTTTGATTTTGCATAACAGTGACCTTTATTGTTATTGCTATAAGGTTCTATAAAATAACTGTGCAATAACTGTGTGTGGGTGTTTGGAAGCTGGGTGCAAAGCGTTAAGGGGGTGATAGTTGGCACCATTTAGAGCGTTTTGAGCAATATATGTCTTAGACGAAGTATGTTTTTTTTTTTTAATTTTAACTGCAACTTTTAGTAAAAAATAAGTTACCTACCAACTTTAACTGGGGCAAAAAAAAACTGGCTAAGTGCGAGTCGTACTCGCACACGAAGGGTTCTGTACCACCGTACAATATTTAACACTGCTTATTTAAATAAACACTTCATTAAAAAAAACACGTTTTTGTATGTAGACCCCTTTCATTTTTAACTTTATTTTATTTTTATTATTTGTTGTTATAGCGGAAATAGAAATACACAACACTGAAAATTTCAACAATCTACCTATTACGGTTTATGAGATAGATAACACTGACAGACAGACGGACGGACAGCGAATTTCTTTTGGTACCTTTCGGGTACGGAACCGTAAAAACATACTTTTTCTAAAACATATACGGCTCAAAATGCTCTAAATGGCTTTAACTATCACCCCCTTAAGGATTTGCGCCCAGCTTCCAACCACCCTGTATAACTATCCGGAGTTAGGAAAGCATTCTCTCATCAGCAGGCGTGTAATATAATTGTGACTTTTGAGAGTGCTATACCGAAAAAAAATGCGCTTTTCATAATGTGTGTTTTGTTTGAACTATATATAGATTTTGATTAGATTTAAGTCCTAAGACTCCACTAACCGTGCTGACACTGGCTATACTTTTGTCCGCTGCTAGCTACCCAATGGTATGAATAAAGAACCATCCTCTTAACATGGTTCCTTAGTCGCTTTTTACGATGTCTTTATTTGATAGAGGACTGACTTCACTTTCACCCATAATGAGAGAGGAGTACAGCAGCACTCATTATTTATCTATTAAACGCTAGAGGACTCGCGCCTCAATACTTACCACGAGTGCTCGCGCGGGGCATATTTGCCACCTTTATGATATACGACTTTTGTAACAGTTCTTATCTAAAAAAATAAAATAAAATATTTTATTATAAATCAATTATATTTCTTACCACATTTTTATATCATAATTTTTCACCAAAATTATCAATTTTGGAGATATCGAGATCAAAGAGTCTACAATTACTAGGAACATGATATTTTATCACAATAAGCTTTTGTTATATATAGTATATGAGTAGATTGTTACTATTCAATCAACAACTACATTACTGGGTGACCGTTTTTACTATTTTAAAATTTCACGGGCCGCATTCGTGTAACACAACCAAGCTATGATGATAAGCTAGTGGCTCAACAATCCCGGTTCGTGACTACATATTATAAATAGTTCAGAAATCGAGTCTCGCAGTTTTTTCCGAGCTTTTCAGTTTCCAAAACCTATAATTACTTGTGTTTTATGAGTGAAATTGTGGTTATACTAACAGTTCATACCTAAATTAGTTAGGTAACCTAATCAAAGTTTTTTTTACTTAAATATCAAATTTAATCCAGATTTGTAAGTAGTGACTGAAAAAATAATGAATACTATTGCATTATACATCACAGTTAGAAAAAACATTGTCTATAATAGTGCTCGTTTTTGTAGTACTAATGCTTATTACCTACGGGTAACATGCATAAAGAAGGATAATATCGCACACCTAGATAAAGAGTAGCACAACTCAAAATAATCCAAAATCGAGTTATTGCGATTATCGGACTCTGCGTCGAAAACTACATAGACTGATTGACTTCAAAGACACATGGGTACCAATCTCCATTAATGAATTACAACATCATACAAAAATATTTTAAATTGATCAAATAGAAAACGAGTAAAACGTTTTTTACTGTGCCTGAAAAAATGGGTACCTATTTTGAGTTGTGCTACTTTTGATCTAGGTGTGCGATATGATGAAATTGCATTTTGGGGATTGGTTTTATAATCTATGTTGAAATCTCCTACAACAATCAGGCGAGTTAATATTACCATTGCGGGTGTTTTCGTATACTCGTATTGCTTATTTACGCATTCTACAACAACAGATAATTTTTATTTATTTTTATGATGTTTTCGATTTATGACGAAGAATGAAAAAAAAACCTTTTCCCTCTTTTCCCACAAATTTGTACGGAATCCTCGGTGGGTTTTATGATGATAAATTAAAAAAAATAAAAGAGGGAAAAGGTATTTTGTTTTCATTTTTAGTAATAAATCGAAAACCTCATAAAAATCATTAAAAGTCTATAATATTTAAGCTTGTGCCAATGAAGCCATTTTATACGTTAACTCACTTCAAAATTTGGAACCCCGTTCCTTGCATAAAGATCCCTGTTTTTTGTGATTTAATTAAAAATATACGGCTTTCAGATTTTTCTCTTCTGTACAAATTAGTAAAAGTTTAAAAAAAATCTACAAAAAGATTTGGTCACCCTTACATTTATGACGGCGCATACCGTTGTATAATCTCGATAATTGATTACGTACTTTAAATATAGACTATATTTTTTATGATTTAATTACAAATGTATAGTTTTCAGATTTTCCCCTATACTTGAATAAGACGATATTACTTGCCAAATTTTATAGTTCTAGGTCAACGGAAAGTACCCTATAAATTTTGATTCCCGTGAGAGTGTCGAAATATACGTTTTTTGCGGCATAAACAGCAGTATCTTTTTTTTACGTTTACTTAGAAGTTTGATTTTGCACAGCTTCAAGGGAGTGTAGACCTGAGTATATGGTTTTAATATCAACTTGATACATCCACGCGTTCCTGAGATAAAGGGTCTTGACAGACAGACGGACAACAAAGTGATCCTTTAAGGGTTCCATTTTTCCTTTTGAGGTACGGAACCCTAAAAAGGAAATAGAGGCTGACTTACGATCAGTTTCTGGAAGGAAAACTATCGGCGCGTCAAAATTAAACGCAAGTCAAGTGATGCTATCGGTCGTTCATAAATCATTCTACCGACAGCAGTTTACGCGCGCTTGACAGAATTTTCGTTCAAGAAACTGGCTGTTAATGCCTCGGACAATGGTGGAGGTATAACATAGCAGGTGCATTACCTATGAATACGGTGCAGATATAATATTAATTTATTTTCTCTCATTTCCAGGGTTATCCATACGGCCTACTGTGGTACGCGTTCGTGCTACTCGCATCACAAATACACTTTTTCCAACTTTACTTCTCGTACAATCTCCTAAAAGCATGGCGCGCAAGAGGCACGCTAAGGAAATCCGACTAACACCGCATAGACATACGGTCCACTTACCTTTGATTACGCAAGCACATTGCTAGAGTGAATGCGACAGTTTTACTGGTGTCTATGGTAATAAGGTTTATGAGGTAAGATCAGAATAGTTGTACTCCTAAGAACTGACATTTAGAATGATACTAAATAACAAGGGAATGACATGACAACTGGCATTATTTTTAAACATAGTTGCGAATTATTTAAAGTTATTTGTTCAAAAATTAAGTTTGAACGCCCACATAAGCAGGATATTTTGGCCATTTAGCACAAATCACGGTTAAATTACAGATGTTTTTGACCGTCCATACATACGCAATTATTTAAAACAAAAATTGGTTTACCTGCACATAAAAATCGACTCAAAATGTGCTTAAATACAGTCTTTTTTCATATGCATTCAGTATACTATTTAATAAATTAATTGATGAATAAATTGGTAAACATTTGAAAAGACAACTACCTATTGTTTTCTTTGATAGCCGAAAAAACTCATGTGAATAATAAATAATTTATTAAATTAACATTAAATAGTTTAGCCGTCAATATAATTACTAAGACTTTCAGAAAGAATTGTGTAAATCCGAAATACGCGTTAACAAAAACATACATACATATTTGCCATAAATTGCGTATATCTCTACCTATAAAAAGATTTTGATAAACTGAACAAATAAGGCGTTGCATTCGACAGAGATACCGCTGAACAAAGTATTTCGTTGTATTATAGTTAAAAAAAAAAAAAACAACCAATGTATAAAGTAGATAAGGAAAGAAAATATGCCTATTTTAGATACGTGTTAGTATTTTTAATAGTAACTATTCTAGTTTGAAGCGCAAATGACATTTTGATTAATATAAAACTATGACTGGGTTACGCGAAATTTTGCTTTGTTATTATTATGGTGCTCAAAGTATAAGCATCAAATAACTATGTTAAAATTACGTGCGACCCAATCTAGATATATTTTTCAATCTACATTTAATATAACAGTGTTCATAAGTACTTACATTGATGTTATAGTACCATAGAGAAAGTAAAATTGACTAAAAACTGTTTGGAGTTAAAAAAATGGCGGCTTTTCATTCAAAATGGCGGGTAAAAAAGCAATTTAGTGTGGTGTAGTGAAGAAATTTGACTGAATAGTTGAATTTTAAGTAGTTATTATTATTACAAGCTATACTAAGTATAAGTTTGACGCAGTCTTAATTTATTTGTTATTTGTATAATACTTTTTGTAACTAAACATTAAATGGAGTGATGTGCCACGATAGATTGAATTTTTTTAATAAAATGTTTACGCGAATGTTACAAATTAATATCTATAGTCTTAACTTAGCGTTTAAAAAGTACTAGATAAATCGCCGTATGAGCTGTTTCAAAGCGAGATGTTTGAAACAACAACAAATATTGTTGAAAATAGAGTGGATGAGTCAGCGTTGCAGTCAGTGGCGCCACCCCGATGACAAGGGAATTAATAATAACTAGCTTACCCGACAGACGTCCTGTCCAAATTTCAATAATTCATACAAAATTCCCATAAAAAATGCACTTTCAGTTTTCCTGTATTTTCCAATTTTCCCGGCAACTTTTCAAAATTGTATCTTTCCGGAAAAACCTGATTCGGACTATTACAAACATTATAGAACAAAAATTTTCAAAATCGGTCCAGCCGTTCTGAAACGAAGCGCTTACGCCGTTCTGAAATGCTGTTTCAATCGGACACCGGGAAGTGGAAAACTAACTTGCAAATGATAAGGCAAAATTTATTACATACGAACATTGCAAGTTAAAAGCTTGTAAATACTGGAGTACAGACGTTGTCTTTGCCTGCTTATAATGTCTGGTCAAGTAGCCGACAACCTCCCAGGTTGGCGGCGAGAATGCTGAGGAACTGCTTATAAAAAAAAGTCGTTTTTGTCTGTACTTACAGAGTAGTCTATGCCTCGCAGAAATGCATTATTTTAGTCCCTTATTAATAGCTCAGTGGTCCCTAAATGAACTTTTTACTTACCAAACCGGCATGTAAAAGTCTTGCAAGATTTAACCATATTTATTTGATAATTTCTAAAAAGTTATTTTTAAACGCGAAGTTCAGACAAATGGCCTACCAAACAATGTTTAAGTGTAAAGATGTAAATAAACGATATTATAACGTTTCAGTTCAATTTATAGATTTAAGTGTTTGTTTGTTTTCAAAGTTTTCCCTTGGTCTATTTGTTTTTTTTAAATAATAAAACATTTTGTAAAATTATTGTGTATTTATTATCCAGTTGGCGCGATTATCAACCTTACGCAGTCCTTATATGGTACATATAATTTACCGACGACGGCCGATAGATGGTGTCTTACTTACCGAATAACTTCTTTTGTAAGTTATAACAAGCAGGTTGTAGGCCATAGCGTAGTATTATATTATCTGTGGCCATAGTATAGGCTTTAAGCCCCTTTTTAATAAACCCGGAGTAAAATTGTCGCTTAAGGCGAATTCTACTAAACTTTTATACCTAGTATAAGTCTAATCCAGCGAATAATTTTTTAATTTTTGACAGTTTTCTCTTACAAAAACTGTCAGACATCCATTTTATTCCGAGTGTGGAACCTAAGATAGAAGCACGCTTGTACGATATGACTACATACAGAAAGCAGAGCTAATAGAAATCTCTATTCGTAGACAGCACGTTTCGCCAAAAACTTTGGTAATAGAAAACATTGTTTGTTGCCGTAAACTTAATTCATCGAAACTGAACTGCCTCCAGGATGTTCCAAGTGCCAGTGCTGCCCACTTGCCTAATAAAGCAGCAGCACGAATGATGGTGCATCGCGTTAGGAATAAAGCTCAACCGAAAATTCCTAATACATTTAAATTTTGACATACCGGACTATATTTCAAAAATTGGAGAAGAGCAATTTTTAATCGGCCAATATATTACGCAATATGAGAGTGTAGTCGTAGTCGCACGGATAAAATATATCTGACTTTGGTTTAAATCAGTCCATAGTTACACAACTTAGGGCCGATTTTTTGATCCTTAGTTAACTCAACCAATGGTTCAACAGCTAAATGTGAAAGGCTAAACATGAATGTATTCATATTACCTCATTCATATAAATAAAATGGTAACTAATGGCATAACTCATTCATGTTTAGCCTTTCACATTTAGTTAAAATGCAACCATTAGCTACTATGTTTAACCATTGGTTGAGTTAACTACAGATAAAAAAACCGGCCCTTAAACCACACTTGTGGATACGTGTAATGTTCTTAGAAAAGTGTACAGAGAGGATTAATACGTTGAAAGTTATTTCAGTACTTATTTACTCACGATATTTAATCAAATTGAAAGGATGTACCTACTTCATAAATATTGAAAGGCGCGAATTAAGTAAACGACCACGAAGGAGTTTCATAACTTTATTAGTACCCGGTTAGAGCATAACAGTAATTATTTAATTCTACAAACTATTGATCTTATATACCTAGATACTAACCTAAGTACTAGTCACGTATGTCCTAGATAACATCTGCTGATTTGTACATACTATGCTAAAATAATATAATTACTCGTATTAGCTCATGAAGCTAATACTGGGGGATTGGGGGACAACTGAGGCTCGCAGCGCATGTAACTTTAATCGAATACAAAGTGTGTGCGTCAGCGTTCCTTTAGAGTACTCTAGATAAAAAAGAAATGTGTAACCGATACTGGCGTAATTTTACTCCGGGGTTATTAGAAAGGGGACAAATGTTTTAGATAAACACGAAATGTATATATCATCAAAGGTCGATAATCTGTTGTAAATTCCTATCAAAACTCATTCAGACTATTAAAATTAGGTGATTAATAAGGATTATATCCATTAAACAAACATTCATGATAATTATTTAGATCTTATCTATTTCTTGTATCCTACAGCCCAACAACAAATGGCTAGTTGAAATTGTTATTTAAAAAAATAATATAATTCGAATGGGCTTGCTCGTGACCTCGATCACTTCTGATGGGTGAGGTCTATGATGGAACGAGCGTGCCAAGAAGATGCTTGTTCACTCTTTTTTTGAAGGCAGACGGGTTAATGTGGAAGGGAACACATGCTGGAAGAGCGTTACACACTTTGGCTGTGCGCATAATAAGTGTGGAGAAGTTTTCCAATGGAAGCCCTTTTATGTTTTATTTTAAATAGACTTGACAAAAAGTTATTGTCCTCTTCCTCTTTTTGTGTGTACTTAGTGAGAAAAAATAATGATTAAGGTTTCATAGTGACTACCGACAGATGGCGCCTAAAGCATTTCTGGGCCATTCTGAGGCTGACAACTAGATGATATACTGATATTAGATGCTGTGTTTGTCCACTAGAAATAAAAACTAGGTTATAGTTACGAGTGAATAGTTGGGTACGTAGATGAGGGGCTTGTGGCTAATAACAGCCGCACGGATGGATCGACCAGGTTAAACTACGTTTGCCGCGGTTGGTCCGTGGATAGGTGACCATCTTTACATACCAAGTCCGCTCCGTGTCTCGGAAAGCACGTTAAGCCGTTGGTCCCGGTTGTCATTCGTGGATCTTTGTCATTACGGGTCGCCAGAAACCCGAAAGTCTGATAACCAGTCTTACCAAGGCCGTAATTACCTAGTACCTAACTGGGTTGCGCAGGTCAGATAGGCAGTCGCTCCATGTAAAATACTGGTATTCAGCCGCATCCAGTCAACCCCAAAAATCTAGGCAGATAATGATGAGTTGGGTAGGTAGATAAATAATTTGATTGTGTTTCAAACTATTCCGTATTATAACACCGTGTCCTAACACGACCACTAATTCGCGTGTTCGCGCGACGATCGTTATGGTTTAGACGCGGAGTAAGAATGATAAGCTCAGACGTACATATCATTCATCATTCTCCGGCCCTTATCCCTATTTATTTAGGTCCGTGCAATATGTCTTGTTCTTCCATAGCTACTTCTCTATTAGTCGTCATCTCGGTAGTCACTCCCTTTCTAGCCATATCATCTTCCCACAGTCCATCCATCGTTGCTTTGGTCTTCCCCTACTCGTATAGTCACCTACATTCATACTCAAACTTTCCTGAGGACATTTTCCTCATTCCTTACAAATAAATATTTCTGATTCTGATTCTGATTCCTCCGCATCACATGCCCATACCATGCCAAACGATTTCCACACAACTTTCAGTCACAGCTTTTACACAGTAGATATATAAAGGAAGTCTGAAAGTGACACCTTTCAGACTTCCTCTTATATACCTACTCATTCAAACCATTCGCGTAACACCACACTTCCCTCTTAGCATTCTCATCTGTTTTATGCAATTGCCTTTCATTAATTCCTTTTGTGGCCCAACATTCTGATCCATACAAGACGGCTAGTCAAACTATTGTTTTATAAATCTGGACAGGCCAGCTGGAGTGGTTGGTTAAGATACCGCCTATCTATATAAGTATGTATGTATTTACAAAAAAAAAATAGTATATGTAGTATATCAGTTATCTGGTTTCCATAGTACAAGCTCTGCTTAGTTTGGGATCAGATGACCGTGTGTGAAATGTCCCAGGATATTATTATTATTATCTCGGAGCCCTGGGGTCCCGGACCTTTGGAAGGCGTACGAAGGGTCAAAGCCAACTCGCAGAGGCCCCTTAGACAATTTTAAATGATGAGGAGGCACCAACCGACGCGACGATTATCCCTATATGCACTATGCAAGTGCACCCAGGGACAACCCCCGGTTGGTGCAGGACTATTGCTGTACGTAGAAACAAAACATATTGGACTATGGGTTTGTGTGGCTAAAGTGGATTGGGTAACTTGAACTATGGAAGAACTATTTCCCCTGCCTGAACAATGTTATATAATTATACACGGATAAAATGGCAGGGGGTGACTTGCACACTTATTATTATTATTATTATAAATCACAGAAGTAATAACCTACCCAAATAATTCTAGCAATTAATGATAATCAAGCCCCGAAACAAGTTCTAAAAATAAAACTCAACAGCTAACTCGTTAATCCATTATATCATAGTCTGGTAAGCTTGTTTCCATTATCGTGAATACTTGCGTACTGCCGTCACATGACCCCTCCTAAGCCTGTTATTGAACGTTAAACGATCCTTTAGATTAGTTATCAATCATTAATACCTTAATTTTAAGGAATTTGAAGATGTTTTGTATTGCTACAACGATTACTTTCCAATCGATCAAATAAGTCGATAATCTAAGCTTTGGTAAATATCACTTGTTTTTGACGTGACACAAATCTAGGGGAGTGGTTTGTGTATCTTTAATTTTCGCCAAATGTATTAATAATTGATAAACTTGAAGTATCTCCTAACAAAAGTGCCTATAAGCTTCTGTTTGCTGGTGATAGCCAACGGTATGGTCTTCAGATAAGAATATCTAGATTAATCTGGTAACTTGGCCTATCCTACGCAAAAAAACGTTGCCTTTAAAGTAGGTGCGCTACAGATATCCCAAGAAAAATATGCGCTTAGGCAATCATCGTCTATCTTCGGAAATACATCATCGCACGTTAGCTGTTACAACGAAGTATTTACTTGCCTTTTTTGTATTAGGTACCTAGGTAGGTAGGTACCTACATTGATTACACAAAATATGGATTAACAACTATATGCAATTCTAAAAAACTTTTGTGACATATCGACCGTATGCTGCCAATACCTTCTAACTAACATTTTTACCGAAATATGTTTTTTTGCGCCATTTATTAGCTCGTATCGTAATCTTTGAAGTGAAAACATATCCTCAAACTAGTCCTCAAAGCACTTAGGAGGTATTGGCAGCATACGGTCGATATAGAAAAATTCATACAAACGCGCAATGATAGGTGCACTGAAAAGTGCGGAAGTAGATTCAAAACTTAAAAGCTACCTTCGTGCTAATTCGGAAACGCGTAGATTAGCGAAGAGCATTACTAACCTGTACTGTACCCTAATTGCATAACACATCACTATCAATCGGAATCGATTTCACGTTATTTACGGTGTTGAGAAGACACATTTTTCGAACATATGAAGCAATGGATTAGCAATTTGCTTCAAAATGATTCAAATTCAGATGGATAGTGTGTTACGCAATTTGGGTGGCGCACTTTGCTCGCGTGGTGAATTACGGCCCACTCTCTCTCAGCGAGACCTGTGTATGTCCCAGCAGTGAGAGCATTAGGTATTGGCTGATTTCTATTAATAACTTTTCTGATTTACCTGTAACTATATTAAAAAAAAAAAAACCATAGGTAGTGAGCTCTTTGTGAACGAGAATATACGGGGAAAAACTACCAGTTATGCCCATATCTATGTATTTCTGCGCCAAGCCGCGTCGCTGCGTGTACTTGTATTAAAGGCAGTGATGGATTAACCCTTAATCAAATTAAGCAATTGCCTAGGGCATCACCTCTGGGGGGGCACCAGAAGAAGCACAAGAAAAATCCGTCCTTAGGGCATCACGTCTCACTCTCACGTCACCAAAAACCACACCAAAAAAAGTTTCTAGGACTAATTTGAAATATCGCGCGTTTTAAATTGACATAGAGTCCGACCTAGAATCATAACCCCGCTCCCGCTTGCCCACTCGCTGCCCGCTAGTACTTACATTCGACAATTCGAATGTACCGGAATTGCGATCAGCCAATCACAAACAACCCCTTCCCGGCGGGCCCCCCCGCAAATCTGTGTCAATCAAGTATTTTGTTTTTTGAGTAATTGTGCCAACCGGCTTCTATGCGTACGTAATACAATTAATTTGATAATTAATAAGTAAGTCGATAGTTTCAGTAAACTAAAAATCTACGGTGCACATTAGTGTGAGTGTGTTTGTCGACAATTAATTCAAGTTCAGTTCATAATACATATTGTGTTCGCTTAGGTACGTAAAGTTTTATTTTTTGTTTTGTTTTGATAATTTCCAAAGTCAAAATATCTAAAGTATTTTGTTTCATTTAAGTAATTACTTTTGGTTATGTAAATTTACTCAAACCAGTCGAAGCTGAAGGTTTCCGCAAGCTCCGAAATAGTTTTTTCCTAGGTAGGTAAATTAGTTTGCGAGGTCAATGACACGCGCGTCAAATGATACCTACCGAAAGACGACTACCGATATTTAGCGGTCGGGCGGGTTTCTTTAATTTAAAAGCAAGCTTTTACTACACTTCACGTCAAGTAAGTTTATAAGTTTGTACGGGCGGAATATTGCGATCGATTTTTGAGCGACTTCCAGCGGTCCGATTGGTATGAAGGACAATCAATACTAAAAGGTGTTAAGCTGTATTCCCTCCCGCCCGGTGACAATAGGTTCTATGAGGAGTTGGGATTGATCTGATGATCAGGTCCAGAGAAGGAGCTGCATTTACCCGATTCGTCAATTGTTTTTACCCGGCTGCGGGAGGGTAATGTGTTTGTCAGTCTATGTATGTATGTATGTATGTTTGTTCCTTTGTACCATTGTAGAGACCAAACGCGTTTACCGATTTTGATGATTCGCACGTCAATCGATTTGTCTTAACCTTGCGAGTGTCACTAAGGATATGACAATAATCAAAACTCATCACAGAGACCCAGACGCCATAACGTTTCTTAAAAAAAAAAATTGACAAATTATGTCATGTGGGGTATCGTTGAGTAGCTATTTTAAAAATCATTGTCAGGTTTCTTTAACCATGTTTCAGTTGATATAATATTTTAGGATATAAAGCGATTTAAAGTTTTGTAATTGGGGTTCTCACTAAAAAACTAGTTAAAATTGCAAGTTACTTTACATCACACGCAGTCGGAGGCAATGTTTTGTTGACCAAAGATACAAACTACCATTGCCTCCGACTGCGTGTAATGTAAAGTAACTTGCAATTTTAACTTGTTTTTTCCTTTTCAGTTCATTAATTTTAAGCACCCGACTGCTTTTTTTTGTTTTAATAATAATATTTTTTTAAGTTTAAGTATATCGCTATTTTGAACACTTCGAGCAACGTCAGTGTGCTGTAGTGGTCTGACTAGTCTCGGGTTCGATTCCCGGGTGAACGCATTTAATTTTTTTCAACTTTTTTTTTTCAAAATATTTATGTTTTGTCATATTTTATTAAATTTTGTTAAAATTGTACACTTAAGTAAAAGCTTGTGACCAATTTTTTTTTTTTTTTGATAATTACTTGTATTAAGATAATAATCATTAGGATGATGAATAGGAAAGTTCTTACCGCTGCGGTTTCTTTCTTTGGAATAGAATTTTCGGATGTCGCTAAGGTAGGCATCGAATGTTTTTCGTTTGCAAAATAATAGGCAAGAATACATAGGTAAAAAAATATCACTAGGTATGCCTAATTATTCAATTTTAGCTTGAATTGAATTGAATTTATAAGGGCTTTGAAGCCTTCGGCTTCGGAGTAATTAGATTCCACTTTACAGCGTTTAGGTACTCTTTTTAATCATTTATTTCTTTACATACCCCTAGACATGAAGCGTTCGCAATTGAGTGGTGCACAAAAACGAAAACACGCAGAAGAGAATAAAAAAAAAATAGCCGAAACAATAAGTAAAACAAAAAAGTTAACAAGTTTTTTCCGTCCCCCTCAATCTGAACCACCGCCATCAGTTGATATTCCAATTCCAGAGACGTCAAAAAACAGTGAAGAAAATTTTGAACCTTCCGATTCTGAATTTGAAACCTTGAATAATACTGAAGATATAATAGACGAAACTGAAATTAACAGAGCACCAAATCAAGAAAATGACCCAGGGCTATGGCGTGAATTTTCAAACGTTGACGTGGAATATTGGCTGTCTGGCGGACCAAATGACTGTCAAAATCATAATAGTTCATTTGAAAAATCCCGTCGAACTTATGGTTCAACGTCGCGTTACTGCCATGAAAAAGTATTTATTGGCCGAAAGCCTAATGGCGAAAACTACAAAAGAGAGTGGCTACTTTATTCGCCGTCTACAGGGTCACTTTACTGTTTTGTATGTAAGCTTTTTTGTTCAGATAAATCTTCAGTTTTTGTTAGTTCAACAGGTTTTAGTGACTGGAGGAATACCAAAGTAATGATTGAAGGTCACGAAAAGAGTTCTATTCACAGAGATTGTCTATTAACATATTTAACACGCAGGCAAGGCTTAAGCTTGCATCAAGGTTTTGATAAGCAAATTAATGAAGAGAATGTTTACTGGGAGCACGTATTACAGCGAGTTATAGCTGTTATTCGTACATTGGCAGAAAGAGGCCTTCCTTTTCGCGGTGCAGTAGAGAAATTTGGATCTCCTGAGAATGGAAATTTTCTAGCGTTGCTGGAACTTATAAGTCAATTTGATCCATTTTTAGCGGCACACATAACCAAATATGGAAACACCGGAAAAGGAAACGTCTCTTATTTATCTAAAACGATCTACGAAGAGTTGATTATGATAATGGCCCAAGAAGTGCATGGTAAAATTATATCGCAGATAAAAGATTCTAGATATTATAGTCTTTCAGTAGATTCTACGCCAGATTTGACGCACATGGACCAGCTCAGCGTAGTTATTCGCTATATAAAAGATGGCCAGCCAGTAGAGCGATTTCTTACATTTATTGAGTTGGAAACGCATCACACAGGAGATGAACTGGCAAAGCAGACTCTTCAATACCTTGAAGAACATTGTGGATTAGATTTTTCAAAATGCAGAGGCCAGTCTTATGACAATGCTTCGAATATGTCTGGGCGTTACAATGGCATGCAGCAGAAGATTCTAGAGGCGAATCCGTTTGCAATATATATCCCATGCGCAGCCCATTCTCTCAATTTAGTAGGTCGAAGCGCCGTGGATTGTTGCCTAGCAGCTGTAAATTTTTTTTCATTAGTCCAAAATCTATATAATTTTTTTTCTGGTTCAACCATAAGGTGGCGCATATTAAAATATCATTTGGATAATGAAAGTGTTTTGAAATCTTTATCAGAAACGAGATGGGAAGCACACGCTAAAGCGACATCAGCTATTTCACAGACATATAATAAAATTATAGATGCATTAGACGCCATTTCTGTAGATGACATGCAAAAAGGAGAAACCAGAAGAGAAGCAGCTAATTTGTCAAATAAACTACAAGAATTGGAGTTCGTACTCATGTTGGTCATGTGGGACGAAATTTTGCAAACCTTCCGAAAAGTCAGCAAGGTATTGCAAGACCCAGAAGTTACTCTAGAGACTTGCGCTAATCTCTACAAATCACTCGTGGATTTTTTAGAAAAATTGTGGTGCGACTTTGATTCTTTAGAAGCCCGCGCAAAAGAAAAGCTACCAGATGTGGAATACAAAGACACCCGTCAAAGACGAAGAAAGAAAATGCCCAATGATGGTTCAGCTCCTGAAGTTTCGGCCCAAGAGAGCAATTCAAAATAACGTGTTATTATAGCATCATTGATAAATTAAATGCAGAGATGCGAAAAAGAGGAGAGATATACGAAGAAACAGCAGACAAATTCTCATTCTTGAATAAAATACCCGATGCCGATAAAATTATCTGTCCCGATCAAACTGCAGAATACAGTCAGCACAGTACAAATCTAGTAAACACATATCCAGAAGATCTTAACACCGAATTAATAACAGAAATTCAACAGTTTCATTCATATGTCATAAGTAAAATAAGTTCCAGACCCAGTGATTCGGCTCGCACAAGTTTACATCAAACTCACGCACAATTGTATAAAATAATACATGATGATAAAATTGAATCAGCTTTCCCTAATGTGGAAACAGCCCTGCGTATATTTGTATCGCTTATGATTACAAATTGCTCAGCGGAACGTTCTTTTTCAAAATTAAAAATATTAAAAAATGAAAAAAGGACAAAGATGATACAAGAAAGGCTCGATAATTTATCGATATTATACATAGAGTCCGATATGTTAAAAACATTAGACGTTAATACTATCTTGCGTGAATTCAATGCCCGAAAAAGCCGCAAGGCGCATTTCAATAAATAAATAAATAAATTATGCTTTAGTTTTTATTGTTGTCGCACCTACTCCACTTCTAAGATACGTTACATCTCATCATCTTATTTTACAAAAAACTAATGTTTTTAGTCGGTAAAGGTTTAAAGACCGATTCTAGTTGACATACGGATAGGGGGGCCCACAGGCGTGGATTGCTTAGGGCATCAAGTAGTCTTAATCCGTCACTGATTAAAGGTACCTATGGGTGCCAGTGTAATTAAAGGCACAACTACATTCAGGCTTATGTCTGATAAGGCAACTCCCCGTAGGAATAAAAACAACGGAAATATAAGCAGTCTATCGTTTATTTAATCGTGTGCCAGTCATGTGTCGTCGTCAGTCCTCATCAGCTATATGGACTTCGTCGTCAGATCCTTCGTCAGCAGTCGGAGGGCTGCCAGCATCAGCTGAATCCGGCGTGGTACGCCTCCACTTGGCGCGACGATTTTGAAACCAGGTTTTGACCTGACGAAGGAAAAGGTTTGTTTAAAACGGATTCACATTCAGGGTAACATCATTTGGAGAGCAGTTTATGTGCAGGGCAAGTCAAGGTGCAATGAAAGTTAACAGTTGGAACTCTTAAGGTGCAAAATCACCTGATCATCACCTGACACGTCACTTTTTGTCTAATTTCGACCTATCGATCTTTTCTGAGCTGTCAATTATTGACAGCTCACTTTAAGTGATGTATTATAGTGATGAATAGTGTCAATCTCTATTATCAGTAGTGCTATTCTGTACAAATCTCACCGTGAAAACTTAGGTGAGGTGAGCGTGGAGTGAGCTATCAATAGAGTCGATCAGATGGAATGACAGCTCTCTTCAAGTTCACTTCACATAAGTTTTCACGGTGAGATTTTTACAGAATAGACCGGCAGGTGGAATGACAGATCACTTCAAGCTCACTTCACCTAAGTTTTCACAGGATTTTGATAGAATAGGCCGGCTGCTATATAAGTGTATGTATGGTAGGTAGCCCTTAAAGTTTGGTGGTCCTGAGTTCGATCCCTGAGTCGAGCAGTGTTCTTAGTAAGGTTTTCTTTTAACAAGGGGTACACCTCTGCCTAACCCATATCCTTCGGGGAATTACAGGCGTGACGTTGTGGTAAAGTATGTCATGTTGTTGATTTTAATTTGTATTAATTGTATTTCCACATAATAACACTTAATTGGTAGCAGTAGTAGTAATGTAGCATGTGTTTTCCAGCCTTAAGAACCCTTTAAGAGTTGCCTTCAGTATTTTATTTCGCTAAAAATGGAGCCCTGCAGCAGCTGCAACCAATAAGCAGTAGATTGCTATCGGACAAATCACAGGGGCATTCATTCTACTTACAATGGAACAACAATGAGCAACAATATTTGAAATTAAATAACGAATGTTTCTTTCCATGTAATATACTCAAACGGTGCTCGATAAAAGTACCTACATTTTGATGCAAGTTTGGTGAGCAATGAGAAATGCTCATGGGTTTCAAACTCTACTCTTGTGAAGGAAAATAAATAAATTTTTATAATTTTAATATTTTGTAACAAATAACTGTGAAAAACAGCGGGCAGTTATTTTTTAAAGTGAAATCTGTGTTTACACCGAGGAAGCCGCCAAACAGCGTAATATTAAAAATAAGTATAAAAACGGAATATTTATATTTATAAAACACTAATTTATTGTTAATTTGTTGACAAAAATAATAATCTTCACAGAATTAAAGCGGGAATGCAAAGTGAAAAGCACGTTTGTGAGAACCTAAAAGCAGTGCAATAAGATTGAACCACTTTTCGACCAGTGTGTCGAAAATACTTTTGAAACAAATGTTTCAGGTACTACTTATCTGCAAGTCAATCACAAACTAAAGTAAATGTACCTACCTACTACCTATAGGTAATATGTGGATAAGTGATACCAGATTGAAAAGAGATAGGTAGAAAGTGTATGTTTTTCTTGTGGTTTTTGCCATAGACTCGCTTAGAAGAAGTGCCACCTATTTCTAGCTTTTTTTGCATCTGCCTGTAACAGTGCCTGTATCTTTTGCCGCTCGGCGCTGTCGGTGAATATTTGCTGTGAACATTTGTGAAATTGTTTGACATGAAATGCAGGTATTGAAAAAAAATCAAGATGGTGGCTTCCGATTCCGCACACGCGCCAAAAGTTTCTTGAACAGCTTTAGTTATAAAAGATAGATCATCTGCTAACCTGCCGGTCACTAAGTCTCAGTGTGCTCGCCAGGGCTCTTCTCTCGTCCGGGCTGAGGTACTTGCTGGCGCTGAACCGTCTCTCCAGCGCTCCCGTCTGGGCCGCCGTGAAGCGTACCTGCCCTCCCTTCCGCCTGCCGCCCAGACCCCACCAGGGGCTGCAGCAGCTTGGTGGTACTGAGGAAGAACAGATCAGTAAATACCTACATAATTATAAGTAACAATGCGCCCAATGGGATTTCCCATCGGTAAATATGATACAAACCTACATTCCATATTTAACCCCTATTAGGTGATGAATTTTAGAAAATTCTGCCTTGGTGCTCAGTTTCGTTCTAAAAGGAACACTTGTTCAAAATTTCAAGCCAGCGGTTTACGTCGTCTGTCAGTGAATGATTATTATGAATACAAGATAGTATGAGGTATGTAATATTGGGTGGATGAAATTCAGAGATCTCGGTTGTGACTCGCTACGACCAGGGAAGCGGAGGAGGCCTATGCCGGCAGTGCGTGGAGCAAGGCTGCCAGTGTGATGTCGATGATGATGAGTATTACAAAACTTCACGCCTGTATTCTCCGAAGGTTTAGGCAGATGAATTTCACTAGTTTATGTTTAAAAGTGTAGGAAAAAGAAGAAAGAAACAAGTTGTTAGTGGAAAAATCACGGAGTCGCAAAGTTGCTACTACTTCCCGGTAGATGGCGTTAGTAGGTACCGTTAGTGGTGCCTATGTTATGTACAGACGCCAGCACATCAAGCTACTACAATCTGTCAAATTTCTTTAATAGATTTTCAACTTTATTTCAGTTTTTCAGTTTCGGGTAGCTTGACCTGCTGGCGTCTGTACGTTAGTAGTAGACCTGGTTATCGTCGGGGCAAAACAAAGAATACGTGACCCATACAGCTATTTTCAAGTTTAGTGCCTATCAAATTATACACTCCCAGAGACGTGCTTTATGAACATAAGAATTAAAAACTTTATTCACGTTTTTGACATAGAAACATGTGACAGTTGCCTGTTTTGAATTGGAACACTATGAAATGTCATATGTACACTATCATATAGTCAGAAGACCACAAAAGGATTCCTACGGTGGCGACAGCTCATTGGAAGACATGTCCGACTAGTTAAGTAGGTACGCTTATGTACTTATTAATAAAACAACATGGAAATTGGTTCATTGGTTCATTATTTTCATTATGTAGGCAATGGTCATGTAGGTAAAAACTAGTAAATATCGGAAAGTCTGTTTTTGTTTAATTGACACTTCGGTTTGATTAGGCTATGAGTTCTTTATGCCCCGAAGATAACGAGGTCTGGTTAGTAGGCACCTATGTACGAATCTAACAACATTTTCATGAGATGCTTCAGCAACTATTAAAGAGACAACGGGGTTTACGGATATTAAGACGCAAATATATGCCAATGACCTTAAGTGTTTAGCTTGCGTGTCCTGTGCTGAGCTCACGCAACGCGTCGTAGGTACGTCCAGCCAGTAATAACACTCGCCCAGACCCAAATTAGACGCATTATTAATTTGTTATACATTACATAAAACAAAAGGTATTTTAATAAAGCACGTAAACTAAAAGATAAATAATTAAATTATCTTTGAAATGGTGGAGGTTTCATAAAATTATGCTTGATAGTTTTTGCGTGATTCTCAGTTTTTTATGCGCGTTAGACATAACTTTACAAATTAATTACACTATGTAATATAAACATAATCTAAAATATTCACATATTAAGGTATTAAGAAAATGCTCAAAGTCATCATATATTTTTTTTCGAAATTACAAGTATGAACACTACTCGTTTACACGTGTTCTTCAGTAAAAGTCGGTTATCGTCGCCTTAAGTTATTTGTCCACTCAATAATGGGGTAAGCAGAGCTACAGTCAGACTTCTGATCTGAGTCTTGTAGTCTATCCTAGGTTTGGTTTTTTATTAATATATTTGCTTACTATACCATAAACAGAAGTAGCCTGGTTGTTTATTTATCTCACTGAGACTTAAGAAAGTATAGGTACGGTTCAAGTCATGAGAGTACCCACGTACGCTACGTAGACGTGTCTACGCAGGCGTGGCGTTCATTTGGCACCTCGAGACCCACTCCTTTTGCACCACAAATCACTAAATGAATTTAACACTAATCTTATAATAATAATAATTTATTTATTTCAGAACATGATTCCATATGAAATTGTTAGTAAAGCTTAAAACTATGTTAGTGCCTTATACCTATTTAATCCAGTTACCTTACATTAAACAGGACACCACCTGAAGTGTGTACCTTATTCCAGTGTCGCACAATAGGACACTCAACCCTTTCCATTACGGTGTTTAGAAGACCGTTGGTGCTGCTCCGCACACGACGCATCAGTAATCAGGGAGGCCACTCTCTTGCGCACTATTGCTCTAAACTCTAAAGCAGTCGGTGTTGGGCTCCGCAAACATCCCCGATGCACTACAGTAACGCGGCAACCCCAACAGCATCCTAAACCCATTATTGTAGAGGACCCGTAGGGAACTGCAAGCCTTCTGCGTATAGCGGACCCACAGGCTGCAGGTGTAATAATGACTGGCAGTACGCCTTAAAGAAAGTCATTTTAACATATTTTGTGCAGCTTGCAAACCTGTGCCCCAGCATATCGCATCTCACTGCCAATGACCTACGTTCCCACTCAATGTCCAAATCATCAGAGAGGTCCTCAGTGACCCAATGCCCCAGGTACTTGAACTTTGTGACCCTACTTACTGGCATTCCTCCAAGTCTGACCGGTGGAATGGTAGTGAGAGTTTTATTGCCCGCCTTGAACACAAGTAGTGCACTTTGTTTGGAGACCGTGTCACTGCGTACCTCTCACATATGCCTAAGAGCACGTTGAGGGCTTTAAAAGATGGGCTCAGCAGTACGATACCGTCGGCGTAGCTAATGTTGTTCATACAAGTGCCATCTTTTGAACAACCGACACCGGCCCTGCTGAGCTCCTCTATCAATCCATTCACATACAGGTTGAAGAGCCGTGGTGATGTCAGCCTTCCCTGTCTTACCCCGCACTCCAACCTGTACTCTGTGGAACATGAGCCCGCCCTCTAAACATTATTGGTTTGATTACCGTATCCAATATCTCAGTATGTTGATCATGTCCCTAGGTGTGCTGGTTTCTTCCTGAAGCTTATCCCCTCCCCCCTGAAGCAAATTCCCTCGACAGGTCCAAAAAAAAACAGCCGTAAATAGGCGTTTTTCTCGTCACATAGTACTGGACAGTACGTATGCTTGAGTCGCAGTATCGCAGCTTCCGTCGAAACCCAGCTCTAAACCCGAACTGGGCATCATGCAGATGTCAAGCAAACTATCCAGGACTGGATGGTCTGTTGTTGTTCCGTTGTTTTTATACAGGTTCAAATTAAATTAGCTAGCGAAACTCCGCAGACGTGATGGGTATCGATGTCTAATCACGATAAAATACTTCAGGTAACAACACTACCAGCGTCGTTGACCCAAAAAAAAAATCATCAAATCTTTTTTATTTTTGTTTTGTCCTGTTGAGATATCGATAGCCATCACGTCTGCACAGTTTCGCTAGCTAATGTAATTTGACCCTGTATAAAACATAATTTCAGTAATCTTCAAAAGAATTTTTATTCATAATTTTTGATTATTTTAGTACTTATGTACATTTGTTTGTTAGGACTATGTAAACTTATCAAAAAGCTAAAATAGTTTAAAAACTAGTTAATCCAACTAATTGGAACAATTTGACGATAACAGAACTTGTATGAGGTAATCGCTGGAAAATTGTAATTTTTACTAATAACCAATATTGTTATCAATTTAATAGATACTTAAATCGATAAGGCGTTGTGTATTTTTTTAATTGGAACAGATATTATATCGTTGATAATAATATTATAATCTGTACGTTTTTGGTGTTAAGGAAATAGGTAGAGCCCTACCCAATAGATTATCTGTTAAATTAATCTTGTAATTATTATTTTGAGTTGTGGAATCTAAACGAATATTATAAAGTGGTGAAATTGTTTGTTTTTATGTTTGTAAGGGCTTGTTTTTCAATCTTCAGATAAATTTATTTATGGAATAAATATGGTGGTTTGACAGCTTTTGTATAGAAAATATGTCAAACTGTCAAATTTATTCTTCGGATAAAAGTTATCTGTCTATTAAAAAATCAGCCCTAAGAGGTAGTTAATCTCTATAAGTACTGGTCCGATTACAAAAATTCTTTCACTGATAGATAGCTACCCTAATGCCGAGTGCCGTACGATGTGTTATGGTATATAGTTGACTTCCGCGCGGACGGAATCGCAGGCAGAAGCTAGTTTACAATAATGAAGCGGTAATTTTCCAATAGGCCAGCCTATTGGAAAATTGCCGCAAGCACGAGGTTGTGAGTTCCATTCCCACCCGGTTGCGTAGGTATTCATAAATGAATAAAGATGGTCATCTTCATCCTCTTGCTTCGAACAGCTTGAAGAGATCATTGTAGAATTGCTCTGTTTAAACAAATTTGTTCTACCCGACCTAGGAATCGAACACAGCTGGGACCTCTTGGGATCGCTCGCAACCACTATACTAACGTCGTCGAGGCAGTCAAGGATATGACAATATGTTAATCAATCTGCTTAGCATTTTCTCAACTAAGTTGGGGTCGACTTCCACTTTAACCGGATGCAGCTGAATACCAAAATTTTACATGGAGCGACTGCCTATCTGATCTCCACAGCCCAGTTACTGGGTAACACGATACCCCTTGGTAAGACTGGTTGTCAGACTTTCGGGCTTCTGACGACCCGTAACGATCACTGTCAAAGATTCACGAATGACAGCCGGGACCAATGGCTTAACGTTCTTTCCGAGGCACCGCCGGGTCTTGGTATATAAAGATGTTCATCCATCCACGGATCAACCCGTGCAGCTGTTATTACTTAACCACGAGCCCCTATGACATGAGACCATGACACGAGCCAGTATGTTAAGATAGGTAGGTTATTTATCGCACTGCAATGATCATTGTTACTATATATAATTATATTCTCACCTCACAACCACAGAATGTTTCTGTTTATCATTCGAAATCTGAGTGCAAAAGTGCATTTTATCCGCGGAAAGATTTTTTAAAATTGGAATCTCTTTATTCAATAATTTTCTATATCGCCAGTCCACTGAAAATACTACTCATGTCAATGCGCCAACCTCATTTTTAGAATAATCGCACTGGCCAGCACGACGACTTCATGATAAAAGAAATAAACACTAATTTAATTTATTATCTATTAATTCACCGATTTCCTTGATAATATTCTATCTTTTTATCTAAATTTATTATTAAATATCCAATCTCCGGAAAGTTTTAGAGTTTTCGATAAGATAGCGGCAGCTGAATACCAGTATTTTACATGGAGCGACTGCCTATCTGACTACCACAACCCAGTTACTGGGTAACACGATACCTCTTGGTAAACCAGGTTGTCATAAGTCCAAAACTAAATTGTCTACAACGATTATAATAGATATTTATTTATTCTTCAGAAAGCTTACAGTCTAATTTCTATAAAGGTACCTAAGTTTCTGACAATTGCCATTTTTAACCGACTTGTAAAAAAGGAGGAGTTTCTCAATTCGGATGTTTGTATTTTTTATTATGTTTGTTCGCGCATAACTCCATCGCTTGCCAACCGATTTCAAAGGACATTGCTCGTCGTCCATACATAGCTCGCCTAAGATCCAACAGGGAGGTGTATTTACTTTTTGGGTTTTAGATAATGTATATATTCGATTGAACCTAAATTAAAACAACGGAGACTTTTGAGAATTCGGAAAAAATCAAATCACTGTCGGATTTTGAGGTTATAATTACGTCAATAAAAACATTCGGTATGTAGCAATAACTTAGCATTTATTACTGAATGTAAGTACTTACTTACATTGACATTACTACCAAATGTCAAATGTTGTCGTCTGTCAATTCATTAACTGTCAGTGTCGATATTATTGCTCGTTTCAAACAGCGCTTTCAATCGAGTTTTTTGATATTCGTATTATGGTTCCGCGACATCATAGCGGACTGTTTGTAACTAAAAATCATTATCGTATATCAAGTGTTGAAAATACTGACGCTTGTCTGTGTCAAATTCTTATTAAGAGTGCTGTTAAGACCTGCCTGTATGATCTATAATATCTACCTTTGCTTATTAAAAACCTCAAATTGAACCAAAAAATAATAACACCGAGGATTATGACGGAAGTGAATACTTTTTAAAATTAAAAAGTGTCCGTTCTATTGAAATATTTGTAATGTATATAATATTATTAAAAGAACTAGTAATTATAGTAAATGTTTCATGCGTGTTGGTTCATAGGCCATTTTTTTCAATGTCCTTTTTTTTGTTAGAATGGGTATACTTCCCTAATGGTCCCATGAAAATTTTATCGAAATCGGACAAGCGATTTTTGAAAAATCAACAAAAATCTAAAAATGTATCTACATTGTCTACATTAACGATCTTTTCGTTTACACTGAACCGATTTGGAAAATTCTTTTTTATTCCAAAGCCTATGCTTTCCAATTGGCCCCATAGTCACCAAGTCGGGATTTGATGATGAAATCTTGGCGAAATCGAGGGAACTCTTCAAATTTTATAGGAAAACGTACAGCGATTTTGGTATTTTCTACAACAAGTGAAGCATTTGCGTTCAATAAGAACCATTCTACCATCAGATCTGATGATGAATCCAAGAGACAGGCACTGGAACTCTGTAAGACTATGTATCTTAGCTGTGTTTGGGCTTGTTGGAATTGTAACGGTATGCACTTTCCAGGTGTACCACTAATAATTAAAAAAATAATTAGAAAACTTTTTCTTTTTTTCATTCAAAATATCATTCTCCGGATATATTAATGCTTGTTCGGACATAACTCCGTCATCTATGGATGGATTTTGATGTTTTTAACCGACTTCTAAAAAAGGAGGAGGTTCTCAATTCGGATGTTTGTTTTTGTTTGAAATTTCGTGCAGATCAGATGCTGGGTTCAGAGATAGACAACGCAACTTTTCAATAAGTGGAAAGCTGATGACCTCGTGAATGCAGCGGGAATTCGTTGGATGCGAGATTCGCGGCAGTGGATTTCGTTTGACGGAAATGATTATGACGATGATAAAGACGACGATTATAACCTTCATGACTTTCCTTATTCAACCTACGTAGCATGTAGGTCCTCAAATATTACAAGCTTCCGACAAGCTTACATTATTTACATTACAAGCTCCTATTTCATATAACGTTGTGAACCCGTGACACACTGACATTATTGAACTTCTCACTACTTGGCCATAAAAGTTTACGGTGACAATACATTATCATTTAATTCACCAATGATAAGACTAATAAATAATATAGATACTTAGTAATACAGTAATCGACCATAGTTATTTGTTTTGCAAAGCTGAAAAGTTGTTTTTTGGCGCGAGTAGGTACTTGTATTGAAACCTGAGCAACTGAAGGATTCTAGGATTAGGAGGAAAAATCCTGAGCGTTGCGAGGGAGGGTTTCAAAGGTACGATCGAGACGCAGAATAACTTTGCTGCCGAGCGAATCTCACAACTTTTCACCTCACTACGGCGAGGAAAGCACGAGAAAAGTGCTGGTTTGTAAAAAAAGTGAAAACTTGTTTGTATAATTATTAATTTTGTATTCTGGATAAAACCCAATGGTATGAAAATCATGGGATTTTAGGAGAAAATACCAAACATTAAGACTATGGATTAGGCGTTGTTTTTTATGGCTGTAAAAAAAATGTCAATAAATAAAAAAAATGTTTTCTGAATGAGGATTAAATAGGATAATACAAGATTTATGTTTTAAGCTCGATGATATCATATTATTTAGTAGATAAGTACCTACCTATCTACCAAAGACAAATAAATAATTACTATCTACCTACATTTTATAGCATTGGGGATTTCCTAATACAATTAAAGATCCTGTTTGTTAACGAATTAAGGGTGCGGACACACGGTTGTCACACTAGTGTGTGACTAATAGGTTTTTCTTCCTGTGTGTCCCACTCCGAATATTTCTTCACCATATACCTACAACTTGTCATTATCTACAAGTGCGGTGAAATATACAAGTTAATAATATGTTTGTTTCAATAAAAACTATTAAATTAATTATTTAACCTTTATTACTACTATACCTTTACTATACCCTCTTGCCTAGAACTTCATATCGGCAACCGACCCCCCGCGCACCGCGAACGGCGCACCGCGCACGCGTCGCTGCGCATCGACATCACCCGCCCGCGCTACGAGTATTACTTCATTTTCGCTTAGCGTTCTTTCTGACTTTTTCGTTTTGCTCGGCTTTTAAGGGTCTTTGCGTGATATTTAATAACCTTCCTCAAGAATTGGGCTATCAAATGCAAAACCTATTGTTTAAATACGACTGATAGTTTCAGAGATTAGTTCGTTCAGACAGACAGTCGTGGCGGGGGACGGTTAAAGTTGAACAGTAAACAAAAATAAGTTTGCTGACTTTTAGTTTTCGGTTTAGAGCTTTGTACTTTAAGCTGTTTTGAAATTTTTCGCTTTTCAAAATGTAACAGTTTCAGGCCCTGTTGCTCCAAAGGCTCTTTAGTTTAGATGGTCCTTATAAATTGGAATCGACTCTGCAGAAGTATCCGCATCTTCTTTTAATTTGTGAATTGAAACTGCTTTAAAATTTTGGTTCTCTTGGCTTACAACTTTCTTGTGTGCCACTGTTTCCCCCTAAAATTGCAACGAAATTTTTATTATCTTTTTCATTACTGTATAACCAAGTATTTTGATTTGGGCATGAATCGCGTACACAATTACATTTAGGTAGGCAGGACTTACAACACTATGTACGACTGGAGCGTGTCCGGCAAAATTAATTTAAAAAGACGTTTGAAAATGATAAGTAATAATAGTAGTTCAGAATTCACACTTGCGTGCTTTAATATCAATACGGTGTCCAGTCTCCGCCATCGTCTGCCATCTTTGAGTTGTTTTCCACTACTTTTTGAAGACGTCACGGTAAAATGACGTCTAAATCAATTTTATTTTAAGCTTTTTACACAAATCTTAACGGTGCACACTGGGTATGCTGAATACAGCATACCCAGTGTGTAGTAGTACTATGGAAGACGTACCAATATCGCGCCCCCCGGCTATTCCTTGACTGTAGCCCCATGTAACATGAGGCTACAGGGGCTAGTGAATAATCTGTGAATCTTTGGGTTCATTCGAGTAATCGAGTCTGGTCAAACCACGCTGGGGTCGGTCCATTTCGTATTCATAAACTTTTTACACAAATCTTAGGCTTCATCAACGCCCAAACATTTATGATCAGGTTAGCATCGGGTGATTGTGAGGGTCAGTCTAACAAAGATCGATGATTTCACGGTAATGTTTTTTTTAGGTGTTTTTAAAGAGTCTTGGTAAGGAAAGGTTTCTTTATGATGCTTCTATATTTAAGCTCGGCTTCCACTGAGCGTCTCCTGATATTATCTCGAGATTGAGACATATACTTATTAGGACCCTTTTTCACCAAAATCTCTTTATTTCTGTACCGGTTCAATAAGGTAAGGCAAGCTTCAACGCGCGCTTCTCTCTGCATATCAGTCAAATCATGGGGCACCAATGACGTAGGTAATATCGGTAATACGTCATTGTGGGATACCCATTTTACAAGCTTTTTATCTTACCGATTGAATGCAAATGGGTCAATATTGTGGGTATGTTAGCATCAAACCATGCCGCTAATTCCTTGGTAGTTTGATATGGATCGGTATCCACCATCGCGTTCAATTCCTCGTTCACCTTACAATACATCGTTCACCTTAGTGGCTGGTCTTTAACGGGGTTCAATCTTCAAGTCGAAGTTTCCTCTATCTAAGCGATTAAACCAAAAACGCACGGTGCGTTTTAATGATATTGCGAGTTGTTTCTGCTGCGTTAGTTCCACGTCGGAACTCTTATTCTAAATTACTCTAATTTTCAATGTATACATCTACTATAAAAGTTGAATGAAAAAACATTTGAAAGTCAAACAATCGAATATTTAAACATAAAATAAAAACAAATAACTTGTAAAAATAAAATTGTAGTAATACTATTAGAGGGGTTCGGCACTGTTACTCCTTAATACAGGCTATTTCATAGCCTAGCAAGGAGAGCAGCACGTCACCCACTTGATTGTCAGAGATTCAATACTACCCACTTTGTGAAATACTGTTGTACTACAATCTGTTTTTTATATAAATAAAGATTATTATTATTAAAAAGAATGTTGTACATTTTACAAATTAAGAATGTTATAGTTATCGTGTGAAAAAAGTTTCACTCTGAAATGCCGCACCATGCAGGTTTAATTTTAATTCAAAGTAGCCAGTACGTTAAAACGGCAATTACATATTTAAGAACCTATACTACCTCAAATGGCTTAGCATGATCCTCCGTTATGAAGAAAATGCTGCAGCATTAATTTTGAAATAAATATATGCTAAAGTTGAGGATTAATGTTAAGTATCATGTTTGACGAAAACACGATTCTATATAATTTTATCGATAGAAAAAAAATCCAAAGTTACCTCAAACTGAACTAAAAACCGCTGGTATAAAAAAAATACTTCAAATTAGGTCATGAAACTTTGCATACTAACTAAACTAACTATACAGCAGGTCTTATGTTTATTATTTTTTTTTTTAATTACCACCGTAAAAAGAAATCACCTATATTATCGGCGTCTTGAAGTTTGTTCCCTGACGCCCGACAGTCTCGCTTCGGCTTTCGAACGGAAGAGCTGTGTCGCTTACGCTCAGAACACACTAATATGAATTTAACATACTGATAAAGAAAGAGGTGGAAGTGGGGGCGAAATTAGAATTTAGCTGAGGTTGTATAAGCTAACCCCTATTTTGTAGGTATTTTTTACCGAGATTAATTAATTCGTAATCAATTCTGTATAAAAAGTAGGTAACTCCTAAGTAGGTAAGAAACAAACTTATCTACTTAAAATCATTAATAATAAAATAATAAGTCACTGAGCTAACATTTTTAATAATTATTATAAACCAATAAGGTTGATAAAAGTACTAGATTAAAATTATTATTGAAGCAGAACGGTTAGGGTGAGAGCACCGACTTTATGACTACGGATTATTTTACTTTTTTCTGATTTTTATCTTTAAGGATTTTAATGATTTATCGGGTAATTTATGGCCATGCTATACATATTAATACCAACTTATTATTATCCCACTGCAGGGTAACGGCCTTTCTCTGTATGAGAAGAGTTTCATACAGAGAAGGCATGAGCATGCTTGGTCAAGGCGGACGCTATAACACGTATGAATTAATTCGTTTTAACATTTCAAAAGTGACCTAGCATGAAATTGATAATATGCCATTTCAAAATCAGGCTTATTAAGTAAGTACTAAAAGTAGGTACACTAAACATAACATAACATCATCATAACATAGGTAACATCACGCCTGTGATCCCCAAATGATTAGGCAGAAGTGTACCTATAGTACACCTACAGTTCGCCAGTTATGTTCAAGTCCCATGTAGGTACGAGTAATAGGGGGCGAGCCTATTGCAATCAATCGGACACAAATCCAAATTCCTGGCTGCTACTGAGAAATTCCAGGTAGAAGAACCCAATAACAGTTTGCCCCCCACCCGGGAACCCAGGACCTCATGCTCAGCAGTAGCACATGCGACCACTAGAAGTAATCGTGATCACAATGATATAGCTTCGAAAGATTATCATGATAAAATCCTTTGTTTTCTTTTGGTAGTTTATAAATAAAAGGAAACAAACTGACAATAATTTGAGACAATACATTATTATGAAGATTAAGACGAACTCAATGCAAGCTTATGATTAGATAACGAATGACGTAAATAATAAATAAGGCGATTCGGTATGAATAACAGTATTAACACGTATTTGCTTATCGAGGATAATCGGTAATCAATTTTTATTTGTATGTATTTTTTTACACGCTTGATAAGTAGGCGTTACTAACTGATGCAAGCCCTCGGACTAGGTGGAATGACAACCTTCGCAGGGTGGCTGGTAGCATGCAACTGGAGAGGCTATGTCCAGCAGTGGGTTGCTGTAGGCTGATGATGATGATGATGATGACTAACTGAAGAGTGACTGATAAAAAATTATATTTCCTTTTAACTAATTTAATTTTTAGAACAAAAACAATGTGTACCTTTAACTTTATAGGAGGATTTTTTTTGTGAAAGCTGGCACCTTCAACTTTTGTAACCTCCTGATACTGAGATAGATTTTGAGAAATATGACTGTAGGGACTTTCTTGACCTTATGAAAAATAGTAAAATAATACCTTTGTTTAAATCAGGTAGTGCCTCAGATCCTACAAATTATAGACCTATTTCAGTACTACTAACATACCTTACTTTTTACCTTTACTAAAATTTTTGAGAAGTTAATTTTAGACCATAAGATTTTTTAATAAACATAAATTAATACATAACAAACAAATCGGTTCTACGAGTAGTTGAACTTTTAGGACATATTTATAAAGCATGAAAAGATAAATGCGATGCCTTGGGCACCTATTGAGATTTTTCCAAGGCATCCGATTGCGTTCTTCATGAAACGTTAATAAAAAACTCCGCCACTACGCGATCCGGAACCACGCTCTGGATCTTCTTATTAATACTTGAGTAATAAGATTCAGAGCGTCAGCGTTAATGGAAAAAGATCTCCCGGATCTATACCAACAATGGGAGTCCCACAGGGCTCAATTCTTAGTCCTTCTTGTTTCTTATTTATTTTAACGACTTACCTCATAAAGGATAATCATGATATTTGACAGGCCAGTTGGCGTGGTTGGTTAAGATACCACCTATCATGCCGCAGGTCGTGGGTTCGATTCCCATCCAGGACAAACATTTGTGTGCATGAATTTGTCTGTTTGTTCTGAGTCTGGGTGTAATTATCTATATACATAAGTATGTATTTCCAAAAAAGTAGTATATGTAGTAGGTATATCAGTTATCTGGTTTCCATAGTACAAGCTCTGCTTACTTGGCATCAGATGATCGTGTGTGAATAATGTCCCAGCTTATTATTAGATATTATTATTATAGTGTTGTTTGTGGATGACACTTCACTTTGGTTTAAACTTAGACGTCAGCAGCTGATTACTGACTATGTAAATAGAGCGACCTCTAAAGTAGTTCAGTGGTTCAAAGTTAATGATATACTTCGTAATGAAAAAAAAAACCAAATGCATTAAATTTACGCTACCTCACGTTAGGCAGGTGAAAACTAATGTGTTGATAAAAAGCGAAGAATTTAATCTTGAAATTAGTACAGTATTCTTGGGCTTAACTTAGGATGCTAAGCTTCAGTGGGGCCCACATTTAGATAAGTTGTCAAGAAAGCTAAGCTTGTTAGGAAAATTCGTAACTTAACTGACATAGAGACAGCCTATGTAGTGTAAAAGTGTGTTTGGTGCTGTTATTTTCGTAGTGTACAATCGTACGGTATTCTGATGAGGAGAAATGCAGCCGACTTTTAGACTATCTTTGTTTTGCAGTAAAGAGCTATTCGATCAATTTATAAATTAAGTCCGAGGCACTATCTTAGAGAGAAGTTTAAGGAGATTAATATAATGACTATGCCTTGTCTACTGAAACATACTTGTTTCGAAAATCTTTTATACTGCCATAAAAAATTTAAATTGTTTAAAAAATACAGTGATTTCCATAATATAAATACTAGGAACAAACACAAATTTGTTGTACCTCCAACAAGGCTCAAGAAAATAGGTGGGTCATTCAGGTGTCAATGTATAAACTTTTATAATAAACTCAAGCTAAATATTTATTTGTAATTTATAGGTATGTACAATAGATGTAAAATGGTAGGTACAGTTCGCTACAACCAGCCATTAATGGCATACAAAAAACACATATTGACTGATTGTTGTTTTTTGCTAACTTCTTTTTTTATATACATTGATGCATTTTATATGTATATGTGTATACACTTTGGAAAGTATTTTATTATTTTAATTATTGTGAATGTGGGTCATTGATTTTGTTTGTTTTTTTCTCTCAGTTAGTTTTAATCATGATCTGGCAGTTCGAGTAATTTATGCGGCCTACCCAAATGTCCTTTCTTTGGTATTGTTCGTTGAATCGTTGAGCTCCTTAAGTTCTGAGTAGAGCTGCACAATTACTGACAAATGCGTGCACTGACCGGACGGTCCACTCAATCTGTGTGGTTCTTTCCTCAAAGGACCATTTTAGTCGCCAATATACATGATCTGACCAAGATTATGTCCGGACTTTAAAATAAAAGAGAATGTGACCTCTGAGTTGGTTTCGGCCTTTCTTCTCAGAGTAGTCAGATAGGAAGCTCCGACCTCATCTAGATTTTAAAATTATGATTGACATGTAAAAGTGTTTGTAACTAAAAACCTACTTACAGAAATAAAATCGTTTATATAATATGAATAAATGCATTAATACGTCAGTTGCTTATCGACGATAATAATCGATTGTCGTTTTAATAATCTTATTTTATTTGTTTTTCTTTTTGTACGCTATTGATAAGGAGGCGTTACTTAATACTAATTTTAGTAATATCACACAAAAACATATTTTTATTTTTATATAAATAAGTATTTATCTGTGAATGGATCTCTGTAAATAATAGTCAATTCAAAACTCACCTCTGTCAAATCCATAAGCTTGCCGTATAGTGAATGGGTGTGACACGTATCTGTTCGCAGCAAGTTGACTTCTTAGTATTTGGTTAGAATTTAGCATCGGGTCACTGTAATAACTGAACGGAGGCCTCTCTAAGAACCCCGAGGTCTCCTTCCCTCTGTACTGAGGCCATGTTACTGAAGAAGACAGCGGAGGTACATTGGCTTTAATCGGTGTAGGGTACAACGGATAAGTATTTCTCCTGTGTTCCAGATTGACTTTGCTCAAATCGAAATCCTTTGGCACATCGCACTTAACGTCAATTCTGCTCGCATTGTCACTTAGCGGCTCTTCAATCTTTGTCATCTCCTGTTTCTTGGGGACCTCGATGGACTTCACTCCATTGCACTTGAGGGGCTGCGTAGGCTCCTGACTCAAGTTCTTATAAGGTTTCTTCGTCACATCTTTCAGTATGTCCTCTATTAGGAATGATCGTTTTTGCTTGCACGCGCACATGGTGACGGCTTGATTAGCACTGCCGAATTTTATCAGTGCTGTTAAAAATTATCAGTACAAGCACGGTAATTGATAGCTACTTATTTAATGGACACGTATAATCTGTGTGTCGATTAAAATGTTCGCCTATCGTGGAAGGCACTCTGGAATATTTTTTTCTAGCATGTCAACTGAGGATTAGTTCAGATAGTGTTGATAATGTATGTTCGTGTAATCTGTGAGTTGTTGAAAGCATTGTAATTAGCCAGCAAGTGGATGAGCTGTCAATACGTTTAATGGGGTTCGAGGAAAGGATTATTGTTCTTTTTTTTGCTGAAAAGTGCTTATTTATTCTTATTGTTGGAATTTCTCAATCACATCTTGCTTTTTCACGTTTTCCCGACAGTCTTTTTGTTCATCAAATTACCTGCTATTATGCCACTATGGGAAGACCTTTACCCAGCAGTAGGACAGTCTAAGTGAATAAATTAAAATAAAGCTCTGAATAAAAAATAGAAAATGAAGAAATCAGCTATTATTAGGGATCCTATTAAAACTAGTGGAGTTTGTTATTAGAATAGGACAATCATAAGAAAAAATATCATACTTTCAAAAAAGCAAGCCTACAACGAAGTCACAACCATAGTTAAATCCACAACACAAAACATAAAATAAAATCATAGCTCACCGAGGCCCCGCATCTTCCGCAACGCGTCTGTCTCACAAATGGATTCCTCTTCAAAAACAAAAGGGGAGAAATCTAGTACCTTCCTGTTTCGCCTTTCGCCCTCTTTGCTTCGTAATTAATGAGAAGAGTTTTTCTACCTTTTGTTGCTGCAGGAAGGGTAGCTAATTGTCTCTAATTAATTGGGCCTGGGCGTATTTTTAAACCCCTTTTATTCCCTTTGTACGTTTCGTTCAAATAGAGCGGTCGACAATTGGTGAGTTTACCCTGATTTTGAGTTTGAGAGTTAATTGGTCGCTCATTGTTTTTGTTTATTCATGTTTTCATTTTTGGTTATCGCCTTTTGATTCATGTTTTGGGGCTTTTCGATTAACATGTCAAAGAGATTTTTGAAAAATGCGCCATTATTAAGCAAATATGACGAGTGATACGGTACAAAGACTGTGCAATTGCAGCAGTTCTCTACTTCAGTAATTGGAAAACTAAAGAATGTTAATTTAGGGGCCGTTCGATTATGCCACTTTCACAATCAGTAAAAGTAATTTTTTTTTTAATAAAAGTAAAATGTAACTAAACTAAAGTACTTATATGAAATTGTGATGACCAAGTCGCTTTCCAAGTCATTGAGGCAAGGTCGGCAGGGCATTTGATTAGTCTAGCTTAGAACCAAACGATTTACTTATACCCCATAAATGCTCCCCTCTTTTTTGGGGTACAAGTAAATGGTTCTAAAAGTTTTAAATCTCCTTTGTCTACCCTATGTTTTTACTCAACTGACCGAGAAGGAGGGTAATATTTTTGCGCTTATCTATAGGTATTTATGTACGTTCGTTCCATTGTGATCTCCTGTAGTCTAAACGGCTGAACCGATTTTGATGAACGATGTATCGTTAGATTCGTCTTTATTGTGCGAGTGTCACTGTATATTAAAATTATAAAAAAAACAAAATGGCGATTTTTGGCGCCTAAATGTGTTTAAAAAAATCTCCCAAACCTATCGAGTGGGATATCAAAATGAAGGGTTCTAAAAGGTGATTACAAAAATATATACAAATTATATGTTTAAATGTAATTCTGAATGAGAAATGATAAAAAAAAAAACAATCCCGAACTTTTGGAGGGACTAAGAGGGCATTATTAGGCCAGATTATAAGGGATCTGGGACACTTGCGCTAAAGATAATTCCGCAAAGATACTTGCACACACACTTGTGGACACTTGGGCGAACTCACTTGCGCGAAAAGACATTTCCGCGAGTGGACTTTTGTGCGAACGGACTTTTGCGCGAAGGGACACTTACGCGAAGGGACACTTACGCGAAAGACACTTGCGCGAAGGACATTTGCGCGAATCGATTTGCGTGAAAGATACTAACGCGAATCCACTTGCGCGAAAAGACACTTCTGCGAATGGACTTTTGTGCGAAGGGACACTTGCACGAAAGACACTTGCATGAAGGACATTTGCACAAATCGATTTGCGCGAATCCACTTGCGCGAAAAGACATTTCCGCGAATGGACTATGTGCGAACGGACATTTGCGCGAATAGATTTGCGCGAAAGATACTTGCCGTATCCACTTGCGCGAAAAGACATTTCAGCGAATGGACTTTTGTGAGAAAAGACACTTGCGGGTAAGACACTTGCGGGAAAGACACTTGCGCGAAAGACATTTGCGCGGAAGATACTTGCGCGAATCCACTTACACGAAAGGACAGTTGCGCGAAAAAGTTGCGGAAATGAGATTTCGTCATAACGCTGTATTCTTTCAAAGGGTTGGACAGGTATTTAAAGAAAAATCTTATTTATGTGCCCAGAAAAGAAAGAGATTGACATATTGGAACATTTGAGTGCCTGCTTAATTCTTAAGTTTCTAATTGTTTCAATATTTTTCGTTTTACTTTATTTTTATTTTTTTCGACACGTGTGTCATTTTCGTGGTTTTTAGGTCCCTGATAACGATAATGGGGTCAAAATCAAAATTCAAGATGGCGGCTGCGAAAATTTCCAAAGTTTTCGTCATGGGTGTCGTTTTCGAATTTAAATATTACGTTTTCTAAGATTGTTGCATGAATCGTTCATACGTATTTTATACGTTCATGTAAAATACTGGTATTCAGCTGCATCCGGTTAGACTGGCAGCCGACTAGTGTTGCCCAATATCGGTCTTGGTCATGCAGTCTTGGTCTTGTTCTTGCATTTTTAACCGACTTCCAAAAGGAGGAGGTTCTCAATTCGTCTGTATTTTTTTTTTGTATGTTTGTTACGCGATTACTCAAAGACGGATGGACCGATTTGGAAAATTCTTTTTTTGTTTGAAAGAGTATACTTCCGAGGTGGTCCTATATAAATTTTATTAACTTTGCTTGGGGAGTTTTTGAGTTAGCTTCAATAATGCGTATACTCGTATTTCCCACTTATTTTATATGGATGATGTGATGATGTTTTAATAACTTCATATTTATTTCACTGTTATTTACATGGCTATATCTACAATTATTGTGCTCAATTATGTATTCGAATTTGTGTGGGGTGGGTTCCACAACTAAAAAGTGAAAAATAAAAACTTTTTAGCAAAAAATAAAACCGACTTCTAAAACAAAACACTACAAAGTGAAACTTTAATTTCGGAAGTCGGTGGCAAAAAACGAAAATACAAAACGAAAGACACCGACTTCCGAAATTAAAGTTATTTTTCACTTTGTAGTGTTTTGTTTTAGAAGTCGGTTTTATTTTTTGCTAAAAAGTTTTTTCTCAAGACCAAGACCAAGACCGACTTATTGTAGTAAGACCAAGGCCAACACTGACCCCTGCAAGATTTGAGCAAGAACAAGACAAAGCCTGCGAGACTCTTGCGTCTCGCAGTTAAGTCAAACTGAGATTTGGGCGTTATTAAGTAGGTATATGGTTTCGATATTGATAGACGTTCCCCAGTATCAAAACCGATCGTCATAACACTAAAAGTATTATTAGTAAGTATTGATTATTATATTTCGACTATTTAATAAGTAGCGTGTTACTCGTAAATATGTTCTCATGTGAAAAAAACGTACCTACCATAAAATAAAATAGGTATCTTTCTAGCTCATACCTTGTAGGTATCTCATTTACCTATAGTAATTTATTATTATAGGTAGACCTTATGTGTTTGTATAAGTCTAATTTGCAGATCTAAAGTTAGTAGGTTGGTATGTGCTTAAAATTGTAGCCAACAAAATTATGCAAACATTATGTAGGTACCATCGAAACGATGGTATATACCTACACCATCGTTTCTTACTTACACATACTTAAGACAGTAGGTACGTAGCAAAGCGCGCCAGTCACGAGTACGACAAATTGCCTAAAAAATTTACGCACACGGTAATGAAATCTGCTGATCTCAACACACACTCATTTACTTATTTTGGCCGCATAGGTATTATTGGCTGATCAACATTGTACATTGTTGATCGAAGATTATTGGCTAAATTTGAATTGGAGAAAGAGAGACAGCAAGCATTATTTGTATGCGTTTGTTTCGTGCCGTACTCGTATGTTACATTTTTTTGCGATCGATGAGTCACGGAACGAGCAATATTGCTTAAAATATTAAGTTTGAAATTTTAAATATCAATTATTTTATTCCATAAATCTGCTGATTTTTTGAAGTACTTTGCTGGTGTAAAATTTGTCGTCAGCTAGACTGTTAATTACCACCACAAACATCTAAAACATGAATGAAATTTTTGATACACTATAATGTATCAGACGTCATTTTTTCGATATCTATTGTAGTTTGTGGCGACTGTAAATTAGGTAAACACTGCACACAGTGTTTACCTAATTTACAATGAAAATGCGCAAGATAAATATTAGGTGCTTAAAATCCCTACAAACAATTTTCGTTCGTCACAAACTACAATAGATATCCAAAAAATGACATGTCTGATACGTTATAGTGTATCAAAAATTTCATTAATGTTTAGACGTTTGTGGTGGTAATTAAAAGTGTAGCTGAAAAATTAGAAATTTTATTAGAAGTATCAAGTCGAGATGAAAATGAAAAGTATGTAAGTGATTTATTTTAACCGCTAGCTGTTTGTGAAGAGTTTAGCATACATATACATATATGTACCTACCTAAAGTTAGTAATTACGCGTAGGTACTAATTTGCATCATTTTTTAAATTATTGTCAAGTTAATTTAATTAATTTGGTGGTTGACTATACCTGTGTCAATTTAAGCTCAACATGTACCTACTCTGTTACGTTGTTCTAAGATCTAAACTAATGTGTTTAATAATAGCAATAGGTTAATATGTATTTGCACGACTTGCGAGACTCTTGCTGCAAGACCAAGACCAAGACTGAGAGCGCAATACCAAGACCAAGACCAGGTGTATAGGCGCCAGACTAAGACCAAGACTGGCTAAGTCTCGTCTTGGTCTTGCATTTGGGCAACACTAAAGCCGACCCCAACATCGTTGGGAAAATGCTAGGCAGATGATGATGAGCTATTTTTATACGCCCATCTAGTCAGTTGCATTTGCATTGTAAAAAACTAAGTAGGTATATATAGTTGCGTCACGTAAGTTTGCCATTCTGAAATCAGGCTTTCCAATGCACATGGCATAGCGCATTTTTATTTTAGCATAGATATTGACTACTGCGCAATCATTTGTAGCCTATTGCTATAGGATCAGAATCATTTATTTGTAAAACATAGGTAATAATTACATCTTATAGATAATAAGATCTTAAAAATTTGGTAGTGCGCTATTCAAATTCAAATTCTTTATTTCAGACATGAGACCTTATTGTTAGTAAGTCAAATAATAAAGGTATCATCCACAACCGGTGTGGATCCTTACCCAGTGACGCAGCAGAGGGGGGGGGGGGGGAATTATTAAAAAAAACTATTAAATGAGAGGGTTCTATGAAATTCTATCCTACTTCCTACTAATATTATAAATGCGAAAGTTTGTGAGGATGGAAGGATGTTTGTTACTCTTTCACGCAAAAACTACTGAACGGATTTTGATGACATTCGGCACACAGATAGTTTATAACCTGGATTAATACATAGGATACTTTTTGTCCCCATATTCCTACGGGTTGGAGACGTACGCGGGTGAAACCGCGGGGTGCTGCTAGTTACCATATAAATTTATTACAATATAATTATTACGTATTTGAGTACCTCACTGTATTTAACCCATGCATGCAATTAACATTTTATTATTCAAAGTCAATTTAAATTCATGTCAAAATTTAAAGTCAACTTTCAATTCGAAACATTAAAGAATAAGATATTAATGTAAAATATAAAAAATGATGTCAGCATTGTACGACGTGTTCTTTTTTAATATAAAATAACTCTAGGTTATTAATGAGACCATCAATTTGAACAACTTTTACTATGGGACCAGACCTGAAATCGCGAAAAACAAATCTGCTGTCTCATATATTTATGTTCTCAGCTGCTGATTTTTTTTTCGCGATTTCAGGTTTGGTCCCATAGGAAAGTTGTTCAAAATGATGGTCTCATTAATACCCTAGAGTTATGTTATATAAAAAAACATGTATTATTATAAAGATTCGTCATTAAGAAACTCCGCACGAGAGCGGCATACATATAATATAATACATGACGCGAACTATAGGCACCCATTTAGATTTTTTGTACTAACGAACGGTCTCACGGGTTTACAGTCGATTTACCTACGCGGTGGAGGGACATCGTAACAAAATATACATTTCGATCATGTGGGTATTGCTTTTGCATGGTGTGGAGTGTGGTGGCGCAGCCTGCTGATTTTTTGATACGGACCGATCGTCGGATCATCGACGGCTGAAGGGCTGTCATTCGTAGATCTTTGACAGTCGTTACGGGTCGTCAGAAACCCGAAAGTCTTACCAAGGGGTATCGTATTACCCAGTAACTGGGTTGTGGAGGTCAGATAGGCAGTCGCTCCATGTAAAATAGTGGTATTCAGCTGCATCCGGTTAGACTGGAAGCCGACCCCAACATAGTTAGGAAAAGAATAAGCAGATTGACAGATTGATATTTAATAATGAGTTGGTTTTGCTTCAAGTTTTTATATGTTACTACAGACTAGACACTATACGTGTAGAAAAGATAGGATACCTAATCCAATACACGCGTAGGTATGTACTAATCCTAAACCAGTTATCGATAGTTTTATGTTAAGTGATAATACAGCTGTAGGTACTAATAAATAATTATATTAATACTATCACGATTAGATTAGCTGTAACTTAAATCTCTAATGATAATAATTAGAACTGGTTCAAAAGTCGCTCAGTGAACTATGGAGCGAGATAAGTTCTAGTTCAGTATTTATCGAAAGATAGGGAAATAATCGAACATTGCCTCGTTAGTCTACTCGTAGTGGTCGCAAGCGCGGCTGTTGAGCCCATGCTCAACAGCCGCGCTTGCGACCACTAGATCCTCGAGTAGGTCCTCGGTTCGATCCCTAGGATCAGCAATCAATCTGCCTAGCCTTTTCCCAACTATGTTGGGGTCGGCTTCCAGTCTAACCGGATGCAGCTGAATACCAGTATTTTACATGGAGCGACTGCCTATCTGACCTCCACAACCCAGTTACTGGGTAATACGATACCCCTTGGTAAGACTGGTTGTCAGACTTTCGGGCTTCTGACGACCCGTAACGACTGTCAAAGATCCATGAATGACAGCCGGGACCAACAGCTTAACGTGCTTTCCGAGGCACGGAGGAGTCTCGGTATGAAAAGATGGTCACCCATCCACAGACCCACCCCGGCAAGCGTAGCTTAACCTGATGGATCGACCCGTGCGGCTGTTATTACTTAGCCACGAGCTCCGCAATCCCTAGGATGATCCCTAGGATCAGCAATTTGTTTTATTATTGAAGGTAGTTCGAATGCTATACGGGATGACGTGATAGTGTTACCTATTTGCAATAATTAAGTACCCCATAAAGCCTTGGCGAAATTTGAAAAAAAACCTAATATTTAAGATATTATGTATTTTTGAAAATTTACTATTTATAATAATTTACATTAAATATCAATTTTCTCTTATCTCTCAAATTGAATGGCCTTCATTGCTATCCCATTGGGTACCTAATACTTTAACGAACCTTTCGATATTACTACATTTTCTAAAACATCAAACAGTTTTCAGTTAAAGGAAGAAGTTTATTAGCCTAAAAAATCAATCGATCTGCCTAGTCTTTTCCCAACATGTTGAGGTTGGCTTCCAGTCTGACCGGATGCAGCAGAATACCTGTATTTTATATGCAACGACTGCCTACCTGACCTCCACAACCCAGTTACTAGGTAACACGATACTCCTTGGTAAGACTGGTTGTCAGACTCAGGCTTCTGACGACCCGTAACAACTGTCAAAGATCTACGATTGAAAGCCGGGACCAACAGCTGAACGTGCTTTCCGAGGGACGGAAAGCACATTAAGCAGTTGGGTCTCGGTATGTTATGGATGGTCACCCATTCACGGACCGACCCCTGCAAGCGTTGCTTAACCTTGAAGATCAACTCGTGCGGCTATTATTATTTAGCCACGAGCCCCTTAGTAGAAGTTTATTAAACATCTTCAAAAATAATCTACGAAAATGAACTTTGATACCACCTAGTTGTCTCAAAACTTTAGCTTTCCCAATACGGGGAACACATCTTCATTTAATCACCTATCTAATGAGGTACAAATGTTAAAAAAAAATATTTAGAGGTGCCGATAAAACAGTCGATGATGCTGGCAAAGATCGAATTTGCAAATGTTCGATATTTATAAGAATGGTGTAATTAGGAAGGAAGGTTAGGAAGTAGCGGGATAACACAAACCAGTTAATTATTTCGATTTATTTTGAAATATTTTAACAATTTGCAAATTCGACCTGTGCCAGCGTTGTTGACTGTTTCATCGGCACCTCGCAATCTACCTAGCCTTTTCCCAACTATGCTGGGGTCGGCTTCCAGTCTAACCGGATGCAGCTGAATACCAGTATTTTACATGGAGCGACTACCTATCTGAGCTTCACAACCCAGTTACTGGGTAATACGATAAGCCTTGGTAAGACTGGTTGTCAGACTTTCGGGCTTCTGACGACCCGTAACGACTGTCAAAGATCCACGAATGACAGCCGGGACCAACAACGGCTTAGTTGCGAGGCACGGAGGAGTCTCGGTATGTAAAGATAGTCACCCATCCACGGACCAACCGGGGTTGGTCCGCGTTGCTTAACCTGATGGATCGACTCGTGCGGCTGTTATTGCTTAGCCGCGAGCTCCTGCTCCTCCTCATCGGCCGTAAGGTAAGTAAAGTAAATTAATATTACAGTTTCAGGGGCACGTGGCTCCTATAATGTTTACTAAGGTTAAAAATAACACGAGCCACGAGCCCCTTAGATGGCATTAAGATGCCATAGGTACTAAAGTTTTGATATAACTTGTGTCAAAGTTCATGGACGCAGATTATTTTTGAAAATGTTTAATAAACTTCTTCCTTTAACTTGTAACTGTTTGGTGTTTTAGAAAACTTAATTATATCATGTTAAAGTTTTATCTACCCAACGGAATAGCAATAAATGTTATTCAATTTGAGAGTTTAGAGAAAATTGATATTTAGTTACGGAAACTGGGATTTTTCAAAAATATATAAAAATCGGGTTTTCTCGAATCCCATGAATTTTCGCCTAGGCTTTATGGTGTGCAAATGGGTCACACTATCACTTCCTGGAAGGAATACGTTAAGTTAGAGGTCACCTGTATATGTTGCTCTTTATTCAGTTGTAGAAAATCTCGTTTAGACTTTTTTTAAATTTTAATTGAATTATTGACTATCAAAAGTAGATTTTACTTTCCTTTAATATCTGAACTTATATTGTTTTTTTTTAATATAATGTAAATAAAAAGTGTGTTTATGCATTCTGTGTGTGTGTCTATCGTTTAATATTGCGCACGTGACTAGTATGTTGGCTTGGTTCATTGGTTGAACAGTGGAACGATTGTAAATAGACAAATAAATAATATTAAAAATGTTAAGATAAAGGTTATAATTTCATTTAAATCACCCTATTTTTGATCATAGACTAAAGTCAGGAGCAAATAATTAAAAAAAAAGATAGAAATATTAATAAAGTAAAGAGTTAACTATAAATATGGCCGGATATAAGTCAGCTTTCCCGACTAGTCGGTACATCTCTATTACTAGCATAGGTACTAGTCACCTTTAATGACACATATGCGAATAAGCATATGTTTCGCAAGCTCGCCAAACCAAAATGAAGTTTTGACCTGCCGCAGAAAGTCTGAAATGAAATGATAATATTGTTTATTCTGTACATCATCATTCAGCCGTAAGACGTCAACTGCTGGACGTAGACCTCCCCCTAATTCTGTAAATATATAACGGATAACGGAATCACTTTTAGGTCATATTAAAATAAGCTGGATGGAGTCGATATTTCCTATCTGACTGAAACCTTGAGAAGAAATTGCCTACTGCACTCTAGCTAGGACAATCCTGTGTCGTGCAAACTCAGGGGCCTACTGCACTCTAGCTAGGACAATCCTGTGTCGTGCAAACTCAGGGGCCTACTGCACTCTAGCTAGGACAATCCTGTGTCGTGCAAACTCAGGGGCCTACTGCACTCTAGCTAGGACAATCCTGTGTCGTGCAAACTCAGGGGCCTACTGCACTCTAGCTAGGACAATCCTGTGTCGTGCAAACTCAGGGGCCTACTGCTCTCTAGCTAGGAAAATCCTGTGTCGTGCAAACTCAAGGGCCTACTGCACTCTAGCTAGGAAAATCCTGTGTTGTGCAAACTCAGGGGCCTACTGCACTCTAGCTAGGAAAATCCTGTGTCGTGCAAACTCAGGGGCCTACTGCACTCTAGCTAGGAAAATCCTGTGTCATGCAAACTCAGGGGCCTACTGCACTCTAGCTAGGACAATCCTGTGTCGTGCAAACTCAGGGGCCTACTGCATTCTAGCTAGGAAAATCCTGTGTCGTGCAAACTCAGGGGCCTACTGCACTTTAGCTAGGAAAATCCTGTGTCGTGCAAACTCAGGGGCCTACTGCACTCTAGCTAGGACAATCCTGTGACGTGCAAACTCAGGGGCCTACTGCACTCTAGCTAGCAAACTCAGGGGCCTACTGCACTCTAGCTTGCAAACTCAGGGGCCTATTGCACTCTAGCTAGGACAATCCTGTGACGTACAAACTCAGGGGCCTACTGCACTCTAGCTAGGAAAATCCTGTGTCGTGCAAACTCAAGGGCCTACTGCACTCTAGCTAGGAAAATCCTGTGTCATGCAAACTCAGGGGCCTACTGCACTCTAGCTAGGACAATCCTGTGTCGTGCAAACTCAGGGGCCTACTGCACTCTAGCTAGGAAAATCCTGTGTCGTGCAAACTCAGGGGCCTACTGCACTTTAGCTAGGAAAATCCTGTGTCGTGCAAACTCAGGGGCCTACTGCACTCTAGCTAGGACAATCCTGTGACGTGCAAACTCAGGGGCCTACTGCACTCTAGCTAGCAAACTCAGGGGCCTACTGCACTCTAGCTTGCAAACTCAGGGGCCTATTGCACTCTAGCTAGGACAATCCTGTGACGTGCAAACTCAGGGGCCTATTGCACTCTAGCTAGGACAATCCTGTGACGTGCAAACTCAGGGGCCTACTGCTCTCTAGCTAGGAAAATCCTGTGTCGTGCAAACTCAAGGGCCTACTGCACTCTAGCTAGGAAAATCCTGTGTCGTGCAAACTCAGGGGCCTACTGCACTCTAGCTAGGAAAATCCTGTGTCGTGCAAACTCAGGGGCCTACTGCACTCTAGCTAGGAAAATCCTGTGTCATGCAAACTCAGGGGCCTACTGCACTCTAGCTAGGACAATCCTGTGTCGTGCAAACTCAGGGGCCTACTGCACTCTAGCTAGGAAAATCCTGTGTCGTGCAAACTCAAGGGCCTACTGCACTCTAGCTAGGAAAATCCTGTGTCGTGCAAACTCAGGGGCCTACTGCACTCTAGCTAGGAAAATCCTGTGTCGTGCAAACTCAGGGGCCTACTGCACTCTAGCTAGGAAAATCCTGTGTCATGCAAACTCAGGGGCCTACTGCACTCTAGCTAGGACAATCCTGTGTCGTGCAAACTCAGGGGCCTACTGCACTCTAGCTAGGAAAATCCTGTGTCGTGCAAACTCAGGGGCCTACTGCACTTTAGCTAGGAAAATCCTGTGTCGTGCAAACTCAGGGGCCTACTGCACTCTAGCTAGGACAATCCTGTGACGTGCAAACTCAGGGGCCTACTGCACTCTAGCTAGCAAACTCAGGGGCCTACTACACTCTAGCTTGCAAACTCAGGGGCCTATTGCACTCTAGCTAGGACAATCCTGTGACGTGCAAACTCAGGGGCCTACTGCACTCTAGCTAGCAAACTCAGGGGCCTACTGCACTCTAGCTTGCAAACTCAGGGGCCTACTGCACTCTAGCTTGCAAACTCAGGGGCCTATTGCACTCTAGCTAGGACAATCCTGTGACGTGCAAACTCAGGGGCCTACTGCACTCTAGCTAGGACAATCCTGTGTCGTGCAAACTCAGGGGCCTACTGCACTCTAGCTAGGACAATCCTGTGTCGTGCAAACTCAGGAGCCTACTGCAGTCTAGCTAGGACAATCCTATGTCGTACAAATATAGAGATGTCAGTACCTTATGTTAGGTGTTTATATTTATAATAAAAATATTCATCTCATTGGATACTTTTAATTTTTGTAGGTAAACCACACACTCGGAGATTCATCATTAAACATTTGAGCTTAATTTTTCTCTCCGAAAGTTGCTGCGGGCAGGTTTAGAGGTACCTACAACTTTTTCTTTAGAGCAAAAACTTAGGCGACGATAACTAACTTTTAACGATTTTAAACTGAAGATCACGTCCAAACGAGTAGTAGATATATATGTTAAATTAGAGCACTTTTGTTATCACATCTTCATCTGCTAGCCTTTTCCCAACTATGTTGGTGTCGGCTTCCAGTCTAACCGGATGCAGCTGAATACCAGTATTTTACATGGAGCGACTACCTATCTGACCTTCACCTTCACCTTCACTTCAAACCCACAACACACAAGCACAGACAAACCACACCGCACACCGCAACTGGGTAGTAAGATACCTTGGTAAGACTGGTTGTCAGACTTTCGCGCTTCTGACAACCCGTAATGACTGTCAAACATCCACGAATGACATTGTACAGTCACGAGCAATAATATGTATACACTTAGCCACTTTTAAAACTGATTTTCTTCTACTGTATTGATTATAATTTTATGTTGTTACGAACATAGCATAGAACAATTATGAAATATGTCGGCATCTCTAAATTGCTATCGCTATTCCACGATAAAATCGCTTTTGAATTTCCCTAAGTGTATGCATATGCGTGCTCGTGACTGTACGGCTGTTATTACTTAGCCACAAGCTCCTCTTTTACTATGTTTATTTTACATAGTGTAATGAGTGTAGTTAGTTTGTAAAGTTATGTCTAACCCGGATGAAAAACTCAGAATCACGCAAAAACTATGAAGCGTATTTTTATTAAACCTTCATCATTTTAAAGATAATATAATTATTTATCTTTTAGTATACGTGGTTTAATCTAATAATTTTTGTTTTATGTATAATAAATTTATAATTTCTATTACTGGCTGGACGTACGACGCGTTGCGTAAGCTCGGCACAGAATACGCAAGCTATCCACCCAAAGCCATTGGCATATGTCTGCGTCGTAAGTGCGTGTCGGACCACGCACAATGAAGGGTTCCGTAGTTGAGATGAATTTCTCCCAAGAACAAACTTAACATTGTAGTTGAAAAACATGTTCGCCCATACATTCCAACTGTAAATGTAAGTTTGGGCGCACCATATTGAGAGTTTTACCATGTTATTTTAAGACCACAGACTTCTTATAGGTTTTCCTGTAATTTATAGGTATAGAACTATTTTCCGTATTTTTTTTCAAAAATTTTATGGTCAGTACTTTCGGAGATACTCGTAAGAGGGGAACGGTCAATTTTCGTCTATTTTCTTAAATAACTTAAAAACAAATTATTTTAAACATAAAAAAAAAATTGAAACACGCGCAGTACCTAAGTCCTTTCATTTGATATGTCACACGGTACAGTTTGCAAAACTTTTTTTTAAATTTCTCATTTGCCCGCCAAAAGTGAACCGCATATTCAAAATTCATTTAATTAGGTTACACGTTCGTGTTTGGATCCTTTTTGGGTCACAGAATTTTATACGTGTGCCAAATTTCAACTTGATCGGTCCATTAGATTTAGAGCAAAGTGGCTGTGACAGATGGACAGATAGACAGTCTTCCGTTTTTTCCTCTTGAGGTACCGTACTCTAAAAACCAAGAAAATCCTACAAAAGAACTTTCCAATACTTAATTACTTATGAAACATCATTCAATCTTATAAGAGGATTTAAAAATAGAGGGAGAATTAAAAAGGCTGAATCAATAATAGCCAATTGCTTCATTAGCTCATCTCTAAGTTAAATCAGTGTTAATACTATACCAAAATCTCGCTACAACTCGACTTTACCTCTAAAATCGTTATACATTACCACTTTAGTTCAAAAGCCTGTAATATTTCGGTGTTCAAAAGCAGCAATAGGTTTGTAATAATAAGTAATTGTCGCTAAGTTAGGGTCACATCGCCTCAGTGGAATCGAGAATTGGTGGACAGTGGCGGCTGAATCGATATAGATAATGGGCGATTACTTAGAGTGAGTTGACAACCCTACGGGATTGTAGGGAAGAGACACGGAATGTTAAGTTGTAGTTATCGATTTTTTTTTGTTTTATTTTTTAATACTAGATATATGAAAATTTAGCTTTCTATGAGTAGGTACAGAGCATAAATACCTTATAGATACGCAAAATTTAAAAGCGTTTTACTGATGAAATAAATATTTCAACTCAGAGAAAAGACTTTTTTCATATTATTATGGTTTCGATAACACTATGTTTGTATCATCATAAAATATCTACGGATGTACCGCCGAAGAAAAGCACCTTACAACTATAAAAAAACCGGCCAAGTGCGAGTCGGACTCGCACACGAAGGGTTCCATAACATCGTACAATAATTAATACTATATGTTTAAAAAAAACTGTAGTTTAAAAAAAAACACGTTTCTTAAAAATAAAATACTAAACGAAGAATATTTTTTCATCTTAAATTTTAACAAATGCAAAGATAACAGTATTTCATATTGATACTGTGAATTATAAAGTTATTTTTTTGCAGTTGGAGAAAATCGTCCATATTTAAACAAAATATCTTATGAATCATCATTTTTAGTGTTGTACTTGTTAATTAAATGCAGTATATGGTATATAATATACAGAAGTTTCAAATCCCTAACTTGTTTAGTTGTTGCGATAGAGCTCGTACAAGAATGGTCTCAAATTGACAACTTTTAAAACCCCCTATTCCCCCCTATTTCTTAATTTGTGAAGATAAAATATACAGCCAGTTGACAGACGGATGGACGGACAGCGGAGGCTTAGTAATAGGATTCCGTTTAGCACCCTTCGGGTAAGGAACCCTAAAAAGAGGTGAAAAACTAAAACTCAACTACTACAAAAAGCCAGCTTAAAGTTATAAAAAAGAGATTCATTATATTTCATGTAATGTAACTATGGCATTCTCACATCTAGTCTTTTGCCCTTTTTTTAACTTACTGCCCTTTTTGCCCAACGTTTTTGCCATACATATGACACAATTGTGTGTTACAATTTTTGATCATACATATACTTACTTAGAATAAGTGCAGGAGAATGGTGATGGTGACATAATATAGATACCTATACCTACTTACTTTTGATAATTTGGCAAACGTATATTTTTGATACGGAGACGAAACAGGTTACTTTACTCTCTATCGCGGTTTGCGAGCCGCTTGCGTCTCTTTCGATGTAAAGTTGCAGCTCTAAAGTTCCATATGCAAATATTAATTATTTTATTATTAAAACCCATAAAAATCGTGCAATCGATCCAGGAGTGAGTACCATATCTATCTCTCAGCCACTTCCACTCGCGTCTCACCCGCACCGCCCCGCCGCCGCCGCCGGACCGACATATTCATGCGAGCTAAAATACTTTAAATAAAGTAAGTAATAAATAATAATAATACTGAGACTGTATATTTCGCGGAAGTGTGGAGCTCGAGGCTTCTTAACTGCTAAGAGCCTGCACAACCGTGAGGTATGCAGTCTCAGGGAATACTTCCTAGAAGCCGACGTGGGAATGCACCGAGATGTGGTCTCAGTGGACAATATCCTAGGACATTGTTCACACACGGTCATCTGATCCCAAACTAAGCAGAGCTTGTACTATGGAAACCAGATAACTGATATACTCGTAATACATATAACTACTACTTTTTTTTTGTAAATACTTATATAGATAATTACACCCAGACTCAGGACAATCAGACATGTTCATGCACACAAATGTTTGTCCTGGATGGGAATCGAACCCACGACCAGCGGCATGGCAGGTGGTATCTTAACCAACCACGCCATCTGGCCTGTCTCCAACAATGGCCTCACCCTGCTCTCCTTGACTAACGAGAACTGGCGCAAACCTATATTATTAGATACTAATGACCGCAGGGAGGTATGGCAGAGCAAAGAGCTTCACGGGCGCTTTTACCGGGTCCTACATGGGCCTGATGTAGACCTGGTCGCGACTCGGTGATCTCTTTAGAGAAACCGAAGGTTTTATCTTTGCGATTATGGACGAAGTTATAATGATGAACAACTACCGGCAATATATTGTGAAGGACGGCACGGTTGACATCTGTCAGGCATGCCACCGTCCGGGGGGATCTATCCGTCACATTATTTCTGGCTGTTCTCGTCTCGCTAACGGATAATACTTGCATAGCCACAACCTTGTAGCCAAGATTATCCATCAGCAACCTGCTCTGAAATACAATCTTGTGGAATCAGGAGTACCGTACTATAGGTATGTGCCCGACCCAGTTCTCGAGAATGGCAATATCGCGTTGTATTGGGATCGATCTATCATCAGTGGCAGGACTATTGTTGCCAATAATCCAGATATAGTGGTAATAGACCGAATAGAGCGTCGCACAATTATTGTTGATATAGCGGCTCTGCATGACGAGAACCCTGTGAAAGCTGAAAAAGATAAACAGATTAAGTATCTTGATCTGGCTCGCGAGGTTGTCGACATGTGGGATGTGGATACAACAGCCGATAGTTGTGACAGCCAATGGCATAATAGCCAAGAGCCTCGACCAACACCTGAGGAGGCTCTCGTTGGGCAGTTGGATCACGGGCTTGATCCAGAAAGCGGTACTTCTGGACACGGCACGTATCGTTAGGAGGTTCCTCTCTCAGGAGTCCTGACCACCGGTAGCTTGGACCCTGTTCCAAATACCGGTGGGTTACTATTTTTTATATTTCTAAATGTTTTTCTTTATTTTAAGTTTTTGTAAAAATATTTAAAAATGTAAATGATATGTATATATAAGAAATAAAGGACATAATAATAATAAGTATTAAAGTAATTAAAAATAATGAAATAATAGAAATAAATACTGTTTCGTATTTAAAGTTGCTTATTTTAAATAAAAAATGTTTATGCAAATACTATAATATTGAAATGAAAATTTTTAATGAAATTTTGTAAATTGTAACTTGGCTCTTCCGTCTCAAAAGGTTGCCGACCCCTGTTCTATCCCGATTAAACAAGTACTTAGTAAAGCTAGTAAAGATAATTATATTATTTCCAAATCCAATCGTCGCCTGTCGATAGTCGATACCAATCAAATCTAATCCCCTCACTACAACCATCTTCGCAAGTATTGTATTGATTTTGAGTCTATTTTCGTACGTTCGGTCCACCTGTGTCCCAACCGACCGAATTCAATCGTCACGGCTAGTTACCGAAGACGAACAGCCTCCTTACATCTAGAACTGGTTGGTTAACCATTACATGACACATCATTTCATATTGCCCTTTGATATTATTGAGCTTGGCAATTATTTATGGGTCTTAGCACTTTGGAATAAGGCTTAGTTTGGTTTGGCAGCTGGTTAAATATATTCATCCACTTTTCTTGTTTTAGTGTGTAATCTCTTTATGCGATGTTGATGTGGATATCTATTATTTTTGTGGCTGAACTTAAAGGTTATAAGATATTTTTAGATGGCACCTGCTTAAATACTATAAATAAATGTTTCAATGGAAGAACTGACTTGTTTGGTTAGTCTCAAATTTCCGTTTTAGACAAATCCCTTCAACAGTTTTTAGAAAAGGATTTTATGTCCTATCTTCTTAGGCTACTGAATTTTAAACTTATCTTACTGGTCACTCAACTCACATTTTTATCGAATTTATATCCTAGATTTAAAAAAAATGATCATAAGTCTTAATAGGTAGGTTGTATGTACCTAATCCTTTTCACCTGAAGCCATAGTGATTGTGGTGATAAATAGGTTATTGTTACATTGTATTGTTTTCCTTGGGACTCACTTTTGTGTCGGTACGCTTTGTAAAATAATGATAAGTACTGTTACAATGGTATCTCTTAAGCGATGTAAAACTTCGTCTTCACTATACACAATGAAGAACAACATAATTATTTACTCTTATTTAAGCAAGCACACAAGGAAACTTTTAAAGTATAACAAAAACCTTCTAACTATCTATTTTACTGTATGTACCTACTTATATAATAAAATAAATAAATAAAGAATAAATTGTGAATCATATGTTTGGAAAAATCGTCTTTTCCACACCGTAAATGACGCAATGAATGTAGTTGAACTGTCAAAATGAAAGACATTACTATTGTAACTGTGTTACATAATTGTTCAGCACAGTTTTCAGTTATAAGTTGTTATTATTGTAAGCTTTATAGCTGAATCTTCTTTGTTGATCTCCAAAAACTTTTTAAAGCTATGTATTTAGGTTTGTTAGGAAGTTTATTTAGTGTAATGTGAACGGTCGGCAAGACGAAGAACACTTCGACTGAATTATATTATAATCGCAAAAAGCTGTACATGTCTAAATCTAAAAAAAAAATACTTAAATTGTACACCACTCCTTACCCGACCTACTTCCCTGCTCCTACAGGAGAGGGACAGAGAGGTATCTGTTCCTCACCGTCTCAGCTTACAACCCTTGCGATGACGTACAAATGTACAAGATTATATTTTAATAGAAATTGCTGCGGTAAAAATAGGTCGGCCTGTGTATCCGTACGTGAACTCTATTGGGGGAAACTTATTGAGATGAAAATGTGGTTCAGGTAAAAATATTTATAGAAGTAGGAGTATCTTAATATACAATATAATTCTTCTGTACGTGTGTTTGTCACCTAATTCCTCCAAAACGGCTGGACCGATTTGGATGAAATTTTGTGTGTATATTTCAATGGGTTCCTGGATGGTTTAAAACACAATTGGACCCAGTAGGTGGCGCTGCTAAGGCGGTACGAAGTACGCCGGGCCCGCTAGTTTTTTATAAGTTCAAATCAATCTACCTAGCCTTTTCCTAACTAGGTTGGAATCAATTTTCATTCTAACCGGATGCAGCTATTTTACATGGTGCGACTGTCTATCTGACCTCAACTATCGTGACTGGGTCGATACCCCTTGGTAAGATTGGTTGTCAGACTTTTGGGCTTCTGAATATGTAATAACTACTGTCAAAGATTTACGAATGACAGCCGGGACCAATATCTTTACGTGCTTTCCAGGGCACGTGGTGTCTCCATATGTAATGGATGGTCACCCATCCACGAACCAAAGTGATGCTTATAAAATGTTTAGTCATAGTAAATATCAAATTAAAGTAATAGTTTTTTATATGGAAAATAGAAAAATAGTAGTTCGAGAGATGGATTTTAGAATAGTTTCTTGAGAAAAGCGTTTTCGGAAAAGTACTACATAATGGTCTTTATAGACAGAGACGAGACATGTTGTATGAGATATTTGAGGGACAGAGACGACGCTCTATGATCGAAAGACCCAAATAAATGATAAATGATTTTATTTCTGTAAGTAAGTTTGTACAAACACGTCAATCATGTTTTTTTTTTTAAATCTAAATGAGGTCGGCGTTTCCTATCTGACCTGATCTGAGAAGAAAGGCCGAAACAAACTCGGAGGTCACAGTCTCTTATAAAGTCCAGACATAATCTTGGTCAATTCATGTGAAGATCATCTAGATTGGTGTCTGAAATAGTCTTTTGAGGAAAGAACCACACAGATTGAGAGGACCTGTCCAGTTAGTGCACGCATTTGTCAGTAATCAAACTCTTTTAAGAGGATTGTGAAGTGCCGATACGCGGCGCGATTTTTGGAGGCAATTACCTACATTTCATACAATTATTTACATAAATATTGTTTCGGGCGATAATGTTTTTACTCCCCTAAACCAAAATGAGACAATTTTGATCTCATTACATTCAGTACATCTAGGTCTGTACGTTTTTCGTTTTTAGTAAATCAATTTAATTTAATTTAAAAAAATAAAAATGCTCGTGGCTGTTTTATGTCAAACATATAGATATTTAGATGCTAATAACTTATATTGCATACAATATTTCTTTATAATAAAAACCACGGACCTAGTTTTTCATTACACCTACAACATTTCCAAAAAATATGAAAATTAGACTATGTTTACGGGGAGAAAAACGTTATCTCTTTTTGTATGAAAATTTACAGCTTCACAATCCTCTTAAAACTTGAATGCGTCATATTATTAAGGCTCCCGCAGATAGGCTCCAACCCGACTAGTAGAACAATATCTGTGAAAACCTGATGGAAATTGTTTTACCAGAATCGCTTTAGGAGATGAGCTACAACTAGACAATTACTGACGAATGCGTGCAGAGACTGGAAAGGTCCACTCAAATCTGTGTGGTTCTTTCTCCAAAAGGCGACCTCAGACACTAACCTGCACGATCCGCATAATATGACTAGCGGCGGCAACACACATAAAATGACAATATTGATCGCAATGGGTTTCATTTTGACAGTTCACTCACGTTCGTTGCGTTACTTACGTTGTTGAGCTCACGAATTTTTCAGAGCTATGAAGCAATGGATTAGGAATTTCCTTCAAAACTCTCGAATTGTGATTGAAAGTGCGTTACGCAATTAGGGTGCTGTCCAAGATTCGCTGTGTTTGTAAGAGTATATACCTAGTCGGATAGGTAACGTAGAGCTGAACTAGTTTATTAACATAATTCCTTTGTGACGTATAAAAGTGTTTTAGAACCAATGTCATTTATCCCAACACTCGCGTACTGTATCATTGGTTTCTGCAAAGAATCATTAATGGGGGATCTTAACCGACCGTATAATATAATAATTACTTGTGTTGTTAAACAATATCAGTCAATAACAATAAAACTTTACTGCGTGTCGCTAATTGCGGCGAGAGAGACATATACTTATAAATGGTTGGCTGTAGGTACACGTGCTTTCCTTTTAGATTGAGTTGGATTATTTATTATATTGGTCCTGTAGGTTTAAAGGCTGTACGTATGTATACGGTGTACCTAATCGAAATAAAAGGGTACTCATCATTATGAACAACTTTTGCTTCTCGTGTTGAGTGATGGAAAATTCTTATGGGTTAATCGCGTTTCCAACATACGAATGTTATCACAGTATATCTGTAGCTATACCTAACCACTGTTATTAATTAGTTGACTGAACGAGCGAAGCGTCTCTGTTTCAAGACTGACAAGATTGGCTTTCCTCTGTCTGTTTGTGTTCTTTCTTATATCTATCGACAGGCAGTCCTGCTGTACTGTTCCCTGATGCTCGCGGGCATTCTCGCCAACATCTTCTGGAAAGCAAGGTTCCAGCCTAGCAACTAGCTTTAGTGACGTCACCGTTCTAACATCTTCTGGAAAGCAAGGTTCCAGCCTAGCAACTAGCTTTAGTGACGTCACCGTTCTAACATCTTCTGGAAAGCAATGTTCCAGCCTAGCAACTAGCTTTAGTGACGTTACCGTTCTAACATCTTCTGGAAAGCAAGGTTCCAGCCTAGCAACTAGCTTTAGTGACGTCACCGTTCTAACATCTTCTGGAAAGCAAGGTTCCAGCCTAGCAACTACCTTTAGTAACGTCACCGTTCTAACATCTTCTGGAAAGCAAGGTTCCAGCCTAGCATGTAGCTTTAGTGACGTCACCGTTCTAAGTTTGAACCTACTGTTAGGAACCTGATGTGGATCACAGACGTCTTGTGTATGGTTCGTACTCTACTCTCTACAGGTCGAATTATACAACCGACCTGGGCGAAATTTGGTATACAGAATTTACGAATTCTTTTTATCGCCCGGGACTTTTGATTGGCCCTCCAATCAAAAGTCCCGGGCTTTCTCCATAAAGGGGTAAAAAGTTGCCTACTGGATATCTCCACTTTAAGAGATCCGATTTTGATGGTTCTTGTTTTATTTGAAAGGTTACTTTAAGTTGGTATTATCAAATTTTTGTGAAGATCTGATGAAAAAAAGGTAAATATCCTGTTTTAAATAACTTTAGTGGTATATTAATATTTGCAGAAAAGTTTATGTTGGCGCGCTGTACTGTTCGCAGAACTAATAGTTTAAAGTTTTCCCTTCCTACGGCAGTCCTCATAACTGCATATATATTTTCGCAAATTAATTGTTGCTCCGATAATAAAAAGTTAAGGTTTTCCGCTTTTTCAATGATACCTTGTACATACAGCCTATACTTTGTACAGCCTATAAACCTACAGGAGCTACGAGTACATGTCATATTATATGTTATAAGACCTCCCTTTAAGAGAGGTTTTCACTTATATTAATTCAATGAAACCTTGTATAGAGATCCATTTGTGAACTGTGAAGGCCGCAGGAATCCGCTGGATGCGGGAAGCACAGAACTGGTCGACGTGGCGGTGCTTGGGGCTATGTCCGGCTGTGGACGTCTATCGGCTGAAATGATGAGTGAACTCAGAAACATATGAATAGAAAATGTCACATTGGTACATACCCGGATTTGAACCCACTACCTCGTGAATGACAAGCGAGGCTTTAACCACTGGGCCAACACGAAATTTCATCCAATAACATAAAAAAAATTATCAGTGAAACTACGTGAGGAACCCTGGCCTGACCCCGGTCACTCACATGGGCGCAAACATTCGTACATTGTTTGCGCGCATGTGGAAAAAATTTGGCAAAAACATTCTATAATCATTTGCAAATGTCGTCTTTGTGGGTTCGCGTATTCGTGCGAATGAGAGTGACCGGGGTTTGATATTGCTCTGAATGTTTATTTCTTCTCTAGATATTACGAGAGGAAGGTTTTATACTAAATTGGGGCAAATACAAGGTAATAATTATAAGGCTGTAACCCATAATGGTTCGTCACAGAAACGATAACGTCTAAACTAAGCCTGTGATTAATCTGGCATCGTTCAATATTGGCTAACACAAGTACCTACACGTGGGGATGCGAAGGTAAATAATAAATGCAATCGATACCTGCAATTAGATAGACTGACCCAATGCCACCATATTTCTAACCGTTTAATACTGGCCTAGTTTAATTCGCGTTATGGGAAGTTCTTCTTTGATCACGATCAAAAATTCCATAATTAAAGTATCTACTTATGATTGAGGTCCATTTGCAACTACAAAACACTTAAAACACCATTGTCAAGTGCAGGTTTTTTAATAAAGAATTTATAAAGTAAACAACTGTTTCTGTCTTAGAGTCGCCACAGACTTTGAGCAGTTTGAGCGATACTGGTTGGACCAATGTAAACTTAAACTCAGAACATTCATTTCAATTAAACTATTTAAGGTTGAGGCCGAACGAACGTAATTTTTTTGGCTGTGAGTCGCGTAAAATGAGGCTCGGATTTTTTTTTTAATGAGATGAATTCATTTTGCGTCGCCGTGTGGTACAAATAGGACTTTAGTTATGAAACCGAATGCAGCGTAAATTCCGTGACTCATTTTACGCGATTCACAACTAAAAAAATAAAAGACGTTCGTTAGGCTGAGGCCAAACGAACGTAATTTTTAGTAGCAGAATTTACGCTGCATTCGGTTTCATACTAAAGTGCTGTTTGTACCACACGGCGACGCAAAATGAGTTATCTCCTTCTTTTTTATAAATGGCATCTCGTAGTTGGCCTAGAGAGGCCGTGACAAAGCCTCCAGCTTGGGTGTTATCTGCTGACTCACGTGTATTATTTCAACCGAATTGCGCTCGGGGTGAGGGCGGGGAGCGAGGCAGGCGTCAGTTAGTTACAGAATGCGCGAGAGTCGACACAAGCACCTCGTACAATAGCCGATAACTTGTTGGTTGGATAACTGAAGTTACGTCCGTCTATCTGGCAGCCTAATCGGATTTCAGTTGAACGTAAATTGCGGTACTCAAAATACGCGACTCACGTCTCACAAAATAAAAAAATTAAAAAGAAATTAAAATGATCTTAACTTTTTAAGGTGGATTTTGAAATACGCTAGACGTGAGCGTAGCAATTAGGTAGTAATTACTCAAGTAAAACTAATAACACGAATTTAATTACTTTACACAAACGGAGAGTTGATTAGCTATTATGATATCAGAATGGTCATTTTGAAATCTCTTTATTTTGTTTCACAGTTAGGAGTTAATTGACTATAGGTAGTAAATAGTAGCAAACAGGTAGCAATTTTTGGTCACCAGCCTGGCGCGAACCGATACAGACAACCAACCATCCAAACGCACACTACTATTAACTGTTTTTACGGAACCCTACTTATAAAAGGGTCCCACTAATTTTTATAGCCCACAGCTACCTGAGAGGCTCGTAAACCATAAGCCAACCTAGACATTAATAAATAATAAGTATCCATAACTATTCTATAAAGGAATTTGAACCTTAATTATGGAAAATATGGTTCTGATTAATTTTATTTGTAGTTTCGTCTATTGTGAAGTTAATGTTGTCCTTTTATTTTTAATTATAATGTTGTTAGTGTTGCTACTGCTAAAATATGTTCGTAATGGATTTCTGTCGAACTATCCATTATAAAGTCGTCAGTGATTTAAAGTTTTCTTTATGTTTTATTTAATTTTGTGGTATATTATTAAAGAAAAAAGCATTTTGTGTAGGCTACTTGACATCTTGGAATGTGATTTCTTCAATGACATGTAGTGACGTGTGTGGTTCTTTCCTCGTGTGTTGAAAAAGGTCGTTTGATATTTGTGTGCATTTATCATTGCACTCTAGGCTCCATTGCGCCCTCGCCTGGTCTCCGCAAATAAAGCTACTTTTGTCTGAATTTGAAAAAGCGTTAATTAATCGAATTATTCATGTACAGACGCCAGCAGGTCAACTTACCCGAAACTGTCAGATTTTCCCAATCAGCCTTGAACCTAATGCTTTAGCAATAAAGTTGAAAATCTATTAAAGAAATCTGACAGATTGTAGTAGCTTGATGTGCTGGCGTCTGTACTAACTTTTGCCACTTGTGCTTCTGGGAAATTATCCCACGGGAACGTACTACCATAAAAGTATCTTATGTCCTAATCCAGGTCATGGTCTACCCATGTACCAAACATCCAAATCCGTTCAGCTGTTTTAGCGTGAAAGCGTAACAAACAAGCCCACTTTCGCATTTATAATACTAATTTAGGAGTTTAGGATTCAGAAGGAAACCAAAGTAACCTAACTTAATGATTTTCTGTAAGTTCCTTTATGTATACAAAAAATAAAACATTCAGTCTGCAAATGATATGAAAACAAAATTGATAAACCATTAGTATCTACACATTCATTACAAAATAATTGCTATCAATTAACAAATCCCACCTATCTGCATTCAACAAATAAAAAGCGAACAGCCTTTATCCGTAACCCCTAATTTTATGAATCCCTGGTATTTGAAGCACGGGTGCTCATAAAAACACGCGATGGAGACATCTTAAAGGATTTTTTATAGGTTTTTTGTTCTTCGAGACGATCAACAAAATGGTTGTCTTAATTGCCCCTTCTTAATTGTTTAAAGGGACTCTTTATGAGGTTTCTAAGGGAATGCCATCTAAGGATATTTGATTGACGTGTTGATGGACGGATTAAGTACCTACCTGATGTGGGTAAACAAGTTTTTGTGCGTGTGTGGGTGATTATCAAATTGGTTTTGGATGACGAACAAGTAGCGAATTTTGTTGCCGATTGTATCATAATGACACAGTCTGAAACTACAGACGTAGTCCACAACCAGTCGCGGTAATTGATCATTGATTTCAACAACGGACAAGCCAGGAGATGGGATTTCCCATAGGTAACTTATGTTCTTTAAAATGAATTTCAGAATAACGATAACACAACTGTATTTTACTTAAAAACAGTGGTCTGAGTTCCAACTTCACAAATGACGAACTTCCAACCAAACTTTCATACCCTATTTAACCCCTTTAGGGGAAAAATCCTTTCTTAACTTTATCCCTGCTTCCAGACCAAGCGGTTTAAGTTGCGCGTTGTCTATCAGTGAGTGAATGAATTTAAGATGTTTATTAAGAAGATTGTGATCGAGAATCATCTATCACCATTGGTGTCCATGTACATAATATTTAAATGATAAATGATTTTTATTTCTGTAAGTAGGTTTGTACAAACACTTTTACAAGTCAATATTTTTTTTTTTAACTAGATGAGGTCGGCGTTTCCTACTCGTATCTGACTACTCTGAGAAGAAAGGCCGAAACAAACTCAGAGGTCACAGTCTCTTATAAAGTCCAGACATAATCTTGGTCACTTCATGTGAAGACCATGTAGATTGGTGTCTGAAATGGTCTTTTGAGGAAAGAACCACACAGATTGAGAGGACCTGTCAGTGCACGCATTTGTCAGTAATCGCGCAGCTCAACTCAGAACTTAAGGAGCTCAACGATTCGACGAACAATACCAAAGAAAGGACATTGGGGTAGGCCGCATAGATTACTCAAACTGCCAGACCATGATTAAAAATAACAGAGAAAAAATAAAACAAACAAACAAAAAAAAAAGCAATGACCTACATAGTCTTCACATTCACAATAAATTAAAATAATATAATACTTACAAAGTAAATATTCATGTCAACATTCAGTATGCAAAAATAAAAATAATATAAAATTTGGAGCAGTTCAATCCCAATCCTTTTTGTCCTCAATATAATCTTTAACGGTATAAAAAGCTTTCTGACACAACTTGCGTTTAATGAATGATTTGAATTTATTAAGGCTCAGATCTTGAACGTGGCTTGGAAGTTTATTATAAAAGCGTATACATTGACACCTGAATGACCCACCTATTTCCTTGAGCCTTGTTGGAGGTACAACAAATTTGTGTTTGTTCCTAGTATTTATATTGTGGATATCACTGTATTTTTTAAACAATTTAATGTTTTTATGGGCATATAAAAGATTTTCAAAAATGTACTGAGAAGGCAAAGTCATTATATTAATCTCCTTAAATTTCTCTCTGAGAGATTGTCTCGGACTTAATTTATTTATCATTATTGAGGTATACTACTACTTTAATTTTCCATAACTTCTTACAAATAGCGACAAACTGAGTACGTTCTAACATTTATGTGAGTTATAATGTAATTCTTAATGTCACTTCGTGTTATATTACTGTGAGGGCTCTCAATATAAATGCTTTCCGTTTAATAGAGCCCTTTTTATTGTCACGCCACTATACAGGCTGTTGTATTTTATTGTTGCTCATTTTTCAGCTGTGGTTCTGTCTCACATAGTGTCACAGCATTAGGCTGACGCCAAACGAACGTAATTTTGAATTAGTCGCTGAATTGAATTAGAATAATTAATCGCGGAATTTAATGAGATGAACTCAATTATCGTCGCTCACAAACAGGACTTTAATATGAAACCGAATGCAGTGTAAATTCCATCATTTACGCGACTCACAGCTAAAAAAATTACGTTCGTTTGGCCTCAGCCTTATGTTGAGCGATGGTTGTTTTGTGTAGATGTGACGCATATTTTCCCCTAACTTGTTCTTATTGTGTTTGTGTGCTTTATTGTTTTTTTTTTTAATTTTTATGCTTCACATTTAGTGCAAATAAATGTATTTTGTTTCTTTCAAATGAAGAGTTCATAAAGTTTAGAAATGAGTAATATCATGCGGCAAAGTTATTGTTTGGACTTGTTTCTCTACTTAGTTCCAAGATAACTATAGATTTGCGTGCCATTTTTGAGCCACTTTCATGATTGTCATTAAATGTAGGTATTTCCTGTCTTGATTAATCAGCTCAGAACCTTAGAATCTGATATGCGACTAAAACATAACACACTCTTATTTCACCAGTTATGTATACAATTCCTGATTATTTTTTATTATATCTCAAATGTCAATGTTTATAGTAAATCGGCCATCTAACTAACTTCCATCAACCTTAATAAAAACTACATTTTTATTTTTATTTCCAAGACAATATTTTAATAATTTATAAGCTAATAACAGTCTTCAAATAATAATAATAATATGTACAAGTAGATAAAAAGGAGGGCAAAGAATCATATAGCATTAAAACTATTCATCTGCATTGCTGTCAAAAGGTAAAGTGCACAAAAGTCTGGCAACATTTCCATGAAACTAGTAAAATGCAGCACATCCTGTATCCGATGTACAAACACAGCAACTTATCGACAATACTATTAACTTATTAAGTATTATAAGTTAACTTTTATGTCGCATTTTATTCGATCGTTAACTTGTTCGACCCTTTCTAGGAAACTTTGTGATTGCTTGAGTATTGTGTTATATTATAAGCTACGGGCTACTGGAATCGGGAATAGTATTGAATTTTAAAACGAATAGTTCACTTGCCATAGGGATGGGAGGTCGTAAAATTGAATTTATCTTTAGTCGACTATATTAGATGACTTAAAATTTGTCACGCTTGGATATGGCTATGAACAGATTGATGAAAGCTGCTTGTAAACACTAAGGTAAAGTTTTGGCTAGGGACAAACTAGAGGAAAAGCGATGCAGCGGTGCAGGACTGGGTTATGCGTGGAAACAAAACATATTGGGCTAGGGGTCTGGGTGGCTGAAGTGGATTGGGTAACTTGAACTATGGAAGAACTATGTCCCCTACCTGGCCAATGTTAAAATGGAAGGGGGAGGCTTGCACACTCATAATGGGCCTCCAGAAACGGCCGCTAGCACATAGTGACGTACCGACAAGGGGGCTACACTTGTTATTATTATTATTAACTATTTTGAAATCAGATCAAACCATATGATGCGTAAATGGCACATTAAATATCACACAGAATAATTTCAAATTTTCCTCTGTGCAAACTTCGGAGATAAGGGGGAACGGTATTTTTTTTACGTTTTTATAAAAAGTCGAAAACTATGTGTTATTAGGAAGAAAAGAAAAAGTGTTTGAGAATTTGCAAATAGCGCTCTTCCAGATGGTGAATGTGGCAACGCGGGTACCGGATGTTGACGGCCATACACCCAATTGCTTGGACCTTCTGCTGGCATCTGATCCGGACAGTCATTCAGTATCGGTCTCAGCCCCGCTGGGAACGTCTGACCACTGTCTGGTGAAATCCATATCAACCTGCTCTCCTCCAGATGAAAGCCTAGAGGCACGAGGCGAGTATGGCGATACGGGTCAGCAGACTAGGATGAGATGCGGCACTTTTTTGCGTCTTATCCTTAGCGGCAAGTGTGCTTTTCCTCGGGTGACCCCTCGTGCTGTGCTGACGCGGTTGCGGACGTGATTCGACAGGGGATGGAGTATTTTATTCCATTCTCCGACATCCCGCTCGGTCACAAATCCCGGCCTTGGTATAATGCAGAATGCGCCCACGCTGAGGCCTTTTTTTTTGCAACATGGATTGAAAATTTCTTTTTGATTGTCTTAAAAATTCGAAGTGGGGCTACTAGGGAATGTAAGGTATTTTTTTAAATTTGTAATGGGTTTGCTCTTGACTCTAGTCTAGATCACAGGTGACAGAAACAAAGTCGACGATGGAGTGAGCTTACCCAGAAGAAGCCTGTTCACTCTTACTTTGAAGAGATTAGGGTTGTATACGTTCGGAAACACAGACGCAGGTAGTGAGTTCCACTCTTTTGCTGTGCGCATTATAAAAGACATTTGGAAGCGCTTAGTGCGAACTGGTGGAATAGCAACCAGGTAGGGATGGTAACTGGCAGTGCGTCTAGATGTCCGATGGTAAAAGGGGGTCAGTGGAATGAGGTCGTGGAGTTCTCGGGCCTCTCCGAAGTACAATCTGTAGATGACCGACAAGCAGGCAACCTTGCGGCGATGAGCCAAGCTATGAAGCTTGGCATCCACCAGTTTTACGTCGCCAAAGAGCCTTTTAGCTCTGCGTTCCACCGAGTCAAGCGCGGCTAGTTGGTACTTAGCTGATCCATCCCAAAGGTGACTGCAATACTCCATGCAGGATCGGACTTGAAAAAACTTGGAAGATGTCCAGGCGTAAAGTATCGCTTCACCCTATTTAGTATGCCTAGTTTCTTGGCCGCAGTTTGGGCCTTGTACTCGATGGTGGCGCCGAAGTGAAGACCAGATGTCAACTCCATGCCTAGGAGCTCAAGTCGATCAGTTATAGGAACAGATGTACCCCGAAAAGTAGGAGTTTTGGCGAAACGACTCTTTTTAGCGGTAAAAAGACACGCCTGTGTTTTGAAGGCGTTAAAAGAGACCAGATTATCATCACCCCACTGGGAGACAAAGCTTAAGGTCAATTCTGTCCGCCCTACCATGGCCTCTCTCAAGGAACGAACTTCGGCCCCGCTGGTTTTTGCGCTGGACAAGTATCTCTCTGAAACTGTACTGTCATCTGCGTACCCAACAATACCAGGCCGAAGCAGGTCATTGATGTGCAGCAGGAAAAGAGTTGCAGAGAAAACAGACCCCTGAGGAACTCCGGCATCAATAGCCATAAGGTCAGAAGAGCAGCCGTCAACAACTACTCTGATCGACCGTTCACTAAGGAAATCTGATATCCAGCTACAAAAATCAGCTGGGATGCCATAAGCAGGAAGCTTGCCGAGTAGAGCAGCGTGCCAGACCCTGTCAAAGGCCTTCGAGATGTCAAGCGATACAGCCAGTGCTTCGCCGTGTTTCTCGATGGCTTCGCCACAGCAGTGCGTGTCATACACAAGAAGATCGCCAGTTGACCGTCCCCGGCGAAAGCCATATTGACGGTCACTGAGTAGATCATTGTCTTCAAGGTAGATCAGCAACTTATTGTTCAGTACCCTTTCCAAAACTTTGCACAGAATGCCGATCGGACGGTAATGGGCAGGGTCTGCACGGTCGCCTTTTTTGGGCACTGGTTGTACATTTGCAAGCTTCCAGGATTTCGGCACCGTTATTTTTTCAAGAGAGAGGCGGAACAAACGTTTCAAAACAGGAGACAGTTCAGACGCACACTGCCTCAACACTCTCGCTGGAATGCCGTCAGGCCCGCTGGCCTTGTTCACGTCTAGACTGCACAATACTCTTCGGACCTCTTTAATGTGTGACTGTGAGCTCCGGCATCGAGAAGTCACAATGAGGTACAGTAGGTGGTTGCTTTGAGCCAGCGTCCAGACGTGAATTGCTTGCAAAGAGAGATGCAAATAAATTTGCTTTCTCAGTTGCAGAGTGAGCCAGCGACCCATCAGGTTTCATCATAGGAGGTAAAGTGGGACGACAGAAATTTGTTTCAACCGCTTTAGACAGGAACCAGAACTGTTTACTACCTGGAGGGTGCGAAGCCAGCCTGGCCCCGATACGTCCGACATGGTCAAAACGTGCCCTACGTAAAACCCGCTTGCAGAACTTGGCGGTAGAATTAAAGGCTCTTTTCTTCCCGCGAGCCCCACACGCTCCAACTTTGCGCGCCTCAGCGTGGTCGCATTCTGTATTATACCAAGGCCGGGATTTGTGACCGAGCGGGATGTCGGAGAATGGAATAAAATATTCCATCCCCTGCCGAATCACGTCCGCAACCGCGTCAGCACAGCACGAGGGGTCACCCGAGGAAAAGCACACTTGCCGCCCAGGATAAGATGCAAAAAAGTGCCGCATCTCATCCTAGTCTGCTGACCCGTATCGCCATACTCGCCTCGTGCCTCTAGGGCTCTCATCTGGAGGAGAGCAGGTCGATATGGATTTCACCAGACAGTGGTCAGACGTTCCCAGCGGGGCTGAGACCGATACTGAATGACTGTCCGGATCAGATGCCAGCAGAAGGTCCAAGCAATTGGGTGTATGGCCGTCAACATCCGGTACCCGCGTTGCCACATTCACCATCTGGGTTAGATCTAGCGTTGAAGCAAACTTGCGCGCCTCCAACCCAGCATGGTCAGTTTTCTGGTATGGGAACAACCATTCTTTATGATGGGCGTTGAAGTCCCCCAGAAAAATGAACTTCGTCGTTGGGTACCTTTGCTGGGCTACGTCATTCGACTCCACGAGGAAATTAAAGAGCGCTGTTGTCTCCTGGTCAGTGCTATGCGATCGGTAGATGCCGATGTAGAGAGATTTCTCCACGCCAGTATCCACAAGTAGCCGATGGCAGAGAAACACGATTTCTCAAAGCAACGGAGACGACGACATCAAATGTCATCGCGAACGTAGACGCAAACCCCAGCTTGCTTCTTGTGTAGAGTTCTTGTCAAGAGAGTAACCCGGGTAGTTGAGGTACGCCACGTCCGATGGGGTTGTTATCTTCGTCTCCGTTAGGAAAAACAGGTGCGGCTTCTCGGTCTCAAGGTGGTGATGGACCGAATCGAAATTAGTGTGCAACCCCCTGATATTAGTGAGGTGCACTTTTAGTGGGAGGAAGTGCAGCCGTTGTTTAACCTTATTTTTCTTCGCTTTGGTAATATGGAGTGGAGTTGTTGGGGAAAATGTCAACTTGTCGAGGCGCCGCACAGTGATCCAAGTGGAACACTGGAGCCAACCAAACCTACGGGGAACTCATTTGGAGACTGCGGGGACGCCCAAACCCCCCCGGATATGGCCACCAGATCCTCCCATCCAGTCGCCGGCTGGCACGGTGGAGCATACCGAGATTTTTCGCGAGTTGGTGGGGCAGCCTTTGGAACGTGGCTGGGGTGCTACTTGGGCCCCCTACTGACTGCGGTCGGCCAACGGCTGGCACCGTGCTTCGGATCCCGTTACACTCCAAAATAAGTTACCTGGCTAGCTGACTCAGAGACCACAACCGGATCCAAACAGCGCAACTGATAATCTCCTTCTCCCCCAAAGGCACTGGCACTCCCACACACCGACGGAACACAGCAAGCTGCTTGGCGCCGGACTCCGGTGGGATGGTGGTCGCGAGCCAGGCGGCCCCTTGCGGAGCCTACCACCGCTAAGTGGGATCGTTCAGCCGTACCACAGGCAAGCCTGTGGTGCCGTTGCCCGGGGTGGACCACTAGGAGGTAGATCCCAAAACCACCCCAAAATTTTAATTCCACATGAAGCGTCACACGAAAAAATATTGTTATTGTCTCTAAACTGTTCTCAAACACTAACGGATTGACTCACAACAAGTTATTTATTTAGTAATGACTTCCTAAACCATAATTTATGTGTTTTTCTGGAATTATATGAGATTTAGTCAGCGGCGGGTGTTTGTAAAAACCTTATGGCCGATTAAAATTGGGATATTTGGTCATAAAATGACAAACGTGATGTCATTATATACTTGTATTATTTTATGGAAAAAAATTTGGTATTCCGTTTATCATAAAACATCCGGATTCAATTTGGAAGATGAATAAAAATGACTGGGAACTATTAAGAAGTGAATTGCTCTTATAGTGATAAACTTTTTGTTTTTTTTTTGAGTTCCGTACACAAGGGGTGCTAGCGGGAACCGGGATAAATAAACAACGTTCGTTAATGTGTTGTTCATATTAAATCTATCACTTTGAAAATAATGCATTGTTTTCTTTTGATTATGCTGTTAAACTATCACTGTTATTTGAGTGAATCATGTAAAAATATTGCATGTAATTGATTTTGCGGTTATATTATACCGCACTTAAACAGTTGATTTTCAACAAACATATTTTTGTTTTAAAAAATTAATGACCAGTTTCATAAGAAATTTTATTAAAAAAAAAATATGTCATAAAACGCAACTTCATTACATTTCGAAGCCTTTTTCATAATGTTATAGCGCATTACTTAACAAACATATTACATACTCCTTTATTACAAAACAAACTAAGCCTCTCTATTGTTATAACATAAAATAATATTACAATTTGTGAGCTCTCTCGTAGCCCGTAGCCATCCAGCCGTAGCGCTACGCCGTAGACAGTAATCTCGCATGACGTAGCGACGTAGACATGTTTGTAAGTACGCTAACCCTGCGTGTGCTCCTGACGTTTGCGAATACAATTTAAGAGGATTGTGAAGTGCCGATACGCGGCGCGATTTTTGGAGGCAATTACCTACATTTCATACAATTATTTACATAAATATTGTTTTGGGCGATAACGTTTTTACTCCCCTAAACCTTTACGAAATGAGACAACTTTGATCTCATTACATTCAGTATACTTTAATCTAGGTCTGTACTTTTTTCGTTTTTAGTAATTCAATTTAATTTAATTAAAAAAAATAAAAATGCTCGAGGATGTTTTTATGTCAAAAATGTAGATATTTAGATGCTAATAACTTATATCGTATGCAATATTTCTTTATTATAAAAACATACGGACCTAGTTTTTCATTATATCTACAACATTTACAAAAAATATTAAAATTGGATTATGTTTACGGGGAGAAAAACGTTATCTCTTTTTGTATGAAAATTTACAGCTTCACAAACCTCTTAATTGATTTAATGCAATTTATGGAAACAATTAAATTTGTTTAATGCAATTTATGGAAACAATTAAATTGGTTTAATGCAATTTATGGAAACAATTAAATTGGTTTAATGCAATTTATGGAAACAATTAAATTGGTTTAATGCAATTTATGGAAACAATTAAATTGGTTTAATGCAATTTATAGAAACAATTAAATTGGTTTAAGGCGATTTATGAGGTTTGTTATTTAATTTAATTATCTATTGTTTAGACGTGGGTTTGTGAAATTAATTTTTGTTGTGAAATGTAGAGTAATTTTGATTCCTATAAAATAAAAGATGGTCGCTATCATAATGCCCTATGTGCTGATAACAATCTTTAGTTTTCGTGTGGTTCGTGACTAACCTGGTGTCAGAGTTTTTATGCCGCTCGTGGGTTTCTTGCTTAGTTTCACATGCCGTCGATAAATATCTTTAGGCATGCCGGTTTCCTCACGATGTTTTTAATAATGCTAATATCAATATAAAGTGATTACTAACCAAGCTTGGTGGTGTAAATGCAATATTCAGTATTTATGGTTATAATATAACTGATATATTGATAACATCAATAAACTAATAAAATAATTAAGTGATTAGAAAACGATCGATAAATTTAAATATAAATGATTCACAGATAGAGTATCTATTTGATAAAGTATTGAGTTTATTGTATCTTGTTAGAGATCTCGTCGTTATTCATTCGTAGAATTTTTTATTTCATCATATTTTTGGTAACTGTTGTTTACCTTAACTGATCATAACTTCGGGTATAACCTGTAAACAGCTTGTCTGGGGAAGTGATACCACCGAACTTATTTCTGTCTGTACTCTACTCATCTGGAAGGGTATGTACAAGTGCCAAGTGCCAGAAGCCCGCTCGTATCTTTTGAATAATTAACACATCGATATAAAAAATACTGGCATCGATTCCATTGTTCACAAACTAAACTAAATATAAGTTCAGTACATCTTTTTATTTCTATGTATTTCATTAAGAAAAGGACAGACAATGAGCTCGTGGCTAAGTAATAACAGCCGCACGGGTCGATCGATAAATATTGTAATTTAAATGCGTAGAAAGGTTGTCAAGCAAAGGACACAGGGGCGCCTAGTTTAGCCCAGTTCTAGTGGAATAGAAGTTAAAATTTGCGGAATTAACTCTCAGATTTCATGAAAATAGAAAAATGAAAATAGAAAGAGCCTTGAGCCTAGGAGTTCGTGGCTATGTAACAGCCGCACGGGTCGATCCATCAGGTTAAGCTACGCTTGCCGGGGTTGGTCTGTGGATGGGTGACCATCTTTTCATACCGAGACTCGTCCGTGCCTCGGAAAGCACGTGAAGCCGTTGGTCCCGGCTGTCATTCGAGGATCTTTGACAGTCGTTACGGGTCGTCAGAAGCCCGAAAGTCTGACAACCAGTCTTACCAAGGGCTACTATCACCCTGTGAAACTGGGTTGAAACTGGGTCAGATAGGCAGTCGCTCCATGTAAAATACTGGTATTCAGCTGCATCCGGTTAGACTGGAAGCTGACCCCAACATAGTTGGGAAAAGGCTAGGCAGATTGATTTTTTAAGAAAAGGACAGACGATAAATATTAGTTTAGTTCTGTGAAATTAAGATACTCCATAGAAAAGTTTCGACGTGATTAAAAATTGGCTACTAAAAGTACTACGTCAATTTATATCAGGCGCTGACTAATTTGACAGGACTAAACTAATATTTATTTTCGGTCCTTTTCTTAATGAAATAGAAAGAAAAATATGCACTGAACTTAATTTAGTTTAATTTGTGAACAAGGGAATCGGCGCCAATGTCGCTATTGCTTGTGGCTAGGGTCACTGTTATAGAATTGGCCACGCTTTAGTAATTGGCCACTCGTAAAGAGAGGTAGGAACAAGGAGAAGAAGCAAGCTCATGAATTAAAAGTATAAAAAAAAATATTTTTCGTCCTTTTCATTCATGAGCTTGTTCACTGTTTCTACTTTTTTTTAGGGTTCCGTACCAAAATGGTAAAAAGGAATCCTTATGGTGCGACTCAGTCTGTCTGTCCGTCTGTCACAGCTGGATATCTCAAGAACTACTAATGCTATCAACTTGAATTTTGGAACAGTTTTAGATGACATTGTCCAACTATTTTGCAAATAAGGAAGAAATAACAATGTATACATTTTTTTTGCAACAAGGACTGAAAGGGGTTCTTAAAATATCGAAGTGGGTAGCCCTATTTGGGGTATCATATATGAAAGAGCGCTATTTGCACATTCTCAAACATTTTTTTTTTTAGGCCGCATAGTTTTCGACTTTTGATGAAAAATGTAAATAAAAACACCGTTAGGCCTTATCTCCCATGTTTGCATAGAGAAAAATATGAAATTACTCTGTGATAGAATTTTATGTAAAGATTACAGGAAAAATAAAACGATGTCTCTAAATAGCACACTTTTTTATATATGATGGTACGGAACCCTCGGTTCGCGATTCCGACTCGTTCTTGACCTTTTTTTTATAAGTGGCCAGTTAATAAAGCGTAGCCAATTACCCTAGGTCTGTCTAATCACGAGTGAATGCAGCTGTGGCTACTTTCATTATAGTCATTTACTGGCAAGGGATTCTTACAAGTCATAACGGCGGCCACTGAAGTTGCGGAGACGTAAATATTTTTTAAGTTAGCTTTCATATCAATAAAAATTATACAATTAATCATTATTTATATACCTACATAATAAATAAATCTAAAACTAATTGAACGATTACAGAGACCTGTTTAGAAAAGCGAAAGGCTTCCCATATTATTATTTCTTATAAAGACATTACTGCTTTTAAGCCGGTAGAGTTAAGTACTTAAGTACTTCCGTTATTGAAGGAAATTGTCGGCGGCTCGTTATTATTCCAGCTATTAATACTATTAATAGTTAATAAAGTAACATTGATTATAAATTGAACCATAAAGTTGGGCTGATCACTTTCCCGATTACATTTTGATAAACGATTGTCGTCGATTGACTTTTAATTAAGCATTTTAGAGTTAACAAATTGCGTCTTATTTGGATATTTTACAAAACTTCAGTAGTTTTTTTTTTTTTGTATACAGCATAATGTAACATCACGCCTATAATCCCTGAAAGATTGGGCAGAGGTCGGTTGGTGGCATTAGTACGTACACCCACATTTCTCCAGTTATATTTAAGCCTCATATAACATGTGGCGAACCTATTGCCATAGTAATAAATATATTTATAGAAAGTATATATATGTATAAATATAGTCTATTACACACTGAAGCTAAATTTAGTTAAGAAATGTTGTCTAATAAGGATTTTTTTAGTAGCAGCCAGTCTGGAGTCTATGGCAATAGTCTCGCCCCTTTTGACTGGTGGAATGTCGTTGTAGTAGTGCCGTAGTTTCAGCTCTGACTATCCCTTCTAGAATTACAGGCATGATGTTATGTTTTATGCGAATCTTACCTTACATATTAAGAAAGGTAGAAATACTCATTATTCAATTCCCACACCACCTTCAGCTTACAGAGCAAAATTAAATTAACTCCTAAACTAATTAAACATCGCCTAACAAAACATCGTGCGTCACTTGAGCAAACAACTGTCGTATAATTACTACTAACTTGTCATATAGCGCGTTATATAGCACGTGTAATATAACAGTATAACAGGCTGTAATGTAGCATGTGCCGTTAATATTTCAAATGGATACATAGTAATAACAATGCGATGTGATGGCGGCACAATTAGGTTGGGTGTCGTGTTCGGCGAGTTAGGGTGCGAGCTAAATATTCTTTTTGTTTTGTTTCTTCTGAAGACTATTATTTATTTAATTAAGACGGTTTAAAGCCAATTACAAACATTATCACATAAAAGAGAAAATATATTGTAAAATTATGGGGGATAGTTTTGCTTAGCAGTGGGCGGGTGGTTAAAATAAAATTGATTTAAAAATCGTGATTTGCATCAAAATGACAAAGAAATATTAAAAAGTTGTTGCTTTTGTTTTCGGTAATTTAGACAACGTATTTTTTTTTAAAGTAAGGTCAATTACAATGGTCAGTCAACATGCAAAATGGGACCAATTCCATATACAAGCTGGCTATCTAAACTTTTTTTTTTAAATAACCAATTTAAAAAAGGAGGTTCTGTAGTCGACCCGTATGTATGCATGTTTGTATATCCGCGTTTTTCTCAAAACTAACGTACCAATTTTGTCGTTTTCGTTCGAATAATTGTGCTTATCCAACTAAAAATGGAAAAATGAATTTTCTTTAAATAAAGTAAAAAAGACTTCAAAAACCTAAAACGAATAAAATAATTTCCATAAAAACTTAACAGCTTTAATTTTCAATGCACCTTAGCTTGGCACCGACTTCAGAAGCTGTTAAGTTTTTTTATTAAGTTATTTTATTCGTTTTAGGTTTTTGAAGTCGGTTTTTAATTTTTAAAAGTAAATATATTGTAAAAAAAAGTCGCAATAGTCAATGTGATTAAGTGGTCAGTCATTAGGTAAGTACAGTCGGCCGCACGACAGTGCTAACAGAACCAGTATAAGCTGGCCTCGCATTCTATTGAAACTGCGCACTATGTTAAACCAGCTCCAGATCAAAGTGTTACCACCGACGTGCGGCCTACTGTACGAGATTATCATTCTAAAGTTCCCAACAAGTGTCAACAGAAATGTTCTTCACCGCATACGGCATTTACCTTATCATAAAAAAAAAAACTTATTTACAAAAACCTTTCCCTATTAATTCAGTCAAAGCACAATATAAAATATGGTCAAAGCCTCCACCGTGCTCAGTCGCGCACGCCTCCCGTACATCCGACACGAGCGCCTGTGTGCGTGCCCGCGCATGTGTGCGTACTGTAATAGAGCGATGACGTGATTTCCTGTGCTGAGTTATTGCTACTGTACCGGCGTTAAATGCTTTGCTTGCTGTGACCTTGTTAGGGGGATGGCGTTTTTTTCATTCGTGAATTATAAGTGTACTGAATAAAGGACATAATAGATTTTTAGTTTAGAATCGTGGCTTGGCAATTAATAAAAAATAAGAAAAAGGAAAACTGTAAAAAATTTAAAAAACGGTCGTATTGTATCGTACTTCACGATCAAGTACCTACAATCTAGCAAGATTAAGTATGTGTAATTAACAAATCGATTTAAATGATTTTTCTTGTATAATTTTGTAACTCAAAAGTATTCTTTACTTAGTTAATTGGTTTCTGCTGTCTTAAATAATGATAAATAATTTCCTTTGCTATCTTACACCAATTTTAAATTATAGCAGCAATCAAATTCACATTTATCGTGATATAAGAATGATAACCAAACGATTACCAGTAATCAACGATATCTGGCATCATTAATGATATATTGAGAGGGTTAATCGAATATTTTTACATGTTATTTAAGTATTATGATCAAGCAAATATATTTTATCGATGTTGATATGTGAAATTACTGAGTGTATGAAGTATGATAACTGTGTTTTGTGTCGTAAATGATTTTAATTATTTTGTGTCGCCAATAGTATTTTATTAATTATACTTAAAAGTTAGAATGGCACTCGATAGGACAAGTTTTGTGTTTTATTCAATTACTTTATCTGAGCTTAAAATTAAATATGAATAAAGTTACAGCACGTTACCCAGATTAAAAATTTATGGAAGCATGTTGTGACCTACTTTTATAGCTTTATTCTTTACCTAAACCGAGCTAATCCTCAAAGCTCAGACTTATTACCAGAGGGACATCTTTTTATTGTTTTTTAGATTTCCTTAGTGTCATTCGATTTTATAACAATCATATAAAATGATTAAAGCAATGCTCAAGGAGCTAATAAATAACAGCATTATTGTTTAACGCTCTCCTAGTCATATTATCGCAACATCTTACTTGTACGCATTTATTTAATTCAAAACAAACATCCACGAACCGCAGTCTCAAAACTTGAATCCCGCGAGACGCTCCTCCAAAGTCACATCGCCTGTCCCCAGCGAGGGGGTGGAGAAGGCAACAACTCATAAAATTAAGCGATTTGGATGTGAGTTAGTCTAACTGTGAGGATCGCCGAGTTAACAGCCCGCTAGCTATCTTCCTCGCACACGCACACTGACGCGCCGTGTTTCGCTCGCCTCACCCACACATTGGGCCAGGTTTCGCAAGCCGCCAGTACAACGTCACGTCGGCGCGCACACGTTTCGTTTTCTCGTTTAGTTCCGTTCCCGCCACTATGCGCTGATTATCGGAAGTGTAATTGACGTTTGACATTTATGATCTGTGACTGTTTTGTGATTTTTTTTTTATTGAGTGTTGTGTTTTGTTGCACGGATAACTTGTAAAAGGTGAGTTTGTATTTTTTTTAAGTTAAACTTTGTTTTTGTGTTATTCTTGTTAGCGATTAAGCTGGTTCGATAGTTTTTGTTTTGAATTAAAAATGTGTTTAACTTATTTTCTAAATTATTCTGTAGAAGCTTCAGACTACATTTAATGAACCCCTTGTCGAATTAGTAAAAATATTTTGAGATAATTACTTTAGCCAGTATTTACTAACCGAGTTGGTTAGTACATATTTAGTATTTATTTGCCTAAGTAAGTAATCTGAAGTAAGCACCATTAACGTTTTCAAAAATAATAAACACCTCTTGAATTAATTCGATTCCTCTTTTCACTGTTTACATTTTGCAAGCAGTAAAGAAATTTACATGTTCCTACAATACAATGTTCCGAAGTTCATTCACAAAGCATTGAATTCATAAAGACAAGAACGTAAACAAAATGATTTCCACAATGACATGGACATGCGGACAATAGGCATGGACAAAGAATAACATGAAAACACATAAAGTAAATATAAATAATAATATTAATAAATACCTACGGCTAGCATCAACAGTTAGGTGTTTATTACATGTTTAAACTTTTACTTAATTATGTAATAAAATACACTTACATTCATCGAGGCGAGAGAAGGGTTAAGATAATTATGTATAAATTAGCGCCGGAAAAACTAAGTACTTGAAACTGTTGACATTAATTACATGATTGGTTTAGAACTTAATTGAATTATGAATCATCGTTTAATTGCACTGAGCATTGACAGGGTACGAATCCGTCGCCTAAATAACCAGAGGACCATTTAAACACGTCTTTGGTCTTTAATTGAGTGCATTAGTGCCTCAAGGAGTAGAGACAGTAGACTTCCTACCATCTTGTTGACTGACAAGACATATCCTCAAATGTATTGTGCAAACAATCTGTGTAGATTGAAAAAGTGAGAATTGTTGTACTTTAATCTAAAAATATTATTTACAAACATTGGAGATAAGTCAGTGTTAACAGATTCTAAGAGCCGTAGTTAACTCAACCAATGGTTAAATATGTTTAGTCATTCACATTTAGCCAAAATTCAACCATTAGTTATATGTTTAACCATTGGTTGAGTTAACTACTGATAAAAAAATCGGCCCCTAGAATCTTCGACGAGAATTGTCTATTATAAGAAGTAATAATAATAATTACTTCTTTATTGACACATATACTTGCATTTAAAAGTAATTAGCTTGATTACCTACTTAGATTAATTAGACTACAATGTTTTTTTTTTTTGGCACCCAATTTTGCAGTGAGAATATCCCAGAATGGGGAAAATTGGGTAAACATAATGATCTGTCAAATATTGAAGAACATATCTTTATTGTATTCTTATGAAAGCAAATATTTGCTATACTTATGAAGTAACAGGTCCACAAATAGGTCCCATAAATTAAATGGATTTAATCAATTAAACCGACTTTTCAGCCTTTTCTAGTTGTCGGCAGTTTAAAACCCGAGCGCTAATACAAAACTCTTTTCACTTTTACAAATCCGTTTAGCAAACATACGAATAATGAGTTACTAATCCGTTCGGATAAGGTTTACCAAACTATTCGAAAACTGCTATCGATTAGTCTCTCTGTAGTATTAAGATTATGCGATAAAACAATAATTGGGCAAGATTATCCTTATCACAAACAAGCAATATGCCTTTTTAAATATTCCAGCTACTAACGCATGGCCAACCTGAATTGTTTAAAACAAATGAGTACATTGTGTAACTGGACTTAAGTACAATACGTACAAGTAATGAGGCGGGAACTGATATAGTTTGATGTTTGATTTGTTTAGTGAGAGTTAAGTGGATATAATTGTTCTAAGTAGCTGGTAAGGACAGCCGCCACGCTTAGAAAGCGTTTAAAGTTTAAAATTTTTTGTTTTAATTTGTACAAGCTACAGGCAAACTGAACGACCCACGTTTAAATACTTAATAATACGTAAGTCCGCATACAGAATAAAAAGTGAACGGCATTGAGAAAGACAGAAATAAAAATTTTCAGTTTTTTAGGTAGATAGGTGCCGTATTTGTCTCTGGATACTCGTTCCGGAAAAGCGGATTAATTTATCTGAATAAACGTCTTTACAAAATGTATTTCATCATTTATTTTGCATCTTTTTAATCGTTATTAAACTAATTATAAAAAAGAAGTGATAAAAAGGCAGATAATCGAAAAAAAACCGCATGTTTTCACAAATATTCATTTTTGAATTCAACAAAAAGAATTATCACATTGGTTTAACTTATTTATAATAAGTCTTTCACGGGATTATGAATGCATTATCTTTATTATCAGAGTTATGGAAGTATTAAAGGTAAAAAAAAAGTTTTTATAATTAATTAGCTTTTACCCGGGGCTTCACCCGCGTGGATGTCGAAAATATTCCACGGGAACGTACTATCGGGATTAAAAGTACCCTATGTTTTGTTATCCAAGTTATAAACTATCTGTGTGCCAAATTTCATCCAAATCCGTTAAGCATTTTATGCGCCAATCTGGAACATACACACAAACAAACAGACAAAAAATCTTCTTTACAATTTTATTAAAATATACTTAATAAAATTGTAAAGAAGAATTTTTGATATCTGTATAGATTTTGCGAGGGTTTCCCTAAAAAATGGTTAATCGGAATGCTACATTTCATTTGTCTGCACTTTAAACTGGAGTCTTTAACAACCTTTCATCATTATTCTCACTTGTTTACATACGCATTGTAATCACTTGAAGAGTACTTAAGTAACTGTTGAGATATTTGTTACACTTTATGTCTCTTTGAAGAAACTTTTATTCAAACATATTTATATGAAACCATAGCTTCTGCCCGTGACTTCGTCCAAGTGAAATTTCTTGTTAAACATAATATTATAAGATCGTATGACAATTGGCAGTACTGTAGCTTCGAATTTTCGGAATCTGATCAATAGTTTCGAAGATTACCCCTACATACAAACTCACCAATTTTTTCTCTATAACGGGTGTCTGGTAGAGAATGGAACCTTGAAAAAGCATAATATAGTAGACCTTATGGCCGTCGTAATTAGTGACCGATACTTAAACACATGGTACTCTTGAGACCAAACAACTTTTACTACGGGACCAAACCTGAAATCGCGAAAAAAAAATCAAATAAATGTAAACTTATTAAAAAAAAAAAACAATTAAAGAACTTTCTACTACAAAAAAAAAAGCTTTTATAATATTCCGAGTTTTTAATAAACAAAGTATTGATATAACTTTCTATTTTTATTTACCTCTCTTATTTGCATTTTATATAACATGTAATTTAATTTTTAGATTCGGATTTTTTTTAGATGATTGTTGACTTTTATGTTTTTCATTTTAATAATATATTTTTTTTACTATCGTACTTGTAAATTTAGTGTTTATTTGCACCTGGTAGAATATGACGGAAAACTATGTATATTTGTCAACTTACTTTACTGGTATTCTTGCAAATAAATAATATTCTATTCTATTCTACATTTTGACGAGTTACGCGAATATAAAATGTAGGGAGTAGCTGATTCTTTTTTCGCGATATGAAGTTTGGTCCCGCAGTAAAAGTTGTTTGTTATCATGAGTACTATCACGTGTTTAAGTAACGGTCACTAATTACCAGTCACCCTATATTTCCTACTTATCCTAAGATAAAAAAAAAACTATTTTTTACATTTTTCTTCACCGCGACCACAAATTAGCATTATTCAGCTATTTGTTATTATAATACTAGTGTACGTTGACTTTGCCGACAGAGAGGCAGTAAATAGTGTGACTAAAAATTGCAGTGTTTTTTTCTAAAAAATCGTATCCTAAGTCCTACTTGGGATATATTTTTTAGAACGGCTATAAGGTCTATTATATGCTTTTTCAAGGTTACCCATTCTTTACCGGACATCCTGTATAATGTTAGCATAGCGGAGATAATTCGGTTCAAAATACCAAGCTATCACAAAAATACAAACTACAACTGTTTGCAAATAACAGACCCGATTTATGAGTACTTGAGTCCACATACTTAAACTCTTTCTTTGAACTGTTCTCAGATTTGTATTCTGTAACCTGATATCAATTGATTTGCATCAATTGTCTGCTAGTTTCTGAGAACTAGACGCGAGCACAAGTTGTGAATGTTCCTATGTTTATATTTTACATATTACTGTTTGCTGTAATTTAAATGTCTGATGCAGTGTTTGTTTTGCGATAACATAGAACGATAGAAAATGTGAAACATTTTGCTGTTTACTTGCAGTGCTAGTGATTAATATTTAATTTGTTTTTAAGTTTTATAAGTCGTATCATTGGTAGGTACTAGGTAGGTATACCTATCTACTAATGATGATACTGACCCAATGAGAATGGCTTTTCTTCATGATATAATTTTCTTTGTACGCAAGCTTTTTCAAATCCGGCGAACTATTACGACATGCGTGACTAAGGTCGAACAAAATTGAAAGATTATCTATGGTACTCGTATATGTATTGTAAGGAAATAAGCTAGTCAATTTACACAGAATAAGTATTACCTATTAATAGGGACTCAACAGTTTACAGAACTCAAAAAGACAACTTTATATATCGCAAGGCATTACCTATAATATTGCCAAATAGTTTACAATACTCATATTTATAATAACCCTTTATTTCCTCAAACGCGATAGTCAGGTAAAAAACACCGTTCACAAAACCTTTCCGATAGCAAAAACTCATGAATATGACCGTTGAAACGAAGAAATGTTACAAAAGAAATATTTTGTCATCATTTATATACTCGAGACATTTACAGTTCGTCGGTCAAGTATAATGGGTTTATTTTCACTTCATTTTCATATTCTATTCAGTTGTTGTCTTGTTCTATGTCAATAAATGCGTTTCTATCCGTTGCATGATCTGGGATACGGGAATGATGGGGCTCAAATGTACTAAGTTGTAACATAGTATAACTTGACTGCCCCAAAATCTCTCCCGAGAGAGACGTTAGGTGGGCTTCTAACTAGAACACCATTTGGCATAAACGAGCGATTTATCAATTTCTATGTGTTTTCTAAATTAATTTTGGACATGACTTGGTGTTAGTGAAAACTAGTATTCATTTAGTTAAGTTTCTCTCCATGATGACTGCTCGATCCTTCTCTGTACGAGATGAGGCATTTGATATTTCTTTATATTTACCGTTATTAAAGCATTCCGGAAACAGATTAATAAATAAGTGAAACTTGCTCAGTCTGGGGTTGAAATATGTGAGCGAAGTGGCTGTTAAAAGCCAATAGGTATTCAATAAAAATATTGTCACCTACATTTGTTCATAGATTGCCTAGGAAAGCTCGTTTTGCCGTTGGTCCTCCGGCTGTTATTCGTAGATTTTTGACAGTCGTGACTAGTCGTCAGAAGCCCGAAAGTCTGACAACCAGTTTCACCAAGAAGTATCGTGTTACCGACTAACTGGGTTGTGGAGGTCAGATAGGCAGTCGCTCTATATAAAATACTGATATTCAGGTGGTTCTGATTAGACTACAAGCCGACCCCAACAGTTGGGGAAATGCTGGGTAGATTGATTCATCGGTTCATAGATTAAGTTTGAAACCTATCACAATTAGTCTTCGTTGTTTTGGTCAAATATATACCTAACCATTTAATAATTATTGTGTAGTGCTGATCCGGTTTGTAATCTGTACGATGGGTTATTAATAATATAGCTATTGGTTTTGATAGAATAGTGGTTTTAGCTGAACAGGAATTAGAATACTAAGAGCCTCAGGTCTGCGTCCAATTTATAATGGTTTGCAATAGACTAAAAGTAAAAATGTTTCGAAAAAAAAATAAGTTCAAAGGTACCTACTTACTCCTATATTTCAGGGTTGTTACAAGAACCAGTCTTCGAGCCTATTGCTGATTTGTAAGTAGATCTCGCAGTCTCTGCATTTCGGCCAAAGCTCATTCATCATGAGGTTTGTTTAATACCTTATTTGGTTGTAAATCAGATATTTACAATACCCTCCAGTGTTTTTACTCTACTCAGTGGCACATATGCCTGCCCTTTGGCGAAGACTTTTTCACCGAGGTCGATTACAGCTTTATCAAGTGTCGTTCTTTGTAATTTGTGTACCGTGACGGCCCAGCACAAAATTATCGGCAACATCCTACGCTCAATATCACTATAACACTTCGTACCTTGAAAAGTTGCAACTACTGGAGGTATAGCAACACACCCATCTCTATATTTCAGTCTGCTCCTATGCTTTCATCGTCAAATTTTACTAAAATGTAATCCAGTAACTCTCCCTCCTCTAGTTGATCCCTGCGCAGTGATGGCCATTTTTTTTTTCTCACAATACCCATAGCACCGTTGATGAGGCCCTCAGATACTGATATGTTACGTCTCAGAATAACACGGGATTCGGTAGCTAATTTTACCTCAGATAAAAGTCCACCGCAATTGTACACATCTTTTGGAACTACATTATCTGAAGGTAGGTAGCAACTTCACGAGACTCATCTATGGAACGAATTGTATAAGCGCGATGGTGTTTTGAATTCATAGCTGTTATTTCATTATTGTACTCGTCAACCTGCTTGACGGTAGGGAATATTCGAACCACAACACCATCCTTGAACTCTTTCACCTAAAGCCACCCTTCGCCTCTGACAGAGCACTTCTAGTTGGCCTGTTGTCATTTCGCCTAGGCGTAGATTGTTTAACAAGTCAACGAATTTGATGTCATTTCGTTGCCTCATGTCAATTGTCAATTCGCAGAAAGAAAATGCGTGCCATAAATTAACTTCTGCAGCATTCCATGGTGGCTGTGCAAAGCACCAATGTCCTTTTACCGGGGGCAGTTGCATGATGTTGCCAAAGAGGACAATATTTACACCTCCAAACAACTTATCGTTGTTTTTAAACTCCTGCAGCCGCAAATGAATTATTCGTAAGTTCTCGTAAGATACCATAGAAACTTCGTCAATCGCTAACCAACTTTCTTTTGATAGGGTGGACCGATATGAATGAAACAAAGACTAAATGTTACCGCAATATACTTTTGGCCGATGTAACTAAGGGTCAATTTCACCACACTGTTCATAATCGGACATTAGTAAATCAGCCATTGATAAACATCGATGTTAATAGTATTTACGTTCCGACATTTAAGCATGGTGAAACGCTCGCTTATCTTAATGTCCCGTTAACGTTTTAACAGAAGATCAAACTAACTAACATGGTATGGTGGAAGTAGGTCTAAGTATTTTATAATAGTAATAAAAAAAATTGTAGGTAGTAGATTTTAGCCCCAACAATAAATCGATAAAAAGGTAACTGAAAAGCGAAAAATAAAAAAAAACTTTTTTACAAAAAATTAAACCGACGTAAAAACTGAAAAGTGAAAAATAAAAACCTTTTAGTCTAACTAAACTCCTAAATTAATTTAAATTACAAATTTTGAGGCGGCGCCAAACAAACATTCAACGAAGATCTATCAAGCTAATAGACCTTTTTATACGCTTTATGTAATTAATTTGCTTCTTTGTTTGTTTGGCGCCGGCTCAAAATGTGTAATTTAAATTAATTTAGGTGTTTAGTTAGACTAAAAGGTTTTTATTTTTCACTTTTCAGTTTTTTTGTAAAAAAGTTTTTTTTACGGGTACGCAGCCCCACTCCTGGAGTGGGACCGTTCGCGAGTCCGCGCGTCCTCGATCCAGTTTTGATGGAACCTATCCAGCTCGACCCGCCATCTCCTACGTGGTCTGCCGCGACCCTCAGTCTATCTCAGGGCACCAGTTCTGTGCTATCTTTCTTTTCTTTTGGAGCGCAGTATTGTGATTCGAACACGATCCATTAATTTACCCAGATAAGCCGGAAAATGTATTTTTTCTGAAAACTGAAAATAATAATGTTTGTTGGTCGTAATTTTTTTTTTTTTTTTTTAATTTCCATTCTTCTACAGGTCAGTAGAGATATCTGGGTTAACACCTTATACTGCACTCCATTGATCGTTGGCAAACCTTGAGTTTCGACTTCTGGATGTTAGTCAAAGACCAAGTTTTTTGGTTGTTACATATAAAAAGAAAAGTAAACTTTTGACTTTTGTTTCAGTAATATCTACAAGGATAATTATATGAAGGGAATGTTCTGTCTTCTAGGAAACTAAATAGAGTACATTAAACGTAGTATTATTGTAAATGCGAAACTTAGGATAAAATCCGATTTCGTCTAATCGAATTTTGCAGATGGGTTCTTGTATTTGGCAGTGCCGTTGCTTTTTAGGGTTCCGTACCAAAATGGTAAAAAGGAACCCTTATGGTGCGACTCAGTCTGTCTGTCACAGCTATCTCAAGAACTACTAACTTGAATTTTTGAATAGTTTTAGATGACTTTAGCCCAACTAAAAAAGAAAGAAATAAAAAAAAATATATATATTTTGCAACAAGGACTGAAAGGGGGTCTTAAAAATTTGAAGTGGGGCTACTAGGGGCTACTGGGGGCATGTGGGGTATCATATGAAAGAACGCGGTTTGCTCATTCTCAAACACTTTTTTTTAAGCTGCATAGTTTTCGACTTTTGATGAAAAATGTAAATAAAAATACAGTTCCCCCCTTATCTCCGAAGTTTCCATAGAGAAAAATCTGAAATTATTCTGTGTGATAGAAGTGTATGTAAAGATTACAGGAAAAATAAAACGATGTCTGTAAATAGTAATTTTTTTTTATTTATGGCTAACAACGCCCCGCGGTTTCTCGCGCGTAAGTCTCGAACCCGTAAGAATATCGGGATAAAAAGAATCCTATATGTTAATCCAGGTTATAAACTATCTGTTTGCCAAATTTCATGAATATCCGTTATGTAGTTTTTGCGTGAAAGAGTAAAAAATATCCATCCATCCTTACAAACTATCGCATTTATAATATTAGTAGGATAGTAGGATATCAAGAAGGAAGTAGGATGGTACGAAACCCTCAGTGCGCGAGTCCGACTCGCTCTTGACCGGTTTTATTTTTCTTCTGATTTGCATCACAGTGATCTCTATTCTCTTTATAAGGTTGTTGTCAGAGATAAATTAACTGTGTCGTCATCATCATTCTCCTGCCCTTATCCCAATTTTTTATGTCGGTGTAACATGTCTTTTTCTTCCATACTTCTCTATTAGTCGTCATCTCGGTAGTCAGCCCCTTTCTAGCCATATCATCTTTCATACAGTCCATCCATCGTTTCTGTGGTCTTCCCCTACTCGTACAGCCATCCATATTCATACTCAAAACTTTTCTCACGACATTTTTCTCATCCCTCCGCATCACATGCCCATACCATGACAACCGACTTCCATAACTATTGTATTCACTCACCGGTGCCACTTTCAGACTTCCTCTTATGTACTTATTCCTTATTCTATACTATCGCGTAACACCACACATCACTCTTAGCAATCTCAACCCAGCTGCATGTAATTGCTAACTGTGAAAGTGTAATCAAAATAAAAATTTAATTAATTTTTTGACGGCTCAATTTGACGGTGGCGCAGGCGCAGTAGCTGTAGGTAGTCTTGCGCTATAGGTCGGGGTTTCAATTCGCGCACGTAGGAAATATTTGTGGGTTTTATTGTTACGGATCCAGGTATGTACCTGTAATAGTAGAGGAGACAAAAATCCGGTTTCACCCTTAAATGAATAAATATATTGGCAGTATACTTTGTAATTTAAACAACTTGATAAATATTCCGTGAACAGCTTTAATGTTTTATTAAAACAATCGTGATATCATATTTTATTCAACGGCGTAAATAATTGAGTGACCTTGCTTGCGAAATGTAAAACTAGTCTAGGCTGAGCCCAGCTTTGCTAACGGGGCATAGCCTTCTCGCAAAGTGTGTTTTGTGACACAATTGGTTCGGCTGATGATTGAGGATCCAGAATTCAGTCAATAGGGACTAGTAGCAGTATTTGGTGTTTTTAAAGTTTTCTAGATACATCTCATACATACACATCATAGTTGATGATTTTTAAATATTTTACTTTTAGAGTGACTTCATGATGTACGAGCTCGTGGCTAAGTAATAACAGCCGCACGGGTCGATCCATCAGGTTAAGCTACGCTTGCCGGGGTTGGTCTGTGGATGGGTGACCATCTTTTCATACCGAGACTCCTCCGTGCCTCGGGAAGCACGTTAAGCCGTTGGTCCCGGCTGTCATTCGAGGATCTTTGACAGTCGTTACGGGTCGTCAGAAGCCCGAAAGTCTGACAACCAGTCTTACCAAGGGGTACCGTATTACCCAGTAACTGGGTTGTGGAGGTCAGATAGGCAGTCGCTCCATGTAAAATACTGGTATTCAGTTGCATCCGGTTAGACTGGAAGCCGACCCCAATATAGTTGGGAAAAGGCTAGGCAGATTGATTGATATATGATACATGAGTTAAATGACTTAGATGTGATAATATTACACAGTTCTGACTTTCCCTTCCTCTGACTCCATAACCGTTGAAGTTTAAGCCAGGCTTGTATGAAGTTTGAATATTTGAATATTGAAATATTTAATAATTTATAAAATATTTAATTTGAATATTTAACCTCTTCTGGGCTAATCTGAACTGTCACGTCATTTTGTTTGCTATGTAGGAGGCCATTACACATATCGACGGTTAAGAATCAATAGCGTCTATCTCAATAAAGTTAACTTTACAGGAGATAAAAAATAAATTTCTCTGCTTTGAATAGAAAGACACTTGAAATGTTTATATCTTTAAAAATAGAAAAAAATATTTTGTGAATTTTGAGATAGTGCCTAAATAGGCCAAGTCAAATTTACCTGCAATAAACTAAAAAAACTGAGATAGACACTATTGATTCTTAACCGCCGATATGTCGCATGTTTTTTGTGTGAGTGTACATTGGCGCACATTAATGTTTATAACGTGACTGATACTTGTCGTGGTGTCAGATTCTCGCGATTCGTCAATCTTGCAAGGGACGGATCTCACATTGTTGCATTTATTTCTGGCGGTAGTAATTATATGTTCTATATGTACAGGTATATGTAGTGTTTAACTTATATGGATAAAATTGGACACTACTTTAGCCCTATTTGATCCGCAGCGAGTAGGGCCGTAGTGTTGATGTTTCCACGCAATCTCCGCGAGTTTGTTACAAGATAATGGCAAAGATAAAAGAATTAAGGGCGACTTGCAGCTTTTACTTAAATCTTCATTTAAACTCACCTTGTGCTTAAACTTAATTTAACGATATGCATGTCATCGACTTAGCTTAAATCTCGATTTAAATTAATGTCGAAAGTTACACCGACTTTGGCATCTAGGTCGGCTTAGTGTTGTTAAACCTCGATTTTATAGACAGACGTCATTATAGTGTTATTTTAAATTTCTCTGTTTGTTTGTGAAAATGGATTTATTTTCGCTTAATCATCATGATGTGTTATCGGATGATGACGAGAAGATCGTCATTAAAATTTAGAGACTCCATTTTTACTATAAATAGTTAAATCGAATGTAAAATATGACCGTGCAAGCATGCTTAATAAGATTTATGTCGAGTTTAGGGCTAAACCGAGATTTAATTAAACCGAGATTTCTATCATTTTGCTGCAAGTCGCTCTAAGTGTCAGTTTAGAAAACTGTATGCCCTAAGATAAACCATTCTAAAGAAGTGTATTGATGTACAGACTCCAACAGGTAAAGCTACCCAAAACTGTCAAATTTTCCCAATCAACCTTGAACCTATTACTTCAGCGATAAAGTTGAAAATCTATTAAAGAAAGACAGAGTGTAGTAGCTTGATGTGCTGGCCTCTGTACCTCTCCCTCAGTAACTAGGTAAATTCCGATACATTCCGGACATGTCCGGACTTGAAATTAGTAGGTTCTGACATCATATCGAAACCAAAAAGGGGCTCGTGGCTAAATAATAACAGTTGCACGGGTCGATCGAAGATCTTACATACCCGGACTCCGCCATGCCTCGGAAAACACATTAAGACGTTGGTCTCGGCTGTCACTCCATGTAAAACACTGGTATCCAGTTGCATCCGGTTAGACTGGAAGCCGACCCCAACACGGTTGGGGAAAGGCTATGATGATAATATATGATCTTAAGGAGGAAGCGTCAGGGTAGCCCGCGAAATTCAAATTTTCTTAAGTTTTTTGCAATTTGCAAGTCAGTATTAAGTTGTATGTTAAATACAGTATGATTCGCGGCCGTAACAAATATGTTTTACATAATTATGTACAATAGAATCAGTAATACAACTCCTTAAGTTAGTATAATCCTAAAATGTCAAGATTTCATGAAATAGTCATTTTTTGGGATTACCTGGTCTTAAAGAGTTGTATTGATCACTTTAATGATTCTAATTATGTAAATAGATACTTGTTACGACCGCAAATTATAATTTGATCAACGTACAATATAATACCGACTTGTAAATTGCAAAAAACGTAAGAAAATTTGAATTTCGCGGGCTATCCTAACGATTCCCCCTTAATTTGTTAAGGGGGAATCGAATAAGAGAAATATCGGAAAACTACAAATTTATTTCGGTAAAAGATTAACGAAGGAGAAAATCAGTATATTGTAAACGTCCTGTGGTTTCCCTTTTCTTACTTGTAGCCCTATCTAACTATCCATTGGCATAACTCCAAAAAGTTTTAAAGGAAAGTCATCTTTGACTCCCTCTCGCCTGTGCAGTACAGTGGGAATTTTAAAGTAGTCTGAGTATGCTATGCATCTGCATCTTTGACTTGTCACTGTAATAAAACATATCTAATTACTACGGTAAGAAATTCTATATATTTTGTCGTCCCACAAATTGGCTTCAATACTGAATGGTTTATTGTTTACATCGCCATTTTAGAAAACGTTACTTGTTAAAGCACTTTCGCTTTATTATTTAAAATAGATAAAATGAAAGACTAGTCACTTAAAAGTTTACCTACTTATTGAAAATTAAAAAGTTCACAGCCAATAAAAACTTTTTTGATAACCTCTCTTCTTTTATAATCTGTGGTATCAATGTATCCAAATGGCGGCTAGTTCCGTCCAATTACAAATCAGGATTATGACATTAGTCGCCGGCGTTGTCAAAGTCGCGGAAGTGTGGCGACGTGTGTGGCCTGTTTGATGTCACCGGCAGAGAAGCAGGCTGTGTATGTCCATGTTAATCGCAAGACAACTTTGATCGTGAATCGCGCTCGGATATTAGTTTAAATTATGTCGATGATTTTATATGGGAGAAAATATTTTGAGATTTTTTTGTCGTTTTAGGTTTGGTGGTCGCGAGCTCACAAGCTACCTATGTTTCAATTTTGATATTAGAAGTATTTTTGGGTATTTCTAAGCAAAATGAAAGGGGGGCGACTGCCCAAGGTATGTGTACCAAACCTACAAGCCAATGATGAGAAAAAAAATCAAACCGTCAGATTTAGGAAATTCCTCCACATAATTGTCAGATTATGGGTCAGCACGACCAGTACATCAAGCTGAACCGTCTGTATATTAATCTGACGCACTCGAGTATTTTAATGTCATGATTTTTTTTTGTATTTTCAAAACTCGATCAGGAGTTTTGGTCACGTCCAAATCTTCAGCCTTTTGAATAGGAGCTCCTTTAGTGTTTACTTAACATCTGAATATCTGACGCGCTCGAATATTGTTTGCCATTTTCGACCCCTTCGTACGGTCACCTCCACGATGCAAACCGACAGATTAATATTCCTCCGTTATCAGAAACACGTAGGACATTATACACTTCAATATCCGACGCGCTCGAGTAAATCCACGTGACAGTTGCTTGCATTTTTGAAAACCTATAGCCGCTCCCCGCTCCACGCTTTTTTACGATACAAGGATTTTTCCTTAATCACTCTATTCTTTTTGAACTTATAGAAAAATATTTTCTACTTTTTAGTTCGGCTAGCAACAAAAGCGTGTTTTTTTTAGTATTTTTAACTATTATTAATTTTTCCTTTTTTAGTCTTTAATCATAATCATTTCTTAGGAAGTCATATATTTCAGTACACGCCTTAGTACGTGGCACAACACACTACCATGTTTTCAGATATGGAAAAAATCGTTAATCCTGAAGATCCTGATCAGGATAATCGGACTTACCTACTTAATAAATAATTTTATTGTCATCGGTCCTTGATAAGTATGCGAAGTTTCAATTCAATCCGACGTGTTGAAGTGGGTGGAAATCACGTTCAAAGATTCCGTTACATACATACAGACCAAGCGTGTTAAATAGGAACGTTAACTTTTTTTTCGATTTTGAAAATTTACCGGGACATTTTCCACTTTTTTTCGCCATAAAAACCTAATTCGGATTATTATGAACATTTTAAAACAAAACAAAATGTTAAATCGGTTCAGTCGTTCTCAAGTGCCAGCGAACAGCATTTCATTTTTATTTGTAAAGAATAGAAGATACCAATGCAGTAGGTACAAATCTAAATTAATCCACTCGAAACACGATCACCCTGTCCTTCAACAATTACTTATTAATAGGTAAAACACAATACCTGTATTGTTTATTAGTTAGATCAATGTAAGCTAAATAATTTAAAGGAAAATTCCCAAAATTTGGAAATGAGTTGCCGCTCATATTTATTGGTATAGCAAAACTAATTTTACTTGGTATTATTTAGTTAGATTTGAATGTCGGGACGGATATGAAAACAATAGATATTTCAATAATCCTATTATTATTGCACGAACTTATTTAGTGCCAGATATTTACTTATGGACAAACGCAACAATACTGCCTGCACTGGGAATCGAACTTAGGGTCACTACACAGCAGTCACATTTGCGACGACCACTAATCCAACGATGGATTCAGGTGGCACTGAAAGTTAGATCAATTGCACACGTAATAGATATTTATATATCGGATCTTTCATGAGTATGTACTTAAAAATGGGACACAAACGCCTTTGTTTGACGTTGAACGGTGTCGATATAGACCATCAGACTATGAGCTATAGTGATCGTTGAGACGTGGTCAAAAATCAATCAATCTGCCTAGCCTTTTCCCAACTATGGTAGGGTTGGCTTCCAGTTTAACCGGATGCAGCTGAATACCAGTATTTTACATGGAGCGACTGCCTGTCTGAGCTCCACAACTCAGGTATTGGGTAATATGATACCCCTTGGTAAGACTGGTTGTCAGACTTTCGGGTTTGTGACGACCCGTATCTAACGACTGTCAAAGATCCATGAATGCCAACTGGGACCAACAGCTTAACGAGACACGGAGGTGTCTCGGTATGTAAAGATGGTCATCCATCCAGTACGCTCAGTGCGCGAGTCCGACTCGCTCTTGCCCGGTTTTATTTTAAGGTGGTGTGCATACAAACAGCGATTTTAATAATGCTTCATTTTGATAAAGGCCAATTCAATGCACACCATTTAAGAAAGATAAATGATACATTGATAATCTGTAATCTGACCCATACTGTTTGTAATCTAAGATAGAATACTTATTAATTATATTGTATTACGTCAATGATTGCAATTATCTGATTCCTATCAGTTGCATATTGGATGTGTGTGGGTAATAAAGTAATAAACGTATAAAACAGGTTCAGTGAATCATTGAAGCAATATTAATATAATGTCGGATCCTGTATATAGGATCGTGATTAGACGTAGAGTCAGATATACCGACTGTGGGCACAAAATTGGGATAATAATAATAACCTGTAACATTTCACACACGGTCATCTGATCCCAAATCCAAATGGAAACCAGATAACTGATATACTACATACACTACTTTTTTTTGGTAAATACTTACTTATAGCTAATTACACCCAGACTCAGGGCAAACGGACATGTTCATGCACACAAATGTTTGTACTAGATGGGAATCGAACCCACGACCTGCGACATGATAGGTCACGCCAGCTGGCCTGTAAAAATATCAAACTCTTTTCGTATACTGCAGTTCGAAATTAGCACGCTTTAGTGCTACTAAAACATAGCATGTGTGCTCCAGGCTTTGTATTAATTTCACAAATAATTAAGTGGTTATGCTTATACAAGTAGAATATACGACTAGTCATGGATCTATTGTATGTAGGTCTGTCGGACCGTCATTACTAGAACGATCACTAAGGAATGGGATTCAGATAAAAAGGTCTTGATAATACTTTTCACTTACTTGATTAAGCTTTCGAAATCGGCGAAAATCTCTGAATTGATTAATTAATTAATTGATTGACTGATTAATTTTGTTAATCTGCTTATTCACCCACTATTGTTTACTATTTAGTGAACCATTTTTTTTTGTTATTACTAATTTTATTTGATTTACATAGTGAAGGAAATAAAAGGATTTAAAAGCCGACGTTTGGCTCTTCGAATAACCTTCGTTCAGAAGCGTGTTATCCGCAAAACAGCGGATGGCTCTGACAGTTATATTCTTAAACCGTTTGTGTTAATTGTGGAACATTTCCTCAACTAACTTCTATTTGATCTCCTTTGATATTCCAAATTAATTTATTGCATTTTCATATGTTTTTGATGAAAGCCGTGGATTTGTTTTTAATAAAAACACCAGATGGCACTTTTGATTTCTTTGACATCGTCTCAAAATGTTGTGTTAATTTGATAAGTGAGAATTGTGTCAATGAAAGATGGAATTAACGTAGCCCGTCAGTTTATTGTGCGTGGGGTAGGCAGAGTAATAACAGCTGCACGGGTCGATCCATCAGGTTAAGCTACGCGTGCCGAGGTTGTTCTGTGGATGGGTGACCATCTTTTCATACCGAGACTCCTCCATGCCTCGGAAAGCACGTTAAGCCGTTGGTCCCGGCTGTCATTCGTGGATCTTTGACAGTCGTTACGGGTCATCAGAAGCCCGAAAGTCTGACAACCAGTCTTACCAAGGGGTATCGTATTACCCAGTAACTGGGTTGTGGAGGTCAGATAGGCAGTCGCTCCATGTGAAATACTGGTATTCAGCTGCATCCGTTTAGATTGGAAGCCGACCCCAACATAGTTGGGAAAAGGCAAGGCAGATTGATTGGTAGGCAGAGTTCGGGGTGACATGTCGGTTTTAAAAAAGACGGGCGGTTCGCTACACCCTCACAAAATAGGCTTCCGCCCAACTTTTGGTTGTAAAAGTAAAAGTAGACTTCGGATTCTTCAAGAGGATGGCCGGTAGCATCCTGTAGTCTGTTAATGATATAATTTTTGAACAAAAGCCAGAACGGTTTTATTCAAAAGTAGTTCGTTATTTGCTTGAGCGATAGAACGTCAGCCAGTAAAACACGTATAAAAAAAAAAATCCTTACACATGACTGCACAACAGACAAACGGTCGATTCTCACATAACTGTAGGTGCATATGATATTTTTTATTTTTAAATAAACTAATAATTAGCTTTATTTTCTTGAAATCCTACACTGAACTCTTCGCAGAACACCGTAATATCGTCTCACGGTACTATCCACCTTATCGTACATGACTAAGGGTGATATTAGCGTGTTATGTTTAAAGTTTTATTACGTATGCTTATGCGAGCGATGCCGATTGACGTCAGTGCGGTAGTGTGTATGTAAGCATAATGTAAGCATTTAATTGATGTGCATTAACATTAACGCGTCTTAGGGAGCGTGTCTATTAGATGGTATTCATGTGATGAAATTACGATCTTGTACCTATTAATAATTGTAGGTGGGTAGAATTAGCAGTGGTGGCCCAGTGGTAAAGGCCCTGACTTACGAATTGTAGGTCGTGGGTTCGAACGCCTCGGTTCGAACGGGCGCTTTACTTTGTGTAAATTATTGCTCTCAAAAGTGAAGGAAATTATCGTGAGGAAACCGGCATGTCTTAGAGCCACAAATTCGAAGACATGTGACGTCTACCAACCCGCACTGGGCCTGTGTGGTACTCGTAGGTTACTGCCCACCCCATTTCACAGAGGGGAGGCCTGTGTGCCAGCTGTGGGAACAATTATAATTAGTGATGTACCGACTAGTCGGGAAAGCCGACTAGTCGGCCATATTTGTAATCGCCGACTAGTCGGCCCAATTTTATTACTCGTTTATTTTTGCTTACAAATTTAGATTTTTATTTAAGGCGATTGAAATGAAATTGAAATTTTTACTGTTATTCTTTTATAATAATCAGTGTTACAGTTTACTTTCAGTGCAATCTAGAATAGGATAGGAATAGGGGAACCCTTCATTTGGCCAATTAAATATTTGGATGTAGATCCATAAATTAAATAAAGTAAAATTAATCAATAATTTATACTTCTAACAAAAACTACAACTTAGAGCCGGTTTTTTGATCCGTAGTTAAGTAAGTTGAATTTTGGCTAAATGTGAAAGGCTAAACATGAATGAGTTATGCCATTAGTTACTATTTTCAAATATGAATGAGCTAACACGAATACATTCATGTTTAGTCTTTCACATTTAGCCAAAATTCAACCATTAGTTACTATGTTTAACCATTAGTTGAGTTAACTACGGATCAAAAAACTGGCTCTTACAAATAGGAAGTTGGGAACTCTTCCTTTGAGTAAATATTAATGAATTAGACTTAGATCCAGAAATCAAATAATAATAATACATCTAACTAACACAAAAAAAAAAAAAAATTTAGCAAACAGTTTAGAAATAGGAATGGAACTCTTTCTTTAATTACTTAATTGGACTCAGACCCAGAAATCAAATAAAATAAAATAAACTTCTATCTAACTTATCCACCGAAAGCAATGATCGGCTTGTCGGCCAAAGTCATAGTCGGTCCATCTCTAATTGTAATAGAATTAAGTGTACCTAGCAGAATTTATTTATTTATTTATTTGTCCAACTTACATCTATCATTACAGGGTAAACCTATTGCGATAGCGTACATCTCTAAACTTAATGTATTATTAAAAATAAAGTTTATAACTTATTACAAACAATGCATTCTTTGTGAATTCACTCAGAGAACAATCGAATAGGTCCGTGTCACTAGCTATGAGGTTGAGAGTGCGGAGTGCACGCGTCAGTGGCGCCTCACTTAAAAGATTGGTGCTCGCGCGCGGCTCCGCCAACAGTTGGACTTGGTCGTGGTCTAGTGGACGCAAGCGTTACACCTGAGCGTGAGCTTCGATCCCAGCTCGGGAAAACTATTATTGGGTTTTTCTTCTTTCTCAGTAGCAGCTAGGAGTCTGTATTAGTGCCCGGTTATAGCAATAGGCTCGCCTCCTGTTACATGGGACTTAACATACCTAACTGGCGAAATTCACCTCTGCCTAACCCTTCGAGGAACACAGGCGTGATGTATTATGTACTTACGTAGTAATCTTAGTTTGTTGCGATGTGGAAACACTATTCATTTTCCATTTTCTAGTAATTATAAGTTAATTATTTGCCTGAGCGACACCCATAGGTAAGGGTAAGGAAAGGGTGGCTCTTTTTAACTGACTATAAAAAAGGAGAGGGTTATGAATTCGGCGACTTTTAGCAGTCAGACTACGTATGGCCTGTTCCAGTGCAGAACGTAATCCCCATATTACACACAACATTTCTAAGTTAGTTTATTTGAATGTTTAACTTTCTAAATCTTTTTGAAATGGTCTAGTTTCACGTATCTGTGTTCCCCGAAGGGATCGTCAGAGGTGCACCAATATTACATCCAACTTTTGCCAGTTATGTTTAGGTCCCATAATTCTACTGTCTTCAGCTCTCTCAGAATCTCTCGATGTGTAATCTGATGACATTTTCATGAGCTCCTGCAGTTGTAGGTCGGCCAGGTCTGGGGTCATCGTTTAGGTTCTCTCGACCACGTTTAAATTCACGAAACCAATAAGTAACTGTTGCTAACGCAGGAGCTGACTCCTCAAATGTTAGATTCCTTGAAGGTTAACCCTGGTTTATAATCATTAAAAATCATAGCACGAAAAGCTTCCCGCGAGATGTCCATTGTTGCAAACAAAAGAAGAGTGACAGATAATATTTAAAAATATTTAAAAAAAAACTACACATAGGTGGCCAATGATTTTCACCAAGGAGATTTGTATTTAAATTAGGCGTCAATTCAAAATAGTTTCAAGAAAAAAGAGATATTTATTCTGTGGCTAACAATTTTCCGATCCACCTAGTAGAGCTGTATTCGTGTGTATAAACTCCTTGTTAGTTACAAGGCAGATATATATGAGTGGGCTATGTCGGGTATTCCAAGTAGCGCTATACCTCATAATTGAGTTTAGCTCAGTGTTTCGTAAATTCTACTGGTGATAGCTTTAATGTTATTAACTATTGATGGGTTCTAAGTTCTTATACACATTGCTATGTTGTGTAATTATATGACAGTAGACATAAATGCTGTTGGGAATGAGCTCCTCGAACAGGAAATTGCTTGGAGAAAGGATTACTGATCGCAGACCGGACGATGCCGTTGTTCATTCTCAGAATGTAGTTTTAATCATTCTGAACAGTAGCATAGATATACTACAAAACCTACTACAAAAACATTGGCTTCTTCTGGTATCGGAATACTATGTGAACTGAATACTTTACCCCCCCCCCTAACCCCATCTTCTTGTTTTTTTTTAAGACTATTTGCAATTAATGTCAACATTTTCATTGTAACCTTGCTTCAACAACGCACACAAACAAATAAACAGTAAACATATTTTTAATCAAGCTTTTATTAGTCTGGATATCTTCTAGGACCAGAGTCCTTGTCAAGTCGAATCAGACGAGCCCAAACTCGATAGCGTTTCGTCGTTGTGTTACTGAGTTCCCAAGGCCACCTTTCGGCTCCATCATTAGATCAGCTCCATGTCATAATAATATTGCATTGTCATCCGATTTATATATGCATGTAACATTTCAGCTCAATCGGAAACCGAGAAGTAGATCAAATTTGTCTTGCAAGATTAGATTACAGACAGACTGTATGTCTTTCAAATTTTCTGAGATAGGTACTAACACCCCAAAAGTACCAAACGATTGATACTGAAATAGTTCCCCGAGTATCATTATACAATAAAAATTAAGACTCTAACTAGCTAACTTACCCATACATTCCAAAGCGCAAACTAGATTCCCAAGCGGGTCGATTAGATCGTTAGAAAAAAAAACCATAAGTGTGAGTCGGACTTGCACACGAAAGGTTCCGTACCGTCAAGATCGAGGAAAAAACGCCGAAAAAAAAAACGTTTCTTGTTTAAAGATTTAATTTTTTGCATTATCTAACAGCTTTTTGCACAATCTAACAGCTAACGTATCTAAAACTAAAATTTTACAATTCTCTAACTATAACAATTCCCAAATAAAACCCTTAGACCCAAACTATAAAAACGTTAAAATTGAAGAAGTCCTGGATACTAAATTTTTAGGTATTACCTTAGATAGACATTGTAATTGGAAAGCACACACAACTCGCATGTGCTCTAATTTAAATAAATTTGTTTTTGCTCTAAAAAAGCTTAAGAAGTTATCAAATCAAAAAACTGCCTTGGCCTTGTACCATGGCTACGTCGTCGGGTCAGTTCTTAGATACGGGCTTCTTATATGGGGTAATTCTTCACAGGTTAAAAAAGTATTTATCACACAAAAAAAAATGTGTCAGAGCAATCTATGGGGTAGGACCCTTTGAATCTTGTAGACCGCTATTTAAGAAATTAGGATTACTACCTCTACCTAGTATGTACATATTAACAGTAGGAATATTTGTTAAAAAGCACCCTGAGCTATTTACTAAAGCCATTGAAAATTAAAAAAATCCTTTCAAGAGATCCAACCCGACTGCTCGAGCTGTCACTAGATGTAGAAGCACACCATTTCAAAACAATTGTTATAATATGTCTGTCAAAATCTATAACCAAATACCTAAACAGATCAGAGAGCTACCATTAAATTATTTCAGAACAAAACTTAAAAAATGGCTCTCTATTAATTCTTCTACACTATAAGTGAATTCCTAAATTATAAGCTAAGTTGAAAATAATTAAGGTATCATACCTAAGGTATTTAAATTAACACCAATACATAGATCTCACTATTCTCACTAGCAATTTATATAATTTAATATTTTTTTAATATTTTTTGACTACATGATCTCAGTTTTTTGTTTATAGTTTTATTTTAAGGTGTTTTTTGCATGCTGAAAAAAGTAAGCAAAATATGTGGAACTATTTATATTTAAGACCTCTTATGTACCATATTTTATGCAAATAAAGATATTCTATTCTATTCTATTCTATTCTATTCTTATTTTATGTTGTTATAGCGGCCATAGTAGTACACACTGTGAAAATGTCAAGTGTCTAGGTACTTATTACGGTTCAAAAGATACAGCCCTTTGATGGACGGACGGACAGCGGAGCCTTAGTAACAGGGTCCCGTTGGCACTCTTCGGGTACGGAACCCTAAAAACTATGAAGTAACCAACAAATGGCCACTTTCACCATCTTTCAATAGTTTATCGCACACGTAAACATTTGCGTCGCATTACTAGTCTAGTCTAGTCTAGTCACATCACTAGTGTAGCCTAGTCTAGTCACATCACTAGTCTAGTCTAGTGTAGGAGCATTCACAAGATTATTTGTAACTGTTCACGAGTTACACGAGTCGTTGCAATAATGAATAAATAATAATAATAATAACCTGGGACATTTCACACACGGTCATCTGATCCCAAACTAAGCAGAGCTTGTACTATGGAAACCAGATAACTGATTAACTACTTTTTTTTTTGTAAATACATACTTATATAGATAATTACAACCAGACTCAACAAACAGACGTGTTCATGCACACAAATGTTTGTCCTGGGTAGGAATCGAACCCGCGACCTGCGGCATGATAGGTGGTATCTTAACCAACCACGCCAACTGGCCAGTCAGAATAATTGATAAATATTAATTAAGTAATTATTTATAGCGTTCTAGTTACAAGGAGACCTTACACCCTTCGGGTCACCGATTTGGCCGCAGCTCTACGTATTCAAAGGGATTTCCTAGTGTTTTATATTCCTAAAGTCAAGTCAAGTGCACAACTCAATAATAAGGGAGAAATTCTCTCACCATTTGTCCAAGTTTCAATAACACTAACTCACGAAAATTGTAGTGTTGAAATGTGTAGCTTGTAGGCTTCTATATTCATATTTTTTATATATTTTTGATAATGATTTCGATTTTTATATAATATATAAAAGTCACTATGATTCAATACCAAATTTTTTCGAAGAGTTATAAAATTCGAAGTGGGGCTACTAGAGCATGTGGGGTATCATATGAAAGAGCGCTGTTTGGACATTCACAAATATTTTTTTCTTTTTTTTAGGCCGCATAGTTTACGACTTTTGATGAAAACCGTAAAAAAATTACCTTTCCCCCCTTATCTCCGAAGTTTGCATAGAGAAAAATCTGAAATTATTCTATGTGATAGAAGTTTATTTAAAGATTACAGGAAAACTAAAACGATGTCTCTAAATAGCACACTTTTTTGATATATGATGGCACGGAACCCTCGGTGCGCGAGTCCGACTCGCCTTTGACCGGTTTTTTTTTTTGTGTTGTGCACCTTATGACTTTAGAAATATACGACACTAGGAAGTCTCTTTCAATACGTAGAGTTGCGGTCAAATCGGTGACCCGCAGGGTGTAAGATCTCCTTGTTAGTCATGAAATATTGCGATTTCTTTTTGTGTGATTTATAGTAGGTATATAGGTAACTAAACGGCGTGTTTCTCAAAATGTGGTTTCCCAGTGATCAGCTGATATTAATAAACAGGTTTTATAAAAATAACCTTATTTAATATTTATTATTGAGACTCGAGCAAATCGACAGCGTCGGAAGTAAACTTAAGAAGGAAAAATTGCCCTACAGCCATCCTACAGCTGTGGAAATCAGGTGAATATGAGGGGAACTTTAGCGAAGTGTGAGGGTGATCGTGAGTAGTCGTGAGGAAACCGTTCTTCCCTCGTTAGTATCGGTTTTATTAGGGTGCGTCCTTCAGCAACCGACTTTTGAGAAAATTATTTGTAACCAGCTAACCCGACAGACGTTGTAGGTACTGTCCAAATTCCGGATAGGTAACTTTTCCATCTTTTTTTTTCCCTAAAAGCCTTACTCGAAATATAACGAAAATTAAAAAAAAATATAATAAAACGTGTGCGGTCCCCGTCAAGAACGAAGATATAGAAGTAGAAAAAGACGGAGAGAAAGAGAGAGAGAGAGAAAGAAAATCGCATGGGGAGAGGGCATAAGCATAACGCTTTTTCATTACGTGACGATTTTCGCGTTATGGAACTTCGTTAAAAACCATAACCAAGTCGTCCAGCCAGCCTTCCTCAAGTGAAGCATTACATTTTTATATGCATAGATATCGAACATGGTGACATTTTAGTTTAGGATACCTACACATCGAATTTTAAAAACGTTCGGCTTTTTAAAAATCAATCGAAATATTTTATTTCACATAAACCTACATGGGCATTTATCAAACGTCAGAAGCTAGGTGCACTCCTATGGAGAAGAGCCGGCAAGAGAGAGCGTCGTCACTCTCCCTCATACTCATCTAATTGTCCTTGAGGCAGTCTAATGCTAAAATTCAATATTCCGTATTAGCTTCCGGCTTGCTTAGCACAAGCAATATTTGATAAGTTTCTTTGTATCAAAAAACGCGATTCCAATAAAATCATCATTCGTAAAATAATCCACAAAAATAATGCAGCAACATCATTCGGGGTGGTGGCGAATGGCGGCGAGTCGTACGGAATCGTTGCGAATCGCTTTGTACCGTTGTGTCGCGTCGTCGTGTTTTCCAGTCGCCGCTTTGTTTCAGTTTCACCTCTCAGGGCTGCTGCCGACCATGTTATTTTCTTTATGATTTTGTAGCTAAATAATTGATAATAACTGTTGTACATATTTAATAGATTTTATTGTAGCGTACAAGGTTCAATGAACAGGTTGCTTTTCGTATAACGTTGGGTTGTACTTATTTAGAGAAAACATGGAATATGATTATGCCATGCGCCTATCAAATTGATTTTGGAAAAATACTTATCTTCAAAGGTTTTGATTGCATTGTGTCCGATATATTTAAATTTTTACGGCTAATTAAGTTCACTCATATATAAATAGTGTACTAGTTTAATTGATAAACTATTAGGTTACAAATAAAAAAGATTAGTACTTTATTAATTATTTGTTTGATACCTAATATCTTTCGCCTCGATCTACTTGTGATACTGATTGCCATAAATTACTGATTACTAGGAATGATTAAATTAAATTAGTACAACTTAATTAACTGCGGCTAGGAAAAAAAGAAATTATGACAGTTTAGCGCATTTCGAATTACTTACTTATTTACTTGATGTAATCGTTTGTACAGAACGACGTAATACAGTGTCTTCATCATGTGCACATATTGAAACGAGGGAAACTATTTATCGACGGAAAAAAATATAAAAATAAAGTGTCTTACCTGCAGTATGCAAGGCCTTACTTTAACACTTGATAGGAAATGTTGTGATTGAGTTATAAACGTGGTATATTTATGTTTAGAAAGCTATTACGATGTAAACAATTTAATAAAGGTAAGTAAGTGTATTGTAAAAATTAATGAAAAGTACGTAATTTTCGTTAAAAATAAAAAAGCACCTAATTTTCATTCGGTTTTCTTTCTCTAATTTTTATTTTATGAGGATACCCTGTTATTTCCAATGATTACTGAGTTTGTTTCGGTTGACAGGATGGAATGAAAAAGAAAACGTTCTGACCCCAAGTAACGTGGGATAAGGGCAGGGGATGATTATGACTGAATTTGTTTCATGGTGATCGTGATAGACCGTTTAGTTTAAAAGTTAAGCCGTTTTCTTTACACGGGGGTCACAGCAGAGAACAAGAATTTAAAAAGTGCTATAATTTTGTTTTAATAATATAAATATATATATGATTATATACATATATGATGATTTTTTTTACCGTCTTAAAAGAAATTGGGTACAATAGGAGTATAATAGATAAACACTACATTTGAAGTAAACTATAACAATAAAACCAGAAATTTTGAAAAAACTTTATGGATCGTTATAAAATATCAAAATTCAAATCATACGCACCCTGCGTAGTGCGTATGATTACAAAAAAAAAGTATGTTTGCCATAGGCCTCTACTCCGTTCACCTATATTTTTCAAGACAGCAAAAAAAATCACCAAGTATTTTCCGTCCATATAATTAAGCATAGTTTCCCTCATTTCGATATGCGTACATTTTGAAGACTCACACTGTATTACTGGTACCTATCTTAAAGCATTTCTTACTTTTATCTTCTTTCTATCTTTATTCCTATTCATAAAAGGTATGGGTATTAATAATTTAATAAGTATCTAACGTGCATTATTTTCACGAAATACAAAATGTAAATTATTTATTATTAAAAATGTCTTTGACATACTCGGCACCCTGGTGCCCCAGACCTTTAGAAGGCGTACGAGGGCCGAAGTAAACTCTCAGAGGCCCGTTATACGTTTTTAATGAAATGATTATTACCTATTATTAAATAGTTACCTTTAGTTAGACAAATCAAATTAGAAAACATGAAATAATCCTAACATTTACACAGCGGAAAAAACAAAAACAAATAATTCGGGACAACCCTGATATGTGATTCCAATAAAAATCAATCAGCGCTTACCGATCAGTTGATCCCGTGTTTTGGTGTGCGTGTGGGGTGCGGGTGTACCCGGCGGGCGGCGGGTGTGGGGGGCGGGGTGCGAGGGGAGCCCGGGGCCGCGCGAGATAGAGCACGAACCGTTTATTGGGCTGTTAGTGTATCGTTTAATTCATTTCGTGGCTACTGTTGATGTACCCGTGTTTATTAGAGTTTTGTGAGCTGAACGGGATCAGGAATTGAGTGTTCTGTAACCGTTTGGAGCTGGACATTGTCTATTGCAAAGTTTGTTAGATGTATCGAGTTGTTGGGAAGTGTAAGACAGAGATAAATCTATGGCTAATAGTAGCTGCTCTATTCAACCATTACTCATAGTTCCAAACAAATATTACTCATAAATAGACGTTTCATTACAAAATCTAACAGATAAAAAACAAAATTTGTTTCAGCTCCGTCAGATATTATCTCATTCAGTCATCACAAGATAAAAATATCAATACATCATCCACTTAAACTGCCGCTTAATTAATTTCAATCAAACACTCAATAATACCAACTGTGTGTTTGTTGCAGGAAGCGAACGACAACATCACGCCGACATCAAAGCGAACATCAACCGACACGACGCCCACACCAGCATCAAAACACTAATCCAATCATAAAAACAAACATGTATTATTTCCGAACATACTGAAAGCTTAACACATGAGTAACGACAATAAAGAACAAGAAATGCAAACTGTAGTATCATCATACACGCCACACCAAGAAGATAACACGCTCATAGATGTGCAGAATTTTAACAGCGATACCAATTTCTACCAATGTGCAGACGACAGGTTAAGTCCAAACGAAAAGATAAATGTAGAAGATGACAAAGAAGATTTAGTTATAGATGAATCTAGAGACGCATCAGATGTTAATATAGACAGCTTTGAAAGTAGAGATGAAGAAATCAAAGCTTCAGAAGAGAATAGAGATACAGAAGGGTCGGAACCATCATGGCATCCGCACGTATACGGAAAACCACCGAAAAAACCTACGCCGCACACTATAGATTATATTTTAGGCCTTTCAAATGTAGATAAAAGTAAGGAAACGAAAAAGTCAACAGTGAGTCAACTGATGAATGTAAAAATAAACTTCGATGTGAAAAAACCTTTCGGTTATCAAGAGAAGAGTGTGCAGGTTTCGGAAAGTGATAGAAACTTGATAAGTGTTCATAAGAATAAATTGCAAGAACAGTTGCTGCAGAAAAGTGTAAGAACTAGTGACAGTGAGTTTGATAAAGTGCTTTATTATAAATGTGAGGAGCAGCCTCTGAACCTATCTGTGCCAAAACCTAAGGAATCACCAGGGTCTGGGTGGGCGGAAGATGAAAGAATCGGGAAAGGTGAGTTAGTTTCTATTTATAGTTCTAATTTCGTTGTACTACACTATAAAATCGGTTCGATTTCGTTGAATTGGGTCTCCATTCGAATGTTGTCTTTCTAAATTGAGTTGTAGTGGTCGATTTAATATTCTCGGAATTGATTCGGTTTGAAATATCGGTAGCAAAATAACTTTACTGTTTCCATGTTATGAATATGTTTCGGAGTCAACTTTATAAACGTTACTTTATTTTTTATTATGTTACGTTGCTTTCAGCCCCTCCAATTAAATGCAATGAAAACGCAATTTGAATACACCGCTGTTATGTTTGAATTAGGGGATTTAGGGGTGGCACCGCCGGCATTTAAATTCACGGCCTAATTGAATTGGAACTAATAAAACTGTTGACTCATTGTGATGTGTCCTTCTGACAACCTTATTTTAATGTTGTTAATTTTGCTTAGTGTCTCTATTAGCATGAATTATGATTAATATTTTTTAACTATGGCTTAGGTTAACTTAAAGAATTTCCTGTTTAGTTCATAATTGATATATCAGTGAAACTTTCCTATTAGATGATCTCACGCTATAAAAATACAAGCTACTTAATTCACTTTCTTAATCGACTCCTCGCCGCTTACTTTGTCCAGTCAATCAACACTGTTCAACTGTTAAGTCAATCATCCCAAAACCTTCCTGCCCCAATAACTTCCAACCAATTACCATACTCATTCTCTTTGAAGTAAGTAACACCAAAACTTCTATGTAACTGGTCACTAAAGCGATCCATTAGGATACCACACACGCTGCCAAATAAACACATAAGATTCCACGAAGTTCACGAGGTTACATAACCCGGCCAAGTTGTAAATCACAGTCAATTAGTCAGGCTCGCTCTTTAGAATGTGCTCTCGTTTTGGGTAGGGTAATAATTTTTAGTACACGCCAATGGACACAGATGGGCGCATTGTTTTTGTAAGGGTGAGCGCACATTGCTGATTTTTTTAGGCTATTTGGTTGGATTTGCTGATGATGTTCGATTTGCCTGAAAATCTGCAATAAATTATTTCTAAATGTGGAAGTTAGTTGGATTGTCAAATATTTCTAGCACGTTATTTGTATTAGTGGAATGTGTCGTGGCTTCATGCATGAATGTGTGTAATTAAATTTGTTGATAGGTTCCACGAATGAGCATTTATTTATTAGGGCCGTTAGTTGTATATTTATTGAACGTACTCAGTCTCTGTTTTGGTTTTGGAATTGGGGTTGTGTCGTATTCATTTTTACGTTGGAAAGCTTAAAAAAAAACCTAAGCTCTTTCAGAAAGGGTTTTATAGAGTGATTCAGAACACGAATTACAACCTAGCTACTTAATTGTTTAAACAACGCTAAAGGGTTACTAAACGCCCATACGCGTAATAACAGTAATACATCTATTGTGTTACGTTCAGTGTTCTTCAACTGGGTATCACAATTATTGTAATATCATTTTCATTTTCACAACACAGCCCACTCAAGTAACTATTTGTTATCGCTTCTCAAGTAATGCATTAAACAGCAATAAATATTAATTAATATAATTGCGATACGTGTTAAACGGATCATTTACCAATCTATTGCAATTTCTACGAATTACAAAACCAGAGTAATATTGTTATGTGCGCAGTTTGTGACGCAAGTCGGTGAGTCGCGCTACCGTGCGAAAAATAAGTACATTCCTCAAATGTTACATAACGCATCTTCGATAAAATAGCGTAACAATTCAAAAAGGTAAAATGTTCAGGAGAAACAAAAATGTTCAACTTATTTTCGAATTACAATAAAATAATTTGAACATTTTTGTTTCTCCTGAACATTTTGACTTTTTGAGTTGTTACGCTATTTTATCGGAGGTGCGATATATTATGCTACGCTGTATCTAAAAAAAATATGCAAATGCATATAAATAAATAATATTTATCAGAAATCCTAACTTTAATATTATAAAAGCGAAAGTAAGTTTGTTTGTTTGTTTGTTACCTTTTCACGCCTAAACCACTGAACCGATCATCCTGAAGTTTTGCATGTACGTTGTCACGTGCACAGAAACGGACATAGAGTAACTTTTATCCCGAAAAAAAGTACTGTTTCCAAGTAAAACAACAATAATTTTCTTATGATAATAGATGGCGCCACGTCTTTCGAATTGAATTATATTATTATAGAAACTTTAGTAGTGTGTTAAGAGTTTTTTTAATTTTTTATTCAAGTACCTAATACATTTTTGAGTCTCTAGAGTGGCGATAGACTGATCTTTTCATAAATAAATGCGAGAGTGAGTTTGTTTCTTTGTTACGCTTTGACGCTAAAGCCGCTGAACGGAGTTGGATGAAATTTGGGACCATGGATAGACTATGCCCTGGATTAGGACATATAATACTTTTGATCCCGGTAGTGCGCTCCCGTGGGATAATTTCCGACAACCATGCGGGCGACGTCGCGGACAAATGTCGCGAATAAGTGTCAGATTTCTCTGAATTTTGGATATGTTTCTATTTAATTGGATTAGTATTTAAAGAGTAGTAGATAAAAAAAACGAAACTAGGCAAGTAGGTAGGTAAGATTTTTTATTCAAAATTGACTGGAAATATGGACTGGATACAATCAACTGTTAAAAAAACAGACAAAAGCGTAGCATCTCTTGAACTAACGTTCTTTGGGGACTGTTATGACTAAACACTGTGTTCTTAAAAAGCGCGCCACCAAAACATGAGTTATCTTTTCATTAAACACTTTAATAATATTGATAATACAAGAATTTGACAAAACAAAACCTTACTCTTATGGAGATACAGTGTACATTTCTCAGTGTTTTTAAGACTTAATCGAATCGAATGCCATGCTAAGACATTCTGAAACCATGGATCTGTGTTCATGTGGAGGTGGAGCTGACCCAAAACATGCCGCCGAAGTGACCTCAGCGCTGCTACCAGCGACACGTTGTGGATGTGGCGAAGTTTTGGGCCGACAACATTTGAAATACTGTCGTGCCAGCGATAGGGAGAAGATGCACAAGGAACTAATTCAAACGTGTTACGACAATACACTGTATAACACCTTCAGAATTCAGACACAGTGAATTGTCAGTGCACGACAGTGCGTAGTGTGCGCTCACTCTTATCCGTTCGTCATCGTATTGTGTTTTTATCACGACAGTGCACGTTTGTTTTTTATTTCATGCTCGCAAACTGATGCACTTAAGTTTTATGTAAAGGGTTATGGTGGACCTCAATTGATGCGTTAAAGGTTCTTTCAATATTGTAGCGTTTGGCACTGTATTGTGTTTGTGTTGTTACTTTATGGAGACTTGGTGTGTGGTGTCTGTTGTTGTATTAGATCTTATCTTTTTCATTTGTGCTGTAAGAGACAATGAGATAATTAATGACAATGATGATTGTTTTAACAGTTCCGCGTATGATTTCAATGGGTCATTCGTTACATGTGAGGCTTGGGCCTTTGAAAGAATCTCGCGCCCCGTGAGAAAATTATTTTGAAGCTTTCTTTCAAACCAGTTCTTGGGCGCCCTTGAAATGATTCAGAAAACACCGAGTTTAAGAAATATCATTTGAACTCAGGGAATTAACAAACTACGGTAGTTGCTTAGTCTCCAACGTACTGGCAACATAAATAAATACGTCCAATAAGGTCAAGTACAACTCTACAGCACATCTCAAACGATCACAATTTGGCAATCGGCATCCCGATACCGTACGTAATACATGTATGTCGCAGTAAGATGGTCGTAGCCATCATATAGTTATATCCATAGGGGAAACTGTCGGAGCGCCCTAATACTTATATTACTAGATCATGCTCGTATTACATATACACATATATCCCTAGAGATATAACTATATCACAGCTACAACCATCTTACTGCGACATACATATTCTTAGCATTCCTGCGAGCGCTCGCACTCGCTCCATATAACTAATATCGAATTGCTGTTGCATTTCTATCGTTCTAATCGAGACGAATACTTTAACAACTCTATTTGCTGACCAAACACTAAATCACAAACGAATCTAAACCTTATTATTCAAGTAGAATGAGGATATGTTATTTATCTGAGTGTGCAAATAAGTTTGCAAGATGTAATTCAAACGTAGAACGTCCAAGCAATAAGCTATTGGCCGATGCAGCTGTGTCTCTTAGGGTTGCCAGCTTATTTTTAGCAAGTAAATTTATATGGATTAATGATGGCAATACTAACGGGGTTTTATTGCGTCAATCGCCAGTTTGTTGGTACTACGATTTGTCTACGTATGTTAATTTGTGGTTTAGGGCTGTCATTTGTCAGTGATCAGATTAGTGGATATGAGCTGCACGTCTCATTTTCTTATTTTTAATACCACTCCGTAATGTCTAATATGACGATGCTAAGCCACGGGATATGGATGGATAAGAATAGAACTATACATATTCCACTTACCACGCAATATAATTTTGTAGGTATTCAGTTTCTACTGTTACATCTGGACCAATATTTTTTGGTTAATTAATACCTAAACTAATATATCTACATAATTTGCACACACTTAAAATAATTTGAAACTTGGCTTTTGTCAATACCATGTTATAATCCAAACTTTTCTTTCATTTTTATATCGACTGAAAATATATCATAACTGTTTTGCCAAAAATCTAATCAAGTCTTCTTAGTTAATAATTGATTTTAAGAAAAAAGAAAATATGATAAGTGATTTTGTTCTTTAAATACGGGGCATCCTTTCAAAGCCCAGTAATAATCCATATTGCATGCCATTCCTAGTCCTGCACCCTAATTGCGTAACACACTATCAATCGGAATCTGAATAATTTTGAAGCAAATTGTTAATCCATTGCTTCATATGTTCAAAAAATTTGTACACATATGTTCAACAATGTAAATAACGCAATGAATGTTGTTGAACTATCAAAATTAAACCGATTCCGATCCATTCTGATTCCGATCGATCCTCGCTGACCCCAGCATTCTAATTTCAAAAGCAGCAGTTATAACCTTCTTTTGTCTCCCGACTTCATCCTAAGTGTGTCATAAATACATCATATTAATTCGCGAGTGGCATCCCTGACGTGCCAGTTACTGGCGCGAGCTGCAATAGTTCAATTTGTAGCACTCGCCGCCCCCTTGTTTAGACTAGCGCAATGCGATGGGATGTAGCACACTGCTGGATAAATGCTATGCGATTTAACTGAAGCTGCCATTTTAATTTTAATTACGTGTATTTATGGGTTTTGTAATAATGTTCGTGACTCTATTGACAGCTGTGATATGGGTTACTGGTTCGATTCCCGCATGGCAGATATACAAGATATTAAATAACGCACAACCTCTTAAGGGTTCATTGTACTCATCATTATGAACAACTTTTACTATAGCACCCCTATATTTTGTTCGCATTATCTCGTCAAAATGTACGGAACAGCTGATTTTTTTTCGCGATTTCAGGTTTGTTCATAGGATGAGTACAATGACCCCTTAAGAGATTGTGCGTTATTTAATGGACACCTTGTATGAGAGCTAAGTAGCTCACACGCAGAGATAGACAAGGAAGTCCTAGTCTAGTATTTGTGCAAGTAATTTGTGAATAATGACAGTCAATTTTGCATATATTATGACGTCCTTGTGGATGTTCAGAGAGAGAATGAGTAATTTATTTCAATATCCGATATCAGTTTAAGGCATAAATTTAAATTGTAAATAATGTTCTTCTTCGTCCATTTCGTTCATATCCTTAAATACCAACAATTATTTTGCCTAAAAACCATAATCATCCTCCGTCGCATGTCCACATGTGTTTCTTCTCCCCTCATCCCTTTCGCCCATAACTATCGCTCACAATATCTCCAGCATTGGTTTCCAAGCTCGCGAACCTAACATGTCCCATCGATAACGAAGACTTGTCAAAATAAGCGCTGGCGCACCGTTTTGCGCCGCGTCTCCCCGCAAATAGAACAAAGCCGATGATAGGCCATTACCACTTGATTTGGTCCTTTACGAAGGACTTATTGATGATGTTTGTGTTATTATAAGATTCGTTAAGCGTGAGTCGGTAGTTAAATTTTAATAATTATTTTTTAGATAAAAAAAATATATTTATAAAACAGCTATTAAATTACAATATAAAAATTAAAGTTTTTGGTAGGTAAGTTGGCACGCCACAATTACGGCGATAAGTCCCCTCTTTAAAGAGTGGTTGGAGAGGCGTCACGCCGTCCTCACCTTCCACCTGACGCAGGTCCTCACCGGACACGGTTGCTTCGGGAGGTTCCTGTTCTGGATAAGGCGGGAGGAAACGCCTGGCCCATTGTGTGTATTGCCTGGAGGACACGGTGGAGACACTCGCGTCCCGAGTGCATGGGAAGCTCGTAATAAGTAATGCTCGCGAAGGAGGAGAGAACTCATTTCACATTAATTTACATACATCAAATTGAGAGGTTATAGTCAGTATAATTTTCGTTACAATTTACCCGCCCTTTTCATAATTATTACCCCAGAAATTACCCAAAAATGCGTATAAAAATACCCAGAAACAGTCTTCTAAATTAAATTTAAAACCTCCCTTGTCCCATGGGGACAGGTCTCTTTAATCTTCACGCTGGTACGTGTGTGGCGTCGGCAGGGACATAAATCATGGCTGAGCTCACAGCTGTACCCAGTATCACGGCGTTATTAGTTTAATATTCGTCTGTCTCCGTGTTGAGGGTTTGAAGGGTAGGAAGTATTTTCAATACATTATACGTACATAATATAAATAAATAAAATTGAAGTGTCTTGTAATGTGAAAATAACAGCTTTTTTCTAAATATATATGAAAGTATATTACGGTACTTTAAACAAAAAAAAAAAAAAAACAAATTATTAGTAGGTACTTATGTACCAACTATATTTGAAAGTCATCCTAAAATGATCGAGTAGGGAATACAATGTAGTGTTGCCTAAAATCTCTAAGCGTTAGAAGATTCCATTAGTCTTAGACCTAATAGCTAGACTTGTCTGTAACTTAGACGAGACTTCAAGTTAGTAAGTTGAGGTACAAGTTACATGGCTGCGGTGCGAGGCAATTCCGAGGCATCGATGAGTTTCTAACTTCATTATTTTTGGATTTAGGAAAGAGGATTGTGGAAAGTGTGCAATTGATACTATCTGCTAAGTTACTTGTAAAATATTTTCTGTAATGATAACTACAGCCAGGGTAGCCAAATGGCTTTCATTTGATACCCTAATTCAATTTGACATTTCATAAATACAATTGTCAAGGAATGACAGTTGGGACTCGAATAAAGGCAAAGTCAGATCATTGATTTCAAATAGCCACGTTATGAGATATAATTAAATATCTATTGCTGCCGGCCTCCAGGAGGCCGATCGACAGTTGAGAGGACAGGCACTTTGAACGTCAAAATTTACAAAAAAAGAAAAAGAATTGATTCTAGTCGCCTCTTGCAAAGGTTTTAATTTCCCTAACTTTTTTAGTATTTGTATCGTTGTCATGGTTACCAAATTTAAGCAAAAGTAAAATCGATCATATGGGTCACGGTCTGAATTAAAGTAGGTACTTATACTTATTTGTTTTTTTTTTTAAACATTACAGACCAATTTTACAGAATCTTTTTTTTAATTTTATCGAATACAAAGCTGCCATAAAGCAGCTAAAGTTTTACATCGAGCCAGCATCCATAATAATGTATACAGATAAACGGGTTACGGGTAATGCTAGAAGATTGAGTAGCCATTTAGGTTAATTTTATGTCATTGTCAATGGACATTGATGTATTATATAGATCTTTATACAGGGTTATTTTTATTTATAAAACACCAGCAACATCTTAAGGGGTCATTGTACTCATCATTATGAACAACTTTTACAGAAAAAAATCAGCTGTTCAGTACATTTATGTTCGCATAATTCGTCAAAATGTACTGAACAGCAATTTTTTTTGCGATTTCAGGTTTGGTCCCATAGTAAAAGATGTTCATAATGATGACTACAATGACCCCATAAGAGGTTGCTGGTGTTTTACAAATAACTCTGTATAAAGATCTATAGAATACATCAATGTCCATTGACAATGACATAAAATTAACCTAAATGGCTACCTTATTATTATACCGTCGGATAAATTATATGATGAATGGACAAGAAAGTGTGTCTTACATTCACCATTCTGCACACTAGTCAACATTAATAGAGTCCTATTTTCGCAATAGGCCACTAACCTATCACAGAGCCCATCATAATGATACCTACGTTATACATTTCAACACGTAACCAACAGATAATAAAACGCTCAACGAAGTCGTCCTGACACAAATAACCGTCATTAATTATCGACAATAATGTTTGCAAAGATCACTGCACTATCTAGTCCGAAACCCTATATTATTATTAAGTTCTATGTATAGTCACAACACCAATGGAAATTAAACTTTGTAACTTTTAAGCTAGGGTATAGTTTACATTGTTATGTCACCATCAAAGTGATGAACCGTAATGATGTTAATATTATATCGTTATCCAATAACTGTTAATCGATATAAAATGATCGTTAAATTGAATCGATAAATTAGGTAGCGGTTGTTTCGCAAGTGCGGCGCCTAATCGATTATGTGGGCTTAATGGAAGCGATGGGTGTTCATTATACATTTATTATAATAGTATTGCGAACATTCGCTTGAAGTGATTGACTTGATGTAGGAACGGAGAGATGCTGTTATCTAATTTAACACTTGCTATTAACTCATTAATGCTGAATTTTCATTGCTGATTTTTTTATCATTACAAATGATAAAAAATAGATAAATAGAAATTAGAGTATTCTAAGACTTTGAAAATACTCATCATAGGTAGTCTAGCTTTCATTCGTTTAAGTAAAATTAAAGTAACAAAAAGTTGTAACAAAATTATATCTATAGAGCTTCCTGCGATAGATTTCTATAATTATGCCCCGTTATGTAGCTGAGGTGTGCTTGTTATTCAGCCTCAAACTGAACTAATGTATTCGTCTGAAACCTATCAACTTTGAATCTGCAGTCTTCAATTCACAGGCCCTCATTTTTCTAAATGTCTGCGACGGTAATCGCTATCCATCAGCCCACTACCAGTCCATCTGTCACATAAGTATACAATACAAAACAAAGGAATCATGTCACCATCAGCTCCCGAAACCCGGCATTCTGCCAGCTCCATGATCACACTAAAATCAGCAATCTCCTCATGGGTGACATAAAGAACCACAACTCTTTCTATCATAAATTAACTTCAAACTTCAAAAGATCACTTCCAGTTTACAGTCGCCGTTAATTTATGGCCTATTACCGGCTTATAAGTGGCCTATTATCGGCCAGTCCCACAAGGATAGGTTAAGTAGTGGTTTGGGGATGGTTATTATGGTTAAGCTGGTTTCCTGTGGCGCTGATGGACATGAGGAATGTGGGATATCAAAAGGTGGTATGTCTTTGTTAAGATTTCTGATGTGAATTATTTTTTATTAGTAATAACGGAAGAACCAGTCTTACCAAGGGGTATCGCGTTCGGTGTTACCCATTAACTGGGTTGTGGAGGTCAGATAGGCAGTCACTCCATGTCAAGTATTGGTATTCAGCTGCATCCGGTTAGACTGGACGACTACGACATAGTTTTGAAAAGGCTAGGCTGATTGATTGAGTAATAATGGAAGAACTAAACAAAGTTTTGTGATAAGACGAGACATGATTTTGAATTTTTTTTGTCATCATAATAAATTATAGTTAAATGTAACTTGTTTTATCTATTGTATATACCAACAGTATGCAACGGCTTCATAAATCTATCTTACATAGACGTTTGAAAAGTGCTGAGTCTCAACCATATTTGATTAAATGACTTTTGATATTTATTTTAATAGTAAAAAGAAAAAAAACGCACAGTTGCTTGGGCTAGATTTCGTGAAGCTTGAAAGGGGAAAGAGTTCCGTTTTTATAACAAAGACACTGAGAATGGATTTTTGAAAATTCATCCGCAACATGGGTTAAATATGCGATGAAAGTTTCGTCCTCCACGCTGATGGGAGAGGCGCGGCTTGTATACAAATAAAGCGCTATAAAATTCATCACAATAATGTAAAGATTACTTGAAAAGTTACAGCTATTTATACAACGTAGGTTTTTGAAGAAAACATCTTAGGCGAAGATTCGATAATATTGGACGAGAATTGAGAGTTCACGCACATTTCGTTACATGAGAGAAGAAAGATATAACTCTCTTTCTCTAAATCACTAAATCTCTCTTCGGGACTACCTACATTTATTCAGCTCAATTCAGCTTTTGTCAAAAGCTGAATAAGTAAGTTTCACTTCCATGTCGTGTTCGCGCAGTTTTTTAACACATACTTGATACGAGCCTTACAGTTATCTTTTAAAAATGTACGCATTATTTTTCTTTACATCGAGTTAACTGTAACCAACTTTTCCCTGAAACTACGAACCAAAGCAAATGTCGAAACACTTTCGTTAAAAACTCTATATTATCCCAATGAAAATAAGCAGAAAAGTTAATTTATTCCTAAGTAAACACTCCGTAGTAAATTATTGGAGGCACGTAAATCTGTGAGTGATTTACTGCCCCCTACTACTGAGCTATTGAAGTCGAGCAGCTGGCGCGCTGCTAGGCACGTTTAGTTAGCTTAGACCTTACTGACATGAGTTTAGCGAATTTAGACTCAGTTTCCGTTCTTGTGATGTAAAGGTTAGCTTTCTTACTAGAGCTTATATGGAAGACACTTGTATAGTGTATATTCGTCGTCAAGGCGTCTAGCCTGTTTAACAAATATTGAAATAGGCTTCCAAACTAATTGCATACAGAACTCTGTATGCAGTTAGTTTGGTAGCCTATTTCTATCTCTATTTAACTACAGACTACGTAGATGCAACTGAATGTCATATTTACCAATAAGCGACTGCCATTTGGTGTTTGTGTTTCCATCTAATCGATCTTTCGAGCTTCTGACAACCCGTAAGTGTTTAGAAGCTTGGGGTTTGACAACAATGACAGAAAACTGTCACTTCTTTCCATCGCCAAGGGTCAAAGAGGCAGCGCATCAGCGATGTGTAAAAACACGAAGCTACTAATAAGCCTCCTATAGTTTTCTCTTTAATCATTGTTTATAGTCCCTCAAACTTTCAAATATAAACCCCCGTCTTCTCATCAACGTTACAAGAAAGTCAATCACGATTCACCGAATTTCACAAAACCATCCATTAAGTCCCAGGTGTCTCGCATCCCGCGCTTCAATAACACAGATTTACGCTTTCCCGTCTGACGGACAGACAAACAGACAGGTTTTATGACGCGGTTCTTTCGCCATGTTTACGACAGCGGTGCTTTATTTGATTTTGAAACAGTTTTATTGAGAGTTCCGCAAGATGTCTTTTTTCACTTTTCACGTGGTTTTCGGATGTTGTGACTGTTGGACGTGATGGTGCGGTTTTCCGGAGCTGTGTGACTGATCCTTACAAAACAGCTGCCTTACTATAGCGAATAGGATAATAATACCATAGGACTCAACGAAATGTCATCTGCTGATGATTATTCGCTACTGGTATTTAATTTGGGCTGAAGTTAATCTAGTTTAACTTACTCTGGTAAGTAGTTATTTTTCTCAATTTATTTCTCTGTCCTTTGCGAGGTGGAACAGCTCAGCAGTACTCGTGACTCCGGTCATTCGAGAGTCTCAACACTCTCAACCAAGACCGCTAACACCGCGTTTAAAACAACACTCCGGATGTGGAGAAATATTCGGAGTTTATAGCTAACCTCAATTAATTGGAAGAGACGAAGAAGAAGTCACAACTACACAGCATCATGCTGAGTGGAAGCCTTCTTGTCAGTCATGACGTGCCAGCAGCTGGCGACTTTTGTTTTGTGCTCGTGATTAATGTAGATCTACTTTTTATTATTTTTCTGTTTGTGTTACTCGAGTTATTTATCTTTTTGTACGCACGTGTTTCTGTGAGAAATAAACTTATTTTTCTTTCTTTCTTTTATTTTTTTAATTGGTTGCTAAGTAACTATGTATATGCAAGTTTACTACTGGAAAGTGGACTCGTTTAAATTGAGTGTAGCCTAAAATTAACTGGTTAAAAACTGCTGGGAGTTCCTAGCTTTTGTACTGAAAAAAAGTTGCAGATTAATTGCAATTCTTCCGACGATTTATGAACTGTCACGATACGATACATTATGTCATGGTATATCGGAATGCAATACTGGATCAGTAATGATGGCCGCCTGTAAGTAACGACGCGTGAGTCACAATCTCACAACTCACATGTCAGATCGCTTCATTCAGGCTTCTCTGATTAACTTTAGTATCAATACGTGGCAATTTGCCGATTATAAGCTTGAAGTCAACGGCATTAATCAGGAAACCCACTGCAGCAGTGGCTTGGAGTGGTATGGCTGGACGATGGTTATGAAGCCACTAATTAAAAGATCATTTTTGGCAATAGAATCTGTTGAGAATATACCTACCTAGTCAGGAAAACGACAAAGGATATGGCTCGCACGGATAGAAAAGCGTGAATCAAAGCCACTTTTTGCCATAGCCAAGCGGGAAAGAACAAAATTGCAATCGGAATCATATTAAAAATAACACATTTGCAATAGGATTGAAAATAACTAATACTTTCATGAATAAAATAAATCTTCCTAAACCAATCGTTGCAAGAACTCGCAAATAAAAAGTCGCTCGGCCCACATAAAACAATTAGTAGTTAGCATGTAGTACCTACTAGCTAACATAATGCTAACATAATGCAGTTCCAGGTAGTCTTGTAACCGATATGTGTGCTTGTGACTCAGTGGTGTGTCAGCGGTCTTATTGTGAAGCGGGCTGCGTGAAGAGCGGAGCGGAAAGCGGGTAGGGTGGTTCGTTACATGTATACTTTTGGGGATTATTTATCACCAGCTTTGTAAGCTACTTACACAGTTATATTGTGGGAGCTCATTATATAACAATCGTTAGGTTAGGTTAGAAAAGCCGACTGAATATCAGCTTCCTTTATTTTGGATTTTTCTGATCATCCATTCCGCATGTTAACGAATTGGTATAGCCCGTGCTATAGATGTTCCCAGTTTAAAATAATAAAATAAAAAATAATTTAGTTTAAAATAGTAAATAAAATAGTAAGTAACCAGTTTCCTTTCACCAATTAACCAGAAAATAATATATCTTATTTCAAAATTTATCTTTCAATAAAAATGAGGATGAAACATGACAAATCGCTAGTTAAACACAGTATAATCATAGACATACCTTAGTAAGAGGTGCGCATACGCAGTTTCTCACGTAATGTCATTACGTAGGTGGCACACTATTTAAAATCACATTACTTGTTTGTAATTTAAGTTCGGTATATAAAACGAGCGAGTTTGGGTTTGATGAAAAACCATTATATGCTGTCTAACTTACAAAATACAATGTCAGTATTTTTAGGAAGATTATCATTCTTATATCAACTTAACTAGAAATTGATAGCTTTTCCCAGATGTGTTAGTTTTGCTTTGTGCAACACCCTGTTGCCTCTATGGACACAATTCATTTAAGGCCCTTTAGCTGCTTCTATTCAGTGGCCACCCGGAAACTTTATCAACTCGTTTGCTCCTGTTTGGCCAGACCATATGGGCAGACTTGGTATATCTTTATTAACCAACAGTGGATGGTGCTTTTGGTGTCATGTAACACGTGTTTTCGTTGACATCTCTTTCTAAAGGATTCAATTCAAAGCATCGTGTAGTCTGGTCCCCATGATAAGCTAGTGGGTTAGTCCACTGACTAGACCTTTCATCCATCCTTCGCATCTTACTAGATAGTTACTCATTAGATAAAGCGGGTGGCCTGTTCCTGTCACAAGCCGCGATATTAATCATATTAATGTTACATACATTACTTGTTACGTAAGTTTTCTTCACGTGTGATAATCGTTAGAAGTTTATCAATGTATCAAACATCCGTCTTCGATGTAGATAATTGTTTTATATATTGTAATTAATGTGATGAGCATAAAGAAATAAGTTTGTCTAAGAAATAAATCATATTATAGTTTTGTAATGTAGAACAAGGGCGGATCCAGGATTTATTTCTGGGAGGGGCCCAGATGGGCCAGACAAATAGGAGCGTCCTCCCTAGTATTGCAATATGTCTTTGGGATTAAGTTTTTATATCAATTACATACAATAATAAGGTTATTAATATTTAAGGTTAATATTAAGGTTTTGATTTTACCAGATAAATAAAATTATCGGAATATGATGTCAATAGTAGACTTATTACACATACAAAGTTTAAATTGCATACCTCTTATACGTACTTTAGTTTTTATTGATATCTAAAATACTCGTTAAAAGTTTAATGAAAAAATTAAAGTAATTTTCTGTTATGTTTCCTGCTGAAAATGTCAAGTACTTCTTCAGCGTTAATCTTTGAAGTAATGTCTTGATAGATATGCATTAAGGCCACAACCGGCGTAAGGTGGAGAAGGACGCTCGACAGTGCAGGTTGTCACAGGAAACCTGCACAACAATTGACTCATTATCATTCATCATTCATCTGCCCTTATCCTAATTTATTTACGGTCGGCGCAGCATATATTTTTCTTCCATACTTCTCTATGAGTCGTCAACTAACTTTCTAGCCATATCATCTTTCTCACAGTCCATCCAGCATTTCTTTGGTCTTCCCCTACTCGTATAGCCATCCACATTCATACTCAAAACTTTCCTGACGACATCATTCCTCCGCATCACGTGCCCATACCATGACAACCGATTTCCGCACAACCTTTCAGTCACTGGTGTCACTTTCAGACTTCCATATACTCATTTCTTATTCTATCCATTTGCGTAACACCACACATCCGTCTTAGCATTATCATCTCAGCTGCATGCAATTGCCTTTCATTCATTCCTTTTGTGGCCCAACAATTGACGCAGAGTTCTTATATTTGGCATTGCCGTTGCTTTTTTATAGTTCTGCTGGTGACTTTGGCATATTTTCTCTCATCTACTGCCTTAGTAATTCTCCCTTTCTAAAAAACAAGGTAGATCCTTTTTATACACTTCAGCACCTTGCAAAACATCGTCTATAACTTCTTCACTCAAGTTATGGGACAGCCACTTTTGCAGATCTTCTATTTTTTGCAGCTGAGCTCTAGGAAACCTGGAGGACATTTCATTTAAAAAATAATCAAGAAGCCGATATTCTCAAAATGCTTGAAGGTAGATTTTAAAATTACATTGTCTGAACGCAGCACTCCATTTATGTAAATATAACAACTAAAATTTAAAAAAAAATCAGCCATGGATATTGAAATACTCTAACGAACGACGCGTGAAATCAGCTGTTCACTTTCTGCCTAGCTACAGAGTTCATCGAACTCACCGCATACTTATTACTTAACCCTCACAATCAGTTACAGACGCTCCGATTTGTGCATAAAAACACAAACAAATAAGGTTTATTTGATTCCCATAACGTTTCTGAAATACTTTCATGTACTGGGTATCTTAGTATGATATACTGAATTCAACCCTTCAATCTGCGGACGGCTGTCCTTTACACCCTGCATGTGTTTTTAGTGTAGTGAACAAGGAATGTGATTTGGCATTGAAGACTGCAAAATACTGCAATGGAGGATTTCGTAATGGACAAACTGTAACATGAATTCGCAAGTCCATCTTACGTAATACGAGTGCTTTATAGTTTAGGTACTTACTTCATACGTATAGATATTATAGTTACCCACTTGAAAATTTCATTTACTATAGTGTCCACGCAAGTGCTAGTCATCGCATGAGGTATGTGAGAGGAGAGACGGGGGAGGGCGCGATTGACAAGACTGGTAGACTTAGTCAGCTTCACGTTTGTCTACTTCCCCCGCCTCACCGCTCACATACCGCAGGCGGTGACAAGCACTTGCGCGCACACTATAGCTATACCATGTAGCCAGATCTTCTTTTAGTTACTAAATGAAGCTACTCTTCCTTCACGTCACGAGAAACTAATCGTATAAATCAAAGACAACAAAATCATCTTCACAATTCACCCCAATCAGTTAAACTACAACGATCATGGAACACCATTTAATATGCCTTTAAACTAGTTTAAACACTGAATTTATAGCTCATAATATTTCACCCATATTATTATAGAGCGGTGTTCACGCGACAGAAATATGTTTCAGATTTCAGTTTCAATTCTAGATCAGAATATTTAGCGCAACATTATGACATGCTGATGATTCATATATTTAGATGTAACCTTTTTATATTATGTCAATAAAACTTATTATTATTATGCTGAATATTTTCAGAGGTTATTTTTGAAGATAATAATTATGTGTTATCGCATATATTTTGTTAAAGTGAGATAGGTAGTTATTTCCGATCCCACAGTCAAAATCAAAGTTAAATGGTTTATTTCAATTAGGCCATTAAAAGGGCCTTTTGAATGTTGACAATTTTCGAGAAAATCGAGTTGATTCTAGTTGCCCCCTTCCAAAAGGTAGTTTCGTATGGATTAGAATGGCCTAGAGGGCAATTTTTAAATCACTAGCTAAATTTTCACAGGATGAGAACATGCTGTGAAAATTTGGAAGAATCCCATGAATATGAACAACTTTCACTATGGAACCAACTCTGAAATCACGAAAAAAATCTGCTGTTTCATACAAATTAAAAGTTCAATACCTATGAGTAACCTATAAGTATAAGTTTAATACCTCGATCAAAATGTATGAAACAGCAGATTTTTTTTCGTGACTTCAGAGTTGGTCCCATAGTGAAAGTTGTTCATATTTATGGGTAGAACATCCTGTGAAAACTTAACTAGTGATTTAAAAATTGCCCTGTATACAGGCTGTAGCGTAATTAATGGATAACCCTGTATCTGCGGGTGAGGGACCCCGCAGGCACTATAATATTTAAAAAAAAAATTGTCTAACCCCGGAGTCGATGTGTATGCGCAATTTATTTAAATATTTTATTTTGAAAAATTGCCACCTTTGGTCACTTCCTCGGCCAACGTGTTCACAAATGAAGGAATTTTCATTATCTGATTTCAGCATAATATTTTTAAATAAAAGATGTGTAAGTATTACAGTTTTAGAGTACCTAACCCACGTGATTTTTTTATCTTAAAATGAAAAAAAAATGTTTTGTGTAAAAAAAATAAAACTTTGTACTTATCTAAAAAGATATGGGAAGGATATACTTACCATTTTGGAATCTGCATTAAGGGTTGTCCCCTTAATGCAGATTCCAAAATGGTAATGGTTTTAAAAAATATGGACAGCTAGGTTTCCATACATTTTTTTTTACACCAGACGAACTCAAATTTAGGAAAAAAAATACAGAAACACATTTTTTTCACTTTAAGATTAAAAAAAACTTTTTAGCAAAAAATAAAACCGACTTCTAAAACAAAACACTACAAAGTGAAAAATAACTTTAATTTCGGAAGTCGGTGTCTTTGGTTTTGTATTTTCGTTTTTTGCCACCGACTTCCGAAATTAAAGTTATTTTTCACTTTGTAGTGTTTTGTTTTAGAAGTCGGTTTTATTTTTTGCTAAAAAGTTTTTATTTTTCACTTTTTAGTTGTGGAACCTACCCCACACAAATTCGAATACATAATTGAGCACAATAATTGTAGATATAGCCATGTAAATAACAGTGATAGGAAGTTATTAAAACACCATCACAACATCCATATAAAATAAGTGGGAAATATACGCATTATTGAAGCTAACTCAAAAACTCCTCGAGCAAAGTTAATAAAATTTATATGGGACCACCTCGGAAGTATACCCTTTCAAACAAAAAAAGAATTTTCCAAATCGGTCCATCCGTCTTTGAGTAATCGCGTAACAAACATACAAAAAAAAAAAAACAAAAAAAAAAAAAACATACAGACGAATTGATAACCTCCTCCTTTTGGAAGTCGGTTAAAAAAGAAAACCACATGGAATTTTTTTTATTAGTCTTAAATTGTAATACACATCTTATAGCACGTTTATTTAAGAATATTATGCAGAAATTAGATACCGGTGGCGGAACACGGTGGCCGAGGAAGTGGCCATAGGTTGCAATTTTTTATATTATAGGGCTTGGGGTCCCCCACCTTCAGATACAGGCCTATCCATTAATTACACTACACCCTGTATATACAAATAAATAAAATTGAAGTATCTGTTTGTAATATAAAAATAACAGCTTTCTACTAAATGCATATGAAAGTATAATAATACTTACGGTACTTATAACAAAAACAAATTTTTTTTTTGTCTGTGTGCCTGTTTGTTACGTCTAATCTCCGAAATGGCTTGACCAATTTTGACCGGACTTTCACTGGCAGATAGCTGATGAAAGGTAAGTAGGAAAAACTTAGCCTACTTTTATTTTAGAAAAATAAAAGAATTAGGGTTCCGCGCAAAAAAAATTAAAACCGAAGAAATTGTGAACAAATCCGATTCAAATAGGGAAGTATTGACATCCACACGGGCGAAGCCGCGGGTAGCGGCTAGTACTAAACAGTAGGTATGAAGTATAAAAATTAAGCAAATAATTAACAACCCTCAGTTACCTATTTTACTGAAATGTACCATTACCTGAAGACAGGTTTCAGATTTCTGAAAACCAGAAGAAAGAAGGCGGTATAAATTTTTGCATTAGTGCAAGTGATCGTTTACTCGCCCGTTGACTTTGTCAAGTGACTGACTTATCATGGTCACCAGTTTTATGTTCAGGCCACATTTATTAGTTCCTTATATTGGGATAGCCTCAGAAGTATTGCAGAAATAAAATTCAGTAATATCTCCACCGCACTTTAATAACAAAATTCACCTTGTTTGCCGATCGCAACGACTGTATGAATACACATCTTAATCTATATCTTAAATTAATATCGAGGGTTCACGGGCTATTTGTATTAAGCGACATCCTGACCGATATTGAGTTATAACCATATCTACCTGCATTAAAAAGTGAAAAACGTAAAAACGGAGATAGACACTATCGATTCTTAACCGTCGGTAGGCCAATTTTTCGTAAAAAAATATTGATACTTTTTACAGTGTTATTTTTTCCGAATAATGAAACTTTGAAATGCTCTCCTGTAAAGTTCCAAAAATGTCGCTTAATACAAATAGCCCGTCAACCCTCGATATAATGGCTATTAACAAACGATTATTCATCTACAATTAGTTGATAATTAATAGTACATTTAATTATTATCATTTAGATTCACAATGTAATTTATTTCACTATAAAAATGTTTAAATTTTAACATCTGCCTACCTGTTGCTATTTAATAAAGTTAATACAACATCTAATAAAGGTATAATAATTCCAAGATATATAGAATACTATTAATCAGACGTACCTTATAGTACTCGTAATTAGGCTTACACTTAATTTAGTCTCTTTCATTCTCTGCACTCTTCAATACTTATAAATTACAAGCCGTGTGCCCCGCGGGATTTCCCATTTGTAAACACGATAAAATTTCATCCTATATTTAACCCTTTTAGGGTATGAATTTTCAAAAATCCTTGCTTAGCTTAGCATCTTCGTTATACAAGAATTTCTCGTGCTTTCTTGCTTCTTGATATCAATCCAGCGGCTTAGGTTGTGCGTTGTCTATCAGTGAATGATTCAATGAATTTTAGGTAATATGTATAATAAATTGTGAAACTTCCAAGATTGCTACACCCTTGATTGTTTGAGAAAGTAGAAGCTGATTCAATTTAGACGATGAAAATATCTCTATTAAACAAATTGTCATTCCAATTCATAGCGCGGAAACTTGCCAAAACTAAAACATGACTCACCCACAAATATTGTATTATTTGCTACACAAGAACATCAACGCCCTCATAATCTTCTAAAATATGACATTTCCAAACAAAGAACATTGATACTTTATCCCTCCTCCCACGGAATAAAGAGGTCCTACAGAAGGTCAGCTCTATGCAACTAGCGAGAAAAGGCGTACGTACACAATCAGCCTATAACGTTCCCACTGGCTGTGAGACAAGCCTCTTCTCTGTGACAAAGAGTGGGCCATATTGGACTACGTGGGCCCAGTGCGGGTTGGTGGATATCACAAATGGTTTCGAATCTTTGGCTAAGGACATGCCGGATTGCTCAACCTTTTTGAGAGCAGTGGATGCCAAGCTTCAGAGCTTGTCTCATCCCCGCAAGGTTGCCTGCTTGTCGGTCTTCTTACCTAGTTGCCATTCCACCAATTCGCACTAAGCGCTTCCAAACATCCTTCATAATGCGCACGGCAAAAGAGTGGAACTCACTACCTGCGTCTGTGTTCCCGAACGCATACAACCCGAATGTCTTCAAAGTTAGAGTAAACAGGCTTCTTCTGGGTAAGCTCACACCATCGTAGACTTTGTCTCTGTCACCTCTGACCTAGACTAAAATCAAGAGCAAACCCATCTCAAATAAAAAAAAAGTGGTGATGAAATAAATTACACAAAATAAAGTGCCTGCCTGAGTTCAAACCCATGACCTTACGACTCGTAAGTCGCGTACATTTTATACTCGTATGACTTCACTTGCACTCGCTGTACTGTAAGTGAAGCGTGTCTGTGTGAGTGCGTTTTCGTTTGTTGTGTGGTGTTGGACTACTGTATCCATTTATTCTGTGCCAGTGCCGAGAATAAGCGACGTCTCGATATAAATTGCTGAATTAACGTTACCAACATTGTAAACATTCGATATTTCACTCGATACTCGGCGATGCCGCGATGTCCAGGACAGTTATAAACGATACTTTGTGACTATTTTAAGACGCAATGTGTAAGTTATTTTCAGTATCTAATGTGTGTTATGTATGTGGGTAATACTTTTTCGGTAGTAAAGTATGAATTTGTTTTCTAATGAAAAGAAAATGTAAAGTGTCTAGTTGTTTACCGTGGCGAAGAGTTTCCTTTTCCTTTCGCGTAGATAATTTTTATCAAGTGTTTATTTAACCTACTGGATTCCAGAAAAAAATATTATTGGATATTATTTGGAACTTAGGTTTTATGGTATATCAGGGGTCTGTACACGCCCAAAATATCAAAAAAATATTTTTTTTATATAATAGATGTAATATAGGCATGACGCTAATCGGATTAAGAAATATTTGTATTTATATTGTATTGCCTTTCTGTAAGAAATAGAATAAAACTGGCTGATAAAATTAATTACGCAAAAAATTACTTTGTTGTAAATTTTTGAAATATGGCAACATTCGTAAATATTTATTATTTTTATCAAATGTTACTCACAACAATCCTACTCCCAACCCAAACAGTGGCGCCTATATTAACTGTAGAAACACAATCTATCTTTGTATACATAACATCGTTATTAAAGAAAAAAAGAATCGTCAAGTCTATTGCCATTTGAGTTGGCTAAGCAGCCGCAATCGATTCACCCTCGAGCCGTCCGCGTCAATTAAAATACTCGCTTGATTTAGACAAGACTTGTCATCGCCCCAACTCACTGCGATCTGTGACAGATCACTCTTATTATAACAAACTTCGATATTTTATTATGATGTTGATAAAATAGATAGCGAACATTGAAAGACCTGTTTCACCATCTCCGAATAATTCCGGCTGACTAATTCGACAGATAATTAAAATTTAAATCTAAGCTAAGTATAGAATTACATAAAATAAATTGAATTTAATTAAATTAAAATTTTTAATTGAATTTTATTATAAGCTGCAGCTCGCGCAGGACAGGTCAACGTACTACTGTGTGTAGTACTGTGTGCTGCCATCTGTAAAAATGCCCTGAATGTAATGTTTAATGTTGCAGATCTTTTTGCTCCACGTTTGCTATCATCTTATGCCAGCTTTTGATTTCTTGTCAATCATAAAAAACACGGTGGTTTTTTTTGTTTTTCAGTTTTTTTTTTTTCAGAAAACCTCAAGACGATAAGCCAGGCTCTGTCCGAGAAAAAATGCTTTCCTTTCATAATTCATAATAATCTTTATTGTTAATCATAGGCCTTATAATAAAAAGATGCGTACAATATCATCAAAAAATCGAAAATTAAAATAATAATATATAACAATTAAATAATGTCAGAAAAATTAAATAATGTCGGAAAATTAAATGGCATAAAGTAATATAAATTAAATAATGTAAAAAATAAATAAGAAGTTGTAATAATTAAAAAAAAAAAAATATAAATGTCAAAATTGTTTAAAAAGAAAAAAAATAAATATTAAAGTCTACCTTAGTCATGATGCGTACAGTAATACCTAGGAATTACTGTACGCATCATGACTAAGGTAGACTGTATTGTGGAAGTAATTTATCAGACAGATCCTTTACAGACCGGTAGCATCATTTTCCGCAATATCATACGAAACGCATTCTCAATAACTGTTGTACAATACGAACATGAAAAAATAAAACAAAACCTGGCATCCATCTCAACTCAACCCTTCAGTCGCTTACTGCTCAGAAATAGCATTATAGATCGGTATACCTAATCGCTAATGTTAGCGCCTGGCAGATTTACACGGAGCAATTAATGGCTGTCCTCTTTGATTTATAGTAGGTATCTAATTGACGCCGTAATGGGCTCTTTTATTGGACGCGTTGAGGTCGAACGATGCGCGTGCGCAGGCGGCGGGTTAATACATAGATCGTTAATGTTACTTGATAATTTTAGAGGGAAAGTGAAAGTAAAGGTGGAAGTTTTTTCTTGTTATACAGTGACATTTTTTGTTCTTTTTTTTTTAAAAGGCTACTCTTTTTAGCTCGACTGCTTGTATGGACGGATCAACCCACTCACCCCATTTTTTTACGAGTTTGTATTCGTGAGGGGTAGGCACTCAATATTAATGCAGACACACGACTATACATGACTTTTAAGGGTTTTTATAATAATACTCGTAATCTATACTTATTATAAAGCTGAATAGTTTGTTTGTAGATCTGAACGCGCTAATCTCTGGAACTAACAGTCGGATTTGGAAAATTACTTTTGCATTTGATAGCCCAATTCTTGAGGCAGGCTTTAGGTTATTTAAGATCACGCTAGGACGCGAGCCGAGTAAAAAGAAAAAAAGTCAGAAAGGACACTAAGCAAAATCGAAGTATAATAATAAAGCGGGCTCGAGATGTGATGCGACGCGGCAGTTCGAAGACCAGAATTTCACGCGGACGAAGTCGCGCGCAGAAACTAGTATCCTTATAATAGGATTCCTACCATTTTAAAATGTATGTTTTAGTATTTTTCTTGAAATTATGCATTTTTATGATGTTTCTCCTCTGTTGTTCAAACGCTGGGGTACCCTCTCACCTGTATTTTTCCACATTTCTAACTGTGTTCCCAAGGTTTCCAACGTTATGTTATTATTAAATATTATTGAACACCTACATCCGAGCTCTTTCAGCCCACTCAATCTGAAATCATGTCCATTTCCAGATCCATCCAAGCTGGTAAAACGAAAGAAGTCAACAGAAGACGTCCGCTCCCCTCTAGGGGGAGAAGGTTCCCTCACCAGCGAGGAAGGAGAGGAATCAGGAGTCGGGAGACGGAAGAAGGCCAGGACCACCTTCACGGGGAGGCAGATCTTCGAGCTCGAGAAGTTGTTTGAGGTGAAGAAATACCTTTCTTCAGGGGAACGGGCTGATATGGCCAAGCTGCTGAATGTTACAGAAACACAGGTCAGTTCTTGTTGATATTTTACAATCGTAAAAAATGTTATCCTTTTTTTGGGTTTCGGTTTCAGCTAAAAAGAGCTCCTTTTTTCAAATTCAACGTCAAATCATTTATTTCAAATATGCACACAAAAGAAATTTTTGAACGAAAAAAAAAATAGAATTGATTCTAGTTGCCCCTTGTAAAAGGTAGTTTCGTATGGAGAAGAATGGGCAAGAAACACCACCATTACTCTTTTAAAGTGTTTTACAATATTTTGTATAAGTACGTATACATCCATAAACTAATAATTAAATGGAAGTTTGTTTTTTTGTTAGTTTGTTTGAACGCGCTAATCTATGGAACTACAAGTCGGATTTGAAAAATTCTTTTTGTATTTGATAGCCCAATTCTTGAGTAAGGCTATAGGATATTTAACATCACGCTAGGACATTTAGGAGTCGAGTAAAAAGAAAAAAAATAAAAAGAACGCTAAGTATAAAAACTTTTTAACAAAAAATAAAACCGACTTCCAAAACAAAACAAAGTCTTTGGTTTTGTATTTTCGTTTTCTGCCACCGACTTCCGAAATTAAAGTTATTTTTCACTTTGTAGTGTTTTGTTTTGGCAGTCGGTTTTATTTTTTGCTAAAAAGTTTTTATTTTTCACTTTTTAGTTGTGGAACCTACCCCACACAAATTCGAATACATAATTGAGCACAATAATTGTAGATATAGCCATGTAAATAACAGTGATGGGAAGTTATTAAAACATCATCCACATAAAATAAGTGGGAAATATACGCATTATTGAAGCTAACTCAAAAACTCCCCAAGCAAAGTTAATAAAATTTATATGGGACCACCCTTTCAAACAAAAAAGAATTTTCCAAATCGGTCCATCCGTCTTTGAGTAATCGCGTAACAAACATACAAAAAAAAAACATACAGACGAATTGAGAACCTCCTCCTATTTGAAGTCGGTTAAAAAGCACGGGCAGGTGATGCGATGCGACGGGGTGGGTCGAGAGACAAGTAATTTCACGCGGACGAGTTCGCGGGCAGAACGTAGCTAGTTAATTATGTATGGTGACTGGTAAATAGTGAACGATACTTATATAATCATGTGTTTAAGTATCGGTCACTAATTACCAGTCTCCCTATATAATTACATGTGAAGACGATGTACGTCTTCTACAGGCTATAATTAAATGTGTTTCAGTTGAAATAGAATAGGTTTACTCTTTATTATACAGACAGCTGTGCTGCTGGGGAGTCTGTTGCGCCACTTCTTCTCCACAGCTAAAGCACTAGGAAGTGGTGAAGGGCGGGCGTTTTGGGGGACTGTCTTATGTAATTTTGACGTTCGAAAAGTGCTGACTCTCAGCCTAGTTTGAATAAATGACTTCTGATTTTGATTTATGTACACCATAAGAATTACAGATATAAATGTATGAATAAATACATAGGGTGACACAATGGGCGGTATCATCGCTGACAGCGATCTTTAAGACAACCTTTGGATGGACTAAAGGGAGAAGAATCCTAGTTCCTAATCTGAAATAATGGAATAAAAACTAAATTATTTTCGATGAATTAAGTATTCGGAGTTATGTAAAGTCGCAATGTATAACAAAATAGCCTTAGCTCTCTTTTCATATATTTTGAATTTGAGTTTTAACAAAACAGTACCAGCGCCTATTAAAAATAACATTACATTATTTACGAACATTTCATTCGGCCAAAATAAAAGTACAGCTAGTCACAAAAGTGTTTCGTTAAGTAATACATAATTATTATTGTACAAATCACTTAATGCGGCCTCTGTCGGGTGTTCCACGAAATCTCTGAGTTTAAACGTTTTCGAATGTAACCCACACGTTGTGTCGCGTTGTTCGTCGTGTGGACTAAGTTAAGAAGCGGGAGCGGGAAGTTTGCGTGTTTTATTAGAATGAGGGAAAAGTATGTTGGTATTTTTGTTATATGGTCGTATAGATTTTATTTTACATTTTGTCTAGTGACTGTTCGATAAGTAAAAATGCCTTGTAATTTTTCGTAGCAACGAGAAATTACTTTCCATTTATAATCATTTATGAGGTGAAACCTTCTAAACTTACACTATTGTATAAGCTTAAATAACCACAATAAACTTGGTACACATAGTGAATGTCTTTAATGACTCTCTTCAGCCTAATTTGCTTGTAAATTATCAACACAGAAATCTTTTTCCCAAATATGAACGCGCCTCAATATATCTTCGCCCATCGCTCACACCATTACATTAAACGTTCTTAGATAATTATACTATCACCAAGGTGGCAGGGCAGATGGATGGAGGGCCCCCGCGACGTGAGCCGTCACACATGGTGCCAGTAATTAAAACTATGCTCGGTGACGGCCGGCCTGGCTTCAGACGACATCATTTCGGATGGTCTGTTTTGATGAAATTTTGTGATGAATAGTTTCAGTATTAGACGAGATTTCGGATTTAGAACGTATTGGTAATCTGAATAGTCTTACTTGTTTCGATACAAAAAATCTATGAAATCAGTAATTTTCGAAAGATGTCTTGGTTGATGGAAATATTTTAGCTTTGTTTCCACCAAAAAAAAAATATGTTTACCAGCTTCCAGCCTGTTATTGTGCCACAACCGGGCAAAGACTTCTTCTCATACAGAGAATGTACGAGCATAACGAGCATTGATCGTCACGCTTAATAAGTAGGTATTAAATGCCGTATTTCATTTACACATAAAGCAGCAAAAATAGTGGTCAAAAATTAAATCATTATTTCGAAAAAAAAAAAGAAAACACCTACGCAAGAATTACTGCCCTTAACATAAACTTAACGATAATTCATGCCAATAGACACCAATTTATTACTTACGTAAAAAGGTCCAAAAAGATAATTAATTCACTCCGGGGTCTTCATCGTAGTAACGACGATCCCCACGTGTCGTATAGGAAGTCTATTATCCCCTAATGTCGTCGTTAACGAGATGGCAACGCAAAAACGAACCAAAAAAAGAGGATGGAAAAATTGGGGATCCGATTTCTTGGAGCGGGTCACGGGAACTCTTCCTTGCCCACTAAATTGTGTATTTTTTTTTCAGCTGATTCATTTGATTAAGACGAAATAAGTTTCTTAGAATAGCTACTGAGATAACTGGGACTACTTTACGACATTTAAAATGATTGTTTTTATTGAAGTTTCCATGGAAAGGAAAAGTTGTTTTTTTGGGATTACTAGCAATGTAGGTTACATAAATTCTTTTAACTAAGCTGAAGCTCGAACTATGTGTGAGTCCACGTCTATACTGTAGCGCACGTCAATTTAGCGGGATAATGGAAGTAACCTCAATAATTAATATCCCTCGACAGTTAACCGTGCAGCTACTTATTGCTGTTTCAAACTTAAGGTTACGCTAGTCGGTCTTTTTTCCATACAAACGTAGTATGGTTTATGGATTACTCGTCTGTTTGACGGCGTACTTTCAAAACTAAAAATTATATCAATTTGTCATTATTTAGTCCTGTATGGAAGCAGAATCGGAAAATAAAGATCGGAAGTTATGAGCGTCGAAATTTCCATATTTCAACACTAATTTTAACGCACCTTTGGGTGTAAATAAATAGCTCCCGGAGTATGAAAATGGTAAAATTGTTACCGTACAGGTATAGATAGACTGGCCAGCTTGCGTGGTTGGTTAAGATACCACCTATCATGCCGCAGGTCGTGGGTTCGATTCCATCCAGGACAAACATTTGTGTGCATGAACATGTCTGTTTGTCCTGAATCTGGGTGTAATTATCTATATAAGTATGTATTTACAAAAAAAAAGTAGTATATCAGTTATCTGGTTTCCATAGTACAAGCTCTGCTTAGTTTGGGATCAGATGACCGTGTGTGAAAATGTCCCAGGATTTTTTTTTTACATTTCTCGGGACTCTGGGAGTCCCGACAAATGTCCCGGACCTTTGGAAGGCGTACGAGGAGCCGAAGCCAACTCGCAGAGGCCCCTTAGATAATTTTAAATGATGAGGAATTATTATTATTCAAACAATCTGCCTAGCCTTTTCCTAACATCTTTTACTATTCAAACAAAATCTCATTGACACATTCCCACAATTTATTGTTTCGCAACAGATTTCTATGATCATTATTATAATATTATCTCAACAAATTGCACTGCGACACGTGTCTCTCGCTATAACAGGAGTGGCTCGCTCTTAAACAGACACTAATTGACGATCCAGTTTTACTCACTGAATTACTCACTCACTAAGCAAAAATAACCCCTATTTAAATATCCACAAAGTACCTTTTGCATTGTGTGCGCGACTGTACTATTGATCTATGCAGTCCGCAGGGATTCGAGTATACAGGGGGATTTAAAAGCGGAACTGTATTTTTTTTGTAGATTTTTTCGTATTTTGCATTTTTCGCAGAACGAATGTTCGGAGAATACAGGGTGTTTTGTTTTATGATCCTCTTCGCGGAAGAGGGACTGCACATTGTGGGATTTAGATGTATGTTTCTGTTGAATTTAATATGTAATAATAAGATACAATGGATGGAATTAATGAGACAATGGAGCCAATTTAGTACAAAGTAAAATAGTTGCGAAGACAAAAGGCTCACGTTTCTGAGCAATAGGACATAACATAGATTTTTTCTGTTAACGTTACAATTTTAATTGATATTCCATTATAATATTAATGTACTCCAAATTCTCTCAGTACCTAATTACCATGCCTCCAGTACATTTGACGAGCGACTTTGAAGTTCGCATGTTTACGGAGCTCTCGTCAGCATCCTCGGAACTTGTACGAAGAACTGCTCTAATAATAGAGGTGAGACGCGCTTTACTTCATATGGGTGCTTGTCGATGCCGGTTTTTGAGTTAAAATGATTAAGTTCTAGTATGTTATTGTAGGAAACTTGACGTAAGCTAACTTTCTGATCTAAGCAACAACAGCGGCTTTAAGCAGTTGTCTGTAAAACTTGGTAACAACTTAAGATTATCCAAACATCATAATAGATGTAGTGGTGCTGTTTGGATATTATTTTAGTTTTTCGTTAGAATAAAATGTTTAAATCAATCATTAAACATTGCGTTTTGACAAGACTGTAGTTTCTTTGACTGATGTATACACTACACTAAGTATGTCCTCGGACTTTTTGAAACTCCACTATATAAAGCCAATCTGCCTAGCCTTTTCTCAACTATGTTGGGTTCGGCTTCCCGTCTAACCGGATGCAGCTGAATACCAGTATTTTACATGGAGCGACTGCCTATCTGACCTGCACAACCCAGTTACTGGGTAACACGATACCACTTGGTAAGACTGGTTGTCCGCTTTTCGGGCTTCTGACGACCCGAAACGACTGTCAAAGTTCCAGGATTGACAACCAGGACCCGAGGCATGGAGGAGTCTCAGTATGTAAAGATGGTCACCCATCCACGGACCAGTCCCGGTAAGCGTAGCTTAACCTGATGGATCCTGATGGACCCGTGCGGCTTTTATTACTTAGCCACGAGCTCCACTATATGAAGTGAGATATATAAATATTGTCTGTTTCGAATTTTAAGTGGTTTCATTGTAAACCTTGTCATCTGCTTAACCACAAAATAAACATAACTGTGACAAAAACATTTTTTTTCTACAGAATAAAAAAAAAACATTTAAACTAGCAGGATGGTTGGGTGCGAAAAATAAACATGCTTAATATTTTTTGTAAACCGCCTGTATAAACTCATTGACGCCATATGTCATGCGTTAGAAGCGGCGCTTTTTTGTAATCCCCCGCCCCGGCACTCCTGCGCAGATCAACGTGCTTAAATGAGGCTATAAGTGGTTCATAATTAGGTGATGTATGTGTTGCCGAAATTAGGGAACAGTGTGTCTGTTTTATTCATTTGGGATTTGACGTGCATGACGTGCTGGCTGGTTTGTTTATTTTTAATTATTGTCACTAAAACAAGTTCTGTTACTTTGATGTTTTGATAATTCCTCGGAAGGAATGAATACACGTGTTTATTTTTTGTGAAAACGTCCTTTTGACTGAAACTACAATAGGCCGCCATGTTATTAAAAACACGTGAAAGTATTCTTTAATAAATCATCACTCAATACAACTGACAAGACTAACTAATAAACTTCCTTCAAAAACCCATTAATTCACAAAATAATCTCAACAAAAACACAGCTAGTTCCTCTGCTGCGTCGGTTAATCCCGCTCGTTACGGCGGTCTGTAGGTAAACATAACTAATTGCCGCGCACCCATCACCCCCGCGGAGACAACGCTCTGTAGTTTATGATTCATAACCCGTGGATTATGATGACTCGGTGTTGAGGGGAAAGTAGGAAGTGGCTTGTAGGCAACACTGAGAGGACATACTGAGTATCTTTATGCGTTTCTATAGCGTTTTCCGGTTCTAATAAAATAACGAATCTATAATTATTATTATATCGGAAAGCTGCCACGCTTAATTGGAATGGGGCTGGACACATCTACCGCATGTCAGACGATCAATGGGCCAAACTTTACTGGTCCCCCTTAATGGCAAACGACATCGTGGCAGGTCCAGACGGAGATGGCGGGATGAGCTGGACTCCTTTAATAAAGATTGGTCTTTGGCAGCTCTGGACAGAGAGAGGTGCAATAATGGCAAATATAGTAATAAAATATAATTATTGGTAACTATTACTAATGGTAAATTTTACCTACTGTGTTACTATTCTATTTTTTACCTGTTATTTTTTGTTGGCAAATGGGGCGTTTTAAAACACACTTGTATGTTTAGTAACGTCATAACTTACAGTAAGGGAGGGTTACTTTGACCTAGGGCATACGTTTGGCCGAAATCAAGACAAATGTTTAAATTTAAACGACCCGAAGTGTCGCGACGACACAACCGCATTCTTATTACGTAAAAAATAGCAATCAGCAATTACCGCGCAATCATCGCGCGATCAATCGCTTAACGTTACAAAAATCGGTATTATCTAAAAAAAATCATTGCGTCATGCACTTATCGCTACGACACTAGCGCCAAAAGAAGTAAAGGAGCAATCTTTTGCTCTAACCTAGTCGAGGTGTGCCCAGAGAACATTGTGCACATTTTAGGTAACCGATTGTTCCATAGAGACAGCACTATCGCTGGTTTGCTAAGGTGTGGCTATTGAAAAGCAATTATTGCGCAAATTTTGCTATCGCTAGGCTTCTGCAAGACACGTAATAAGCCTGCCGAACGTCGTATGTCCTTCGGTAACTTACAGATGGCGATATAGATCCGTACTTGCGGAACTTACGTGGACCTAATGACACTAAACATCGGTCTCGATTTGGGCCAAAGTTATGCCTTAGAGTCAAAGTAACCCGCTCTTACGGTATTTGTCTTCCTTACGTAGTGACGTAGGTATAATAACTGAGGACTTTCAACCTTAGATTTATAGAAATTATTAATTTAATGTAGGTACTGTGGTCCCTAGTCACGATTCAATCAACGAAGTTTCTATAGAACATCACCTTTTAGTTTTTTCCACCTTCTAAAGTACCTATAAGCACAGGCAACCTTAAAGCCAGACTAAATCTCTAATACAATCAAAACAATACCCTGAAAAGGTTACTAACCTAACACCAACATACCTTATCATATCAATATTCAATCCCTTCATATAAACACAAATCGATTCGATACTATTTCCATTCTGAAAAGCGCTAATCCTCTTACATTCGTCAACATTTCATTATTATTATATGATAGTACGGAACCTTGCCATGCAAACAATAATATACCATTTAAAATACCTGTTGCCACCAACCAATCGAAATACAACCTTATATCTTAGGTCCAAAGTTCATTTTACAAATAGTGCTTACACACATCCTTATTACGAGTACTTAAACCGCTCTAAAATCGACTTTATTCAAAGCTAATAAAGTTTAATTTAGTGATGATGCGTGTGTAATATTCAAATAATATTCGTAATTCGAACGAGCCAGGGTTGCTAAGTTACGGGAAATTGGCTTCTGATGTTCTACAAAATTAATTTTGCTCGAGTTCAAATGATGTTTATGCGAAATTGGACTTTATCGCTTTTGAAATATAGTTGTTGTTTGGTTTTTGAGTTGGTGAGTTATTATGTAATTATCTTGGAAAACGTATGTTTGTTGAATACTCCAATTTTCCCGCATATCTGCTTACCAAAAGATGTGTATGTACACAAAAATGAATAATTAAGTGAATGGAGCAAATTCATTCTGTAATAAATGTTATGAGGACATTATGGAAAGTAATTATTTATTTGTAAAGCAAACGTTGGCAAACAGAGTCACTTATTAGTCAGAATAACATGTTAGCGAGCGAGTCTTGTAAACAATTCATTTTCATTCTGCCTAGCCTTTTCCCAACTATGTTGGGGTCGGCTCCCAGTCTAACCGGATGCAGCTGAATACCAGTATTTTACATGAAGCAACTGCCTATCTGACCTCCACAGCCCAGTTACTGGGTAATACGATACCCCTTGGTAAGACTGGTTGTCAGACTTTCGGGCTTCTGACGACCCGTAACGACATCCTCGAATGACAGCCGGGACCAACGGCTTAACGTGCTTTACGAGGCACGGAGGAGTCTCGGTATGAAAAGATGGCCACCCATCCACCGACCAACCCCGGCAAGCGTAGCTTAACCTGATGGATCGACCCGTGCGGCTGTTATTACTTAGCCACGAGCTCCTTACTTTATTTTGTATTATCTTGAAAAATAAAAGTTGGTTATTTACGTACCAGGGAGGTGGCCGCTAATGGTTTCAACACAGTTTTTAAACTAATGTAGGTACCTAGCTGTTAAGGAAAGCTAAAGATTTGTGAACCTGTGTTTTATTCTAAAAAAATATTTGATTTGATTTAATAACAAATCAAACCGGTATGTAAGTTTAAGTTCTATTCTTTATTACTTACTTGTTTTTTTTCGGGTAGCAGCCCTAGTGAACTGAAATATCGGTCACCAAACCAAGTAGGTACTAAAACAAGCTTTAAAATAATTTATTTAAAAAAACCCAAAAATTCTCACATATTACTCCAAACGACATCTAATTAAGAAAAACCGAATAAAATCAAATGACGTTTGAAAAATCAATATCAATAAAAGTCAGAATTAAAAAATTGCGTCTTTTTTTACCCAGGGGAGTCTGACGGGCGGCTATTAAATTTTGATGGATCGAGCATTAATCGCAGCGTGACAGCCCTGCGTATCAAACGCTTTGCCGCCGCGCCGCCTCATTAGGCCACAGAAATGAGACAACCCTATTGGTGATTCGGTTGTGTCTGTGTTGGTCAATATTGTTATTGTTGTCGATTTAAAAATTAATATCATTGCACATTGGCCCGTTTTGATCGATATTGGTTTTGTAACGCGGAAGTTGAAAGTTTGCAGCGGGTGAAGGGTTGAATGCGATGAATGATTTTTTTTTTGGACTCTCTGCTGTTTTTATAACAGAGTCAGCTTTTTAAATATTTTTCAGCTTAAAGCCGTTTACTTATTATTTGCTCTATAGTCTGTGTAATGTTTAACTTGGACTGAAATTAATACAAAAATAATCTACCTATATATCCTATATCTCAACTTTTCCCTTTTTTCTCATTTGAAGTAAATACCTTTTATGTAGTTATCTACATATAAAACAGTTAATCTTTAATTACAACTCGCTAGGTAACCTCCATTCCCAAACTAAATAAATCACACATAATTTACGGCGCAACAAGATCATCCCAAACTGGGAACAAGCCGCGTGCGCCCGCGCCGACTATTAACCAAACATAATTAATTTATTTATCATCTGTGCTCAAAAGAGACGCCAAAAAACAACAAACGATTCAATTTCGGGAAGCCTCTGTTTAGTTAAGTATATAAATCCTCCATCTATTATTATAGCGGTCGGTATTACTACGTGATTTTGTTCTTTTAATGTCCATGATTTGTTATTGCTCAGATAAAAGATGTTGGTCCGTTTGTAGTTTTTAATAGACGTAAAAATATTGTTCTTACGTTGAGACGCTTTGTTGCATATTTTATGTTCGGTTTTGTGCAGTTTGTCAATGTGACTTTTTGTCTTAAACACACAGATCTTTGATATTCTTGTGTGTAGTTGCTTTAGGCTGCCTGTCCACTGAACTGGAGCGAACGGAGCAGCCTTAAGCTTTATTAAGTACAGTAAACCACATTTTGTGCAATAATTATAATATTTTTTTTTAATAAAAATATTTAAAAATGTAATAAAATAAGTTTAAAAAATAAATAAAGGAGATAATAATAACCTGGGATATTATTCACACACGGTCATGTGATCCCAAACTAAGCAGAGCTTGTACTATGGAAACCAGATAACTGATATACTACCTATACTAAAAATAAAAAATAAAAATAGTTTATTTGATAACCTTAAACTACCTACACTATTTTTTTTTTTTTTTGTAAATACGTACTTATATAGATACTTAATTACATCTAGACTCAGAACAAACAGACATGCTCATGCACACAAATGTTTGTCCTGGATGGGAATCGAACCCTATGTTAAACTGCAGTTTGGTACCAACATCGCGTTAAATTGTTAATTTGTGAAACAGTGAATCTCAGTGATGAGATCCGTGAAGGCATTGCCAGAAGACTGGTTCTATGTTCTAATATTATAAATATCTAGACGGCTAGGTAATAAAGCATACTGATTCTGAATCTGTTCAAGGCTATATCTACAAATGAAATATATAATAGTGCCGCAGGCAGACGTCCTATTGCTCAATGAAGATGATTTATTTAAGTGTCCTAGATCTTTCATAAAAGTTTTACGTGGAAAATGTCTCGATGATAACAACGCAGAAGCGATTGGATTTCTAAGTAGGAACTCCAAAATATGTATACCTACTTACAATTAGCCTCAAGACATTTTTGTCTATGAGAATTTTCTGAGAACATTTTATTATTAAACATCGACCCTCTATCCATCTCCATTGACAAGAAAATGGCTGCACATTCGCCTTTGGCCTTTACCGACACGTTTATAAAGGTGACCTATCCATAGATGAGCCATTTTCTTAAAATGTGCAGAAATAGTCTCTGTTACCGAAATTCTGACACTTTCCACCTAATTCCTCACTTAGGCCTCATTGCTCAAGGCTTCAGCGACCCTTGATTATTTATAAAAAGCCTTATGAAGTAATAATTATAACATTTATTGTTCATAGCTCACTGGGGCGTGACTTATCACGTTACCCATGTCCCGTTGTTGACATTTAGAAATGCTATTAAAACATCCAGGGCTGGCCGGGCTGGGCCATTCTTTACAGGTTGTTGTCTTGTCATTTTATTTTATAATCTGTACCGAATGGTTGTTAGCGAAGCGGGAACGTACCGGAATGAGTTGACAGTCTGTTTGTCATCATGATCTACTGTTTTAGGGAATTATGTTGAGATATGATGTATTTTTGTTTATAGAGCTACATATTTAAGGTTGCTATGTTCTGTTGTGGTTTGTTAAAGTTACCTTGGGGTGTTAGTATTTGATGTGAATGTTTGTATGCCTTAATGTGAACAAAATATATTTCCCAGGCTTTGGAGGGGTTTGTGGCTAAGTAACAGCCGCACGGGTCGATCAGTCGGTCGATCAGGTAAACGCTAGCCTAGATTTGCCCGTGGATGGGTGATCATCTTTAGATACCAAGACCCATCCGTGTCTTGGAAAGCACGTTAAGCCGTTGGTCTCGACTGTCATTCGTGGATCTTTGACAGTCGTTACGGGTCGTCAGAAGCTCGAAAGTTTGACAACCAGTCAGGGTTAGTAGGGAATCCAATCCCGCAATGTTTTTGCGGGATCAGTAATGCGGGACTGCACAAGCGGGATCCACGAGATTTGCGGGACTGAAAAAAAAAATATGCTTCACAGCGCGACTGTACTCTCGAGCGAGACAACTAGGGATACCGAAAAAGAATCGATACTTGATACTTTTGTTACGATCGCGATACTGAGAATTTTCGTACTCAATATTTTTGTAGATTGGGATGTCTCTAATACAGCGGGTATTAGAGATAGACCAATCTTCCCGGTACAAATTAAATAACTTTAGGGAAAAATTAAAAGCACCATGTTTGGACGATATCTCGAGGTGAAGGCAATTACAATGTAATACAGATCCAATCTCACATCACTGACGTTTGTAGTTACTGTACATGGTAACTACATTAGATATGTATATATTTCATATAACACTACATCATTTGCAGACTGCAAATAAAATCATACCTTCATGACATCATTTCATCACGGATCCGCGGGATTAATGACCTCGATCCTGCAGGCTTGCGGGATTGCGATTTTGATGCGGGATTGGATTCCCTAGTCAGGAGTATCGTATTACCCAGTAACTGGGTTGTGGAGGTCAGATAGGCAGTCGCTCCATGTAAAATACTGGTATCCAACTACATCTGGTTAGACTGGAAGCCGACCCCAAGATGGGAAAAGGCTAGGCATATGATCAGGCTTTGTTACAATATTAGAATTTCTACGTAATCTAAATCTAATTTATGGTAGGTAACTTGGAAAAACGAATAGGTACATGTTTTAATTTACCAGTACCTAGTACCTAGTCTGTACATAATACATAACATCACAATTCACACAAGTATTCCTCAGAGCTGTATAGGTAGTCTTGCTCCAAATTAACCTCTCTTGAATTTGTTTTTGGTACAGTCGCCAGCAGGTCAACCTACCCGAAACTGTCAAATTTTCCCAATCAACCTTGAACCTAATGCTATAGCGATAAAGTTGAAAATCTATTAAAGAAATTTGACAGATTGTAGTAGCTTGATGTGCTGACGTCTATACGTCTAATAACTATAGGTACCTACCAAAAATAATTCTAAAGCAAAGACGTATGACATACCTTAGGTACGAATGCTTTTACTTTTTATGATTGAATAAACATTTTATATGCCATAAACGGAAGCTTCAATTTATGACAACTTGTTACATTTTGTTTATACTTGCATTTGGTATCGGGTTCTGTTCTCAGAACAATAAAACAAGAACTGTGGGAACCGAGATAACAAACAATTATAGTGTACCTATAACCAACATTGCTTTTTATATGCAACTAATTATTTGTAATATAAAACACGCGCACGTACACTTTGTTACTGACTCGGAAGAAAGAAGTAGGTGAAGGTCTAATCTGGATTGTCCGAACTTCAAAATGTTGCGGAACTCTGCAATCATCCTTATTGGCCAAATTGTGAATGTTTTTCTTCATGGTGCTGTTTCCTTAGCAAATTTCTAAGTTAGTATTGGCTTTAAATAGGTTAAGATTTTATGCAGGTGTTATTGTGAAAACAAGGAAAGACAGATGGGCATCATAGTCTTGTAGCGTCACAAGTTCACAAGGCTATGATTCCCATCTGTGCTTCCTTCTTCCAGATTCCAGAAACCAGATTCTCAACATAGGCGAGAGAGACATATTTGCAGGACTAAAGAGGAAATAGACAATTATAAAATTATATTACATAGAATCAGCTGACACATTCCCGATTTTACTATGACGCAAATAAACACAGTGTGTATCATCTTAATCCTTAACAATACACTAGAATGTCCGCAGTTAAAGCTTGCAGGAATGTGCTCCTAGCTTTACAGCCAAGAGGAGGGTAGGTACAAATCAAACGAATAAACAATCAAATAAAATCACCACGAACATTCATCAACCACTTATAAAACCACCACCTTAACTTGACACACCACGAAATAAGTAACATTCCTTATTTCAAACAGATAAGGTTACAATTTCAATGGAGTTCAGTAGTTTCAGTAGTGGTCGATCGTATGTAGTGATGTGCGAAACACGATTTATCGATGTTTACCGTAAGAGACGCTGATTGATTGAATTATTTAGATATTTGTGGAGGATTCTTGTATTCTAAGATATGTTGATTTTGTTAGAATGTTGATGTGAAGTTTTATTTTATTTGGAATTTCGCTACGTCTTAATCATGATTTATAATTAGGTACCTAATCGTGTTTGATTTGGAAAATGTTACTAATGAATAGGTACTTAAGTATCGATGAACGTGGTAATTAACAGATTACTATCTGCCTTGACATTACGTGGTAATAATATTTATAATAATAAATTCATTATTTTATCGAAGAATTGTAATATATGATTCAATGTTACGATAATCCTAATTAAAACAGTTTTTATGATTAATTATCAATGTATCAGACTTTATAAGTAAATATCAGCTCTTGGTTTTATCTGCAATATACTTAAAAATTGCATCACTTTTATTAGACATGCTTTCAAAGTTTCAACCACGTTGGTGTATTAATATCTCTCAATGGGAATGGTTCAGTTTTGTTTTCTTACGTAAGTAGACGAAAGCTTTACTTTGAGAATTTCAACTAATCTTGGGCTAATATTTCGATACTGCTATGACATTTCAATCAGATATCGATACTCACTTTGTCAACCGCCATCAATCCCTAACATTTTCAAAAATACTCTTCACTTCGAAATCTCGTAAACCATACTCAGCATCTTAAAACGAGACAAAAAATACTCCTTTGACCCGCGTGCAAGCGAGACAACTACAAAACAGGATGATGTACGCTTTTATGAACACTATAATGGTTTAAATTGGTCCTTTAATAAGCAGCGGGCGACGTCATAAAGTGCTTCAAATAAAACTGTCAGTTCTTGGGCAATTGTTTACGGCTGACTATATTCTGAATGTTAAAACGACCATTATTTCTTGATCTTTCCTCTTCCGAACATTCTCCCGTTTACTAAAGAGTATAAGGATTAAGAGAGAGGGAACGGGTCTTGTTATATCGGTTATGTAGCAGTAATAATGTAATGTGCTTGAGACGATTTGAGATTCAATGGAGCGATGAGTTACGCCAAAGTGTTTGTTTTTGTGGATGTTTTGTGAACAAATTATATGGATCGGTTTATGAAGTTTCTTCATGTGGTATGCGGTCAATTGAGAGATTCATATTCTATCGTTTATAACTTGGGTGGTATTTTTACAACACAGTTTAGTTCTGAAGTTGAATTCCAAATAGTAAGTAAGTTTTTACTGTCACAAATAAAATGAGGTTGATGTCACATCCCTAGACAATTTTAATTCACAATTACTTTATTTGACGGCCATTGAGGTTCGTGGATTATGTAATTTGTGAATGTTGGAGTCGTGTAATTACCTAACACGCTTCTTTTGATCCTTTGAACTGAAAATTACACATACAGTACAACAATTTTCTTAATCTCACTCGGCAATCATCGCATATCCGAATACAAAGGATTTATAATGTCAAAGTATTATACACGGTAAATCTAATAATTGATGGACATGGAAATAAGCATTCGTTTGTATTCGGATATGCGATGATTGCCGAGGGACATTAAGAAAATAGTTGAACTGTACATGCTTAATAGAACCAGCTTCCTTATGAAAACGTATTCTCCATTGGAAATCGATAGGCCTACTTTTCCTCAATATTCTAGATAAGAATTACAACAGAATATTTATTTAACCTTTTAAATCTTTAATCACGAAATACCACAAACTAAATACGTTTATTACCTACTTCGGGCAAAATACTGACCCAATAGCCAATTAAATCTTTGTCTGTTACCTCTTAAAAAGTGCCCCAAACAGAATATTCGTCTCAGTATCCTGACCGTCTACAGTTCACACCCCTTCATTAAACCCAAAAACTGCCATTTTTGGAATTTTATCAACCACCATTAATAATAATCCTCCGACATTACTAATCTTTCATCATTCATCCCAAATACCCGAATCCATTCTCTATCTGTTTCTCACGTGCAGCTAACTTTTAAGAGTGAGTGAGACGCAATATTTAAGCAATTAATATTAAAACGTGCTAACGAATGGCCAAAACGAGGGTAAGTTTATAATCAGGGACGATCAGATTCCTTGTGAATCGGTTATTTGATCAAAATAGCTAAATTGGTAGCGTAAGGCTTTGTGCTCACTGAGGGGGTTGCGAAAAGGAAGGATTGTGAGAGGATTTTTGGATAGGATGTTCTATGAAGAATCTATCAATATCTATCAATCAATCTGCCTAGCCTTTTCCCAGCTATGTTGGGGTCGGCTTCCAGTCTAACCGGATGCAGATTAATACCAGTATTTTACATGGAGTGACTGGCTATCTGACCTCCACTCTGACTGGGTAATACGATACGATACCCCTTGGTAAGACTGGTTGTCAGACATTCGGGCCTCTGACGACCCCTAATGACTGTCAAAGATCTATGAATGACAGCCGGGACCAACGGCTTAACGTGCTTTCCGAGGCACGGAGGAGCCACGGTATGTAAAGATGGTCACCCATCCACGGATCAACCCCGGCAAGCGTAGCTTAACCTGATGGATCGACCCGTGCGGCTTTTATTATTTAGCCACGTGCTCCTCCTCCACGTGCACGTCCTTTTTTCTACAGAATTTTTGAAACTATTGAAAGGACAGGATAACATCTGTTGGGTCAGCTAGTTTAAAATAAAATTCTGTGTTTTTGTTTAAAAAAAAGGCTCAAATAATTTTCCTGTAGCTGAAAAATTTATTGAAAATATATATTTACATAATATTTAATACAAAACCGGTTACTTCTGAAATGACCAGAAATTGTCATTGGGTTTCTTGATTAAAATTAAAACTGATTTCTGTTGAAGCTTGACAAACCCAAGTTATGCTTTCTGTATACAGCTTAAGACGCAGATATATGCCAATGGCCATGAATTTTGTTAGCTTGCGTGTTCTGTGCTGAGCTCACGCAACGCGTCGTACATCCACTCAGTAATAGGACTCGCCCATCAAGGAACGCTGTCCCAAATTAGACGCATTATTAATTTATTATTCATTAAATAAAAGGTTATATTATGTTAAAATACGTATACTAAAAGATAATTAATTAAATTATCTTTAAAATAATGAAGGTTTCATAACAATATGTTTGATAGTTTTTGCGTGATTCTCGGTTTTTTATCCGCGTTAGACATAACTTTACAAATGAATTACACTATACAATATAACATAATCTAAAATATTCACAGATTAAATTATTTAAAAAAATGCTCCTCGTTTAGACGTGATCTTCAGTTTAAAATGATTAAAAGTCAGTTAAGTAGAGGACAAACCAAAATTACTACTAAAATCTTTGCTTTTGAAAAAGAACAAAAAGAGAATCCTCGAAATATTATACTTTTAACCCTGCCACAATGCAACAACCATTGCATAACGAAACTAAAACAAAAATCGACACTCAAATGTTCCACGCGTTATGCCTTAATGTACTGAAACCTTTAAGCAACAGTTTATAAAGGGAGTGCGGCCCATTTCTCGCCAATTATACGTGTGTCAAACACACTCGGTATTACTCGTCTGCACACTGACCCAAACGAAAACCTACTTTAGTTCAACCGCACAAAGTCTAAAATCCAACAGGAAAAACTTAGCTAAAATGGTAATGATAGAGGCCAGTCTATAAATTGTGTTGCATTGGAATGTGATCTTTATTGCGTGGGTGTTAGGAGTGCATGTCGTTTCTGTAGTAGATCAAAGTGTGGTGTACACGTCGGTGTATGACGTACGCGACAATAATACGGCGATGTTCGAAAATGCCGGTTAAGGAGAAGACTGTTGAGGTTGTTTTTTATTTTCTCTTGATGTACTTAAATTTTTAGACTGGGTTTTATATAGTCTTAAAGATTTGTAGGAATCTTAAAGAAATTTTACAAGCAGATATAATAATTGCATGTTATGATGGACAACTTTGATACAATATTTCCACACTCAAAACTAAATACTTACTTGAATACGAATTAAATGACATTTATCACTATAGTAGGTACACTAACCATTAGACAAAACTGCTAAATATTATTGCTGAAACGTCTTCCTAACTTATTGAATCAAATATGAGCTTCCGCGTACATAAATAAATTTAACGAAACTCTATACTACATCCTTAAACGATTTCCCCAACCCAAGTCTGATCATCTATCCTTATATCGGCACGTCGTCTATGTAGACAATTACCAGCTCGCTCCAAACTCATACATATTCACGAGCTAGGCTTCATATTAGCCGCATAATAACAAGGCATAATACTGCTGCCTGTAATTTGTAGGTAGACGTTAAACGGTTTGGGTTGATTCGATGTCGGGATATTAACAGCGACAAGTAATTTTGGATACTTAAGAAATTACACACATATCTAGTTACTACGAATTATTTAATTTAACAGAAGGTTGTTTTGAGCTTTTAATTTGGTTCATTAACCTAGTAACTTTAACATCGTGCGTTAGACGTTGAAGTTCTATAACCTATATAGACGATACTATCGCATATAACGCAAGATACAGCTAACTTGGAACAAATATTGGGGCTTAAAAGAAATATTCTGCTATAAAGAAAGTTCTGCTTACGTTTTTAGTTTTGTATTTTTATTTCTGCTTAAGTATAGATTTCGATTTTTTTTTGTATATTGGCGTGTGCTAGCTTACTTATAGCAAATAATTTAATTTAATGTTTTGTGTTGCGTAATGTACCTAAATTATTATGCGCAGTGTTGTATAGATGCAATATTTTTTAACTGAACCGACAGCTGTGCTGCTGGGGAGTTTGTTGCGCCACTTCTTCTCCCCAGTTAAAGCACTAGGAAGTGGTGAAGGGCGGGCGTTTTGGGAGACTGTTCTTATGTAATTTAAACGTTCAAAAAGTGCTGATTCTCAGCCTAGTTTGAATAAAGGTCTTTTGATTTTGATTTTATTTAAAATCACAATGCCAGTCAATATTAAAATAAAACTCCTGAACATTTGCCTTCTGCCATGCCTATTATATGCATGCCAAACATGGCAATTTAATAAAAAATATAAAAAAACAAGATAATAACATGCCAACGAGGCGTTCAGCACCGATTGCTAAATGTAAAGAAAATTCATAAGAAACACAAAAATTATAAAAATAATGAAATCCAGGGATGGGCTAGTACAAGCCCTAGCACTAAAATGGAAATGGGCCGGACATGTAGTGCGTCTACAAGACCAGAGGTAGACGAAGAAGGTAACAGCATGGCTGGCCCCACAAGAAACACACAAGAAGGGTAGACTTTACGCTTTATGGGATCATGGTATTCAAAATATAGCTGGAATAAACTGGATTGAAACAGTCCAGTCTAGAGAAGACTGGATATCTTAGGTGAAGGCCTTCACCTGTAGAGGGGTTCTTGTTTCTTCTTAATTATATGATATAGGATACTTAGGATTTAAATAATATAATTGCACTAACTCTAACTTAACATACAGCATTTAATATAATTAGTTTAAGTTTTTATTTTTATTATTTTATTTTATTGTGTAAACTAGTTAAGGTTGGCAAGAAATATAAGCCTTTTTACTTTTTTTGGTATCGTAGATTTGACATTAGAAAAATACAAGAAACATGTAATTGAAATTAGGATGTAGATTACAGAGTAATGCCCATCATTGAACTCATTTGTGAATATGTTGAATTTAATCGAGTTTACATCATACTGAAACAGAAAACCCTGTCATTGTATCGGAAACACTTTCAGATCAACTCCCCCCTTAATATTGAAACTATCCGACATAGAGCTACGATTTACAGTCTCGCATTTAACACCGCGTTATGGAGTGAGCAATTTGGCTCCGCTCAGATGCGACATCATAGGTTTCAGAGCTCCATGTCCGCCTAATGCGTTTGATTGCCGCAGAGAACCCTGATTCATCGCGGCTATTTTGGATCCGTATGTCTTTGCAATTATTACTGTTTGATGTTTCTGAATGGTTCTGCGTTTGGTTTAGTAAGTGTCTATTTTAAATAGACCGTGGTGATGTTGTAAGTGCGTTTGTGTGTGTATTCTGTTGTCTAAGTAGGTGGATCGAATAGTGGTTTGAACTTTAGAAGTGTCATTGGCGGAGGTTATTGTAATTACATAATAATATGTTGTGTTAATGGAATTTGAATTGGATTTGAATTTCAAGTCTGACGAAGCTTTACATGTAGATTACTAATTAATGATTTTAATAATAATAATCTTTATTAATTCAGACTACAATGTGGTCTTTAAGCTCAGTGAAGCTGAAAATACTACAAATTGTGAACTTTGAATTTCTCGGCTTCAAACTCTTATTACTCAAGCTGAATTATATAAATTCTTTCAGATGTTATTAATTTTGTCAACGATAACACATATTTCTAAAACATTTTATTATTTAATTTTATTGTGTTACTCTGAGAAAAAATTCTGGTCAGCACTTTTTGAGTTCCTTAGCAAAATCCCTCTTCATAATGCCAGTATAGCTGGCCACCTTTAATGACCGTACCCTTAAAACAAGATAATCATAGCGATCATAACCCTATTATATTCGGACACTCGCCTCGTCAGCAGTGCTCGGGTTCTGTCGGGCTCCTTCGTGTACAGTCGGGGTTAATTAGCCGACCCCAGCTCCCACCGGGCTACGGGTACAATCGTGAACAATTGTTGTGTAGAGAATTGTTGGATCTCTATTGATTACTGAGAGCTATTTTTGCATTGTTAGCCTCTAAAATGTAAGAATCAGGTGTGACATAATTTGCAAGTGGGATGTCGTTATTGGACTGGAAGCTGATCGCAGCACGGATGATCGAGTTTATTTTTATTTTTGAAGGGATGGTTTTTTACGGTACCTACTATTTGAAAACTCTTTTTTCGGTTACACTAAATCACGCAGAGGAAGAGCAGTGGTGGCCCAGTAGTAATGGCCCCGACTTACGAGTCGTAGGTTCGAACCCAGGCAGGTGCTTTACTTTGTGTAAATAATTTCACCGCTACTGCTCTCAAAACGGCGAAGAAAAACATCGTGAGGAAATCGGCATGTCCTAGAACCAAAAAAATTCGAAAACAAGTAACATCTACCAACCCGCACTGGGCCCGCGTGGTGGATTACAGCCCACTCCCTCTCACAGAGAGCAGCCCTATGTCCCAGCAGTGGGAATATTATCGGCTGATTATGCTTATGCTTACGCGGTTCAGCTCTGCATTCACAATATCTTAGTTCTATGCTTTATTTTGTCTGGTAGGTATTCAAACCTAAATACTTTTGAGGGTGTTGTATTCTTCCATCTTCCATCACGCGGATCGTATATTCTTTTCTTGAAAATTTCCATTGCTGCAACATTCTTATCTGTCAATCTATTGCCTGCTATGCTGGACGCACTAGTGGTGCGTGGTGACCACATTGTTATTATTATCTCTTTCCCCTTTTATTATTTAGCTTTTTAGCAAAAACTCTTACAAAATGTACTTAAAATACAAATCCTTTGACATATCCATTCGCGTCTTTGACGGATATCACTTCTGATTCCTCTTACGCATAATGAGCTCAGGACATGTCCTCGAGCACAGAAGCAGATCTCATAACGTTGCGCGGGCGCACCCGTCTCGTTAATTGTGCGCTTCCCGTCATCAGGTTACATTGAGTAGGGTTGCAACATTAAGAAAGGATTCAATTGATATATTTATTATTTTTGTAGCGTGTCTAATGATGGAATTCTTGTCACATTCACTGGCTTTTATTATCTTAGATGATTTGATTATTCGACCACTTTCTCAATCCCAGCCGGAGTTTTGGTAAAACAATACCTATGTCTTAGTAACGACATATCATATGTGTTTAGCCGCAGAAAAGCAACCGTTTGAGAAACTAGACGTTCTCAGGCGAAACGTCTAATACCTCAAATGTTTGCTTCAATGGTTGCTGACCTCAGGTCAGATTGAAACTAAAACAAATAAAGCAGTTCCTCCTGAGCAAGAAGAGTAGATCCCTGACCGCCGGCGTCGGTAGCTTGGATCTTTGTCTCTATACAGGGGGTAATGCTAACAGTTATAAATTGAATATGGTTCTAAAATTTGATAATTCAGCAAACAAAAGTTTTTACTACTGAATGATTTATTTGTATTGTGACAACGCCCCGCATTCTAACTATAAGCGAGGTAGTTTCGCGTAGTGTCGCAACTTGTGATTTAATAAGAGTCAAGCAAAAGTAATTTGAACAGAAACCATGCTATCATACGCTACGTTAGAATGATAAGTCTCAATTACGAACGTGTACATAAATTAGTTTTATTTAAATATTGTTCTCATTTAAATGAAATGTGAAAAATAAATTCTCTGTAACCAGAATTCCCACTTTACTAATACTGTCTGAGCAAAATTGTCAGCCCTGCCATGCTGGTCGATTGGAGCATCGCTGCGCGCGCGCCGGCCGCACGACGGATATGCCGCGCGGTTTGATCTCGCGCATTTGCCATCCACCGACCGTTATAACGTTCTCAGAAATCAACTCCGCTTAAATTAAAAACATACATCTGAATTAAAATATAGTCTAACGTCTTCGATAATTTGTTTTTTCCGGATCGAGGAATTTATTAAAATTTTATGTGACAAGAGGTAAAATAGTTTGGTTGTGCGGTCATCAACTCAATCTCGTCTTTAGTAGAACGTATTTATGTGACTCATTCGATTAACTATTAAAATTGCTCAATAAATGGTTGTAAGTTGTAACCACGTTGTAACTATGTCAGGAATCACGATGAACACTACAACAAATCACTCTAGAGTTCAATCACGTTGCAAAAGTAAGTTTAGAAATATTATTATTGTAGGTAATATCTGCAAAGTTACGATTTTCCATATTGCCTTAATAGTAGCCCACATCATTATGATACAGCCTATTACCTAACTAATAAACGGACGATAAACAATTAGATATTTCTTATAATAAGTGAGAAAATTCTACAATATCGCTAATCATGTGTATCCAACAAGCCACCGTGCGTTTGAGTCATCAATTATAAACCAAGCGATACAGTTCGTGGAAAGTGTTATCAAAGATTAATCGGAAAAATCGACTGATGCAACGATATACCTTACTTTGTCGTTCTTAGAATAATGTTACAGCAAGTAACTTAACCCCACGCCTGCATTTCGTGAAGGGTCTGGCAGAGGCAGACGTCTATCTATTCTACACTCAATTTCGCCAGTTATGTTTAAGTTTCAATTAATAGGGGTCGAAAATACTTACTGTTAAATATTGTCATAAGATGTTTATGAAATGATAAATGATAAATGATTTTTATTTCTGTAAGTAGGTTTGTACAAACACTTTTACAAGTCAATCATGTTTTTTTTTTAAACTAGATGAGGTCGGCGTTTCCTATCTGACTACTCTGAGAAGAAAGGCCGAAACAAACTCAGAGGTCACAGTCTCTTATAAAGTCCAGACATAATCTTGGTCACTTCATGTGAAGACCATGTAGATTGGTGTCTGAAATGGTCTTTTGAGGAAAGAACCACACAGATTGAGAGGACCTGTCCAGTCAGTGCACGCATTTGTCAGTAATCGCGCAGCTCAACCCAGAACTTAAGGAGCTCAACGATTCGACGAACAATACCAAAGAAAGGACATTGGGGTAGGCCGCATAAATTACTCAAACTGCCAGACGATGATTAAAAATAACTGAGAGAAAAAATAAAACAAACAAAAAAAGCAATGACCTACATAGTCTTCACATTCACAATAAATTAAAATAATATAATACTGTACAAAGTAAATAGTCACGTCAACATTCAGTATGCAAAAATAAAAGAATAAAATAAAATTTGGAGCAGTTCAATCCCAAGCCTTTTTGTCCTCAATATAATCTTTAACGGTATAATAAGCTTTCTGACACAACTTGCGTTTAATGAATGATTTGAATTTATTAAGGCTCAGATCTTGAACGTGGCTTGGAAGTTTATTATAAAAGCGTATACATTGACACCTGAATGAGCGACCTATTTTCTTGAGCCTTGTTGGAGGTACAACAAATTTGTGTTTGTTCCTAGTATTTATATTGTGGATATCACTGTATTTTTTAAACAATTTAATGTTTTTATGGGCATATAAAAGATTTTCAAAAATGTACTGAGAAGGCAAAGTCATTATACTAATCTCCTTAAATTTCTCTCTGAGAGATTGTCTCGGACTTAATTTATAAATGCATCGAACAGCTCTTTTCTGCAAAACAAAGATAGTCTGAACGTCGGCAGCATTTCCCCACAACAGAATACCGTACGACATTACACTATGAAAATAGCTAAAGTGCTGAAATGTATGCTACGAGGAGAAGCAAAATGATTAAATTCCAAAACGTTAAAATAGGCTCTATGCAAAAATCAGATTTAAAGCGACTGCTTTTTGGACAAAATCTTTTTTTTATTTTACATAAACCACCAAGCATGAGATTTTTATAAAAGTATATTTAAAAAATCTACGAAAAACAAAATGTTCAAGTGGCAAAATGGATTAATAATTCACACAATATATTAACTATTCCATTAAATCCAAACAGCAGCTACTATTTCTTCTAAACAGTTAAGATTAATACAAACATCAAAATGCAACGTTGATCTAAATATGAATGCCACTAATCCTCTGCAAGATATGTCAGATATAGCGCGATTCTGTGAAGTTTTATATTTTAATCGGCAACGACATGGCTCGACGACAGCCAGCACTGTGTTCCGAGCTGAAAAATGACTTTACAGGAATTTTAGACGGCATGGTTAAGTCCATTCGATCTGACGTATGTAGGACGTGGTGGAGTGAAAGCTATGCGATGCCAAAGGTAGGTATTTATGATGCGATGTACATTCTTGTTTTCATTTTTATTAAATTCCTTGTTGAATGTGACAAATTGTATTAGACAGTTTGTCGGAAGTTGTACTTTTTATTTCAGGGAATTCAGTAAATTGGAACGTATCGATTTATTTTGTGGGCGATGGGTTAACGCACTCGCATTAATTATATTATGTCCGAAAAGAGAGAAAAGAAAAAAGAAGTGTTGATATGACGTGTCTTTATCTGATTCAATTCGGTTTACAAAATAAACTTTATTCAGATAAACCTCTTCCTTTTGATGTATTGGTCTGTTCTTAGCCCTTTGTTAGTAGGTTGAAGTATTCAAACTATTTAGCGTTAAATATAAATTGCGTTAAATAAGTTTGCCGCTCTGAAACTAGGCTTTCCTCATGACATAGCGTGGTGCTGTTTTAGTAGTATAGATATTGACTACTGCGCAGTCATTTGTAGCCGACTTCAGAGCGGCAAACTTATATGACGCAAACTATATCTTAAGGCACGCCATTTTTGACAAGTACATGTAGAATGTTTAGAGTTCAGTCACCAAACACAACAATATTAATGAATGTGCTAACACAAAATATCCTCATCGTTTACAGCTAATTAATTATACATATCTCCTCGCTCTGTATACCACACAATCCCAACCGCAGTATATTTCCAATCACAATTTGTCAGTTCGAGCGGCCAACAGTTTTCCGTGTATCAACATCAATATTTCCACGTAGTACATAAAGTGACCGACTTCTAATGAAACTGAAACTTTCATAACATTTGCTTGGAACAGTTTTTAACGTATTTTTGTGTTGAAGATAGATTAGTGAGTAGTCTGTGTGTCTGTTGGTTCATTAGTAAGATGTTTGTTTATTTAAGTTGAGACATAATTTGTTTTAGGTTTGTTTTCCGAGAAAATTGAGGGATTTTGCTGTGTGGGTTGTGTGGGTTTTATTGAAATAATTGATTTACAAAATGGAGTCATAAACTATAGGTTAAGTTATATAATAATTGGATTCTACATGAACTCAAGTGCTTACTTATACAAAAGTGTTATCTAAGTTTCCAACAAACAGTAAATGATTTACTTATCTACAATATTATGGTTTGATTGAAATTAAGAAACATAGTTTGCTACTTTTGTAGGGTTCCGTACGTACGGATGAAAACTTGTGTGTCTGTCTGTCTGTCACAGCCGATTTGCTTCGAATCTACTGAACTGATTAAGTTGAAATTTGGTGCAAATATGCATTTCTGTAACCGAAACATGAACGTGTAACGTAAATAAATGAATTCTGAATCATGGGGTTCAGTTTTGGGGTAAAAATAAAGAATTAAAAAAGAGTTTCGCAAACTGTATCGCATAATAATAGGTTGGGGAAAAAGTTTCTTCGCATTTTTTAAGAAAATTCAAAACATTTTTTAATATAGTTTATTTACACTTAACTAAAGTATTTAGGTACCATTTAGTTCGATAACTTTTTGCCATCTTGTAGGTAGGGACATGATCCCATTGCTATAGAAATTTTGGGACTTCTGGTCAAAATACCGCGACAAGTGGTTTTGGCAGTCCTCTTGTGATGTTAACCTGACACTGCCTAAAGAATTCTGAAGAGACCGAAACAGGTGGAAATCTGAAGGTGCAAGGTCAGGACTATACGGCGGATGCATCAACACCTCCCAGCCAAACTCTCTTAATTTTTGCTGAGTGGCTAAAGATGTGTGAGGTCTAGCGTTATCATGATGAAAAACCACACCCCTTCTGTTGATTAATTCCGGCCGCTTTCTCTCAACTTCTTGCTTTAATCTCATCAGTTGTTCGCAGTAGAGTTTAGACTGTTACCACCAGGTCCTGCCTGGTGGTAACTTTTACGTTACTTTTTTTACATTTTTCATCAAAAGTCGAAAACAATGCGGCTTAAAAAAAAGAAAAAATATTTGAGAATGTGCAAACAGCGTTCTTTCATATGATGCCCACATGCTCTAGTAACCCCACTTCGAATTTTTAAGACCCCCTTTCAGTCCCTGGGTAAACGTCATCTAAAACTATTTCAAGTTGATAGTGTTAGTGGTTCTTGAGATATCCAGCTGTGACAGACGGACACACAGACAGACAGACTGAGTCGCACCATAAGGGTTCCTTTTTACCATTTTGGTACGGAACCCTACAAAGAAATAATTAAAAGGCTTAAAATAAACATAATTACAACTGTCAAATTGCTACATAATGCGATGCGTCGCCGTGCCTAATCTAACATAGATAACGCAATTTTATGACAGGCCTCTTAAAACAAAATCAGCCAAATCGGTCCAGCCGTTCTCGGCTTACCAACGAACAGCATTTCATTTATATATATGGATACTAGCAGCGCCCCGCGGTTTCACCCGCGTAAGTCTCGAACCCGTAGGAATATGGGGATAAAAGTATCCTATGCGTTAATCCAGGTTATAAACTACCTGTGTGCCAAATTTCATCAAAATGCTTTCAGTAGTTTTTGCGTGAAAGAGTAACAAACATCCATCCATCCTCACAAACTCGCATTTATAATAATTATGATATTAGTAATATATAGGCATTGGTAAGTATGTACGAGATTTTATCTAGGAGGACAGAGTTTTGCTCCGTAATGGAAAACTATATTTGTAGCAAGAGATTATGTCAATTTATTTTATGAACTGGAAGCATCATCATGGTTATCGAATTTAAAAAAAAAAACCTAAAGTTTTGCATTTTCACTTTGAATATTGGCTTTTTCCCGTAGCTTAGCAACCGACACTGTTACACCACCATTAAATGACGTAACACAGACCGTTTCAAAGTTCATGTTACCAAGTTTATAGCGTGATTTATTACTCAAAAATCAACTCTAATAATTCATAAATACGCTTTTAAGTGGCTTTGATGACGTTCCAAGCAAACGAGCGGTGAATAATATGATAATTTGAAAAGCTCTTTAATATTGAGATGTATCCAGCGGAAATTGTGTGATTGTATAGTTTTTTATTCGAAATCGTGATTTTATTGCATTAATAGATGCTTTAATGTATTTAATAGAAAGAAAAATGTTATGTTTGTTGCTTTTGTGGAAAATGATATTGACTTGTTTTTATCTCTACTTTAATAATTTACTTTTAATAATTACCGACAAAGATGTGCACACACTAACGGCACCCTTTCTTTTCGCATAAGTAATGTTTTTTTTCCTAATGTTGTTTGGCATAACTGTTTGACAGTCCAGCTGGCGTGGTTGGTTAAAATACCGCCTATCATATCGCAGGTCGTGGGTTCGATTCCCATCCAGGACAAACATTTGTGTGCATGAACATGTCTGTTTGTCCTGAGTCTGGGTGTAATTATCTATATAAGTATGTTTTTACAAACAAAAACAAAAATAATAGTGTATGTAGTAGGTATATCAGTTATCTGGTTTCCATAGCACAAGCTCTGCTTAGTTTGGGATCAGATGACCATGTGTGAATAATGTCCCAGGATATTATTATTATTAACTATTTTGGTAATGATATACAATTGTTTTTGGCATACAGTTTATTTATGTTGACATCTTGTAGGCTATTTTACCTGACCCGAAAAGCCTAACCCTAGACGGTCCACGTCAGGGGCCCACCGAAGTTCGGGTTGGTTAGGTTCCTTTTTCTTTGAATGCGTAAGCTGTAATGCGTAAGAAATGTTATGCATAAATATAATTAGGATAAACAAAAGTATGCCATGTTATATTATGGCTTGAAATTTTATGCAAATGGATAGTGAACCCACGCTAACTAATATTCCGAGATACAGACGTAAGTACCCTCCGTTTGAGATATTAAGCCATCTATATGGCTGATTTCTTAAGTTTTGCTGTATGTATCTAAAAAACGAATCAAGTAAACTTACGTCTTTCGCACAAAGTATAATAATGGTTCACAATTCACAAAACAATCAAGCAATTCGCACAATATCACAAACCTGAAATCTAAACAAAAAGAATCTTGACACCCAATTCATAATTTGAAAGTCCCTTGTCATTAAGGGCCCCTAAATTGTGGGGGCCTCTCTGGCCGCGGGGCCCGGGGTGATGGCGGGTAGATAACGCACGTGCGCTACACACCGCAGTCAGGGGCCCTCTCAAAGTGATGAGCAGGCATTCTGATGGACAAATTTATGTTTTTCCATTGATTTATTGCTTGACAGTATTTGTTATAGCCTCGTCATTTTTTTTGCTGGGAATTTTGTTGGTATAACAAGTTTGAACTTCCCGTTTGCCCCCTAATAGGGATGTAATTTGCAGGAGATCCATTTTTCTAATGCGTATGGCTTATGTGTTTAAAGTAGGCTTTATAAGTGCCGGATATTTTTTTTATGATTGAGTTGATTTTATTTAAATAGAGGACTATCAGAAAGACGAGACCAATTTGCGAAATTACCTAATTATCCAATCTAAACCTGTGCTTTTGGCATCATTTAGGTACATTTGATTTCCTTTTTTGCAAACTCAACTTAGCGTATCTATTTCTAGCAACTATTGGAAAAGTTTTCCCTATACCTACCCAGAGTGACTCCAGCCTAATGTTAGCCCTCGTACAACTGAACTTTTGAAAACTTTTTTAGATCGAAACTTGTAACAACCTCCTTTGCGGACGTACTTTCTTACAATGCGCAATGTAACAATAATAACATAACTTAGCACCAAAATACCCGTATTTAGCGCGCACGCAATGTGCGCAATGTCGCACGGTGGGTCTTATGGGTCGTAGAGGGATGTAGGGGGTCGTCAACATTTTTGTGCAAGGGTGGTTGACGTAGTAATGAAGTTTTATTGTTAATTATATCAGGGTTAGCTCGCAACTATGCTAATTGGGTGAGAGGGTGGTACAGTATTTGTTGTTATTTTGAATTGTCGATTATTGTGGAAGCGTTTTTGATAAGGATTTGTTTATTTGATGGGTAAAGCCTCTACCGGATCCAGCTGAGGGTGGGTTTATGCTTTTAAAGGTCAATATTAACTTTAATCGTTGATGTAGCTAGAATATTTAATTCCTAGTGCTGCATACGATTGTGGTTGATTTTTTCGTAAATATTCAGTGATTTTTCTGTCACAATGAATGAAAGAAATGTTTTTGTTAACTTATCTATCGATTCTGTGCATGTAATAAAATGAAATGCAGTTCGTTGGTAAGCGCATCAGTTCTGAACGGCTGGATCGATTTGGCAAATGTTTTAAAATGTTCGTAATAGTCCGAATCAGGTTCTTACTGAAAGAAAAAAATGAAAAGTGGGCGGGAAAATTGGAAAATTCGGAAAACTGAAAGTGCATTTTCTAGGTACTGGAATATTGTATTAATTGTTTAAAATGGGACAAAGTTTGTCGAGTCCGCTAGTGCCTAATAAAATAACATCCCACTCGCTTGTATCCCCCGCTGGGGTAGGCAGAGAGGTGTATATATATACCTAGGTAGTGTACCTACATTTCTCCAGTCAGGTATACATAAGTCTCAAATATATGGCCAGTCTATGTATATTACCATTAACCGGCCATACATTGATATACATAATAACAAATAAAAAATGAAATATATTGAACTTTGTCAGCAGACACTTGCTGGCTCCCGCAGACAGGCGCGACGCGATTCTGGTAGAACGATTTCCATGAACGATCTATCAAAATGAAAGTCAGTTCTCATTGCATTACAAAATTAGTATGCAGATAGCCATAACACCACAGTACGGATTGATATGCAGGTAATCACGTAATCATATCAATGTGCTTAGCTTAGTGATAACGTTATGTAGGTGACCGCAGGCTGTGATTGACTTGCGGTCACCTTTGTACATGCCGAAGTGTTACCATGCATACATTCATAGTGCGGTGAGGATTATGTATATGTACACAGTTTTGTGGATGTACGGCGTAGCTGGAATGTAAGGCTGGTGTGTATATGTGTGGGTATCCCTGTACCTTTCCTTTTAATGTACTATGTGTGTATGTTTATAATGCGATGATTTAGATATTAGATGTAGTGCTATAATTAACTGGCGTGAGAGTTTTTTGTATCACCGTGTGAATAGTGATGATTACATAACTGCCATGCCGCTGGTCGTGGGTTCGATTCCAATCCAGGACAAACATTTGTGTGCATGAACATGTCTGTTTGTCCTAAGTCTGGGTGTAATTATCTATATAAGTATGTATTTACAAAAAAAGTAGTGTATGTAATATATCAGTTATCCGGATTCCATAGTACAAGCTCTGCTTAGTTTGGGATCAGATGACCGTGTGTGAACAATGTCCTAGGATATTATTATTATTAATCGTGGTTAGCAATGAATACAGCCTGTTAGGACGTTATAGTATGGAAATCTCGTTCATTTAGTGATTGTAGGTACCTACATTTAGTTTGTACTTTTTTCTGCAAATTCTCCACATTACCTGCATTAACTCACTACCTGCGTCTGTGTTTCCGAACGCATACAACCCTAATCTCTTCAAAGTGAGAGTGAACAAGCTTCTTCTGGGTAAGCTCACTCCATCGTCGACTTTGTTTCTGTCACCTCTGACCTAGACTAGAGACAAGAGCAAACCTATCACAAATAAAATTTAAAAAAAAATTTTTCATTGTTTTTTTATAAATTTATCGTATATTGTGTTTACAAACAGTGTACTACAACGAAAAAGAGGCTCTCTTTTTAATTGAGGATATTTTCCCGGAAAAATATTGAGTATAACTTTTAGCGGTTAGAGCTTCAGATTCGCTACACTGTGTCCATTAAAACCCACGTAATTCGGTACAGTGGCACAATTAAAAATGTGTGCTCCACGCGGTCCTAATTGTCTCGCCAGCGAACACCGCGCTCTGCAGATTTATGCACACGCGAACATGACTTCCGTTTGCTTTGGAAATGCTCTTTTTTAGGGGTTGTAGAGGAATTAGGGAAAAACATGGAGAGTGGGTCAGAATTAAGTAATTAAGGTAAATAATCTCAATTAGGTACTTACCTACCTCAATTAAGTCGTGAAGGCTTCGCCTCTCATACACAAGGTTGTGGGTTCAATTCCGGGCAAGTACCAATGTGACTTTTTCAATTCATATCTACTTTCTGAGTATATCTTAGACATTACTGATGTCGGTGCAGGAACACATCGTGAGGAAACCTGGACTTATAGTTAATATAAGTCTGACCAACCTGTCAAGCAAAACAAGAAAAGAAAAGAAAAATATGTTTATTTGTCACAGAAACACGTGCATACAAAAATATAATTAACTCGAGTTTTACAATAAGAAATATAAAACAAATCACGAGCACAAAACAAAAGTCGGCAGCTGCTGGCACGCCATGAATGTGACAAGAAGGCTTCCACTCAGCATGATGCTGTGCTATGGGGGCCCACAGCACAGCGCTGTTTTTCAGTGGTCACCCGAAAAAGACGTAGGTACGGAAACCAAGTCAGGTTAAATGATCTGTACATGAATTAGTAAATAAATAAATAAAATAAAACAAATAGTACCTAGAATATTATAACGCAATTATTCTTACAAAGCTTAAACCAAACATATATAAATAAAAACAAATTATAGATAAACATAAAAAATGAATCTGCAGGCATCACCGTGCGTACCTAAAGTTATTGCTACACATCTACACATTCAGTGCTTTGTCTCGCTCCCTCCCTAGCCATCGCGTCAGCGCGGTGCGGTTAGCGGCACGGGCACAGGGCCGCGGGGACCTGCGTGATCATGCCTGTCTGTCTGCAGCCGAACGCGGCTTCGTTCTATCGTGGTGTCCAGTGTTTGGCAAAATATGAATGAAGAGGAGTTATTTTTACTAGAGAAGTGAAAAAATGGAATTAATAACATTAATTCAACCATAGAAAATTAAGGAAAATTCCACACCGTATGAAAAATTACGAGAGCAACTTTATAAGTTTTACAAGCAACAACAAACGTGGTGATCAATGCTCGTGTCTTCTCTATATAAGAAGAGGCCTCTGCCCAGCCGTGAGACAATAATAGGCTTCTGTTATTATTATATTATTATTAAGTACCTAAATGTTTTCAGAGCAACCAAAGGGGGATGCGTATAGAAAAAAATATCTCAAAACCAAGGGCCACTTGCATCAAGTAACTCAGTGTATCATCATGTGTATCAGTTTAAAACATTTCATGTGTCTTGATGGTGGTGTTTGATTGGTTTTTTGTGTGACGTCTCTGAGTGGGGAAATAGTGACTCATTGTTTTATTGCGTTCTCACCTGTAAAAACAAATGGAAGTGGTAATAGTAAATAAATAAATAAATAAACTGGGTCATGTGCAAAATGTGGCTGGAGACTCTCCCTCCACCCACCACCAAGCGAGCATCTTCCCGCGGGGACCAAGCTTCCGTGGCCCGCAAGGAAGTCTTTCAACCGCCTCCCAACTCAAGTGGGAAGATGCAACTCCAACCTCGCAAAGTAATAATAATATCGTTTATTTATAACAATGGTGCAGATTTACAATAACATAACTTAAAAATTATAGAGGGCACAGTTGCCCATTTGCCTGAACTAGGTAGAACCTGTGTTTCAGACTAGAAAGGTGCTTCAAATTTTAAAATATAAAATTAACAACAGAGAAGACTAAAATAGAAACTAATATTAACTTAAAAGACTAACATGTTTTATTTACATACAACAAGTAAATCCTCTGTCTCACTGTATGATATGCTAAGTAAAAATTGTAGAATAATCTTTTTGCAGTCGTAATTATTTAATTTATACATACTTAATTTCCTATTTAATTTATTGTACAGAAATGGGCCTAAAAATGTATAAAATTTATTTACAAAAACATATTTAGAGGATGCATTTGACTCACATACAATATCATTCCGTCTCTTATTAGTACTTTCAGTGTTATAGGAGAGCATGGTGTGCTGTTTTAATACTAAGTGCGTTATAAAAAGCTGGCGAACAGTCAGCACGTTACAGGATTTGTATAGCAGATCTGTAGGATAGAGAAAGGGATGGAAGTTTGCTACTTTTAAAATTGCTCTCTGTGCTCTTTCAAGAGGTAGTAAGTAAGATTTTGGTGCTCCACCCCATGAAGTAATACAGTACTGTATTACAGATTGACCTAGGGCCAAGTAAACCTGTGACATTAGTTTTTTATCTGCAATTGCTCGAAATTTTTTAAAAACTAAAATTAACCTGCGCACTCTTGTAACCAAACTGTCAACTGGTTTAAATGAGAGCGACTCGTCTATTTAAAAAAAATAAAAGTGGGGTTATCTCGACGGTATGACAGCAGGGTGTGGATGTCGAGCTGTGGAGCATACTATGTCCCACCCCCTATCCTGGCCTCTGTGCCCCAAAAAATGCAACCATACCTTTGCGCAACTTTCAACGATGCCTGGAAGTGACGAAGTTTTGGGCCAGCAACATGTATACACTAGCGCGCCATCGGCACCACGGAGAAGAAGATGGTCATCACGTATAACGTCAGCTTGAAACAAGCAAAAGAATGGAACTCACTACCTGCGTCTGTGTTTCCGAGCGCATACAACCCTAATCTCTTCAAAGTGAGAGTGAACAGGCTTCTTCTGGGCAAGCTCACTCCATCGTCGACTCTGTCTCTGTCGCCTCCAACCTAGACTACAGTCAAGAGCAAACCCATCTTAAATAATAATAAAAAAGCCAATCCAGTTGTAGGTAGATTCGACTACACGAAACTATCCACTGCAAGAGCTTTTTAATCTCTTCATAAAACAAAACACCAATCCAACAAAGACTACAAAAAAAGGCCAGCCACGCAAACAGACAGTCTAACATTATAATGCCTACAGGTAGTCTAAACACGCGCCAATTAAGCCAACTTAGAATATAATTTAATACTCGCACTCGAACAAGGCGGCCCAGGTAGGTAGTTGGTACAGTCGCGATCAATTAAGGCGCGTGTCCGGGCATTTTTATGCTAATATCTCCGCCGGTGGTCCCGAGGAGCCGGCGTCCGGGGTAGGACACAAAGAGTATAGGAGTTAGAAGGATAAAGGTATGAGCTGTAATCTTTTGTGCCTATGGAGATGGTGAAAGGGTAAGTAATCGATTAGGCAAGTTATATGACAGTGCTATCACGGAAACTGCAACTGATTGTGTGAAGGGTATTCGATTTAGCTAATAGGTACTTACTAAGGTTGCTTAGATTTGGATTTTGGATAAAACTGCTCAGTTCAAAACAGTGTCTTTGAAACTATCCTACGTCTTATGGTGTATCTATTACTCTATACAGGGTGACTTGTAATTCGACGTATTCCTTCTAGGACGTGATAGTGTGGCCCATTTACAACAATAAAGCACCCCATAAATCCTGGGCGAAAATTCATAGAATTCGAAGAAACCTAATTTTTATGTTTTTGAAAATTACCCAGAATTCGTCACGAAATATCACTTTTCTCTAAACTCTCAAGTTGAATGACCTTCATTGCTATTCTATTGGGTACCTAATACTTTAACAAATCTTTTGATGTAACCAAATTGTCTAAAACATCAAACAGTTGAAAGTTAAAGGCAGAAGTTTATTAACCATTTTCAAAAACTACGTACGTACCTACTCATGAACTTTGACACCATGTTATCTCAAAATTTTAAGATGGGATTAAGGATGGAAGCACCAAGGTATATTTAAAATGTATGTCAAAATTAAATCAAGTGAGAAAACAAAACACGAATTAAAATTAACCTTAATTGTTAGAAGAAATTGAACTCCAAACTATTTTTTTGATCCGTAGTTAACTCAATCAATGGTTAAACATAGTAACAAATGGTTGAATTTTGGCTAAATGTGAAAGGCTAAACATATATTTTTTTAACATGAATGTATTCATGTTAACGCAGTCATAATAAAAAATATAAATAATGGCATTTTGGCAACCACATTTAGTCAAACTTCAACCATTAGTTAGTATGTTTAACCATGGGTTGGTTAACTACGGATCAAAAAACTGGCCCTTAATCCTAAACAAATTCAGAACCTCGATCCTATTTTCTTCTCTTCCGCATGCAGCATGCATGTCAGTTGTCTTTCAATGACATGACTCATCTGGTTTATTTTATAAATTACTCTACGGTCTCTGCCAGCCGGTTTCGAAAACAATAATACATACCCTCGTCATTGATTTAGAAACATCAAATAGATTATTATCTGCTCTCGATATTAGGAAGTCTCTGATAATTCGATTATCTATCGATTTTATTGAACGAGTATCGATAAAGCTCTTAAGCAAAGCGATCGTTTAAATATTAATTGACCCGTTGGTTTAGTTTCAGATTATACTTTATTGATAACGAATCTCCTTTTAGATAATTAACATGAGTTTGTTTCTATATAACTTTACAAGTTGATTGCTTTAATTTTGCGTTAAGATATAGTTATTTTGCTTTTTTTCATTTTACTTTTTTATATTTTGCTGGATAGTTTTTGCGTGATTCTCAGTTATCCGTGTTAGACATAACTTTACAAAATTAATTACACTACCTATGTAATATAAACATAATCTAAAATATTCACATAAATATGAAATTATTAAGAAAATGCTCTTTATTAACATATTTTTTTTTTTTCTTTCGGTCTACTGAACTAAAGTCACTACACTACTAAAGTCGGTTATCGTCGCCTTAAGAAACTATAATTAGGTGCGTATCATTCCTTATGGTTCGTCCGTTTGGAGAATAATGAGAAAGCCGCGCTCAAAGATAAAAATGCTGTACTGACCCTCCTGATAAAAGAGGTAACCTCTCGGTTACATTGTGTCAGTCAGGAAGAGCCAGATCCCACAATTTCCTGCAGGATGGGTAGAGTTTTTACTTGGTTACTGCGATCACCAATGCTTTTGCCAAACTTTGTTATCATGGGAGGAGACCCCTGTTTAAGTCGACTCGATATTTGACTCAAACATCACCCTAATTTAATAAAAGCATAACATACTTTCAATCGCAATCGAAGGGTCTTGAAGGAAAATCCTAATGCATTGCTTCATAAGTTTGAAAAATTCGTCTGTTCAATAACGTAAACAACGCAATGTTGTTGAACTGTTAAAATGAAACCGATTCCAACTGTAAGCGTGTTACGCAATTACCCCATAGGTCTTCCCATGGTCCACTTTTAAAGCACTGTTTGCTTATTTCGTCTTAAAATCACTAAGGTAAACTTCACATCAAAATCACGTTCCATTTTCGTGCGCCTTTTATTTTCCACTTAACAACAAACTCCAAGCATTATAAATGCCACTACACCTCCCATTTCAGCAGCATCCTCTTAAGAGTACCTAAGTCGTTTATCTACAGCATCTTATCTGCATAAGGCCGGTACTCACGAGTGACCATTCCCGATTAGGGCTACCTAATTAGCACCTCGGAGATTGCCCGCGAGTTATTTTAAAGGGCGATAAATGCGACTTTCTTGTCGCGTGGGTGAATTGTTTTATTTTAGAGGTATTTATAATGAGAATGAATTGTAATTGCCGTTTAAGACGCTTAAAGGAATGTTGTTTTTAGTTTAGAAACTGTTTTTGTATTGTTCGTTTGGATGTGAAGTGAGAATTGTTGAGTTTTATTGTGTTTTCTAACGTAAAACGGGCCGGAAAATAGCTAACAGATATTCTCGGATTATGACTAATTGTTTTCACACTATATCTCTAGAGTAGCGGAAACTCTAATTAAATAAACGTGTTAAAAATAGAATATGAAACTAATCAATTACTTCCTCAAAGAAAACAGATCTCATAAGACGCTTTTTAATAATAGAGTGCTTTTAAAATTACTGGCCCATTACCGACAAAATAAACCATCATCAAATAACCACGTGTCATAAATGAGAATGTCATCTGTCACAAATAAACGACGGATAATGCACACTAACCTTAATCCACTAGATAACTTCGTCTGTCATCAGATTCGTATAGAAACTCATTTGTTTCGAACTTTCCTCAAGCCCCGCCCGTTTGAAAGTTTGCCAAATTGTTATGTTCCACCAATGGGAGGGGAGAACGGTAGGCCCAGTTTCTGTTGGCCAATGAGCGTCGACCGCGGGCTGCGTTGGCGCAGGTTTTCGTTTTGCAATTCAATGAGTTGTCTAATTGATGTTTTGTTTGGCATTGATTCGGGCTATTGATGATGTTTGTTAATGAGCGGGCGCGAGGTGACTCGTGCTGCCTGACGAGAGGAAGTGACGCTCGTTTGTCGAATGTCTTGTTTCTCGTTAAACCTGTTTCTGTGTCAAGTACCTAATTTTGTGGAATGATATATTTTGGGCTGTATTGGATTTCGTGGTACCATAAATTATTTTTATTTAACTTGGAGAAGTGGTTTCAATATAACTGCAAACGCTTACTGCGAGGAACGAACAAAGCTTTCACTGCACTCCGCTGTTTCAATCTCAATACGAAAGTAACTACAGAGATGAAAATCATTTCTAAGCCACATGATCTTTGAATACACAATTATGTTAGAAAGTTAAAACGCTCAACAATGTATCCCCTTCATCTTAATATTGTATCTACATATACCTAATCACCTCTCCCACACATAAAGAAGCTTGCTTGTTCCTCATCCGTGTGCACAGATCCCTAATAAAATTTATCAAAAGCATGTTAGTACAAAGTGGCATTTTATTTAATAGAGTTTAAATATAAATTGGTGGAGTGCCAAGTTTGTGCCACTCAGCAGGTTAGCAAGTCCGACGGCGACGGCGGTGCCAAAACTGCTCGGCGCATACACTTGCAGATATTGCGATAGAGGAGTGCGAAACGCGGGGCTAGCGACACTGGATGTGGTACGAGTAGGGAGTCGAAGATGTTAGGCGGGGAGCGTGGTTGGGTACCTAATATGTAGATAGATGTGGTGCCTCATTGCGAGGTTTTGCTGTTAATTTACTAAGCAGATTTTTGTTTTCTACGTTTGTAGCTGGATATTGAAAAATATTGTAAAGAAAAATTAAAGAAGCCTTAGAGGAAATCTTTTTTTAATTGTTAAGAGAGTTACTTTGAAAAAGCCCCACTGTTTATAATACCAAACAAATAACAAACCGGAAAATTTCAATATCTCTTCCCTCAATTCAGAAACGAACCTCATAAATACATCCAGTGCAATATGATAACTACGCCATTTAAATATCAGCCATCTTTCAGATACATAAACATTCTTCAAATGCCGCTATGACAAGTTAAAAGCTTGCCAGTATTTACTATCGTCTAATTGCGCTATAATTTAGATTTAATTTGGCATGTGATCTGGGCTGGAAGTGGAACACTCTGTCACTGTCCGGTTGTGACTGAGGAGCTTGTCAATTGTTGGCCAATTCGCTCAGGTCTAACCTTGGACTGGAAGACGTGACATGGCATGTGATTGATGACTAGGGTTAGGGTTTCCGTTATTTATAAATAAGTAGTATCACTGTATCACCTGCGCAAGAGCATCGAAGGACAAGGTCAGTCCTCGTTCTTCGGTGGTATTGCCCAAGAATAAGTTTTATTTATCTATAACTAGCTGCACTCTGCGGTTCTCGATCCCGTGGGAATATCGGGATAAACGTATATAACATCCTAACCCAGTTCATAGTCTACCCATTTGCCAAATTTCATCTAAATCCGTTTAGCCGTTTTAGCGAGAAAGCGTAACAAACAAATAAACAAATAAACTTACTTTCGCATTTATAATATTAGTTAGGATTATGATAAACAACAACACACCAACAGTCACTTACAATTGAAATATGAAACAAATACCAATTTTTTTTTGAGTTATCGTCACCGTCTATGACCCCTGTAAACCTGCTTCTTTTGAACGTTGAGCTGCAATTTCTCCTTTTGACAATTTACTGCGTCCTCAACAGATTTGAGGAATATTTTCAGCTAATAATTTAGTCATAGCATTTTTTATTCAGAATTAATTAAGTTAAATACAAAGTCTAGTTTGAAAACATTCACCCTGCAGAAACTTACTTTTATCATCTGTCTACAATATTATTCAGATAACTAGCCCCATTCAGTACTCCAACATCCGTGCTCCATAAGCGTCGAGATTGCATCCGCACAACATTTGTATCACGGCGCGCCTCTCAAGAGGCCGACTTTGATGTCTGCTCAGCTTTGCGGCGCTTTAACTATAATCTCCAGCGCTATCTTGAACTAATATCGAACACTTTGTTGAGTTCAATTGGGTGTTAGTACTTAGAATTGGTAGAGTGGAGGTACTTCTGCTCTCATATCGACAGGAACGTTCTAAGTTAATACCGCGGTCAAACATGTTGGCGTCAGCAAGTTGGCGCGGGGACTGAGACTGACTGCCCACTGTCCGCGCTTCGTAGACTAACTTGTGGAACTTACCGACTTAGTTAAGTTGACAGTGATCCGTTACTTACATTGTTTGACTGAAAGTTCAATGTTGTTTTCGGACAAGAATAACATTAAGTGAGCTGTGGCCGTGTTGCGCGGATGTGACGCATACGTACATAGCATAAGTGAGCTGTGGCCGTGTTGCGCGGATGTGACGCATACGTACATAGCATAAGTGAGCTGTGGCCGTGTTGCGCGGATGTGACGCATACGTACATAGCATAAGTGAGCTGTGGCCGTGTTGCGCGGATGTGACGCATACGTACATAGCATAAGTGAGCTGTGGCCGTGTTGCGCGGATGTGACGCATACGTACATAGCATAAGTGAGCTATGGCCGTGTTGCGCGGATGTGACGCATACGTACATAGCATAAGTGAGCTGTGGCCGTGTTGCGCGGATGTGACGCATACGTACATAGCATAAGTGAGCTGTGGCCGTGTTGCGCGGATGTGACGCATACGTACATAGCATAAGTGACCTGTGGCCGTGTTGCGCGGATGTGACGCATACGTACATAGCATAAGTGAGCTGTGGCCGTGTAGCGCGGATGTGACGCATACGTACATAGCATAAGTGAGCTATGGCCGTGTTGCGCGGATGTGACGCATACGTACATAGCATTATCAGCCGATAACATTCCCACTGTTGGGACACAGGCCTCCTCTCTGTGAGAGGGAGTGGGCTGTAATCCACCACGCGGGCCCAGTGCGGGTTGATAGATGTCACATGTCTTCGAATTGTTAGTTTTAGGACATTGCCGGGTCCTTACGATGATTTCCTTCACCGTTGTGAGACAAAACAAACGACAGGTGCATGATAATCGCTTCAAATTATAGAGAGTAGGGGAGCCCCGGACTTCAAATTATTGCATGTGGACGGGCAAGATACTATTCCGTCAACATCAAATTACCGAGGGGACCAATTAACATTGATTTTATTCAATTTATCGAGTATTTTTAAAGGGACCAGAAAAAAATTCAAACTATCGAGAGATTCAAATTATCGAGAGTCGACTGTAATACCATCATGACGCGTTTCTCTCCCCAAAGAGTTAGGTAGAGGTATTGGTACTGTCGACAAACGCCAGGCTTTTCCAATTTCTAAACAATTTTGCTTGCAAGCTGCAATATTGTAGGACAAACAAAGCACCTTAGGGGCAAGGTGAATCAGTTGAATCAGTTTATGTACAAAACGCAAGTTTAAGGTGTAAAGGCGTCCGTATTGTCTATAGCTTGAAAAATAAAGAGCTAGTTACAATATTACGAATCCTGCTTAGTACCTAAAATATATTCATTGGCCCCATCAGCATCACATGGACTTCAATTTCAAAGTACTTTATGTTCTACATCTATTATCTATTTTTGGTGACAATTTAAACAGACTTCATATATAAACCATACCATTAAAATGACTTGCGGCTACGCAAGTGATGGGGACAATTGACGGAATGACTTTATTGTCTCGTTAACTCGGTGTAACATCAATCTGTCATCTGTTTATGAGTCGCGGGGATTTTTATCGCACTTGTTATACATATGGCTTTTAAAGAGGAATAAAGCTGCTCTATATATTTTTTTGAGTATTTTGAATGCGTTATTTATGTGATTTGCAGTCAGATAGGCATCGCTCCATGTAAAATACTGGTATTCATCTGCATAGTTGGGAAAAGGCAGGCTGGGATTTGCAGGCGGGCGCTAAACGAGACACAATAGAAGTTTTATTATTATGACGCTGTAGACGTCAAAAGTGAACGCCCTAAAGGTGATTCTTCTTCTCTTATTTCGAAATGACTAAGTAGCTCATTTCAACAAATTAAGTTCATATTGGTAGTGGGACTTCTAGACTAATTACAGTTACTCATGGAGGACGATGGAATGCGTTCTCAAAGTTTTCTCTAAAATCAAATTGTAAGTTGTAGTTACAACCTACATAGATATCAAAAGAATCTTATTAGCATAACTCTGAAAGTTGCAACTACAAGTGCACCTTCCCAACTCTGATATTGTAAGACCAGTAAACCGAAAAACTCAAACACGGCATTAACAATTCATCACAAAGCAGAAACTATTACCAACAATGACAAAGCCTGCCACTTTAACTTACCTACACAAATAAACCAGCAACTAGAACCAGCAATATTGTCTAATTTCAGGAAAAGCCTCACAAATCGCCTGAACACAGCTAACGACTTGATAGTGATGTATTTTTAAACAGCTAGTCGGCCATGACAGATCGATACCGATCAAACTTGTATTAATGAATCTTGCAAACTATGTTTGTTGTAAGAGGATGGAGTTTAAGCCTTCTAAGGTATTCTAGATTAGATTTAGAACTAGTCCTTGGACTTGGTACAAAGAATGAAATCTTTCAGATTAGAAACCATGGGTTCTACTAAACTACTAACTACGAAACACGGACTAAGGCTAAAACTAAGCGCAGACCAAAGACCAAACAAATTCTTTAGTTAGAATTACTGACATGACTGCTAATACAGATGTATGGAAGAAGCAGACATGCTGCGCCGACAACAAATACATTGGGAGAAAGAAAGAAAATTATTTTCTTAGTAAAAAGTAAAAATAAACCGCACTGAAATCGGTCCCATCGTTTGAGCGCTTCGTTATCACGACTTGACGGGCCAGTTGGCGTGGTTGGTTAAGATACCACCTATCATGCCGTAGGTCGTGGGTTCGATTCCCATCCAGGACAAACATTTGTGTGCATGAACATGTCTGTTTGTCCTGAGTCTGGGTGTAATTATCTATATAAGTAAGTATTTACAAAAAAAAAAAGTAGTATATGTAGTATATCAGTTATCTGGTTTCCATAGTACAAGCTCTGCTTAGTTTGGGATCAGATGACCGTGTGTGAAAAATGTCCCAGGATATTATTATTATTATTATTATTATAAGTAGACGCTCATAACATCTAACACCCCTCTGTTAACGTGAGGGTTAAAAATAAGTAGTTGGAGAAACTTGGAGGCATCACAAAAACCCGTACACTGAATAGATATAAAGCATTAACTGTAGGTATATCAAACGTAACAGTAATCACTTGGTACTAGACAGTAGACTGACGTACACACGTATGTAGATAGCCGGGAGATGGATGGAGGCATCTACACAGCATCCGGCGCGCTTCCTGAGCCAGAGAATATTGTTACAGAACTATATCTCACACAACGCATCAATTACGGACTATACCTCAACCCGGTTCTAGCTGTATGGAGGTATCTTGCTTAAGGGTGCTTGCATAAAGAAGCAGATCCCGGTAAAGACAAGTCGGTATCGATCGGTGCGGGTGATATAGCCCTGATAGTATCTATTATAATATCTGTGGTCCTGTGTGAACTTATGCACTCACGCATACCCAAAGAAACAGCTAAAACTGCAGCGATATGTAAAGCTTTGAATAAGAAAAAAATAAAAAGTTTCGTTATACTTTTGAAAGACGCGTTCACCTTTCTGGATAACTGCATTTTCACTACACTATTTTACATTATCTCACATTCATAAACTTCTGGACTTATTTAATACTTAAGTATTTGATCGACCGACCTAAGGAACTCTATTCTGTAAAAATCTCACCGTGATAACTTAAGTGAAGTGAGGTTGAAGACAGCTGTCTTTCCACCTGGTGCTAGAGATTGACAGTATGGATAGCTCACTCCACGCTCTCCTCACCTAAGTTTTCACGGTGAGATTTTTACAGAATAGCACTGCTGCTCCGGTAAAAATACAGAAAACGAATTTTCCCAGATATGAGACCTAGCTAGATCGATTTTTCGCCTCCGTAAACCCCTATGTTACAGCTTTCATCGAAATCGTTAGAGCCGTTTTCGAGAACTTGATTACAAATATATTTATATATACAAATAATCCACTTTTAACAGTAGGTATAAGATACACATGCCAAAGTCAAACTCGCGGCTCTTACTTTTTTTTTGTCTATACAGAGTATAAAACAAAGTCGCTTTTTATGTCTGTCTATGTGACCGCTTAGATCTTCTAAATTACACAATCGATTTTGATGCGGTTTTTCTATCATTTAGGGCTTTCGGGCATCTATTCCGAAAGGTTTAATAATAATAATTATAATAATAAAGATTTATTTTTCTCCCACAAAGTACTTACAAAATAGAGGTCTTATAAATATTTGAGGTACAAAGGTTTGTGGGAGTCAGGAATCCAAACTAGGATACCCTGTGCTATGGACTCCTGGCCCCCTTCGGCGAGATTGAGATTATCAAAATTGTAGAACGGACATGTAGGACTATTGTAAGAAATGAATAACAAGAAAAGGTACTAATAAAATAAAACAAAAAAAAAATCTAAATATAAATTCGCGTGTTTGTTAGTGTGTGATGTCTGAGTGTGAAGTGGAAGGTGTAATCTGTGTATGTGTGTGTGTGTGTGTGTGAGAGAGAGTAAGAAGGTGTAGTGTGTGTGTACGGTTTAGTTGTATAATAAGCATATTAATATTGAACTTAGCCAAGGCATAGAAACCCTGATGTTTGACATGTCTCCATAATGCACCCGTACGCAACAGGGGCGGGTTACCAGTTTGCATATGGCGGATCACACGGTGGTGTGATCCAAGCGTGTGTATAATGTGGCCTGCCTGAGTGTCTCTCTGTAGTAAGGTCACATTATAGTATCATAACCTGTCACATTTAATTTTATTTGTTTAATTATATAGCACTTCAAAGACTTACTCATTATGACATACACAAACAAAAATCACGTACAGTTTTAAGAATTTTGAATGTGTCACTTACAGAAGTGCACAGCACTAGCAGAGAAATTAATAGTATGCACAAGATATTGCTATTTGAATTACGTACAAGTTATAAACTAAAATAACTAGAATGAAAATGATAGGTTCACAAATACAATCGGAAACACAAAAAGGTTTATAAACACAAAAAAATTAAAGTCCATTTAAAAAAAAAAACATAGCGTCACGTCATTATCACAGCGCTTCCCCGGTCTTCTCAATTATAACCAATTTTGTCATCTCCTTATTAGGTAGGACGGAAGCCCCCATCCTATCAGTGCCAGGTCCACACGACTCCTCGCTGCACAGTTCCACACACTGCTATAATTGGACGGTATTCACCTGCAACGAGCCGCTTAATGAGATGAAATAATATGGCAACTAAATTAATTATACGCGCCCTCCCATACTACGATATTGCAGGAATGGAAGTGGCCTCTATAGATCTCTAGGATGTTGCTCTACTTGACCTGAATGTTTATTAAAAGCTTGCTTTTAATAAACTGTTCTCCGTTTTTTTTAATACATACATTATACTTTGTAGTATGTACAATATAATAGTAGTTTTTGAAACTGTTATATTATGAGGGGTAATTTATTACATAGTTATGTGCAGTTTCATACACTACTTTATCTACACTCATTCAATAGGTAGTACCTATTTAAATAAAAAATCCAAAGTTAGCAAAAACTAAACAAACACAATAATGGCGGGTTAAATGAATTGATTCGTCACTTGAACTCGACATTTATAGCAGAGTTAAACAGATCGTCTGCGAAATAAGCAAGAAATTATTAAAATGGCGGGATTATTTTAAATACATGCACGCTCAGGATATCAACTACTGCGCATGTGCAAATAGCTGCCGCGTCGTATCGCAAAAAGGCACGAGCAAAATACACGTTCAGCCAAACATATTTAATTAATATTTCAAATTAATTTACTGATCAAAATCCAAATCTAGAGTAATTAATAACGCGTTTAATGAAGTATCAGTTTTATTGTACCTTTTATGTGAATGATAATTAAATCTGTATTTGACTAATTTGTAAAAATGTCTCAAATAATAAAAACTGTTTGCGTCGGGCTGACGATGGCGTTAAAAATTAAAAAAAAAACTGAAAGTAAAAAAGCACTAGTGTGAAAAAGTGGCACTTTCCGCACAGTTTGGTAGTTTGGCTTCGATAACGCTCTTTTCGAGCACATGTATTGTAAAATATATTAATCAACTTAATAATATGTACTCTGTACTCACTCATAACCATCACTTGCCAATAAATGACTCTTATTGTTAGTAGCTAGTCGTTTGAAGGTTTTTGGATTGTTGGTAGTGTTGGTACCTATCAATATGACTTTTCTATATTTTGTGTACCTAAATTTTTGACACCAGCCACTTATAGAAAATAGGAGGATCATTATACGACTTTCACACAATAATCAGAAGCTGCCAGCACTCAGTAAGAAGCAGCCGTGGAAATGAATGTTCATTTCTTCTTTGAATGAGAAAAACTTTTTTCCCGCGGTAGGAGAATCACAGGTTAGGTACAGTACACCACTACCTACATCTTTCGAGGTTACATTTATCCAGTCTCGTACGAACATACAAATAACCTACCTGAACACCCCGCCTCTTCCAGCCATTCTACCTCTTCGCAAGCTTTTGATCGTTCATACGGCGAGGAATTATATCACTGCACTTAATTATAAACAGATCGTACTCACACACACACAACATACCGTCTACACAGTACACACACACAATATCTCGTGCACATACATACACATTGAATGATGAGCAAGCTTGCGTTTTTATCTTATACATACTAGGTAAATCCGCAGATTAGCTTGCGGGAATAGTTTTTGGTTTATGATAGAAAGTATATTATCATGTTCTGCACTTATCTAATTTCATCCTTTGTTAAGAGCGTTAACGCCAAATCCGCGACACCAAGTTTAGGTAATTGCAGTGCTCTTTGCACTCACACAGACGCGCGCGTGTCTGTGTGCGTAGAGTTGGTGTGCTCTCTGTCATTATAGTCAAACTAACCCATGTCGCTCCGTTATGTATAATGATACTTACTAATGGTAGGATGTAACAAGACAAACAATTAGATATTATGATAGAATTTGACTAAGTATACGTACCAGATACTCGATAAGTCAATAAATATGTCTGCTGAAAAGTTTAAGTTTTTACTTTTTTATGGCTCTGGTTTAAAGTTAAGACTTACCTATAGGTCCATACTGAGCTAGTGAATAAGCGACATTTCTCGATCTTATATAATATTTAAATTATCTTTAAAATGGTGAAGGTTTCATAAAAATACGCTCGATAGTTTTTGCGTGATTCTCAGTTTTTTATCCGCGTTAGACCTAACTTTAAATTAGACTATGTAATATAAACATAATCTAAGATGTTCACAGGTAAAGTTATAAAGAAAATGCTCTAATTTAACAAATATTTTTTCCAAATCATTAACACTACTTGTTTAGACACGATCTTCAGTTTAATAATTAAAAGTTAAAAATAATTGAAAGTCGGTTATCGTCGCCTTAAGTGTGACAAGCTGAGATTCAAAGCATGTACTTCAAAGAAACTATTTACAGGCACTTCTTCTATATAGTAAGGTATTCTGACTGACTGACCTGGTCAGTCAGAATACGACAATTATTTTAAAACAAAACAAGGTATCAGGACTTCATCCCAGAAGGCATAAAGACCCGTATCCTTATGCCTTCTGGAATGAAGTTCTGACAATGATGAAGGGTTTTTTTGATAAAAAGGCAGAACAGTTTTTAACATGGCACTCACTACAAGGGCCTATCTGAGTAATAAAGTAAAACATAAACTGGAATCGCGGCAGTACACCCAACTCTATAAGGCATTATAGTAATTAAAAGTTAATTGACCGTAAAATATGGCCGCGATCCGGAAATATGTGCACAACAGTTTAATTGAATATGTAACAGCTATTTATAAGGCTGTTCATTATAATGCGCTCTCAACTACGGAGTATCGCATGATGCCATATTGTTTTCTGTTTCATTGATCAATGAATTTGAGTCGGTGAGCTGCTTGATTTTATGGGAGCCTGGTACTGGCGTATTATACTAATATTATGAAAGTAACTCTGTGTGTCTGTCTGTTACCTTTGAACAGATTTGGTTGGGCACCTGGGTTAACAAATAGGATACAGTTTACTGTTTTAGCCCAGTAGTTCGTTCTAGTGAGATAATTTCGTCCTCCACGCCTGGTGAAGCCCCGAGCAAAAGCTAGTATTAAAAAATAGTTACTGACGTACCTACAAAGCTAAATTCTTCCTTTCTTAATTTAATTATTGTTTCCATTCATACCCTTGTCAGAATGGGTAATTTATAATTTTCTTCTTTGGTTAATTAATGCAATAAAATTACTTTAGGAAGAGGTAGAGTTTGAGTTATAAGTAGTTCGTTTATATCGTCACAAATATATTTTTTTTTTAATTTTTTTATTTGTGATGGGTTTGCTCTTGACTCTAGTCTAGGTCAGAGGTGACAGAGACAAAGTCGACGATGGAGTGAGCTTACCCAGAAGAAGCCTGTTCACTCTCACTTTGAAGAGATTAGGGTTGTATACGTTCGGAAACACAGACGCAGGTAGTGAGTTCCACTCTTTTGTTGTGCGCTTAGTGCGAATTGGTGGAATAGCAACCAGGTAGGAATGGTAACTGGCAGTGCGTCTAGATGTCCGATGGTAGAAGGGGGCCGGTGGAATGAGGTCGTGGAGTTCTCGGGCACACTCTCCGAAGTACAATCTGTAGAAGACCGACAAGCAGGCAACCTTGCGGCGATGAGGCAAGCTATGAAGCTTGGCATCCACCAGTTTTACGTCGCCAATGAGCCTCTTAGCTCTGCGTTCCACCGAGTCAAGCGCGGCTAGTTGGTACTTAGCTGATCCATTCCAAAGGTGACTGCAATACTCCATGCAGGATCGGACTTGAAAAAAACTTGGAAGATGTCCAGGCGTAAAGTATCGCTTCACCCTATTTAGGATGCCCAGTTTCTTGGCCGCAGTTTGGGCCTTGTACTCGATGGTGGCGCCGAAGTTGAGACCAGATGTCAACTCCATGCCTAGGAGCTCAAGTCGATCAGTTACAGGAACAGATGTACCCCGAAAAGTAGGAGTTTGGGCGAAACGACTCCTTTTTAATTACCATACTGGCACTTTTTCTGTAAGAAAATCGTTTTATTTCGATGCTAATGAATTCTCTGACTAGAGACTGTCATCCTGTTGTACTTACAACAATGCCCGCCATAATACACTGCTTGCTACCAGACTAACTAACTAACTATCAATGCACACAATGCAATGCAATGCTCTGGACTAACAACATCCCAGTCCAGTTGATACAATGCCAATGAAATACTGTCATTTGGCGTCAGTGCTAACAGCCGCTCAGCTGTCAAGTTTGACAGCTCATCCAGATTATATTGTAACGGACGTTGCTATAGCTGTGTGGACTTGTAATTGTTGTGGTCTCGGTTGACAATAGGGGATTTGATCGCCTGTATCTATGAGTTAATAGGAAGTGACTAATGGCCGTCTCCTCCATCTTCCTAACAGAGGGGCAACAAGACGTCCGCATTATAATCTCAATTTTTTTAAAAAAGAAAAAAAGCTTATAATTTTCCTATATTATTGATAAGATTTTGACATTGATTGTCGCTGAGATAATTGAATTTGAACGTATTTTTGTACTATCGACAAAACGGACGTCTTTACACCTTAAAATTGTTTTTTGTATAGGTACACTGATTCACCCTGCCCCTATGGTGCTTTGTTTTAAATCAAATCAAATCATTTATTTGCTTAATACAGGTGGGTATAAACAGATGTTATAAATAAATATAAAGTACACTGTAACATTACCTAATAAGGTGTGCAAATATTTATATTATTGTTAATTTTATCTAATAATTATTAAAATGACATTACAAAGTTGTTATATTAAAAACAAAAAAAATAAAATAAATACGGAATGCTACAAATGTTTAAAAATAAAAATTGTCAGATGAATTATATAATATAATACATGTCATAGACTTAACACTCAAATAAATTAAATTAAGATATTGGTCCAAGTTAAAATAAAATTATACAGGTGCCAAAGTTCAATTATTATAGCATGTCACCCTATTTTTATTGTCATATTATTATTACTCTTACTCTAAGTGTATATCAATATTCTTATCCTGTAAGTACTCCTTTACACTATAATAACATTCATTCACTAGGAATTTGTGCAGCTTCGACTTGAATTGATGAACAGGTAACTTTTTGACATCACCAGGCAACTTGTTGAAAATCAATGATGCCATACAAATAATACTTTTATTCTACAAATTGCAGCTTGCAAGCAAAATTGGAAAAGCCTGGCGTTTGTCGACAGTACATGAGTTGGTTTTTAGGTTTTTGGCTAGTAGGGTTTTAACAAAGAAAGGTTATCCATTCCTGTCATAATACATGACTGCTTAAAAAGCATAGTTAGTAAGTAGTGTCCTCCTACCAGCTAATAAAACAAACTACGATTACCAATGACACCAATCTGTCTGCTAAGCCTGGTGATTACGTAAAGACTCAAGAGGTCTTAGTTTAGCTGCGAGCATGGTGTCATGGTGCGATGGTGGCTACTGTCAGCTCGCGGCCAGTTAACAGTACTGATGTAAATAAAACGTAAGTTTATACAATAACTTGGATAATTATTTCTAGAATTAGATCTACGTTTTTATATCATGACATTTACGCTTTTTCTCTAAAACTTGTCACCTAATTATTTTTTCTACCTTCTAAATTCGTATTAGCGTTTATCTCGTATGCCATTTTGCTAGAAAACGTTTGCCACAAACCATGCAGGTCATAGTCTCTACAGTACCTGATAGAGGAGTGCGCCGCTGGCATCCGCGGCCTCATCGGCGTAATCGACTAGATGGTGAAAGTTTTTTTTCTCGCAGCCATCAACTAAATCTTGTTTTTCTAGTACAGAACAGTGTAACAAACGAAACTTATTTGACATGCATATCACTAAACTCAGTCCGAAATGAGATATAACAGTTAGAAGTGTGTAAGTATATAGGTATGTAGGTTTGTAGACAATTTTTGACTCCTAGGTTAGTGTCAAGTTGCTACAAAATAGATAGCCGTTATATGGTTTTGGATATACGGTACTGTAGAGGGTCAGAGTCCAATTATATGGAAGTTCCGATATGGAAGATACGTAGTCCGATAATAAATGATACTCGGGCGAACCACAACGAGAGGTATATTTTGTAAAATCAGGTGAATACAATGGCACACTTCTAATATCCTTCTCTAGTCTCAGCTAAAATCGATGTGCCGTCAGGCAAAAACATCCGAACTATCTGTTTTTTTTTTTTAAGAGATAGCTTTATAGGTACTGGCGCAAGTAGTCGAATGTCTGCCAGTACAACATAAGGTTAAGGTACATTGCATGGAACCTTTACAGTAGTGTCACCATCCTCGCCGATGACGCCGCGGCTGCTACCGGCGTACACCTCTAGTATCTAATAGCTGACGCCAGCAGGTCAAGCTACCCGAAACTGTCAAATTTTCCTAATCAACCTTGAACCTAATGCTTTAGCGATAAAGTTGAAAATCTATTAAAGAAATCTGACAGACTGTAGTAGCTTGATGTGCTGCCGTTTGTACTTTAAACCTAATGATAAACAAAACCCATAATCTTTGTAACATAATAAATTCCTCACTTTCACACAAAATTAATTATACTGACATTCAAAATTGCATGCCGAAACAAGCTTACCTGTGTGGAACAAATTAATGCAATCAAATCGATACATATTATAATTAACGAATCAGAAACCACTTACAAACTCATTGGAACGCAAAACGATAATAATTTAATTACTCAAATCGATTTGCTTGTCTAAACCGATTGATCGTTAGAATCGATACTGGTTACCGATTCAATCGAGCGGACTCGCTTTCGGTCACGATTAACGTATCGATATCTATCAACAGTTAATTGTATGATGTAGGGTATAAACTTTCACTAATTTGATGGTGATTATAGTGTATTAAGAGCTTATTTATGTTATGTAATTTAACACTTAGGTTTCTGGTTCCTATGTACTATTACTTGCTATTTTGTGCTTGAATTGCATTGTATATGGCTGCATTCATTCCTAATTCATACAAGGAAAAAACGAGCATAGAACACCCACCTCTCACTGAAAATGCTCACTCTTATAAATTTATACAATTTATGACGTTTTTTCGAGTTCCGTATCTCAATAGGAAAAAAACGGAACCCCTATATGACCACTTCATTGTCCGTCTGTCTGTCTGCCTGTCAAGAACCTTTTTCTCAGGAACACGTAGAGGTATCAATTTGAAATTAATGTCAAATACGTAGGTCTACGGTCCCTTGGAGTTGTAAAAAAATCAAGTTTGTAAGTCAACGCAGTAAAAAAATACTGCAATTTAAGCAGCATATTTTGATACTCGCAAGTAAAACAAGAGTATTTCTACTTTGACCTTGAATCATTAAATATGGCAAGAAGGCTAGGTTTCACAGCACAAGTAAAGGAAAAAGTCCGTAAATGTTAATTTATAGTTTTATCACATAAAAAAATAGTTTTTATCGATTACAAACTTAAATAACATCTTTTTCAACTACGGAACCCTTCATTGTGCGTACGCACTTGGCTGGTTTTTAACCTCTGTTAGTTTGACTTACTAATTACTGTGACATCAAAAAAAGAACCGTGCTTCAAAAGCTAGCCTGTAAATCTCTGAGCCTAATCTTAACTATTTAACCCAAATGACATGAAATCACTACTTATACATAACACCTCAAGAAAAAGCTACCTTGCACCAAAAGTTACGCAGCCTATCCTTACAAACAGTCCCAAAAGAACAAAGGGGGGATGAAATAATTGATTGTTCGTTCTCCCGGGGGTCAGGGGGGAGGGATGACTATCTTCAATGAATAATTGTTCGATTAACGGGGCTTAGTCATTGGCTTCGATCGCCGGCGGCTTAGATAAGCATAGTGATGGACGGGTCGCTCGATGGATCGATGTCAATTTAACGATTTTTTTATTGCGTCGATGTTTTTCGGCAGGTATTTCTGTATTTTTTGGTCAAAACATGTTTTCGTTTAGAAGTATGTTGACGGTCAATTCTCGGTCAATTCTGTTTTATTTCAAGACACTATGAGAATAAAGATTTTCACTTTTCGTAAAACTTGACATTTCTGTTGGTACTTATCCTAAATATTGTCCTTTATGGCTATAAGAGTAGGGGAAGACCAATTAAACGATGGATGGACTGTGTGAAGATGATATCGCTAGAAAGGGGATGACTACCGAGATGACGACTAATAGAGAAGTATGGAAAAAGGGACAAGTTACGCCGACCCCAAATAGATTGGGATAAGGGCAGGAGAATAATGATTTACCCTACGAATAATAAAAGTCTTTTATTATTCGTAGGAGTTATTCTAAATATAGACTTGTCGTGAATGTATAGAGCCGTGCAATTAAATAATTACATGTTTATCGCTACACGATATCAGTGCAGTGTTAATAGTAATTAAATATGGACTTTATAATGTTAATTGATTTATATAGATTTCATGTGAAACACTCGCTTGTATAATAAAATAAACCTGACTCAATAAAGTGGTTGAGCGATCAATTAAATTTGAAAACGTTTTTATTTTAAAACTTATTTGTTTAGTTACGGTTGCTGATATTTCTAGTAATCTAGTTCTTTTTGATGTGTAACATCTTTCCTCTTGCTTTCCTGCAACCTGTGGGAGTAATTTCGTGAAAAAGGACGGAAGTATGTAACAGGAAGCCAGGAAAGCGCGCTATTTGTTTTGACCAATGAGCGCGCGCGGTGCTAGAGTTAGCCGACAGATGGTACGGGTTGGTACGAGATGTCATATGTGACTACTGTAAGGCTCACTCGTTTTTTTATAGCTACAGTATCGATAAAACATATTTACCATCGATATTCCCCCGCCATGTCAAAAAGAAACATTACTTCAAAAATAATAAAACTATCGATATACTTAAATGTATCAACAGTACTCCCCTCTCTACTCAAACCCGTCACTAATAAATAGGGTCGTGTACAATGATCTCGCGAACACGCCGCTTTGCGACGCCGTGTGCCATTGACTGCTCACTGTTTTTGTATTGTGGGCCTTTCAATTAATTGTTTTACTTATTTAGGTACCAATAATTTTGTAAATAAAAGTAGGTAGATGTGTAAGTATTTAATGTAAATGTAAGAGTCACTTACAGAAATAACTTGGTACAAATTCCTTTTCGTTATTTAAGTTAAACCAAAGTTGAGCCAAATGAAAATCTACACAATTTCCAGTTAATTTGGTTATTGGAGACAAAAAGAAAACGATCATTGTTTTATTCTGTTCTGATATCGCAACCCTATCCAAAAATCTGCAATAATAGGATTGTGTGTAGTTCAGCGGCTTTCACTCCCCCATCCTGTATTTTATACTAAAAATACAAACCTCACCCTATTAAACCGTAGACTGTTAGCATTATATCGATGTTGTCCCCTCTCTAGTCAATTGCCTGCACTAATAGGGTCATGTACAATGATCTTGCGAACAAGACGTTTGAGACAGTGCGCTATTGATTGCTGCTTCCTTATTATGTGGGTTGTGTGTACTTATGTATTGTTTTATACTTAGGTATAGTGAGAGTGATGATAATGTTAGTGGGTGAAAGTAGTTCCTATGAGTTAATTTAAGTAAATACAACATTTGAGAAAGATACCTTAACACAGTACAGAAATAAAAATTATGTTAAAAGCAACAAGTTACAATGCGCCTTTTTTAAATTTCGTTTTTGTTGTTGTTTTTTTGTTTCAGTCGAAAGGTTGAATAATTTTGTAGAAAGTCTACAACTCGCACCTAGCTGAGCAACATGTTCCAAAATATAACTTAATCAAAACCCTACTCATACCATGATACCAAACCGAACACGAAACACAAAACCTCAATACACGTATGTGTATTGAGGTTTTGTGTTTCGTGTTTGATTCAGCCCAAAACAACTGAATCATCGACAAATCCCTCGACACTTGCCCGTCCCTACACGGCTGTCCGGACTAATAGGGTCCTGTGCACTGATCTCCCGAACAAAGCGACGCTCCGCGGTAATATTGATTGCCTGAACTACCGTGAACAGCGGGCCTTATGATAGTGATGTTATTGTGTGGCTAATTGATGCGGCGCCACAGTGCTCGGTAATCTGGAAACGTTGTGTTTGATTATAGTCAGTTGGATACTGGATTTAGGACTTGAGATATATTGTTGGTGATCCTAACAGACGGTGTAGATGAGGAAAATTGTTGTTGTTTTTTTTTTGGGTAATATTGGCTCAATTATACAATCAGATAAGTTCTTATTTATTTTTCAAATGGCGGCAGGTCACGGGAAGAATCTGCGACTTCCGCATTCATCATAAACTTCAGGCGCAGTTTAATAAAACAATGGTTAGACCTGGATCTGTCTTGTACGGATCTGATCCATTCAAGACAGATCCAGGTCTAACCATTGTTTTGGGCCGCAAAAGGAATGAATGCAAGGCAATTTCATGCAGCTGCGATGAGAATGCTAAGAGGGATGTGTGGAGTTACGCGAATGGATAGAATAAGAAATTAGTATATAAGAGGAAGTCTGAAAGTGACACCGGTGACTGAAAAATTGTGTGGGTGATACGGAGGAATGCGGAAAATGTCGTGAGGAAAGTTTTGAGTATAAACGATGGATGGACTGTGTGAAAGATGATATGGCTAGAAAGGGAGTGACTACGGAGATGACGACTGATAGAGAAGTATGGAAGAAAAAGACATGTTGCGCCGAGCGCAAGTAAATTCGGGCAAGGGCAGGAGAATGATGATAAGTATTTACTTTTCAGACTATTTACATGTTCAATTATTTTTGCCTAACCAACCTAACCAACAAGCGAATTACATTACATGTTTATGGATGTACCCCCTTCCTAAACGTAAAGTATGTTTTCAATAAATTCTATCTTCACTACTAACTAATTTATAACTGACTAACTTCAGCCCGTAACTTCATTCGCGTGGAAGTCAGTAACATGCAGCCCGTGTTCCATACTCGCTGATAATGTATAAGGTAGCTTTCTATAACTGAAAGATTTTTTTTTTTAAATCGGTAAATTTTGAGTTTATCCATTACAAACAAACTTTTAAAAATATATTTTCTGTGAATAATATTAGTGTAGATATCTTAGACAGGAATAAACTTGTTGCCCGTTTGAAATAAACATAAAACACGTGTAAAATATAACTAAATAACTTAACATTATAGGAATGTCCTTTAAACATTTGCAATTAATTGACATTCCTTCGCTTATTGTTTGATATTTATGCGAGTCGCCCTCGTGTCTGTGTCTCGTTGTGTTACTCTGAGCTGAGCTGAGCTGAACTTGCTGCAATTCCTAGAACTGTGTTTATTACTCACGTATTACTAATTAATAGGAATCTGCTTAGTTAATTTATCAATCGAATTGTCTTTGTAGTTTGTAAGGATGTCGAAACAAGAGCTGGGCTATACAGAAACTGTAAACTAAACGGTGACGTCACAGTATGACGCAGGACATTCCTGAAAACATTTCTTTTGTTACTTGTCTTAATTTTTTGCCAACTACCGCCGCCTGCCGAACTCAGTGACGTGTCAATCAAATTAATAGTGAGACCTACATTTCCAATACAAGGAATACATTTTACCCGACTGTCGAGCTCTGCAAGCTCAGTGACGTGTCAATGATGGAGAAACCTGATCTTGCATTTCTAATACCAGAAATATATTTTACCCGACTGCCGAGCTCCGCAAGCTCAGCGACGTATCAATGGAGATACCTACATTTCCAATAACAGAAATACATTTTACCCGACTGTCGAGCTCTGCAAGCTCAGTGACGTGTCAATGGAGTGACGTACATTTCCAATACCAGGACTACATTTTACCTGAGTGTCGAGCTCTGCAAGCTCAGCTATATATTTACCCGACTGACGAACTCTGCAAGCTCAGCTTTACATTTACCCGACTGACGAACTCTGCAAGCTCAGCTTTACATTTGCCCGACTGTCGAGCTCTGCAAGATCAGCTTTACATTTATCCGACTGTCGAAGTCTGCAAGCTCAGCTTTACATTTACCCGACTGTCAAACTCTGCAAGCTCAGCTTTACATTTACCCGACTGACGAACTCTGCAAGCTCAGCTTTACATTTGTCCGACTGTCGAACTCTGCAAGCTCAGCTTTACATTTACCCGACTGACGAACTCTGCAAGCTCAGCTTTACATTTACCCGACTGACGAACTCTGCAAGCTCAGCTTTACATTTACCCGACTGTCGAACTCTGCAAGCTTAGCTTTACATTTACCCGACTGACGAACTCTGCAAGCTCAGCTTTACATTTACCCGACTGACGAACTCTGCAAGCTCAGCTTTACATTTGTCCGACTGTCGAACTCTGCAAGCTTAGCTATGCATTTACCCGACTGTCGAGCTCTGCAAGCTCAGCCTTACATTTACCCGACTGTCGAGCACTACAAGCTCAGCCTTACATTTACCCGACTGTCGAGCACTACAAGCTCAGCCTTACATTTACCCGACTGTCGAGCACTACAAGCTCAGCCTTACATTTACCCGACTGTCCAGCACTACAAGCTCAGCCTTACATTTACCCGACTGTCCAGCACTACATGCTCAGCCTTACATTTACCCGACTGTCCAGCACTACAAGCTCAGCCTTACATTTACCCGACTGTCGAGCACTACAAGCTCAGCCTTACATTTACCCGACTGTCGAGCACTACAAGCTCAGCCTTACATTTACCCGACTGTCCAGCACTACATGCTCAGCCTTACATTTACCCGACTGTCGAGCACTACAAGCTCAGCCTTACATTTACCCGACTGTCCAGCTCTGCAAGCTCAGCCATACATTTACTCGACTGTCGAGCTCCGCAAGCTCAGCTTTACATTGCTGTTAGTTATTGCCGGAGTTGATTCTCCCTCCTCATTTCTCTGTCTACAACTATCCTACCAAACTCATTCATCTGTCCTTTCCACCAAAGATTACTCCCGATCCCGCGGCAGTAACTCCATCGTAATTCCTCTCGCCCTGCCTACCCACATTTGACACAAACGTCCAATTAGCGCTCCTTTGACATGTAACACTATCAATCCATCTCGGACCTCTGTCCTCTCACTCACACGTACGGCGTTGTTTATATCTGTGTCGGTCACGCGTGCTAATGTGCAATCAATAATAATTATCTTCATGTTTGCAAGCAAGTGGATTGCATTGTGACGTTAGGGTGTGGCCACAGCGGGGGGAAATATTTTTTATGGAGTTCATGGAAAATATTTATCTTGCTCACATTGCACCCTTTTGGAACGTTAATTAGGAGGCCATTAGTCAGCAGTTTACGGAATTTATAGGGCTGGACTTTTCACCGTAGCTAGAACGTAGCCTTTATCACCCACCACGTAGGGGAGGTACATTTATGCAAAAAAAAACGGTACAGACTAATCTGTCATTTTGGCTGCAGTCAAATTTAAAATAAGCTGACAACTGGTGGCGAAATGTGGGGTACTATAGGGGTACACCGCTCACTAACCCTTCCGTGAATACAGACAGACAGTTGGCACCTGGACCTGGAATAATATAAATCCAGGTTAATTCTTCTTATGAAGCCTCTTAACTAAGAATCCGGATAACGTTTAGTCCCATTATACCCCCATCCTAACTAAAGGTGTACTGTGTTGTGTATTATACAGTCGGAGTCAAACGTCACATGTTACCCGGATTAATTTGCTCGGCAATTACATGACGCGCCATTGTGCGGCATGTGTCCGCGCGGCTGTGTGTGTGTATCATACGAGCGCGTTTATCATCTGTGGCGTGAGTGCGTGACCTGTGGTGGTAGGGGTTGGCGCGAATAGATGCACAAAAATTTTGACTAAGTGTGTTGATCCAAAGTTTTTCACTAAAACTAGTCGCTGTTAATACAGTATGCCTACTGTTAGTGAAAACGAGCATCATTCTCTCTTCCTACGCATTTTACTGTTAGTAGATACAACTTTAACTCAGATTTGGGTATCATAGACGGTACAGTGGCCAAGAAACTGTACTAAGACGTGTTGATGTGTTCTTATTTTAAAGGTGGGAGTTTAACGGGGTGATGATAGAAATACGAGAAATTTGTAACTTTATCTCTAACTTTATCAGGTGTGTTAAGGATGCGGTATCTATCCACTTCCTTTCGACAAAACTGCGGTCACTAATCCCTACACCAATCTCATTTGCTATAAAAAATAATAGAAATTTCTCCTGTAACCATCCATAATGTTAATCATTTGTCCATGTTGGCAGTTACTATAGGAGAAATATGTCCGAACTAGCAACGAGTAAAGCCTGCTTTCTCTAATTAGCGCTAACATTCAAATGCACTACTTGACCGACTAATGCGAGCCGATCAATGTAATCAGTGGCGGTGCAATGAACACAGTTTAATCGCAGCAAAGTGCGCAAGCTGATCCATGTGGCCAACGTAATACGGATGAATAGTTGAATAGGTACTCTAATGCGGATCATTTAAACTTTTTTTCTTATCTTTTTATACAGGGTTATTGGTAAAACACCAACAACCTCTTAAGTGGTCATTATTCTCATCATTATGAACAACTTTTACTGTGGGACCAAATCTGAAATCGCGAAAAAAAATCAGCTGTTCAGTACATTTATGTTCGCATAATTCGTCAAAATGTACTGAACAGCTGATTTTTTTTCGCGATTTCAGGTTTGGTCCCATAGTAAAAGTTGGTCATAATGATGAGTAGAACGACCCCTTAAGAGGTTGTTGGTGTTTTACCAATAACCATGTATATAGCCAAAATTCCGAAGAAGCAGACAGCATTTTTTTGACTTACATAAGAAAATGAAATGAAAAATATATAACAATATCTCTTAAATAGTGGTTTAGTCCATAGCTGCCTCAGAATTTTGAAATATGTATGGAATATAAAAAAAGTCCCCTTTAAACCATAAAACTACTAAAAACGCTCAGAACAAAACAGTAAATTTCTAGAATGTAGGTATACCAGAATAAACGCTAGTTCACAAGAAATTAAAATTTCATACTTTAAACAAAAAAAGATATATACAAGACTCAAAATAAGCGTAATTACAATTAGCAAATTGCTACATACATAAGGTCATTCGTGGATCTTTGACAGTCGTTACGGGTTGTCAGAAGCCCGAAACTCTGACAACCAGACTTACCAAGGGGTATCGTATTACCCAGTTAGATACCTACTGGGTTGTGGATGTCAGATAGGCAGTCGCTCCATGTAAAATACTGGTATTCAGCTGCATCCGGTTAGACTGGAAGCCGACCCCAACACAGGATAAAGCTTGGCAGATTGATTGTGATGCGTCACGTTGTTTCAATGCGCTAAGCTTCAGAGGCCTATCACTAAATTGCGTTTTGACAGATTAGGTACAGACGCCAGCACATCAAGCTACTACAATCTGTCAAATTTCTTTAATAGATTTTCAACTTTATCGCTAAAGCATGAGGTTCAAGGTTGATTGGGAAAATTTGACAGTTTCGGGTAGCTTGACCTGCTGGCGTCTGTACCTAATCTGTCAAAACGCAATTTAGTGTTAGGCCTCTGAAGCTTAGCGCATATAGCACATTAAAGTAACAATGGGGGTCCCACAGGGCTCGATTCTTGGTCCTTTCTTGTTTCTTATTTATATTAACGATTTGCCCTACCTCATTAAGGATAATCATGATATAGTTTTGTTTGCGGATGATACTTCACTTTTGTTTAAACTTAAACGTCAGCAGCTGGTTACTGACGATGTAAACAGAGCGATCTCAAAAGTAGTTCACTGGTTCAGTGTTAATAATTTACTCCTTAATGAAAAAAAAAACCAAATGCATTAAGTTTACACTACCTCACGTTAGGCAGGTGAAAACTAACGTGTTGATAAAGGGCGAAGAGTTGAATCCTGAAGATAGCACAGTATTCTTGGGCTTAACTTTGGATGCTAAGCTTCAGTGGGGCCCACATATAGATAAATTGTCAAAAAAGCTAAGCTCCGCAGCATACGCTGTTAGGAAAATTCGTAATTTAACCAACATAGAGACAGCCCGTTTAGTGTACTTTAGCTATTTTCATAGTGTAATGTCGTACGGTATTCTGTTGTGGGGAAATGCAGCCGACATTCAGACTATCTTTGTTTTGCAGAAAAGAGCTGTTCGATGCATTTATAAATTAAGTCCGAGACAATCTCTCAGAGAGAAATTTAAGGTGATTAATATAATGACTTTGCCTTCTCAGTACATTTTTGAAAATCTTTTATATGCCCATAAAAACATTAAATTGTTTAAAAAATACAGTGATATCCACAATATAAATACTAGGAACAAACACAAATTTTGTTGTACCTCCAACAAGGCTCAAGAAAATAGGTGGGTTATTCAGGTGTCAATGTATACGCTTTTATAATAAACTTCCAAGCCACGTTCAAGATCTGAGCCTTAACAAATTCAAATTATTCATTAAACGCAAGTTGTGTCAGAAAGCTTTTTATACCGCTAAAGATTATATTGAGGACAAATAGGCTTGGGATTGAACTGCTCCAGTTTTATTTTATATTATTTTTATTTTTGCATACTGACATGAATGTTGACATGAATATTTACTTTGTAAGTATTATATTATTTTACTTTATTGTGAATGTGAAGACTATGTAGGTCATTGCTTTTTTTTGTGTTTGTTTTATTTTTTCTCTCAGTTATTTTTAATCATGGTCTGGCAGTTTGAGTAATCTATGCGGCCTACCCCAATGTCCTTTCTTTGGTATTGTTCGTCGAATCGTTGAGCTCCTTAAGTTCTGAGTTGAGCTGCGCGATTACTGACAAATGCGTGCACTGACTGGACAGGTCCTCTCAATCTGTGTGGTTCTTTCCTCAAAAGACCATTTCAGACACCAATCTACATGGTCTTCACATGAAGTGACCAAGATTATGTCTGGACTTTATAAGAGACTGTGACCTCTGAGTTTGTTTCGGCCTTTCTTCTCAGAGTAGTCAGATAGGAAACGCCGATCTCATCTAGTTAAAAAAAAAAAATATTGACTTGTAAAAGTGTTTTGTACAAACCTACTTACAGAAATAAAAATCATTTATCATTTATCATTAAAGTTTCAATGGGCGCACAAGAAAACGTTAATACAAAAGAGTAATAATAAAAAAAATCTATTTCAAAATGAAGTTAACTCAAAATTATGGAATAACTTTAATTTCAAAAGTCGGAGTCTTGTGATCTGTATTTTAGATTTTTGCCACCGACTTCCGAATTTGAAGTTATTTCATAATTTTTTGTTAATTTATTTTAAGTCGATTTTTTTAAATTACTTTTTTGTTTCGGAATTTTTAGTTTTATGTAAAAATTGTTTTTTTTTTTTGTAATAAGTAGAAATTACTAGTATTGTCAGTAGAATTTGACCAAGGTTTTTTTTTCCTTTGACGCCACACCCGTAGCTCGTATCAATAAGCCAGGCACTTACATATCCATTATCTTGAAAACTACTGAACGGATTTTGATGAAATTTACGTAACAAAAAGTAAGTAATAAAAGTAAGCGACAAGTCCCGGTTTGCTCTAGGCCCGCTATGCTCGACTCGTAAAATTTCTACTACAAAGTTTCGCTATGCACGAAATTCTTCGATTCGACGTAAACAATGAAAGGTTGGAAAGAACAGTGTTTGAATTCAAGTAAAAAAAAATATAGCGCTATTCGTATATGCGTAAGCTAAAATAAATTATTAGCACTAATTTAAAATTAACATTTCTTTCTTGATAATTAGGTTTTGGTTACATTATTCTTTGCTTTATCTTTCCAAAAAAAAAATATATGGGAGACGGCATCCAAAAAGACTTTCAGGCTGATATATTTCTTTCCGTAGGATCTTGTCAAATTTTTAATTTGGTTGTCGATGGCAATGCTTGATTTTTTCTTGAAGTTTGATTTTCAATGTAGAATTTACTTTTTAAATTGTTAAATATACACTACACTTTTACATCACTGCCCGCGAATGTGATTTCGTGCATAGCGAAACTTTTGACTAGGTATTTTATGAGTCTAGCATAGCGGGGCTAGAGCATAGGGGGACTAGAGCATAGGGGGACTAACCGAAACAAGTAGCAATATAAAAATGTGGTCAGAAGCCGATTAAAAGTTTCGGAGAAACGCGCGGACAAACATACAAAAATATTTATTTCAGCGAAACATTGTGTCGTACATAAATTGAGGCATACAAACATACACCTATAAAATTTTGTATAGTTGTGAAGCCCTAGTAGATTGTTATATGTGAACTTGTTGCAGTTCCAATAATATTACATACATCGTATCAAATTGATAACCTCCTTATTTTAAACCGAGAAAAATCCTCCTTTCGTAAAGTGTGACCCATCGTTCATACTTTACGAAAGGAGGATTTTTGCAATGTAGTGCGGCCCACCCCAATCTACGTTGTGACTTTGAGTTGTACTGTAGTCATAGAGACAGACTTGAAAGCGTGTCGTATAAAGTTAGTTATAAAGTGGCGATGCCGGATGCTGCTAGATTAGTGCAGCGGCTCACATCTGACGAGTCGCGAGTTCGATACCCACATGCAACCATCACTATCAGGAGACCATAAAACGACCATAACCACGACCATAAAGCCACCATAAAGCGACGGAAAAACAGTTTAGAAACCACTATAATTTAAATGGTAAACAATTTTGTTTTTCTAAGGAATTATCTAATGAAGTTTCAAAGCAAATCAAATAGGTGCATTTATATAAACAAATTTGGTCTTCGTTCTCGGGATTACATATTATTATATAACACGTTGAAAATTGAAGCAACCATAAATCAGCCCTGTTACATTTCTACCACAAAATGCAATACAATACGGGGTGCTAACGATCCCCACAAGTGCATCTAGGTGGTGTTGTTTTTATTACGATTACTTTACGAGATAAGTTCACGCCCTGCTCAACTACTTACTTTACGAGATAAGTTCACGCCCTGCTCAACTACTTACTTTACGAGATAAGTTCACGCCCTGCTCAACTACTTACTTTACGAGATAAGTTCACGCCCTGCTCAACTACTTACTTTACGAGATAAGTTCACGGCCTGCTCAACTACTTACTTTACGAGATAAGTTCACGGCCTGCTCAACTACTTACTTTACGAGATAAGTTCACGCCCTGCTCAACTACTTACTTTACGAGATAAGTTCACGCCCTGCTCAACTACTTACTTTACGAGATAAGTTCACGCCCTGCTCAACTACTTACTTTACGATATAAGTTCACGCCCTGCTCAACTACTTACTTTACGAGATAAGTTCACGCCCTGCTCAACTACTTACTTTACGAGATAAGTTCACGCCCTGCTCAACTACTTACTTTACGAGATAAGTTCACGCCTTGCTCAACTACTTACCTACTTTACGAAATAAGTTCACGCCCTGCTCAACTACTTACTTTTCGAGATAAGTTCACGCCCTGCTCAACTACTTACTTTACGATATAAGTTCACGCCCTGCTCAACTACTTACTTTACGATATAAGTTCACGCCTTGCTCAACTACTTACTTTACGAGATAAGTTCACGCCTTGCTCAACTACTTACCTACTTTACGAAATAAGTTCACGCCCTGCTCAACTACTTACTTTACGATATAAGTTCACGCCCTGCTCAACTACCTACTTTACGAGATAAGTTCACGCCTTGCTCAACTACTTACCTACTTTACGAAATAAGTTCACGCCCTGCTCAACTACTTACTTTACGATATTAGTTCACGCCCTGCTCAACTACTTACTTTACGATATTAGTTCACGCCCTGCTCAACTACCTACTTTACGAAATAAGTTCACGCCCTGCTCAACTACTTACTTTACGATATAAGTTCACGCCCTGCTCAACTACTTACTTTACGAGATAAGTTCACGCCTTGCTCAACTACTTACTTTACGAGATAAGTTCATGCCCTGCTCAACTATTTACTTTAGTTAGAGTACTAACTGAGAGTTGATTTTTCAATAGTCAGAAGACTTTTCTCTGAAGAATAAGTTTGTCATATTTTCTATACAAAGCTGTCAAATTGAAATATTTATTCTTCAGATAAGAGTTATCTGACTATTGAAAAATTAGCCATAAGTTATGTGAGTTACAATAAAACCAATACTGGTAATTTGGTCCTACTTTGCTCCTCTACGTGTAATTATGCTCCTGTTCTGTAAAATGTTTTCGCCTATTCTACGTTAAAAATTTTGCAACAATTAATTAAATTATGAACGCATCCGTTTTTATCCATTTTTTCGTTTTTACCCATATCTCGCCAATTTATATCATCCAAAATAGCAAAACATATTATAACTGGAGCAGAGTTTGAATTAGGAAAGCATTAATTTGCTCCAACAGCTTTAACAATGGAGATTACATAGAAACTATATCTAGGAGCAAAGATACCCAACACCATGGGTAATTTTGCTCAGTATTATTTGTCAAAAATAAATTCATAATATACTTCATAATATCTAATTCCCTATATAAATACTTGTCAAATAAGCTATATATCCATAAAATAATACATTAAGTAAATTGTATAGTTGATTTTCTAAAAATAATCATAATTTTCAACATTTGGAGCAAATATTGGAGCAAAGTAGGACCAAATTACGGAAATAAAATAAGCAATTTTATTTATTGGTTTTATTGTAACTCTTTAATTGTTTGTGGTCGTCGTGGTCGGTGAAATTATTTCTGATACTTATTTAAAAAGGCAAAATATTTTTATTCGTGAAAGTATTTGAATGATATTTTGAGATAAATAGATGTTTTATTAGATACCTACTTCGTCAGCCTAGTTTTGACTGCTTGATTGAACCCTTGTCATGAACTAATGACCTTCAAGTTCCTCTCAGTTCATTCTAAATTTCTAAGTTAGTGAACTTAAAACAGAAACGTGATAATCCTCCTCAATAGGGATGATGACTAAAAAATGTTTTTTTGTCCGTCATGTAGATTATTAGAATATATTGGACACGTATTTTTTCTTTCAGAAATCAGAAATCAGAAATCAGAAATCAGAAATATTTTATTTGTGATACATAGGTACAGTGGTTGGACATGTTTTAGATTAAAGTGCGCTATGATCAGCCTATTATAGGCATACAAAAAGAATTAATTATAATTTTTTCATGCAAATGAAGAGCTTATATAAATGATTGTATTATTTCATTATTATAGGAACAAAAGTCAAAATAATTTGTTAGGTAATTGTCAAAATAATTTGTTACATAGATGTCAAAATAATTTGTTATGTCAATATCAAAAATAATTCAGATTTAAATAATGAATTATGATTTGTGATTACAATATAGTTAAAGAAGCAAGTTACGTCATATAACAAAAATTACAATTTTAACATGTCAAAATTTATCTGATAAAAAATCCGATACACTATAATAACATTTTTGACACAGCAAACTTCTCAATTTTTTTTTAAACATATTAATATGTAGATTTTTTAGCTCTTTTGGTAATTTATTAAATATAACTGTTGCCATGTGAAAGACGCTTTTATACATCAGGGCAGTATTCGCTTTTGGAACGCACAGACGACTTTTGTCCCTTTGGTTCCGATTGAAAGCTATAGATGCTAAAGTAAATAGATGAGGATTTTGTTTAACGAAAGCCGCTACTTCAAATATGTACAGTGACGGTAATGGAAGGATACTATGCTCTTTAAAGAAAGGCACACAGCTCACCGTTGATTTTAAACCAAACATAGCCCGAATGCATCGTTTCTGTGCCTTAAAAACGAGATCTTTATCGGTGGAATTCCCCCAAAAGATTATACCATATCTGAGAACAGATGCGACTAGCCCATTATACGCAATTAAAAGGGCACTGGAGTTTATTTTGCTTGCAAGTGTATGTAAGGCATAGGCAGATTTACTAACTCGCTTGCATAATTGTTGAATATGCGGTTTCCAAGTCATTTTCTCATCAATATATAAGCCCAAAAATTTACAATTGTCTACTTCCTCTATTGTTTGCATGTTAAAATTCACATTTTGGTTATTTGGTGCTGGTAAGCGCTGTCTAAAGTCTTCTTCTTGTCTGTCTTTTTCTACGTAATCAAAAGATTACGGCGATACATTGAGTTAAAATGTGGCATGACGTCACGTCTTGGTAGATTTTATATGTAGAAGTGACGTAACAAGCCCCCACTCCCGAACTTTAATGCGAGTTATCCAAGTCATTTTTTATTAATATGATAAAGCAAAAAATACGCGTCTAATATTTTTTTATTATCTGACTGACGGACTAAATAGAATTTCTTATTTTTTAAACCCAGGCATCATCCCTATTCTCCACCTACAAACATCGACATCGACAACATCCGCTCCCTAGTAGTTCCCCCGGGCTGAGATCGATCAGCTCGTAATTAACTGTTTGTTAACCGATACACTCGCACACACTCGTACTCACTCACACAAACTCGTGCTAAGTCGCATGGCAACTGTCACAATTAGGGAGCACCTCTGATTATTGTTACAATATCCGACACAATGAAGGAAGTTCAAGAGCTAATCTTGTGTTTGTTGGAAATCATTGTTAGGTACTATTGCCACGTGCTAATTTAATTAAAGAAATTGATCTATTCATATATTCCTGCTAGCTATTTACATAACTACAGTATTTTTATAACCTTCAGAGGAATATTCGACGACCGTACGCTCATTTAAAGAATCAACCCAAGTAATTTTCTATTCCACCTATTAATAAATTCTCTTCTCTTATTTCCAGGTAAAAATCTGGTTCCAAAATAGAAGAACGAAATGGAAGAAGAAGGACAACGTTTCGAACGCAGAAGTAGCGGAGATGAAGCAACAGAACAAGCCAGAAGACAAGAAGGAAACTCCTCAAGAAGACCCTTTAGCACTAGACATGTCCCGAAAAAATTGTAACAAACTTTTAAGTGAAAAGTTGAGAAGTACAAAAGTGAGCCAAGTTATACCGAAGCCAAGGAAGGTAGAAAAAGGTGTAATATTAGAAACTATATGTGATTCGAATGATATCGAGAGTCGTATATCGATAACTAAGATTACGAATAAGTTATCGAGTACAGACCTATCGGGGGATGGTAAGGTGTCCGTGAAGAGTTTTAACCCTGAGGAAGTTAAAGAGATGAAGTTTGATAGTCTGAGTAATGTTGAGATGTAAACTTTAGGTTAAGGGTTGAACTTGAGATCAGTGACTGCTTTCTTAGAAACCCTTTGGTACATAATACAAGTTTAATTACGAATAATTCTAGACACATACAGTTTCTGGCCAATCAACAGCAATTGACAAAAGTGACGGATTGTCAAACTAATGTTGGTAATACTAATGCTGTCATTGTTTGGCTATTGTTACCTATTTCTGATTGAAATAGGTAACAATAGCCAAAAAAAATTAACTGTAGAAGTTGGTCAATCTGTCACTTTTGTCAGCAAGTTTTTATGTTGATTTGCTTAGGTAGAAACTGCGAGGCGCCCCCGAAGCATGCGTAGTTCATACAAACGAAATACCAAAATAAATTTGTAAATCAAACATATTCTTAAGGCAGTGTGTATTTTATTCCGATTGGATGACAGAATATCTAGTTTCCCCAACATATATTTTGAAAGGACACTGATTTGAAGACGAGATATTATGAGAAATTAAAAATATCTATAGAAAACTTATTTTTCTCATATTTGATGTTTAAATCAATGTTCTTATTTAACATATATTGGGGAACCTAGATATTCTATAATCTAATTGGAGTAAATACACACTACCTTAAGAATATGTTTAATTTAGGTACAAATTATTTTTGTATTTCGTTTGTATGAACTACGCATGCGCCGGGGGCGTCTTAAATTCGTGAAAAGCAAAATTATCAGGGTCATACGGAGATAAATGGATTTGATAGTAGATATTAGGTGTTGTCTGTGTGAGAGAGAATATTAAAGATGACCGATTCAAATTATGATGTTATCGTTTTCATTACAATCTTTGTGGTGACTGATCTATAAGTCTGAGGGCTCCATCTCATTGATTCAAACATAACAGATTGTTTACCTAATATAACTATTAAATAATTTGATATTACCTACATTAGGAAATTCATTGTTTTATCATTTGAAACTTTTGCGAAAATAATTCTGTGAGTTTTAAGAACTTGTAGTAGGTGCTCTACCGTACCTACACTCAAAAAATGTTTGGACGAAAAATAAAGTACAATAATTTTTGGGAGCCCTTTTTGTAAATATTTTTGAGTTTGTGTGGGCTATTAAAGTTTTGAACAAGCTAACGTTGTGTATGTAGTTTAGATACGAATAACTTTTATGTTTCGGTTTGATGTTCGCTAATAACTTAGGAAACTTATAATAACGCCATCTGTTGGACAAATCTCAGAACTAAATGTATACGAGTGTTGCCAGATTAAAACAAAAAAAAAATAGAGCGGTTATTTAAAATAGTGTTTTTAACTTTGTAAGTACAAAATATTTTGTGTTCGTAATTTAATTTGGCAGCACTAATTAGTAGTTTTTTAAGCTTTTGCAGTTTTTATACAGTGATTGTAATAAACTACGTTATGTGTTTATTAATTTTGTGCAATAATCGTATAGTACTCTATTAGATTATAAGTACCTACTTAATTTTGGAAAACTACAAAAAAATAGAACCTATGTTTGAAGTAAGTACCTACATACGATTATGTTGATATTGTATTAGATATTTATTTTATAAGTATGCCATGCTAATTATTATATAACATTATCATAGTCCTTAAAGTACTCATTCAGCTGATAAAATAGTACAAACGAAAATCAATAATAATTGCGCGTTTCTACGCTTCTCATAATCTTACAGACAACTAGTTAAATTGTACAAAACAATACCACATTTATTATTTCTAAGCTATTTACAATGAACCAGGTTAGCTTTAGCACCAAAATGTCAAACACATATATATACATACATACATAAACTCACGTCTTCTTCCCATGGCAGAAACTACACAACGCCACCTGCTACGATCCAAAACACCCTGAAGCAATGTCAAACACCTGTTTACAAAAAAAAAAAACAATGATAGTCGTTACAAACAGCTATTGCTCGCGGCTTTGCCCGCGTGGATGTCGAAAATTATTCCACGGGATAAAAAGTATCCTATGTCCTAACTGTAAGTTGGTCAAACCCTTATTTAGAGCTGAAATTGACTGACTGAAATAATAAAAAAAAAACAGCCAGGCAAAATATGATTTTTAGGTAAGGCTAACGCACATGTGACTCGCAGCAACGCGACATAAAAATCCTCCTACGTCACGTTTGTACATTTTGTATGAACCATATCGCACTACAGGCGCAGGCGCAGGCTGCTCCTGCGCCGCACCCCTCCAGGCGCGTCTGTATTGGAATGTGGCGGCCCTGTGCGCTTGTAATGCGTGCTTGCCTTTAAACAATCAATGTTAACTTATTTATATTAAAATGGTTTCAGAACACCCAGTTTCTGAAAAGTAAAAATTTGCTGACATATTGCAGCAAATTTTTACTTTTCAGAAACTGGGTGTTCTGAAACCATTTTAATATAAATAAGTTAACATTGATTGTTTACTCAAGCAACAAAAGTGTATCAATAAGCATACGACATTGCAGTTAAATATTTTAAAGAAATATCTACTCTGTATTGTGTGCTTCGTAATGTCTTCCCTTCTTTCGCTCAAAAACCGCTTTATTATTGTAATTTATAGAGTACGTTGGGGTACGTCCGGCGTTAGGATAAAACCGTACGAATCAAATTCACGGTTAATTTCGCGATATTTTTTTTATGCTAACAACACTGTTATTTGCCACGACTCAAGGTCAGGCAGAATAAAATGGCGCAGGATTTGAATTGTACGGTCTTATCCTAGCGCTGAACTTACCCCAAAATACTAAATCACCAGTCAATGTTCATTTAACTTAAAAATTTACCACCATCCTTGGCGTTGACTTAACAAGGCTTTTGAGGCAAATAACTAAGTTGTCTGATTCTATTCCTATAAGGCTAAACCGATAAACATACATATTTTCCATTCAAACTAAAAATCTATCAATGGGCCGATTCTAGTGTTCCATAACTAAACTAAAATTAGAGAACCGCTATCTTTTACTGCACGAGAAATGGACGGCTATAGCTATGAACTAAGTTACGCGTTGCGCTTCACCGTGTTTTTAGTCGACAAGTTTTTACGTGTCGTCTAAATTTGTACGGAAATATTAGTGACAGCTCTAATTTACGTCGGCCTTTTTCTTGTTTTATTAGAGAGAAAAAGATAGCAATAGCCTAAATTAAGTTTAGTTTGTACACAATAGAATCGGAACCACTGTCTGTAACACTAATACCTACGAATATTTTTATATTATAATAAAATGCCTTTAGTATGTACGAGCCTAGTTCAGTATTTTCAGAAAAATAACTCGAGAAATATTTTTTGAAGCTTAATAACCTAGTGACCACTGTACATTAGAGAAAAAAAAGTCAAAAACACAAAATTGTAAATTGATATCATTAGAATAATAAAATATTTAGTATTTAGTGTCCGAAGAGCGCTCTACCTACTCTGTGGGATGTAGTCTAGTGTACGGATAGTCAGGATGAAAAATAAATAGTTTTCCATAATTTTAGCTTGTTTTACTACCCCCTTTGTAATGATGCCTGCCACGTTGGTCTAGTGGCCGCCAGCGCTACTGCTGAGCATGAGGTCCTGGGTTCGATTCCCGGGTCGGGCAAAGTGTTGTTGGGTTTCCATGAGAAGTTACTCAGTAGCAGAACGGAGTCTGAATTTGTGGCCGGTTGATGGCAACAGGCTCGTCCCCTGTTACATGGGACTTTTAAATGGCGAACTGTGGGTGTTCTATAGGTATTAACATCAAACACTTATAGCAATGTATATTGCTAATACATTGCTGTAAGTGTTTGAGAAATTTGTCTGCTCAACAACGTAAACAACGCAATGAATATTGTTGAACTGTCAAAATGAAAGGCATTGCTACTACTACTACTAAGTGCGTTACGCAATTACCCTGCAGGTTGGTCTAAACTCTCTAAAGGCAGCGAAGAGGACTGGATTCGATTCTCAGATCAATCTAAATAAAGAGAAGATATGCCAAAGTACAGCTTACAGTAAGGACAGGTTAGTTTAACCAAGGGCATAAGCTTGGCTCAAATGGAGACAGAAGTTTTTCGTCATTAAATTCACACAAAGTTCCGCCAGTACGCGTCTATATCGCCATCTATTATTTACCGAAGGACATACGACGTTCGGTTGTGTGATCGCGACACTTCGGGCAGTTTAAACATTTATCTCGATTTAAGGTCAAAGTAACCCTCAAAGCTCAAAGAAACCATGTCAACTGCTGCTTTATTGTGCTGTACTGGCTGCAAAGAGTATAACTAATAAATAGGGGGATTGGCTGGCTGCAACAGCAACTGCCAATCAAATAACGTGACATGAGTTTCATTTTCAATTCGACTCGTCGTTGATTTGTTTTTGTTGCTTTAGACAAAACGATTACTATTATTTTTGCTATTTATTTAATTTTTTTTATCGATGTTTCGACGAACTTACAAGTTGTAGTAACAAGTTCTTTTTTGTTATAATCTTATTACATACGGCTCACATTTAATAACGCCATCTATTTTATAGCGGCGGTATTATTCAGCCGTCGACTTACGTTTCTAGTTACAGCGCTGTCTATGTTATACTGTTAGAACTAATAACGATGGTTGTATTTTAGATTTCGGATTAATTAAAAAGTAAACAATACCATAATAAGTATTAGTTACACATTACAAAAATACTAAAATGTGTTTCTTCTTAAGATTTTAAAGATAGGCTATGATTGAACGTAATTATTTCGTTAGTAATTCTTCGCAACTCACCTAGATGTCGCTACGTATGATTTCAGTAGAGAAATTAATATCACGCTGTGTCCCAAGGAGGGAAGAAAGTTTAATACGAACACTACCTACCTACTTTATATCCTTTACCCTCTCGCTTACTCTATTGCTTATTTTACATAATCTTATTTTTCTCTTCTAATGCTTTTGTTGGTCTTATTAATTTAACTTCTTTGTTGTTTTGTCGTTTTATAAAATCCCAAAAAACAAGGTTGCAATGCAACAAGTTCATAAGTTTTGGGGGACCGGTTTCATAATAAATATACTGTAGCTCTTTATTAGCTAATAAATATCCATCAACTGAGCGACATTGACCTTGACATCAACCCCAACAGAGCGCTGTCAAGCCGTCAGTTCGGATTGATCAGTCTTACCGTTAATTACTAATTAATGTTTAGAGCAGTTGGTCTCTCTTAATGATGACTACAAGGTCAGTTTTGAAATTGTATTGTTGTATTGTTATGTCTCGGCTTTATACTTTGCCAACGACCATTACCTACGTAGGTATTACTTAATTCATTAATGTTGTATTAGATCTCTTAGGATGTACTTAAGAAGGGCTCATACGATGGTCAAGCCTTACTGAGAAATATAGCATAGGTAACATAGCATCATGCCTGTGTTCCCTGACGGGTCAGACAGAGGAGCAGGTTCCTATACAGGGTTATTGGTAAAACACCAACGACCTCTTAAGGGGTCATTGTACTCATCATTATGAACAACTTTTACTATGGGACCAAACCTGAAATCGCAAAAAAATCTGCTGTTAAGTACATTTTGACGAATAATGCGAACATAAATGTACTGAACAGCTGATTTGTTTTTTCGCGATTGATTGAATTAGGCGGCGCCAAACAAATATTCAACGAAGATCTAACAAGCTATTATACCATTTTATACGCTTTATTTATTTATTTATTTTTTTTTTATTTGTGATGGGTTTGCTCTTGACTCTAGTCTAGGTCAGAGGTGACAGAGACAAAGTCGACGATGGAGTGAGCTTACCCAGAAGAAGCCTGTTCACTCTCACTTTGAAGAGATTAGGGTTGTATACGTTCGGAAACACAGACGCAGGTAGTGAGTTCCACTCTTTTGCTGTGCGCATTATAAAAGACATTTGGAAGCGCTTAGTGCGAATTGGTGGAATAGCAACCAGGTAGGGATGGTAACTGGCAGTGCGTCTAGATGTCCGATGGTAGAAGGGGCCGGTGGAATGAGGTCGTGGAGTTCTCGGGCACACTCTCCGAAGTACAATCTGTAGAAGACCGACAAGCAGGCAACCTTGCGGCGATGAGCCTCTTAGCTCTGCGTTCCACCGAGTCAAGGCCGGCTAGTTGATACTTAAATTAATTTAGGAGTTTAGTTAGACTAAAAGGTTTTTATTTTTCACTTTTCAGTTTTTTTCGTCGGTTTAATTAAAAAAAAAAAGTTTTTTGTTTTTATAAAATTATTTAAACATGTATATAAATATGTGTATCAGGTTGGCGGAATAGTCTTACACCAAGATATGACTTAATGAATTTATTGATAACTTCAATCAGTAATGTAATCCCCAAATAACTCTATTACTCTGGCCCATCTAGTTGGTAGATTGTTGATGCCCTGCGCCCAGAATTCCGGAGGCTGTGCATAAAAGAAAATTAAATTGTCCACTGCCATTTTGAGGTCTTCGTAGTTTTGAAAATTTTGCTCACGCAAATAAAGCTTTAGTGGTCGGAACAAGTGATAGTCGGATGGCGCGAGATCCGATGAGTACGGTGGGTGGGCAACCGGGTGCCATCCAAGTTCTACGATTTTTTGTCGCGTCTCCGAAGTGACATGAGGTCGCGCATTATCATGGAGTAAGTGAATATTTACACGTCTTGGTCGTTTTTCTCTTATTGCGTCAGCCAGTTTCTGAAGCTGTTCGGTATAAATGGAAGTCGTAATCGTCCTTCTCGCAGGGAAAAGCTCGTAATAAAGTGGGCCCTTCGCATCCCACCAAACGGAGAGAAGATGTTTGCGTGAGTGACGGTTCGGCTTTGGCTGCGTTGGTGGCTCTGCGTCATAAGGAAGCCAGACGGCGTACCGTGTGTTGTTATCATAGGGAATCCAGCTCTCATCGCCGGTTACCAGATCTTCAAGAAACTCTTTCCGATGTGGCTGAAAAAGAAACGATTCACAAATACTAACTCTGACTTGACGATGACTGTCAGTTAGTTAATGTGGAATCCATCGTGCCATTACTTTACGATAGCCGAGTTTGTGTAAACGAGCCTCGACGGTCGAATAGAAGAGTCAAGAGTCTCTGCCAAATCGTCTGCCAACGTATTTATTTCTAGATTAGCCTTTAAACAGCGGAGTAATTCCTCATCGTCGAAGGTGATGTTGAAGGGATGGTCGCCCAGGTCGCTCGTGATCTTCAAGAGTTATATCTGCCGATGCGAAGCGAGCAAACCAGCGGCTTATCTTCCATCGCGATACAACACCTTCACCGAACGCTTTGCTGATGTTAGCGGTAGCCACACTCACGTTGTGTCCCTGACGCCACTCGTAAAAGATGATCGTTCGAAGTTGATGTTCACTAATCATTTTCAGAAACTAACCAAATCCTCTCTAGCGCGCCTTTATATACCTACCCTTGATGTGATAGCTTCGAGAACCTTCTACAATATTCTTACGTATCCCAGATCAATAATACTAAATATTCCGGGAAATTCTAGTAATTTACAATTTCTTGTGCAATATTTTTCCGCCAACCTGATATTTATAAGAAATAAAGGATAATAATATCCTGGGACATCACACACGGTCATCTGATCCTAAACTAAGCAGAGCTTGTACTATGGAAACCAGATAACTGATATACAATACTACATACACTACTTTTTTTGTAAATACATACTTATAAAGATAAATTACACCCAGACTCAGGATAAACAGACATGTTCATGCACACAAATGTTTGTCCTGGATGGGAATCGAGCCCACGACCTGCGACATGATAGGTGATATCTTATTCTTAGCCTACCGCGCCATCTGGCCTGTCAATAGTCATTCATTAGGATTACCTGGTCTTACAAGAGATGTTTTGATGACTGTAATGATTATAATTCTGTAAATACATACTTGTTCCGGTCGCGAAACATATTTTAATCACTTGTAAATTGCAAAAAAACGTAAGAAGAACATTTGAATTTCGCGGTCTACCATGTTTAGATCCGGTGTAAAGTGAATTAGTAGTGTAGAGCTTAGGATCAAGAATGTTGCGGGTGCGAATGCAGATTATTGGTGGCTCACATCCACGGATGCGGTTCTGTTTTTTTTTAAGGAATCCGTCAAGGCGGCAAAGTGAAATTCAAAACTTGTCACTTTTTTTTCTTACTTTTTTGCAAATTGTTGCGCTGTTTCGTTGTATGTTGATCACAATTCAATTCGCGGCAGTTATAATAAAATAATTGCAAAATTATAATAATTTAAAAATCAATGTTGGTAGCTCTCGAAATTGAGTGATTTCTCTATTTCGTGAAAATGTGACGATTTCGAGTTATAATGATTGATCTGTTTATATGATTATAATTTCCATTTTGTTGATTATGATTTTATTTATTATATTTTACGCTTTTCTACCCACATCTGCATCCGCATGAGCTCCGCATTCACTAATGTGGATGCGGAATTGCGGAGGAGGAAATAAATGCGGAAGCTCCGCAATTGCGAATGCGAATGCGAATATCCGCAAAATCCCTGGTTATATAAACTGTATAATTCTTATACAGTGTTTATTGCAAATAATTAATTATAGTTACGTAATAATATAATTGTCAAGGAAGATGAGGACAGTCCTACCGTGCGTCCGTATGATACAGTGATTTGGTACTAGCGGGGACTGTGAGGTTAGCCCCAGACAACCTATTCATGTAGTGAAATAATTGCTGCAACAAAAATCAATCTGCCTAGCCTTTTCGCAACTATGTTGGGGTCGGCTTCCAGTCTAACCCGATGCAGCTGAATACCAGTATTTTACATGCAGCGGCTGTCTATCTGACCTTCACAACCCAGTTACTGGGTAATACGATACCCCTTGGTAAGACTGATTGTCAGGCTTTCGAGCTTCTGACGACCCGTAACGACTCTCAAAGTTCCTCGAATTACAATCGAGACCAACGGCTTAACCTGCTTTCCGAGGCACGGAGGAGTCTCGGTATGAAAATATGATCACCCATCCACAAACAAACCCCGTCAAGCGTAGCTTAACCTGATGTATCGACCCGTGCAGCTGTTATTACGTAGCCACGAGCTCCTCAAATAAATAAATTGCTTCAACACGTTGTTATATAGTCACCTATTTTTCGTTTTATTTTTAAGTTAGTAATATGTTATCAAGTAAATAGGCCAGGTTAGTTGAATCTGATAAACATTTAGCCGAAACAGGTCTACTTAGGAAGACTTATTAAAAAAGTACGGGAACTTGGCTAGTTATGGAATTTTGAAAATCTAAGTACCTGTTCAAATCGTAGGTCATTAGTTTTGTGAACTTATAAGAATCACCACGTAGGTCATTAGTTTTTGTGAACTTATAAGAATCACCACGTAGGTCATTAGGTTTTGTGAACTTATAAGAATCACCACGTAGGTTATTAGGTTTTGTGAACTTATAAGAATCACCACGTAGGTCATTAGGTTTTGTGAACTTATAAGAATCACCACTAAAGCTAAGGTACCTACTTTAGAGGTGTACAACAAGCCTCTTCGTTCATATGGCCTATCCCGTCAAACATCGCGATAGCCAAAATAATCCGACTGGCCATTATGCGAGGATTATGTTTGTTATTCGTTATTTAGTGAGAAAGGGACAAAGATAAACATTATTCGGGGAGGCGTTTATGTATAAGAAGGACGCAAGATAAGTGACGCGTCAATTTGTCGGTAAAACAAATACCTTGAGGGGTTTTCTCATAAGAGGATCTTTTATTATTTTAACAAAGATTTTAAAATAGGAAGTTGCTCAAAATAAAGTTGTGAGGACTGTGTTTTTTTGAGTGAGATAAGTGGAGACACGTGTTAACACTGGCGATTGTTTGTCTTCTAACGTCTTCCTGATAGGAAACTAAATTTCTAAACAGATATCTTGAGTTGATTTTTCCTTTTTTCAAAAGTCAATTTGCAATGAGGCGAGCCAAATAGGTCTTTAGTTGACTCTTGAGCGTTTAAAAAAAGTTCATGTAAGTTCTAAAATATGGAAATTGTTTTCTGGGGTTCGTGGCTAAATAATAACGATCGATTGAAGGTTAAGCTATGTATGTCGCGGTCGGTTCGTGGATGGGTGACCATCTATTACATATCGAGACCCCTGCGTGCTTCGGAAAGCACATTAAACCGTTGGTCCCCGCTGTCATTCATAAATCTTTGACAGTCGTTACGGGTCGTCAGAAGCCAAAAAATCTGACAACCAGTCTTACCAAGGGCCATCGTGTTACCCAGTACTTAACTGGGTTGGTGGAAGTCAGATAGGCAGTCGGTCCATGTAAAATATGGTGGTGGTATTCAGCTGCATCCGGTAAGACTAGACGCTAACCCATCAGTAGTTGAATACCAATACAGTTGTTGAATACCAATTTGAAAATCAAGTCTGTGGAACTAAAGATATCATAATGTTTCTTATCACCTTCACTGAAATCAAAGGTTGTCACCCTTGTTCACTTCTACATTGCTAAACCTTGTAAAACCAACTTGCCGCCTGTCAAGTGTGTGTACATGAGCATCCTCCCTTATCCGGCGGAGACCGATCACCGGCGATTACGGCGGGCGCGAGATTAGCCCCCAATTTTAAATTGTTGATTACTTTCCGTCCCCCAACACCCACGCCCCGCGAGCCCCCGACCAGAGCCCCAATGACAGGCTGTTAAATTTTTGAAAAATCTATCTTTTGCTGTACGGTCCGCATAAGATGGGGAATTATTTGTGTGTGGTTTTATAACAAATTATTATATTTTCAGTTAGGGTTAGGTATTTTGAAAATTCAGGAGTTATTCTAGTGAACTGGAAATTGGGTTCTCATTGACCATTACAGTGGATGCTCAAACAGAAAATTGCCATAAAGATTAGATAGTAAACAGTCTGCCGGCGATTCGGTGATTACAGTTTCATATACAGCATCTTTATCTTGGTGGCTGAACAATATTAGCTGAAATATGTTGTTGCCTATTCTATTGCTTTTACGATAACTAAATAGGATGTTTTATTAATAACTAGCTTATGCCTGCGGCTTCGCCCGCGTGAAGGTCGGTAATGATCTCAGGGGAACGTATACTACCGGGATAAAAAGTATCCAGGCCATGGTCGACCCATGTGCCAAATTGCATCCAAATCCGTTCAACCGTTTTAGTGTGAAAGCGTAACAAACAAACAAACTCTCACCTTCGCGTTTATAATATTAGTTAGGATATAGTTACGGCTTATTTAATAAGTGCTCCATACGTTTGCGTTGCTGACGCTACATCCCGTTCATTCGTTCAGTTTATGCGATAATATGAACGTTCCGTTTCTCGCTGAAAACACTTTTATTAGTTTCGGAGTTTAAATTCCTTCAGCTATTTGTTTGTTGTCAACGGAATCCTCATGATTTGAGGAAAGTCATTTCTTAACAACATTTTTGAGGAGGAAATTTGCTATAGATACGTTTATACGTGTATTCTTACAGAAGTCTTATTAGATCTGAGTTTTGTTGTTTTGTCTTATGCTTCATTTTAATTTGAATGTACTACTTAGCAGCTAACTAGTGAGCGTGTTCTACCGAATACCTCAAACATACTTACCTACTTAATAACATAATAGTTGTTTTTGTGTGAATATTGTGTGCCTTAACCTGGGTCAAATAAATTTATTTTCTGTCTTTATTTAATTATTATCTTTTCACCACAGGATAAAAGTTATTTACGTTTACTTAATTAGTTATTAAAAGTAATCTAGTTTATAATATAGTGAACACTGACGAGGAACAGAGCATCTTTCTTGCCTTTATTGGCTGGCTTGAGATTCGCAAGAGCAAACGTGCAGGAGGAAGGAAGTATTCCAGTAAGTGCTGGTAGGGATCTTGACCGTACATCCCGGCTCTGGGATTGTCTTGATAGTCGTGGAATACCTCTCCACTCCTCAATCAGCTCAGGGTATGTTGCCTCTTTGTCGCTATGTCAGTAGGTGTTAGCGACAGTTTCTGAGGGCCCATTATTGAGAGTCAAGTCACCTCCTGCCATTTTTTCCATGTACAATAAAAACATTGATCAGGCAGAGGCCATAGTCCTTTCATAGTTCTAGCTAGCCCGTCCAATTTAGCCATCTTTGTTTCCATCTCCTGCAATGATCCTACCAACAGGGAGTTGTCCTTGGGTGCACTTGCAGAGTGCGTACAGGGATAATCATCGGTTTAAAAGCATCTAATGGGCTTCTGCGAGTTGGTTTCGGCCCCTCGTACGCCTTCCAAAGGTCCAGGGCCCTAGGGTCCCGAGATATGTCAAAGACACTATAATAATAATAAAACATTTATTTTCGGGTATTTACACATAATTTTTACACAAAATTATGACTAGCAGCTACATGGCTTAAATACTGCAAGATAGGACAGTCGAGTTTGTTCGAAATGCCACCCAGGAGACTTGGAGCTAGCACGCACTCTGCGCAACAGGGATGCTGCACGCTTGCGTCTGATGGCATAGAAGCCGTCAGTTTGCGCGTCCACGAATATACCCGAGGCGTAAAAAAAGCGTGGCAGTCCCAACACCATCCTAAATGCATTAACAGCTTTTTGAGTGAAGCCAGTCGACAGTCTAAAGATTACAAGGTATTGCCAAGTACCTATTGCAATAGACAAAACAAGTAAAAGAATATATCTCCAACATGTAGTTGTTTTGTCTAAAGGGGCAACAAATTAGGACCCCATTTAACATCTTGACCACTCAGTTACCCCTATCTAATTGTGCACGATCACACCCCTTACGACTGGTCGTTAGTCGCTGCGATTAGTCGGGCAGTCGCCGGTCTGCACATGTCGGTAAATCTTAACCGTCGTAACGTTAAGTGGGAAAACAAAGGGTAGCAGCCCTGTGGGATATATGGGGGACCCTTTGGATTTGTACTTATAGGTGAATGTCTACTTCTTTTAAGTATTTTCAGATTTAAAGTACACCTCTTTTGACCGTTTGTGGACAAGCCTTAAGCCGACTGACAGGACTTTTAGCAATCTGTTAGTTTTAACGCACCGCTTAATATATCAATATTGACTTGTCCATATTGTACAATATAATATACAATCTAACATTAAAATAAAGTTACAAAAATAATATCCTAACCAACTATAACTATTAAAAAAACTAAAATATGGCGTCGAAAAATTCATCCGCATCGCTGTCGTCTGGTAATGTACCCAAGAGACTGGCGGCATTACCACGTTGTATGGCAATGTTTAGACTCTGGCCAAGGTAAAAGCCTGCCCTTGGAACACGGGATGTGTCAACCAGCCGTTTGGAGACTACCTTGAACAAACCATGAGCACACGGACCCCACGGCCCGAGGGTTTCAACCCCAAACGGTTCGAAAATATAGTTACCGATAAGGATACTTTCGCCGCTTGAGGTTTTCCGCAGCCGCAGCAGCAGCGCCAGCACAGCACGCTGTGGCAAGAAGATGGGATGGCGCAAGAGTATCGACACACGTTGCGTCCCACACTAAAGGCCTACCCACCTTCCATGGAAATAAAGACATGCCGTCCGGTCTCTTGCCATCGTCGCGTGCCAAGCCATTGGGTTCTAATACAGCTGGAACGCCGACGGTGACAAGAGCACGTCGGATGATGTCATTAATATTTGCGTGCCGCGCTAAGCGACCCGCACTCCGGCTGCAAGACAGGCCGTGGTGTCCGAGGCTGTTGACAACTTCGCCACAGTGACAGCGATGAGGAGAACAACAGGGAGCTCCTAGTCGCAGGGAAGCGGCGAGGCGGCAAGTAGTGTCGTCGAACAAAGTGCCTATGTTCGACTATGGTAGTGCATGGAGCCACAAACCCGATTCCCACTTACCCACAGCCAGTAGGCGCGCACGCTCCGTAGTAGTAGCAGACGTGTCAAGTAAATTGGTCTGTACTACTCTGCAGAGCGGCTCATGCCACCGTCTCTGGGAAGATGGATTGTCGGGTAGGTCAGAATTCGGGCAAGCGAGTCTTCAGGCATCCATAGCCTCGGTAAAACAAGGCACATCAAAATTTAATGAATAAATTAATTAATTAACAATTTGTACAATATTATGTAAACTAGTACTTAGGTGACCGTAATTATAATGTAATAAGTACCTAAGATATAATTTCATTTGTAGTAAAAATGCAAATAAAACTCGCTCCAACAACAATAGCAACGTAATAGCAAATGGACTATTACGTGGCTATCAATAAATTATTTCACTAATCGTCACTTCATTGACTCGGCAATTAATTCTGTAACAGTTACAAATTCAATATTTTGCTCTCCAATAAATTACTTTCGGTGCAATAAACAGGCTCATTCACAGGCACCGTTACCAAACACATGCCTGTATCTCGCACCTTTAAAGTGTGCCATTCATGCTGCGCTAAACTTGTGCGATTGTCGCTTTTGTGTGCAAAGTTATTATTTAGTTGGGTAATAAATGACTTTAGTGAATAAAATGGACTTCCTAACCGGATGCTTGGACGTTTTTGTGATATTTTTGAGAATCGGACAGTGTTGAACCTTTAGCGCAATTTTGGTGATCTTTTATAGTTTTATTAATTGGAAGCTTTCAACACAATAGAAATATTTACTAGTGGGTACCTAGTATTTCGTCACTCTCCAGCTTATAGGTTGTAAGTACCAAATTATGATGGCAATAAAAACTTAATAAATGTATATAATATTAGTTTACTGGCTATTAATTTAGTAGGTACCCATAAATTGAAGACTTTTTACTCTTTTACTCACAATGAAAAAGTCTTCAATAACGATACCAAAAGTACCTATGTCACAGTGTTTTCTACCTATATCAGTTACCCACTTAATCTCTTGCATGTAAAGTAAAATGTCGTTAAAAGTCAATCGCGTAATGAATGGCTCTTCACACTTGAGCTATAGTACCTAATCACGCGCGCCATCACGCGCATTCATTGACCGACAATTTGTCTGAACGTAACAATCGGTCGGGAATCGAACCCAGTACAGCAGATGTGTGTATTGACAAATTGTTACAAAAAATAAGTATTTAGCGTTTATTATAGCTTGATTTTATTGTTAAGAGTTCAAGAACACATTACATTGGATGAATTGGTTCCAATGTTGGGGCTAGATGGCGCTACTTGTTTAGTTTGGTGAAATGGTTGAACTGAACACGACTAGATACTTGCAGTGTTTTTTAAAAACACAAAAATATTCATAGATCTACATGTGTGCGACTGTTTTTGTAGTTTTTTTTTAAATTTTTAGTTAAAATCAACATGGATCTCTGCTAAAAATTTAATCGAGGTCGGTTTTGAATTATTTTTTATGCACGTTAACTTTTTATTATAAACTAGCTTCGCCCGCGTGGTATGTCGATAAAAAGTAGTTGGTTTATGTCCTTTATCAGGTCATGGCCTACCCGTGTGCCAATTTCATCCGAATCCGTTAAGTCGTTTTAGCGTGAAAGCATAACAAACAAACAACCAAACTTACTTTCGCATTTACTTATACAGGGTGATTTTTAAAACATGCGACAAAATTTAAGGGGGTGTTCTACCCATCAATATGAACAATTTTTACTATGGGACCAACTCGGAATTCGCAAAAAAAATTCGACCTTTTTATACAAAATGGTCCAATCGGGTATGTGCTTTTACATGGGAAGGTAATTTTTTTTTTTTGCGAATTCTTAGTTGGTCCCATAGTAAAAGTTGTTCATATTGATGGGTAGAACACCCCCTTAAATTTTGTCGCATGTTTTAAAAATCATCCTGTATTAGTTAGGATAGTTGATGATGAAAAACCGGTCTCGACACTCTAGAGTCACAAAATGTATTAGGTTAATTTAAAAAAATACTCTTATTGCACTGCTGAAGTTTCAATAATAATATAATTCATTCACGATTCGAAAGACACGTGGCGCCATCTATTATCATAAGAACGTTATTGTTGTTTTCCTCGGGAACAGTACTTTTTTCGGGATGATAGGTTCGCTATGTCCGTTTCTGTACACCTGACAACGTATATGCAAATTTTCAGGATGATTGTATCAGTGGTTTAGGCGTGAAAAGGTAACAAACTTACTTTTGCATTTACAATATTAGCCCATACATGCCCATAGGGTCGATAACGACCCAAAAGTACTCCATCACTTGTAATGCATCCTAAGCACGAGCTATTCTATTAAATTTAATAACAGCGCCATCTTTTAAAAGACTAAAGAACTGCTTTGAATCACATCTCGGAATAATTATTCCTTAATTATCAACATAATTATGTAAAAATTACAAAAATCTGTTTCAAAAAAGTTCTGGGCATATGTGGGTTAATTAGGTTAGGTATCAACTTCAATATCGATCTCTCTTTACAATAAAAGTTAAGAAGGCTCATTGTTACTTTGTCACCTACTTTAAAAGGCGTAAACTAACAGAATCAATCGACGATTTCTTTTACTGTACTTCGCAAAATATACACAATTATTACTCGCAGCCATTTTACCTTAATCCCATAGAAATGACACGTCCACCTAATCCGATTACCCGTAATAGATCGGCACCACTTTTCACACCGATTGTCCCTAAATATTCAATATTCCACTATAAACATAGTTAACATAAACAGTTGTAGAGACCTTTATTGGTTTGCATAAAGTTTATTTTAGCTTAACGAAGTGTATAGGTAATGTTGGCGGGTGTAATATCACCCACACCATTGTTATGGATACTATAATAGGATTTTGTCGATTTTCCAAAACTGACGTTTCGATTGACAGTTGTGTATGATCGCAATGTGTGTAGTTTTTCTGTAGGTACCTATAAAATGTGTTTTTCGAACATATTTGTGATTGTGTGCTAATGTTAGTATTAATTGGTTTGTGAAGCAATCTGGGACACAATAGGGTTTGTTTGGTTTGACTGTTTAGGACATGATATGTCGCATATGTTGCAACTGAAGCTGACTGAGATGTATTCACATTTTAAATACTTCGTTGTCATAATTTTATTATGTATCTCTAGGTGCATTTGCACTGCGGTTAAAAAAGACGATTATTTAAATACTTAGTCGTCTTTTCCATTTGCAGAGTAAAAAAAAAAATCTTATAATACTATAAGTATTATAAGATTTTTTTTTTACTCTGCAAAAAGCGATTTCGTTGTCCGAAGAACTGGAAATATATTATATTTCCAGTTCTTCGGACAACGAAATCGCTTTTTTAATTAAGAATGCAACCCAATAAACTATTCCAGCTGCAACACCATAATACGATAGGAAATCATCAGGCCGTGACTGGCCTATTTCGGAGCAGTTAGACCGCTTTTCACATAAACATTAACGAATAACAAGCATTAACCACGACGCCTGCTCACACCTATTGGTAACTTTAGACAACATCATCGTCACTACAGCCGCAGCAGATCATCGGTCCACGTTGTAGGAGATCATCCAACGTTACATCTTCCAGTACGCGGTCGCCACTCTAGAACCTTTCGGCCCCATCGGGCATCTGTTCTGCGAGCGATATGCCCTGACCACTGCCACTTAATTTAGGCAATTCCTCAGACTATGTCGGTTACCTTGGTTCTTCTGTGGATCTCTTCATTTCTGATTCGACCACGTAGGGAAACTCCAACCATAGCCCTCTCCATTGCCCTTTAGGTGAATTTTAGCCTTATAATAAGGCCCATTGTGAGCGACCACGTTTCAGTGCCGTAAGTCACCACTGGCAACACGCACGGGTCAAAGACTTTCGTCTTGCGGACTTCATGACTAGATATTTGAATCGTTATATTTCAAGCTATTTTTTTCAAGTACCTATATCCTAACTAATATTATAAATGCGAAAGTAAGTTTGTTTGTTTGTTACCTTTTCACGCCTAAACCACTGAACCGATCATCCTGAAATTTTGCTTAAATATTGTCACGTGTACAAAAACGGACATAGGGTACCTTTCATCCCGAAATAAAGTACTGTTCCCGAGAAAAACAACAATAACCTTCTTATGATCATAGATGGCGCCACGTGTCTTTCGAATCATGATTGAATTATATTGTAATAGAAACCGCTGAACGGATTTGGAAAAAACTTGGCACATGGGTAGACTATGGCCTGGATTAGGACATAGGATACTTTTGATAGCGGTAGTGGGTTCCTGTGGGATAATTTCCGACAAACACGTGGGCGAAGCCGAGGACATAAGCTACTTAATAATAGTGTCCGAGGCAATTTGGAAACCAAAAATTAAATTGAAAAGTCAAGTTGTTACCAGGTTTTGAAACCGCATCTCTGGTATTCAGTAAACGGATACTCACACATCCAGGCCACTCTACTCCACAATACAACATTAAATATAGCACATGCAAATATAAACGGTTGAGTTCAGTGAATTCAAAAGATTATAAAGGTGAATTAAAATAAAACAAACTGCTCATTGTGGCTCCAGACTTACGGCAGTATGATCTGCTTATCAACGTAAATTATGTCCAGATTATGGCAATAAAAACTTATTAAATGTATATATTTGTTTACTGGCAATGTTGCAGCAGCGGTGCAGTGCTGTTAGTCGGGGTTCACATGGCGCTGGAATATGTAGGGTGTTGTGCCGTTTTCTGTGCCATATTATGAACTACTATGACGTATCTGCTCGTTAACTGCATTTTTTTCTTCAGGGGTTAGCGAATTCCAAACGATAACATAAAAGCTCGAAAATGGCTAGATCGATATGAATATTTTTTTTTTTTTTTTGTATTGTTCGCCTCATTACTGGAGTGGTTTAGGAAAAAATGAAATTAGGAAAAACCCAAAGGAACAGCCGGAAAATCGAAATTGAAATTCTGACAGGACGACGTCTGAGTCAGCTAGTGCCTACTTAATATTATGAAACGCTACGCTCTACACAAAAGGGGGAGACAAAAAAAACTGGAGGCTTAGAACAGATAAGTCAAAAGGCTTGAATCATTGCCACATTGGATACCTCGGCTAATCTGGGAAGTAGTTAAACATCTTCACTTAAGTTTCCATTATCAATTTACTATTACTTTACTAACATTCTATCTACTTGACATAACTCGTCCCCATGTAAACGCACTTTATTTAAAACCTGGGCGCTTTAATACCTGCGCAGGAGTCGTACTTTATACCAGCTTAGTTTTATACACACCACAAAACGACACACTTGAACTAAATTAAAATATAATACCTCTGTTTAGCTGGGCATAGAACTTACCGCATGCGACGAATAATTAAATGATTTACTTAGATATTTTTATTATTGTGATGAATGTGATGATCTCTTTGGAAGAGTTTCATTCATCATACCAACCCGTTAACGTCTACTGCTGAGGCTTATTGACATGATCAATAAATATTGCTAAAGTGCTTGTAAAGCAGATTGAAAAAAAAAATGAAATCGACTTCAAAAAAATAAATTAACTTAAAATTGTGAATAAACTTCAATTTCGGAAGTCGGTGTCTTGGGATTTGTATTTTAGTTTTTTTGCCACCAACCGTATTATTTCATAATACGGTTTACAAAGTATTTCATAATTTTGAAGTAATTAGTTTTTTAAGACGATTTTTTTTAAATTACTTACTTTTTTATTTCGTAATTTTTAGTTTTAAGGGAAAACTGAAATATTTGTTTGTAATAAGTAGTTAATAGTTTTGTTGTTAATAGGTATTGCACTAGAATTTAACCAAGGTTATGAGAGATTTCCCTTTGACACCACATCTGGTGGTGTCAAAGGGAAATCGAAAATGTTTTTTGCTTAACCGACTTCCGAAAGGAGGTTATCAATTCGGATGTTTATATATTTTTTATATATATGTTCGGGCATAACTCCGTCATAATTATATAGACGGATTTGCAAAATTCTTTTTTGTTTGAAAGGGTATGCTCTCAAAGTGGTCCCATTGCCTCCAAGTCAGAATCTGGTAAGAGATTCCATGGATTTCGAGGGAAACCCTCAAATTTTACAGGCTCAACCTATAGTGATTTGGGTATTTTTATAGTTACTCGTGCATTTGCTCTCGGAAAGCACCATTTGGTGAAGTGGAACTGATGATGAAGACAACAGATGGCCATGAACTACTCAATTAATAATAATAATAATAATAATAATAATAATAATAATCTTTTATTTCTCTCGTAATCACAAACACAGTACAAAGTCAAGGTAACACTTAATAGAGACTGGTGTCTGTTGTAGGTAAAACCTGTATTACAGATCACCAGGCTTACCGCCATCGGACAACTCATGAATGACCTATGACTGTATTAACCTAACATACAGGTTGTACATAATAAAACACTATTACAAATTAATAACAAAAGTGAAGTGTAACTATATGGGAAATTAAAAACTAAAGTAAAAATGGCTTAACGTTTGATTTGGGAATGAGTGAGTGTGTGTGTGTGTGTGTGTGTGTGTGTGTGTGTGTGTGGGTGTGTGTGTATGGGAGATGGTGTGATGGGTAAGTGTGTGTTAATTGTATATCGTTCCATGCTGGCAAACGTTACCTTAATGGTTTTAATAAACGTTCTGTTGCACTGTAATCAATGCCTTGAAGCCACGAGCAAACTTTTTTCTTGCACTCTGACATAGAAAGAGGATAAATTAACAGCTGCTTGTTCATTTTATTATATAAATATGGACCCAGGAAACCGTAAAAATTATGTGCGAGACTGAACCCATATCTATTTGTAGTGCAGACATCGGTGGTTCTTCTCTTACCAGATATTGTTTCGGGGTCGTAAGAAAGTTCTGAGTGCTTTTTAGTAACTGTCAGTAGAATGAAAAGTTGTCTAACAGTCAGCACCTTATAGCGCTGATAAAGATCAATTATACCTAAGTTTTTCATAGGTTGCGATTCGATTACTTTACTATGGTATGTATGCTCGTCACAATGCATGTGGTGGTGGTGGTGACTTCAGCACGAGCTCCAGTTCTCCTGGTTCTCACCAGGAGAAGTCCCCAACAATTAACATCCCAGCAACGGGAAAAGCAATATTTTGTAAAAGGTGATGAGCAGTTGACATAATTGCTATTGTAACTTAGATAAATTACGAGTGACCCACTAAAAAGTGAAAAATGAATACATTAAAAAAAAAAAGACTAACTTCCAAAAAAAAAATACACTACAAAATGAAAAATAACTTTAATTTCGGAAGTCGGTGGCAAAAAACTAAAATACAGATCTAAAGACACTGACTTCCGAAATTAAAGTTATTTTTCACTTTGTAGTGTTTTTAGTGGTGGTCAAACTGGTGGAACTCAGTCTGTCTGTCTGTCACAGCTAGATATCTCAAGAACTACTAAGGCTATCAACTTGAATTTTGGATTAGTTTTAGATGACGTTTGCCCACCAATTTTTTCAAATAAGAAAGAAATAAAAATGTATACATTTTTTTTTGCAACAGGGACTGAAAGGACGTGGAGGAGTTCGTGGCTAAGTAATAACAGCCGCACGGGTCGATCCATCAGGTTAAGCTACGCTTGCCGGGGTTGGTCTGTGGATGAGTGACCATCTTTACATACCGGGACTTCTCCGTGCCTCGGAAAGCACGTTAAGCCGTTGGTCCCGGCTGTCATTCGTAGATCTTTGACAGTCGTTACGGGTCGTCAGAAGCCCGAAAGTCTGACAACCAGTCTTACCAAGGGGTATCGTATTACCCAGTAACTGGGGTTGTGGAGTTCAGATAGGCAGTCGCTCCATGTAAAATACTGGTATTCAGCTGTATCCGGTTAGACTGGAAGCCGACCCCAACATAGTTGGGGAAAGGCTAGGCAGATGATGGACTGAAAGGATGTCTTAAAAATTCGAGTGCTACTAACACTAGGGCACTAGGGCTACTCGGGCATGTCGGGTACTCGTATCATATGAAAGAGCGCTGTTTGCACATTCTCATTTTTTTTTTCTTTTTATTAGGCCGCATAGTTTTCGACTTTTGATGAAAAATGTGAATAATAAAAATACCATTCCCCCTATCTCCGAAGTTTGCTTAGAGAAAAATCTGAAATTATTCTGTGTGATAAAAGTTTATGTAAAGATTACAGGAAAAATAAAACGATGCCTGTAAATAGCACACTTTTTTATATATGACTAGCAGCGCCCCGCGGTTTCATCCGCGTAAGTCTCGAACTCGTAAGAATATCGGGATAAAAGTATCTATGTGTTAATCCAGGTTATAAACTATCTGTGTGCTAAATCTCATGAATATCCGTTCAGTAGTTTTTGCGTGAAAGAGTAACAAACATCCATCCATCCTCACAAACTTCCGCATTTATAATATTAAGTATGATAGTAGGATAATCCTCGTTTATACGAATTTGACCAATATTACACCAACCTCTTGTAATATACCTAAACGATCATGACGTGAAGAGAGAACCATGTACCGAAAAGCATTCAACCATTATAATGCAGCTACCGTCATGCACACTTACATAACTCAAGCAGGCATTACGTAGGTATATAATATACGTATATACATAATGTACCGTTTCCGTAACTCCTCACGTCATATCACCAAATATTACAAAAATCGGAACAATAACCCTAAATTGATGCATGTTTTAATTTCCTTAACATGTCGATACGCACAGAAAACATTACTTATTAAACAAAGTCGGATTTTATTTGCTGTGAGTGAGAAATATGCTTGCTTTGTGCAACATTCGCGGAGTACGATCGACAGAACAGACTTATGTGTACTTAATTGTATTATGTTTTAAATATTGGAAGAAAATGGAAATACCTTTGTTTGTTTTGGTAAGATTTTCTCTTATATAGGTATTTTCTACATTCATAATATTATCTTATGTTTAATAATCCTCTTCTGAATTCTGCCAAACCAACTAGGGCTAACATGACAAGCGCAAGATCACTCCTTTTCTCGATTTGTCGAAATTTGTCTGATTCTGACGTCCGCGTCATTATAATGCCTAACTACCGTGAGGCTCGAGAAAACTCAGAAAAGGCACTTTGACACTTCTTTATCTCGCGACGAGAGAACGATGTAGCAAGTTATAATTATGTTGCGAAGGTTTGATATTGCCATACAACTAAGTACAATTATGAAACTGCCATGTTATTTTGGAGTAAATTTTTGTATCTCAATTTTGTCTACTTTTCTCGTCGTCAAAATCTTCTTTCCTAAAGATAGATATCCTATGTGTTACGTAGTCATAGTGACCAAACAATTGTTTTAAATAATTTTGTATTACATAGTCTGTCATAAGCAATACTTAGTCTTTGGGTATGTTTCACTGTTTGGTCCCTCAGTGAACTTTTACTGCCTCTTTAAATTAATCATCCTAACTTAAGTCTGATGACTGTACCCGACAGAGTCCATAATTATTTCTAAAAATAATACTCACCACCATTAGACATTATGGATTGCAATAAAAATATTTGAATTGAATTGAATTGACTTTGTTCCCCATGTTAATAATGTAAAGATTTTAATACCTAGACGAAACTGTTCCGAAACTGAACCGAATTGAGCCAAATGATTTCTAATCCTGGGATGGATTTGGAGCTTGGTTTTTTAATTTTTGATTACGGTTAAATTATGTAGCTAATACAAAAATGTTTACACACTATGGACACTCTAACCGTGATGATCTTAAAAATTAACTAAACGATAAATTAATTTATTTTTACACTCACAAAATTAGGTTACGTCAAAAGCATCTCATTTGTTATTAACACAACATAATATTATAGTCATGTTATTGCGAACAGGTATTAATTTCTTTCGCATTACGTTTACAGGTATTACAAATTGAATTTAACGCTGCGCTGAACAATCGTGGTTACAATGGCAACCCGTTGATTCCGTCAGCACGTTTTACGAATTCTGGACAAACTCGAAGACTTCTAGAGTCTGACAGTCAGCCACTGTCTTCAAGAGATATACCAGATAGTGACAGTGAACAATCATATGATGAATATTCTAGCTTTGAAGACTACAGTTTTAGATCAGTCCAACCACTACAAAGCAGTCTAAATCAGAGGCGAAATGATTATCTAAGATACAACAATGGACCAGAAAACGATGCTAGCCTCGAATCAGCCCCTGTCGTTAGAATTAACTCTAATAATTATGCTGATAGCATTCAATCATCTTCTTCCTTATCACGTCGGATAGATTCGAACCTCAAACGACCATACTTAAGATATGGAGCATCAAAACTTAGACAGGGTCAAATTCGCACATATTATAGAAGACCAAACGATGACTTAAGCCTTGAAGTTTCATCTTTAAAAAGTAATTACCCTGAGGATGCATCTCATCTAGGAGAAGAGGCCAGCTATCTTCGATCACTTCTGTCACTTAACGAACAACCAAATAATAGAAGAGGCCAAAATCGCAAATACTATAGAAAAACAAACAGCTTAAGCCCTGATGTCACCTATTCACCTATTGATAAATTAGATCCTGATGAAGATGCTGTCAATAGTCTGTTGAGTTCTCCAAACAGGAGACGAAATTACCGCAATGGATATAATAATCACTATGATTTACGTATCCGCGAGCCGTCTTCTTTAAAAGATATTCCCGAAGCCTATATAATAATAATATAATAATATAACTTTATTTCAGACTAAAGTCCATAGTTGTGTTAGTATTTGGTGTTAGTAACAATATTACTTAAGTAACTAGGTTAGTATTGTTAGTTTTTATAATTTCTTAACTTAATTTATTATTATATCAGACCTAAGACTGTCCGCACCCAGTGACTCTGGAAGGGGCAGTCCGGTCTAGCGACGATCGTTTTTAAAATGCTGTTTTCACTACCATGCAGACGCTGTAGTAAGGAGAACGCTTTCTTTCGCATGATAGCGTGAAAACTATCTATGCGAGCCTCCGCGAACATTCCCGACGCGCTACAGCGCCATGGCAGTCCCAACAGCATCCTGAAGGCATTATTAAATTGAACACGCAGGGCATTGTAGGCTCGACGCGTATATGACACCCACAGGCCGCTCGTGTAAAACGATTGACAGTACGCCTTAAAAAGAGTTACTTTGACGTCTGTAGTACAACGAGCGAACCTGCGGGCAAGCATATTGCTCCTCACAGACAATGCCCTGCGCTCCCTCTCTATGTCTCCGTCGTCCCTTAGGTCGCTCGTGACAATGTGGCCGAGGTACCTAAAGCTACTGACAATATTTAGCGGTACGCCATTGAGACTTATGGGCGGAACACTGCGCGGCTGTTGCTGAGGCGCTTTAAATACAAGAAGCTCACTCTTTTTCGAGTTGTATATCAAGCCGTGCTCCTCCGCATAAGCCTCGCAGATCGACAGCAACTTCTTCAAACCACCTATCGATGGACTGAGCAGCACCATATCGTCCGCATAGCTTATATTATTCACACATGTTCCGTCAATGTGGCAGCCGACATGTGTACTGCTCAGTCGCTCGATAAGCCGGTCGATATACAGATTAAATAGCAGTGGGGAGCTTAACCCCCCCTGTCTAACTCCGCATTCCAGCCTGTACTCGTCCGACAGAGTACCCACCCACCTCACTCGGTTCTTTTGGTTAGAGTACCAATATTTTAGGAGGGAGGTGTACTCCGCCGATACACCCGTGTACCTCAACCTGTCCCACAGTATATCATATGTAACCAGATCAAAAGCTTTTGACAGGTCGAGGAAACACGCATATACCGGCGTCTTCCTCGCTGTGTAGTACATGACAGTTCGTTTCAGACTCAGAATAGCACTCTCTGTTGACACTCCCGCTTTGAACCCGAATTGGGCATCGTGCAACTTAACCTGTGCAGTGAGGCGACTATTCAGCAGACTATCAAGCACCTTGGCTGTTGTGGTAGCGAGTGAGATGGGCCGATAGTTACCTATATCAGACGTATCACCCGTTTTATTTTTAACTATCGGAACGACTATCGTCCGCATTAGCGGCTCCGGCAAATATGAGTGACCTATGCACAGACTGAAAAACATAGACAGTACTCGCGGCAGATGAACCCCTGCATATTTAAAATGCTCGATACTGAGCCCATCGTGGCCGGGAGATTTTCCATGCTGCATTTTTCTAATAATCCTAGCCACACTCGTCGCAGGTATCTTTACATTCTGCCCGGTCACAACGGGCCCACCATCGCTCACCTCACCAGACGTGGGACCTAAGGACGACCGCACAGTAAAGTGTTCCCTAAAAGCCTCGGCAATGTTCTTGTGGTCAGCAGAACCGCCGACACTCATCGGGAAGCTAGGCCTACCGTTCATTTTCTTAGTATTTTTCCAGAAATTTTTAAAATCCTTAGAGGAGTGATCGGATGCAAGAATGTCCATTTGAAGTTGCTCTTGCCTACTCTGACACCATTTTAATTTAGCTTTAAAATGTTTCCTTGCCTCCGACATCTCATCAAAGATTCTACCATTAGCTGGTCGCCCAGCTAAATTCCACAATTGAAATTTAAGCCGCGCCTCCCGATGTGGACCCGCTACGTGCTTATTCCACCCAATAACACAACCTCCCTGTCTGCGACACTGCGTTCTATGTGTTTGAATGGCTGCTCGTGACAGCGTACCAGTAATTTGCTCATACAATTTATCAAGAACCGAGTGATGTTCCTTGTTAGTACAAAAACCATCACAACATTCACTCAATTCCTGCGGAAAATCTATCAACCGTAGTTTAGAATGACAAATGTTATGGTATTGGTTAATTTGATGTTTGTGTCTTTCGCCCCATACAACACGGTTTATAGGTTTTTCCGCTATCAAGTCATTAAATTTAGGCTTAAGCTTATTTAGATTACATTCCACTACGAGTGGATAATGGTCCGACCAATACACGTCGTAGAGCACAGACACACTAACGACTGAATCTCGTGCTGACTCTGTGATGATGCAGTGGTCCAACCATCTAGTACAGCCGTGAGCATCACTATAAAACGTATAAGAAGTTTTAGGGCACATATTTAAATCTATGCAAAGCCAATCAAGATCCATACAAAAATCTAACATTTCATTGCAAAACAACTCATTTGGGTGGGCATTAAAGTCACCTAGTATATAAAAAGCCTCAACTCCATTGTTCTCCTCCACTTCAATTACGGATCGAATCGCACCAAAACACGCGGTAAACTCAGGTAGATTGTCGTACGAGTTTGTAGGCATATATACACTAAAGAGTACTGCTGACCTACCACACACAGCTATCTTTATCGCACAGACTCGCACGTTATTACATTCTATCACGGACACAGACTCAAACGCACTTTTACGCCATAACAGCGCCACGCCACCATATGGCCTCCCGCAGAGCATACCCGCCGCAGTGTCAACCGCGGACGTGCCGGTGCTTCCGAACTTGTCGTCGATTGTGTTGAGCAGTGGCAAGTCATGCGGCAACAACCAGGTCTCCTGGAGGGCTACCACATCGGCTGCCAGACATAACGCTCTGATTCCTTCTAAAGATCTCTTCATAGATTTACAATTGAAACTTATTATTTTACTGTAATGATTATCCATCAAATATTATTATTAATTCTTTCTGCACTACTTTCAAAGCCCTTGCTCTTATCTCTGCTCTCATAAAAGTTCACAAAACGCCTGAACGATATGCCTGAAGGCCATAACTTGTCATCCAGAAACGTGGCGATTTTATATTTTGTAACGAAGAGTTTGTAGGCGTTATAGTTCCTTTCTTGCCTCATTTTGATTTTTACCAACGAAACTGTTTCTCGCGTTTTCTCGTATATGTAATTAATAATATCTTGTTCAGCTACGTCCCTATGAACGTTAGATATAAATAGTGGCACTTTCGTGTCCGCCGCTTTGAACCTGGAGCTATTCTCACCACAATCAGTAACCGCACTACCTCTCTGACTAATAAAACGATTTTTAAATCTCTTTCTCTGTACCACATGCCAAGCCTCACCCTTCTCTGGCACCTTCCATTCACCCTCTTTCTGAATTACCTCGGCAAAGGAGACGTGTTTCGGCGGCGATAGGGCATTATTAGTTTTGTTATTAGTCTCCTTATCGTTTACAATAACAGTACTCACTAACCTGTCAGTGCGCTCCACAGCTGTTCCATTCACCGTAGCTAGAATCGGTCGCTCCGCGTTATCATCAGTAACAGCGCTCGTGCAGCGGCGCAACACACACTCACCCTCCGTCTCAGTCCCGCTCTCTGCGCTGCCACATCTCACCTTCTCAATCACTCCTGTCTCGCTAATAGGCGATGAGTGACAAGAACGCATAGATTTGCTCATTGATTTGTGTGAAAGAGATGAACACTCATTGGGCTCGTTGACTTCGTCAGTGAATGATACATTGTTGCATGACGTTGATAGTGCCATCGGTCCGCTGTCAATCGTGTTATTTAATCCACCTCCCCTTTTTCTATTAACATTTTGCTCTTGAATTAAAAATGAATTCTCTTTATAATGTACTATCATATGAGATTTTAATTCAGTTTTAGATACGTAATTATGTGGAATGTCATGCACGGATTTCTCTAAAAGAACTATTCTCTTGAGTAAGGGCGTCACATCTACATGATCAAATGTGACGGGTGGGAGTTTTTCTAAATTTTTAGCCACAAAAATAGGTACCTGTTCGGGGTCCGTTTCTTTAAATAGGCAGATAATGTCCTCAATATTCCGCAATGTCTTCCCTTGACGTTTTCTCGTTTTCAACCGTTTACTCACCGATTCAAATAGTAACGATTTCGCTACTTCAATCTCATCAGAACTAAAAGCACTTTCACATATCTGTACGAGGCTTTCTTCCGTCATAACATCTATTTTATTTTGAACAAAAGCTAAAACTTCACTAATCACAATATTACAATTAGAACATTTTAATCTCTTCGATGCGTTATCCATCGTCGTAGCAGGGGTCAACAACCTTGCGTGCGCTCAATATCACGGTCACGACCGAACTGTCAATATAGATACAATTTTTCTTGTAACTGATTATGATAAACCAGATGAAATACCCATCGGGAAACCAAAACTAGGAAGCGCGGAATCAACAGATCTTGGTAATAACAATCTTTACAATAGAAGACATGGTGATGGATATAACCTTGATGACGACATTTCTAATAATCTGGCACCCTTCCGTGGACTCAAACCACGTTTAAGAAGTCGTAAATTGACAAATGATAGTCCGTTAACTCGAAAGTTTAATAATAAAAGTGATGACAACGCTGGTCTTGAATCGTCATTGAATGATGAATTGTTTCCCAATAGCGATAAAACTGGACAATTAACACTTTTGCGCTTAGCAAGCTTGGAGGATTTGCACCTCGAGTCTCCATTGCTAAGAAGCGGTAATCGGAAAAATCATAATAATAGAAAAACTAATCGCAGTAACTTGCGGAGACTTTCGCTGTCATCTCATAACAAACTAAATCCTGATAAAGGAGTCGCCTCAGATTTGTCAGAATTACTTTCAGAGACTTTAGATGAATTAAACTTCGTACCAGTAACTTTAAGAAAGACTGGACCATCAAATAATAAGTACAGTAGAAGAGAAAATAATAGGCTTAGTGCTGAAGAGGATAATCTTAGCAATCTTGCCATTTTACGTTTAGAAATTGTTGATAATCCAAACGCAAAATTACCACTTCGAAGATACCATAAACTGACCAATCGTAGTAACAATATAAATCTAAGAAAACACGGGAATAACAGAGAAGCTCTTAAAAAGTTGTTTGGTGATAATCCTGTTAAGAATTTAGTACCTTATCATGAAGTCAGAGGTAACAAACATCCTAACAATAGAATAAATGAGAAACTAAATAATAATAGGAGATATGATTTCCCTGATGAGTTCAGTCTGCACACGTTGTTCAACTTCCGACGAGAAGCTCATGATGACACACTGGATCTTGATGACAACTTTTCAAGTGAATTATCAGTCTTACATTCAACAAACCAGGACCAATTCAGTCTTGAAACCCCACTGCTCAAAAGTTCTGATGAAAATCCATCCAAGTCAAAGGATACTGATTATACACTACATTTTGAATTCCCATGGAACGACCCCCTGTGCTCTAATGGTGATAAAGGTAAATCACAGAGAAGGAGCCATAAACAAAAAGATATTGACCCACTGAGCCCTAATAAAAATAAAACTGGTGAACTCAGATCACAAACTCAGTTAAGAAGCCCCGAACAAAAAGATAACACTAAAGTTACTACCGATACACTACATCCTGAGTTTCCATGGAATGACCAACTGAGCCCTATCCAGGCTAAAACCAGTAATCTATCAGTACTTCGTAAACTATCACAGTTAAAAAGTCCCAAAGAAAAATATATCAATAAGGATACTACTGATATACTGCACCTAGAATTTCCGTGGAATGATCAACTGAGCTCTAATAATGGCAAAAGCAGTAAACTATCTGCTCTTTCTGGACTCAGATCAAAATCACAGTCAAGGAACTCTAAAAAAAAAGATAATGCTAAAGATACTATTGATACCTTGCATCTTGAATTTCCATGGAATGACCAACTGAGCCCTAGCAAAGATAAAACTAGCAATCTATTAGCACTTCGTATACTCAAATCACGGTTAAGAAGCCCTGAAGAAAAAGATATCACTAAAGATTCACTGCAACTTGAATTTCTGTGGAATGATCAACTGAACTCTGATAATGACAAAAATAGTAAACTATCTGCTCACAGATCAAAATCACAGTTAAGAAGCCCCGAAGAAAAAGATAATGCTAAGGATACTACTGATACATTGCATCTTGAATTCCCAGGGAATGAATCATTGAGCCCCGAAAATGTTAAAACCAGCAATCTATCTTCACTTCGTGAACTGAAATCACAGTTAAGAAGCTCTGAACAAAAAGATAACATCAAGTATACCTCTGATACACTACACCTGGAATTCCCATGGAACGACCAATTGAGACCTAATGAGTATAAAGGAAAATCACAATTAAGGAGCCATAAACAAAAAGATAACACCAAGGATACTTCTGATACACTACATCTTGAGTTTCCGTGGAACGACGATCTAAGTTCTGAAGAAAATCAAACTGGTGACCTGAAATCACAATCAGTTTTAAGGAGCCAATCAAATGGTCATCAAGATAAAGAGTCAAAAGACGAGCTTCAACTTGAGTTCCCTTGGAATGACAAGCAAAGTCCTGATAAACATTCTAGTAAAAAGACAGCTGTCCGTACACCTGACCCGTTCTACGTCCATCCGTACTTGAGAAACAGAAATATAAAAAAACATCCAAATTATTTCAGCCGATCATACGACGAGTTCACCGAAGGCATAAGGTTAAAAAAACTTAAAGATAGTCCATCTGAGACACATCTGAGGCACTCTAATAGAAGATTCTATGAAACCCAAAACCTGAGAGTGCTACCTCTCGCTAGAGAAGATTTTGAAAACGATACAGTTTTTAGAGATATCGAAGAAGATCCTGGTACCGTTATTAAGTATCCTTTAGATAGAATAAGACTTAGCATTCAAGCTAAGGGGTCCCCACCGCTTGTGACCACTAACGGAAAGACCAAATGATACCGAGTCCATATTGAACTTTATTGAAGACAAAAACGACAGAGCAACTTATAATGATACTATTATATTTCCAAAGAATTGATATCGGTCTTTCATCGTAGTTATCATCTAGATAGGTGAAATAAAAATGTGAGATTAAGGGGAAAGCGTCAGGGTAGCCCGCGAAATTCAATTTTCTTACGTTTTTTGCAATTGGCAAGTCAGTATTAAGTTGTATGTTAAATAAAGTATGATTTGCGGCCGTCACAAATATGTATGTATTTACAGAATTATAATCATTAGAATCACTAATACAACTCCTTAAGTTAGTATAATCCTGAAATGTCAAGTTTTCCTGAAATAGTCATTCATTAGGATTACCTGGTCTTAAAGAGTTGTATTTATCACTTTAATGATTCTAATTATGTAAATAAGTATTATAGATACTTGTTACGGCCGCAAATTATATTTTGATCAACGAACAATCTAATACCGACTTGTAAATTGCAAAAAACGTATGAAAATTTTAATTTCGCGGGCTACCTTGACGCTTTCGCCTTAAGGTGATATTATTATTTATTTAATGTGAAGTAAGTTCTTGACTATGGGAACAGAAGACTTTTCAGCATGAGGATATAAGGAATTATAAGTATCTACTCTGGAACAGTGAAAAAATAAAATGAATACTTTTCAGGGTTTATTACATATCATAAATATTTGTTACTTTTGGTAAAACCTGGTAAACTATTACTTCTCTAATTCTTCGATCATCGGAAATTGGGAGTATTAGAATATTTATATAAAATATGTAGGGGGGAGCCTGCCTATTATTGTAACAATAGATAAACATGTATTTAATTTTTTTAAATTATTTTTAATTGTTACAAATAAAAACTAAAGTAAGAGTGCCTGAATGTTTAATTTTTAAATCTTTTAGGGCTGATTTTGCAATAGTCAAATAACTTTTATCTGAAGAATAAATTTGACAGTTTGACATATTTTATGTACAAAAGTTGTGAAACCGCTATTCAAAATTAATTAATTTACGTTACACGTCCATGTGTCACAGAAATTCATACGTGTACCAAATTTCAACCTAATCGGTCCATTAGATTTGGAGCAAATTGGCTGTGATAGACGGACAGACAGACAGACACACGAGTGATCCTATAAGAGATCCATTTTTTCCTTTTGAGGTACGGAACCCTAAATATTAGCCCTAAGTCAACAAGCACTATGTTGACCAGCGAATGTCCAAGATGATGTTTAGCTTGCAGTAAATCACTCGTTTCACAATTATATTTTATTATTTATTTTCTGTAACTAGTGTTCTCTAGTGGATAAATCTTCCAGACAGAGAGATAGGGCAGCTAAAGCTGTTTCAATATGTCTAATCATAACTTTATGTACCATCATGAGAAATCCTCTAACAAAGAATGGTGATTACAGTCAATCCTCCCGAACTTTACAATTAAATTCACATATACTGAAATCTGTCATTAATTAAAGATAATAACTGCCACCCATCATTTCCCCGACCTTATCATACACAACTTAACCTCACAAAGGGTATATAGTGGTCATTAATTCGGAGCATAAGTAGCGGTCGCCAGTGATCAGGTAGCGCGTTCTACGCCGTGCAGGGTAAAAAGAAAAAGGGCTAAGTTGAGTCTGATAAATGACCGTCTATTGTCGGCTACTGGTATTGACGGAGAATCCGGTAGGCTGCTTCAATATGTGGTTCCGTAGGTTAGTTAATTTTTTTTTTTTTTGACAAATACGAAATCCTTCGGTACGGTACGGATTCTATTCAGCCTTATTTAGCTGTTGAGTGCAGTCAATGAAAAGATAAACCCGTTTCTCTGTGCTGTGCATGCAGGTTAATAATTTATTTTTTATTAATTTCTTACCAACTAAACACAGAGTCTTCGTCATAATATAAGATCACGCATGTATCTTAATTATAGGAAAGCACGGCATTATCAATTAGCGCCGTATATATATACAAAAAAAAAACAAATAAAAAAGAGGTGAATAGTACGGTCGTTATAGCTTACAAATACTAGGTATTTTTTATAATACTTAACGATTTACATTTTATTACATATATGTACATAATTTACCACTGATACATCAATATCGCAACTCGCTATCGCCATCGTAGATATTATCCTGGACGATTATCCCGCCATCTTTTGAAGGTCGAATCCGCGAATTTAACAGCAAGATTTAAATAAACCGTTACATTTTAAAATACCCCAAACTAAATCCTCACTTACAAACAACCCTATTCCAAATCTATAAATATAAAATATATCTAATCGTCCGTAAACTCACGGGCCCCTAAGCGTATGAAAAATAAAAGAGTTCCGTAACTTTTGTCTGGCGGTGTATTAAACGTCGAGACGAGTTTATTGACACTCTCGTACAAAGCCTGGTCCGGAGCCCCGAGGGACTTATGTGTTGACTACGTGATTTCGTATTATATGGCCAATTAACTAACGAATTTTCCAAGGTATTATAATAAGGGGAAATCGTATGGGCATACGTTTTACATTAGGGCTAATGTGTTATAATTATTCTTATTGCGATAGGTTGCTGAAGATGTCAAGGAGATCAAAGTGTTCATTTTAAGTTTTTTAAATCTGTTCTCTGTTTTGTTTTCTTTAACGTCTGTGCGTTTGAAAGAGACTAAAGACCATCCTTCAACCGTGAAAAACCAGTATAAGTATGCCCTGTGGGCGTGATCAGCACCCACGGGGCATACTTATACTGGTTTGGTACGAGTACAAGTTTTTATTAAATGTCTGAAAAGCAATCTGGCTCCAAAACAATAATGTGCATCAAGAAAAATGTCTGATGACATATAAGACTGATAGCTCTAAGTAAAAACCGCATTCTGTACAAAGATGCGTCTTTTGAAAGTAAACAAGGCCGCTACACGTTCATAGAGTTATTACACTGTATGTTTTCAGAACGAATAGCTAAATAAATTCTGAAAAAGTAAACATGATTTGCGCGTACTGGTCGCGTATACTTTCTAATAAGTACTAATGCAGTAATGAATTATTTGGGAAAATATACAAGACTAGGACCAACAAGTACTGATTTTGAATAGATTTAGGAGGTAAACATGTAAAATATGTCTCCGTATGATTATGAACTTCGTTACTTTATAGATATAAACCATCGGTAATATTTCCATTCCATTATAAACTGTCGAAAAATTGTGAACTTGGCTAAACCACGCATTATTTTTAGATTGTTTATAATCTATCCGTGGGAAACCGACACATTGTGAACTGGTACCAAACTCGCTCGCGACGAACGTAACGCACCTTGCGCTAATACTAAATAGCCTGTCTACCTGCGAGCGACTTGGAACTAGCGCTCGCCGGCCACAACAGCGATTGCTCACAGTTCTAACCTAACTTAACCCCTTTCACAGAGTTCACTATTTTTCGACAGTTTAAAATCTAATGGAAATAATTCCATAAACTAATGGATTATAAACTTATGGTTCTCACAATTCGAAACTAGTGCAGTACCTACTTACATTAAAGTGTGAGTCTTTATGCTTAAATTTGTCGGCGGAAAAAAACATTTAAAAAAAAAATCTTTTTTTAATTTTTATTGTCTACCTGCTGAAGTATTTTTGTACGTAGCAGTGTGCAAGGCCTTTTTTTAACAGCTGATAGGAAATGTTGTGATTGAGCCATAAACTGAAGCTTAAATAAAAACTTATTATTATAAAAGTGGTAATTTTACTTTTAGAAAGCTAATGCAATGTGGAATAATTTAATGTAATAAAAAATATAGGTAATAGAACCCCTATTACCTATATTTTTTATTGAGAAATTTTACAATTATTGTAAAAATTGATGAAAAAAATGCCAGATTTTTATCAAAAAAACACCTTAATTCTCAATTGAGGGCATTTTTATTTAACTTTTATTTTATGAAGACGCCCTGTTATTTTTAATCATAACGGAGTTTGTTTCATCGTGATAGACCGATTAATATAAAAGTTATACCGTTTTGTTTACACGGAGGTCACAGCAGCGAACAAGAATTTAAAAAATGCTATAAAAAGATTTTTTTAAATAATTTTTCTGTCGATAAAATGAAGCATAGTTTCCTTCATTTCGATATGTGCACATTATGAAGACTCAGACTGTATTTTTCGCAAACAACGTTAGCTTACGTTATTGGAATATACGTATATACGCGATAAGTGCGTAATAGCCGTGTAGGTATACTTTCTAAAAACTCGATGTGCGTTTGACAATTTAAAACTATACCTGAACAGTCCCAATCCCAAACTTGCAGACGTTTTCCTTGCATTGTATACTTTCCAAAAACGCAAAGATTAGTGAGTAGACAGAGTAGTGAATAGGTTATCATATTAATTGAAACCACGTATTCGGTACAATGACATGATTCTGGATCCCCAGCGTACTTTTGCTGTTCCATACATTTCAACCGCGTAGGTTATAGCACTTTTGTGGGAAACAGTAGATTTTTTTTTTAATAACCGATGTTTCAACGCAGAGTCATATACTGAATATGTGGTTTCAATTAATGTGATTCGCCAATCTGTATCTGAAATACCCTCACAATTAAAATTAAGTTCATTCCGTCATCTTTCTCAACAAAAACGACTCGTAACGTTAGCATGGATGCTGTCACGACATCCTTGTTGCCTTAGGATGTTCAACGTCAACAAGCTGTCACGCATGCGAGATTTGTCACTGACATGTGAGATGTGTCGTGACCTTTAGTTTCCGGACCTGCTAATTGCATTTAGGTGTCTTGATTATTATTTTACTAATGTGAGAATCTGTGTGTGTGTTTCTGGTGTGATTGAGAGTAAAAAAGTATGAGTGTCGTTTCCAATGTTGCCATGATTCAAGTATTTTCGTCAATCTACCTAACCAAGCAATGCTTATATTAATTTGTGTATTTCCTGGTGGTTCAAACGATGCTCAATACCTACAACTGTAAATCTCGTTGTTTGCACTTTGTAACTAAAATGAACAGCCCGTTTTTACCAACACTCAGTTATAATAGTTGGAAGGTTCTGAAAGGGTAAGTTTACTGACAGTCACTGCGCTACATCACAATTGTAAGATCTGGGGTAAATGTTCAGGCTTCTATATTTACTGACAGTCACTGCGCTACATCACAATTGTAAGATCTGGGGTAAATGTTCAGGCTTCTATATTTACTGACAGTCATTGCGCTACATCACAATTGTAAGATATGCTTCTATATTTCTTCCATCAGCTATCACACAATCTTTATATCACCTTTATATCATTTTAAGGGGAACTAAACATTAATAGGGTGTATGTTTGCCCAAATTAATATCATCTGCACAAACCATATTTTTCTTCCAAAAGTCGCATGTTGCAATCATAACGCACTTTCATACAATTATCCAAAATCCGAATTCGGACAAAAAAGCGGAACAATAATTTTACGCGACATTTAAGTAGTAAGAATGGACTCTTAAAGCTATTGACTATTATAACAGGGGGTGGGCAGGGTGGAAAAAACGTGACTCTTTGATAGCACCTTTTTGTGTCGTATTTCCGCTCCGGTTGCTTTGTGGAAGTGTCGCTGTTGTTACCGGTACTTGTAGCTGTGGTGGAGCGAATCTGGTATTTTTGCAAACTTTCTAACTGAAAATAATAATAATATCCTAGGACATTGTTCACACACGGTCATCTGATCCCAAACTAAGCAGAGCTTGTACTATGGAAACCAGATAACTGATATACTACATACACTACTTTTTTTTTGTAAATACATACTTATATAGATAATTACACCCAGACTCAGGACAAACAGACATGTTCATGCATACAAATGTTTGTCCTGGATGGGAATCGAACCCACGACCAGCGGTATGGCAGGTGGTATCTTAACCAACCACGCCATCTGGCCTGTCTGCCTGAAAATTACAGTAACAGCGTAGCAATCATTGGCTTCAGTGCCATTAAAGAAGAAATACTGATGCATTTTGATGACATTAATTATTATTCGCATTTTTGGACAGAGTTCTTGAGAGCAAGCGAGTTGTTGTTGGTGTGTTGTCCGAGTGTCGTTGTTGTGAGAGTTGTTGTGTTGTTTTGTTGTTGTTGTTGTAAATATAAGATTTTTTTAAATTGCGTTTTTAAGCGCTTCTAGACATTAATGATTAACAATACTTATTAGATTCTCCAATCTAATCAATCGAAAAAGATAGTTACAGTTTTACTTAAATTTGGCCTTTTTCAAAAAAGTCCAACATGTTCCAACTAGCTACAACACGCATAGGAAATAATATATGTAGTGTATTTGCAACAATCGACAACTTCTATTGTGTAGTTGACTTTATTCGTCAGTTCGACAGTTACTGATACTTCTTAGGAATTATTGGCTTTGACCGGATTAATTTATTGGATGTCGCACGTAATGTGACAGCTAATTATTGGGGCAGATCGGACACAAACGAATTATCTATTGTGGAGGTATAGAATCTGTGAAGTGATATAGAATTATTTAATTAATAATATCTGTTACTGGCGGTCAAACGGAATTTAATTGAGTGCACAAGTATAAGGACACCATTATATTTACACGAATATACCAGAAATAACAAAAATAACTTATCTGTCTTTGTAGGACAGGTTAAGTTACGCTTGCTGGGGTTGCTCCGTGGATAGGTGACCATCTTTACATACCGCGACTCCGAAGCACGTTAAGCCGTTGGTCCCGGTGACCCACCCAGACCAGACCTAGACCTACCATTCCAACTAATATATTAATTATTATTACTGACTGATTCGTGGATCTTTGACAGTCGTTACAGATCGTTAGAAGTCCGAAAGTCTGACAACCACTCTTACCAAGGGGTATCGTATTACCCAGTAACTGGGTTGTGGAGGTCACATAGGCAGTCGCTTCATGTAAAGTACAGGTATTCAGCTGCATCCAGTTAAACTGGAAGCCAACCCCAATACTAGTTGGGAAAAGGCTAGCCAGAAAGGAACTTATCAGTCTTTGTTACAGATAAATAAATATAGGACCCCATTGTGAATGTGTTGGTCCTACGAGACGTGGTGAGGGCAATACTAGAGTATCAATAGACTGATAGCCTTCATGGCGTCTCCTGACAACCTCTGCTAGTAGGTATTATAAGTTGATGCTGTTGATGTTGACCCTTCTTGGTGCGTGGTCCGACACACACTTGGCCGGCTTTTAATATTAAAACATAGCACAACATCAAGTGCTTTATCGTATCACTCATCAAGATCATTAGTGAGCTTCCATCATAATATTTATCCAAGTTTCGTCATTTTTATTTTCTCCATAATTACTTAACTAACTTGACATCGTATCGTCAACGTCAAGTATCATTAGCTTTTAAGTTAACCGTCAAAAAAACGCGTTCTAAATTTGAACAAAAACCGTCTCGGCAGACGGTGTGGCACCGCTCAACAATGCGCAGGAGTTTACGTCGAGCGTACGTATCGTTTACGCGCTAGGAAAAATAATAACCATTTATTGCTGTTGGAAGGTAAAGATACATTCTAAATTGCACCTTATTCAGAGGCAACAAGAGCAAGGAACTGTTTGGTTGCGTGTCTGATCTAACGTTGTTACGTCATCAATCGGAAATCGGTCCTTTGAACGAATTTTAACTTTGTTTGTTCAGAGATAAGGTTGAGTTTCGTAATGGTGTTTATAATGTATCACCACATAAGTGTCAGGGTATCCATTTAACTGTCAGACCGTAGGAATGTCATTCATGGTAATGGATCGTTGTAGGAAGGAAGTTGCAGGTAAACGTGCAGAAAAAACAACATGAATGGATGCGCGCGCGCAGGCTTGTATAGGGGGTGGATTTTGTGGGATCCAGCCGTTTCTATGGGTCCATTCATGGTTTTTATTGCTATTGCAGTTAATAAGTTTATGTTATTAGGATAGAGAAAAAAATTAAATTACTTTGAGCGATTTGAAGCGGGTTTTATAAGCACGATATTAATAATAGGGTTTAATATGTTGGTGTGTGTAGCCGTTAGCGGCTGGAGATGCGGACTGAGTTCAGGGGAACTCATAAATCCAATTAGAAGATAACTTTATGGTGTATCAAAATCTGCAGTACCTAATATACAGTAATTGGTGAAACTTTACAGATTGTACCTACCGACTGCACCTCAGCGAGTCAAGCCAGAGTCATGTCCAGTTGCCCCTGCCATGTCTCGTCTCAAGCCTGCTGTCGTTGGTCCTATTGCTCAATTTAAATATCAATTTTAATAGTCAATCAATCTGCCTAGCCTTTTCCCAACTATCTTGGGGTCGGCTTCCAGTCTAACCGGATGCAGCTGAATACCAGTATTTCACATGGAGCGACTGCCTATCTGACCTCCACAACCCAGTTACTGGGTAATACGATACCCCTTGGTAAGACTGGTTGTCTTTCGGGCTTCTGACGACCCGTAACGAACGTCAAAGATCCACAAATGACAGCCGGGACCAACGGTTTAACGTGCTTTCCGAGGCAAGGAGGAATCTCGGTATGAAAAGATGGTCACCCATCTACAGACCAACCCCAGCAAGCGTAGCTTAACCTGATGGTTCGACCCATGCGGCTTTTATTACTTAGCCACGAGCTCCTCATCAATATTTTTTGTATACTATCAATTTTAATAGTATACATACATAAACTCACGCCTTCTTCCCATGGGGGTAGGCAGAAACTATAGAACGCCACCTACTACGATCATACTCCTTTTACCTCATTTACGTTTATGCACGCACGCTAGCGCTAAGCTGCGAGTACTACGCATCTGACCTTTCTGAAGAACATCACCAATAAGGTCACTATATGTCTTCCTAGGGCGTCCCCTCCCGGCGTTCCCACTCACATCTGCCTTCCATGCCATCTCCACAGCATTTATTCTACTTTCATGCTTGCTTTGCCACACCCAACCCTCACTTCCATATATAAGCGTAGCCAGCGAAGGCACCAGCACACCATTGTGAACAACCAGTTAAGCCTTTTTGTACATCAACTGGTTGGTCACCATTCACTTTATTTCCCGCATTTACTCTCCTTTCCACATCTTCATCAGTCTTTCCATCCCTTGTAAACAGACATCTCAAATATACAAACTCACTTACTTGCTCCACACTCTTATCATTTACGTTCACATTACACACCCATACATCCTCTTCTCTTTCTAACACAATGACCTTCGTCTTATTTACAATTAGACGTCCTATATACCTTTTTCTATTCGCCAGAATACCGCACCAGACCATACATTCTCGATAATAGCTCACACTTGCGCACGGCTATCATCTTCATGTCAATGTCGAATTCTTACAAGAACTGAGAATGTAAAATATCTTGGTGTTCTAATAGATGCAGGGTTACGATGGGATAAGCAGCTTAATGCCTTAACCTCCAGGACTATGAGACTCATACACATTTTTAAGTCTCTTAGGGAGTCGGCTAACCCTGACATTCTGAAAATGACCTACTATGCTCTGTGTCAATCAGTATTAGGGTATTGTATCACGGTATGGGGTGGTGCAACTAAAACCAGTCTAATCAAAGTTGAAAGAGCACAGAGAGCTATACTGAAAGTAATGCTACGTAAGCCTTACCGCTATCCTACAACACAATTGTACTCGGAATGTAAGGTGCTTACTGTCCGTCAGCTCTTTGTGCTCCGTTCGGTACTTAAAAGACACTCTTGCGTCCCTCGTTCTGATCCTAAAAAGCGCACCAACATCCCCCCAGGCACACAGCATAAAACGTCGTTCGCCAGACACCAATACCACACACTTAGTGCGTATATTTACAAAAAAACTCACAAAGACCTCAACATCCGCGACCTCAATAAATATCAAGTAAAGTCTAAGGTGACAGAATGGCTACTTCAACAAGACTATTTACAAACAGAGTCCCTACTTACGTACATTGCTTAATAATTAATAACTATTTATCGCTGCACACTCATAATTACACTCACCCACACCCTACACCACCCATATACACATGGGTGTGCAGTCAGTTACATACATTCACACACACTCTCCAACATTCTTGAGTTGCACTCCCTTCTTCTCCTATTTAATTTATTTATATATATATATATATATATATATTATAATTTTTATAATAAATATGTTTTAGGAAAAAATACATACTATATAGCAAGGTACATACAAAAGTAAGATATTATAAAACACTTAATTGGCTAACTGACACCCCTCACAAGTTTTGTTTATTTTATAAGATACCCTATAGCTGATCACTGCCTCTTAAGATACAGGTCACCCTAGTTTAAGAGGCAGGGCTCACCCAATTCATGTACAGACCTACTATTACTAGATTACAGCATAGGCAATTATGTATTACTTGTCTTTACTCTTATGTCTACCAGTGTAATAATCCATCTTTTACCTAATTGTAACAACTACATGTTTTCTCGTCTGTAACTTATTTGAAATAAATTAATTTTATTATTATTATTATTATTATTATATTCAACCCTTTCATCTTATCCGCTTCATCCGTCACAGTCACCATGTTTTGCAACTGTTCTGCTGACGATGCAAGTAGAACTGCATCTGTGTAGAGAAGACATTTGACAGGCAAATCATTTCTCCTCAATCCGCACTCATCCACTTTCAAATCTGTCCGACAACTGTCCATGTACAAGTTGAATAGCCACGGTGACGCTACACAACCCTGTCTAACACCCCTAGAGATGCTGAACCAGTTCGTGTATGCCCCATTTATCCTAACACAAGCAATGGAATCCTTGTATGAAGATTTCAGTGCCCGTACCAAGCGCCGCCGCCGATCCACCCTGTACATCGACACTATCCGACCACAGTTCTTCCCTCCACACACTATCATAGGCTTTCTCCAAGTCAACGAAAGCACAGTAGACTTTCTTGTGCTTTGCTTTCTTGACTTTCTTTCTGAATATCAATTTATTAACTCTATTAAGACCAGAGTCAAAGAGTACACAATAAGTGTAAAACCAATACCTACCTAGATTTATATTTCTTTATTGGAATATTTCTTTATTTTTTCTTTATTGGATTACTTTATTTTGAAAATTACCAGTCATGGCAGTTTTTCATACCTGTATAAATAAAAATCAATTACCGAATGTATGTACGCGCATCACTTCAGAATGGTTGCACCTATTTAGCTAATTCTCTTTTTGTTGTGTTTGTAATTGTCAGGACAAGGTTTGTATGAAAGAAAATATTTGAAAAGTTGCCGGGAAAATTCGGGAAAACTGAATGTATATTTTCTATGGGAATTTTGTATGAAATATTGAAATTTTAACAGGACAACGTCTGTCGGGTCAGCTAGTTTACTATAAATTTCATTAGTTTATCCTATATACATACTGACTTGCTAAACAGACCAAACGGTTCATAAGAGTCGGGGAAAAACGACCAAAAATGCCCCTACTTTCTCCTCCTCGTCCTACATGTCGGTTCCATCCAGCCTGTATCACCAAGTCCAACGTGGCACAAGTGCCAGTCTGTTCTCACGTTACAATAAACATGGTCTCATGTAGCAGTGCGTGCGAGCGAGACGGTGACAGTCTTTGTATCGCCAAGATCTTTGCCACCGCTAATGACGCCTGAATCATTTATAATTAATATTAGTGGCCAGTGGTGGGACAATATCGAGCAGCGAGATCGATATCGAGAATCGAGAGGTTATGGAAGATATCAGATTTAACTTTAAGGTCTTGTTTTAAATAGGGATCATTAATATGAGAATATATAGTTTCTCAAGAATCAACTCTTGCTCATATGAAAGTAGGTTACTACTTAAAAAAGTAAAATACTTGATATAAACCATTAGAATAACGGTAATCAACAAAATAGACAAGGTTATGACATAATTGACATTACAATACAAAGACGCTATGATCACATCACATTACTACAGAGTTTGGTTGGTATATCACACTGCACACTGGATTTATGCAGACTTATCTAATTTGTATAAAACCTGCACCATAACACACTATCAATGAGAATCTGAATCATTTTGAAGCAAATTGCTAATCCATTGCTTCATATGTTCGAAAAATTTGTCCGCTCAACACTGTAAATAACGCAATGAATGTGGTTGAACTGTCAAAATGAAACTGATTCCGATTGATAGTGTGTTACGAATTTAGGGTGCCGTTCTTGCCACTATGCCGTTAAAATTAGGTACGTAGGTACTTTAATTAGTCTGCTTGTTGTCTGAAACTGACCAACACAAAGTATGAAAAATAAAAGTATATTATACAGAGTATATTATGTATTTACAGCCATCCAATTATCTCGTTACCAAATCGAATTAATCAACACATCCCTAAAATCATCCCGTCAGCGCTACTTTGATACACAACCTACAGGTAATCCTGTTGGCTACCGTTTTATACCACACCTTTTTATTGCCAGGGATTAAAATACAAACATTTCCTCACTAGAAAACCAATCTTATCCACTGCCAGTTAAAATTAGTTTTAGATGGGCGTAAATCTGGCACAACAAACGAATAGAGTTATTAATGTTAGATTTATTGGATCTTTGATGTCGGTTGAATTATGATGAGTTCTGATTGTGTGACCGGATGTCGGGCCGGACTTAATGAGCAGATACGGTTGGCATTACCTGACTTTATACATTATTGTTTATGGCAGTGGATGCTGCTGTTGGCGGGACTGGTTGGGTTGTTGCGTTGGGCGAAGGATTCTTCATGTCCCTATTATTTTCTCCTTCTTTTCAGAACTTAAATTGCTGATCATTCAGCATGTACAGTCAATTGCACGTCCGTCTATGGTAAAAAGAAATACTTTGACAGCGCTTATCTTTTTCTTACTGTTGACCATACCCGTATTTACTCAAATGAAGTTTTATCAAGTGTGGAAATAACAATAAAATGTATGCTTACCATGAAACCCAGGAAATAAAACAAGATCTTTCAACAAACTGTTTTATTTCCTTTGTTTAACACCCATTTAATTATAATTAGAGGTAACTCTGAACTAGTTTTATTCTTCGTGTTCTCCTATTCCTACTTGAACATGACAACGATAGAAACTCTCCAATATCCAAACAATAAAATAACAACTATAACTGAGCAAGAAAAAAAGTTCACTGTCGATCTCGATCATCGTATAATAATTTTACCAAATCAATTGCTTTCACTAAATTATACGCACTGTAGAATGTATCAACAACAGGTACCTTCTACAAATTACATAAGAACACAGTACGTACGTATGTAGTACGTCATAATCTACAACTTTATAGTAATTCGTTCCCGTCAATTAGCACGGCAGTTCTTTTACACCTCTTTGCTAAATCACCGTGAAAAGAGCACGGATTTAATCGACGTTGTAAGCAAATTATTTGTTTATTGTGCGCACATTGTAAGGGGGAACATTTGTTTGTTGGTCGCACTTTGAACTTTAACATTGGTTTGGTTCTCGTGGCTAAATTATAACAGCCGCTCAGGGCTATCGAAGGTTAAGTTACTCTTGCCGCGGTCGGTTCGTGGATGGGTGACCATCCATTAGGTACATTATCGAAACCCAGATGGAGACTCGGAAAGCACGTTTAGCCGTTGTTCCCAGCTATAATTCGTCGATTTTTGACAATCGTTACGGGTAGTCAAAAGCTAAAAATTCTGACAACCAGTCTTACCAAGGGGTATCGTGTTACCCAGTAACTGGGTTGTGGGTCTCAGATAGGCAGTCGGTCCATGTAAACTACCTACTGGAATTCAAAGTATACGGTTAGAATGGAAGCCGACCCTAACATTGTTGGGAAGAGGCAGGCAATTTGATTGGTTTGGTTATGGTAATAAAAAAAAGTTTTGAACGTTCATCTTTCCGTAGGTAGGTACCTATTTCATCTTTTTAAAGATTCCTAGTTTGTTGTTTATATGCGTAAAAACAAATCTAACTTAATTAACCTACATGCTAAAGTCTACCCTTAATAGATATTTATCAAACATAGGTACTAAGATGCTCCTATAAACTATGAACTCCTTTATTGGTATTTCTAATCTTATAGGACCGTTTTAATTGATATTGGTATTTTATACACAATTACTGTTACTTAAAATACATATTTTAATAATATGGAACACAACATCACACATCACGCCTATAATCCCTGAAGGGTTAGACAGAGGAGTACCTGTAGTACACCCACATGTCGCCAGGTACCAGGAGGCAGCCTGTTGCCATCAACCGGGCACACATACAGACTCCCAGCTGCTACTGAGAAATTCCAGATACACCCTTCAACCCTTCAACACTTTGTTCGGCGCGGGAATCGAACCCAGCACCTCGTACTCAGCAGCAGCGAGTAAGAATCAGTACCTATTAATTTGTGAAAACATTAAACATACTAACATAGAAGCCTAAATCTAAGTTGGACATACGTAAACAAACCCGCAGGTCGCGAATAGGTTTATTAAAATGAGTAAGTAAAAAAATAAACGATGTTTTTATTAGGAAATTGCGTCTGAATATTTTTATTGAACCGATGAAAACTTGATTGCTTGAAAAAGGTAAAATATCTTTTACTATAAACAATAACATACTAGGATAGCTCTTTGGTTTCACTTCCTTGACGAGTTGACAAACGTTGTTTTCAAAGTAAATATTCCTCTAAGATTTGTGGCGGGACAAAAAAAAGGTATTCATGTCATTAAGTTTCACTTGTATTTGTCTGTGTAAAAGTAATAGTTTTTTCGATAAAAGTAGGTTTAGTAATATGAGATTCTATTGTAATTAATTAATGAAAAAATTAAATATCTTTTGTAGTTAATGTCTATTTCTTAATTGGTTTGTAACAACCACTGTTCGAACATATTCATAATAGACGCAATTCGCACTGTCATTTTAGTTTTTGTGTTAGTTTTAAGTAGCTACCTGTAATTTATTTATTTATTTATTCACAAGGCAACTACAACAGGTAACTTCTTCACAGTAGCTTCGACCTGATTATCACCCAAAGCGTAATCGCACAACATGACTAGCAACAACAAAAACGATGATGACAGCAACACAAAATTGTAGCTACAAAGTACGTGCGTGAAATGTATAGGAAACTATTACATTATTAAAAGAAAACTGTATTTAAAACGTTACAAGATTAAAAGGAAAGAGTACATACATGTCTTTTGAAAGCAGCGACACGAGAATCGAAGATGTCAATACTGTTATTATCTTTTGAAATTTCATTGTAAAGTCGACACATTCTAACGATAGGGTTATAATATGAGGTGTTATTTGTAAAGACCTGAAGTACAAAAGTTTTCGGCATTCGGGTGTTATACCTAGTATTAATGTTTATGAGGGACAGCAGAGCTGAAGAGTCCAGGATGGAATGTAGGATCCTATGCAGGTTTATTAAGTCTTGCTGTTTGCGACGGACATGCAAAGGTTCCAAATTGAATTTAACAAGACGTTCGGAATAGCTTTGTAACGTTCTAGAGAGGCCATACCTGTAAGAGATCCACTTAACACACTTTCTTTGCACACTCTCAATTCTGTCAGAGTTTACTGCGTAACACGGTGACCAACACGGTGTAATGCTAACTATTCTGTAAAATCTCACCGTATAAATTTGAAGTGAGCTTTCAATATTATCAATCCCTAGCATCAGTAGTGTCAATCCCTAGCATCAGTAGTGTCAATCCCTAGCATCAGTAGTGTCAATCCCTAGCATCAGTTGTGTCAATCCCCAGCATCAGAAAGTCAATCCCTAGCATCAGTAGTGTCAATCCCTAGCATCAGTAGTGTCAATCCCTAGCATCAGTTGTGTCAATCCCCAGCATCAGAAAGTCAATCCCTAGCATCAGTCGTGTCAATCCCTAGCATCAGTAGTGTCAATCCCTAGCATCAGTAGTGTCAATCCCTAGCATCAGTTGTGTCAATCCCCAGCATCAGAAAGTCAATCCCTAGCATCAGTAGTGTCAATCCCTAGCATCAGTAGTGTCAATCCCTAGCATCAGTAGTGTCAATCCCTAGCATCAGTTGTGTCAATCCCCAGCATCAGAAAGTCAATCCCTAGCATCAGTAGTGTCAATCCCTAGCATCAGTAGTGTCAATCCCCAGCATCAGAAAGTCAATCCCTAGCATCAGTAGTGTCAATCCCTAGCATCAGTTGTGTCAATCCCTAGCATCAGAAAGTCAATCCCTAGCATCAGTAGTGTCAATCCCTAGCATCAGTAGTGTCAATCCCCAGCATCAGAAAGTCAATCCCTAGCATCAGTAGTGTCAATCCCTAGCATCAGTTGTGTCAATCCCTAGCATCAGAAAGTCAATCCCTAGCATCAGTAGTGTCAATCCCTAGCATCAGTAGTGTCAATCCCTAGCATCAGTTGTGTCAATCCCCAGCATCAGAAAGTCAATCCCTAGCATCAGTAGTGTCAATCCCTAGCATCAGTAGTGTCAATCCCCAGCATCAGAAAGTCAATCCCTAGCATCAGTAGTGTCAATCCCTAGCATCAGTTGTGTCAATCCCTAGCATCAGTAGTGTCAATCCCTAGCATCAGTAGTGTCAATCCCTAGCATCAGTAGTGTCAATCCCTAGCATCAGTTGTGTCAATCCCCAGCATCAGAAAGTCAATCCCTAGCATCAGTAGTGTCAATCCCTAGCATCAGTAGTGTCAATCCCTAGCATCAGTAGTGTCAATCCCTAGCATCAGTTGTGTCAATCCCCAGCATCAGAAAGTCAATCCCTAGCATCAGTAGTGTCAATCCCTAGCATCAGTTGTGTCAATCCCCAGCATCAGAAAGTCAATCCCTAGCATCAGTAGTGTCAATCCCTAGCATCAGTAGTGTCAATCCCCAGCATCAGAAAGTCAATCCCTAGCATCAGTAGTGTCAATCCCTAGCATCAGTTGTGTCAATCCCTAGCATCAGAAAGTCAATCCCTAGCATCAGTAGTGTCAATCCCTAGCATCAGTAGTGTCAATCCCCAGCATCAGAAAGTCAATCCCTAGCATCAGTAGTGTCAATCCCTAGCATCAGTTGTGTCAATCCCTAGCATCAGAAAGTCAATCCCTAGCATCAGTAGTGTCAATCCCTAGCATCAGTAGTGTCAATCCCTAGCATCAGTTGTGTCAATCCCCAGCATCAGAAAGTCAATCCCTAGCATCAGTAGTGTCAATCCCTAGCATCAGTTGTGTCAATCCCCAGCATCAGAAAGTCAATCCCTAGCATCAGTAGTGTCAATCCCTAGCATCAGTTGTGTCAATCCCTAGCATCAGTAGTGTCAATCCCTAGCATCAGTAGTGTCAATCCCTAGCATCAGTTGTGTCAATCCCCAGCATCAGAAAGTCAATCCCTAGCATCAGTAGTGTCAATCCCTAGCATCAGTTGTGTCAATCCCCAGCATCAGAAAGTCAATCCCTAGCATCAGTCGTGTCAATCCCTAGCATCAGTAGTGTCAATCCCTAGCATCAGTAGTGTCAATCCCTAGCATCAGTTGTGTCAATCCCCAGCATCAGAAAGTCAGTCCCTAGCATCAGTCGTGTCAATCCCTAGCATCAGTAGTGTCAATCCCGAGCATCAATAGTGTCAATCCCAAGCATCAATAGTGTCAATCCCTGGCATCAGTTGTGTTAATCCCGAGCATCAATAGTGTCAATCCCTAGCATCAGTAGTGTCAATCCCTAGCATCAGTAGTGTCAATCCCTAACATCAGTAGTGTCAATCCCTAGCATCAGTAGTGTCAATCCCTAGCATCAGTAGTGTCAATCTCTAGCATCAGTAGTGTCAATCCCTAGCATCAGTAGTGTCAATCCCTAGCATCAGTTGTGTCAATCCCCAGCATCAGAAAGTCAGTCCCTAGCATCAGTCGTGTCAATCCCTAGCATCAGTAGTGTCAATCCCTAGCATCAGTAGTATCAATCCCTAGCATCAGTAGTGTCAATCCCTAGCATCTTTAGTGTCAATCCCTAGCATCAATAGTGTCAATCCCGAGCATCAATAACGTCAATCCCGAGCATCAATAACGTCAATCCTGAGCATCAATAGTGCCAATCCCTAGCATCATTAGTGTCAATCCCTAGTATCAGTAGTGTCAATCCCTAGCATCAATAGTGTCAATCCCGAGCATCAATAATATCAATCCTGAGCATCAATAGTGCCAATCCCTAGCATCAATAGTGTCAATCCCTAGCATCAGTAGTGTCAATCCCTAGCGTCAATAGTGTCAATCCCTAGCATCATTAGTGTCAATCCCTAGCATCAATAGTGTCAATCCCGAGCATCAATAATGTCAATCCTGACTATCAATAGTGGCAATCCCGAGCATCAATAGTGTCAATCCCTAGCATCAGGTGGAACGACAGCTTCACCAAGTTTACTCGGTAAGATTTTTACAGAATCCTGAAAAGGTCCTGTACCCTGTGACATTTGTGAAAAGTTATTTTTTAATGAATAAAAAGGTAATTTATTGTAGAGCTAAGAACAATGCAGCTGCTGAGACACCATGGCTTATGTTACTAGCCAGGAACGAATAAATCTTCAGATTCTGTTATCCCTCTCAACTAATCCATACCTAATACGATATAAAAGTAAGGCATTCTTTAACAAAATCCTTATCTTTATTGAAATCAAATAAGAATGTTTACCCAAATTAAAAGTTTGTTTAATACCCCCAAATAGATTAGACAATAAACATTTTAATACATCTCGATCAAGAGGACAAGTATAAAAAAATCTATAAAGCCGAGTGCAGACCGGACGGGCAATAAATAAATAACACATATAAATAAATAAATATAGGAATAAATCCGTCGTTATTTATGCCATTGTGAGCCGATGGGGGTTTAATGACGCCGGCCGACGGATTGTTAGTGATATTTGTAATAAAGCTGGGCTCGTGTGCACCGAGCTTTAGATGTTAAGACGTGAGGTCATTTACACGTGTGATGGTGATGTATTTCCATGTCTGGAGGTTTCACGATGATTTCGTTATGTTTAGGAACCTCGAATTGATCTGAAAGTTAAAGCAGGAATTTCTTCTTTTTGGCGATGTCTTATTTTGAAGTTCTGCAATAGGTACACTGCATATCACAAAAAAAGAAGATTTTTTGAGTGAAAGGACCATACTTATTATTTTGTAATTATTCCATAATACATGGAACATGAAATTTCCTCCCCTTTAAAAAAAACTTTGGCATTGAGTTTTCATCAAGTCCAACAATGATTTAGTATAGATCTAAAAACAAAACCGGCCAAGTGCGTGTCGGACCACGTGCAATATGAAGGCTTTCGTAGTAGAAAAACATGTTCTCCCATATATTCAATACATATACGTCACGGTCATTCTCCAAACGCAAATGTAAGTTTGTTATCGCAAAAACATATTTTTTTATGTGATAAAACTAAAAATTTGTGATTTTCAGACATTTCTACTTGTACTGTGAGACCTTTATTTTTGTCAAACATGATTCTAGGTCAACGGGAAGTACCTACCTACCCACCGGTTTTGATTTATTTGCGGGTATCAAAATATGTCGTATTTTTTTTTATTGCTTTGACTTAAAAGCTTATTTTTTCATAGCTCGAAGGGACCGACCTACGTATTTGATATTAATTTCAACTTATAACTCCACGCGTTCCTGAGAAAAAGGGTCTTGACAGACAGACGGACAACAAAGTGATCCTATAAGAATTCCGTTTTTCCTTTTGAGATACGGAACCCAAAAATAATACTGTATCGTTAAACGGCAGCTCGATTTATCTCCTAGGTATAAATATAGGTATAAATTGCGTTCTTGATACAAATAACCACTTTAGTATATAGGTAATGATGAAGTTTTCTGCTAGAACCAACGAAGATCAGCTTCACTATCCACTTAGCTCCGTGTTCTGCTCACACTACTCACACTCACACATCCTCGTCTCCATGGCCAGCATAAACCTCAGCATTACGAGGTACTCATTTACATGTAATAAAAAGTAGCTGGAAGTGAGCAGTTGATTAATGGCGGCCGAACTGAATGTCGTTAAGGGAATTATTTATTGCATTTTAAAATGTTTTAATGTCCCGTCAGGCTTTATCGGAGGTACCAGATCTTGGCTTTTGATCGATGTGGTACAGGGCGGGATGCGGGATGCGGGGCACGGAATAGATACTGTTTTGACTATTGGTTTTTTTAAGGGTTCCGTACCTCAAAAGGTATAAAAACGGAACCCTTATAGGTGTCTGTCTGTCTGTCCCAGGCAATTTGTCCCGAATCTAATGGACTGATTAAGTTGAAGTTGATTCACATCTGATTTTCTGTGACGGAACATAATTGTAACGGAACTGAATTTTGATTTCTGATTTTCTGTGACCCAAACACGGAATTGTAAAAATGAATTTAGAATATGGGGGTCACTTTTAGGGGCAAATAAGAAATAAAAGTTTTGCAAACTGCACTATGTGGCATATCAAATGAAAGGGCTTGCTGTGAGGGTTTCAATTAGACTTATTTTTTAATCATTTTTAAATATTTTTTTTAAGTTATTTAAGAAAATAGACGAAAATTTACCATTTGGCCCCTTAAATCCGAAACCACTGAGCCTAAAATTTTCAAAAAAGTATTGGGTTGGCTAATAAGTAATGAGCGTTTTAGTTTATAATTTCTAGAATTTTCGGAAAGGTTCGAGAACGTTCTGTATATAAAGAGCGAGTCGCGCTCATGCGCGTTATTGATAGTTTGGCTGTTAGTGCGTTAAAGTTCACAAACAAATGAGTGATATTAAAACCCACGTACGACATTGTTTATTATATGAGTTTCAATCTGGGCATTCTGCTGCAGAAGCTACACGTAATATATGTCAAAGGATAGCTCACGATGCAGTCTCCGAAGCAACAGCAAAGCGCTGGTTCCAACGGTTCCGCAATAACGATTTTTCCTTAACCGATCAACCAAGGTCTGGGCGCCCCGTGGAAATAGATATCGATAAATTAAAACCATTAATCGAAGAAGATCCTCGAAGAACTACACGCGATTTGGCTGTTCAGCTCGAGTGCTCTCATGGGACCATAGAAAATCATTTACATGGTTTGGGAAAGACTTACAAATATAGTGTTTGGGTACCCCATCAATTAAGTAAAGATCAGCTGACCTACCGAGCTGTGTACAACTTTTATCTTTCCGCCGCACATTTAATTGTCACTGGAAATGAAAAGTGGGTTCTCTATGTTAATCACACACGCAAGCGCCAGTGGCTGGGATGTAAAGAACAGGGAAAACCAACGACAAAAGGTGATCTTCATCCTTGCAAGTTAATGCTTTCTGTCTGGTGGGATATATATGGAGTAATAAGCTGGGAATTCCTTCCTACTAATACTACGATTACAGCAACAGTATATTGTGATCAACTCGAAAAACTGAAGCTTGACATCCATCGCAAACGTCCACAACACGACAAAATACTTTTCCTGCACGACAATGCCCGGCCGCATATTGCTAAGAGTACCAGGCTAAAACTATTGGAGCTTAATTGGGAAATAATACCCCACCCTACATATTCGCCGGACTTAGCACCAACTGATTTCAGCTTATTCCGATCACTTAGTAATAATTTACGGGAAAAAAGCTTTGACGATGAACCACACTTGAAACAATACATAGATGACTTCTTCAATTCAAAACCAACGAAGTTCTATGCGGACGCCATTCACTCTTTGCCAGATCGATGTAAACGATGGTGAATATATTATTAATGATTAACAATTATTCATTTAATAAATAAATACAAATAAAATAGTTGTATGTCGCTCATTACTTATTAGCCAACCCAATACTAAAAATACTTCTATACCTATAGATTACAGAAAACTCTATATGAAGTCTATGGTCTTAAAATAACATCATAAACCTCTCAATATTGTACGTACAAACTTACGTTTGCAGTTAGAATGTATGGGAGAACATGTTTTTCAACTACAATGTTAAGTTTGTTCTTGGGATAAATTCATCCCAACTACGGAACCCTCATTATGCGTGATCCGACACGCACTTGGCCAGTTTTTTGCGGCCTGTGAGTGCCTTTGATAACCTATGAGGGCTAGGTTAAGTTAATTTTTGTTTAGAAACTGAATTTCAGGCACCGCGCCTGAAACTCTATATGCTGTTTGCACTGATCTTTAATTCTGTTGTCTTACTTCACTCAAAGCTGAAATGAAATGATGACAGTGAAATTATATCTGCCAGCCTTTTCCCAACGATGTCGGGGTCGGCTTCCAGTCTAACCGGATGCAGCTGAATACCAGTATTTATTATTACCATAATATGATTTCTCTATGTAGATCGAGCTGTTCGAGCAGTTTACCAGCTAGGTGCCAGAGTTTCACTGAGAGATTTTTTTAAACATATTGGTATTCTCACGGTGGCATCACAATTCATCTCTGCTAACATCTTATATATTAGACAAAATATAAATTTATACACTAATAATAGCGACCTCAACAATTGATCATATTATTCTGGCCTGTGCAACAGGCAGCAAGTTCATCATGCTCCCTTAGATGTCACTGCTTGCGTTAGCATCGGGGGTCGAGTTGCCTCCTTCCCTCAAATATGGTGAGGGGGTAATGGCTGATCTTTGCGTTATGCTCATGAACGGGTGCTGCTTGTGGTGACTGGTCGTCTTGCTGGCCTTGGTTTTGTTTATGTTTTTAGTTTTGGATTTTTATTTCTCAAGCAGTATAGTTTTAGATTGTTTTTTCTTTTTGGTATATTGGCGTGTGCTAGCTGGATTTATGGTAATGAATTTAATTTAATTTCATGTTTTGTTGCGTAATACCTAAATTATTTTGCGCAGTGCTGTATAAAACCAAATTTTTTAACTGACAGACAGCTGTGCTGCTGGGGAGATTATTACGCCACTTCTTCTTTCCAGCTAAAGCACTAGGAAGTGGTGAAGTGCTGATTTTCAGCCTACTTTGAATACATGACTTCTGATTTTGATTTGGATCCTTTAAAACACATTTACACGTCAATGTTTTTGGTCAATATTTTAAAACTGAATGGCGCCGACATTTCCTAGTTAACTAATCTCTGCCAAGAAATGCTGAAACTTCTTTTAACTCCAAACATCCTATTATGATATTATGCGAGTAATAATGCAGTACAATCCCTTAATGAACAAAAGTTACGGTTTACAAATCGATGTAAAAAAAGTCTTTGGTTAGAAATATCCAGCTTGTATGCTCAACATTAACTAAGAAACTGCTTACAGCCTATACATAAAATTCATCAAGTAGGTAGCTCATTTTACCTGGAATGTACATAAAGTGCAGAAAAAGGCATACCTGAAAAATAACTACAGATCAATTCATTTATTTGGTTATATCATTTAATGTGCACTGCAGTGTATAATGTGGCGATGCACTGGCGGCAGTACCTCGCTCTCCATGCACGGCTATCTTGGACGTTTCGTGGACTGACACGAGATACGGTTGATTGTGTGAGGTGAACACATAAACGCAATATTAATTTCGTAGCCAGTTATGATCTATAATGAAATCAAATCTCGAAATCGCTATACTTCCAAAAGCATTGTCCTTAACTCCATTTAAAGACTTCTTATTAAGTCCTTTGTAACTTATTCACGTTTCATGTTAATGATTCATCAACCTTCCACTGCAGCTTTCTTTTACTTCGTTATTTCAGACTATCCTTCTATAGGTATCGTAGTTGAAGGCTATGCATCTGTGTCGCACTGTTCTTGTTCACCTTGTTTCCCTAGTGAACCACATTTGCCTTGTAACCATAAACTGGCTGCTGGCTGTTGAATATCTCTAATGAAATCCCTATATATATTGTTATGCATTGTTGTAATATTTAACGTGTTTTTTACCTTCATGTAATGTCATTTTCTTTTTTATACCATCTAATTTCAGATACAATTTATTGTTTATACAATTTACTTATGACTTGTTTAGGTCGTCAGTCCTTATTCCTGCAATGAATAATAATGAAAATGAGTAAGGAGAGCACTCGATTAGTTACGTTTTGACGGCATAACTATCCAACAGGTGCATAGCTAGTCACTCTAACTCACTCATACATACATTCATACAGTCACCAGAATACCAAAACACTGGGCAATAAAAGACAATAATTTGGGATTGTTTTAATTAAAATTATGACGTCATATAGCAGTATAATGACCATACAGGCGCTCGTTAGGACTCCATACAGCGGCGGTCGCCTGCAAATTGTTAATTACAATACGCGATCGTATTACCGTTGTTAAATCCCGACGCCTCGGGATTGTTCAGGGGCTGTATAACTTACTACAGGTTAAGGTTCCAAGGTTCGCTTGCTGAGTTAGTAACTTATATTAAAATTAGGTTACTTAAAATATGTTCTAAGCTTTTCAGACGTCAACAACAGTAAATTGTATTTGTATCTAGTGCACCATTCATTAAATTTGTAAAATTGGAATAGATATCGTATTGGCTTGGGGCATTTTGCATTTGGCTATCAACAATTTTGTATTCAATTTGAGACATCAAAACAAGTGTATCAAGCTACACTACGTACTATAGACAAAACTTAAGCATTTCAGCTTAGAAAAAAAATATCTGCGGAAGCACAGCTAGAGACAGACCACATTCCTTCCTGGTTTCGCCCAATTAGAGACAATATGCATTTGTGTGAGTACAGGGCGTGTAACAAAAAATAACAACAAACATTAGCAACAAATCAAATCAAAAACAAACGTACATCCTACTGGCCAAAACGCGTGCATCGGGCGATCGAGTCGTGATCGTGAGCCTATGCGATTATCGCCTTAAAGGTGAGCATGCGGAAGTTTAGCCGATATTACAGTGTACTACACTCACCGACGCAGAACACAAGGACCTATATTCTTTTTAAATTTGGTCCTACGATACGCAAACACATTTTAAATCTAATAGAAAGGTATTTAAAAAGTATCGTTGGTTTAATAATATTTACAGACAGACAGACAGACAGACTTGCCACACCCATATCTCAAAGAATTATACTCCCATTTACAGCCCACGTCAAGTCGAGTTATTAATTTTAATAAAATCGCCAGTCGCAGCAGCGAGCGGGTTGCAACCGGTGGCCGCGTGGTGATTGTTGCTATTGCTGTTGATGAATTGAACACCACCAGGCTATAATGATCTCCTGGTAAATTCAACAGTAGGGAACTACTATTGAATTTCTTTGCTAATCTTTGACTCATATTTCGTAGTAAATAATATAATATACTTATTATACCTACTTATCAAGAACAGTTTATTTCAGAATACGTAACACGATTGCTGTCTACCATTTTTGCGTACGAAACACATTAACAAATGCATAAATTATTGACGTACCTGCCTACGCGTGCGGTTCTGTAGCAAACTAAATCTGCTGTAAGATGAATTACAATAGGTAATCTTCGTCTTATATCATCATTATTCAACATCTTCTAGCCTCCCCAACTATGTTGTTGTCGGCTTCCAGTCTATTATTAGTATTACTAGTATTTTACATGGAGCGACAGCCTATCTGACCTCCACAACCCAGTTACTGGGTAATACGATACCTCTTGGTAAGACTGGTTGTCAGACTTTCAGGCTTCTGACGACCCGTAACGACAGTTAAAGATCCACGAATGACTGCCGGGACCAACGGCTTCCGTAGCACGGTGGGGCCTTGGTATGTAAAGATGGTCACGGACGGACCAACCGCGGCAAGCGTAGCTTAACCTGATCCTGCGAGCCGTGCGGGTGTTATATTACTTAGCCACAAGCCCCCTTATATCAACATCATTCTGTTGCCCTTATCCCAATACATTTTAACATAGCTATAAACGTAACTTGTCTTACATAGCTCATTTCTATAACAACCATATAGTGTGTATCAGTTCTCTTATTTTTTAACCCAGCAAATGCAGTCTTGAGTTAACAGTATTTGATATATTTCTTCTCGCCTTATTCAATGTATAAAAACAGGCAGATCCCTAAACATCCACTAGTCTCAATCCGAAGCTAATTAAACAAAATTCCTCCAAGCCGTTCGTCTCCAAGTGAATGAACTGCCGGCCGTCGGTTTATTGTGGCCATAAACCGTTTAGTGTCAAACACTTTAGAGCCCTTAGTGTCGATTGATGACCAGAATTATCACCCTTAAAATTATCGGACATTGCAGGGTTTAAAAAATCAATTTGGCGAATTTTGATGGCGAATAAAAGTTAAAAGTGACGGGTTATATTGACCCCTGTGAGATTTGGAGTGTTAATCAAGAATGACGTTTGTTGGTTACGGTCTGCATTTTGTTTTTGATAAACAGTTTTGTTGATTATAAAATCTGGGATTATATGACTTTTAATAAGGCTGTTTGGTCGTTGTGTAATTAATAATACCTAATCAATAATAAATGGATGCTTATAAAAAGGGTTTCCACTATTTACCAACACCAATAATGGGCAAGAAAAAATCATTGAAAGACACATCTCGTCCTTTTGGTGGAGTTTCATCTTTCTACAAGTTTATTTGCACTCTTTTCCTTACTCCTCCATGTTTTGAATATCATTCAGTAATCTTTTTTCTGGTAGGTTTCGTAATCCCGTGCCAATTGATACGTCAATTATTCTGTAAAGAAGAGGCAAAAAAAGATGGCAATTACACAGAAGGCATGTGTTTAATGGCAATTATGCCATGGCCTTCGATTACTCTTAATTAACGTCAAATGAGTGTTTAGCATGAGGTGCTGATGTAATTAATATGAAATTTAAGTTTATTATTTTGCCTTTAATAACAGTCAATTAAATGATGACCTAATCGTTCATTTTGACTACCTATAGCTTACCTTACCTACTATTAATTGGTGACTTGTTGACCCAATATTAAGATTTACAGCCTTGTAGAAACTTAAACGAGGATTGGACAATCCAATAGCAAAATGTTTTAAAAATTGCAAGAACTAAAATGCAATACAGGTGCACTCACAGATGACTCCGCCCTGGAGTGTAAACGTGGTTTTACACCGGCGATGCGAGGCGTGGATGGGATGGGCGAGAATTGCATCGCTATACCGCGCCGTCCCGCGATGGCCAGCGCAGCGCTGGCGCTCGCGACGACTCGCGATGTCACGCGCCGGCTATCACCACCCCGCGCCGGCTCGCGCTATCCGCCCGCGACAGCCGTGTCTTGCACGCCTACTGGGAGCTGGAGAGTATAGTATGCAGCGATGTCTTGCAGTGGTCGGAGCGAGCCGGTGCGTACCAGCGCAAGCCATCACGAGACATCGCGATACATCGCCAGTCAGGCTTGACCCAGAGAGACCGTGCGGGTCCTCGATGGCCGGTGCGCGATTTGTATATCCATTTTGTAAAGTAAATAAATACTCTATTCTTAGAGCAATAAAGTTCAATATTGTACTAACAAATATTTCAATTCTCGCCTCGCACATCCTCGCGCATCTAGACCTTTTAAACCAAATATGCCCATATTTGGTGTAAAAGGATGTGGATAGAAATTTTGCCATACAAATTTTAATTCTCGCCTATCCCATCAACACCTCAAACCTCGCCGGTGTAAAACCACCTTCAATGTGGTGTTATCCTACAAACAATTAATGTGTGTGTCCAGCGTGTCCTGCTGTCTGCACGCTACAGGAGCTGATGGACGCTACTGAAGGTGCCAAGCTCGTGGCCAAATTCTGGGCTGACGATATTGAGACTCCCATCGACACGTTAAGAAGAACAATACAATTCTAGTTGATATGATGACCGCTTGATATTGAGATGATGACCGCTTGATACTGATATGATGACCGCTTGATATTGATATGATGACCGCTTGATATTGATATGATGACCGCTTGATATTGATATGATGACCGCTTGATATTGATATGATGACCGCTTGATATTGATATGATGGCCGCTTGATATTGATGATAACCGCTTGATATTAATATGATGACCGCTTGATATTGATATGACGGCCGCTTGATATTGATATGATGGCCGCTTGATATTGATGATAACCGCTTGATATTAATATGATGACCGCTTGATATTGATATGATGACCGCTTGATATTGATATGATGACCGCTTGATATTGATGATAACCGCTTGATATTAATATGATGACCGCTTGATATTGATATGATGACCGCTTGATATTGATATGATGACCGCTTGATATTGATATGATGGCCGCTTGATATTGATGATAACCGCTTGATATTAATATGATGACCGCTTGATATTGATATGATGTCCGCTTGAGTTCTTCCAATGAGTTTGTACTCTTATAATCGTTAGTTAGCTTGGGATGATTCCTTCCTTCTGTATCGACCAATGCAGTTTGCCTAACCACAATTACAATAGCCTTAGTTGCGTTGTATTTGTATCTTGTCGATAACACGGATGTCATCAAGTATAGGAATGTCCGGCGCCGGCGTCGTTGCTCTAGTGGCCGCATGCGCTACTGCTGAGCATGAGCTCCCGCAGCAAAGTGGTATTGTGTTTTTCTATCTGGTATTTCTCAGTAGCAGCCAGGAGTCTGGATTTGTTCCCGGTTGATATCAACAAGCTCGCCCTCTTGTTACATGGAACTTAAACATAACTGGCGACATGTGGGTGTACTATAGGTACACCTCTGCCTAACCCTTCGAGGTTTACAGGCGTGATGTTACGTTGTATGCTAAGTATAGTGCTGTAGGAATCAATCTCAATCAATTCCAGGTCATAAACTGCAGCATCATTACTTTGAATCAAGTAATTATGCAAGTCGGTCATTCGATACGTTTGTCTCTGCTTGATTTGTGTTTATGACAGCCGCGGGCGACGTGTGCCACTCAACCTGGCTGTATTTGATGTCTTATTTATGTGAACATGTCTTATTTATGTGACGCTACATTATTTACTATTAAAAGTTTATGTGTGTGTGTCGGTTCATGATTAACATTCATTGATTTGGATCGAATGTCTCTTTTCAAGGTGGGCTTATCTTCTTCTTTCATGTCAGCATACGCTAGCACAGTCAGTATGACTTATGTTGAAGTGTCTACAACTGCTAGCTGAGTACCCTCACTCGCAACTCATAGAAAATCGCATTTGTTTCTTAATTTTCCTCCTGACTTTTTTTTACTAAGTCTGGCCTCCGTTCTGCATAAAGTATTAGACATGTATTAGACTCGCAATGAGTCTAATAAATATCTAATACAAAGTACGGCGTGCGAGTATGACCAGGTGTATGAACGTAAACTAAGCAAAAGGAGTAAGTAAGGATCGTAGCAGGTGGCGTTCTGTAATTTCTGCCTACCCTCAGGGAAAGAAGGCGTGAGTTTTTGCATGTCATGTCAATTTACCAAATTAATACACCATCAACCAATAGTCATTCATTTCGGCTCCGAGTCTGGATTTGTGGCCGGTTTTAATATAACTGGCGAAATGTGGATGTACTACACCTCTCCCCAACCCTGGGCTTACAGGCGTGGTGCTATATTATGTGCAGTCATTTGGAATTCATGATGTTAAATAAATAATAAGTATGGATGGTCAACTTCTGAACAAGTCTCTCCCAATGATAGTTATATTGAACAGTCAAAGAGATAACGATTTCATATTTCGGCTGGGGTATGAATAGGTGATAACAGATTATACCAACCTAAGGCTTTATATTCTTTATTCTTTAACCACACACGAGATACCACATCTTATTCAGTACACCACCACACCTCTCTATGCCAAATGTATGGTCATATAGAGTTCCTACAGTCCACACATACCGCCCTTTTTACCACTTTCATCTACTTAATCCGAGACCTCCCAAAGTCTTCTCTACCGCAGCGTAAGAAAACCGCAATAGAACTAAAGTCTTATTTGACGATTATTGTCATTCAATAAATCGGTCGATTGCTAATGCCGGCCGGCCGATGTCCGTTGCGGCCGGTAATTGGTGCGTGGGACATATGCGCGTAAATCACAAGCGACATGCTTTAAATACGTACGTCTATCACTCACCGACTTGGAATGATGCGAGTTATTTCACAATTGGAGGGGTTATTCTGGAGGTAAGGGAATATCTAAAGAAAAAACTTGTAAATATTTTACTGGAACTTCTATTAATCCTGGGATTGCATTAAAGTAGCCTGAGTACACAGTACCCCTAGGTTCACTTTAGCCTGGCAGCCGCACTACCGACGTAACAAGGCACTGAATAAAAGACTAAGCATGAGCTATTCTTCTATAACTCGTACTAATATACGCAGTGCCAGGTGCAGCCCCTTCTCAGGACATACCGTACCTTCTTGCCCATCATGCATAACCACCTTTCTATTAAAACGAAGCCAATGAGCTGTCCAGGTATATTCTGGTACATTCTGGTCAGACATTCGAGTTTAATCGACACGTGAATGTATATCGGTAGTATCCAGTGCGAGCGGGCCCTCATTAGGCAGTCGAGATCGAAGCGACTTGTCAAGTGTTATCCAGAATAAGCCTGCAGCTCTGTGTGGCCAGCGGGTCTACCACACTAAATACACGTTTTATGTTCACGTAGGATCTTTATGACTGACGTGTTCTACGACTGTTACGACTGTATTGACTATGACACGCTCTTTGTTTTGAAGTTAACCCATATTGGCTCGTTTTATTTAACTCATGTAGGTGGAAAACGAAAAGTTTTGTCAATTAAAACGACACAGATCAAATAAAATGTGTGTTTTATAGTGCGTCTTTAGTGGGTTTTGGTAGTATAAAATTATGGTAGGTAAACTCTGCTAGCTTGTAGCTCTAACTTAGATATTAATATCATCATCATCTTCCTGTCCTTGTCTTCTGTTACTTGTGGTCGGCGCAACACGTTATCGTAACTTAGATAATCATCTTCCTGTCCTTGTCCTCTTTTACTTGTGGTCGGCGCAACACGTTATCGTAACTTAGATAATCATCTTCCTGTCCTTGTCCTCTTTTACTTGTGGTCGGCGCAACACGTTATCGTAACTTAGATAATCATCTTCCTGTCCTTGTCCTCTTTTACTTGTGGTCGGCGCAACACGTTATCGTAACTTAGATAATCATCTTCCTGTCCTTGTCCTCTTTTACTTGTGGTCGGCGCAACACGTTATCGTAACTTAGATAATCATCTTCCTGTCCTTGTCCTCTTTTACTTGTGGTCGGCGCAACACGTTATCGTAACTTAGATAATCATCTTCCTGTCCTTGTCCTCTTTTACTTGTGGTCGGCGCAACACGTTATCGTAACTTAGATAATCATCTTCCTGTCCTTGTCCTCTTTTACTTGTGGTCGGCGCAACACGTTATCGTAACTTAGATAATCATCTTCCTGTCCTTGTCCTCTTTTACTTGTGGTCGGCGCAACACGTTATCGTAACTTAGATAATCATCTTCCTGTCCTTGTCCTCTTTTACTTGTGGTCGGCGCAACACGTTATCGTAACTTAGATAATCATCTTCCTGTCCTTGTCCTCTTTTACTTGTGGTCGGCGCAACACGTTATCGTAACTTAGATAATCATCTTCCTGTCCTTGTCCTCTTTTACTTGTGGTCGGCGCAACACGTTATCGTAACTTAGATAATCATCTTCCTGTCCTTGTCCTCTTTTACTTGTGGTCGGCGCAACACGTTATCGTAACTTAGATAATCATCTTCCTGTCCTTGTCCTCTTTTACTTGTGGTCGGCGCAACACGTTATCGTAACTTAGATTAGATATTAATATCATCATCATCTTCCTGTCCTTGTTCTCTGTTACTTTTAATATAGGTATAAAGTTCTGCTTACGTTTTTATCTTTGTATTTTTGTTTCGGCTTGAGAATAGTTTTCAATTTTTTTTTGCTTCTTTTTTTTGGTATATTGGCGTGTGCTAGCTAACTTATAGCAAATAATTAAATTAAATTTAATGTTTGTGTTGCGTAATGTACTTACATGTAATTTGCACAGTGTTGTATAGAATATTTTTGTTTTATTTAACTGAACAGACAGCTGTGCTGCTGGGGAGTTTGTTGCGCCACTTCTTCTCCCCAGCTAAAGCACTAGGAAGTGGTGAAGGGCGGGCGTTTTGGGGGACTGTCTCATGTGATTCTGACGTTCGAAAAGTGCTGATTCTCAGCCTAGTTTGAATAAATGACTTTTGATTTGATTTTGTCGGCGCAACACGTTATCGTAACTTACATATAAATATCATCAATCATAATATCATCTTCCTGTCCTTGTCCTCTGTTACTTGTGGTTGGCGCAACACGTTATCGTAACTTAGATATTAATGTATATTGCCCGTGTTCACCAACACTAGGCGACATCTAACAAGTTCCTACATGAAAACGCATCAGTTGAGAGGCAACAACATCATCATCAGAGTCATCAACATCATCATTCTCCTGCCCTTATCCCGATTTATTTGGGGTCGACGCAACATCTCTTGTTCTTCCATACCTGTTAGCCGTCATGTCAGTAGTCACCCCCTAAAACGAGCTATTTGTCCCACCATAGGCCAAAAAGGTTTTTGTATATTTGACTCTAATAAAAAATAATTTAAAAAAATTTAATCGACTTCAAAAAGAAATGAACTCAAAATTATGAAATAACTTTAATTTCGGAAGTCGGTTTAGTTTTTTGCCACCGACTTCCAAAATTAAAGTTATTTCATAATTTTGAGTTCATTTCTTTTTGAAGTCGATTTAATTTTTTTAAATGGCCTATTTTGGTATACCGCCGTTTGCCCGAATTTTATTTGCCATAATATCATTTGCCATAATAGTCAACAGTCATAATATTATATGACGTAATATTTATTTGCCCTACTCTTATTTGCTATATTAGTCACGTCAGTGGCGTGCGTCTCATAAAGACAGAAAGACAGTGCCTACCCTACCTAATTCAGTATAATCTTGTTCTGATATCTATTATTATTTTATCTACGAGTCCGACGAGTACCTAATTACTAACAATAAACAAAAAAAATCAACAAACAGTCGCTCCAAGCAAGCTCGTTCAGTATTGTATTGCGCGGCACTAGCGCCGCGACGACCTGAGTACCAGGAGTGCCTCGGGAAAGACACAAACTATTCGAGTCTAAATGTTTATATGTGTGCTCTCGTGGCCATGCGAATTGAATGGGTGTGCGTTCCTATAAATACGTAGCACACAATGTCACAATAACGCACACAACCGTACAGAATAGGCAGTGTCTTTTTCAGAACACGACAAATTACGAAATTGTCCGATGTTTTCCGAACCGAAATTAGCTATACAACTATTTTAAAAAGTTGCATTGTTTCATTTATATTGCATCCTAGCTTACACTATTTCTTTTTGTCGTATTATTTTTTGCACTAGCTCCGAGTTTGTGACTAGTTTCGTGGCCATTGTTTGTTTGATTCGTTTTGATTTGTGATGTGAGCCATAATAATTGGTATTTAAAGAGTTTAACGTCGATAATAGTGTGAAAAATGGATAATATTCACTGTGAAAGTTGTTCAGGTGGTGTGTGTATAGAGAAAATAAAAAATGATGCGTTTTCAAAACTATCATTCGGTGATAAAAAACAAGTGATTGTAAAAGGTCGTTGTACACCGGATTTGCAATTAGTACAAACTAAAGGTAAAGTCAATCGTAAATTCAATACAAAACAATATGATTCATATTATTGGCTCACAGGTTGCATACATAGCAATAATTTAATTCTGTTTCCCTTGTCTACTATTTTCAAACAATAAAGCGGTCTGGAACGATACCGGTTACATCGATATTCATAACTTTCCTACTGCAGCTAAAAAACATGACCAATCTGAAAAACACCTAGAAGCTTCCCTTAAATATCACACCTTTGGAAAAAATCGTATTGAGACGCGTTTAAATTCACAGATACAAATCGACATTGATAGACATAACGCGAAAGTCGATCGGAACCGAAATATTTTTCAGCGACTTATTGACATTGTTTGCTATTTGGGGAAACAAGAGCTCGCTTTTCGTGGACATGACGAATCTGCTTCGTCAGAGAATAGGGGACATTATTTAGAGGTGGTCGACGTGCTCGCGAAATACGACGGAGTTTTGGAAAACCATTTGCAAAATTGCACTAGCTCATTTACGGGTTTATCAAATCGAATTCAAAATGACCTAATCTCCAGTGTAGCGTCTGTAATGATTCAAACAATAAAACAAGAAATTGCTTCCACTGATTTTGTTGCTGTGATGGTCGATGAAACACCAGACGTAAGTGGAAAAGAGCAACTAGTACTGGTTTTAAGGTATTTTCGTGAGTCAGAAGTGTTTGATCGATTTATAAAATATATTGACGTAAGTTCCGACCGTACCGCGAAAACTTTAAATGCCATCATACTGCAGATTTTATCAGAATTTAACTGTTTGGCGAAATTAATAGCTCAGACATACGATGGTGCTGCTGTGTTATCATCTGAACGGAACGGCGTTCAGACGATGATTCGCCAGCAATGTCCTCTTGCTGAATACGTTTGGTGTTCCGCCCATGTCCTTAATTTGATACTTTCCAAGTCGTGCGAACGTATTCATGAAACTAAAAGTTTTTTCAGTCGCATAAAAACATTAGCCAATTTCTTTAATAATAGTACCAAAAGGCAAAACCACTACAATAAAATGGCTGATATGAAAAAATTGCCTCGCGTTGCTGACACTCGATGGACTTACAATTCGCGTACTGTAAATGTCATTTTCAATTCTTCTTCACATTTAATTGATTTATTTGAGGATATGGCTGAACACATAGAGTCCTGGGATGGCGAGACGTTAGATCAAGTTTCCTCTTTATTAGACAATTTAAAAGACTTTGAATTCCAGTTTTTACTCCATGTATTTAACGAAATATTCGCAGAAACTGATGTGCTTTACGAAATTATGCAAAAAAAGACGTCGGATGTGATTTATTGCGTCAAAAAAATTTATGAGTTTGAATCTTTTTTAGAATCATTTAGATCTAGGTTTGAATTCATTTTTGAAAGCGTAAAAAAAATAACCGGACCGCCAAAACGGAAACGTAATGTGGACGCCAAAATAAATTATAAGCGGATTTTTATTGAAATTATAGACAATATATCGAACGAATGTCGCGACCGTTATAAAAATCTGAAAGAGTTAAAATTTTTTGGACTACTATCATGCGAAAATTTCAATAATTATAATGACAATTTTCCGGTTGAATTAGTAACGCAATTCGTAAATGTTTATAAATCACACAACTTTAACTTAGACCGCCTAATCAATGAGCTCAAATGTGTTTATAAATCTGCGGAATTCAAAAACCTTAGTATTTACAAAATCATAGAACATTTTTACGAAAATAACATAAATACAGTTTTCCCCGAAGTACTGCGGTTGGCAAAATTAATTGTTACAGTCCCGGCGAGCAGTGCTTCTACTGAAAGGTCATTCTCGTCACTAAAACGTATACACACCTACTTAAGAAATACACAAGGCCAGAAACATCTTACAGATCTTTCCATGATTTCAATAGAAAAAAAACTTCTTACGGAAATGAAACGCCTTCCCAACTTTTACGATTCCATATTGCAGATATTCTTACAGAAAGATAGACGTGTAGATTTAACAAATAAAAAAATCTTAAAATAACTTTAAAGCTCTTGCAAACAGACGTGACACGCGATGCAAGTCGCTCCTGTTTGAAGGTGCCTTTATAGATTCGTCCGTACCTATACTCACACCACCATCATTTCACTGCTATTACATAATTTTACAAATACTGAACATCAAACAAACGCGCCGAAAGGCCACTTTGAATATCCGTAAATTGATATGCCTATAAAATCAGTCAATGTATGGATATTTGAGGTGGGTATTACCTACGTCATTATTTAATCGACAAGACGACGAACCAAAACCAACATGCAGTAAGTATTTTGGCTTTAAAAATTTTCTGTCTACCCTGTCTAAAAACTCTGTGCACGCCACTGAGTCACGTGCTAGAAGCTTTGTTTCCCATAAATGTTTCCCATGGTAAGTGTACCATAACATCATTTGTCATAATCATTGTAAGCCCTAATTATCACATGCCCTAATTATCACATGCCATAATTATCACATGCCATAACATCATATGCCATAACATCATTTGCTATCGACATTGGGTGTGTAACGGTTGTTATATTTTTATAAACCACCCAGAAATGTATTATGAAAAATAAATAAGAAATATATTATTTAAATATTATGTCTAATAATCATTATGGCGTTTAAATATTATGTCTAATAATTATTATGGCAAAAATATGAAAAACAATACGTATGGCACTCGTATCTTATGGTATCTAAGTTTCGGGCAATTAAAAGTATGTCATATGTCTTTTAGGGCAACCAAAACATTCGGGCAAATGAAATTCGGGAATATGATGATTATGGTATATAATCTTCGGGTAAACAATAGACAACCGCCTATTTTCTATTTCGTAATTTTTCTATTTTTTGGTAAAAACTGGAATATTAGTTTGTAATAAGTATTTAATAGTTTTGTTATAAATATTGCCCTAGAACTTGACCAAGGTTTTGAGATGTTTTCCTTTTGACACCACACCCGTAGCTCGTATCAACAAGCCAGGCCGTCACACTTACACGTGTTAGTCCATTGTCTTGAAAACTGCTGAACTACTAAACTGTCATGCCCTAAGTTGAAAAATGTAAGCCAGCATAAAAGAATGGTCACGATCAGATTAATAGTTTCGGAGAAATGCGTGGACAAACATACATACATCTATAAAATTTTGTATATTTGTTTGGAAACTCTAATAGATTACCATATGTGAATAAATTGCAGTTCCAATAATATTACGTACATACGTGTCGAATTAATAACTCCTATTTTGAAGTCGTTAAAAATGTAAGGTGAAGCGTGACCGAGCTCTCCAAAACTATTAAGTACCTACATTATTTCTATTGTGTTTATTTTTTATCGTTTTTTGCTATCTTGAGAATTTCGTTGGACGGAGACCTAGATGACTGATGATGTCACCTACCTGATGGATGAATCTGAAGGCGGGTATAGGATCTCAGTGACGGCACTATGTAGAACCATCGTGTTTTTACTTATTTGAATAGAATATAAGTAAAGGAATATTTATTTATTTATAGTTAATTAAAATGGCACAGGTCCAATTACATTAATTAACATAGAATTATAAAAATAAAATAAGCATTCAAATAACATACAATACAAAAATTAAATTCATGGATATACAACTCGTGGATAACATAATTAATAATAATTTAAGTAAATGGTTAAAAAAAAATAAATACATGACAAACTAACATGTACCTAACAGTGGACACCCTCGCATATTGTCTCTCACAGAACACCAGACCAGCACGTATTATTTTCTTCCATTCATCAGCAAACACATCACATTGAGGGTCGGCAGTCAGGAGGGCGTTTAGCATCCTTAGGGTTCGACATACTGGGGATTCGGCTCTAGCAACAGATCTAGATATCGGTGGTGCGAACAGATTATGACGGCGGCTTTGACGGTGCCCAATGTATTTGTCGGGCACAAATAGGCGGCAGAAAAGTCCGTGGAGCTCAGGGCAGTCAATACGACCGCTTAAGGTTTTACAGGCAATCGTGAGCTGATGAAAGCCCCTTCTTACCTCCAACGAATTGAAGCCCAATACCCCTAGAAGATAATTCGTTGGGTACATGAATGGGAAGAAATGGTACAGCCTTTGATACAAAAATCTCAGGAAGGTTTTCTGAACTTTCTCAAGCATCAGTGTCTGAGACGCAGTATGTGGATGCCAGACACAGGCGCTGGACTCGAGTTTCTTCGAACCAGAGTGGTGTATAGGAGTTTAATAATACTGGATTGGACCATAAGTCATAACGCTGCATTTACTAATATTAAACAACAACTTTTTCGCAATGCTCCACTCATAGACGGTATCGATATCTTTTTGTAGGAGTTCGCAATCCACCTCTGTTCTGATCTGCGCAGCTAGTTTTACATCGTCGGCATATAGTAGACATTTTCCGAATCGAAGCTTACAAATTACAAATATAAATGTTGAGGACCAATAAGCATCAGACCTTCAGAAAGTATCATGTAGTAGCATCCGTGCTCAATTAGATAAATGTTGAAAGCTAGGTCATCTTAACTATTTCCGTTATGGAGAACCGATAAGCACTTACCTAGTCATCATCAGACCTTCAGAAAGTATCATGTAGTAGCATCCGTGCTCAATGAATGTTGAAAGCTGGGTCAACCTAACTATTTCCGTTACTGAGAACCTTGTTTTGAGATGTTTTCCCTTTGACACCACACCCGTAACTCGTATCAATAAGCCAGGCCGTCACACTTAGGTACTCGTTTTAGTCCATTATCTTGAAAGCTACTGAACCGATTTTGATGAAACTTTCGCTATGCCCTAAGTTGAAGTAAATGTAAGCCAATCAAAAAAGAATGGTTACGATCCGATTAATAGTTTCGGAGAAATGCGTGGACAAACATACATACATACAGAAATCTATGAAATTTTGTATATTTGTTTGGAAGCCCTAATAGATTATCATATGTGAATATATTGCCGTTCCAATAATATTACATACATACGTGTCGAATTTATAACTCCTTTTTTTGATGTCGTAAAAAATCATAATGCTTTTAGCCGACTTCAAAAAAGGAGGTTATCAATTGGACACGTATGTATGTAATATTAATGGAACTGCAATATATTCACATATGATAATCTATTAGGGCTTCCAAACAAATATACAAAATTTCATAGCTACTATTAATAGTACGTATGTTTGTATGTATGTATGTTTATCCACACATTTTTCCGAAACCATTATCCGGATCGTGACCATTTTATTTTTATTGGCTTACATTTACTTCGACTTCGGGACCAGTGTAAGTTTCATCAAAATCGGTTAAATAGTTTTCAAGATAATGGATTAATACGTGTAAGCGTGAAGGCCTGGCTTATTGATACGAGCTACGAGTGTGTTGTCAAAGGGAAAACATCTCAAAACCTTGGTCAAATTCTAGTGCAATATTTATAACAAAACTATTAACTACTTATTACAAACAAATAATCCAGTTTTTAATAAAAACTAAAAATTACTAAATAAAAAAATATCGAAATTACAGTTTTTTTCATAATTTAGAGTTAATTTCTTTTTGAACTGAGAGGAGCTTGTGGCTAAGTACCTAGTAACAGCCGCACGGGTCCATCCATCAGGTTAAGCTACGCTTGCCGGGATTGGTCTGTGGATGGGTGACCATCTTTACTTACCGAGATGAGGAAAGCACGTTAAGCCGTTGGTCCCGGCTGTCATTAGTGAATCTTTGACAGTCGTTACGGGTCGTCAGAAGCCCGAAAGTCTGACAACCAGTCTTACCAAGGGGTATCGTATTACCCAGTAACTGGGTTGTGGAGGTCAGATAGGCAGTCGCTCCATGTAAAATACTGGTATTCAGCTGCTTCCGGTTAGACTGGAAGCCGACCCTAACATACAGCCTTGGCCAAAAGTATTAGGCACCCCACAAACATTTAAACCACAAATTATGGATCAGGTTTTTATTGCACGTCAAAATACTTTATCTATTGTTTTAATTAACGTTTGAATACAGTTCATGGGCTATTGTTTAACAGATAGCTTTGTTTTTATATATTTTATTAGGTGCACGTGTTTTATGAGGGTGCCTAATACTTTTGGCCAAGGCTGTAGTTGGGAAAAGGCTAGGCAGATTGATTGAATTTCTTTTTGAAGTCGATTTTTTTTTTCATTTTTAGATATCGATACCAATCACGTCTGTGGAGTTTCGCTAACTAATTTAACTTAACCCTGTATGGTTACTTTATTCTACCATGAATCTATTAGGTAGTCTTATAAGGCATTTGCCGAGCGATTTTCAATAGCATAATATTACCTATATTTCATTCTCTCCATATTCGTCAGTGACATTGTAATATTGACATAATCATCGAAGTTGATATATTGTTCTTTGACATTAATCGTCTTTTGTTTCGTAATTAATATCGACTGTAGGTGTGAACTTGAGTATTAAATTCTATAAAATGTATTGTCAACTTGTAACATGGAAGTTGTTTTATTGTTTTACATTTGACATTAGATAAATGTTGGTTTTAAAGAAGGTTTGGTTATAACTGTGTTTGTTTGAGATAGAGTTGATTTATGATTGCAATGTCTATTTAAGTCATTGATGTGGTCTTTTATTTGGTTAGATTCAGTAAAGTTGTGTAAATTCAGTTTATTGACACACACGGTTGTGCGTTTGTCTTCCATATATATACGACGTGTTTTTGTTTTATATAACATAACTCTATGGTATTAATGAGACCATCATTTTGAACAACTTTTACTATGTGACTAAACTTGAAATCTCGAAATCTGCTGTCCGATACATTTATGTTCGTAAATCTCGTCCAAATGTTGGAATGATGGATTCGCAATTTCTGGTTTGGTCCTGTAATAAAAGTTGTTCAAAATGATGGTCTTATTAATACCCTAGAGTTATGGTATATAAAAAAAAACACGTTGTATTCAAAAGGAAACCGTGACTGACTGAAATGTAGGGAAAATTTTGATGAGTTATGCGAACATAAATGTAGGGAACAGCTAAATTTCCTTCGCGATTTCAGGTTTGGTCCCATAGTAAAAGTCCAACCAAACCTAAAATCCCGAAAAAAATCAGCTGTTCCGTATATTTGAACGAGTTATGCGAACATAAATGTAGGGAACAGCAGATTTTTTTTAGCGATTTCAGGTTTGGCCTCATAGTAAAAGTTGTTGGTTATCATGAGTACCTACAATCATGTCACTACTTACCAGTCACCCTATATAAGATAATTTTTCAGTTGTGTTGTTTCAGTGTTTTAGGATCATTCATTTTTTTCTTATAGGATTACTCGTGTGTCTGTCTGTCTGTCTGTATTGTCCGATTGTAAAATCAGGCCCAGAAATCCCCGTCTCCTTTCAACTTAATCGGTTCATTAGATTCGGAGCAAATTGGCTGTGATAGACGGACAGACAGACAGACACACGAGTAATCCTATAAGAAAAAAATGAATGATCCTAAAACACTGAAACAACACAACTGAAAAATTATCTTATATAGGTAAGTAAGTAAGTTGAGGTATGGTTTAAAAAAGGGTTATATTTTCTATTTCAAAATCTGAAAAATCAGCCCTATTTACAATCTGGGAATTGAGAAATCCAAAAATTAAGTTTAAGGTGACGAATAAAATGAAATATCGATTAAATTATAATTGATTAACGTGACAAAGCTCATAATATTAAAAAAAAAAATGCTTTAACCAGATGATTGATTAAATTAAAATAGTTAAATCTATTAGAATTAACTTATATTTAGTTAAAAAAAAAAAAAAATATCTACATATACTAAAGATAAATCTTAAAATCGATTCATGTATGTAGCTAATATAATTAACATCCTAAATAAAAGAAACAAATGATTTCTCACTTCAAAAATCAGCTGTTAAGTGTAGTTAGTTGATACATAACCTCACTTTTACAAAATCTCTTATAACTCAGCTCTCAGATTGCTAAAATCCGCAAAATTTTCAGTGATGGTCCGATAATATAGTAGCTACCAATTGACACTAATTTCATCTTTTTACATCCAGGCCCAAGATTGTATGAAAGTGTATCCGTCTCCTTTCGTACACGTATGGATTTCTGTGACCCAAACACGGACGTGTAACGTAAATAAACGAATTTTGAATATGAAGTCAATTTTGGGGCAAATAAGAAAATTAAAAATAAAAAGTTTAGCAAACTGTACCAAATACCAAATGAAAGGTCTTACTTTGAGGCCCTCAAATATATTTTTTTTTATAATTTTAAAATAAATAGTTTGAAAGTTATATGGAAATAGACGAAAATTGACCATCCCTTATCTCCGAAAATACTGAGCTTAAAATAAAAAAAAAAATACAGAAAATATTTCTAAGTCTATGGTTTTAAAATAACATGGTAAATCTCTTAATATTGTGCGTACTTAACTTACATTTGTAGTTGGAATGTATGGGAGAACATGTTTTTCAACTACAATGTTAAGTTTGTTCTTGGGATAAATTCATCCCAACTACGAAACCCTTCATTTTACGTAGTCCGAATCACACTTGGCCGGTTTTTTTTTTCTAATATATTATATTACTTTTATATTACTAAATATCTCTTTCGTAGGGACAGGAACCCCTCTCGTGCCTCCTCCAGCTTATTCCAGGTTTCTCTGTCGGCGGCTTCCTTGGTCCATTGTTGCCATGCTACTGCTGTAATGTCATCTATCCAGCGCTTCCTAGGCCGCCACTGGTGTCTCTTACCTCTGGTCGCCTCTATAGTCCATCGCTTGTCTGTCTATAATAGCTTTGTAGTGAGTGAGAGTAAGTACTGATATTTACGTCCTATTTTTATTTTGGTCTCCTTTTCAGATCTTTATGGAATTTGGGTAACTTAACAATTTCTATGGTCTGTACTACCTTCTAATTCTTAATTGTCCATTAAAGGATCCAGTCTTTCTAGAAATTCAATCAGTCTGCCTAGCTTTTTCCCATGTTGGGGTCGGCTTCCAGTCTAACCGGATGCAGCTGAATACCAGTATTTTACATGGAGCGACTGCCTATCTGACCTCCACAACCCAGTTATTGGGTAATACGATATCCCTTGGTAAGACTGCTTGACAGACTTTCGTGCTGCTGACGACCCGTAACGACTGCCAAAGATCCACGAATGACAGCCGCGACCAACGGCTTAACGTGCTTTCCGAGGCACGGAGGAGTCTCGGTATGTAAAGATGGTCATCCATCTACGGACCAACCGCGGCAAGTGTAGCTTAACCTGATGAATCGACCCGTGCGGCTGTTATTACTTAATTATAACATCTAAATCAATTAATCGGTCTCTACTACAACAATGCATCTGCATCTTACATACGACAACCGATACCACCTCAGTAAGTACTGCACAAATCTTGTCGGCTGTTTATTTCTTCCTTTACATAAAAGTGGTGTACATGTACCCCGGTCCCTACATACCCCAGAGTGCCTCCCTCACGAACTCCGCAGAAAGAAGTGCTATCACCAAAATCAGTAGCAACATTATCTACAACCCCACCGTCAAATCACACGCCGAATTGCGTAACATACTCACCCCCGTTTTAAAATGTAGTCATAAATAAAAGGTAGAAGCGGCACCTTATCGCGCGGAGCTCGCCACAACAGATGAAAGAATACCCCCCATTCTCCCCCTCCGATCTCTCGCTCTAACAGCCAGTAAACGATGTTTTACATTTATAACTACAAGTCGCTTCGCAAGTAGTACAACTCCAACTCCAGCATTCAAAAGCCAACTCTATTGTACTTTAGATAAAGTTTGACTTTCTCCAAGTGCTTGTTTACCGTCTTGGTTCGTAGCCATGGCAACGGGCGGCGTCGCGATTTTTGCCTGCTTGCGCCTCCTTCGATTACCTAAAGGTTTTCCGATGTAAGGCTGGTACACATAGGGTACATACATAGGTATCGGTTCGATAACCGGGACGCCGCCGATGCGTACAATGTTTTATTGACAGATTTGAACCGGTTCAAAATTGAGGATTGCACGAATGTCCTTTGTTTGCTGGGATAGATGCGGATTTTCTTGAGAGAATTGTGCCGAGAATAGATTTTGCTTGAGAATGTTGTTCAGTTAGGTAATCTTATTGTACATTGTGCGATGGCTGATTATTTGAATGAAGGTGGAGATTTTGTCGAATTTACTTGTTTTTCTTTGTCATGCGAGATAATATTTTGATAGATATACCTTTCCCATGTAACATGTAACTTGTTTTATTGCAATAATACACTTTGTCAGTCCATAAAACGGTGCGAGCCACATTGAAAGTCCTCTCCGGCTTATTATACGGACTGTATCCCTTCAATATCGGCTACCTCTCGCCCACATTACGCTACTATATATTCATGTAATGTGTTCATCCAAATTGCAAGGTGCTTGGATTTTCAGCCATTGTAACACATGTATTTTCATGAATATTTTTTCAGTTTGGTTCATGATTCATAACATACTATGAAACTCTCCTTTTATGAAACTACATGTTAGGTAAATTATATTATTTGAGACTAAATGGACCAGTTTTCTATCTTTACAATATAAACGCCTTTATCCAGTTAGACTGTCAATTAACTGAAAAAAAAATATGTATTTTTCACTCTTTTGTTACTTACCTATTGCTTTGGTTCAACGAAAATTGCAATGATATCATGAAAGTTTGTACCTAATCTGCTTCCAGTACCTACTAGCGTTTTTAAAGATGGACTAGTTCATTAAAGTGGATGATAAAAATAAAATCAAAAACTTATAATATTTTTACTAACTGTTTATTTAACCACAGTACGTAGAATGTCCACGCTCTTTAGATCTAAACATGATTACTTTAAACAAAGTTTCTCTCTGTAACTGGACAGGTCATTGTCCTCTGGTGCTCATTATTCCAAGCTTTTACAGACATTTACAGTTATTCATATTTTGTGCATTTATAAGCGAATTAATCTCGTTATTTTTGAAGCTCATTTTCTAAACTTATAGTTTTAGTGTTATAGATGTAAGTGAGCCAAATGTGCAGTATTTGTGGTTACAAACTCATTTTTTATATGTTTTGTTTGTGGTTACAAACTCATTTTTATATGTTTTGTTTGTGGTTACAAACTCATTTTTTATGTTACAGTTATATGTGACTTTTAACTAACTATTCGTAACAAAACATTGGTTACAGAGCAGTGTCAAAAGGAAACAGTAGGTGTTGTGAAAACTTTTGAGCATTATTTAAGTTCAATGTTATAACTAAGTCATACAGGACTTTTAAGGAGGAAGCGTCAGGGTAGCCCGCAAAATTCAAATTTTCTTACGTTTTTTGCAATTTGCAAGTCAGTATTAAGTTGTATGTTAAATAAAGTATGATTTGCGGCCGTAACAAATATGTATTTACAGAATTATATATAATAGAATCAGTAATACAACTCCTCAAGTTAGTATAATCCTGAAATGTCAAGATTTCATGAACTAGTCATTCATTAGGATTACCTGGAGTTGTATTGATCACTTTAATTATTCTAATTATGTAAATAGATACTTATTACGGCCACAAATTATTTTTTGATCAACGTACAGACGCCAGCAGGTCAAGCTACCCGAAACTGTCAAATTTTCCTAATCAACCTTGAACCTAATGCTTTTGCGATAAAGTTGAAAATCTATTAGAGAAATTTGACAGATTATAGTAGCTTGATGTGCTGGCGTCTGTACAATATAATACCTACTTGTAAATTGCAAAAAACGTTAGAAAATTTGAATTACGCGGGCTACCCTGACGCTTCCCCCTTAAAAGCAATATTAACTTTTGTATTTTTTGAGATACAATTAGAGCGTTCAAAATAAAATCATAGCGAGTTACATTTCAACATTATGACATCGTTCGTGTCACCAAATAGTAACAAATAATGCACATTCAGCTTTTAAATAATGTCGCGTGTTGTTCACTACTCGTAGTTTAGTTCCAACAGTTAAATTCGTTTAAATATCTATTTACATCTTTTATAGTTAAAATGTACAATATACATATTGCGATGTCTGAACGACATAATAGTGTTACAAATATTAATATTTACACTTATTAAGGAAGAAATCTGTACAAGTTTTTATCATACCCTAAAGGTGTACTTAATCATTTTAAATATGAAAAATAATATTGTATGATTACAAAATGCTGTTTTCAAAGGATTTTAGGAAAAGCGGACTTTCTTTACAAAACATTAAATATGTATTAAGGTCTAATTTATCATGCAAAACACAGTTAAAAGAAGTGTAGAGTCAAGTCTACACATCTAATGAGTTATAAGTAAAAATACTTTCCAGTCCAGTGTGAGTTACCCGACGGCGGCAACAAAATCTAACTTTCATGTGCTTCCAGTTAGTTTTGAATAGGTAACGTTATGAAAATCTCTGACAAATAATGAGTAAGTTGTTCACACCATTAACATAAATTACGTATCATTATTTTTGCAGTAGGTATGCTAATGTATCAATAATACACTTTGAATAAGGTGAATGCCCTCAGAAGAAGTATTTTGATACTAAATAAATGTTTCATATCATGTTTTGTTTGTTTGTGTTATTGTGTTGCATCGAATACTTAAATATATACGAACGCAATTTGAATTTTTATTTACAAAAAAAAAAACACGTTTGGTATCCTCCTTTGCGTCGCGCAGTCGGGTAAAATGACAATACAAATAAAGCTAATAGTTAGTAATTATGTGAACAAGCTTTTATGAAACTTTTCCTAATTAATCTGTCTGTACGAAAAGTAGGAAAAATATAATAACTTCAAAATAACATCTACCTACCTATTTTTAATAGTCGAATATAACTACAGATAGGAAAGTGGCACCGGTGTCAAGATTCATACAATGTACACGTTTATGCTCACAAAATACATGTAAAACCTAAGACTATCAATAAATTACTTATATTTTATCACATGACTACTTATACAATAAATATTTACAGTTACGTAAAGCTAATTACTTTCATATAATTGTTTTTACATATCGCTTATTCGCACAGTATCCACGACACTCCTCTTAAAGTTTTAACAAACAATGAATTGAATGATAATTATAATAAATAGTTCGTAAAAGTCTTTAATTGCTAGACTGACATCGACAGAACCAATGCTTTTGCAACACAATTCGTCCAGAACACGTTAAAAGTGATAATACGCGAAGTTAATCGGTTGCTCCTCGTCAACACTGACGCCGTCACTGTTTAGATTGTCACTGTCACCAGATCTGGTCATGTCTTCAAACCGGCGGACTTGCCAGTTGGAGAGGTCACAAGGAGCTTCCTCTTCCTTGTAGCCAGAGAATTCCTGGTAGTAGGAATCGTTCTGGGTGAACGTGGCACTGGGAGTGTTGATGTCTCGGGCGGGGACTTCGCCCGGGGTTTGTGATCACTGTCGGTGCGGCAGCTGGTGATGCATGTGGTGGATGTCGAGGCGCGGCCTCTTGGCCTCCTCCTCGTCGCTGCACTCGTTGTCGTGCTGTTCCTGGTCGTCGCATTCCTCCCCGAGCTCCTCTTGCTTACGTTTCGCGGTCGCCATCTCGGCCGCGTGCTTTTTCCGCCATTTTGTTCTTCTGTTTTGGAACCAGACCTGCGGGAGAAATAGAGGGTTTAGAAAAGGTCTAAGAATAGCCCATTTTTTATGTTGAGTTGTTGAAATAATGATATTTAGTCCAATTTGGATGCACTGGAAATCACACGGGACAGCGGTGTGGTGACTTTCATAAAACATTGTCGATGCTACTAAGCAGCAAGTTGTTATTGTGCTCTTGTATGTTTAAAATGTGGCGCATAGGATACATATGTAGTACAATCAATGTAAATAAAAAGAGAAATCCTGACTGACGGACTCATCAATGCACCTTTTGAACCTTTACACAGAGGTTTCTTTTATAATGTAAACAAGGAATAAGGAAGGATTTCCTGGTAGTACGTTCCCGTGGAATATTTTCCACATCCACGCGGGGGAAAAGTCGCGGGCAAAATCTAGTTTATTATACAATGGAAAAATGTTAGATTAAGACGACAATGTTAATCAATATATTTGTACGCCTATGAGCAAAACATAGAGGATCTACCAATCTGAAACATCTCGCACACTGTTATAAATTGACCTATGTTTACAAATAAAGCATTCTGATTCTGATTCTGATAAATCTTTGTAGAGATACCTATATTACACGAGGGAAGTTACATTAGCCAAAGTTGAGCTGAAATAAATGCCAAAGTTGACAAAGCAAAAATACACAAAAATAAAAGTTTTTAAGAGCTTAGAACGCTAGAACTTAGCGCAATTTTAAAACCCCGTTATTCAGTGGACTGGAAGTCAAACACAGACGGTCTTGCTTTAAATCTGTACTAAATTCTCATGTTTGTTCACCAGCCAAGCCAAATATAAAGAGAACAGCAAACAATTTTCATCTCCACGAGGACCTAATCTGCGCGGTCGACATCATAATGCCTCATTAAATACCGCCTTTAAAGTCGCATCACGAACTACCCGGCATCCCGCTCGCACGCCCGTGAAATCTTTACAGACGACAAAGACGGCGATAGTAGCCGTGTTCTACGGTAATTAAGGGTCGTTTTGCAAATTACACGGTACTTAACCAGCCATATAACGATCATTAATCACTGGCCTGGGGAGTTGGCTGTCTCTTTTGCTCCTGTTGAGGTTGATATATTCCATCCTTGTCGCTCGGGTCGACATGAGTTTAATTAGGTCATAAATACGTTTTCATGATTAGCCCGTAGGACGGTCGTCGATTGTACTGAAGGTTGGGTATTTGGAGCAGATGTCGATGTCATTATAAGGGTATCATGGCTGGACGGAACCAGGTTGGCTCGTTATGTTAACAACAGCACTTAATTGGATAAAATTTTAGTTGATTTTGGCACAACGATGATATTTGGTGCTGGTGGGTGGGAGTTTGGTTAAAACGCTTTTGTTGCAATTAATACGACGCGTTATGAGTTATCAAAACAAAGAGACAAGTGTGAAAATGAGTTTTCTGAGGAGACGAATTAATATGATGAACTTACTGAACATGGAGAGGAGTCAGTAGAGATTGTTTGCTAGTTAAATATTCAGTCGTATTTAGCTAACCTAGAGTAGCTAGCCATATAAAGCTATAAGTATGCTAAGGTGATGATTTAAGAGATAATTACCACAACTTTATCGGCTGTATTTCAGCCGTCATTGCCGATGGCCTCCAACATATAAGTTCATGATGCTGTGAGTACGTGCGAGCGATGGCACAGGTCCTGTTTAACGACACAACGTACTCGTAAATATACCAGTTGCAGTCATTAAAATGTAGACATGATAAAGTTATAAGCTATAAGAAACGTACTACCACCGGGATAAAAAGTAGGTATTCTTCTATGTCCTAGGTCATGGTTTACCCATGGGCCAAATTTCACCCAAATCCGTTCAGCGGTTTAGCGTGAAAGTATAACAAACTTATTTTCGCATTTATAATATTAGGTAAATAGCGTGCCCAGCGACTTCGTTCGCAAGTAAGTCGTAAGATACACAATATACTAAAATAACAGCAACATTTTTTAATATAACTCCCTCGTCCCCCGACCCGCCGCGTTGGATCGCCCGCCCACGCTATTTGTTCACAATTTCATGGGTTTTAATTTTTTGCGCGGAACCCTAATTCTTTTTCCAAAATAAGAGTAACCTAAATTACTCCTTATAATATCAGCTATCTGCCAGTGAAAGTCCTGTTAAAATCGGTCAAGTCGTTTCGAAGATTAGCCGGAACAAACAGACAGACAGACATTTTTTTTTTAAATTGACTTTTTCTTATAAGTACCGTATACACTTTCATATGCATTTAGTAAAAAGCTGTGATTTTGACATTAAAAATAGACACTCCAATTTTATTTATTTATATAGATGTATTATAGATTATGATTAGGTAGGGTTATAGGACACATTAACCAGAGGACGTAGACAAAGTGACATTCTACCATATAAATAATAAATATAATAATAATACCTAATGATATAATCAATTTATACAAAATATTGTAAAACAGTTTTAAAAGAGTAGATAACGGTGTTATTTCTTGCCCATTCTTCTCCATACGCATATCAATTATATTTATTTTTTATTTTTTGTAAGTTTGGTCGTTCAAAAGTGCCTTTTACGTGCCTATTTGAATTATCAGCGATATCGGTGATGGAAAGTCAACAATGTATTGGATTGACGTAAGCTACCGAACACACACAGAATTATGAAACACTTTGAAAACGACTGTCACTTGTCTCGGCGTTCAGAGAATTTGATTCCTCATACTATATCCAAATACCATAATGGTTCTAATATCCCTCTGAAATAATAAACCAGCTTCCTCCAAACAAACGAACTCCTAACTACTTACATCAAAACTTCTCACTGTAAACTGCGACGATCCAACACAACTATTGCCACTATAAATAAGTCCTGATCCACATTTACGACAGCAAGACGTTACATAAAGTTATAAAAATAAATCGGCCGGCTCGATACACAGTCGCAATAAAAAATATGCGACGACAAAACAACACAACAGTAATATATACGTATTATCATTGGACCATTTGGTTTTATATTCGCGGAGTTGATGGCAGTCTTAGTTTATGACGCGACTTGCTTCGACTTGACGCATGGTGGCAGTCTCGTGACAGTTGGGTTAAATGGAGGCGAACCTAATGCTGTGTTCTGTTGAGTAGATTGGAATGTTCTGACTTGAGAAGAAGGCTTTATGACTACATGAATTAAGATCAGACAAATGTTTCATGCTAAGGCCGCAGGAAGAAACAATGTGAATGAGCAAATTCAAAGGTAAACTGATTAAAAATAATTAAATAATTAAAATAAATACTTTTGTAAACCAATGTCGAATGTTGGTGTTCTTAAATAAATAAAATTAATAAATTTTAAACTAGACGTAATAAATAACGCGTTCAATAATAGTAGTTTATGAAATTGTTGCATAATGTTTTAGTAGCTAGTTATGTTCAGTTTCATACACTACTTTATCTACACTCACCCAATAGGTAGTTAACTATTTAAATGATAAAACAAAGTTAGCAAAAACTAAACAGATACAATAATGGCTCCGAAACCATAGTAAAGTTGATTGTTGACCATAGTGAAGTTGAAAGCTATACAATGATAAAAATCGAATTAAAACTCCTTGGTCTATCTCAAGAGCACTTCAATAGAAAACAAGTTATTTTATAGCATTATCTTGTTAAGAAATCCGTATCATAATAAAACATTTTAATTTTGTTTGAGTAGTACATGCATAAAGTATGTCATTATGGTACTATTTTGAAATCATAATCAGAACTTTACGATATGAGTATAGATAAAACTATTTTATAAAATACTCCACTGTGAATTCAAGATAGTGAGGTCATTTACATTCATACCTACTCAACGCGAAGCATTGTTTTCAAAACAACGTTACATAAGTACATACATACTGCATATACTCGTACTAGGTACTTAATGATAATACATTACACGAGAGTGTTCTGAACTTCAGAATGTGTCATCTACGTAAGTGTATATTTAGTGCCAACGGCAGCCTACGAGTAAACACCTCAGGCCAAACATACGCTCATCAAAGTATTTTACGACCAATCCGACAATTCCCGACGATTCCCGACCCCTTCACATGATACCCTTACTTATAATATTATTTTCCATTTTTCGTTCATACTTTTATACCCGTCTTACCCTCCGTACCATTCAATTACTTAAGTGTTCAAAGACGATCCGTTGAGAATACGCCCGTCTCTTTCCAACGTTTCAATGAAGTGAGTCTATCTCGTTCGCTCAGGGTAGGGTCGGGTAATTATGTGAATAACTATTATTTTTCACAAGAGAGCTCAGTAATGGCTTGATAGGGATACCTAATGGTGTTTCAGTAGCCATGTCGAATAAACAGCGGCCATGTTGTTATACAGGTAATTAATTTGAATGAATTGATGTTTTTGTGCGCGTTGTAATTACGTGTGTTGCTTCACAAGTTGATGCACTCGGTTCACGTGGAATGTGGGCAAGAGCTTTAATTAATTAAACAAAAGCACTATTAATTACATTAAAAGTGCTTTTGTATACATTTCATAGCACTTCTTTAAATCTACTCTTTTTACAACAAATTTTTAAGTGGCGATTTTAAAGATTTTCGATGCAATATTGTCTCAAAATAAGTTTTGATTGGCTTTCATCTGATGAATAATGTTATTTGTAGTCTCTTATTTTAAAATCTTTTGCAGGGGATACATTAAAATTCATATATTTCAAGTATTACATTAGCAGACAGATCACGTACCGCAACTTCTCTCACAAGATGAGATGTTTGATTTATACGAACGTATTGACAGCTTTAACATTGTTACAGTTACATATGGTTTTGGCGGTAGCTCAAGTTATGTTGGTTAATGGTATTAGGAAGGTTTATACAACTGCAAGTATGTGTCATTAACAGGTCATTTAAGGTAGGTCCACATTAGTGACATTTCGCCGAACACCGTGACATCGCCGCGGACTTGTTACGGATAGTGTGGACCGGTGGAGGTCCTTTGAAAAAGACCGTCTTTGGATGGATCGGCCCGTGACGCATGTCATTTGACCGTGACAAAACCAAAACACCGTCCACATTTGTGACAGGCAGTACGTACAATATTCAGGCGTACTTTTTGACTGAAATATTTTATATGAGAGTATGAGACGGATAAATGATCGTAACATTTGTACGCGTAACAAATCCCATCTACACTATCAGTACAGACACCTGAGCTTGTCACGGTCACGGTGTTCAGTTCGACGAAATCTCATTAATGTCCTTACCTTACCTTTAGAGACCTTTAGAGCCACTACTGATGTCGTACAGATGTGTAACATTAAACAAAAAGTTTTGAGATAATCGGCAAAATCGACTATTGCTGGTCAATTATTTCTGACCACCAACAGTCACAGCTATTATAGTATGCGCGCAAGTGCTAGTCACCGCCTGAGGTATGTGAGCTGTGAGATGGGGGAAGTAGAAAAACGTCAAGCTAACTCAGTCTGTCTAACGAAACCTCTTCCGTCTCACCGCTCACATACCTCAGGCGGTGACTAGCACTTGCGCGCACACTATAGAAGGTAGATGCTATTGTATCCCTTTTGAAAATACACTTTTACCAAGATTTGTAGAAAACGTATGTCAACATAAATGATATACCTACGTAACCAATATTTTTTACAATATTTTGATTAAATAAGTATCCATAGAGTTTCTGGCCTGTTAATGATAAATGATTTTATTTCTGTAAGTAGGTTTGTACAAACACTTTTACAAATCAATCATGTTTTTTTTTAAACTAGATGAGGTCGGCATTTCCTATCTGACTACTCTGAGAAGAAAGGCCGAAACAAACTCAGAGGTCACAGTCTCTTATAAAGTACAGACATAATCTTGGTCAGATCATGTGAAGACCATGTAGATTGGTGTCTGAAATGGTCTTTTGTGGAAAGAACCACACAAATTGAGAGGACCTGTCCAGTCAGTGCACGCATTTGTCAATAATCGCGCAGCTCAACTCAGAAATTAAGGAGCTCAACGATTCGACGAACAATACCAAATAAAGGATATTTGGGTTTTCTTCTCCACACGAACCTACCTGCACAACTAGCTTCATCTTTATGTGTCTGTAAATCGTTAAATTAAAATAAATACTTCAAGATTCAAACAGTTGCAGTTCATTCGCCAAAACACGAATACAAGCAAACAATGTCACTTTAATACATATCCAGTCAGTAACCTCTTCCCAACTAACAATATTCACGCATTCCCGTAAAACAGATGTAATCAAACGCTGCCACATTGCGACTAAGCCCCGACATCATTAGTCGTGGCGTCATTTGTCACGCGCGACTTATCGCACCCCTTGCTCCAGTTAATAGTCGCGGCGATTTGTCGCGTCACCTCGTGTGTGCCGAGCCTTAATCACCGAGATTTTTTCGCCTGTCATCTTGTAAGCTAATTGCGAAGAATTTAACAAAAAAAAATGTTGATCGAGTCTTTATAGTTATTTAATAGTCTGCTCGTATGTTCTCACACTTAATTCTTTATAAGTCTTTATATGTAAGGACAATGAAGATATTTAGTGGTTTCTCAAAAGCTTCAGATATGATGTACGGCTATAGAATAACACTGGGCGGCTAGTTATGTTGTGGGTTTCTACCAGCAGTTTTAACGCTATTCTTACCTATTTTTAACCGACTCCAAAAATGGAGGAGGTCGGAATCTTTTCTTTATGTTCTGTATGTTCCCCCTTGCGCACATACTTGAAAATTCTTTTTTGGTTTGAAAGGGTATACTTTCTAGTTGGTGCCATTGTCATTAGGTCAGGATCTGATGATGGGATCCTGGAGAAATCGACGGAACTCTTCAAATATTACAGGCACACCTATAGCGACTTGGGTATTTTTTTTTTAGTAGCTCGTGCTTTTGTTCTTGGAAAGCACCATTTGGAACTACTCAATAATAAGCAATTCACGGGTCGCGATTCGATTAGGTACTTTAACAATGGTTGCTAAGTAATTTATGCTTGTCACACTGCTTTGATGATGTTGAGGTCGCGCAACAATGAACCTGCCTGCATCGGCATAAGTTTAACTTTCAATGACTCCTTCTTTATAACAGAGTACTTGTAAACTCTACGTTATCATTTTTACAAAACATCTTCTCAGACTAAGTACCTATAGCGTAGATTGATAAAGTATTTGTTCCAACTTGTTCTTTTTTGTGTTTATGTTCTTTGCGCCATGTTTGCCGCAAATATACGTATTTCTATCAGAGTCCAGCGATTAAGATATCAGAAGTGTCAAAAATGAACTCTATTGACATAAGAACCGAAAACCTATGTCAATCCTGTTAGAGTCTTTGTAGAAATACAAAACTCTTTGCAAGCGGTTTCCACTTGTCACTTGTGTTCTCTCCTTTTTAATCTGCGTGAGAACGTTATACCAAGTAGCGATATTCCATTAATTTTCCTTATAGTACTATTTTTATACAACATGTAGTAATCAATAAGAGATCTAGGCCAATCCGGCGGCCGCTAATAGCGAAATAATAATTATTAATAAGGTTTACGCTTCACTTGCAGTCATTAAATTGTGGTCTGTTGGTTGTGTGGTGCAAACTGTACGAAGTAGCGAATCAATTTTATAGTTTTACCATTTTATATGCCTGATTTGAAATTATTTCATTGTAATTATATACCTACCTATTGTATTTTGATGTCAAAGGGAGGGCAAGCAGCGTCGTTCTTCGCTTACAAAGGGAGGACAAGCAGCGTCGTTCTTCGCTTACAAAGGAAGGGCAAGCAGCGTCGTTCTTCCCTTACAAAGGGAGAGCAATCAGCGTCGTTCTTCGCTTACAAAGGGAGGGCAATCAGCGTCGTTCTTCGCTTACAAAGGGAGGGCAATCAGCGTCGTTCTTCGCTTACAAAGGGAGGGCAATCAGCGTCGTTCTTCGCTTACAAAGGGAGGACAAGCAGCGTCATTCTTCGCTTACAATGGAAGGGCAAGCAGCGTCGTTCTTCGCTTACAAAGGGAGGGCAAGCAGCGTCGTTCTTCGCTTACAAAGGAAGGGCAAGCAGCGTCGTTCTTCGCTTACAAAGGGAGGGCAATCAGCGTCGTTCTTCGCTTACAAAGGGAGGGCAATCAGCGTCGTTCTTCGCTTACAAAGGGAGGACAAGCAGCGTCATTCTTCGCTTACAATGGAAGGGCAAGCAGCGTCGTTCTTCGCTTACAAAGGGAGGGCAAGCAGCGTCGTTCTTCGCTTACAAAGGAAGGGCAAGCAGCGTCGTTCTTCGCTTACAAAGGGAGGACAAGCAGCGTCGTTCTTCGCTTACAAAGGAAGGGCAAGCAGCGTCGTTCTTCCCTTACAAAGGGAGAGCAATCAGCGTCGTTCTTCGCTTACAAAGGGAGGGCAATCAGCGTCGTTCTTCGCTTACAAAGGGAGGGCAATCAGCGTCGTTCTTCGCTTACAAAGGGAGGGCAATCAGCGTCGTTCTTCGCTTACAAAGGGAGGACAAGCAGCGTCATTCTTCGCTTACAATGGAAGGGCAATCAGCGTCGTTCTTCGCTTACAAAGGAAGGGCAATCAGCGTCGTTCTTCGCTTACAAAGGAAGGGCAAGCAGCGTCGTTCTTCGCTTACAAAGGGAGGACAAGCAGCGTCGTTCTTCCCTTACAAAGGGAGAGCAATCAGCGTCGTTCTTCGCTTACAAAGGGAGGGCAATCAGCGTCGTTCTTCGCTTACAAAGGGAGGGCAATCAGCGTCGTTCTTCGCTTACAAAGGGAGGGCAATCAGCGTCGTTCTTCGCTTACAAAGGGAGGACAAGCAGCGTCATTCTTCGCTTACAATGGAAGGGCAAGCAGCGTCGTTCTTCGCTTACAAAGGGAGGGCAATCAGCGTCGTTCTTCGCTTACAAAGGAAGGGCAAGCAGCGCCGTTCTTCGCTTACAAAGGGAGGACAAGCAGCGTCGTTCTTCCCTTACAAAGGGAGAGCAATCAGCGTCGTTCTTCGCTTACAAAGGGAGGGCAATCAGCGTCGTTCTTCCCTTACAAAGGGAGAGCAATCAGCGTCGTTCTTCGCTTACAAAGGGAGGGCAATCAGCGTCGTTCTTCCCTTACAAAGGGAGAGCAATCAGCGTCGTTCTTCGCTTACAAAGGAAGGGCAAGCAGCGTCGTTCTTCCCTTACAAAGGGAGAGCAATCAGCGTCGTTCTTCGCTTACAAAGGGAGAGCAATCAGCGTCGTTCTTCGCTTACAAAGGGAGGACAAGCAGCGTCATTCTTCGCTTACAATGGAAGGGCAAGCAGCGTCGTTCTTCCCTTACAAAGGGAGGGCAATCAGCGTCGTTCTTCGCTTACAAAGGGAGGGCAATCAGCGTCGTTCTTCGCTTACAAAGGGAGGACAAGCAGCGTCATTCTTCGCTTACAATGGAAGGGCAAGCAGCGTCGTTCTTCCCTTACAAAGGGAGAGCAATCAGCGTCGTTCTTCGCTTACAAAGGAAGGGCAAGCAGCGTCGTTCTTCCCTTACAAAGGGAGAGCAATCAGCGTCGTTCTTCGCTTACAAAGGGAGGACAAGCAGCGTCATTCTTCGCTTACAATGGAAGGGCAAGCAGCGTCGTTCTTCCCTTACAAAGGGAGGGCAATCAGCGTCGTTCTTCGCTTACAAAGGGAGAACAAGCAGCGTCGTTCTTCACTTACAAAGGAAGGGCAAGCAGCGTCGTTCTTCCCTTACAAAGGGAGGGCAATCAGCGTCGTTCTTCCCTTACAAAGGGAGGACAAGCAGCGTCGTTCTTCGCTTACAAAGGAAGGGCAAGCAGCGTCGTTCTTCCCTTACAAAGGGAGGGCAATCAGCGTCGTTCTTCCCTTACAAAGGGAGGACAAGCAGCGTCGTTCTTCGCTTACAAAGGAAGGGCAAGCAGCGTCGTTCTTCCCTTACAAAGGGAGGGCAATCAGCGTCGTTCTTCCCTTACAAAGGGAGGACAAGCAGCGTCGTTCTTCGCTTACAAAGGAAGGGCAAGCAGCGTCGTTCTTCCCTTACAAAGGGAGAGCAATCAGCGTCGTTCTTCGCTTACAAAGGGAGAGCAATCAGCGTCGTTCTTCGCTTACAAAGGGAGGACAAGCAGCGTCATTCTTCGCTTACAATGGAAGGGCAAGCAGCGTCGTTCTTCCCTTACAAAGGGAGGGCAATCAGCGTCGTTCTTCGCTTACAAAGGGAGGGCAATCAGCGTCGTTCTTCGCTTACAAAGGGAGGACAAGCAGCGTCATTCTTCGCTTACAATGGAAGGGCAAGCAGCGTCGTTCTTCCCTTACAAAGGGAGAGCAATCAGCGTCGTTCTTCGCTTACAAAGGAAGGGCAAGCAGCGTCGTTCTTCCCTTACAAAGGGAGAGCAATCAGCGTCGTTCTTCGCTTACAAAGGGAGGACAAGCAGCGTCATTCTTCGCTTACAATGGAAGGGCAAGCAGCGTCGTTCTTCCCTTACAAAGGGAGGGCAACCAGCGTCGTTCTTCACTTACAAAGGGAGGGCAATCAGCGTCGTTCTTCGCTTACAAAGGGAGAACAAGCAGCGTCGTTCTTCACTTACAAAGGAAGGGCAAGCAGCGTCGTTCTTCCCTTACAAAGGGAGGGCAATCAGCGTCGTTCTTCGCTTACAAAGGGAGAACAAGCAGCGTCGTTCTTCACTTACAAAGGAAGGGCAAGCAGCGTCGTTCTTCCCTTACAAAGGGAGGGCAATCAGCGTCGTTCTTCCCTTACAAAGGGAGGACAAGCAGCGTCGTTCTTCGCTTACAAAGGAAGGGCAAGCAGCGTCGTTCTTCCCTTACAAAGGGAGGGCAATCAGCGTCGTTCTTCCCTTACAAAGGGAGGACAAGCAGCGTCGTTCTTCGCTTACAAAGGAAGGGCAAGCAGCGTCGTTCTTCCCTTACAAAGGGAGGGCAATCAGCGTCGTTCTTCCCTTACAAAGGGAGGACAAGCAGCGTCGTTCTTCGCTTACAAAGGAAGGGCAATCAGCGTCGTTCTTCCCTTACAAAGGGAGGGCAAGCAGCGTCGTTCTTCGCTTACAAAGGAAGGGCAAGCAGCGTCGTTCTTCGCTTACAAAGGAAGGGCAATCAGCGTCGTTCTTCCCTTACAAAGGGAGGGCAAGCAGCGTCGTTCTTCGCTTACAAAGGAAGGGCAAGCAGCGTCGTTCTTCGCTTACAAAGGAAGGGCAATCAGCGTCGTTCTTCCCTTACAAAGGAAGGGCAATCAGCGTCGTTCTTCACTTACAAAGGGAGGGCAATCAGCGTCGTTCTTCCCTTACAAAGGGAGGACAAGCAGCGTCGTTCTTCGCTTACAAAGGAAGGGCAAGCAGCGTCGTTCTTCCCTTACAAAGGGAGGGCAATCAGCGTCGTTCTTCCCTTACAAAGGGAGGACAAGCAGCGTCGTTCTTCGCTTACAAAGGAAGGGCAATCAGCGTCGTTCTTCCCTTACAAAGGGAGGGCAAGCAGCGTCGTTCTTCGCTTACAAAGGAAGGGCAAGCAGCGTCGTTCTTCGCTTACAAAGGAAGGGCAAGCAGCGTCGTTCTTCACTTACAAAGGGAGGGCAATCAGCGTCGTTCTTCCCTTACAAAGGGAGGACAAGCAGCGTCGTTCTTCGCTTACAAAGGAAGGGCAAGCAGCGTCGTTCTTCACTTACAAAGGGAGGGCAATCAGCGTCGTTCTTCCCTTACAAAGGGAGGACAAGCAGCGTCGTTCTTCGCTTACAAAGGAAGGGCAAGCAGCGTCGTTCTTCCCTTACAAAGGGAGGGCAATCAGCGTCGTTCTTCCCTTACAAAGGGAGGACAAGCAGCGTCGTTCTTCGCTTACAAAGGAAGGGCAAGCAGCGTCGTTCTTCACTTACAAAGGGAGGGCAATCAGCGTCGTTCTTCCCTTACAAAGGGAGGACAAGCAGCGTCGTTCTTCGCTTACAAAGGAAGGGCAAGCAGCGTCGTTCTTCACTTACAAAGGGAGGGCAATCAGCGTCGTTCTTCCCTTACAAAGGGAGGGCAATCAGCGTCGTTCTTCCCTTACAAAGGGAGGACAAGCAGCGTCGTTCTTCCCTTACAAAGGGAGGGCAAGCAGCGTCGTTCTTCGCTTACAAAGGAAGGGCAAGCAGCGTCGTTCTTCGCTTACAAAGGAAGGGCAAGCAGCGTCGTTCTTCGCTTACAAAGGAAGGGCAAGCAGCGTCGTTCTTCGCTTACAAAGGAAGGGCAATCAGCGTCGTTCTTCGCTTACAAAGGAAGGGCAAGCAGCGTCGTTCTTCGCTTACAAAGGAAGGGCAAGCAGCGTCGTTCTTCGCTTACAAAGGAAGGGCAATCAGCGTCGTTCTTCGCTTACAAAGGAAGGGCAAGCAGCGTCGTTCTTCGCTTACAAAGGAAGGGCAAGCAGCGTCGTTCTTCGCTTACAAAGGAAGGGCAAGCAGCGTCGTTCTTCGCTTACAAAGGGAGGACAAGCAGCGTCGTTCTTCGCTTAAAAAAAATATACTGCTCTCATAAATATTCCTGCGTACCTGTATTATGCAAATAAATGATTTGATTTGATTGGAATATCTGCCCAGCTGCGTAGATGTTAGCTATGCGATAACTATGCTATAGCGTTACTACGCACCTAACCTTTCTGTAGAACATCACCAATAAGGTCACTCGCTCCCGGCGGTTCCACTCGCTGGAACTTCTGGTGACCTGTAACACTGGTTTTCCCAAAAACCTATAGCAGGCACCAGTCACTCACAAAGGTGGAATGCAGCTGAGACATTTTTGTACACACTAACTTTAAGTCTGCTTTGTGAAGAGAGAATAAATAAATGATATGATGAATAATGATGATGAATCATCTGCCGTGTTAGTCGTCTTTCATTCATCCTCTCAACATGACCAAACAATCTGAGCATCCTTTTTTGAACTTTTGTCATAACGTAGGTTTTTTAAACCACACCTTTGCCTTATTACATACACATACACATACGTAAATTCACGCCGTCTTCCCATGGGGGTAGGCAGAAACTACAGAACGCCACCTGCTACGATACTTACATACTGCTTTTGCCTCGTTTACGTTCATACATCTGGTCGTACACACACGCCGGTTGCGAGTAGGTACTACGCACCTGACCTTTCTGAACCTTCTTGCCTGGCCTTATCACATCATTCCTTTTAAATATGTAGGTATATAAACAAACTTTAATTTGTTTTAAAAGCTTTCTCTTATACTTTTTAACAAACGTAAGAGGACGGTTATGTAACAGGACGGATGGAAGTTTCACAAATTCATATATATCTCAATATTCAGATGTCCGCACCCGCTACCGCTTACACCTTGTAAACTTAACGGTAATGACAAGTTAACGTTCAGTGATTGCTACACATCTATACAGTACACCTGTCTATACCTACCGGTGCGCTTGCGCAAGTCATAGCACAATGTTCATAGAATGTCATATTTATTTTATTAGCTACTGTGCGAACTAGAACTTTGCGATTGACAAGTGATTTGGGATAATTAATTATGCAAATTAGTAATAAATTACATTTTAATAAGTTGCAGGTACTCGACTAGTTCTTGCTAAATTTAATCATTATATTTCTTTGAAGCTATAACGAATGTTTTTGATAATGTGTAATATCAAAAACTATCCTTTCAGTATTTAAATTGGTTCATAACTATAAAAATACTGATATGGATATGGATAATAGCATCCGATTTTTAGTTTATACTAATTCTTAGGTACAGTCACGAACCGGGATTGTTGAGCCACTAGCTTATCATCTTAAGTTGGTTGTGTTACACGAATGTCGCCCGTGAAATTTGACATGTCGCACCTTGATAACAAAAGTGGCATTATCAAAACTATGTTTTCTAAATAACTCCATAATTTACTGGCATATTTTCAGTATATACAAAACTTAGAGTAAGATAGTCAAATTGCAGTCTTTTATTTCAGTTATTTGCTAAGATATTGACCAAAATGCTGCGTCAAAAAAGCTTTAAATGGACATACAGAAAAATTGTAATTTTTGTATAACGCCACTTTTGTTTTCAAGGTGCGATGTGACATTTCAATAACTAAAAACGGGCGACATTCGTGTAACACAACCAAGTTAAGATGATAAGCTAGTGGCTCAATAATCCCGGTTCGTTACTGTACTATCGACAAAACGGATGTCTTCACACCTTAAAGTTGCTTTTTGCATACACCGATTCACCCTGCCCCTAAGGCCCAATTGCAGCTTGCAAGCAAAATTGTTTCGAAATTGGAAAAGCCTGGCGTTTGTCGATAGTACATGTTAACCTATGCTCTTACACATTTATAAAATTACAGGGAATAGCTTAGCTTTGAGGTAGCGACGCTTGGGGCTGGCTATGTTCAGCAGGGGACGTCTACTGTCGGCTGCTATGACGAGCTAACGTCTGCGCACGCGCACACCACAAGGAAACGATGAGAATAAATGTATAGAAAAATACTATAAATCATTTACGATAATAAATGCGGGTTGATCCATCAACAGTTATTTTAATTGAAGAGCGGTCGGATGTTAATTGTTGCTGTAATCACTTCCATTACACATTCTATAGAAGTGTAGTAAAGTTACTTAATATTATGTTTAACGAGCATTGCTTCAGATCGTTGAGATGTATGTGCTATTAAATCTATGTAGGTATGTATTGTACAACGTCAGTCAGAGATGATTGTATAACGATTACTTTGATAGCGTTTCCCGAACGTCACTTCATAAATATTGTTTTGTAATAACCACAACGTACCATCTCGCCTGTAATCCCCGAAGGGTTAGACAGAGCTGTTCCTACAGTACGACCCCGTAATAATATTTTTTTTTTTTGGGTTCCGTACCTGAAAAGTCAAAACCGGAACCCTTATAGAATCACTTCGTTGTTCGTCTGTCAGTCTGTCAAGACCTTTTTTCTCAGGAACGCGTGGAGGTATCAAGTTGAAATTCATATCAAATACGTAGGTTTACGGTCCCTTGGAGTTCTAAAAAAGTCGAACTTCTATGTCAACGCAATAAAAAAATACGGCCGTTTATGCGATATATTTGACAGGCCAGTTGGCGTAGTTGGTTAAGATACCATCTATCATGCCGTAGGTCGTGGGTTCGATTCCCATCCAGGACAAACATTTGTGTGCATGAACATGTCTGTTTGTTCTGAGTCTGGGTGTAATTATCTATATAAGTATGTAATTATAAAAAAAAAGTAGTACTTATATGTAGTATATCAGTTATCTGATTTCCATAGTACAAGCTCTGCTTAGTTTGGGATCAGATGACCGTGTGTGAAAATATTCCAGGATATTATTATATTTTGATACTCGTAAGTAAAAAACCTAAAGGGTACTTTCCGTTGACCTAGAAATATATTAGGTAAGAAGCAAGGTCTCACAGTACAAGTAAAGGAAAAAGTCCGAAAATCGTTATTTGTAATTTTATCACACAAAAACTCTTTTGTTTTGGGATTACAACCTTAAATTTGCAGTTGGAGAATTGACCGTGACGTACATAATATATCAATGTATGAGAGAACATGTTTTTGAACTATATTGTTATGTTTATTTTTGGGATAAATTCTGTTCAACTACGGAATAACGAAACCCTTCATTGTGCGTGGTCCAACACGCGCTTGGCCGGTTTTTATGTAATTAAGTTTAGCATATACCTAGTTTAGGGCCCGTTTTATTATGTCGGGATTTTTAGACATCCATGAAATGAATGAAAATTATCTGGAAACGGTAAAACAGACCATTAGTATTTTATAATTAGAATACTACGAGTAATATTAAAATGCGAAAGTAATTCATTCAGTACATCTGTGTTACGTTTCACGCCTAAACCACTGAACCGATCTTTATTCAATGTTATACATAGGTAACCTAGGCCCTAGAGAAGGACATACGCTACTCTTCATCCTGGATATTTGTATTAAATACAAAATACACGCAGAAGTCGCGGGCTACAGCTAGAAAAACATAATTTCAAACTTACTGATTGCTGATTGCCAGTCACAATTTCAAACTTACTGATTGCTGATTGCCAGTCACAATTTCAAACTTACTGATTGCTGATTGCCAGTCACAATTTTGTAAAAAAGTGTAGCTACGTATAAGTTTCGTTCTCATGTTAGTACCTAGTACAATATTCAGGACCATACTAAGTAACATGCATCATACTATCGCCCAAAAGGACAGCCCATAAAAAGCCAATCGCCCCGCTCATACATTGCAATTCCTATCTACACACGAATATAACATAGAGCTGCAAAAACCACCGCGGCACGCCAATTTATTTTTTATCTTTATTTGCGCGAGATCGGACAGTCGTTTTGAAGAATTTGTGGCTTCGGGTAAATTGGAATTGTGTATTTGATCGATGGCTCGCCACTAATGGACGAGGGCAGGCAAACGCATCCGATGCATCCTATTGATATGCAAACATTGTTTTTTTGAATTGTTATTGGCTCTGTTTTGTGTTTTTATTGTTATTCTGTGTCGGGGGACTATTTTTGCTACTGTAGAAATTGACTTTTGAAGTCATACTTTTAACTGTTATCACTAATTTAAACACTCATCTAAATAAATCTAAAGTACAAGCCAACCAAAACGAAGAAACACATTTCGCAGATAAAGCAGATTACGATTAAAAAATAAAGGGTTGAATCTAATAAACAAAACAAAAAAAATTTGGAGCACAAACTTCATTATCCAAGTATCTATCCGCGTGACGGCTATAAATCACAAAAGGATTAGAGGAAGGCACGGCCGCTACAAATTTGGCGTTATTAAAAAAACTCATCTGCAAATTTTGAAAGACAAAGAGATATTAAAGCGATAAACTGAATTATCTTCAATTTGGCCGTCCCCGGTGGGCTATGAGAAAAAATACACCCCTTTTTTGTGCAAACTTGAAGTGAAAATAAAAATTTTAATGTGGCGCGTTTAGCGAGGGCTCGGCCGTAAAGTCGTGGGGTGTCATCCGCTCTATACAGATAATGGTGTCCGGGATATTGCGCTTTGGTAAGGAACACGAAATGACTTAAGACACGCTCAAGTGATCGTTCAAGATATTGTTCTTGTAATAAGATACTGTTGTTGTTTTCTACTCTTTCCTTTTGCCTACATCCTGAGAAAATATCTCCGATGCTAATAATCTAGTACCCTAAGAAGCGGCTTTACTAATTTTGCATTTTGACGTATGTTAGTCAAGAAACACGGTTTCCTAATAACTTGCCTTTTAAACATTGGGAAAACTTATTTCTTTAGTGGAAATCATCCATTTTCTAACCTAAAATATATGCTCACCATTTATTAACGTATCTAATGCTCCTAAAGACAGGACTACAACTTAAATCCTATAGTTACTTCTGTCCAAAACGGCCCAAAACGAAAAACACCCACCAGCTCGAAACACAGAGCCAGAACTTTGCAAATTAAGAAAATGTAATTAGTGCGAGCCCCGCCGACATAATTAAGGCGAATCTTGTTGTAATTTTGACATTTAATTTTTTCCCTCAAGTCACCTCACCCCCTATTAATTAATTTTGAAAAAGTGCCTTTAAAATTTAATCTCTGCTCTTTTGGTGACAGTTTCTTTTTTTCGTTTTTTTTAAGTTAATGAAACGGCAGAGATTTTTTTGATAGAAGACGAAGGCAACTAATGAATTCGGCCTACCTGCGTTATTAATTTCTACGTTTCTTTTGTGATTACTTTTTTTTTCTGTAATTGAGAAAGTTTGGTATCAGTTTTTTTCGAAGTTTAGAATTGGAGTGTAATTTAATAATTTTTTTTTTGTGAATTATGAATGTTTTTGTGTTTGTATACCTCTGGGTATTCAGACATTTAAAAAATATTTCGGGGTCTAACCACAACAATATAGAAAGTTTAGGTTTTTTGTAGGCAATAAATATAAATGATTAGGTATTCTGGGAATTGAATTAATCCGGAACTTAACTCAATAATTTAATTATTTAGTAGATAAGGGTAGGTATTTTAAAACCAGAAATTGCTCATGAAATCCCGGCCATCAAATAAACTGCTCATGGGATCTCGGCCATCAAAAGAACTGCTCATGGGATCCCGGCCATCAAATAAACTGCTCATGGGATCCCAGCCATCAAATAAGCTGCTCATGGGATCCCGGCCATCAAATAAACTGCTCATGGGATCCCGGACATCAAATAAACTGCTCATGGGATCCCGGCCATCAAATAAACTGCTCATGGGATCCCGGACATCAAATAAACTGCTCATGGGATCCCGCCCATCAAATAAACTGCTCATGGGATCCCGGACATCAAATAAACTGCTCATGGGATCCCGCCCATCAAATAAACTGCTCATGGGATCCCGGACATCAAATAAACTGCTCTTGGAATCCCGGCCATCAAATATTTTATCTTTTACACTTTCTAAAACACATACGTCACGGTCTCACTGTATTTCCTTATCTATCAACAGATCTTGAAATTTTAAACTAAGGGTGGGTGCACACACGGCCACAGTAATCCCGCTTATCGCGCGTGTAAGCTGCTCATCAGTCGCCGTTAGCCGCGTCTACAAACTGTTCTACGCAAGCGTTGGGGGAATAAATTGAGCATAACCGAATATAATTTAAGGGAAATAAAGTGATTTTGTGTTGCAGTATTTCATTGAAATCTTTTTGGAATAAAATTTAGATATATTTTGAAATGGGTATCCTCTGAATTATTTTTATAGCGTGTTATCATCAACTTTTCGATATTACTTAAGTAACATAGGGAACTTTTATACAAAAAGAAAGAAAGGAAGAAACCAATTTCAATCTAAATAATATAGTTTTCTCTTACTTAAATTTTAATCGTTTATACCTACAGCTTTAAGTATAAATAAAAGTTTACATAAAGAGAGGACTACTTCTACTTTCCTACAGTCAAAAACTGAACCCCACTAACTGCTTCAGGACATTAAACAACCACGAAAATACATGAAAACGTTCAGATAACTCGTCATCGGCCCCTCGTCCATGACGCGGCGATACAATCGGTCGGAGCTTAGATGTCATTTAAATTTAAATTAAGGTATTACAGTGTTGTTATGAGCCGTCGCCGGATTGCTAATGCGCATTCGTTCTCTTATCGGCGGCGAGCGATTGTGGGGGAATTTCAAATTGTGTGTAACCAGCCTTATAATGGTTTAAGTGCTTTGTTAGGTACGAATGTTTTAATGGGAGATTTTGTTGTGTTTAAACATTTGGTTGAAGGCTTAGTTCATGTTAGAGGGTTGATTAATTCAGTTTTGTTGTAGTTGTATTTTTTAAACAAGATTTAGTGAAGTTGATCAATCGCTTTATGGTTTTCATAAAGAAATGAAAAACATTTTGATGTTGAGGACGAGTTTCTATGTCATAAAAGAGATTTTTTCTAAAACACAAACTAGTCTTCCCAATCGATTAATTTTCAAACCGACGTAACTCACAGCTATCCAAACCAATTTCATCCCCATCCCCATCCCATAACCTAACCGCTAACACAATAACATAATAAAACAGATAGCCAACATAAATAGCATTCGCGAAAACATTGGAACCCTATCTTAACTAGCGAACAAACACTTCAATCACTCATTTGGCATCCAATAACGTCCTCAGATCTCACAAAAACATCCTCGTGTGATCCCTCAGTCATCCTCATACGAGGATACGGCTTACGAGCCCTCAGTCCCCGAGCGAGGATCCCCGATAAAATGGGATCAAGCCGGTACAAATTGAAAATCTTACACATATGTATGTAAAGTGTTGCGTGTTTTGTTTGTTGAGGAAGTGTGGCGCTGCAGCTTTTGTCAATCAGTTTTGTGGTTTCAGGGTTTGCTTTGCTTTAATAAAAATAACGTAGTTCAACTACATACATACTACTCACGCCTTTTTCCCATGGGAGTAGGCAGAAACTACGTTTTCTTTTACCTTCGTGTACGGTCATATATCTATTTGGTTTAGCTCAACTATTTGATGTGATATCTTGCTTTGTTTTGTACCTAGTAAGGAGGAACTATCTTTCATATTAAATTAATTCATAAATGATTTGTGAAGAAGACGCCCGATACAAGAAAATAAATCTTAATCATGAATTACCTTATAGACATTCAGGTCGTTTCAGCTTTATTCCTCTAGCTAGATAACTAAACACTGGTTTATTTGGGCTTGTTTGTTCTAGAAACATTCATGTTTACTGAACAAAAGCTACATAGCAATAAAAAAAACACATAAAACTCTGTTTTATTATTTATCAAACATTTAATCCGCGCAATAAATCTGTTCGGATACCAATATGGCGGAGTTTTTGGCGCGAAAAAGAATCATCCGCGGAAAGCAATGAGAGGCAGATTAGAGTCGGATAAGTCCTGGTTATTAATGGACCCGCGATACACACGACAAAATGGATAATAAATGGATGTGGCCCGAGATTTTTTTTGCCAAACAAATTTGTTAAACGTGACAGTTGCCCGATAGCGTATGAGCGTTCGGATATTTTGCTAAAATATAAAAACAATTCTGATTTGTTGTTTAGCTGGACGAGTTATTTTTATCTACTGAAAAATAAGGATGAAGTTCTTGATAAAGTAATAGCGAGTCTGTTATTTTATGACTACTGTAACCAGATTGAGATTACAGAGATCTGTAACAGAGATTTTAGAAGCTAGTTTTAGTCACTATCAAAATAAGTTAAAAATACACACTAATTGATACACCTTTTCGTTTCTACCAGTTTATTATCTATTCGTTTGATTGCAGTAGTCAACAGTTGTATAAAGGTTATTTAAGCAGCTAGTTTTCAAAGAATGGATGTCGAAGTGTTTCCAATTGTGTGTGCAGGTACCTACTGTCATGTACCAATGTTCAGTTAGCACAATATGGGACAGAAGTTGAAAGTAAAAACCACTGCAATATACACTCTAAACTAACACTATGAGAAAAAACTGTGGGAACGTAAAATCTACATTATTTTTTTTCCATCTATATCTATATGAATCATATTATGCTTCCAAAAATTGTTTTTAAAAGCATGATAATACTTACGAGATAAACCAAACCTCACGGAGAAAGGAAAGCTTAAAAAAAATAATGAAATTGCATACACCATTGTATGAAAACATTGAAACAAAAATCAAAACCATAATCAAAACTAAAGATAAAAATAATAATAATAAACCTAAATAAAAACAGCCTCATAATATAATAATGTCCCATATTCTACAAGACATAAACAGTTGCTCACGGAACACGGGCCACAGCACATCCAAACATCAGTAGATCAACTGCGACAGAACACCGCTATCGCATCCAGTCAGCTATCTTTTTACGAGAGATTTACTTGCTTACCGAGGTATCTGTTGTACTTTATTACATGTTATGATCGGAAATGGAGGACTGCTGGCTGGACAATTTACTGTGGAATATTGTTTTTTAATGGGATTATAACGTAGGGAAAAACTGACAATGAAATGTTTAATTACAGAGAGAATTAATTTTTGACAGGCCAGTTGGCGTGGTTGGTTAAGATACCACCTATCATGCCGCAGGTCGTGGGTTCGATTCCCATCCAGGACAAACATTTGTGTGCATGAACATGTCTGTTTGTCCTGAGTCTGGGTGTAATTATCTATATAAGTATGTATTTACAAAAAAAAAGTAGTATATGTAGTATATCAGTTATCTGGTTTCCATAGTACAAGCTCTGCTTAGTTTGGGATCAGATGACCGTGTGTGAAAAAATGTCCCAGGATATATATATATGTATAATTATTTTTATAAAAATATATTTATATATATATATCTTTTTGCCAATAATTGTTGCGATTAATATTACCTATGAAGAGAATAGTATGCCACATTAACTTTACTTAAAAACAAGTGTATTTCTCATCCTCATTCATATAGTGATTTACTTAGATAATATTTCAGTAATATTCTTAGTTCTTACTTAAGAATATTAAGGGATCATTGTACTCATCCTTAAGGGGCCCCCGAAGCATGCGTAGTTCATACAAACAAAATACCATAATAATTTGTATATCAAACATATTCTAAAGTTAGTGTGTTTATATTTGGGAACCTAGATATTCTGTAATCCAATCGGAATAAATATACACTACCTTTAGAATATTGTGTGATTAACAAATTATTTTGCTATTTCGTTTGTATGAAATACGCATGCTCTGGGGCAGTGGCGTGCACAGAGTTTTTAGACAGGCTAGGCAGAAAATTTTAAAAGCCAAAATACTTACTGCATGTTGGTTTTGGTTCGTCGTCTTGTCGATTAAATAATGACGTAGGTAATAGCCACCTCAAATATCCATACATTGACTGATTTTATAGACATATCAATCCTTTAGTTTGTACTAATTGCAAATCCGGTGTACAACGACCTTTTACAATCACTTGTTTTTTATCACCGAATGATAGTTTTGAAAACGCATCATTTTTTATTTTCTCTATACACACACCACCTGAACAACTTTCACAGCGAACATTATCCATTTTTCACACTATTATCGACGTTAAACTCTTTAAATACCAATTATTATGGCTCACAACAAAAATAAAAACGAATCAAGGAAACAATATGGCGGTATGGCCACGAGACAAGTCACAAACTCGGAGATAGTGCAAAAAATAATACGACAAAAAAGAAATAGTGTAAGCTAGGATGCAATATAAATGAAACAATGCCACTTTTTAAAATAGTTGTATAGCTAATTTCGGTTCGGAAAACATCGGATGATTTCGTAATTTGTCGTGTTGTGAAAAAGACACTGTCTATTCTGTACGGTTGTGTGCGTTATTGTGACATTGTGTGCTACGTATTTATAGGAACGCACACCCATTCAATCCGCATGACCACGAGAGCACACATATAAACATTTAGACTCGAATAGTTTGTGTCTTTCCCGAGGTACTCCTGGTACTCAGGTCGTCGCGGCGCTAGTGCCGCGCGCAATGCCACAATACAATACTGAACGAGCTTGCTTGGAGCGACTGTTTTTAATTTTTTTATTTATTGTTAGTAAGTAGGTACTCGTCGGACTCGTAGATAAAATAATAATAGATATCAGAACAAGATTATACTGAATTAGGTAGGGTAGGCAGTGTCTTTCTGTCTTTATGAAACGCACTCCACTGCTCTGGGGGCTTCTTAAGAATAACTTTTACTATGAGACCAAACCTGAAATCGCGAAAAAAAATAGCTGTTACATAAATTTGTGTTCGCATAACACGTCGGGATGTCTTGTGGTGGGCCTTGAAAAAGAAAGGTTTGCCCGGGAAGTATGTAGAGTTAATTCGTGCGATATACAGTCAATCTTGTACCTACGTCCGGTCGGATGCTGGCAACACTGACGAGTTCAGTGTGGCGGTAGTCTTGCACCAGGGGTCGGCTTAAGTCCTTATATCTTCCTGTTGATTATGGACGCTCTGACGGCGGATATACAGGAAGAGGCACCCTGGTGCATGCTATTTGCTGACGACAACGTTCTTGTCGGTGAAGATGGACCTGAGATCCAGAGCAGATTGAACCAGACAGAACCAAAACCGAGTATATGTCCTGCGATTTCGGCGGTCTCTCCAGTTCTGGAACCATAGCGCTTAATGGCGCGCTTCTCTCGGTCTGCTCCAACTTCCGGCATCTTGGTTCACTTGTGCAAAGCGATGACTAAGTAGCTCGGACTGCCAAGCACAGAATTAACACTGGATGGATGAAATAGCGACAGGTCAGGGAAACAATCTGCGACTCCCGCATTCCCCTTAAACTCAAGGGGAAGATTTATAAAACAATGGTTAGACCTGCTGTCTTTATTTTTTCTTTATTTAATTAGGGTCTTTTATAATCGCAATGCGTATGACAGTCCCATGACCTGCTGTCTTGTATGGATCAGAATGTTGGGCCAAAAAAGAATGAATGAAAGGCAATTCACGCAGCTGAGATAACAATGCTAAGAGGGATGTGTGGCGTTACGCGAATGGATGGAATAAGAAATGAGTATGTAAGAGGAAGTCTGAAAATGATACCGGTGACTGAAAAGTTGTGTGGAAATCGGTTGTCCTGGTATGGGCATGTGATGCGGAGGAATGAGGAAAATGTCGCTAGGAAAGTTTTGAGTATGAATGTGGATGGCTATACGAGTAGGGTAAGAGCAAAGAAATGATGGATGTACTGTGTGAAAGATCACATCGCTAGAAAGGGAGTGACTACCGAGATGACGACTAATAGAGAAGTATGGAAGAAAAAGATATGTTGCGTCGATCCCAAATAAATTGGGATTTATTTATTTATGTTTTTATTCAATTGGTCTTACGAGCTAACAGATTTAACATCCAAAACGTTCGTACGATTAATTTTCTTACAATTCGTTTATGGCTTAATATATACACAAGCTCTTCACCTTATACAATAGATTTTATAAAAATAGCAATAATGTCCAAGAATATAAATAATTATAAAAATAAATTACAACGATGAATTAATACTTAGAATAAAATGTCAGTTTAGTGTCAATCAAGTAATAGTAGACAATATAATACAGTTATTATTAGGTACCTATGTCATTTAAAATTATACGAAATTAATTATATAAATGTCCTAATCCATCGGCAAATAAATCCAGTTCGTGGTGCTGAGCAAGTATGTCGCCGATAGTGCGGAGTGCGCGGTTGGTGGGCGCATGTCGCTCGCGCTCGGTGCGCGCGGCGGGCCGCTCCAGCAGCCGCGGATGGCGGCGCGGCGCTACCTGCCCCTTCGAGTCCATTGGTATGTTCCCGGGGACCAAGATACTGACTCGCTAAGATAAGGACTCGCGGGATAAGGGCAGGAGAATGATAACGCATTAAAATGTTGGGAACAGCTGTTTTTTTTTCGCGATTTCAGGTTTTGTCCCATAGATAAAGTTGTTCATAATGATGAATACAATGACACCTTAAATTGTTGCCCATAAATTCAATTTCACCCTGTAGTAATAAATAACTAACCTTGATCCTGTTTAACGACAATATTATCAACTCTTACCAGAGTAAATAGGTAAGCGAGGCTTTATACTTATTTACAATGCAAATGAAGTATTGAGCAAAAAAAGAAATAATATTTTCAAAGGGTCAAATCTACTCCGTGGGTCAAACAAACGACAGAGTCAACACATTCACCACTAAGAGCCTTTGAACAAGCTGAGAAATGAAATAATGTGGAAGAGTACTTCTTTCAATAGATATGATTATTGCGTAAATATAAGAATACGTATAACGTTAGTTTTAAAGCCCCTCGCAAAGCTACACTGAACCTAATATCTAAATTCAACAAAAACGCAAACATTAGCATATAAACAGCATTGTTAAGGAAACGAGTGACCGCGGTGAGCGAAGTGAGCGCATTACACGGAGCTATTCGAGCGATGCGAGCCATCCGAGCGATTCCAGCTACATTGTATGGCGCTCAACTCCAAGTTTTCCAATAACATCACTAACACACGTATTACACTTCGGGCCGCGGGAAGTATACCGCTTTATTTATTTTTACTTACTTAGGAAAGTTGGTGATGTGATAAAATCTAGTTTGTTAGGTCCATTGTGTATTATTCTTTAGTTTACTTGGGTCTGATGCTGTAATCTATACGGAATGTTAAGTGGGCTACCCCACGTATAACTTAGAACAGTTTATTTTGTACACACACAGCAGAGTGTTACTTAGAGAGGAGCTCGTGGCTAAGTAATAACAGCCGCACGGGTGGATCCTTCAGGTTAAGCTACGCTTGCCGGGGTTGGTCCGTAGATGGGTGATCTTTATATATCGAGACTCCTCCGTGCGTCGGAAAGCACGTTAAGCTGTTGGCCCCGGCTGTCATTTGTGGATCTTTGACAATCGTTACGGGTCGTCAGGAGCCCGCGAGTCTGACAACCAGTCTTACCAAGTATTACCCAATAACTGGGTTGTGGAGGTCAGATAGGCAGTCGTTCCATATAAAATACTGGTATTCAGTTGCATCCGGTTAGACTGCAACATAGTTGGGAAAAGGCTAGGCAGATTGATTGATAGCACAGTATAACTTATCTGAAACTTACGTTTTCGACGTTTCCAAGTTCCTACAGAGAATTAGAACTTTTATTTTTCAACATAATATTTATCCTAATCGTAGGTAGCTATGTATTTATTTGACAGATTTAATACACAAGCCACTTTGTTGCAAACTGCAAACAAAACTAAAATATTTTATGTTGCATCCACAATGTCGGCCCGCAGTGTACGGCACACGTGTGCTTACAGCGGCGGCACTGCTAGTGAAGCGTAGTGTCGATATACACGACAATCTATGTTATAACCTAACATAAATAACTAGACATTGTTGTTCATAACAATCTTTCTACGCGTTTTTCGTAGACTGCTACGGCGTAGCGCGGCTACGAATAGTGCTACGAAACTACGATAACTTTTTTTATTATTGAGTGTTTCTAATGAGATAGGCATTATTTGTCTAACACAGAGCTATTTATTTTGCGCTGTTACTAGTGAATACGCAATGATATCCATTTATAGAAAAAAACATTTGCGCATTAGATCAAGACTTTGTCGCTTATAAGTAACATTCCCTCTGGATACAACCATAAAACCTCTTAATTGATTCCCCACAATTACTATTTATAAACTGGTTCATTTTTAGGGTTCCGTACCCGAAGAGTCCCAAATCTATTAATTACTGCCCGTCCGTCCGTCTGTCTCTCAGCGGGATGTATCTCATGAACCGTACTAGGTAGACAGTTCAATTGTTCTCAGATTGTGTATTTCTATTGCCGCTATAACAACAAATAATAAAAATAATATAAAGTAAAAAACAAAGAGGGTCCCCTATACAAGAAACGTGTTCCTTTTTTAAATTGAAGTATTTTTTTTAAATACATATGGCCGGTTTTATGTTTTCGCTAAGCTCGGAAATAAAAATCTTTAAAATTTCAGTACTAACAATAATGAATGAATCATACTTTTCTTCTACTTTAACTCTACGTAAATAATGTAAACATGACTTTGCGAAGATTTTCTCAAAACTTTTCCTCATCATAATTCCCTCCTTTTAAACCACGTCCACAACCATAGAACAAGAACGTAATCAGTGGCAAGTATTCATTATAGTGCGAGCTCGGGACAATATCGATATGTATTCATGAATCGATTGGATCGAGTGGCATCGAGTCGGGACGAGGTAATATCGGTATGATGTCTCATCGGATTTTCATGTTCTTGCTATGTTGATGTAGGTACAGCTTACTTGGGGATGTTTTCCTGGATCGTGTCTGGAAAGAATCCGTAAAAGATTGTGTTGTTTGGTTGGTATTATTTTGAGATAATACATAGATTGTGTATAAATGGTAGATAGATACTCCTTATTGTACAATAAGCGAAAAAAAAAAACAAAAGGATTAAGGTGTACCCAGGTATGATATAGAATAATAAGATAAATTATTTCTGTAAGTAGGTTTGTACAAACACTTTTACAAGTCAATCATGTTTTTTTAAACTAGATGAGGTCGGCGTTTCCTATCTGACTACTCTGAGAAGAAAGGCCGAAACAAATTCAGAGGTCACAGTCTCTTATAAAGTCCAGACATAATCTTGGTCACTTCATGTGAAGACCATGTAGATTGGTGTCTAAAATGGTCTTTTGAGGAAAGAACCACACAGATTGAGAGGACCTGTCCATGACCTGATATGATTAACTGTGTGATCTACTCATATAAGAAATGCGTAAGTAACTCTCCGTCTGTCTGCTAACTTTTCATGCCTTAACTGCCGAACGGATTTGGATGAAATTTGGCACACGGATAGACTATGAGCTGCCGGTCTAACATGACACACGCGACAATTACTCACCTTCGCGTGATAAATTTTCTGACAGCGCTCCTATACAAAATACTCGACTCGTTCTGTCAAACTTGATGTTTTCTCGACAAACCCTAACATGGCACCTAAGTTATCTCGAATTTTGACAGTTTAACACGAGATAATCTGCGATTCTTCTGTCATTTAGATGTCTTCGATTTTGACGACGAGATGAGTAGACAAAATTATGATACAAAAAAAAAGAAAACTCCAAATTACCATGACAATTTCATAATTGTACTTATTTTAGTTATAATTTTATTTTACAAAGTATATTAATAATGAAAATACTTAGTTCTAATCTATTTATGTTGGAACGAAGTTCCTTCCGGCGGCCACATTACATAGATGAGTATCACTTTCAGTAATAACCAATGACTTTGCCGATTATGTTGATTAACGAAATCTAGGGATAATGGCTGTATGGCAATATCTAATAAAATCGCCAGTTCATTTCCTAAGGGTGGGGATTAACAACTTTCATTGTTTTATGTTTATATTAGCGAAATCAACTCCAGCTGCATATTTATCTGAAAACCAGTCCTTTTGGTAAGTGTGGTGATTAACAACATTTGCAATATCATGGGTTGTATGGTGATTGTTACTATAACAATCTTCGCTTTGACAAATTGTGTTTGTTGGCTCATTTGTCAATTGTGGTTATTATCTTATGAGTATATACATCATCAGCCTAGCATTTTCCCAACTATGTTGGGGTCGGCTTCCAGTCTAACCAAATGCAGCTAAATATCAGTATTTTACATGGAGCGACTGCTTATCTGACCTACCTCCACAACCCGGTAACTTTGAAGTACGATTCCCCTTGGTAAGACTGGTTGTCAGATTTTCGGCCTTCTGACGACCCGTAACGACTGTCAAAGATCTACGAATGACAGCCGGGACCAACGACTTAACGTGCTTCCGAGGCACGGCGGGATCTTGAAATTAGTGGTACATAATATACTCACTATAGATAACCTACCTATATCTATAGTGAGTATATTATGTGCCACTAATTTTCATTTCCGTCATTTTGTATTTTAATTTCGGCATGCCAAAGAAAAACATTTAATTTTAATCAAAAAAGTCAGTTACACAAAGAACTTAACATAAATGAAAAGAGATGGACATAAAATAAATATAGTACATATTAAGTCCATGGGTAAAATCGAATGAATGAGACGAAACCTCAAGCCGATGTTGCTATGATAAAAATAATTTGTTTTTAATAACTTGCTACATCGGTTTCTCGTCACGAGATAAAGAAGTGTTAAAGTGCTTTTTTCAAGTTTACTCGAGCCTAACGGTCATGTTAATAACGTCAGAATCGTAGACAAATTTCGACAAATCGAGAAAAAGAGCGATCTCGCGCTTGTCATGTTAGCCCTGCAGGGTTAGGTTGGGTGATACTTTTTATCATAGTAGTACGTTCCCGTGGGATAATTTCTAATCTCCACACGGGCGGAGCCGCTGGCAAAAGCTAGTATGATATGAGTTAATTAAATTATTTTCTGACTAATCTCCCAACACTCATTAGCAACAAAATAGACGAATGTGTCTAGACATTTTTGATCTTTACTACATTATTTTGTCTGTGGCCTAACTGTGTAAGTACTTTCTTTTCGTTTATGAAAATGAATGGAAGTAATCAATCACAATATTCTCTATCGCAGTCTGATACACAGACTATTCTAACAATTTAAAAAAGAGATATTTGTAGAAGTAGGTACTCCGTAGTTATAAATAGTTTATTTCTATTGTTCATCCTCCTAGCGTGTACAAAATTATTATTATTATATCTAGTACATAAAAAAGCCGCAATCTCTAACCACCCCTGATAAAGAAATTGGTGATCGAAGATAAGAAGAAGTACAGGATAGAGGATCATAATCTTAACTTATCTCCAATAACCTGAACTACTTCACACAACATTCTGAAACTAGTGATAGTACCTACTAAGTTAAACTGGCCGATACATCGCCGATAATATAACGATAATAAAACGATATGTATGCGGGAGCCGTCTCCTTTTATTATTATTTCCACATATTGAGTTTGCGTTGTCTATAAGGGCGGTACACATGTTTGGATGAATCGATAGCTAATGTGTTTAAGATTGGCACCGTGTGTGCGAGCCTTGTTGGGACTGTAGCGGTGGATCTCAGATGAGGAGTGTTCTAATATGCTTACATGTAGAAGATCATAATGACGTTACGTTGTAGAATGTACTTACTATGATATGATGGGCTCAGATCAGAGCAGACTGTGTGAGAAGATCTGTTGGTACTAGGAAGTGGACACAACGCCAATACCTCGTATTTGATCCACCACAAATTGTTTTGTAAGGAATAATTGAATGAATAACATTTATTAATTCATCAGTGTTATGCGTTTATGTTGGAAGCATTCATTCAAGTAGTCCAGCACTACGACTACAATTCTACAACCTTGTGTATAAAGCCCTGCAGTGTTTACTAGTAAGTAATCAAAACCTGAAAGTCTGGTAACCGCTGCCCATTACATAAATGAGAAAAAGCTAAGCAGAATAAAACCTATTTCAATCTTTTTTCCATAATCCTCAAATAGTACGATATCAATATGATACCAAATCTATAGGAAGTGTATTACATAAGACAAGCTGTATCTAGGAGCAGTAACATTTGCAGACGGCGGCACGTCGTGACGTCGTGACGCGCCCGCCGCGGCCGCCGCCACCGTCCTAACTGCCGCGCCGGATAGGGAAGCCGTGGAGACGGAGCTAATGTGACAATTATTATGACCCATAATATTATTTACCACAAGACAAATAACACTTTGTGATGTGAGCTTGATTTTTGATGAATTGCGACCTTCAGGCATCAAATACATAAATGGCAACACAGTTTTATTTCTATAGCTGCTAATAATATGTAGAAGTATATACTTTGTTTATTGGTTCCTTTGCTCGATTTTTTTAATATTTTTTTCTAAGATGGGCAGGAGGTGTGACCAGACTTGACACAGTCCGCAATGTAATACTCGTACTTACATATGAAGCAGTTTCAAAGTGGCAACAATCTCTGATAAAATTACCGAAAAACAACAACCCATTATAGAATAACCTGGCGCAGAAAAGTAAGGAGACCCGACCCCAAATAACGGGACCAGGCACAGAAGAAGAAGATGCTCGAATTTCAATAAAAATAAAATAATGTTAACATAATGATTGGATTAAAAGAATTGTATAAGATGGAAAGCAGATGAAAGTGGAAAAGGGACTTTTCCTTGTTATCTAAAGTGTAGAATTGTATACAAGATCGTGGCCACAGCGTCCTCTGTGCCACGAGGCAGTGCGCGTCGCGTCTCCTATGAGTAATGTGCTATCGATTGTGTGGACCGCGGCGCGACCGCGCGACTACACCAGCTCTTGTCTTCACCATTCTTCCAACTGCATTTTAGTGATATCATTCTGAAAACTGTATTTAGGAGACAGATGCAGACCACTACAGTTGGATGTCTTCTATGTAGGTAGAAGGTAATATGTAGGAAAAGTTAACTTTAGGAGATTGCTTAGGGCGTTATTAACTATCTAAAAAAAACGGATATTATTACGGCAAAATGACACGTTTGGCTTTCCCTGTCCACTTCAATCCATCCAAGTCCTTTGAAGACTGAAAAGACTGATGATGAATAATAATTCTCTCTTAGAGTTTGGACTGGATGGCTAACTGACTTATGTTTACATACTGGGATACAACGTAAGCAAGTCGTCTGGGAGAAGCTAAATTTCATCATCAATGATCATAATTACATATTTATGTCCATCTACAAACTATTTTTTATATTTCTATGATTACGTTATTTCAGTGAGCAAATATGTCTTTGTAACCTTCCCCAACACACTCTTCATAACAATATTTTTATACAAGTAAATACCACGACCTCATTCCACCGGCCCCCTTCTACCATCGGACATCTAGACGCACTGCCAGTTACCATCCCCACCTGGTTGCTATTCCAACAATTCGCACTAAGCGTTTTCAAATGTCTTTTATAATGCGCACGGCAAAAGAGTGGAACTCACTACCTGCGTCTGTGTTTCCGAACGCATACAACCCTAATCTCTTCAAAGTGAGAGTGAACAGGCTTCTTCTGGGTAAGCTTACTCCATCGTCATCGACTTTGTCTCTGTCACCTGTGACCTAGACTAGAGTCAAGACAAACCCATCTTAAATAAAAATAAAAAAGTAGCTTAATTGGTCTAGTGGTAGCAAGCGCTACTGCTGAGCATGAGATCCTGGTTTCGATTCCCAGGTCGGGCAATGTATTATTGCATTTTTCCATCTGGAATTTCTCAATAGCAACCCGGAGTCTGTATTTGTACCCGGTTGATGGCAATAGGCTCGCCCCCTATTACGTGGAACTTAAACATAACTGGCGAAATGTGGGCTATAGGTACTACATCTCTGCCTAACCCTTCTGGGATTACAAGCGTGATGTTATGTACGTACGTTTTCTGTAAATAAGTAGGTAAATAAATAAAAATATGGTCTCTATGGTTTTCTCTACAAGATAAGACGAGACAAGATAGCAGTTCTAATAGGAGAAATGTGCTTTCGACTGTGTGAGCGCGACTAATGCGGGCCGTAGACGTTCAAGTAATTAGATCAAACAGGCTGGTTCAAACAGTTTTATCAAATCGGCATGACTGTCTGTGGGAATCAAATTTAATAAGTTGTTAAATGGCATGAAGAAATATCAATTTTCCTATTTCTATTAGATCAAACAGTTTGATCGAACTGTTTGATCAAATGATTTGAGCGTGTGTGTTGCGGAAGCGTTCCCTTGCGGACGTGTGCTGCGATGCATAATGTCGGACCGCGATGTGTTAGAAGAATTAATGCAAATATATTAAAAAGGTGTCTTTGGTTTTGTATTTTCGTTTTTTGCCACCGACTTCCGAAATTAAAGTTATTTTTCACTTTGTAGTGTTTTGTTTTAGAAGTCGGTTTTACTTTTTGCTAAAAAGTTTTTATTTTTCACTTTTTAGTTGTGGAACCACACAAATTCGAATACATAATTGAGCACAATAATTGTAGATATAGCCATGTAAATAACAGTGATAGGAAGTTATTAAAACACCATCACATCATCCACATAAAATAAGTGGGAAATATACGCATTATTGAAGCTAACTCAAAAACTACCCAAGCAAAGTAATTAAAATTTATATGGGAAGTATACCCTTTCAAACAAAAAAAACAATTTTCTAAATCGGTCCATCCGTCTTTGAGTAATCGCGTAACAAACATACAAAAAAAAACATACAGACGAATTGAGAACCTCCTCCTTTTTGAAGTCGGTTGAAAATGAATCCTGTTTATGGAACGTAAAAAATAAATACTACCATAATAGAGGTGAGCGGAATGCTGCTTATTGTTAACTAATAGAAAAACTTAAACAAATAGAACTGAATACATGACATGGTGACAACAAAAATTAACAGCTTCAGAACAGCCTGCAAAAAGAAGAAAATAAAGTTGTTGAGCCTTTGAAGTCAGGCGCAGGTACTGATGAAGTATATAAGCCAAAGTTGCTTTTTCTTAAAAAAAAACAATGCGTTCCATGGAGTTCATGCTCTAACGTAATTAATTGAATCGGATCTAAGGTAAGTTAATAAAATAAATGTTATTATCCTGTTCATATTTTATTAAATTTTATAATAAAAACAAATTAAATCATATTTAATTATCATATTGTTTCTTATACTTATGATACAAAATCATTCTGCCATGGAATATTACTCACATTATTAAAATCATTGATAAATTATTTTCTTACAATCTTAGCAGTATACCTATGGCCATAACTTGTACGACATAACTGTCCCATATTTGACTCTATGGTGTTAAGCCCGGGTGTAATAGTCCAGTTTTCTTTGTCTTCCTGATCGTAAAATTCTGATGGGGCGTAAAAATCACGCGAAGATGATTTAAAAAAATTGTGTAAAACACAACACGCCATTACTACGGATTCTACGATTGCTACGGGTTACTATAAAAAATACCCAAATCCCTATAGGTGTGCCTATAATATTTGAAGAGTTCCGTCGATTTCTCCAGGATCCCATCACCAGATCCTGGCCTGATGACAATGGGACCAACTAGAAAGTATACCCTTTCAAAGAAAAATAATTCTCCAAATCGGTCCAGCCGTCTTCGAGTAATCAGGGAACATACATAAAAAAATCCGGTCAAGTGCGTGTTGGACCACGATTAATGAAGGGTTTCGTAGTTGGGATGAATTTATCCCAAGAACAAACTTAATATTGTAGTTGAAAAACATGTTCTCCCATACATTCCAACTACAAATGTCATGGAGTTAACTATGGACAAATGTAAGTTTGTACGCACAATATTGCGAGATTTTCCATGTTATTTTAAGACCATAGACTTCTTATAGGTTTTATATCATAGCTATAGAATTATTTTTTGCAATTTTTTCAAATGCCCCTGAAATTGGCAATTACATTACACGTCACGCGTTTGGGTCACAGAAATACATACGTGTACCAAATTTCAACTTAATTAGATTCGGAGCAAATTGGCTGTGACAGACGGACAGACCGACAGACAGACAGACACACGAGTGATCTTATAAGGGTTCCGTTTTTCCTTTTGAGGTACGAAATCCTAAAAAAAAGATTCCGATGAACCGAGAACCTCCTCCTTTTTTTTGAAGTCAATTAAAAATATCAGCATCCTATAAAATAAAATAGCGTAGGTACTGTAAAGGTTTCATTTACAGGGCAGCCTTGTTAAACATGCTGAAAATACTATAGTTAGCTACATTCGATCATTCAGTCAAATGTCGAACTACTTTTAAATGTGAAGCTTTAGCTTTTGTTCTGATGAGAAGATCAGTCGAAATATAAGGATAGGATGTGCATAGTTCCTTGAGATAAACTGACAAAAGTTTAAATATACATTAACAAGTCTACCCTCTGATACCTATAGTCGGCGCAGTAGCTATACCTACCTAGTAAATTTGACATTGAGTATCTGACTGACTAGCTTTTACAGAGACTGAACGCATGATACATACATAGATCTGGCAAAATAGGTGCAACTTTTAAATTAGCTATGATAATAATAAGTATACTGAAGCGACCCCACGGACCCTATCTCCCGGGAGAAATCTTGTCCTCATCTCTGGCTTGCCTTAACTGGCCGGCTGGAGTGAACACTGACGAGGAACAGAGCTCCCACCTCTTTCTTGCCTTTATTGGTCGGCTTGAGTGGAAATTCGCAAGAGCCAACGTGTTCGGAGGAAGGAAGTATTCCAGTAAGGTGCTGGTAGGGATCTTGATCGTACTTCCGGGATTGTCCTGATAGCCGTGGAATACCTCTCCACTCCTCAAGCACCTCAGGAAGTGTTGCCCCTTGTCGCTACGTCACTATGTGCTAGCGGCCGTTTCCGGGGGCCCATTACTGAGTGTGCAAGTCACCCCCTGCTATTTTATCCGTGTATAATATATAACATTGGTCAGGCAGGGGATATAGAACAGTTCTTCCATAGTTCAAGTAACCCAATCCACATTAGCCACCCAGACCCATAGCCCAATATGTTTCGTTTCCACACACAACAATAGTCCTGTACCAACCGGGGGTTGACCTTGGGTGCACTTGCATAGTGAATAGAGGGATAATGGTCGGTTGATGCCTCCTTATCATTTAAAATGATTTAAGGGTCCTCTGCGAGTTGGCTTCGGCTCCTTGTACGCCTTCCAAAGGTCCGGGACCCCAGGGTCCCGAGAAATGTTAAAAAAAAGTATACTGAAAACAGGGTCCCCTTTCCAATTATTACGACTGTTACTTCACGCCACAGAAATTAAAAAAAAAATATGAAAAAATCCGAATTTAACCTGAGACTAAGAAAATGTCTCTTTAAGACACAAGCACACAATTCAGTTCCCATACGTTCAAGCTTATCGTCTGATCTGTCGCGATCAGATTGACCGAGTGATCTGAACGATTACGTGTCAAGCGTGTAACGCGTGCTACAGTGAAGCGTGTCGACTCACACGCTGTCGTAAGTACGACTCAATATTAATGAGAACTAATTAATGAGCACGGCTCCCAACTCTATTACAGATATTAATGTTGATGTTTAGAAAAGGTAGCGATGATTGAAGAGGTCATGTTATGTAAAGCGTAGTGCAGGCCTCTGGAAATGTAGCTAAGTAGTGGATACAGTGGCTGTGGGAGAAATTTTTGAGATCAATTCATCAAATTTTTGGTTATAGTCATATCTATCATTTCTACATAGGAAAGTTTATTCCATTTCAGACACAAATCTACATGGTCTTCACATGAACTGAACATGATTATGTCTGGAATTGTCAATTGGATTGTCAATTGTCAAAGTGGTCAACAGTTATTGTCTCCGTGTTTTTAATAATAATTAAAAATAGAAAAGTATGGTTATTGACATAGTGTTAGTGAAGATCAGGACTAAATTGCACAACTAGTGAGTGCTAGAGTTATTCGGACAGGAAAATAAGGGAAACACATAATACTGAGAACGGTGTTGTGTGTGTTATAGAAGGACACAAAGTGAGATTTAAACTATATCTTCGTACTGTGAACTAACAAAAAAAGTGCTTGGCGAATGCTCAAATAACATTTGGGAGCAAGAACTGACATGGTGAAATAATACTATTCAGAAAATCTGGAATAAGAGGTTTGGTGAATCCGTTTTTTATTTAAATTTAGTGTCAATTTGTCGTGCTGCTAGATAGCCAATGAAAAACGACTGACATATGACTTAGGGTGGCCAACTGGTTTAAACTAAAAGTCGTGACACAAGCATTATCGTTCGGAAACATAATTTACAATCTCAGATACGAGTCTTTTCAGACTGAAGAATAGTCGACTATTATGGCGAAATCGACTAATTAGAAGAATAGTTCTGTGTATAAAAATCATAATATAAACACAGAGAAGTAGTATAATTACAAAGATTATTTGCTTTAACTTTCAATAAGTCAAATATAAACAAAACACTAGTCAGCATACCAAAGTTGTAGAAAAGTGACATCTATCAGATTTTAACAGCACCACTGACCCTATCATCTGCAGCGATGAACCAAACAGAAAATGTCACCATGAGACGTGCGCGAGCGCACTCCGTCACGAACCTAGATGAGAGTTTACACAATCGCACACTAGATAGCACCACGCATAGTGTTCCTGATATATCGGAGGATGAAGATGTCGATATCATTACCGAACTGAAAAAACAGATTGATGGCCTTACTACTAAACTAATGAGTGCTAATAGCGAAATAGACACATTGATACTAGAAAATGAGACGCTAAAAAAGGCGAACGACAATCTAATTCGCAAAAATTATATGTATAAACAAATTGTGTCTAGTCCAAGCCAATCCCCAATAAAAACCCCTAGAAAATTACCACAGCAGACAAAAGAACCTTGCAGTAATAAGCAAACCCAAACTGAATCTGCCATATTGAATAAAACCAATAAAAATGTAGATCAACAAAATATTACAGCAAAAAATTCCAGTGCACAGATGGAGCCACTGGTTAAGTCTAAAGAGGAAACAATATCTAATACGATGTCTTATTCGCAGATCGTAACTAAAAATAATCTGTGCATTATTAGTGCAAATAAAAGGAACAACATATTAGCATTAGCAGAAGAATACTTCCTTGGAAATTTCCACATATGTCACTATCTAACACCAAATGTTGCATAAAAAACGGTGCATAAGGGCTATGTTTGGGCTCCAAATGATCGAAACCTGTAAACCATTTTTCCAGGAGTACAACATTTTAACTCTCCCAAGCCTTTATATCTATGAGGTCTCAGTATTTGTTAAGACCAATAAAAATTTATTTACATTAGCCTCAGAAATGAATAATAGGCAACAACGTGACGCATTGCGCCTCTATGTCCGCCGAGTAAATACCGCTTTAATGCACAAAAGTGTGTTTCACATGGGTCCTGTAATTTTCAATAAATTACCTAAAGAAATAAGGGAAATGAATACTGCCTTATTTAAGAAAAGTCTAAAGAGACTTTTAGTTAATAAATGTTACTATAACTTAAACGACTTCTTAAACGATAATTTTTCCAAACTTAAGACCGCACAGTGATACCAAGTAATAGCATTTATTATGTTATATATATTGTAATAATTCTAAGAATGACATTGAGATAATTTAGATATTAATATTATTAAGTAAATAATTAATCTGTATGACATTGCATTAATTTAATATCTGAAAGTATTTTATGATTGTTTTATGTGTTTAAATTGTATTTTATGACTGAATACATTTTGCATGCCTTACGGTAGAATCACTTGAAACATGTAAGTTTTATAACACCATTGTAACAGTGTTTTCTGCAAAAATAAATGATTTGATTTGATTTGATTTGATTTAATTTCTAGAGACTGTGACCTCTGAGTTTGTTTCGACCTTTCTTCTCAGAGTAGTCAGATAGGAAACGCCGAACTCATCTAGTTTTTTTTAAAACATGATTGACTTGTAAAAGTTTTTGTACAAACCTACTTACTGAAATAAAATCATTTATCATTTATTAAAGAAAATTTAAATGCGCATTTTAATATGCCTATTTCTATTCGGTGACCAGTAAATTGAACTTTAAAAAAATCCTTAAAATCAAAGAGGCATTAAGTAGAATGATCCTCACTTAAACCCAGAGAAAGCCTCTAAGGCATGTTGTACAAGTATTAAGGCACTGCCTTATCTCAATCACGCGCATTTAGCTTCCAGAGCCGACTTAAATTCTCATTACTGTGTCTAATGTCATTAATGAAATCGTCGACCGCTACCGAACGCCATTCCGCCTTGTCGCCCGCCATCATTACCATTCTGACACGACAATCGACCATAGCCGCCGATGGTCTACACCGAGCTTAAGTTCAGAAGCGATACTTTTGAATTTAAACTTTATTTTTGTTAGAATAGAGGTGGAATTTCATGGTGTGGGGTACAGAATTTTATAAGATGCTTGAAACATTTTAAAATTCGATACAGCGATTAATTTTAATCTGTACCTACTACAAATTAAGGTTTAATTTAGATCACAGATGTATGCCTAGATAATTATCGGCGTTATTTCGATGAGGCAGTCGGCTGCTTTCATTTGTCAGGGCTGTCGAACGGCCGGACGGACGGCAGACGGACAGATTGTCCGTGTTTAGCCAGTGATATATTAAACCGATGCTCAGATAAGGCGCTACCATTATTAGCAGAGAGTTAATTTCGTTCGTTTAGACATCTTGTTCGAGATTAGTTTTAATTGATTTCTGTTTGTTGCGTTTTTTTTTTTGTGATAATCAGGTCGCGGTGGCGAGATAACATCTGTTCGTAACTGGAATGTGATATTCAAATTAAAATAGTTTCGTTTTATTATCGGCTCGACTTAATATATTTACATAGTGACACTCACATTAAATGCAATTGCATCTTTTTCCTGTTTCTATTATTACAATGAACTCCTCCACAGTCAACTGCTAGACATAGGCCTGTTCTGAGCTACCACACTATACACACACATACTACACTACAGACACACACTAAACTACCTGGTCCTTCGCTCCGCGTCTAGTCAATTCCTCGTAACTCCATGACTGATGCTCACGTCAGTCACGGAGTACTCCCAGGCAACGTTTACCATAAAATGTGAAGCTATAACAATCAGCGTCCTCACTGTGACTCCAATCAAACCTCCGCAAGAACATTAAGGCACCCTTTGACTCACAATTCACGGACAATTATACAAATGTCATAATTAAATTAAGTGTGACATTGTAAAAACATCCTAATGAACCCGGTGGCACAGAATAGATAGCTCCAGAAGGTCAGCTCCACACAGCGAGGGAAAACGCACGCGCACATAGACATGCCTCACGTACAGCCAGCGCAAGTGCACTCACGACTGGCTTTCGTTTGACATACATAGTTTGATATCTCCGTTCGTAGAGTCTGTTGCAAAAGTATCTGATAAAAATGTAAACAAATGGATCAGAAAGTGCCTTGTACTTGTAGTTTGATTGAAGCCTATTTGTAGTTTGATTTGATTACTTGAGGGGCTTGTGGCTAAGTAATAACAACCGTACGGGTCAATCGACACCTGGTTAAGCTACGCTTGCCGCGGTTGGTCCATGGATGGGTGACCATCTTCACATACCGAGACCCCTCCGTGCCCCGGAAAGCACGCTAAGCCGTTGGTCCCGGCTGTCATTCGTGGATCTTTGACAGTTGTTACGGGTCGTCAGAAGTCTTAAAGTCTGAGAACCAGTCTTACCAAGGGGTATACCCAGTATTATTAGCCAGTAGCCAGGAGTATTACCCAGTAACTGGGTTGTGCAGGTCAGATAGGCAGTCGCTCCATATAAAATACTGGTATTCAGCTGCATCTGGTTAGACTAGAAACCGACCTCAATAACTGCTTACCACATTTTACAAAGTATTGATACTTCACCATCAGCTCCATTTCACCAGATGGGTTGTGAGGACCAGAAATTGCTTAGCAATCATATTAAACTAATGGAATCGCAACCCGTGAAATATTTATTATTGAGTGGTTCCGATAGCCATCTCTGGTCTTCATCGTCAGTTCCACTTCACCAAATGGTGCTTTCCGAGAGCAAATATACGAGTACTATGAAAAATACCCAAATCACTATAGGTGTCCTTATAAAATTTGAGGGTTTCCCTTGATTTCCATAGGATCCCCTTGACCCTTTCAAACAAAAAAAGAATTTTCACGTACTAGAAATCGGTGAACATACATTTAAAATATTCATAAAGTCGAACATATAACCTCCTCCTTTTTGAAAATCGGTTAACCATTTGTTAGAAGAAGTTTTGAGATATACAATTGAAGCCTCTAAATACAGATGATGAGAAACTTACTCGTGCATCAGATACTTTAGGAACAGACGATATGTATACGTGCGCAAGTTTTCGCTCGTTGTATAAAGCTGACCTTCTGTACCTATCTATTTTGTGTCCAGAGGGGGGAGTTCTAGGGAAGTGGGGGGGTCGGATTAATAGCGTGCCGCGGTTCCAGTTATTGCAACATTAATTATAATATTAATTATTAGCTAACTCGTGTACCCTTAAGGGACGCCACAGAGTAGCGACAGCAGAAACTTTGATAATTAATCTGTATTTGTTTAAATACTAATTTCGTTGAAATATGGTCATATGTTTTGGTGGACATTAGAAATCTAATGGCCTCCTTTATGTCCTTTAATTAAAGACTGATAAAGACTATCAAATTAAGTACAAAGCGATGCCTACTATGAGTGTTTTTCAAAATAACGATTGAAATAGATACTTGGCAAATTAATAACACTAAAACCCATGAGGGGTCACCCGAAGTCAAAAAAAGACGCCTAGCTTTCCTCCTGTGCGTGTTCACACTACGAAATCTTCAACAACACACTACGTATGCATTACAACTTATCTTCTTCGGATATTTTATTAGCAACTACCTACAGCTCTAAATAAAAAGCAAAGACAACCTGTTTCCACTTGTTTTAAAACAGTACACAAAAATGTTAAAATAAATTAGTTCAATTCTAAGATAAGCCTACATTTATTTAGAAAATTCATTTGAGCTGAGAAATTGAACATCGCTGTCAAGCTCAGACTTAAGTAACCAATAACAAATAAATTACATTACGAAATCAATGAAAATTTAATTGTATTCTAGCAATAAAAGCCTACAAAATCTGGTCCGATCACAGTAATTGCTCTGCGGACGGTACTTTAAACTGGCACATAAGCTCGAAGACGCGCGCGACATCTGTCGACGTAATTGAAGGATTAGGCAGATAATTGAAACTGTGCGACCGAGACAGACACACAACTCCACATACGAGCGAGAGAGACAGATGAAGCCACTCAACACCGTCTCAAAACGGAACGGTTAACAACGTGTCTTCTTGTATATTGTATTATCTTACGTTTTATGCCCTATTAATCTTGCTCGACTGTGGATCGGAGGCGCGTTGTTCCAATCTGTGCTCTATTTAGTGTCGTTAGAGTTGATATTGGCTAGTTTTGTGTGTTATATAGGGTGTTCGAAGCAATAAATAATTGTTTGTTCGCGTAAAACTGTAGTGCCGTTTGTACGTAGCCGGGGATCGTTTTATTTGGCGACGTTTAAGGTAATCTGGGATAACGAGGCGCCCGCGACTCGACGGAGCGCCTCGTAAACACGTGTCAAAACTGACTGATTGTCTGTTTGTACGCTCTAAGTGTTTGAGCAGAGCATCGTGAGCTGAACAACTGAACACCGTTTATATCGTAACGTTAAGCGTGATTAAGTATGATATTATGAGAAAAATGGCTTTTGTTTTAAGGGTATGCAAACTGAAAGCTTGACGGCTGAACTTGTGAAAATGATGCTCAATGAAGATCGAATATAATATGAATACGATCGCTTGAACTCAACTTTTTTATTTTCTCATCAACAGCTTTGCCTACTCAATTTCCCTTTACAAAACCGAACATCAACTTCACACCTCTCTTTATTCCATCAATACGAATAATCCAATCGAATAGAACACTAATCGAATGCAAAGTCGATTACTTGAATGAGCAGTGACATCGAATATGTTCCTATAAGTCGGGTAAGCCGGAAGCCTCGGTTCTCTCTGACAAATGTTAATTAAAAATTATAATAATCGACGCTTACGTCGGTTTCATTGAAGAAAATTAATTGGATATTTTATCGGCCTGTATTCAGTAATTAAATTTAACTTTATTAGGTAACGAGCAAACATTGATACGGTGTACGTGGGTGAGATATGTGGGCAGATGCTGGGGCCAAATGAATTAATGAAAACAGAAATCATAATTATGTAGATTATTTGTCGCGAATAAATTACGTCTCAAGCAATATCATTGAGTGCAAATTTCACCAATCAAAGTGACTGCGATCAGCACATCCAAACCGCCTACAGTCAGTGACAACATTCCACTGACAAAAATGGCACTGACAGCTCTTATATGTGCCGATCGTGTTCAGTTTGATTAGTGAAATTTGCCCTAAGTACTTACGCAGGCGCTTGCTATGTAGGGAAAGCTTTCTCAAACATATCTAAGTACTTAGATATAAATTGTCATGTACCAACTATTGTCTATTCTCAAACAGTCAATAGTTCCCAAAATAAATAGATAGTAGAACGTATACTGAATTATGAAGCTGATAGTATTGTGACTCATGCATGTGTACATAGTTATATGTATAGGTATCTGAAACTATTTTTTTTGGGTGATGGATTTACTCTTGACTATAGTCTAGGTCAGACGTGACAGAGACAAAGTCGACGATGGAGTGAGCTTACCCAGAAGAAGCCTGTTCACTCTAACTTTGAACAGATTAGGGTTGTATGCGCTCGGAAACACAGACGATGGTAGTGAGTTCCACTCTTTTGCTGTTGCGCATTTCAGTTGCATTCCATGTAGGTAAATGTTGATTCTTCAAGTCTTGTTATGAAGCCACCGGTTTCGTATCGAATAAATCGAAAATACATACACATAGTGCAAACAAAGCTTTTTGTGGCAGATTTAATCACTAATGAACAGGTTCTGAGGTTTTTAAACGGAGTTTATCGATTCGATAGTGATTATTGGTTCAATATCGTGTTTCTGAACACTTTGTTAACCGACATCAAAAAGGCGGAGATTCTCAATTTGTCTGTGTTTTTTTTTGGTATGTTTGTTGCGCGATTAGGTACTCAAAGACGGATGGACCGATTTAGATTTTTTTTTGTTTGTTTGAAAGGGTATACTTTCTAAGTGGTCCCATATAAATATTATTAACTTTGCGGGGGTAGTTTTTGAGTTAGCTTCAAGTATTTTTCCCACTTATTTTATGTGAATGATGTTTTAATAACTTCCTATCACTGTTATTTACATAGCAGGTAGTGGTATTCGAATTTGTGTGGGGTAGGTTACCACAGCTAAAAAGTGAAAAATAAAAACTTTTTAGCAAAAAATAAAACCGACTTCCAAAACAAAACACTACAAAGTGAAAAATAACCTTAATTTTGGAAGTCGGTGGCAAAAAACGAAAATACAAAACCAAAGACACCGACTACCGATATTAAAATTTTTTCACTTTGTAGTGTTTTGTTTTGTACGAGTAAGTCGGTTTTATTTTTTGCTAAAAAGTTTTATTAATGAAAAATTTAGCTTAAAAATCGAGAGAATTACTATCGAGGGTTTATCTCAGAATCTCAAAAACTCAGTATAGGTAAGGAAGGAGTTCGCTTGAATAGATAATTTTGTCGAATCAATAGCTATTAAGCATAACAAACATAGATTTAACAAACAAAAACATCCAAAACCAAGCAAACTCCACCTGGCAACGGTAGGCCTAGCCAAATGGCATTCGCTTCGGAGCGATTATATTTCTACAATCGCTATCGACGCGCATCTCTATGGAAACGCTGATCTATGATCACGTGACATTTCGATAGCTTATGTCTACCCCATACATTTTTGCCTTTTCTACTGGCGTCATCGCTAATCGAATGTCACTTTGGCTAGGCAAGTAGCATAGTCAAGTCAACAATCTTACACTGGTCCTATTTATACACGTGAAAACAATAATCGCACGTTGTTCAGTTGTTCCCCAATCCGGCAACAATAAGGCTTGCAGTGATTGATATCGGGGATCCCGTCGACACGCCATTTACATTTTTATGGGCGCCGCCCTACGCCGCCCTAGCGCCCAGCCCGCCCGCCCCCGGGGAGGCTTGAGTTGTCTCTATGCGTATGTGATAATGATTCTCTGCGTTATGTAGTAGTTTACGGAATATTGTAGTTCTGGTAGGATTTGGTTTTGTTGTAACTGTTGATTCGTTATTATAATATTAGTTATACGCGTTCAGTGACTTTTGACTTTGAAAATACGGCCATAAGGGACATTACCAGTCATTCAATCAATCTGCCTAGCCTTTTCCCAACTATGTTGGGGTCGGCTTCCAGTCTAACCGGCTGCAGCTGAATACCAGTATTTTACATGGAGCTACTGCCTATCTGACCTCCACAACCCAGTAACTGGGTAATACAATACCCCTTGATGTCAGACTTTCGGGCTTCTGACGACTCGTAACGACTGTCAAAGATTCACGAATGACAGCCGGGACCAACGGCTTAACGTGCTTTCCGAGGCACGCAGGAGTATTTAAAGATGGTCAACCATCCATGGACGGATCGATCCACGCGGCTGTTACTGGCTGTACTTAGCCACGAGCTCCTCGACATTACCAGTCATTGTCATCCGTAAATTGTCTCACTACTTAAAGACTAATAAAACTAGTTAAGAACGAGTCGGACTCGTGCCCTAAGGGTTCCGTACCATCCTACTTCCTACTTATCCTACTTCCTATCCTACTAATACTATAAATGTGAAAGTTTGTGAGGATGGAGGATGTTTGTTACTCTTTCACGCAAAAACTACTGAACGGATATTCATGAAATTTAGCAAACAGATAGTTTATAACCTAGATTAACACATAGGGTACTTTTTATCCTGATATTTCTACGTGTTCGAGACTTACGTGAGTGAAACCGCGAGACGCTGCTAGTCATATATAAAAAAGTGTACTATTTACAGACATTGTTACCTGTAATCTTTACATAAACTTCTATCACATAGAATAATTTCAGATTTTTCTCTATGCAAACTTCGGAGATAAGGGGGGGAACGGTATTTTTTTTTACGTTTTTCATCAAAAGTAGAAAACTATGCGGCCTAAAAAGATAGAAAAAAGTGTTTGAGAATGTGCAAACATCTTTCTTTCATATGATATCCGACATGCCTTAGTAGCCCCACTTTGAAATTTTAAGACCCCCTTTTAGTCCCTGTTGCAAAAAGATCTGTATTTCTATTTCTTTCTTATTTTCAAAATAGTTGGGCAAACGTCATCTAAAACTATTCCAAAATTCAAGTTGATAGCATTAGTAGTTCTTGAGATATCCAGCTGTGACAGACAGATAGACTGAGTCGCACCATAAGGGTTCCTTTTTACCATTTTGATACGGAACCCTAACAATGACTCAAACATCTAAGACAACTAGTTTAAAGAATCTCAGGTGAGCAGGTACTCGTACACACACCATTGTTACAAACTGCTAGTAGATGCCACGTAAGTAGTAATGACACATTTCTACATTATTTTCACAACAACTGAATATAGTCTTTAGTGTATATTTACTTGGTAAGCGTACAAAGTCATTAATTTCTATTTTATTAAACGACTCTGTATTCCACAAATAGCCAATCCTTTTTCCAAAAATAATTTCATAATCTCAACATAAACCACACATGCTTTTTCTTCAATCAATTGCAAAATAAACAGGACCCCACCAATAATACAATTAAAATCAAATAAAGCTACACTATTTGGCCAGTCACACCGCGACCGATCACATCCATTCATCATGCGACTTATTAGTCGCAGGCGCGCGCGCATTGTCATGTTAATGTTGCGGACAACAGTTGTTGCTGCTGTAATCGCTTGAGGCCACACAACTGCGACTTGCGACACGCCTACGACTAGTGGGGACAGCGGGAGAGAAGTCGTTGTAAGTTGCCATTATATTTCGCGGGTTTCATAAAAATGAAAAAACCTTGTTGTCAGTAAAAAAAAAGAATATTTAAAAATCGAACAAGTAAGTGCGAGTTAGTCTTGTATAGACAGCACATCAAGCTACTTCAATCTATCAAATTTCTTTAATAGATTTTCAACTTTATCGCTAAAGCATTAGGTTCAAGGTTGATTGGGAAAATTTGACAGTTTCGGGTAGCTTGACCTTCTGGCGTCTGTACAATTGAGTGTTCCGTATATTTTAAGTATACCAAAGAACCTATTTATCAAGGACAATACAATCGTTTACTAAAAGCTTTCACTGAATCTACTAAAATCTGATTTTTAATTAGGTAGACTAAAATTACATATGATAACATAAGTAAAATGTCAAAATGACACAAAAAGTTCGATTTGAGCTGTCATTTTAGTAGATTTTATTGATTTGTATTTTACTTTTTTGGAGATATGAACAAATCCATAGGTACTTTCAATACTTATACATATATTATTATAATTGCAACCGCAACTTTGTCTGTCTGTCTGTTACCTTTTCACGCCTAAACGTCTGAACAGATCGTCATGTTTGACAGATAGGTAGTCTGGGCCCCGGGGAAGGACATCGACTTAAAAAAAAAAATTATATACAAACTACACGCTGACGAAGTCGTGAGCAACAGCTATCTATAAAGTAGAACGCTACGCATAACGATTTATAAACGAAACAATATTCAAAGAGCAGCGTGTAATTTTTCTTTGTCGGGCATTTCGTCAAAGCCCCTAATCATTGGGGCTCAGCGCTCAGCTGCAACACAGCCTGTCATAATTGATTCCACCGCACTCGCGAGCCGTTGAACCACTGCTTTTTGTTCGTCTGTGTGTTGTTACGCTGGGAGAATGTGCTATTAAGAGGCATTGCTCTTGATACACGAAAATGTTTGAGAGAATAGATCCAGTCGATCCAGGTCAAGATGTTTATAATATGTTTGAAACCGTAATACGAAAAGCTATAATTTAACATTTCACTCAATTTTATGCAACGAAACTCCGATTATCGTAAGTTAAGTAAGAAGGAACTCCTTTCAAGTATGGTCCACAACAAGACCGACATCGCGCAACACTTCGAAAGAATGGCGGAAAAATAGTTTTTTCTAGAAACATACGCAGAACGCAACACACATACGCGCACACGAGGAACGCAGAGTTAAGAGGCTCATTGGCGACGTAAAACTGGTGGTTGCCAAGCTTCACAGCTTGGCTCATCGCCGCAAGGTTGCCTGCTTGTCGGTCTTCTATAGACTGTACTTCGGTAAGTGAGCTCAGGAACTCCACGACCTCATTCTACTGGCCCCCTTCTACCATCGACCATCTAGACGCACTGCAAGTTAACATCCATACCTAGTAGCGATTCCACCAATTCGCACTAAGCGCTTCTAAACATCCTTCATAATGCGCACGGCAAAAGAGTAGAACTCACTACCTGCGTCTGTGTTTCCGAACGCATACAACCCGAATCTCTTCAAAGTTAGACTGAACAGACTTCTTCTGGGTAAGCTCACTCCATCGTCGACTTTGTCTCTGTCACCTCTGATCTAGACTAGAGTCAAGAGCAAACCCAACACAAATAAAAAAAAAACGCAACAGCTTGTTTTTAATTTTCTCTTTTATCTTGTATTTTAATTTTGTTTTCATGTCCACCTCCCCAAACCCGCTAATTTCTCTCACTAATCACGGCAGGACAGGTGCGTGATCCTCATCAGTCTAGCCTTCATCATACGCTCGCAATGTACAGATGTGAGGGTGTTAGTGCTGCTGACACGCTGACGTGCGCGGTTTATGAGGTTCTGTCGTCGCGGTTTTTGAAAGGTGTTTTTTTATGCATTCTACAATAATGTTGTGTTCATTGTCGTTAACTCTTTCTATGAACTCTTCTACATTAACGCTTTAAAATGTAATATTGTGTGGTATATTATACCTACTGAGATTTCGCGTTGATTTCAGTGTCCAAAGTTAAAGAAAAATCTTATTTGGGTAAGTATAACATCACTTCATTCCACATTTTCCCCATCATAATTGAATCATAAATCTAATGTTGTGAGAACATTACTGTTCCCTATAAAACACAAACAACAAATACTGAAGCACCCACTATTACACTTTAGCACATACTCGCAGTAAGTACACATAAAAACCCTTGCAGCCATCAAAATAATTTATAGACAATAAATAAGGCGATGGTCGCGACTACGGAACCCTAAAAACTCGTCGTTAGCGCGCCAATCAATTAGGGTTCCGTACCACACGTGGCCCCTTGTAACGGCCTCATTGACAAGTACATAACTCTACTATGTACTATGTATTGTTTGTGGTATTTATTTTATTGTTTCAGACACGCTCTGTGGTTTTCGCCTACCTTATGTTTATTATGAAGAGTTTGTACGAGTAGATCTCATTTGGTTCAGTATCAACATTTAACGCCTCATCGAACCTAATCACTCTACATAATATCGACTCTATGTTAAATATTGGCATTTTCTTTGTTAAGAAGGCTGTAAAGGTACAAAGTTAAACCTCTGGGAGATCTTTAATACTAACTTATTGACATGTTTCTATCTCTACAAATTATTCAAACAAGATCCAACAACAACTAAATAGAATCGCAATCAGTGCTACTACACTAAAAATATCCCACTCGCGGATTATATTCGAAAACGCAGATGTCACACCGAATCGATTCACTGGCACTCGCATTCGACTAATGAGCGGCGATTATCGTTCGCTCTCGCCTGTCATCGAATCAATCGATTGATCACTTCACTAACCTCCTGCCACACAAACAATATTGAACTTTACTCTCGTCAACACAAAGTACAGTTTCCATTTGTGTTGTATAGTGTATACAGGCTGAATGGAACCATGGATGTCTGTCGGATAGATTTAGCCGGGAATTTAGGCAGATATACGTCATCGGTGTCGCGTTTAAACAAATCGATTGAAAACAAAACATGGCTGACAGTTGTTTTGACAAATAACAGTCGGATTGGGATGGCAGTTGTTTTTCGATTGGTACAATATTTGTATTGGTTACTAGTTGGCTTTGGAGTGCAGTGATAGGGATCTGATTTATTGGAGATCATTCAGGGATTTTGTCACGGTTTCTAATAAAATACATTGATACACAAAATTCTTCATTGAAAATGCGACAAAACAACAAGACCTTCCATATTTATATACGGAGTTGAAGTTGACATTATATTGTAAAATGTCCTTCAAGCATTCTAAACATCACGCCTGTGATCCCCGAAGGGTTGAGCAGAGGAGTGCCTACAGTACACCCACACTTCGCCAGTTATGTTTAAGTTCCATGTAATAGGAGGCGAGACTATAGCCATCATCCGGGTACAAATCCAGACTGCGGGCTGCTACTGAGAAGTTCCAGAATACCAGATGGAAAAATCCAATAACACTGCCCGACCCAGGAATCGAACCCAGGACCTCATGCTCAGCAGCAGCGCTTGCGACCACTAGACCAATGAGACAGTAAGTGAAGTTTTATACTAGAGACGAAAATTATTTCATATGATTCTTGGTAACAAAAAAAGCAGTTAAGGGCGAGTCGGACTCGCGCACCGAGGGTTCCATCATACATTAAAAAAACCGGTCAAGTGCGTGTCGGACCACGCACAATGAAGGGTTCCGTAGTTGGGATGAATTTATCCCAAGAACAAACTTAACATTGTAAGTTATAAAACATGTTCTCCCATACATTCCAATTACAAATATCCATAGTTAAACGATAAAGATCCAACCCTCATTACACCTAATGTGGGTTGGATCTTTTTCGTTTAACTATGGACAACTGTAAGTTTGTACGGAAAATATTGAGAGATTTACCATGCTGTTTTAAGACCATAGACTTCTTATAAGATTCCTGTAATCTATAGCTATAGAATTATTTGCTGTGTTTTTTTTTTTCAAAATTATAAGCTCTTTAGTTTCGGAGATAAGGGGGGGAATGGTCAATTTACTTCTATTTTCTTTAACAACTTTAAAAGAATTTACTTAAAAATTATAAAAAAAATATATATTTGAGACCCTCACAGTAAGCCCTTTCATTTGATATATCGCACAGTACAGTTTGCAATTTTTTTTTTAATTTTCTTATTTGCCCCTCAAAATTGACTCCCATATTCAAAATACATTAATTTACATTACACGTCCGTATTTGAGTCACATAAATACATACGTGTACTAAATTTCAACTTAATCGGTCTATTAGATTCGGAGCAAATTGGCTGTGTCTGATGGACAGACAGACAGACAGATGAGTGATCCTATAAGGGTTCCGTTTTTTCCTTTTCTGGCACGGAACCCTAAAAAAGACCCAAAGTTTACATATTTTATCTAAGCACATATCTGATGAAGAGAGTAGCCAACATGGGCCACTGTGTACCAGCCATTGAGGCATTACACACACTCATTGAGTTGTAATCTGCACATGAAACAGTAGTTGGCAACATACTCGTACTGTAATGTACGAACATTGAATATGGTAATTTAATTATGACGTGTATTGTACAATGCTAGCTCGCTGATTGTTATCGAGGAATCTGTTCGTGTCCATCACGTCAGAATAATAACGGATGATGATGACTATGCCGCGATACAGTGCGTTGCTGGCCTGGCCCAATTATTACAGGAGAAAAATTTAACCATAATTATTCTGGAGAAACGAGTATTTTCTTTTATTTGTGTTGGGTTTGCTTTTGACTCTAGTCTAGGTCAGAGGTGACAGAGACAAAGTCGACGATGGAGTGAGCTTACCCAGGAGAAGCCTTTTCACGAGAGTGAAAAGGCTTCTCCTGGGTAAGCTCACTTTGAAGAGATTAGGGTTGTATGCGTTCGGAAACACAGACGCAGGTAGTCAGTTCCACTCCTTTGCTGTGCGCATTATAAAAGACATTTGGAAGCGCTTAGTGCGACTTGGTGGAATAGCAACAAGGTAGGGATGGATGGTAACTGACAGTGCATCTAGATGTCCGATGGTAGAAGTGGGCCTGTGGAATGAGGTCGTGGAGTTCTCGAGCACACTTCTCGTATCTTTTGTGGTGGAAAACGTATTTTTTTATTAAGCTAGGTATACTTGAGCTGATGAAATAAATCAGATGTAACTCAAGGACAGATCTTAGCAGGGACCGGAATCGGTCATTGGTAGTGGAAGAGATGAATAAAATATTTAGATAATAATTACCTAAAGATTTTATTTTAAGTGATGATAAAAATTAATGCAATTTTACAATATACCATCGTTTTTTTAGACAAACACCCGTCTTCACAAGTCAATCGGTGGTGGAGACAGGTTCAGTCTATCTAGCACAGGTATACAAGGATAGCATACAGTATGCTAATGACATCGTAAACTGAACCGTCAGCTTCATAACAATATGTTATTGTTGACTGAGTTGTTGGATCAGCTGCGTCACTACGTCACTACGTCACTACGTGTGGCGGTGTGGCTGTAAGGCTGTAATATCTCCTTTATCTGTTCTGTGTGTAATACCAGTTGCCAGGACAACCTACATTTCCAATTTAATTGCCAGATTATGATCAGAGAAGTCGTATGTATATGTAAGAATAAGAATATATTTGAAATTACACTTTTCATAGAGTATTATTTTCTCAGTATTCTTTTTTTGACATTATTAAAAAATATAATTTATATAATGATTTTGATTGTGGTTTCGATATTATTTTAATTTTGATTTTTAATTGTATTTTTATTTTTTATTTAATTCAGATTGCATGTGATTTTCATTTTAATTATGATTTTAATTTAGAATTTGTTTGAAAACAATTATGTTCGGTGAGTATAAGAACTCATCTAATTAAAGTAAGTAGGCGCTCAATATCAATCGACCAATAACTAATGCTTGTTGTGCTTACCTGTAAGAAATTGGTACACTAGTCCATAAGTCTACTCGATGTATCTCATATTTTTGGATGAGTGTATTCAATTGTTGGTGAGCCAAATAAATAAAATAAATAAATAAAAATAAGAAATGGGGTAAGTAGGTATTATTATTATGCCAACGTTGCAGTTACGTTCAATTATTGTAAAAGTCATCATTCTCCTGCCCATAATCCAATTTATTTGCGGTCGGCGCAAAATGTCCGTTTTTTCATAGGTACTTCTATTTTTGTCGTCATCTCGGTAGTCGCTGCCTTTCTAGCCATATCATGTTTCACCCAGTCCATCGACAAATCAAAACTGCCAGAAATAAATGGTAAATATGATTTTTGGATTAGTTTAAACCTACATATAGTAAAACTTAAATTGATTTGACCACTCGCATTACCATCCATCAAACGTTCTTTTTCTCAATTTTGCAAAATATCACACAAATCCTCTTACCCCAAAAAGTAAATAAAGCGTAAATAAACTAAAAACATCACGACGCACATTCCCCGCTTCAGCAAGTTAATGACTTCCATGCAAATGTCCATCACATCCAGTTACTGTTACCATCGCTCTAGATTGCGCCGCGTCATCCATTTTGATTCATACTCAATCACTTCACAATTTGCAAAAAACATTTTTAATAGAACAATATTAAGGGTCGAACATTTAAAATTCACTAAAGAGGGGTATAGAGGGTCGTTTTATCAAAACACATTTAAATTAAATTATAGTGTCATCTATCAAAATAATTTAATATGCTGCAGGGTTCCCCTTGAGCTCATCTGCATGATTGTGAACTGCATTTAATTCTATCTTATCTGTGACGTCATTAGGCGCTGATCGTAAACTGGATTGCTTTTATTATGTGTAAGTACGCTTTGTCATTGTTAAACGTTTCGAGTTACGTGGTAAGGGTTTTGTTGGTGACTGTACTGTACATTTTTTTTACTTCGTTGTCATTTTCAAATTTATATTTGAAAATGACAACGAAGTAAAAAAAACCGGCCAAGTGCGTATCGGACTACGCACAATGAAGGGTTCCGTAGTTGGGATGAATTTTATTTATCCCAAAACAAACTTAACATTGTAGTTGAAAAACATGTTTTTCCATACATCCCAACTACAAATGTAAGTTTGTAAAGAAAGAAAGAATGAATATCATTTATTTGACACAGTTCGTGAACGTATGGGAGACAACGCCGATATACGACACGGTCAATTCTGCAACTGCAAATTTAGGTTTGTAATCGCAAAAAATACTTTTTTATGTGGTACAAATTAACGAATTTTGGACTTTTTCCTTTACTTGTGCTGTGAGACCTGACTTCTTGTCGTCATCATGATTCTACGTCAACGGGAAGTACCCTGTAGGTTTTGATTTATTTGCGAGAAGGTATCAAAATAATGTTGCGTAAATAGCCGTATTTTTTTTATTGCGTCGTCTCGTCGAATTACAATCTTATTTTTTTAGAAGTCTAAGGGACCGTAGACTCTCGTACTTCATATTAATTTCAACTTGATAATTCTACGCGTTCCTGAGAAAAAGGGTCTTGACAGACTGACAGACAGGCAGACATACAGACGGACAACGAAGTGATCCTATAAGGATCCCGTTTCTTCCTTATGAGGTTCGCAACCCTACAATTTCTAAAAAAGCTCCTAGTTAATTTTAAAGTTTAATTTATCATAATAACACATTTTATTCTATTTAAGGTGAAATCACCTATTACGAGCACACCATTCAAATTATTTATTCCAATCATAATCAAATTTTATAACAAAATTATTACGAACTACATCATAATAATATAAAATTCGCGAAACAAGACCATATAACCCGAATCAGCGTTGAAATAAAAAGAACAAGATAACACGCAATAAAATTATCTAAACACATCTATCGCTGTGGGAACCATCCATCGCTGGCTCGCAACTAATTCGACGCTGTTTTACAGCCACAATAAAAGGAATGATAGCGACACACAGTGATTTGCATTTTGAACGTGCCACGAGTTATTGCCTAAAGGGCGACTTATTACGACTGCTGTATACCATAGTTGTAAAATAACGAACACCTCGTCCGAGCTGCGGATTATAAGATTATCTTTTATTATTTTTATTATTGGTGCTGTATAGTTTCAGAGGGAATAAAAAGGAGGTTGGACGCGTTTGAGGCTTTTTTCGTTTTGAGTTATTGGAAGTGGGTATCAATCAATGTGGATCGTATAAATGTTGGATTCTATGAAATGTTGGAGTGAATCATTCAGAGATGGGTGGCTAACTGGCTATAGTTGAGTCAGGATACTAAAATAATGATTGTGTATATTGAATAATAAGGGAATATGAATATGATTCGATATACTGGATTTAAATATGATATTTTGCCAGGGTTTTATTTACTGATTTCATGAATGTTTCTATCTAAGCCTATTTCAGTTTTTATGTACTCTAAATGTCAAATTTCACGACTCTCAGTTGAGACATGCAAAAGCAGGACGATCAAATGAACGAACTCATTTTCACAATAAATTTATCTAAAATAAGGATAACAACAAAAATAAACCAAAAGCCCATCCATTAACTCAATAAACGAAACAATTAAACGGCATTAAAACTATGAAAGTATGAAATATAGTTATTGAATAAACAGTCGTCAAGAATTAATTGCATTACGTATTCCCGTTGCATCGCCTGCATCGCACTGCGCACATGTGTAAACACCGTTCCCTCTCTGTTAATCTTCCCCATGGATTAATTTTATCGAATGCCAAATGAGCTATGACACCCATGCAGGGGAATTGAAAGGCCCTACCAACTTAACTTTACACTTTACAGCACTCTTAACACAAAGTGATACAGTTTAAAATCGCGTGAGTTGTTCAAAAATAAAGTGGTAGATTATCCCTTCGCACATTGGCTTTTGAGTCCAATTTGTGAATGTGTATTGTGTGATACGTATTTAGTATTGTAAAGGATTGTTGGTCTTTGTGTATTGATACCATTAGGTCGCTTATGGAGCTTAAAAGCTTCGGTATTGGGGTATTTTAGTTTAATCAATTCTTTTGTATGTGACGACAATAGGTACTTTTACCTTTTCGAGATGGTTTTGCGAAAAGTACTAATTTTAGTGACACTTTAATAACAATCAATTAAGCGTAATGGCTTAAATATCTTTAGTTTAAAAGAAAATCCGACTTAATTCTAAGTAAAATTCAAGAAATTCCATGTTCCTTAAATTGCTAAATTCCAAATTAAATCATCGTAGATTTTTTTACTGCACGGCAGATGTATTCCCAATGTCCATGCTTCCAAACTCATCCCCAAATATTGAAGATTCATTATTATTGCGCGCGACGCAACTATAAGTATGGCAACAGTTTCCACGCGATGAGTCTCGTCCATTAATCTCATTGTGTGCGCTTCATTTCACTCTCTACACATACTATTGCGCGCAACTTTATTTAGGCGGGCTGCACACGGAGATGCTATTTTGTTGCTTGCTATTTGTTCAAGTCCATATGAACATATAGGTACTTAGTTTATAATTTTATACTTAGTTCAAGTAACTATAGCCAATATTTGTGTTTTATGTAATATTTTTAGCGTCATTAACTGGTAACATATTTTTAGTTTAAAAAGCTAGCAACATTTTTTTTTTCTACTTCCGTCCTTAGAAAATTTGTCTGGGTCAAGACATATATTATTTGTTTATAATATTAAAAATAAAAGTTTTTAGCTTTAAAATTAACGCATTTCATTTTGAACACTATTACAGTTTAAATTTGCTTTCTTTTTAGGTATGGCTTCTTTTAATGTTCTGTCAAGACTTTATTTTTTCTTGAATGTCATGCGACTGTGTTGGTAAGGAATTAGTTGATGATGTAGAAGAAAAGCGAATAAAATACTTATCTTTGGTAAAGTGATAGCGCCATGCAGGCCGCACTTGATTAAGTAAACATTACATAAACAAAAGGAAGCCTTAACTCAGCAGCGATGTTAACTGAACAATTATTTTTACACTAAAAGAAGCTAACAACGGTGGTGCACGGACACGTCTGTACTTCAGTAGTAACACTGGAACTACGAATATCGCCCTTACTACTACAACATAAGGCGCTTTCGAAATCATGTGTTGACCGTACCACGTGCGACTGACTGTATAACATAACATAAAAACATCACGTCTTCAAAACTTTCAAAATCAAACTTGTCAACTTTCCATCGCGCGCTGTGCAGCCGTCCTGATAGCAACAGTCCCCTAATAGCGCATATCACTTAGTATAATATGAGTGTTCCCCTCGCGTCGCACGGAGGAGAAGGGAAGATGTGCTCACTGCAGTGGGCACCTCATCGGAGCTGGCGGCGATTATTGAAACTGTAGCGCGGTGTGATATCGATCTTAAGTACTTAGAAATAGTCGAGCTGTCTTGGTCTTGAGTCATAGTTTTGTAAAGTCGTCAAGTTTTAACTTGTAGGACTGTAATGTCTCATAGATACAGTTCATATTAAAAAGGAGTTCAGTGCAATACTTTACTTTGTATTAAGTATGACAGAGTCAGTCAAACTCATATAGGTATTACATAATAACGGAACATTCTGAACAAAAATGAAATAAATACGTCACCAAAATGTAAAACAACAAGCGCTGAACATCGCCATTCAATAAAGTTTCACTTCAAATCGCAACCGTGACCGCTTGCGGCAGGGTGGGCGCCGCAGTTGTCGTCCGTCCCCTCGGCGACCGCCGCGCACCGCCGCCCCTACTCACGTCGCGCACCCCAATTAGTTCCATATAACTGCGCCTTTTTACGCCTATTTTATGTGTTTGGTTTAATTGAAAGATCCTTTTGCATGATGCGTTTAGTTCACCGTGCAGTAGACGCTTAATTTAAGATGGTAATTTGTATCTCGTAAAGTTTGGTGATGATCCGGTAGTTATTGTTGTGTTTTACGACTTATACGAAGATAATTTTTATTACCTACGTGGCGTAATGTAGCGACATTAGAAATCGGAAAGTAATATTTAAATAAATATTATCTAATAATTTATATCTCATAAAACACAACACAGCTAATAAAATTCCCATAAAACTACCATTACAAAAAAAATGACCTACTAACAAAAACTACGATCATCAAAACCGTGGCAGTGATTGGTAAAACTGTGAATCACGATATTAAATAGCATCGTGTGTAACAATAAAACAAAGTCTTTCGTCCACATGTCGCGTAGTTTAATCCTCAGTAATAGAGCTGCGTTTGATTGCGCCGCCCGGCTAAGTGATTGACTTTTCAATCTGTGTAATCGGATTATACCGGAGTGCCGCGTGTTGGTGCTTGTACCCTACTCGTCGGTACTAGTGGTAATTGTGTTAAGTTCGATATTAATTTATTTTGTTCCACTGTTAGGTTCGGATTGCTACTTGTATAGTCACGACCAATTATATTGACTTTCGATAGCTGACAATTTGTGTGACTGCCAAAAATGTGAAGGTAAGTATCTAATTTGAAGTCTGTCCTTAGAGTGCGGTTCTATCTTTAGAGAATATTATATTGTATTTTGCTGGAATTGGTATATGGAAAGCTGAATGTTTATGTTGTTGATGTTCTAATTCAATTAAATAAAACGGCAGAGAACCCAACCATAGCGCATTGCTTCAAACAGTTGGGCAATTGTGACTTGGACGGCGTTTATTTTGTTAATATTATATATAAATAAGTCCTGTTGTCTGAACGCTACAGAAACTGATGGCCGCTAAAGAAGACGCTCGTGACCTCGTATCCGACTCTGGGCTGAAGCAACTTAGAATGCCATCGACACGCTCTGAAATAAGTATAAAATGAAACTAACCTTGACTTGCGACTCGGTCATACCGAGCGCGTACGCCAGCTTCGCCCGCTCGGGCCCCGCCAGGTACTTGGTCTGTTCGAAGGTCTTCTCCAGCGCAAAGATCTGCTGGCCAGAGAAGGTGGGCCTGGTGTGCTTCTTCTTGCCATCCTTGTCCATGCCCCCCTGCGAGCAAGCGCTCAACGCGCCGTTGCTCACTGCAACAAAATCTGGGGTGAGAAAAAAATAGGGTAAGATTTGGACTAGTGGAAAAATTATTACCTATGAGTATGGAGGTAAAACTTCATGGTCAACAAATGTGAAGCAATGTTGTTGCAGCAACGTGTTTGTGTGTTGCTGGCAATATAGTGTTGCAATGTTGCAACGTTGTTGTTTAACTACTATTGAGAACGGCCGGAACGATCGCGCGCGCGTGCTCTAGTTAAGAGTATATTGCAGACGCATCATAACACCGTCGTCCCGGTGTACGGCGATCTATCGGGGACACCGCGATGCCCCAGTTACAAGTGCGGAAATCGTCATGACGTGCTTATTATTGTTTAGGTATTACGCTCGCCTTATAACTAAATAATGGCTGCACAACAGTCTATTAAAATAAAAACAGATCTGGAAAAGCAGTTGTATGACTGTTATATCCAGGAGAAAACGGACAGAGAAAACCTGCAACAAATGGTACGCCAACTGAACGGCCACATACAAAGTTTGCAGGAACAGGTACAAGACCTTCAAGGGCAGATAAAATGCTTAAAGGCAAAAGAAAAAGAAGAACCCTCAGTTAAACAGGTCAGTGAGACCATAACACCTGCTCAGCCTGCTAAAAGTGACATTGAGTACTGCACGGATGAGGAAGAACTCGCCAAAGAGACTGAGTGGATTAGGGCGAAAAACAGGAAGAAGAGGAAGTTGAATACCTCCCTTACTCCACCACCACTACAACAAGCTACAATTAGCGCTCAGCAGCAGCAACTCAACAACAAAGAGCAGGCAACCACTAAAAAAATTCTAGCACCGCCTCCAATCGTAGTGGACGGTGTTAAGAATTATCAAACATTCTACGACTTTTTGACCGCATCGCAGCCAGTAGAAACAATTACCGCCAAAATGTTAAGTGGTAATAGTGTGAAAATTAATGCCAAAACTGAAGATTCCTACAGAGTGACTGCCCGACGCTTAACAGAACATAACTGTGCATGGCACTCGTACGAGGATAAACAGACCAGGCCCATAAGAGTAGTGGTGAAAAAATTGCACTCTTCCTGCCTACCGGATCGGATTAAAGACGACTTAACGTCGCAAGGATTCCAGATAGAAAATGTAGTTAACAAGTTAAGCTGGAGAACAAAAGAACCACTGAACATGTTTATTTTATCGTTCAAGAATGACGAAGATATCAGTAAAATATACGGCATATATCCTAGGCTGTAAAGTTGAAATAAACCCGCTTAAAACGTCAAAAATAATACCCCAGTGTAAGAGATGCCAGGCTTATGGTCACACCCAAAAGAGCCAAGGTGTGTTAAATGTACAGGTAAACCCCTCACGGCTGATTGCAAAAAACCTGCGCAAGAAAAACCTAAGTGTGTTCACTGTGGCTTACCTCACCCAGCCAACTACAGAGGGTGTTTAGTTGCCAAGGAGATGCAAATGATTAAGAACAAAAACTCAAAAAGTAATCCACCTAAGAACCCTGCCATTAGTCAAATTGTTAAAAACACCGACAAACAGCTATCAAAACAAAGTGCACCGTGTGCCCGGACAGCCGCGATAACTGCACATACATCTAAAAGTGTCTCGTATGCACAAGCGGTAAAACCAAGCACTAAACCACCAAGTATTGAGGACAAACTCAATCAGATCTTAAATTGCATATCCTCTTTTGACAAGAGACTAGAGAAATTAGAATCAAGCGCTATAAAGACCAATCATGAATAGCACGCTAAAAATAATGGCATGGAATTCCAACGGACTGTTGCAACACCAACATGAGTTGCAAGTAGTGCTAGATACAGAAAATATTGATGTGTGTTTGATCTCTGAAACGCACTTCACTAAACAGTCTTTTGAGTTTAGAGGTTATAAGGTTTATCACTCGCTGCATCCTAACAACACGGCCCGAGGAGGAAGCGCGGTTATTATTAGAGAAAATATCTGTCATTACGAACAGTGTAAATACGAGGAGCCAGACACGCAAGCTGTGGCGAAATCAGTTAAAACACATAAATTTAATGTTACAGTAGCGGCCGTATACTGTCCCCCAAGACACATCGCACCTTGATAACAAAAGTGGCATTATCAAAACTATGTTTTCTAAATAACTCCATAATTTACTGGCATATTTTCAGTATATATAAAACTTAGAGTAAGAAAGTCAAATTGCAGTCTTTTATTTCAGTTATTTGCTAAGATATTGACCAAAATGCTGCGTCAAAAAAGCTTTAAATGGACATACAGAAAAACTTTAATTTTTGTATAACGCCACTTTTGTTTTCAAGGTGCGACATGATAAACAAGGAACAATATGCACACTTCTTAAGACTGCTTGGACAGAAATTTATATTAGGCGGTGACTTTAACGCTAAAAACACTCACTGGGGATCGAGATTAACTTCAACTAAGGGAAGACAGCTTCTAAGTGCAGTAAAAAACATGCGTTGTGAGGTCATAAGTACTGGAAAACCTACATACTGGCCTACTGACCATCAGAAACTACCAGACCTCATCGACTTTTTCATAGTTAAAAACATATCAACCAATTATCTGAGAGTGGAAGATGGGTATCACATGAACTCCGATCACTCTCCGATATTACTACAATTAAGTCACAAAGAGAAAACCACCTGACGTTAGTTAACAAGTTTACAGATTGGGAAAGTTTTAGCTTAGATCTACAAAACATTATTGACCTAAAAACTTCATTAAAAAGTAAAGATCAGCTGGATTCTGAAGTAAATAAGTTTAGCAACAATATCCAACAATGTGCATGGAACAACACACCACAGATTATTAAAAAAAATAAAGGAAATACCTACCCTAAGGAAATAATAGACCTATTATATAAAAAAGGAATTCAAAGAAAAAGATGGCAGCAAACCAGATTCCCGCAAGATAAAACTCTTTTGAATAACCTTACGAAAAGACTGAAGAGAAAAATACAAACGTTTCAAGATGAAGCTCTCAATACTAACCTACGTCAGTTAACCAGCGACCATACAACGCAATACTCTCTTTGGAAAGCGACAAAGTCACTCAAAAGGCCTATTACACCAATTCCCCCTATCAGAGATGATAACGGAAAGTGGGCCATAAGCAATGAGCAAAAAGCTCGAAGATTCGCGCATCACTTAGAAGAAACCTTTCAGCCAAATGACGGGACTGTAGACAACCTTCAGTTTGCCAATGTTCTTCAAGATAAAAGAATTAAGCTTGTGACTCCAAAAGAAGTAGCAAAGGAAATTCAAATCATTAGACTAAAGAAATCCCCAGGATATGACCTTATAACGGGAGAAATCCTAAAACATCTCCCGCGTAAAGCCATAGTTAAGCTTACTAGGCTCATCAATGCTGCATTCGTGCTAAAGCATGTTCCTGAGCCATGGAAACTTGCTGAAGTGATTATGATTGCAAAGCCCGGTAAACTACCTCATGAGGCATCATCATACAGGCCCATTTCCCTGTTGCCTATACTAGCAAAACTGTTTGAAAAATTGTTTTTAAAACGCCTAAAACCAATAATTAACGAGAGAAACCTGATCCCTGACCATCAGTTTGGTTTCAGAGAGAAACACTCAACAATAGACCAAGTACATAGAATTACCAACATCATTGAGAGAACACTTGAAGATAAAAAAGTCTGCTCCACTGTATTTTTAGATGTGGCACAAGCTTTTGATAGAGTTTGGCATGAGGGTTTGAAATACAAGCTTAGACTAATGCTACCCAATGACTTTGCCGATATCTTGCAATCATACATTACAGATAGAATGTTTCGAGTAAGACACGAGGATGCCTATTCCGAGTTAAAATTTATTAAAGCTGGCGTGCCTCGAGGTAGTGTGCTGGGTCCAGTCCTCTACCTGTTGTACACGTATGACATACCAGAGCTGGAAAATAATACTATTGCAACCTTCGCGGACGACACTGCAATTATGGCTACAGGGTCATGCCATACAGAAGCAATCAAAAAGGTACAAATCGCTGTAAATGAAGTTCATGACTGGGCACAAAAATGGAGAATCAAATTGAACGAATCGAAGTCACTTCACATTTATTTCACCAACAGGAATTGCGATTACCACCCAATTTTCATAAATGGCCAACAAGTGCCATACGCAAATACAGCTAAATACCTTGGCATAACGCTTGACGCGAAACTGCGCTGGAAAGCGCATGTTAAAAAGAAAAGACAGGAACTAGACATGAGCTTTCAAAACATGTAATGGTTGATTGGACGGAATTCATGTCTATCGATACATAACAAAATTTTATTATATAAGCATATTCTTATGCCAATATGGACATATGGCATCCAACTTTGGGGCTGTACTAAACCGACCAACATCAAAATTATACAAACATTCCAGAATAAGGTACTCAGGAGTATTGTTAATGCGCCCTGGTATATAAGAAATGACGACCTCCATCGTGACCTAAACATGGAACCCGTCACCAACATAATCCAAAAATTCGCTGAGGCCCATGAACACCGACTCCACCAACATGTGAACATCGAGGCAATTCAGCTGTTAGATCAGACAAATATAGTGCGAAGACTAAAACGAACAAAACCTTTTGAATTAGTGTAGTGTAAAAAGTGTAGAAATAATAGTGACAATGACATATATAACACGTGAACAAAGTGTTTATATTATCATATCAGACTCTAAGAAAGTGGAACGGACTTGTGTAAAGTACAACCAACACTATTCTAAGTTTTAAAATAATTATTGCGTAAAAAATTAAGTTAGATTAAAATTGTAAGCTTGCTTGTAGGCTAGATTGTAATTAATTATTAAGAACCTGGTTCTTTTTAATAAAGGATAAAAAAAAATGTTGCAAGCAGCATGCTGGCTTTGCTGAGTGGACAAGAAAGGTTGATGTTGGACAATGTTTCTACCTACATTTAAAGAGACTGTCAAATGATGCTGAGTAACGGTTGCTCAACATTCGTTTACCATGAATAGAACGGTTGACAAAGGCAGTATAGAGTGAGTTGTGCGAAAAAAGGCAACTTAGAGATCACATCAATGGCTGCTATAGGTATCAACATCAACAACACAACATCCAGTTTTAAAATATTACTATTTCTTTTTGACGTGTAAAAGTGTTTTTAAAACCAATTCATCATTTACCAAACTGCGTTCAGCAATCCTTGTTTGCCTTCAGCATAATTGTACGATGAAACAGTTGTTCATACAGTTTTATGCGCACACGCCTTCAGTTCATAATCATAAATGTTTCCCGCATCAAACGCTAAAACTAATTCACAAAACAATGTAGTATTTAGCATTAATTACTTAATTAACAATCTACATCAGATGGTCGCTGCAGGCGCCACAGAGCTGCGAGTACACCGTCATTGTAGCCGATGACGTCATTAACAAGCGCTATCGATGATCACAATGTTACGCCATGTTGGTGCTGTATGTAATTCAGCTTATTACACAATTATTTGAAGGCTCGATGTGTTTGGAGGCTGCAATATAATGATGTTATGAAACAATCATTTGAAGCAGATGTATAAACTATTCTCGTTTGACACAATAACAGAAACAAGTAAACAAAGAAAGAAATATATAAATTTAATGAGTTTCAAGACCTCTATAAATCACACTAATAACGATTGCTGGGTGATTTATGCACATTTTATACGAGTGTGTAAAATAAAATCAAGCCGGTATCGCACTACAGGTGGATTGTCTGTGCCCCAATATTTGCATTTATGAAAAATATTCAGAGATCACAAACGCGAACACCAGTAAGCGCAGCGAGACACAGCCCCAGAAAGACGATCCCATCTAGGTGTTGACCAAATGCTGCCTCATGCCTTGTTGAGAGTTCTAATGAAGCATTCATTCAAAAAAACTAAATTCTGTTCTTTATCATTCTACGCCACCAGCGCAAAATCTAAAAACAAAAAACGAGCAACCTTAACAAAAATCAATCTACCTACTCAGTCGAAGGGCCGCCGGTCCCTTGACATCGTGTCGACGTTTTTATCATTATTTTCATTTCATTTTTCCACTCGTCTCCCCCCCCTCGCCTGCTACTCATCCCTCCCCTCCTTCCCCCCGCTGATCCCCGAGGGGCGGTGACGCGACAGGCGTCGCTTCATCAAAACAATTTTATTCGCGATGATACTGCGACGCAATGGGAGAATGATGAAGAAGTCCCATTTTGTTAAAATGCTCGCTACGGAGCTACGCGGCTGCGAGCCGCTAAACACAGCAAAAGCTCATAACTTAACAAACATAGAGACAGTCCGTTTAGTGTACTTTAGCTGTTTTCATAGTGTAATGTCGTAAGGTATTCTGTTGTGGGGAAATGCAGCCGACATTCAGACTAACTTTGTTTTGCAGAAAAGAGCTATTCAATCCACTTAAAAATTAAGTCCGAGACAATCTCTCAGAGAGAAATTTAAAGATATTAATATAATGACTGTGCCTTCTCAGTACATTTTTGAAAATCTTTTATATGCCCATAAAAATATAAAATTGTTTAAAAAATACAGTCATATGCACAATATAAATACTAGTAACAAACACAAAATTGTTGTACCTCCAACAAGGCTCAAGAAAATAGGTGGGTCATTCAGGTGTCAATGTATACGCTTTTATAATAAACTTTCAAGCCACGTTCAAGATAATAATAATAATAATAATAAAGTTTATTTATTGTTTAACTAAGACTAGATACATGGCGAAGTAAGAGTAGAACAATGATTGTCTTACATCCGTCAAGATCTAAGCCTTAATAAATTTAAATCATTCTAAAACGCAAGTTGTGATAGAAAACTTTTTATACCGTTAAAGATTATATTGAGGACAAAAAGGCTTGGGATTGGGATGCTCCAAATTTTCTATTTTTATTTTTGCATACTGAATGTTGACATGAATATTTACTTTGGTATTATATTATTTTAATTATTGTGAATGTGAAGACTATGTGGGTCATTTCTTTTTTGTTTGTTTTATTTTTATTTCAGTTATTTTTTATCATGGTCTGGCAGTTTGAGTAATTTATGCGGCCTACCCAAATGTCCTTTCTTTCGTATTGTTCGTCAAATTGTTGAGCTCCTTAATTTCTGAGTTGGGCTGCACGATTACTGACAAATGCGTGCACTGACTGGACAGGTCCTCTCAATCTGTGTGGTTCTTTCCTTAAAAGAACATTTCAGACACCAATCTAGCCACCAGTCCAGACATAATCTTGGTCAGTTCATGTGAAGAATGGTCTTCACATGAACTGACCAAGATTATGTCTGGACTTTGTAAGAGACTGTGACCTCTGAGTTTGTTTCGGCCTTTCTTTTCAGAGTAGTCAGATAGGAAAAAAAAACCATGATCGTCTTGTAAAAGTACCTGGTAGAGCGAGCTCGCTCGGGTAAAAATATAGAAAACGATTTTTTTCCAGAGATGAGACCTAACTAGATCGATTTTTGCCCCCGCAAACCCTTATATTACAAAATTTCATCGAGATCGTTAGAGCCGTTTTCGAGGACGAGATCACCAATTACACACACAATATATACACATATTGCTCGTTCCATAGTATATCATTTATTCAGCCGAGGACGTCCGCTGCTGGACACAGACTTCCTATACAGATTACAATATATTTTTTCTTCTCTATTAGTCGTCATCTGTTTTCTAGCTAGCCATATCATCTTTCACACAGTCCATCCATCGTTTCTTTGGTCTTCACTTACTCGTAGAACCATCCACATTCATACTAAAAACATTCCTGCCGACATTTTCCTCATTCCACCGCATCACGTGCCCACACCATGACAAAAGATTTCCACACAAATTGAAATAAGTACATTTTAGTGGACCTTTTGCATGTATCCTGTGCGGTGACACCGCGGTGCGGCGGCGGAGGTTCTGCTTTATGTGCCCTTTATATTGATGTACTGTTATGTACAGTCTAGTTTTGAACGGTATTGGGAATGGAATAAAATAAGTGGCGAGAGATTGAATTTATTGGCCGATGGAAAATGGTAGCTGTATCGATGTTCGTTTAATTTTATTGAAAAAATACAAGCTTGTATATTGTTTGACGCTTAGAATAAAAGAGACGATACTCTGACATAATGACGAGCTCGTGGCTAAGTAATAACAGCCACACGGGTCGATCCATCAGGTTAAGCTACGCTTGCCACGGTTGGTCCGTAGATGGGTGACCATCTTTGCATACCGAGATTCCTCCGTGCCTCGGAAAGCACGTTAAGCCGTTGGTCCCGGCTGTCATTCGTGGATCTCTGGCAGTCGTTACGGGTCGTCAGAAGCCCGAAAGTCTGACAACCAGTCTTACCAAGGGGTATCGTATTACCCAATAACTGGGTTGTGGAGGTCAGATAGGCAGTCGCTACATGTCAAATATGGTATTCAGCTGCATCCGGTTAGACTGGAAGCCGACCCCAACATAGGTGGGAAAAGGCTAAGCAGACTGACTCTGACATAATTAGAATACTTTTAAGTTTTTAGGCATATTACCAAAAAGGATTTCACTTACACAGGGTCAAATCAAATTAGCTAGCGAAACTCCTCAGACGTGATGCGTATCGATATCTAAATACGACAAAATAAAAAAGATTTGATAATTTTAATTTGGGTCAATGACCGCTGGTAGTGGTGTTACTTGAAGTGTGAGTCGATAAAATCTGTTTTATCGTGTTGGTCTGTGAAGTTTACACAAAAAAAAAATAGTTTTTTAAATTGCATGTTTAGTATTGTGCATGATTGGCTGAAAAAAAATATTCTCACTTTAAATTCCGAAAAAACTAAATTCATCACCATTACACTGAAAAATAATCAGCTGGAGCCCTCCGTGGGTACAATATTTCACAATACTTGCTCACACTTGTCCTTTTCCCCTAAGCGGAGATTGCTCCTGTTCCAAACTGCAGAAGGTAGATACCATTAGGTACCTGGGTGTTACCTTGGATTCTAGACTTACTTTTGACGCTCATATTAGCTCTCTCACTAATAGAATTCGCAAATTCATCTTTGTGTTTAGGAATCTTCGGTCGGTTCTGAACTCCAAGCAACTAATATCTGTCTATTGCTTCAATCGCTTTTGACATATTGCATTACTTCTTGGGGTAGTACATACAAAACAACCCTTTACCTCTCGAAAAGGGCTCAAAGGGCGGTTCTAAAGGTTTCACTGTCTCTTCCCTTCCGTCATCCCACAAAAGATGTTTACAACTAATCTAATGTCTTCTCAATTCGTCAGCTCTTTATTCTACATGTTTGCTTTAAAACAACGATATCTTATCCCTGTTTCTGTCTGCCATAAGAACATTGACGTGCGCAAAAGAAGAAGGAGCGTATGCAGATCTAGGCCAGTTAAAACTAAATTTGCTCGGAATTTCTTTTTATTTCTTGGGCCGTTTCTATACAGTAAACTAAATATCCTACTTTCAACACATATCCTAGGCAAGACAACGTTTAAACAAACATTCACTACATGGCTACTTTCCTTAGATTACGCACAAAACCTCATACACACACACCACTTCCACATACTCATACACACACTCTCACTAACACATACATACACCCTACACTATCATACATCCTTTGCATGTTTTCAAGATAAAATATAAATAACAATAATTAAAATAAAAAAATGTGATTTCAAGCAAAACGTCTTCACTACAATACTTGTAACATATGAATTCTTAGGGGGCCTGGTGACCTGACTTACAGGTTTTGTATAAACTTAGTTTAGGCACCAGTCTTCCACAAATTAAGTACATAATTGTATCTGTAGACTATTAACTATACGAGTATCTGTGATTTGTGGCAAGAAAAATAAAATCTATTCTATACTCTAAATGCATAACACACTATCGATCGGAATCTGAATAATTTAGAAGCTTAGCTATTGTTAATCCATTGCTTCATTATGTTCGAAAAATATGTCAGCTCAACGTAAATAACACAATGAATGTGGTTGAACTGTCAAAATGAAACCGAATCCTACTAACGCGTGTGTTACGCTATTGCCCCGCTCAGCTGATATTGTAAGTGACTCACTACCGGCAGTTGATGACCTTAAAAAAGAAAACATCATCAAATTAATTTCTCTTTTGTTGTATCATGTATCTGTATGGTAAAGCTTTTTCCGAAAACTATTTTATTTATTAGGTATGTACTTATTAACAAAGCGAGGTACCTCCACATTTACTCTCAACAATACCTATTTATATCTGTCCGCCATATTGTAATAACATATTATAAATATTAATTTTATTTCTTCAGAGTTATATTTATTTACGTTTGTTCTACAAACATGAGTTATCATCATTTGGTATGTGCATGTGTTGAATTATTTACAATATTATTTCATATTTGTTCCTAAAAGTAACCTCTTTACTCGAATAAACAACGATTTGATGTTGGTAAGGAAGAATTTCAAGCAATTTCTGAAGTTAAATTAAACCCAACCTAAAATTATAGGAAAAAAGTGTCATTTGGAGTCTGTAACACCCTACCATACCTTTTAGACCTTTTAAAATAAACCATTTGTGGTTGAAATAGGTTGACGAAGAAGATAAATAAGCTCTGCTATGGATCTCAACATATTGTAATTTGCAATTAGAACTCAAACGATATCATAGGAAACTACTGTGGGAGAATATTATTCAGATAAAGTTAGAATATTCACATGTTAGGCAGTTAAAGAGGAGCTCGTGGCTAAGTAATAACAGCCGCACGGGTCGATCCATCAGGTTAAGCTACGCTTGCCGGGGTTGGTCTGTGGATGGGTGACCATCTTTTCATACCGAGACTCCTCCGTGCGTCGGAAAGCACGTTAAGCCGTTGGTCCCAGCTGTCATTCGAGGATCTTTGACAGTCGTTACGGGTCGTCAGAAGCCCGAAAGCCTGACAACCAGTCTTCCCAAGGGGTATCGTATTACCCAGTAACTGGGTTGTGGAGGTCAGATAGGCAGTCGCTCCATGTAAAATACTGGTATTCAGCTGCATCCGGTTAGACTGGAAGCCGACCCCAACATAGTTGGGAAAAGGCTAGGCAAAGCCAGCAATTCACATGTTAGGCAGTTACATTCTTCCCATGGAGGCAGGCTGAAACTACAGAACGCCACCTGCTACTATTCTTACATACTTACATACATCTGGTCACACACGCACGCCGGTTGCAAGTACTACGCACCTAACCTTTCTGAAGAACATCACCAATACCGTCACTATGGTACTGAGAACGTCACTTAGGCAGTTCATAAACATTAATTCCAAATAGATCAAGAAACTGTCCGATACTAGATATATGGAATTACCGAAACCGCACTCAGTTTCCAACACCAATATATTCCAGCAGGCCGGGGAGCGCCATGTATCCATCCAAAAAGAAAAGCTCGTTAAAAGCGATGTGTCCAAACGTTACTACAATAATACACGAACAGTCCACTTTCACCCGACGAGAACAATGGACAGCCGACAAATAACACATTACACACCCAATAGCGAACCTCATCAAAACAAAGCACAACCGACCTTACTTCCTTCTTTATAAAGCTCAAAATAATTTCACTTATGAACTTAGCTTTTCACACTGCAGTACAAACTTTATAACAAGTGATTAGGGTATAAATTCCGGTGTTAGTTGGTCAGCAGTACAGCCTTCATTTAATTTCGTGTTTGGTGTACAATGGCTGTATTTGTAGTTAATTGATTCACTTATGTTAACGTTACAGCTTGTTGTTGAGGCCGGGTTTCGGATGGGTGGGGGGAGTGACGGCGGAATAGTTTTGGTATATAACATAATCATACTGAAAAGTATTTTACATAGAGCGTCTGCCTATCTGACCTCCACAACCCAGTTATTGGGTAATACGATACCCCTTGGTAAGACTGGTTGTCAGACTTTCGGGTTTCTGACGACCCGTAACGACTGTCAAAGATCCACGAATGACAGCCGGGACCAACGGCTTAACGTGCTTTCCGAGGCACGGAGGAGTCTCGGTATGTAATGATGGTCACCCATCTACGGACCAACCCCGGCAAGCGTAGCTTAACCTGATGGATCGACCCGTGCGGCTGTTATTACTTAGCCACGAGCCCCTCTACTACTATCATGATATACAAATAGGTACAAAACCGAGCTAAAAAAAATCGGTCAAGTGCGTGTCGGCCCACGCACAATGAAGGGTTCCGTAGTTGGGATGAATTTATCCCAAGAACAAACTCAACATTGTAGTTGAAAAACATGTTCTCCCATACATTCCAACTGCAAATGTCCATAGTTAAACGAAAAAGATCCAACTCACATTACACCTAATGTGGGTTGGATCCTTTTTGTTTAACTATGGACAAATGTAAGTTTGTACGCACAATATTGAGAGATTTACCATGATGTTTTAAGACCATAAACTTCTTATAGGTTTTCCTGTAATCTATAGCTATAGAATTATTTTCTGTATTTTTTCAAAATTATACATAAGGTCAGTAGTTTCTGAAATAAGTGGGGGGGGATGGGGGAATGGTCAATTTTCGTGTATTTTCTTAAATAACTTTAAAACAGTTTTAATTTTCTTAAATTATAATTTATTAAATAAAATAAAAATAAATAAAATATATATTTGAGACCCTCACATTTGATATATAGCACGGTACAGTTTGCAATTTTTTTTTTCTTATTTCAATCTGCCGAGCCTTTTTCCAACTATGTTGGGGTCGGCTTCCAGTCTAACCGGATGCAGCTGAATACCAGTATTTTACATGGAGCGACTGCCTATCTGACCTGCACAACCCAGTTACTGGGTAATATCTTTCGGGCTTCTGGCGACCCGTAACGACTGTCAAAGATCCACGAATGACAGCCGGGACCAACGGCTTAACGTGCTTTCTGAGGCACGGAGGAGTCTCGGTATGAAAAGATGGTCACCCATCAACAAACCAACCCCGGCAAGCGTAGCTTAAACTGATGTATCGACTCGTGCGGCTGTTATTACTTAGCCATGAGCTCCTCTTTTAATTTTCTTATTAACCCCCTAAAATTGACCCCCATATTCAAAATGCTCGAAGTTACATTACACGGCCGAGTTGTCCGAAGTACACACGTGTATCTAATTTCAACTTAATCGGTCTATTAGATTCGGAGCAGATTGGCTGTGACAGACGGACAGACAGACAGACAAATGAGTGATTCTATAAGGGTTCCATTTTTCACTTTTTAGGTACGGAACCCTAAAAACCTATTCAAAAAGCTACAGCAAAGTCAAATTTAACTGTGCTTTTGGGAGTCGGGTGTAACGGAATTGTATTATGTTTTTGGCATCGACTTAAAGTTATTTCATACTCGCTAATATTTTCTGTTGTCTTTCACAATTAAACGTAAGTAGCTAAGTATAAGTAGTAACGTAAGTAGTAAGTACATACTATGTCAGTCGACAACAGTGTAGCTTTCCATCAGATAATGAATTTTCGAAATCATATCATTATTTTTAAAGATTTCCCTTTACAAACATACCAACGACGTTACCTCTTATAAATATTCGTTTGGAATAGATGAATTAAGTTTTAATTTTGTAAAAACTTAGTACCTGGCCAGGCACACAGTAACAGTTTGTTAGATAACAAAGCGGCAACAACCTAACTAAACTCTAAACGTTTACAAAACATCCCACATTTTCATTCCACCATGAAACTCGTGAACAAACTGCAGCGAAGTTCGCGCCAATATCAGTGACGTCACTTTTTGCCCGCCATATTGTGCGCCATGCATTATGCACCGCTTCGTATATATTGTACTCGACTCGCTGACCGGAGTTTCTGAATAACTTGCACACAATTTCAAATAGATATTTTTGATTCTGAAATGTTTGGGCGACATGTGGTGGCGGATATTTGATTTAGTTATCTGTAGTGTGTTGCTAGTTTATGGAAAATAGCTGCGCAAGAGTTGGCTTAGTTTATCTGATGTTTAGATTTTGAAATGATAGTTCCTCTGGTGTTACTAGGTGTATAGCACGCGCTACAGCCACACGTCACTTATATATTGTGTTTCAGGAAAGCTTACAGTTTAATATTATTTTATTGTACCGATTTGACGATTGGTGCTCTTTTTTTCTTGATTTGTCGTGTATGAGATCTCTAATTATATTACTGTATAGCTAGCCGTGAAAACCTTTAATTGTCTTCATGTTTCTTATTCTAGTATATTTATTGTGTCCAAGTAAAGCTGTTGGTTTTCCACATGATAAATAAATAAATAATTGTAATAAATAAATTTGTAACCTCATTTTTGTCTATTTTCTTAAAAAACTTTAAAACAATTTATTTTAAAATTATTAAAAAAAATATATTAGCCGATTCAAGTTAATACAATGACACCTTATTCGTAGTAACAAGTTTCCACTTATAGAATCCCACATTTTACGTACCAATTATTTACGTCAATTTCCTTCTTAAATATTTTTTTTTATTTTAATTTTTTGTCAAACTTAGTTCTCATCCTCGATAAAGTCATAAAACTAGCTCGGCAAGTGCTACGTTGAAATATGATTACGCCATCATTTTCTAAGCTTGCCTGGTCTCTACGACCTTCCTAAGTATTTCTCTATGTATGTACTAAAAATTCAAAACAATTTAAATCTCATATATTTTACTCGAAGCAAACAGCCACGCACACACCTTACCAATCACCTTATCAAAACCAACTCGAACAGAATCACTCACCCTCTACAATCCTTACATTTACATATTATTATAACAAGACGAGTGAACCGAACAATCTTCCTTCACGAGTTGTGAAGCGATGTGAAACAATTATATGAAATACACAATTACGTACAAATCCGTGCCTGTGGGCGGCAGGGGGGTGGGGGGTGACCGCAACCCCTTCGCGCTGGGACCAGCCGCTAGGGCTGTGCTGCGGAGGCTTTCAGATGAGAATATGCCTGAAGTGACGTATGTTGTGATAGATCCTCATTTTGTGGAAGACTTTTTCACTGTTTGGTAAGAAGACAATATTATTTTGCTTCAATACCTACACAAGGTAAAATAAAAAATCTGGGAAATTGGTAGATACATCCTGCTGCCGAAAATAATAAAAAATAGTGTTACAGGCAATAGTGTCTGCTCAAGTTACAAACATAAATAATTAAGATGGTAATAAACACAGTAAATAACTGAACAGACAAACAAGACTTCCCTGAAATCTACATTATTACTGAGTGAACCAAATCAATCCTAATTTGGTTCACTCATTAATAAGTACAATAATAATATTCTGATATTTTACTGTAATACTCTAAATAACAAATCCCAAAAGCACACAAATATCAACACTCCGTAAAACAATTTCAACATCGGCCACCATCCTCGCTACTGATATGGGAATTAAACAAAACAAAAAATCCTACATAAAAAGCCCCATGTCGGTATTCCATCAGCCCTACGGAGGGCGTCTCAATTGGAGGGCTAACGAGGAGGCATAGCCCAGGGGAGCCCTAGGGCGCCCCTGTTAACGTGCTCGGATCAAGCCTACTTTAGGGCAGACCTTTTGTGGTGGCCCATGAAAATGTGTAGGTTGTATACTTGTATGTGTATGTGTGTGTCGGTAGGATCTTTTGTATGTCTTGTTATGTACCTAGGTACTAAGATGGTGTGAAAAGTGGGAGATGTTGTAGTGTCAGTTAACTGAAAAAGAAGGTTGTAAGTGCAGATGAAGTGTGCAGATCTCTTCAATAAACTTGACCGCCTTCTCAATAACTGCATTCGATTCGTTTTCAATCTTCGTAAGTATGACCATGTATCCGGGCACTGATTGCTTCTAAAATGGTTACCCATTCGTCAGCGCAGAGAGCTGAGGGCTCTGACTATATGTTGTTTTCTATTCTCGACCAACCCACTCTGCTGTCTGTCACAGCCAATTTGCTTTGAATCTAATGGACTGATTAAATTGAAATTTGGTATGTACAATTATGAATTTCTGTGACCCAAATACGGACGTGTAACGCAAATAAATAAATTCCCCCATATTCAAAATTTATTTATTTACGTTACACGCCGTCCATTTTTGGAGGACAAATAATAAAATTAAAAATTGCAAACTGTACCGTGTGACATGTCAAATGAAAGGGTTTGCTGTGAGGATCTCAAATATATTTTTTTAATAATTTTTAAAATAAAATATAAATATGTTTTAAAGTTATTTAAGAAAATCGACGAAAATTGACCATTTCCCCCTTATCTCCGAAACTACTGAGCCTAAAATTTTGAAAAAAAAAAAATACAGAAAATAGTTCTTTATCTATAGATTGCAGGAAAACTTATAAAAAGTCGATGGTCTTAAAAAGCATAAAATCGTAAATCGGTAAATCTATCAATATTGTGCATACAAACTTACATTTGCAGTTGGAATGTATGGGTGAACATGTTTTTCAATTTTTGTACAATGTTAAGTTTGTTCTTGGGATAAATTCATAACAACTACGGAACCCTTTTTTTTCACTAAGGAAATGGTCTTGGCCACGTTTTTACTAAGGAATATGCTGCTCTTGTCCACGTTGTCACCCGTCCAGTTTCAGATAAAATAAATTCAACATGATTAACCTTTTTATCACAAAACTCAACTCAAAACAAATACTCAACACCTAATAAACTTACAAATGCAACACACCTTCAACACACAAAATTAATTCTAACAACAGACAAACACACAAAATCTGTGCTCTATCATCTACAAATAACTCCCCGTCTCACCCCCACGGTTACCGCACCCTGTATCTACGCGGGGGTGATACAGCGTGCTCTCGAAACCTTTTAATTGTACGGGGACTTTGGAGGGTAGTTTACACTTAATGTTTGTCACAGAGTTGTTCAGTTTGTCCCTGTTTATAACCAAACCGCAGGCTTTGATTGCGCGGAGGTTCCACAGTTTGTTACAGGAAGGAGGCTTTATAACTCTTTTGAGAGTAGCGGTGTGGTGTGGTGTGGTGTGGTGTGCGGAACAAAGTTGAAATTGGTGGCTGTTTATTTTTGTTGAAAAGGTTTCGTTATATAAACTTGAGTGCTGCATATTTTTGTACAGTTTATAACTTTGGATGTGTTACAAAAAGGTGGTGAATGGATGATAACGGAAATATTATAATAGATCGATATTTTTTTTATTTTTTGTCACTCTATAGTCTATACCTATGCATGTACTGAGTGAATAACGATTTAAGCGGTTATCTTTACTATGAACAAGCGATTTAAGCGGTTATTTTTACTATTAACAAACGATTTAAGCGGTTATGTTTACTATGAACAATCGATTTAAGTGGTTATTTTTACTATGAATAATCGATTTAAGCGGTTATTTTTACTATTAACAAACGATTTAAGCGGTTATGTTTACTATGAACAATCGATTTAAGTGGTTATTTTTACTATGAATAATCGATTTAAGCGGTTATTTTTACAAGTCTTCTGTATCACTAGGTATCTTGTTAGAAATTGTTGACGGAACACTCTTGACATGTTAACAGAATAATGTTTCATCAGCATTTAATCAGAGCGTAAATCGTCCAAATTCATAGATCTTTAAATAACCGTTACAAATGGTCACAAAGCATATAGACATGACCACCACGCTTTGCATCAAGAAAGAAAATCCTCTTGAGATAACATTTGGTAGGAAATGACATTTAATATATTTTACCAAAACGAATATATATTTTCAAAAAAAATATCCCAAAATCCGTTCTAACCATGTTTGAACATAAAAGTCAAAACACTTCCATTTCGCCTACAATGACAATAAAGACAAGTCGAGTCATCACTTCCTTATTCGTAAGGCTTGCTATTCATGGCACGCGCGGTCATAAGGAGGCCGTAAACGTAGCGACAGACGACACGCGTGTCGTACAAGCGATGGCTTGTAATAAAGCGATGTGTCGCGATATGGCGCGCCGTGTGGCGCTGACAACCAACACACCTGTGCATTGTGTTCAGATAATGCTTGCTTTGACGCACAATCGCGACTGATAAAGGTTTTGGTGGTTTGTGTTGATAATAAATTATTGAGATAAGGGATTTTCAATTGTAGTTGAGATTGTGTAAAATTATTTGTAATCGTTGAGATTGTCATAGCTAAAGCGTTTACGTGGAATCCAACACCATCCCAGACATCTCTTTTCTGTAACATTTTTTTCTGGTAGTACAGACGTCACTTTTTATTAATTGTACCAAAATAATTACTGTATTTGTAATATTTATAGATTAAGCATGAACCGCCAGATTGCTTTACAATACAATATTTTATTTTTATTTTTTCTTCTCGATCTTTTTTAAAGGTTTTACGTTGTTTTCAAGTAGGTATTCACCTAAAAATATTTTTTTAACACCGAACATTTCATTTTGAAAACAACATTCCGAAAAGATTTAGTGTTAAGCAAACAAACTCTCGACAAAATAATGTCCCAGAAAACTGTTCTGATAGAGCGAGTAGCCGCCCTTATGCTACGTCGTAGCGTAACATTTGTTCGTAGCGCTACGAGATACGTAGCGGCGCATCAAAGCTTCGTAGCACATTATTAAAATGCTATGCGTTTTATTTCGCTTTTTATATTTTCCGGTATCATGTATTTGTTGATTGTATTATCTTGAACAAGTTTATTTTGTGTACGATATTGGTTTGAAATATGTTCGCTTTTGAGAATTATTGAACTGAGGCGTTTGATTAAATATAGTCATAGATTTAATAAAAGTTTACTTTAAATTTAATTGATTCAAAGAAAAATATACGTTTTAAATAAATCAAAAAAGACTTAAAACTTGAACCATTTTTAATGCATTTTATGCTAGTTTAGAGTCGTAAGTTAAACTGTATATGTGCCAAGTATATATACTAACATTAGTGTTTAAGTTATTCATATGATAACTAACAATTTGGATTGTATGATTGGAAATATATGATTATAACCTTAAAAACACGTCATAAATATCCTTTACAAAGCGTACCAAACCACTAGAATCCTTTAAAACTATCCCTGTTTACATCGATCGTTATCCCCTCATAAGCGCAGTTTTTGTGTCCGCCATCCGCCGCGCGCCGTCCTCTCTGATATCACTTTGATAACTGTCCGCTTTTTGTCCGGCCGGACACCGGACATCGAACGCCGGACAACTTGCGGGCTGCCACCATCTCATATAAGGATATGGGTGTATTAAGAGAAGTTTTATCTTCGTGTAGATATGACCTTATAAAATGTGTATTGCTGAGTATAGGAGCTGTTCAACTGTGAGTAGAGGAAAGAGCTGCCGTAACACTTTGTAGTGAGTTCATGTTATTTATAATATCATCAACGTTTGCGCATCTCTTGGGAACAATGTGGTGAAACAGTTCCTGCAATAGGGTAAGTAGAAATCAAAAAATATTTTCGGATATAACACATGATTATACAGTAATATGTATAAAGTGTCCTTAAAAGTGAAAAGTATGGTAATATGAAGCCTTTTCTCCTGAACAGAACTGTAAAGCTACTTTAGTTTTTTGCTCAAGCCTTGCTCGACCGCTATGCAGCCTGCCATCCTCTATTACCAACACTAAAATAATAACTGACTGGATAATCTATGAAACTTTGTTTTTCACAACATAACAATCTTTACAATAAATAATAATAAATAAAAAAAAAATTAAATCAAAGTTTGTGCGCTCACTGATTCAAGAGTTGTTTTCATAGGAAAAACACACGCAACTAAATAAAGTTCAAAGTTGTCTAAATGTACTGACAGATCTGTATAACAAAAGAAATACTGTGCCGTCAATGATAGACAAAACTGTTTTGCTTTCAGTGTTCATCAGATACCCGCAATCAACTGCCAAAGCACATAAAATGATTTGCTTAACAGTAAAACTATGGACGTCCATTATATCCTGAAGAAAACAACATAATACATCCACACAGCGCTGTAATAACCGTCACCTCATCGCGAAAAACAAAGATGGAGGTCCGGGGTGCCCCCCCCCCCCCTCCCGACCCGTGGGAGAGCAGCAGGGCTGTACGTATAGTAGTGATAAGAGGATTTTGGAAAGATGTGGTTCATGTGTTGGTATTTTATTGAGTAAAATGCAATTTACAGTGATTTATTTATGTTTAATTTTGAAATAGAAATTAATTTTAAAAGTTGAAAATAACGAATGAAACGCCTTTGTCTCCATTTAGGGAAAACAGACGTGAATTTATGAATGTTATTTTAAACTCATAACATAGCATCAAATGCAATACATCGCATTCAATACAATAACGCATTCAAGGCGCTGATGGGGTTGCCTCGATACTGCAGCGCATCAGGGATGTTTGCTGAAGCTCACGTTGACTGCTTCTACACTGTGATGCGGAAGCGGTGCACATCCCTGGTTAGTAGGGTGCGGGGCAGCACCAACAGCGAGCCGCTGCTGCCAGATATCAGCTGGCCTGTCACCTTGCAGCAGTCATGTCACAAAGTGTTTCTGTGTTAGTGTTTTATTAACATAGTGTGTTACTTGAATAAAATGATTATTTTTATTATTATAAATGGCGTTTACTGACAAATGCATCCATAATATTCATTTAAAAAACGATTTTCGTTAGCTCACCAATCTAATATTATAATGATTTTTTTTTTATGTTTTCGTTTGAACCTACACTACTTATCATTAATTCTTTAATAATGTGAAATATCATATTAAACCTTTGTCAGCCCTATACGAGTACCTAGGGGTGTACGCGAAAATAAGCGGTGAGCGGGCGGCGGCGGGGGGCGGAATTATGTTATTTCTTAATTTAATTTCATTAGGCTGGCGGGGTGCGGGGTGCGGAGGGGAGGGGGGTGTTCGGCAGAGATTGTGCCTTTATGTCCGACGTGTAATTGTGCCGGCCGGGCCTTTCATGACCGCTATGAAACGGCTATGAAAACAATGATCTATTTCAGGAGAAATTATTGAGCTATAATTTTTTAAACAATCGTAATGGAAAGATGGATTGTTACAAAGTAGTTACAGTATCCGGGCGCTAATTTGACAAAGAGCTTTAGAAAGAGAAACATACACGCACACACACAAGCATCGCGTCTGTCACCGTCACAGCTGTGTGACTGACTCACACAGTTATGAGAGTGACAGAGGTGATGCTTTACTAAACTAATTCCTTTTTGAACTCGATGTTAGTCTGTCGCTAAAGCTAGAGGCTGTTTTCTTAGATACCTTTGAGTAAAGACTGATCTAAAGGTGTTTTGACCAGACGGCCGGTAAAAGTGTTGAAGCATTAATATGGGGAAATACTTTTTTAGATCAATGAGAGAGTTAACGAGGCGTATGAAACTCACTTGATGTCTGTAGAACGTATGTTTCTCAGTCACTATTAACAACTATCGCATGTAATATCAGTTAGAGACGCACCGAGTGCTGGATACACTACAGGTTGAGGGACCGCAGTTACAATAATTTCTGTTCTTACGACATACTATTTGTACGATAAACGTTTGATTGTGGCTGCAGCTCTCGGTCGTACGGTTAGATACATTTCCTCTTACTAGATCATCGCACTTTTTGAAACTTAGTATGATGAAAAAGTAATAATTAGTACAATAATTAACTAAAGTACCTAGACTTATTCGTGAAGGCTATAGTGAAATTTATACATTTTTAAATTATGAGATGATTTGTTCTGCCGTTGTATTTTACAACCTCTGATGGTGAATACTGTTCCCGAGGAAAACAAAAATAACTTAATTTATGATAATAGATGGCGCCACGTGTTTTATGAATCATGATTGAGTTATATTATTGTGGAAAATTAAGTAGTGTGTGTAGTTTTTTTTTTATTTAAGTACCTAATACATTTTGTGAGTCTAGAGTGTCGATAGACAAGTTTTTCATAATACTTAATACTATAAATGCGAAAGTGAGTTTGTTTGTTTGTTACGCTTTCACGCTGAAACCGCTGAACGGATTTGGATGAAATTTAGCACATGGGTAGACTATAACCTGGATTAGGGACATATAATACTTTTGATCCCGATTGTGTGTTCCCGTGGGATAATTTCCGACAACAACGTGGGCGAAGCCGCGGGCAAAAGCTGGTTGCAAATAAGTAAAAGTTATCATTGCGAACAGCCCTCCGTCATGCTATGTACGTGACGTTACATGTGTGTTAGCAAAACAAGAAACCAATTCTTGGCACAAGACTGTAGACTTTGCTAGCTTCCTCCATGTCGAGTTAATAACATAGCCAGTCAGCGGCTGGAGCGGCGGCGGCGCAGATGTCTGCTATAATAATTTAGAGTTCCTAGTTCAGGTGTTATCTTTTTGCCAGACGAACTTCCCTGTTGAAAATATGGCCGCAGGAGCACATAAAACAGTTGCAACAAAACCTAATAAAACGAACTAATTTGCGGTCTTCTGGCGGCCAACTGCCGACGAACGGCGACCAATTACCATACTTCACCGACCAACTGCTAACAAAAACATACTTTTTGCCAAAAAACACTTCATTTTACTGTCCCACTATCGAATAACTGGACACAATTGAATGTTGCATCACAAACGTGAATTTTAATTCCGGGCGACATATGCTAGCCCCCGGCCCCTGGGCCCCTGGGCTCCTCGGGGGTGGGCCGAGGTGGGTGTGGGGACACACTGTAATTAAAAAAATGTGTGGCACTTCATTCGTGCGCGCCAGTGCGACCGCAGCCTAACGCGCCTCACCCTAACTAATTAATAATTTCCCCGATGTTTTTGGGATTTTAATAATAATCTCTTAATGTTTTGTGTAAGTAGTGCTTTTTGTCTCTGTTTATGTAGGTGATTGGGTAAGTTAATTTAAATTTTTGGATAATTTTGACAATAATTTAAGTAGTTTTCACTTTAAATCCGTTTATCATAACATGTTCAGTTTTAAACTCTACTCTTTGTCTGAACTTGCTATTGCACACTAGTCCGATGACGCAGCACTGATTTTGGCTGCGTCATACAATCAGGGCTTTAAGTTTTTGCAATAATTTACTATCGTTTATCTTATCATTTTGAATGTTAAAACATTTCTATACTATTGAATGCAAGGTTAGATTTATTAATTATCTAATAGACTAAATTACGATACGGAAAAGCCATCCAATTGATATTTGTCTCGGACAGTTTACTGCGGAGCCCGCTGCATTACCTTGAGGTATTTTTACATCAGAATACCTTCTCACAATTATTATTTAAGCATAAAAACAATCAAAAGTCTCCGATAAGCCACGTTTATGTAAGGTACCTTTTGTTGGCAAAAATTCAGTCAAATTCTCTTCGAATTCGGTAGCAATAAGTACAGTCGCGCACAAAATATTCCACTCAGTTTTAATAACATCATATTTTGACGTCTAATATTGTCATAGATAAACACACATTGACGTACAATTTAATTATATTGTACGTTTATGATTGCACTCTATGCGTTGTCAATATTATAACCCTCAATGATATGAGGCTACATTGACAAAGTAATTGCGTTGTGTCAAACGTCAAATACTTGAGTTTACACATTATTACCTGATCACTTATCAACTGATAGCAGTATTATGTTATCGTGTGTCATGTAATAAGCTCTCGCCGTGACTATCTGTAACTCGATGAGTTTAGCTTTTTATTAAAATCTGTCGCGATCCGTGACGTAGCGACATCAAATGTTATTATATTTTGTGTGTTTTTAATAAAACTGATACGATGAGATATCGGGAATTTTGTGAGTTTATCAATAATAATATAATTGATTGTGGTTATAATATATTAGTTTGTGTCGAAAATGTAATCTGCGTGTCAAATTCGGGCGATAACTTTTGGGAGTGACTGTACCTACTTTTTCACGAATGCTAACTCTATGGATATCTATATTAGAATGTGGTTAGTTTTGTGTACTGAATAGGACCACTAACTGATTATTTAATCAAAAATCTCAAATCATCATCATTCTCCTGCCCTTGTCCCAATTTATTTGCGGTCGCGCAACATGTCTTTTCCTTCCATACTTTTCTATTAGTCATCGTCTCGGTAGTGGCCCCCATCTAGCCATATTATCATCTTTCACACAGGCCATTCATCCAAACAAAAATCTCAAATACGTTGGTATGTTAACCCAATTTTTAGGACCATCAAAAAATGTTCACATAATTTTAGATATTTTCAAAGCCTTGGCAAGACTATTCCACGTTATCGTGTGTGGGGTTATCTCCATCGTATATTTGCATCATCACTAGTAGTAAGTATCACCATCATTGTAACAAACTACTCATTACACAATTGCAACGAATACCGACATGCGGTTATCTCGAGTATCGAGATTAGCGCGTCATATCACATCGTATTCGACTCGGAACCGTATCGATTGGCGGCATCGTCGCTCGAATTAACCGAGTACAAGTTATAAATTAATTTAAGAGGCTGTTCTCGAGTAAGAACACTTGTTACCCTCGTTAACGTGGCGTGATGTGAATCGGGATAATTTAACGATGTTTTTGCGATATTTTATTGTTAATTTTGGTAATGTAATTGGTACTTGAGCACGCTGTGAAAATATGCATTAATTAACACTCAGTAATTATAAAGGTAGATTTTTGTCATTGCGATATTGTCTACTGTGGCATTTTCTTAAAAAATACATTTATACTTATATTCGATAAATCAAATATTTAGATCACAAAGTTCATCAATTGTTTTATCACGTTCCGTAATGCTTAGGTAAGCAGGTTTTAGCGTTTAGGTATATTGACTCTACTCAAAATGGACACTGAATTAACTTCTATTTTTGTCTATTTTTATAGAGAAATGAAAAATAGTAGCAACTCCATTGATGAACACAGAGCTCACCCAGCTGCCTGACATAACTCATAGGATCCTCTGTTATTTGAAACTGATCTCATTTATTGGCACATTAAATTATAGATTCGTTTGACAAATTGTCACTTTCGCGAATTAATATTCATAACTAATTCTAAAAGGCCTGTAAAGTTGTCATTTGTAAAATAATCCAATTTAAGTCGACAGTTGAGAGAATAGTTTACCGACCGCGACATCTTTATTATAATAATTAAGTAATATGGCATCTTACTTTAAATACCTCAGCGAATAAGTGATCGTAGTGAACGAACACCTCGCCTCTTTCATAGATTCGAGTCATTTTTATACAAAACTAGCTTCAGCCCGTGACTTCACCCGCGTTGTAGGCAACTATATATAGCTTTCTGTTAGTGAAAGAATTTCCGAAATAGGATAAGTATCTACTTTCAGAGAAAACTTTATGATATTAGGGAAGAAGTGAAAATCGGACGTCGATTTTTTTTCCGTTATTATTATGAAAGCTTTTTTTTTACTTAAAATGCGTTTCAGCAAAGTACAATTTAATTCTAAGGAATATGCAAGAAGTTGCGATGTAATGTTCAAATAAGTAGGTAATTAAAGTTCAAAATTGTTCATCGCGTGATCTCATGCAATCGAAAAGACTACATAACTATGTAGGTATTATGCAAAACTGTATCGTCTGATATTCTCCCACGAAACAATCAACTCTAAAATAATATCATCGGAAAATGAAAATGTCATATCCATTACCGGATTAAAAGAGACTTCATCAAATTCTTGAGTGAATGTCAATGTATCACGATTACCTACAAATACCTACATCTGTAAGTATTAGCTACAAATCATTCGATCGGCTCTGTGGGCGAATTTATTAATTCCGAGAACAAATGACTTGTCTGAATATTTATTCGTTTTCGATCGGTAAATGTCAATTCTTACGCAGAAGATTGGTTTTATTTTAATTGTAATCTGAATTTTGTTCGACACAAAGTTTTATTCTTTTTCTTTTTTATTAGATTAATTAGTTGGTTCGTCTCTTTGCGTCATTTCCTTTGTATTTCTTCAGGGATAGGATATGCGACGGAATATAGAGATGTCCTTAATTCCTGTAGGTGCAGCAAAATTACTTTTTTCTTAAGGTAAACAAATGTATTTTCTATTTATTATAATTTCTGGCAGTCCCTGCTTAAAAGATTTTTCTCACGAATATCCTTCATCTTATTGTTTTACTGACTACGTTATTATTGCTTTATAATAGTATTTTCCACATCCATCCACACTGAATCATATTCAGTGGCGATAGTGGTATTAGTGAACACCAACACATTGCAGCATATTACAATTAGTCGATTTTCTAATAAGTAATTATCTGTGGGAGTGTCAAATAGTCTACGACATTACCACTTTCGCCTCTCTATAGAAGCTTCTGGATGTAATTGTTTATAAATAGAACGTACAAGAGAAACCCGGACCTTTTCTACGATAAGTCGCAGAAGTGTATATAGTTTCCCGAAATTGGTTGAGTACTCATAGTGTCCTTAGGAGAATCTGTATGTATCTCTTATTATAACTGCGTTTTATCTTGAGTTCATGCTACATGATTATTCTTATCTTGAGAAAAACTGAATCATCATCTGCCTAGGCTTTTCCCAACTATGTTGGGGTCGGGTTGCAGTCTAACCGGATGCAGCTGTATATCAGTATTTTACATGGAGCGACTACCTGTCTGATCTCCACAATTTAGCTACTGGGTAGATAATACGATACCTCTAGATAAGACTGGTTGTCAGACTTTCGGGCTTCTGACGACCCGTAACGACTATCAAAGATCCACGAATGACAGCCGGGACCAACGGCTTAACGTGCTTTCATAGGCACTGAGGGTCTCGGTATGTAAAGATGATCACCCATCCACGGACCAACCGTGGCAAGCGTAGCTTTACCCTTTCGATCGACACATGCGTCTGTTCCTGACTTAGCCACAAGCTTCTCTAAGAAAAAGCGAATCTCCTCCCGAAATCTGAATCATAACATTTTCATCCCTCACAATAAACTAAATACATAATTATAGGTTGTTTTATAGCAACTAATCAAACCCATTCTTCCACAATCTTCAATACAATAACTAATTTAACCAAATCCACACACTACATCCACCCGGAAGTACGTGAACAAAGCCGTAACGCCGGCCAAACGGCCACAAACGGCCCTAGGGCAATAACCGGCCGCTAAGGGCCGACGGAACACGGCCGACGGCCACCGGAACAAGGAAGGAGGCTGTAACGTGACGTAGTTCCGGTTTGTGGGTAAGATTGTTACAGGCTGAGATTTGAGTGGGCTGGTTAAGAGTAGGTGTGTGCATTATGTTGCTTGACTTGCTAAATATTTCAGATATTATGTAACATTACTAAGTATATATTTATTTGCATAAAACTACTAAATAAAAAGGTGGTAAAAGTACAATTTAGAACAAAACACGTGTTACCAAAACAACAATAAGCTTGAAAATGTTTCACTAGGTTACTGACATTGATATTTTTTGTCAATGAAATCCTTAACATTAAAGGAGTAAAATACTTATAATTTCAACATGAATGATGTAACCATATTTTGGTTTGGTTTGTGTCCGTGGAGTTTCTTGCCCCTTCTTCTCCATAGGAACCTACCACACTTAGGAATGGGCAACTAGCTTCATCTGCCAGTGACAAATGCGTGCACTGACTGGACAGGTCCTCTCAATCTGTGTGGTTCTTTCCTCAAAAGACCATTTCAGACACCAATCTACATGGTCTTCACATGAAGTGACCAAGATTATGTCTGGACTTTATAAGAGACTGTGACCTCTGAGTTTGTTTCGGCCTTTCTTCTCAGAGTAGTCAGATAGGAAACGCCGACCTCATCTAGTTTAAAAAAAAAAAAATTGACTTGTAAAAGTGTTTGTACAAACCTACTTACAGAAATAAAAATCATTTATCGTTTATCATTTATCTTTCTGACTGACCGACTCTGATAATTCAAAAGTGCCTGTACATAATTTCATTGAAACGAGTTAGACTTGAGTACATACTCGGTGTACGTAACTGTTGGGTATATTAGTAACCACTATTGCAACACCAACATTAAAATGTAACTTGTTAGGTATGTCAACTGTGGCAACACTACCCTTCCAACTGTGACATTAGTCAAATACAAATGTGAAATTACTTGTCCGCTGTTTTAATCATTCTTCGTTGGCTACCAGCGCTACCAGCTGCTGGCATCAGCACGCACCACACAACACGCCGCTGCACAGTAACAGTGCTATATGAAACTATCTTACAGATATAGATAAACCATTCTAAAAATGAACGCCCCTCCACAGCGGTAACGCTCACATGCAAAGAAGGTGTATAGGGTCTTTGTCATTAGTTGCTCAGTCACCGGCGAGACATGAAAGTGATACCACGCATCGGTTTCACCGCAAAGTACGGTCAACAACATGTCAACGAAAAAGCATCGTTGCAATCAAGTAAATTACTTTTTGTTTCAAATTACAAAAAATCACCGATTTTTTTTTTATGCAAACGGTACCTACTCTAGGTACTTGCCCAAACGCTGAACAGCCGGATTTATCAGTCTAGTAACTAAAAGTGTAGTACCAGTCAGTGTATAAATGAGACGAACGCGCAACAGAGCGAACGCGCCCCTGGCTGGAGGCTTTGAGTCATCTTAAGGCAGCCACAGGATAGTCCGGTTAAGTAGTCACGGCCTCTCTAGGTCAACTACAAGATGCCATACATAAAAAAAAAACAGAGCGAACGTGTCGTGCCATACAAAGCGCGCGCTCTCCGCCGTACAATGCTAGTACCTGGACTGATCGCACGATTAGTTGACCTCTAAGTGCGGCGAAGAGTCCCTGCTTACAGTAAAGTCGCTGCACGCACACAAGTGTTGCAATAAGTATTGCCTCTCACACATTGAAATAATCATGTTTTGTGGAGGGGCGTTCATTTTTAGAATGGTTTATCTATGTTACGGGTAATGCTAGATGATTGAGTAAACCTAGGTTTACCCAAGCATTTTGGGCAAAGTCCGAATAATAATTAAAATACATTTTAATTCCCCATACAGGTGGACTCAGGTAATGCTAGAATGTTTAAACTTAGGTGTAGGCTGAAAGGTAGGTTAGGTTAGAACTGTGACCACACAACGCACGAGATTATTCGGACTTCACCCTAAATGCTTGGGTAAACCAAGGTTAACCCAATCTTCTAGCATTACCCGTAACATCTATACTACGTAGGTACTTATGATGAGTAACCAAAAGTAGAGTTAGTAGCAGTAGGTGTAAGTAGATGACTAATTATGATCATAAGTGAAAGCTTTTCAATTGAGAAGTTAAATCAATAATTATAGGACTTCTCTAGTTCAATACAATATTATTAGATAATCTGATCCATTAAAAAAAATCAAAAGTTAATCGCCAATAAACCTTTTCATGATCTTACCTAATTAACATAAAATTTTAAAAACATGTTTGTTATTTTTAATTTATTCATTGTTACATATTTGGCGATCTTCATAAAGTAATTAATAGGAAGGTATAAAAAAGTTAAATAGTCATTTGGTTTCATACGATTATCCGTCGTGACGCGTTGATGTCTTTTATACGTCTACTAACTATTTGTGTTATTTACATAAATGAAAACACTCTAATGAAGCATCCATTTATTAAAACCATTCAGTTATTTATAAAAAGATACCTATTATTATATGGAAAGCGTTTTAATATTAAACTCGCTGTTTTTACTTAGAATTATTCATTTGCAATTGTAAGATCAATGTCGAAAAGATCAATTTCATTGTCCATCTGTAGATTGTTCAAGTATTTACCTAATTGGTTAAATATCAACTCAATAAAATGCTCTCCCAATAATATAACAGAGCAACCTACCTACCTAACGAATATTCCTATTTCTATCAGATCATCTTTCATCATAACTAGAAAAATATAGATTTAAGGACCACATTGCTCACCAAATAAGTACAGGACAATCAAATAGATTTTACAAAAAAGGCGATACAATAGACGGTCTTATCACAATCAACTATTTCTACCAGCTAAGGATGGATATAAATTATTCTTATGTAGATAGTAGTTACCTACTTATAACCGAGGACAGTGCGCACTGCGCAGCGATAATAAACAATAACTTAAAGATCTAGCAAGGAATGGAAATGACAAAGTACTCACTTGACTGTAACCGCTCCCTCCACGCCATTGGGTTGGACACCAGTCCCTGGAACCCTGGCCAGTAGAGTGGCTTGTGCTGCAGGTAGTGCGCCATGCCGGCCGCCGCCGCCGCCAGCGACAGCCTCGGCGCCAGCAGACCGGCGCCCACGCTGGCGCCCACCGTCGGACGGGACAGGATGTGGTCGATCCCGTGAGGGTTCGGCGCAGGAGGAGGTGCCTCCGCCAGAGAACTCAACGCCGCCAGGGGAGCCCCGAAACCATTCTCCAAACCACGAGACAAGGGCGGCGAACCACGCAGCTCAGACATCTTAGACAGTTCACTGCATATACTATAACACCACAGAGTCCGCTGTTCGTCACTCGGTCATCGCCCCCGTGAGAGCAGCCGTCCGCCCGCGAGCGCGACCCGACACCAAATGAAAAGCTCTCACCGACGCTTTTGCTCGCAAACAGAAAAAAACTTGAATAGAGAACGCCGCCCAGTCAATCTAAACCTTATATCGCGGACGCCGCCCCTAAACCAAGCGGTCGCCACGAACCTACGTGCGTCCCGCTCTGTTCCGCATACGTTAGAACGGGAGAGAGCACGTGTGGTGTTAACACGAGAGCGTAGATTTAACGAATCGCTATTTAATGGCGCTTCTTGTCTCTTTATAATTAAGTCGGGTGCAGTTTTTGCGCCCCCCCCCCCCCCTCCCCCTCCCCCTCCGGCCCGCGCCCGCTAAAAACTATTGTGCCGCGAATAATAAGCTGCAATGGCAGAGTTTACGCGTTCGGATAATAGCGGAAGGATCTCCGGCAATTTATGTGACAAATACAATATTAATTGACACGGTACTCGATTTGTTCAGAAATAAAACACCCATAGAATTAAAGACATCTGCTAAGGGTGCCGCGCACTGTGGCTCGCTGTAGCTTGCAGATATTAAACTTGATTAATTGCTTGTCGTCTCAGTTATTATACACTCGAGATAGCTATTTGAATGGAGGTGAGATATTGCTGTTGTATTTTTTCTGGGAAATTAAATCTGTGATGAGTTATAAAATAACTACCTAATAGCTAGGTAACGGCAGTTCATTACCTACCTATTCATATTTTTAAAATATCTTTAAATAATACATATTTACAGTGAGAACACCTACCTACTTGTTTTGAAATAGAACACCAAAGCTCGTTGAAATAATACCGACCTGAAGTTTCTGCAGACGTCTGAACATAACTTCCTTGTCTGTGCTAACACTTTATAATGGTCTCCATTAAAACAAACATTAAATAGTTTAGAAATGAATTTCAATATCTATTTAGCAATGGGCTAAGTGGCTATATTTAGGTAATGTTTAATGTCACTATACCTACTCAATATTATTCTTTACAAACACAAAATATAATCAACAACAATTGAAAAAAAACCGCAAAAAATAATCCCCGAAAAATAAAGTTATCTACACAATTACATTTTAAAATAACCGATCATAATATAAAATAACAATAAAGTAACACACACACACACACACACACACGCAATCAAAATCTCATCACAAAGCCACACTTTGACGTTTATAATTCGTTTTTTAAATCCCCCAATAATGGCTGCCCCCATATATAAGATGGCGGAACAATAAACGGTTTTTAAACTATTAATAAACGGAATCGCTTGCGCATCCTGTCTGGTATGATTCGGGTTTGGTTTTACCGACCAGCGCAGGCGCAGGATGTTTTATTGTATTGATATTAGTATTTTTCTAGCTATTTCCTTCTAACAGTTTTTATTTTAATGTAAGTTTTTATTTTTACTTCTAATCATCTTATTTCTGGTAAGATTTTTGTTGCTATTTTCATAGTACTATAATCAAATGTGTTTGTAATAATACATAAGTACATACATTAGGTATTCGGTACTTTTTAAATGGTTGATTCATAAACAATTCATTTGAACACTATTAAGTCGACAATTACCTATACTTCATTTATTTTTCAAAAATATGACGCAATTCGACATTGAAGTAAGTAGTTGAATTTAACTGAAATAATAATACAAACGAAGAAACTTATTTTTACAGTTACCTAGTGCTGCCAGTTTAGAACGATCAGGAGGACATCATCATGTGCTGTCGCTGCTAATCGCCTTAATCACAACATGTCCCCCATCTTAATCCTCATATGAAATAACAACACATCAAGCTGACCATCACAACATGAGATAAATATCTTCAACTGTGGGCCACACAATAGTCCGTGGAGCGGGTTCCGCTCGTCACACAATGGCTGAGGATGGACCGCGGGGAACCGGCCGCGGTATTGTACACACCGGATGTAATATAACACAGGAATTGGGGACAGTTGCCACTGAGAGCGGGTAAAGAATTGTTGCAGCAAATTCTGCAATGGATGACATATACTGCAGAATCAGGACAGGGAGATTTCCCTTAAATGCTTTCAATACGGTATTGAGACTCTCTTATAGATAAATATATGTCTTCATATAGGCTTAAAAAGGTGTTAAAAAATCTAGGAGTGGGCACAGCATGTTCCTTCAGGTACCTACTAATGATTTCTTTCTAAAGCAAGATTGATTTGTTTCTAGGACTTTTATTCATATTGGCTGATGAAGTTAAGCTATCAGCTTATTAGAAGACTAAATCAGTTGGAATTTCGTGTCCAGAATGGCTAATAGTCTCAGGTTTTTTTAGAACGAAGTTCTTTAACGCGGCTTGCGGTAAGAGAAATAATCACTAACGAAAAGCGTTCATATATTTGTTTTTAATACAGTGCCATAAATAACAAAAACTTTGACAATTTGAAAATTGAGATGGCTCTGGGGCCGTTTTATGAACTATTAACGCCATCATGATTCCGTAGCGAAAAAGGGAGGGCGCTATACGTCATGTATAGTTCCATCTCTCTCTAGCACTGGAAAAATGATGGCGCTAATTGTTCATAATACGGCCCCTGTATTAATAGGTACATAATATACGCCGAACGGAACTTCGTTCCAAGCGGGTGCCCCACGACTAATATTAGCTCCTTAACTTTAAACAGTAAACCAAAATAGTTACGTGATCTTGATTACTTGCCAACATATTATATATACCTAGGTACTACCTACAACTGTAAATGTGTGTAGCATGAGAACGTGGGAATATATATTACCTGATACTGCGCAGTCAAATATTGTCAGCATATAAAAAATTTAAAACTACATTAAAAAAAAAATTATATTCTTCATTTTGTTTTAAGTAGGTATACTTAGTTAACATAATTTTAAGCAATATGTTGTGACTTTGTGAGCGTGCTTGCTTCCTCCACTTTGTCATATAAACCTTTAAAAAAGGTCTTTAGACAAGGTGTTATGATTATACAGGGTTATTGGTAAAACATCGTTATGAACAACTTTTACTTTGGGACCAAACCTGAAATTGCGAAAAAAAACAGCTGTTCAGTACATTTATGTTCGCATAATTCGTCAAAATGTACTGAACACCTGATGTTTTTGCGATTTCAGGTTTGGTCCCATAGTAAAAGTTGTTCATAATGATGAGTACAATGACCCCTTAAGAGGTTGTTGGTGTTTTACCAATAAACCTGTACAATATGTAGCGTAACTTAATTGTATTGAAAAATAAACGAAAAAAAAACACCTCCTGACTTGTACATTTAGTTTTTCTGCTGGTTCACTTTTGTTCCAAATACCTATCAAATAATTCACTAAAATAACTATTGTTTTTTGTCAATTCTCTTACCAAAATGGAATTAAACTGATCGTCACAACCCGCTCCGCTCATGGCGCCGCTGCCCGCTCGCACTGCGACCACCCCCTCTCCCGCGTCCCGGTCTCCTTCTCACCGCGTCAATTAGCCAACGCCTTTGCTTTGTCGGCCTTTTATCATCTGCCTATTACACACCTCATACAACACCACTACACTCTAAATCACACCCTATAATGATAGTGTTAGAGTTGATAGTAGGGTGAGTGTTGTTGGAATAAAGGTATTTATTGACTTGAAATATAAATTGCTCCGATATTTATTATACGAAATATTTATAGCAGCGTTACTAATGTTCAATTTAGATTATGGTTAATTTTTATGTCATCAATAGCTCGATATGTTTCTGTAATTAGATGTTATGTTAATGAGTAGGAAGTTGGTTGTATAAACGTTTATAAGTACAATAATGTGTTACTTCCTTACAACTTGTGGAATGAATGAAGTTTTATTTTAGACTGTTGGAGAGACAGCCAAGTTAATGAAACGTGTATTTATTTAAACTATATGCAGTGAACTCCACATTATAAATAGGTAGTATTTTCAGCAGGCGTTGAAGGTTATAATAGTGAATCTACTTATTTCAGCAATGCTATCTATTGGTAGAAAATACTCAATAAATATTGCTTTGCAATTATGGAGATGGCTTATCTTATCATTTTGTATAGGTTAGTACCTATCACTTACCTACCTAACTACTGATGAAATCAAAGCCAGCGTTTGATTGCAATTGTTGAAATTATTAAACAAAAAAATACAAATTACTAGACACGTAAACCTAATTAGCTGTAAATTACAAAACTCGTTAATAATCTGTGTGAATACATATATTTTGTTACAAGAACTAGCTGCAGTCAACCTACTGGCCACCATTTTATTAAAGTATGTACTTATCCTCTTAATTTATAGCTCTTTCAATACACGGAGATTGATGTCATAACTGTTGTGTTCAGTTTATATTTACAAGTAGTAGGTATATCAACTGTTCAACATTGTAGTGTACCTACTAACTAGATTCTGCAGAATGTGGATGTGGGTAAGTGAGACTATAAAATATAATTCAAATTAATTAGGTTCAGTAATATTTTATAAGAATAAAGTAGCCAATGTTAGTTGGAGGTTATTTGCTGTTATATAATGTATGAGCCATGGTGGTTCATAATGAAACGAATGACTAGACTTGGTCACAAACCGAATGACTAGACTTGGTCACAAAACGAATGACTAGACTTGGTCACAAAACGAATGACTAGACTTGGTCACAAAACGAATGACTAGACTTGGTCACAAAACGAATGACTAGACTTGGTCACAAAACAAATGACTAGACTTGGTCACAAAACGAATGACTAGACTTGGTCACAAAACGAATGACTAGACTTGGTCACAAAACAAATGACTAGACTTAGTCACAAAACGAATGACTAGACTTGGTCATAAAAAATTTCATTGAAACTATGAAAAACATAAAAGTTCAGTTTACAAAAACATATGACAGAAAAGCCAAATAAAGTTGCCAGTCTCATACAACACAAGCATTTAATAAAAGTTTATCTCATAAGAAGCTCTTAACGTAACACAAACACACTTACATATAATTTGGCAACATTTAAACACAAACTGCGGACTCCACCATATTTGCCAACTTTAAAATGATAATAAAAAAATCATACTTCAGTATGAAGAATCGACTATGGTATCTACGAATTGGAGGGAGACAATCACCCGTGCGAGCGAGAGGGGGGCGAAATCCTGCACCTTCATTGGTTGGATGTCTACGTGAGCCCCGCCCCGTGGTGTGGAGTACCCCACGTGTTTTTGTTGCGTTCAGACGATGTTTGGCCGCGATCGAGGCCGGACGTGACGATGCTCCGCAAAACTTTCAGGAGTTTACGTTCACATAAAATATTTTACGCACAGGTGTAGTTTATCGTGTATGTAAGAGAAATGTTTTGTTATGTTATATAGAACAACGACGTAGTCTAGTATGCTGCAGTATAACTATTTGGTATTTTTTACCTTTGTTCTAATTACCATATAAAATATAATGGAGTTACCTAGTATCATATATTCTAGTCAAACCTACTTATAAGAAAATTAACAGAATCTGCTATCTAATAAGAAAAGGACTTTAGAAAAATTACAAATACAAATAATACAAATACAAATATTCTTTATTGTGGTACATAGGTAAGCAATAAGTTGTTACATGTTTCCGATATTGTACACAGCTATGACCCGCCATAATGGCATAATCAAATAGAAAATTAAAATAATAACAATTTAAATATGCAGCACTTTAGAATTAACGAATATTTTTACATGGCAAGGCAACAATTAAAGACAATAGAGTTTTAAATTACACTAACTGCGGAACTAGGCTCTCATTATGATACCTGTTCAAATTGGCTTCATATTAAGAACACTTTAAAGCCTGATTTACACGATGAGATTTAATAGCCCTTGGCATAGGACCTAACTAGCTACCAAAAGTCTGTAGAAACAACAATAAACGTGGAACTGTGTTTGGTTGATTCAAGTCATTTGTTTCTTCAATTGTTTTGAATGCCACATGCAAGAAACTGCATCGTGTCATTGGGGTATAATTGTAAAAGCCCCAAGAAAACCTCAGTTACTCAATCAAAAATAACACAAACATTTTCAAGAAAATATAATATTTCAACATTTTTCTAATGTTATTTTTAGTTATTCGCTGGTAATATCAAGCACATGGGTCCACACCCAGACCACAGCCACCCTTATGATCGCTATCCCCCAAGGAATCGGCCTATTTCGCCCTTGTGTTGGAGTAAGCATTTTTATGTTATAGGTGTTTCTCTACGGTGGTTTTGAATCTGCGACGCTGAAGCCACACAACACTGACACTGCCTAATTTAGCAAAAGGTTTTAAATACCTATATTAAAACAAAACCCGGTCAAGAGCGAGTCGGACTCGCGCACCGAGGGTTCCGTATCATCAATATTAAAAAAGTGTGCTATTTAGAGACATCGTTTTATTTTTCTTGTAATCTTTACATAAACTTCTGTCACATAGAATAATTTCAGATTTTTCTCTATGCAAACTTCAGAGATAAGGGGGGGAACGGTATTTTTTTACGTTTTTTATCAAAAGTCGAAAACTATGCGGCCTAAAAAATAAAGAAAAATGTTTGAGAATTTGCAAACGTCGTTCTTTCATATGATACCTCACATGCCCTAGTAGCCCCACTTCGAATTTTTAAGACCCCCTTTCAGTCCCTGTTGCAAAAAAAAAATATCTGTATTTCTTTCTTTTTTGCAAAATAGATGGGCAAACGTCATCTAAAACTATTCCAAAATTCAAGTTGATAGCATTAGTAGTTTTTGAGATATCCAGTGTGACAGACAGACTGAATCGCACCATGAGGGTTCCTTTTTACCATTTTGGTACGGAACCCTAAAAAGGTACTTAAGGCCCAATACTCATCCACACACATACTTATAAGACAAGTACTCGTATATCTAAACGGTTTTTCTCAAATAAATATGTACTCGATTCATAAGTAAAACCTTAGGAGTGAGTTAAGTTGAAGAAAAAGACTGACCTAAGTCTCCCATCATTTCTTTTAACAATTTAACGAGTCGTCCATCACACGCATAATCCACTGCACTTGGCTCCGTTTGAGGAAAGTTTGTCAGCTGGACATTATCAACGACTGGAAGTATTTTCAAGTTCTAGTTCACCTACTACATTAATTGGGTACCCCTCGTTCATAGCTGGTAAACAAATAATACAGGCCTCCGTACATAATGCAGGCCTCCGTACCTAATGCAGGCCTCCGTACCTAATGCAGGCCTCCGTACCTAATGCAGGCCTCCGTACCTAATGCAGGCCTCCGTACATAATACAGGCCTCCGTACCTAATGCAGGCCTCCGTACATAATACAGGCCTCCGTACCTAATGCAGGCCTCCGTACATAATACAGGCCTCCGTACCTAATGCAGGCCTCCGTACATAATACAGGCCTTCGTACATAATGCAGGCCTCCGTACATAATGCCACTGATATTACAAAGACAGTGCCTATAAAAACAGTAATACAACTTCCAACCATTTGGTGCATCTAATAAATACTTTAAACATTATTTCCAACCAACTAACCCTCAAATACCATACTCCATTTAATATTTAATCTCACAAAACGAAGTAGAATCAATCGCAGCAACACTAAACAAACTCAAATTAAATCTGCCGAACCCCCGGGTTCTGTATAATACCATTATTTAGGGTTCCGCAACCCTCCCGTGTTAAAAGTTAGAGGATATAATATATCTATTGTCGTTCAATGTAATTATAACGCACCATTTACTCACAGTTTTGCAAACAGATTAATGAAATGGATAATTCAATTATGTTTCAATGATATTCAATTATTTTCAAGTCGTTTTTGTAGTTATTACTTACGCTGGAATTTAATTTTGAATAGATTATTGTTGCTCTCAGTTTGATATGAGTGGGCTGTGTTGACCCTGCAAGTCTACCTACATCATTCTTAAAAGGCGCGTCGGACATCGGACAACATTTAAACCATCATAGTAATGCATAGGTAGTTGCACCAAAGTTGGCACCTAACTGATAAGTAAGTGTCGCGTCTTAGTGATAAGGTAAGGACGCTGTTTGAAATCGAGCTAGATGCTTTTGTAAGTAATGTTGGTACTCATGCACAAAAATAAACTTTGATCAACAATTTTCTATATAAAAAAGGTACATTACAAGTAAAGACAACAAAATCAATCAATCTGCCTAGCATTTTCCCAACTATGTTGGGGTCGGCTTCCAGTCTAACCGGATGCAACTGAATACCAGTATTTCACATGGAGCGACTGTCTATCTGACCTCCACAACCCAGTAACTGGGTAATACGATACCCCTTGGTAAGACTGGTTGTCAGACTTTCGGGCTTCTGACAACCCGTAACGACTGTCAAAGATCCACGAATGACAGCCGGGACTAACGGCTTAACGTGCTTTCCGAGGCACGGAGGAGTCTCGGTATGAAAATATGGTCACCCATCCACAGCCTAACCCCGGCAAGCGTAGCTTAACCTGATGGATCGACCCGTGCGGCTGTTATTACTTAGCCACGAGCTCCTCTTTACAAGTAAAGACAACATATTTAAGAAAAGTTTTTATAAAGTACTACAGTAAAAAAACTTTTTAGCCAAAAAATAAAACCGACTTCCAAAACAAAACACTACAAAGTGAAAAATAACTTTAATTTTGGAAGTCGGTGTCTTGGGTTTTGTATTTTCGTTTTTTGCCACCGACTTCTGAAATTAAAGTTATTTTTCACTTTGTAGTGTTTTGTTTTGGAAGTCGGTTTTATTTTTTGGCTAAAAAGTTATTATTTTTCACTTTTTAGTTGTGGAACCTACCCCACACTAATTCGAATACATAATTGAGCACAATAATTGTAGATATAGCCATGTAAATAACAGTGATAAGAAGTTATTAAAACACCATCACATCATCCACATAAAATAAGTGGGAAATATACGCATTATTGAAGTTAACTCAAAAACTCCCCAAGCAAAGTTAATAAAATTTATATGGGACCACCTCGAAAGTATACCCTATCAAACAAAAAAAGATTTTTTTAAATCGGTCCATCCGTCTTTGAGTAATCGCGTAACAAACATACAAAAAAAACATACAGACGAATTGAGAACCTCCTCCTTTTGGAAGTCGGTTAAAAATAATACCTACCGATTTTAATTTTTTTTGTGGTTCAACCACAGATTCGCCCGCCGATTCTCCGATCTCTTGAATACCTAACAAACTACATAAGTAATAAATGAGTTGCATATAAGGTTGTAACTTACTAATGCTAACACGTTAAATCACAGCCTGCTGTAGTTAAACAGTTTTGCTTCCTTATACCTAACAATCACCACGCTTTACAGTCCAAAGTAGTTGATCCTTATTTATGTAAACGGCAAAAACTTTTTAGCAAAAAATAAAACCGACTTCCAAAACAAAACACTACGAGTGAAAAATAACTTTAATTTCGGTAGTCGGTGTCTTTGGTTTTATATTTTCGTTTTTTGCCACCGACTTCCGAAATTAAAGTTATTTTTCACTTTGTAGTGTTTTGTTTTGGAAGACGGTTTTAGTTTTTATTTTTCACTTTTTGTGGTACTTTCCCCACACAAATTCTAAAACCACTACCTGCTATGTAAATAACAGTGATAGGAAGTTATTAACACATCATCCGCATAAACCAAGTGGGAAAAATACGCATTATTGAAGCTAACTCAAAAACTACCCAAGAAAAGTTAATAAAATTGATATGGGACCACCTAGGAAGTAGACCCTTTCAAACAAAAAAAGAATTTTTCAAATCAATTCATCCGTCTTTGAGTAATCGCGTAACAAACATACAAAAAAAACATACAGACGAATTGAGAACCTCCTCCTTTTTGAAGTTAGTTAAAAATGATTTGATTTTGAATGGATGGCACTGTGTACAATTTTAGAGAGTTCATTAAATCATTTCCTTTTACACAATAGCCCACACTAAAACGACATTCTTCTTAATCTTTGTAAATTATGTTTTAGATTTCATTCATTTCATTTATAGTTCGTTCACTTTAAAAAAATTAAACACAACCACCAAAAAAATGATATAGGTATCTAGTCTCAATCTATCATTGTTTTCAACACATCTTGACCAAATTATGCTGTGGAATCATAATATAGGGTTTAGGTAATCTCTATTGTTATTAAAAAGGTGATCTCCAAATCTTGTATGTAAATACAAACATTTTTTTTTTGTTTTTTTTTTTTGTTAAGAGTCTTGATCTTGCCGAGAATATACTGTATAACTCTTTCTACTCCTATAGTTCTCCTAGTTTCCTCTGTTTTATTTACGATAGGTTAAGTGCAACATCTACGTACCTACTGGCTGTCATTTAGTCTATCATCCTTACCAACTTCCCTATTCTTACAAACCACATTAGGTACTTCAAACCTTTCCAACCCACAAAGTAAACTGACTCGCTCACCAGCACACCAGCATGCTGCCGCCACGCCACAAGGAATTAGTCGTTGTTAATGAATCGTAATCCGGCACACAATAAACATGGCGCAGGTGCCGCCATCTATTGGAAAACTTGCCCAGTTAACGAACGTGCGCGGCGGGCGAGGGATGTGGCGGGAACGTCGATATGTTTTGTCGATATCAAGAAATCAAGTCATCAACATTATCATTCTCCTGTCCTCATCACACTGTATAGGACGAAATTAAGCATGTCTGTTAATTAACATCTGCCTCGTAGGTCTAGTGGTCGCTAGCGTTGGGTTCGATTCCCAGGTCTGGCAATGTGTTATTGGCTTTTTCTATCTGGAAAATCTCAGTAGCAGCTGGGAGTCGGGATGTGTGCCCGGTTGATGACAATAGACTCGCCCCCTATTACATGGGACTCAACATAACTGGTAAAATATGGGTGCACCTCTGTCGAACCCTTCTGATAGTATGTTCTGATTAATAAAACAAATATCGGCCGGTGTAGGTTTGTGTTTAATCTGAATGTTATTGGGATATTTTGTTATTTTACGAAGAAGACGTTTAATAATTACGAGTGTTGAATATCAGTAACTGTCAGACATTTGTAACTTTTGGTCAGTTTCAAAGTAGAAAAAAGATTAGCATAGCTTTGGTGTAGCCGTAGTCGTAGCGTAGCAGCTGGCGATGGCGTAGCGCTAGCGATGTTGTAACGGTCTCGAAACATAGGTGTATCACTTGCGTAGCATGGCGTAGCGTTCTCATAGCCAAGCTTACAACTGGCATAGTGATTGTTATCGTAACCTTAGCGTAGTGTTAGCGTTATATGAAACCAAAACCGGTTAAACCTCAAAATATCGACACTCCCCCATCCCTAGCCACAGTGCAATAGCTAAACATTTATTTGATGGCGTATCGAGTGATTGCGCGCCTCCGTATCGCCGCCACCTGAATTAAAAACAATAAATTGTCGACAACACACCCCCTGCACCCCCCTCGCACACCCCTCACAGACCCTGAGCAAATGAAACTTAAGACTCAGAAGTTTTCTATTAAAAAAGTTTCCAAAAAAAATGTTTATATTTATCGATTTCTAAATTATTGTCGTCTAATTTGATTTTGACTATAAATTAGGGTCTTTTTAAATAATGGGTATATTTTCCCTCTATCGTTGCCAATAAGGTTGTTTTTGTTTCAAGTTTTATTTTTAATGTGTAACGTTACCTGTGCTTCTCCTGGGTCTCGCTCATGATTAGGGATAAAAGATTGCGGAGAATTTATTACTACAGACTATTGTTGAAAGCATTGCGTCGCTCGCATTGAAATCCTTTTAATCAATATTTTTTTGTTCTTTTTATTATTTTATTTGTTGTCAGCTAAAGCACTAGGAAGTGGTGAAGGGCGGGCGTGCCGGAGGACTGTCTTATGTAATTTTCACGTTCGAAAAGTGCTGATTCTCAGCCTAGTTTGAATAAATGACTTTTGATTTTGATTTTGTGAAGAATATCTCAAATCATGTGTTTTTAGAACAAATTGCATAGTTCTAAGATGCTTCTAACGCCTTCTATTAAAAAAAAAGGAGTAGTTTCTCAAATAAAATAAATAAAATTAAAAAAAAAAAAATAAATAAAATTCCTTTAATTCAGATAACTTAGTGATCCATACAAAAACTTAAACAGCAGACAGATATACATCAAATTACCCGCTTTACAAAGGATCTCCACAGCGGAGACGAGACCCTGTCAGCTAACGTCCTCAAGATTCCGTTGCAGCTGCCACGCATTCTGTAGATCAAGGACACCGTTTTTTTGCGCATGATGGCATGAAAGCCATCAGTGCGATACAGCGCAAACATTCCTGATGCACTACAGAACCGAGGCAGCAAATGGACTGTATGTTTTTTTTAATGTTTGTTACGGGATTACTCAAAGACGAATGAACCGATTTGGAAAATTCTTTTTCTGTTAGAAAGGGTAAGTGGTCCCATATAAATTTTATTACCTTTGCTTTGGTAGTTTTTGAGTTAGCTTCAATAATGCGTATTTTTCCCACTATATATGTGGATGATGTTTTAATAATTTCCTATCACTGTTATTTACATAGCAGGTAGTGGTATTCGAATTTGTGTGAGGTAGGTACCACAAGTAAAAAGTTAAAAATAAAATCTTTTTACCAAAAAATAAAACCGACTTCCAAAACAAAACACTACAAAGTGAAAAATAACTTTAATTTCGGAAGTCGGTGGCAAAAAACGAAAATACAAAACCAAAGACACCGACTACCGAATTAAAAGTTATTTTTCACTTTGTAGTGTTTTGTTTTGGAAGTCGCTTTTATTTTTTGCAAAAAAAATTTTTTGACTCCGTTTTTTTCTTCCGTTTACTGCAATCACGAGATTTCCGCAGCATGACGATTCCTGCGATGGACTGTTGTTAGTTAGGATGTAGGATGCAGGTATCTGTAACAAAACAGTAGCACATCCATAGCACTAAACAATTAAGTACTTGTATAATTACCTACTCTTTCTTCTTAAGAAGATTACCTACCTACTATTTCAGATTGATTGAAGAGATAATATTGAGACGGATCCTACAAGGTTGGCTGGTGGGTTGCTTGATTGATAACATTTGAGTTGGTAACCACTGATTTTGATTTCTTGGAGGCCCGTTCTTCCACGTAGGAACTACTCTATGGAATTGGCCACTGTAGTTTCATGTTTTTGACTGAACCCTTGACATAATCATAATCATAAAGTTTATTTGTTAAACATAGGTATACAATAGATCATACTTATATATAAAATAGAACGCTATGTTTTGTCTTAAGACATACAAATATTAGACATGCAAAGTAAATATGCTATAAAAAATTTAATAATAATAATAATTAGTACAAAACAAACATTCTAATAGTCAAAAAATCAAAATAAATTACAGATGTCAAAATTTTATATGCCTCATTAATAATTATAACCTATAACTCTACATCGTTTAAAAACTCGTCTATTGTATAGTAGCATTTGTCAAAGAGAAGTTTCTGCAATGCTATTTTAAATTTTGACAGTGGCATTATTTTTATGGAATTAGGAATTTTATTATATATTCTAGGAGCAATTCCGAAAAAGCTTTTGTACATCAAAGCAGTTTTACATTTTATGTTACATAATTGATTTTTCTGCTGATAGTTTAATAAATAAATTCGGGTTTCTTTTTACAAAAAGTGCAGTTTCTAATATATATAGTCCCGGAAATGTTATCAGTTTTAATTATTTGAAGTAAGGTCTACAACTGTCTGTGGTTTGTTAGACCGCACATAGATCGAATGCAACGCTTTTGCATCCTGAATACGGTCTCTCTATCAGTTGATTGTCCCCAAAAAATAATACCATATCGGAGAATTGAGCCTACTAAACCATGATACGCCGTCAATAATGTTTCAATATTTACTTTTTTTGATAATTGGAATAGTGCGTATGCGGATTTCAAATTCAAATTTGCCTGTAATTGGTTTAATTGAAATAAACGATTTTGTTTGAATGGATAAGTACGATATTGTCGGTGATGCTCTCGAGACACCTATCTTCATTAAATGGATAAGTACGATATCGTCGGTGATGGCCTCGATACCTATCATCATTGAATGGATAAGTACGATATCGTCGGTGATGGCCTCAACTCCTATATTCATTGAATGGATACGTACGATATCGTCGGTGATGGCTTCGATACCTATCATCATTGAATGGATAAGTACGATATCGTCGGTGATGGCCTTAACTCCTATCTTCATTGAATGGATACGTACGATATCGTCGGTGATGGCCCCGATACCTATCATCATTGAATGGATAAGTACGATATCGTCGGTGATGGCCTCGATACCTATCACCATTGAATGGATAAGTACGATATCGTCAGTGATGGCTTCGACACCTATCTTCATTGAATGGATAAGTACGATATCGTCGGTGATGGCCTCGAGACACCTATCTTCATTGAATGGATAAGTACGATATCGTCGGTGATGGCCTCGATACCTATCATCATTGAATGGATAAGTACGATATCGTCGGTGATGGCCTCAACTCCTATCTTCATTGAATGGATACGTACGATGTCGTCGGTGATGGCCTCGATACCTATCTTCATTGAATGGATAAGTACGATATCGTCGGTGATGGCCTCGATACCTATCATCATTGAATGGATAAGTACGATATCATCGGTGATGGGGTCAACTCCTATCTTCATTGAATGGATACGTACGATATCGTCGGTGATGGCCTCGATACCTATCATCATTGAATGGATAAGTACGATATCGTCGGTGATGGCCTCGATACCTATCATCATTGAATGGATAAGTACGATATAGTCGGTGATGGCCTCAACTCCTATCTTCATTGAATGGATACGTACGGTATCGTCGGTGATGGCCTCGATACCTGTCTTCATTGAATGGATATGTACGATATCGTCGGTGATAGCCTCGACACCTATCTTCATTGAATGGTTAAGTACGATATCGTCGGTGATGGCCTCGACTTCTATCTTCGTTGAATAAGTACGGTATCGTCGGTGATGGCCTCGACACCTATCTTCATTGAATGGATAAGTACGATTACGTTGGTGATGGCCTCGAATTCTATCTTCATTGAATGAATAAGTATGATATCGTCGGTGATGGCCTCGAGACACCTATCTTCATTGAATGGATAAGTACGCTATCGTCGGTGATGGCCTCGATACCAATCATCATTGAATGGATAAGTACGATATCGTCGGTGCTGGCCTCGATACCTATCATCATTGAATGGATAAGTACGATATCGTCGGTGATGGCCTTAACTCCTATCTTCATTGAATGGATACGTACGATATCGTCGGTAATGGCCTCGATACCTATCATCATTGAATGGATAAGTACGATATCGTCGGTGATGGCCTCGATACCTATCATCATTGAATGGATAAGTACGATATCGTCGGTGATGGCCTCGAGACACCTATCTTCATTGAATGGATAAGTACTATATCGTCGGTGATGGCCTCGATACCTATCATCATTGAATGGATAATTACGATATCGTCGGTGATGGCCTTAACTCCTATCTTCATTGAATGGATACGTACGATATCGTCGGTGATGGCCTCGATACCTATCATCATTGAATGGATAAGTACGATATCGTCGGTGATGGCCTCGATACCTATCACCATTGAATGGATAAGTACGATATCGTCAGTGATGGCTTCGACACCTATCTTCATTGAATGGATAAGTACGATATCGTCGGTGATGGCCTCGATACCTATCACCATTGAATGGATAAGTACGATATCGTCAGTGATGGCTTCGACACCTATCTTCATTGAATGGATAAGTACGATATCGTCGGTGATGGCCTCGAGACACCTATCTTCATTGAATGGATACGTACGATGTCGTCGGTGATGGCCTCGATACCTATCTTCATTGAATGGATAAGTACGATATCGTCGGTGATGGCCTCGATACCTATCATCATTGAATGGATAAGTACGATATCATCGGTGATGGGGTCAACTCCTATCTTCATTGAATGGATACGTACGATATCGTCGGTGATGGCCTCGATACCTATCATCATTGAATGGATAAGTACGATATCGTCGGTGATGGCCTCGATACCTATCATCATTGAATGGATAAGTACGATATAGTCGGTGATGGCCTCAACTCCTATCTTCATTGAATGGATACGTACGGTATCGTCGGTGATGGCCTCGATACCTGTCTTCATTGAATGGATATGTACGATATCGTCGGTGATAGCCTCGACACCTATCTTCATTGAATGGATAAGTACGATATCGTCGGTGATGGCCTCGACTTCTATCTTCGTTGAATAAGTACGGTATCGTCGGTGATGGCCTCGACACCTATCTTCATTGAATAGATAAGTACGATTACGTTGGTGATGGCCTCAAATTCTATCTTCATTGAATGAATAAGTATGATATCGTCGGTGATGGCCTCGAGACACTTATCTTCATTGAATGGATAAGTACGCTATCGTCGGTGATGGCCTCGATACCTATCATCATTGAATGGATAAGTACGATATAGTCGGTGATGGCCTCGATACCTATCATCATTGAATGGATAAGTACGATATCGTCGGTGATGGCCTCAACTCCTATCTTCATTGAATGGATACGTACGATATCGTCGGTGATGGCCTCGATACCTATCATCATTGAATGGATAAGTACGGTATCGTCGGTGATGGCCTCGACACCTATCTTCATTGAATCGATAAGTACGATATCGTCCGTGATGGCCTCGTCTCCTATCTTCATTGAATGGGTAAGTACGATATCGTCGGTGATGGCCTCGACACCTATCTTCATTGAATGGATAAGTACGATATCGTCGGTGATGGCCTCGTCTCCTATCTTCATTGAATGGGTAAGTACGATATCGTCGGTGATGGCCTCGACACCTATCTTCATTGAATGGATAAGTACGATATCGTCGGTGATGACCTCGACTCCTATCTTTATTGAATGGATACGTACGATATCGTCGGTGATGGCCTCGATACCTATCATCATTGAATGGATAAGTACGGTATCGTCGGTGATGGCCTCGACACCTATCTTCATTGAATCGATAAGTACGATATCGTCCGTGATGGCCTCGTCTCCTATCTTCATTGAATGGGTAAGTACGATATCGTCGGTGATGGCCTCGACACCTATCTTCATTGAATGGATAAGTACGATATCGTCGGTGATGGCCTCGTCTCCTATCTTCATTGAATGGGTAAGTACGATATCGTCGGTGATGGCCTCGACACCTATCTTCATTGAATGGATAAGTACGATATCGTCGGTGATGACCTCGACTCCTATCTTTATTGAATGGATACGTACGATATCGTCGGTGATGGCCTCGATACCTATCATCATTGAATGGATAAGTACGATATCGTCGGTGATGGCCTCAACTCCTATCTTCATTGAATGGATACGTACGATATCGTCGGTGATGGCCTCGATACCTATCATCATTGAATGGATAAGTACGGTATCGTCGGTGATGGCCTCGACACCTATCTTCATTGAATCGATAAGTACGATATCGTCTGTGATGGCCTCGTCTCCTATCTTCATTGAATGGGTAAGTACGATATCGTCGGTGATGGCCTCGACACCTATCTTCATTGAATGGATAAGTACGATATCGTCGGTGATGACCTCGACTCCTATCTTCATTGAATGGATAAGTACGGTATCGTCGGTGATGGCCTCGACACCTATCATCATTGAATGGATAAGTACGATATCGTCGGTGATGGCCTCAATACCTATCACCATTGAATAGATAAGTACGATATCGTCAGTGATGGCTTCGACACCTATCTTCATTGAATGGATAAGTACGATATCGTCGGTGATGGCCTCGAGACACCTATCTTCATTGAATGGATAAGTACGATATCGTCGGTGATGGCCTCGATACCTATCATCATTGAATGGATAAGTACGATATCGTCGGTGATGGCCTCAACTCCTATCTTCATTGAATGGATACGTACGATGTCGTCGGTGATGGCCTCGATACCTATCTTCATTGAATGGATAAGTACGGTATCGTCGGTGATGGCCTCGATACCTATCATCATTGAATGGATAAGTACGATATCATCGGTGATGGGGTCAACTCCTATCTTCATTGAATGGATACGTACGATATCGTCGGTGATGGCCTCGATACCTATCATCATTGAATGGATAAGTACGATATCGTCGGTGATGGCCTCGATACCTATCATCATTGAATGGATAAGTACGATATAGTCGGTGATGGCCTCAACTCCTATCTTCATTGAATGGATATGTACGATATCGTCGGTGATAGCCTCGACACCTATCTTTATTGAATGGATAAGTACGATATCGTCGGTGATGGCCTTGATACCTATCTTCATTGAATGGATACGTACGGTATCGTCGGTGATGGCCTCGATACCTATCATCATTGAATGGATAAGTACGATATCGTCGGTGATGGCCTCGATACCTATCATCATTGAATGGATAAGTACGATATAGTCGGTGATGGCCTTGATACCTATCTTCATTGAATGGATACGTACGGTATCGTCGGTGATGGCCTCGATACCTATCATCATTGAATGGATAAGTACGATATCGTCGGTGATGGCCTCGATACCTATCATCATTGAATGGATAAGTACGATATAGTCGGTGATGGCCTCAACTCCTATCTTCATTGAATGGATACGTACGGTATCGTCGGTGATGGCCTCGATACCTGTCTTCATTGAATGGATAAGTACGATATCGTCGGTGATGGCCTCAACACCTATCTTCATTGAATGGATAAGTATGATATCGTCGGTGATGGCCTCGAATTATATCTTCATTGAATGAATAAGTACGATATCGTCGGTGATGGCCTCGACTCCTATCTTCATTGAATGGATAAGTACGGTATCGTCGGTGATGGCCTTGACTCCTATCTTTATCGAATAAGTACGGTATCGTCGGTGATGGTCTCAATACCTGTCTTCATTGAATGGATAAGTACGATATCGTCTGTGATGGCCTCGATACCTATCATCATTGAATGGATAAGTACGATAACGTCAGTGATGGCCTCGATACCTATCATCATTGAATGGATAAGTACGATATAGTCGGTGATGGCCTCAACTCCCATCTTCATTGAATGGATACGTACGGTATCGTCGGTGATGGCCTCGATACCTGTCTTCATTGAATCGATAAGTACGATATCGTCTGTGATGGCCTCGTCTCCTATCTTCATTGAATGGGTAAGTAAGGTATCGTCGGTGATAGCCTCGACACCTATCTTCATTGAATGGATAAGTACGATATCGTCGGTGATGACCTCGACTCCTTACTTCATTGAATGGATAAGTACGGTATCGTCGGTGATGGCCTCGACACCTGTCTTCATTGAATGGATAAGTACGATATCGTCGGTGATGGCCTCGATTTCTATCTTCATTGAATGGATAAGTACGGGATCGTCGATGATGTCCTCGACACCTGCCTTCATTGGATACGTACGGTACCGTCGGTGATGACCTCGACTCCTATCTTCATTGGATACGTACGGTATCGTTGGTGATGGCCTCGACTCCTATCTTCATTGGATACGTACGGTACCGTCGGTGATGGGTTCGACTCCTTTCTTCATTGGATACGTACGGTACCGTCGGTGATGGCCACGACTCCTATCTTCATTAAATGATAAATGATAAATGATTTTTATTTCTGTAAGTAGGTTTGTACAAACACTTTTACAAGTCAATATTTTTTTTTTAAACTAGATGAGGTCGGCGTTTCCTATCTGACTACTCTGAGAAGAAAGGCCGAAACAAACTCAGAGGTCACAGTCTCTTATAAAGTCCAGACATAATCTTGGTCACTTCATGTGAAGACCATGTAGATTGGTGTCTGAAATGGTCTTTTGAGGAAAGAACCACACAGATTGAGAGGACCTGTCCAGTCAGTGCACGCATTTGTCAGTAATCGCGCAGCTCAACTCAGAACTTAAGGAGCTCAACGATTCGACGAACAATACCAAAGAAAGGACATTGGGGTAGGCCGCATAGATTACTCAAACTGCCAGACCATGATTAAAAATAACTGAGAGAAAAAATAAAACAAACAAAAAAAAAAGCAATGACCTACATAGTCTTCACATTCACAATAAAGTAAAATAATATAATACTTACAAAGTAAATATTAATGTCAACATTCAGTATGCAAAAATAAAAATAATATAAAATAAAATAAAATAAAATTGGAGCAATTCAATCCCAAGCCTTTTTGTCCTCAATATAATCTTTAACGGTATAAAAAGCTTTCTGACACACATTAAAGGAGGACAGACATTATTATATTATACAATATTATTACATTTATCCTGAAACAAAATGTCACTAAATCGATTCCTTACTTTCTCAACAAAGAGGACCACTTACGATCACATTTCACGTGCACATTTTTGGCAACAATTATCCTTTCCTACTCGTATAACCACACATCTATTCCGCGTGACATATCCCAAAATTGTAGACCCTACTTTATATCAATCAGCCAATTATGCGCTAACTTATGGTAATGCCGGGCACACACTTAGCGTGGAAGCCGTCCAACGTATAATAAACCGCGCGGGTGACCGCAGGCGCCTGCTAGACGTGCGGCTAAAACGCGCGCTCGTAAATCGCAATTTGTCGCGAGTTGAGATCGACGCGTTTGCTTTTATGTAGAGTGCGGAATGTGGTAGACGTTCGAATTATCCCGTATAAGCCTAGGGTATTTCCTATATAGCCTCAAACGTGTGGCCTCTCGTATTCAATATAATATCATTTAATTTTTTGTGTTTTTCAACGTATTTAGTAGTTATGTTGTTTCACTCAAAAATTATACACATATTCACTTCTGTGAGGAAAACATAATAATTAGTTAAGCAAAGGTTCACCACTTAGGAAGAGAAACAGTTTAATTAAAATTACAAAATGAAAAAGCAATTACTAAAAGCTACTATTATATTTTTTTTTGCCAATTTTTTTTTTTAATATGATAAATGATAAATGATTTTTATTTCTGTAAGTAGGTTTGTACAAACACTTTTACAAGTCCATATTTTTTTTTTTTTAAACTAGATGAGGTCGGCGTTTCCTATCTGACTACTCTGAGAAGAAAGGCCGAAACAAACTCAGAGGTCACAGTCTCTTATAAAGTCCAGACATAATCTTGGTCACTTCATGTGAAGACCATGTAGATTGGTGTCTGAAATGGTCTTTTGAGGAAAGAACCACACAGATTGAGAGGACCTGTCCAGTCAGTGCACGCATTTGTCAGTAATCGCGCAGCTCAACTCAGAACTTAAGGAGATCAACGATTCGACGAACAATACCAAAGAAAGGACATTGGGGTAGGCCGCATAGATTACTCAAACTTCCAGACCATGATTAAAAATAACTGAGAGAAACAATAAAACAAACAAAAAAAGCAATCACCTACATTCATGTCAACATTCAGTATGCAAAAATAAAAATAAAATAAAATTTGGAGCAGTTCAGTCCCAAACCTTTTGTCCTCAATATAATCTTTAACGGTATAAAAAGCTTTCTGACACAACTTGCGTTAAATGAATGATTTGAATTTGAATAGTCTTTGCAGAGAGAGTTCAAGAATAGAATATAATGAATACTCTTTATTATGTACATCATATGGATTCAAAATATAAGTAAATAAATATTACATAGGGTGACACTAGGTAAATTCTTGTGCTACCGGTACAATTAATATCTGGTTTTTGACTTGCGTTCCCTGAATCTAAAAGTTGTACTCAATTTACCACAAACACCAATGTAAAACTTAACACCTTCTCTATACACTTCTTACTCTATACGATTGGCTTTTAACTCAGCGTACTTCCATTGTCTCCGAACGTTACAATATTCGCTAATTTGCCCCCCCCCCCCCCCCCCCTCCCACACTACCACATACCAGCACCATATAGAACACTAATATAACACCATAAGTGTATTTTTGGCACGAGCACACTCCACATACGGTAATGTAGTTTCAATGGGATTTTATTTATACTTCCCATTTAGATAGTTGTCCTTATTAGATGTACTGAAGTACTTTGTTAGTCATCATCTGCCTAGCCTTTTTCCAACTCTGTTGGGGTTGGCGTCCAGTCTAACCGAATGCAACTGAACACCAGTACCCCTTGGTAAGTCTGGCTGTCAGACTTTCGGGCTTCTGATGACCCGTAACGACTGTCAAAGATCAACGAATGCCAGCGGGGACCAACGGCGTAATGTGCTTTCCGAGGCACGGTGGGGTCATGGTATGTAAAGATGGTCAACCATACACTGACCAACCGCGGCAAGCGTAGCTTAACCTGATCGAGCGACCCGTGCTGCTGTTGTTACTTAGCCACGAGCTCCTCCGGAGTACTTTGTAAGTAAGAGCACCTAATACTATGTTTTAAAAGTATAAAAGTTAAAGAGTCACTTATCCCTTTTTCTAAAAGCCTGCTACCATTCTGCTGAACTATTCTGTAAAAATCTCACCGAAAAAACTTAGGTGAAGTGAGCTATCAATAGTGTCAGTGGAATGACAGAACACAGCAAGGCCCACTCACATGTCAAGTTAGTGGTTGTTGTCAATTCTCATGTCAAGTAAGTTATTATTCAGTCAGGCCATCCCAGCAGTTAACATGTGTTCTGACAGGTCAATTTTGTTTTGATGTCCTTGTAGAATACGGGTTTCGCTTGGTACCTAATTAATATAAATTCAGCAGTAATTTAAATCAAAAGAATATTAATTTCAATTTTAATTACCATTTTTAGGGTTCCGTACCTCAAAAGGAAAAAACGGAACCCTTATAGGATCACTCGTGTGTTTGTCTGTATGTCTGTCCGTCTGTCACAGCCAATTTGCTCCGAATCTAATGGATCGACTAAGTTGAAATTTAGTACATATATGTATTTCTGTGACCCAAACACGGACGTGTAACGTAAATAAATAAATTTTGAATATGGGGGTCAACTTTGGGGTCAAATACTCCAAATTATCATGGCGTTTAGAGCAAGCCGTACTCTCTAAAACTGACCATAAATCAAAATCCAGCGGATTTAGATCGGGACTAGACGACGGCCAGTCGTCAGCTCTGATGAAGTCCGAAACGTTCACTTCCAACCAAGACTGCGTGGACCGAGCTTTATGACCCGGCGCCGAGTCTTGTTGGAAGGACCATACTTGGTTATTGAACATGGTGTTGTTAAGGGGCTTAACTAGCTTCTCAAGAATGGGATCTTGATACACTTGTGCCGATGTTTTGATACTGGTTGCGCTTCATAATTTATAGTTATTAAACTTTCTTACTTCACCTTATGGCGATTGAAGGGCATTGATTTAATAGTTCTAATTTATTAATTAAGTGTCATATATCGTTGGTTTGGTGATATCCTATTGGTAGCTGCCGCTGTCAACGCGTTGAAGCTAGTGACATCTGCTGGCTTCGAGAGTCTCGTCTTAACCACGGGATAGTGAGCACGCGTCCTTTTTGCATAAGTCGCTAATTAGCTCGGAAGCGCTCCATCTCGCCCTAAACCCTGCATTGAACTTACATGAAGTGTTATCTATATTACCTAGAACTAGACTGTGTTGTGATCCGCTGGCCAGCGTAGTGCACCTAGACTGAGATGTTCATCCTGCATGCGGCATCCATCTGCCTCTGCTTGGGATCGCTGTATCAAAGGTATGTGGCATGATTGATAAGTTGAACTTTATCCATTGCCTTTCGTCTCATTTGTGTATTTTTTTCTCCTTGAAATTAGCACTGCTGAATCAGCAATTATAGCCTAGATTGCTCTAATAATCTAGGTTCACGCGCGTGTGACTTTACTAGGAATTTTCAAATTCTAGAGGTTATACGCACCATTTTGGTCCTTCGTACCCGGATAAATTAACTTTGGGCTTATTTACGGCCTATTTTGAGTTCTAAAAGTCTAATTTTAAGAAAAAAATATTGGGAATTTTCAGTATCAATTGCACATCATCACACAACTCTCGCCTCTATAACGTTAGGAATAAAGCTCAGACTGCCTTGCATGCAGTAGTTCTACCGGCAAATTGATTGTTAATTTAAATCTTTGATATCACTAATTAAAACTTCGAAAAATACATTTAATGGGATATCAACGTTGATTCATATCGCTAAATAAGTATATTTAATAAATCAGTTAATTTTCGGCGTAATTACATATTTTTTTGTTCGTGTATGAAAATTGTGGGTAGTTGTGTATCACAATCCTCAAGTGGGCCTACGTGACTGTGGAATGTTCTAGTTCTTTGTTCTCGTACCTACGATTAATTTTTATTTACGCATTAGAAACTTTTTTCTCTAATCGAGATTTGCTGAATGAATGATATTGATTGTTATTGTATGATACACTTGTACTGTAGGTTGGCTAGGTACAGCCTACTATATTCGTATTGCACGAGTAGGTATTTTTTTTATAATATTGAGACTCAACCGCATTTGATTAATTATTGTAATTAACCATATATTATCACCGCGTCGCTTGTTATTTTATTTTGTAAGGTAACTTGATCTTTTGATAGGAACCTTCAGGTAAAGTAACAGATTTGTATAAACTTTACGCGTTAGTTCTCCTCATAGGAAACAGCCGTATATTTATACATAATCACCCCCACCCCTCACTTGGTAAACGTAGTAGGTACTTACTAGATAGCTTATTTCGAACGGTCATCTACGCAATACCTACTTGTTAGGAATTCTATTGTTTCTTACGAAGGTATTTACGTTACGAATACAATCGCATCGCTTATGGAAATAACTTTACATAGGTACTTGTTTTTAAGTTTCACACTTAACTTATTGTTGGTTAAGAATCTGTACCTACTTATTATATGTAGTGAATAAGTTAATCTCATATAAATAAAAGTAGTGCAGAAAAATTGTTATCGCGTTGCATTCGACATAAAGGTTAACTTATCGGGTTGTAGGTAGGTATATCTAAGCTAATTAAATATATATTATGATATAGATGGGTACGTCGTTAAGGTATTTGGCGTGCTTACTAAATTGATGTAAGTATTAGTCTTTGTTACTTGCACTCGGTTAAGCCGTTGTTCGCTTTATATTTTTTTCCTACAAATTAATTATTATTGTTAGGATTCGCGTACGGATGGTTCCGTACTATTAATTACTTAATTTATAGAAATATTTTATTGAGTTATCGGGTTGATTGGACCCCTACTTTCACTCACTCGGGTTCCGTAGATAAAATAAAGATAAATTTGTTGATTTAATTTTTTTTTGTCAGATTTTAATTTCTGTGTACAATGACTGACAAGGTTAAACTTAGATTGTTGGAAAGTAAACGCGACTCGTATTTCGCACGGGGTCAAAGGATTTTGGACTCAACAAAATCTTTAACAACCGAAAGATTACGTAAGTCTTTTATTGCTCAGGCTAAACAAATTGAGGGATTACGTAGAGAATTCAATGAGATAATGGACGAGATAAATCGGTTAAATTTGACATTAGATCCAACGTGCGACGTAAGCTATGGTGCCTTACATTCATTTGATGAGTTGGTCGGCGAGATAAAAATGACTTTATCTTCATTATATGAATCAAATGATTCCAAGGAACCTAGCCCGAAAGTGAGCCTTAATGCTCATCATATAAAAGTACCTAAAATCGAGCTGCCTACCTTTGACGGTGATATTCAGAGCTTTCCATTCTTTTATGAGACTTTCAAACGTATTATACATAACAACGCAGATTTATCAGATTCTGATCGCATTCATTATTTGTTGAGTTGTTTAAAAGGACAGGCTAGGAACGTGGCAGCCGGTATTGTACCTTCGGGCGATAATTACCGCGTTGTCTGGGATGCGCTTATCGCAAAGTACATGGATACTCGCGCGCTCGCCACTAATTATCTAAATCAGCTGTTCTCATTAAAGCCGTTCGGATCGACACCTGCTAATATTGAAAAAGGCTTCGATAAATTAACTTCTACGGTTGCGGGACTCAAACAATTAAAAATACATAACTTAGATGATTTTATATTTATTCATTTGGGTCTTAAGTTAATAGACTCAGATATCGCAAAACATTTTGAAATGTCGCTTCGTAATCAACAAGAGTTAGATTATGATTATTTCGTAAAGTTTGTTCGTGAACAAGTAAAAATCTTGTATCGTTCGTCTTCTGCGGCAAATAAGCCCGCCCCCGCAGGAAGCTCCAGCACCTCATCTAAGGTATCGCAGGTGTTTGTGGCTACTGACTCTAAATGTTCACTTTGTCATTCCACCCATAAAAACTTGTATACTTGTAAAGAGTTTCAAAAGTTGACCGTGGAAAATAGATTTAGGTTTGTAAAAGACAATAAAAGATGTGGTAACTGCCTAAGTAGCCAGCATACCGTCTCTAAGTGCCTATCTAAGTCAACATGTAGGAAATGCAACGGTAAGCATCATTCCTTATTGCATTTTGAGCAATCGACGCAAGCCCCTGCGCTGGCTCTCGCTAGCTCCCCAGCCTCCGCTTCTGCGGCCGATCCTGCTACTTCTGATCGTGTGGCTTTGTGTACGCATTCTTCTGTTCAAGTCCAGACCACACGCAGTACCGAGGTGCTGGCTACGGCCAAGGTGTTAGTGGTGGGTAGGAAGGGTAAGGGCGTGCTGGTTAGATGTCTTTTGGACCCTGGGTCGCAAAAGAATTATATTACATCAAGTTGCTGCCGTATGCTCGGTCTAACTATATATACGGACTCAATAAATACCGTTCGTGGTATTGGTGGCACGTCGCAGCCCGTTCGCGGTTCAGTGAACCTTACGTTCAGCTCACGGTTTCGCTCGCAGCCTAGGTATGAAATTGACGCTTTAGTCTTGGATCAAATAACCGGACATCTTCCTCTGAGTGCAATAGATACTGCGCAATTGAATCATATTGATCCTAAACTACTCGCGGATGACAGTTGGGGTGTGCCAGGTAATATTGACATGTTACTTGGGGTCAAGTTGTTCGCTAAGTTATTGCGACCCGGTCACGTGACCAGCGTACCTGGTTGCCCCGACGCATTGGAGACTGTGCTCGGCTACATACTTCTGGGAGAAGCGCCTATTATCGGACCTCCAACTGACACTCTGTCTTTCTTTGCTAGTTCTTTCGATAACTTTGATCTTCGTAAGTTTTGGGAGATTGAAGATGTTACTGCTCCGTCCATTGGGAGTGTGGATGATAAACATTGTGAAAAGTTTTATTGTAGCACAATTACGCGCGCTCTAAATGGCAAGTATGTTGTAGCTTTACCACTCAAAACAGACGCGTCAGCGTTAGGAAATTCTTTTGATATGGCTCGCAAGAGATTCTATAGCCTCGAACGTAAACTTAAATCGCTTCCTCGCGTCAAACTTCTTTATGATGACGTCATACGGGATTATGTCAAGAACAACTATATTTCTTTGGCGCAGAATATTTTACCTGAATGTGTATTGCCCAAACGAAATTGTAAGGAGAGAGAAATGGAATACTATATTCCTCACCATGGGGTTATTCGAGAGGATAAAGTGACCACTAAGTTGCGCGTGGTCCTAGATGCCAGTGCATGTACAGATAATGGTACCTCGCTCAATGATATCCTGTACGCAGGTCCAGTCCTTCAGGCTGACCTTTTTAACATCTTGTTAAATTTTAGGCTTTTTAGTGTCGCTATTTCCGCAGATGTCAAATCTATGTACCTACGTATAGGTATACGCCCACAGGATCGTTCCCTTCAACGTATTTTATATCGGTTTAGTGAGAAAGCTTACGGTGGTTCGGTTTATGCCCACGTTGTGAGACCCGACGGTAGTATCGTCGTTTCGCTGGTGTGTGCGAAATCTAAGGTCGCACCACTTAAAGTAGTTTCGCTAGCTCGTCTCGAGTTATGCGCCGCACTCCTCTTATCAACTGTGATAAAGCGAGTATATAATCTTTTCGCAGCTCGGCACGCCATTGAGGTAGTCGTAGCTTTTTCGGATTCAACTGTAACGTTGAGTTGGATTCATTCCGAACCGCATCGATGGCACACCTTCGTAGCCAATCGTATCGCTAAGATTCATGAGAATCTTTCGGCAGATCAGTTCTTCCACGTGAAAGGGTCGGAAAATCCCAGTGATTGCCTTTCTCGCGGTTTAACGCCTGCTCAATTAGTCCATCATCCATTGTGGCTAAATGGACCGCCATGGCTTAAACTTCCCCGCGCTGAATGGCCAATAAAACCATTCGTTTCAAGCGAGTCGCAAGAGCTTCCCGAAATGAAGCCCGTGGCTTTACCTGTGCTCTCGCACGAATGCTCGGACAGAAGTCCTCCTTCCGACGACATTTTATACGCTCGCTCTACCAGATTCTCGTCCTGGTTGAAATATTTAAAAACTATTTGCTTCGTTTATAAGTTTATCAAACGGCTCCCTAGAGGGCCCGTTACCGCGTCTGATCTAGAGTTCGCTGAATTTATTGTGTGGCGATTTGTGCAGAAGATTCATTTTGAAGCTGATCTCGATCGTTTAGCTCGCAATGAGTTGTGTTCTAAGCCAGTACAACGGCTAAGTCCCTTCCTCCACGAAGGACTAATCCACGTTGGAGGTCGCCTAGCAAACTCTGAGCTAGATTTTGACTCGCGTCATCAGATTCTCCTTCCGCGTCAAGATCATATAGTGGAACTTTTAGTTTCCCACTACCATGTGAAACATTTTCACACAGGACCAACCTTGCTCGTATCTCTCTTACGACAGAAGTATTGGATCCTGTCCGCGCGACGTATTGCACGTCGCATTACTTTTAATTGTAACATTTGCTTTCGGGCAAAGCCGCAACCTACCTTTCCTATAATGGCGGATTTGCCACGTTTTCGCGTTGAGTCGGCTCCTAAGGCTTTCTCTCACACAGGTTGCGACTACGCGGGACCTTTCATGATCACTTCGGTACGTGCTAGAGGCCAAAAATCAAGGAAAGCGTATATCTGCCTTTTTACATGCCTAACAACTCGTGCTCTGCATCTTGAGATTGCCTCAGATCTTAGCACTGCGAGCTTTCTGTCCGCTTTGAAACGCTTCCTGGCGCGTAGAGGTCCGGTTCAGTGTCTTTACACAGATAACGCTACCAATTTTATTGGAGCCAAATCCTATCTACGAGATCTCTACCAATTCTTGGCTAAAGAGTATCACCCTTTATGGGAAAGAGAACTTGCAGAGCATCGAATTACACTTAAAAACATCCCCTGTAGAGCTCCACATTTTGGCGGTTGTTGGGAAAGTGAAGTAAAAAGTGTCAAAACGCATCTCTGCAAGGTCATCGGTCAGCAAATTCTTAGTTTTGATGAGCTTAACACTATGCTTACTCAAGTAGAAGCTTTATTAAACTCGAGGCCTCTGTATGCGATCAGCTCGGATCCGTCAGAGCCCACTTCATTATCGCCGGCGCACTTTTTGCATACGAAACCTCTTTTATTTCTTCCTGCCCGCGAAGTCAATAAAACGCGGTTACATCTTATTTCGCGATATGAATTAACCGATAAAATGGTCCAATCTTTTTGGAAGCGGTGGCGCCAAGAGTACTTGCACACCCTACAATCCAACCAGAAATGGAACACCCCTGCCAATCCAATACGAGTCGGTATGGTTGTCGTCTCCATGCAGGACAATGTGATGCCTCTGCATTGGCCGTTAGGAGTAATTACAGAAATATTTCCAGACAATAACGGAGTTTGTAGAGTCGCATCCGTAAAGACTAAAAGCGGGATCCTTCAGAGTCGGCCGGTAGTAAAGTTGTGCCCTTTGCCAACTCAATAAGTTTTGTTAAATTAATATTAAGTTTACCTTGCACCAATGTGCAGTATTAGATTTAGATACCGCGTAGAATAGTTAGTTAAATATTCTTATTTGTAATATACAGTCGCAAGTTTAGAGTTCTTATAACTTTGGTAGAGTTGTGATGATCTGCAATTATATGTGCTGTTCCTTGTGTTTCGAAAGTAGGAACTTTCAAGCCGGGGAAAATGGTTGCGCTTCATAATTTATAGTTATTAAACTTTCTTACTTCACCTTATGGCGATTGAAGGGCATTGATTTAATAGTTCTAATTTATTAATTAAGTGTCATATATCGTTGGTTTGGTGATATCCTATTGGTAGCTGCCGCTGTCAACGCGTTGAAGCTAGTGACATCTGCTGGCTTCGAGAGTCTCGTCTTAACCACGGGATAGTGAGCACGCGTCCTTTTTGCATAAGTCGCTAATTAGCTCGGAAGCGCTCCATCTCGCCCTAAACCCTGCATTGAACTTACATGAAGTGTTATCTATATTACCTAGAACTAGACTGTGTTGTGATCCGCTGGCCAGCGTAGTGCACCTAGACTGAGATGTTCATCCTGCATGCGGCATCCATCTGCCTCTGCTTGGGATCGCTGTATCAAAGGTATGTGGCATGATTGATAAGTTGAACTTTATCCATTGCCTTTCGTCTCATTTGTGTATTTTTTTCTCCTTGAAATTAGCACTGCTGAATCAGCAATTATAGCCTAGATTGCTCTAATAATCTAGGTTCACGCGCGTGTGACTTTACTAGGAATTTTCAAATTCTAGAGGTTATACGCATCAGATACCTTTTTCACAAAAATATGGCTCAGTCACTCCTTCATAGCTAACACCCCACCAAACCATCACTGAAGTCGAATAATGCCCACGTTGCACTCTGTCGACTAATTGGGAAGCTTACTTAGAGCTTTGAGCATAAATACGCTCATTTTGTTTGTTAAAATGTTGCTCAATTGTAAGATTTTCTCATCCGTAAACAAAATTTTTCTGTGACCTCCCTTTGCGTACCGCTTCAGTAGTTATTTCGATTTTACTACCCTATTCTTTTTTAAATTATCAGTTAAAAAATGACCAGTGCGTCTCTTATAGGCTGCAAGTCCTAAGTCATCTTTTAACATACGCGACATGGTTCTGGGTGCTATCTTCATCTCCCGAGATAAAATCTTTTGCTTTCGGACAGGATTTCTTCGAATTCTTTCCCTTACTGCTTTGACCACCTTTTTCGTACGAACACTACGTGGACGGCCAGATCTTTTTCTGTCACAAACAGATGAGGTCCTACCTATTAATAGCCCGGTACACAAACATTTGACTAATACCAAGCGTATGGAGAGTTTTAAAAATTGCATTTGGTTCCATACCAACTTTGTGTAATGCAATCACAGCGATTCGGTTCTCTTTATCACCCCACTCCATTTTAATATCGCAAAATATTGTACAATGTATTGGCGCAAACGTTAGAAAACTCAATGAACAATCGTATAAAAATGAGAGATTCCAAATTCAAATGTAATATCTTTCTTATTTTTAATTGTAACAGATACATTTTAAATATAAAATGTAGAAATCGGTTGAATTGACCAATTTATTGTTTTTATTTTGTTTATTTGTATATGTAATCATCATTCTCAAACCAGTTCTCTAGTTCTCTAGGTATGGAAAATATTAAGAATAGTTGACACAACTGACCACACTCACTCATTTTCACAAAACATTTTCTAAACAAGAAAATCCTCTCATCACACCACTCAAGGAACCGGAACAGCTCAGATAATTAGATCGTATAAACATCAACATGTTCTAAGGGGTTTCTAATTTAATTTATTTGCTACCCCTCCCCCTGCACTCCGCCCTCGGGTCTAAGTGTCACTTAATGGCAGATTTAGTGCCGCGGTCGGCTGCCACTTGACACTTGACTCTAATGTACTGACACTTTAGTACGAAAATATACGGAAGTATGTTGTAAGATCGAGATTTTTTCGGTTGTGAGGAAGACGGCGTCAATTGCGGTGCGTCTACACGCACCTACCTACTCGTACATACATAGATACAATGAGACTATTCAATGTTAAGACAAGCAATAGCGTCGTCTTGCATGCTACTGTAATCAAATTAACAGTTTACTAAACTAAGTACAATCAAAATTTGTTGAGCGCAGTCTTTTTAGGGTTCCGTACCAAAATGGTAAAAAGGAAAACTTATGGTGCGACTCAGTCTGTCTGTCTTTCTGTCCGTCAGTCACAGCTGGATATCTCAATATCTCAAGAACTACTAATGCTATCAACTTGAATTTTGGAATAGTTTTAGATGTCGTTTGGCCAACTATTTTGCAAGTAAGAAAGATTTTTTTTTGGTTTTGCAACAGGGAAAGGGTGTCTTAAAAATTTAAAGTGGGGTTACTTGGGCATGCGGGGTATCAAATGAAAGAGCGCTGTTTGCACATTCTCAAACATTTTTTCCTTAATTTTTTAGGCCGCAAAGTTTTCGACTTTTGATGAATAATTTAAAAAAAATACCGCCCCCCTTATCTCCGAAGTTTGCATAGAGAAAAATCTGAAATTACTCTGCGATAGAAGTTTATCTAAATATATATATCGTATATATATATCGTATATATAAATGATGTAACGAGACAATAGACGACGATAGACGACATTAGAAGTTATATTGTTATAACGGCTGTAGCCGTATACAGCGCCGGGACGTCTTAACAAAGATCTCTAAGATGAACACTGCACAGTAAACTAATCGCAAGCAATTAGTTAGCTACTAAAAAAATAATTTAATAGAAGACATAACACGACCGTTTATTGTAACTGACTATAACCTTCAGGGCTGCTAAGGCTGATTTAATTATGATTTATACAATTGCCCGAACAATCTCCTCTAGTCTTCAAACCAACTGACATTTCTTACTAATTGACAACACTAATTACTACAATCTGAAGACTGTTTAAGACCTCGATCAATCACAGACCATTTAAAACCTACTCCAACTTCAATCAAGTTACAGCAATTAAACTATTCTCAAACGACAATGTCGTCTAACGGGCATATCATAACCTCTTGTATAAGTGAGCTAAATTGTGGAGGGAACAGTGATTGTAAATCGTAAGAGAGAGGAATAAACGTAATGTCTGGAGTTGACCGCGGTCACTGAGGTTTATTGCGACGTTAGTGAGGGGACTCGGTGGTGGTGGCTGTCGACTCACACCCGGGTCCTGAGAGGCTCATTAACACAAACATTAGCGAACATACTGTAAAACTCACCTTAACTGGTGAAGCTGTTTCACTGAAATAACAATAGCCGACCGAATCACATATTGTGAGTTATCAGCATCATCCCCGGCCTATAGCAGGCCACTGCTGGGTATAATGTGTGTGCAATGTGTGAATGTCTCTTAGTAATGACATTGAATATGTATGTATTCCGTTATCTATGTGTGTATTTATTTAAATTGTATGTGGATTTATAACTGGAAATAAAAGATTTCATTTCATTTCATAGGCCTCTCCTATAGCACATATTCAACTCGATTTCCGGCAACTCTCATCCAGCTGCTACCAGCCATCCTGCGAAGATCGTCGCTCCACCTAGTCTAAGGGCGTCCTATCTCACGTTAGCCAATTCACGGCCTCCAATCAAGAACTCGTCTACCCCAACGGGCATCGGTACTACGGCTAATATGGCCGGCCCATTGCCACTTCAGCTTGCTTATTCAGTGTTTTTAAGCTTACCAACTGTTTTACCAACTTTATGGAATGCAATAAAGAATTGTGAGCTTTGATTCTCTGCCGGAGAGTGGGATTATCTCGTTGCGGGTTCGATCCCTCAGAGAGACTCCAAGCATAGCCCGTTTCATAGCTCGCTGAGCGACTTGAAATTTATGAACCAGATATTATGAGTTCCTATGACAATATTATGTTCGCTTATTTTTGTATTGATTAGCGTTACAGATAGCCGTAGTAATTTAAATTATAAATTATCAAAAATGTTTATGAAGGATAAGTGAAGTTGTCATAGCGATATTTTTCTGTTTTCTGTTCCAAGCCTAAGTACTTACACATTAACATCATTTACCAAATGAATAATGCAGCAACTGTTTCAAAAGAGAAACCTTACTCTAGAAATAAGCAGATATAACTTACAACTAACTAGAAACTTGAAAAGTTTAGTTAGCTCCAATTTTTTACCGACTTCCAAAAAGGAGGAGGTTCTCCATTCGGATGCTTATTTTTTTTGTTTGAAAGGGTAAGCACTCGAGGCGTGATCGCATTGCCACCAGTCAGAATCTGATGAGAGGATACCATGAAAATCGAGGGAAACCCTGAAATTTTATAGCGATTTGGGTATTTTTTATAGTAACTACATATTTTTTATAGTAACGATATAGTGTAGGCGTGTGTGCGCAGGCGCACAGGTGCGCTCTCGCTATTATGCCAATATCGGCCTCTGAAAGCCCAACCTTTGACCAGTAAACGTAGTCAAATCTCACTTTTGCTGTTGATCAAGACAATTATCTATATATATAAATAAAAATCAATTGCCGTTCGTATGTACGCGCATCTCTTCAGAACGGGTGCACATATTTGGCTAATTCTTTTTTGGGTTGTTTATAATTGCCAGGACAAGATTAGTATGAAAGAAAATGTTTGAAAAGTTGCCGGGAAAATAGGAAAATTCGGGAACTGCATTTTCTATGGGAATTTCGCATGAATTATTAAAATTATGACAAGACAACGTTTGTCGGGTCAGATAGTTATTTATAAAACAGACTATAAACCTAGCACCCCACAGTGACCCACACACATCCCTACAGCGAGTAGTGTTGGCAGTAGTGTAGGTTTATGTGTAGATTAGCGCAAAACAGGCAGTTAGCGACAGTCGGCGGTCATTAGCGGCGCGAACTTTCGCACTTAACGCCGGCTCACGTGGCGCCGGACACCGAGAGCAATCGCTTGTTAATGCGGTCTGCTGTTCATCATGGCACACTGTTATATCTTGCTGACCAAGGAAAGTAGAGCGGGGTGTTACCAGTTCTTCTCATCAGGCTACATCAGTCTACTGCTGGGCATAGGTCTCTCCAGTTGCTCGCCATTGGTTGACGGATTTTTCAATCAAAACTGTGTCTAGCACCTGGTTTCTGGAACGAAAATTATCGATGCGTTAAAATTAAACGCAAATCATGTGATCCGATTGGCTATTGACAATTCAGTCAAGCAATCACAGCAGTTGACAATTTCGTAGCTAAATTTGAGTGTTGATTTGAAATTGTAAATGAATGTAAATAGTTCCTACTTATGTACCTACTTACGTATGTATATTATATCTTCCAATTTTCAAAAAATATTCCAGTAGGCTACCACCGTTCTAATTATAAGACATGATAATTACTTATCTGTTAAAAGTATGTTACAACATTGATTCAATTGTAGTATCGAATCATTGGCGGCGGTCAGCTACATAGATCCACGAAAAAATCAAGTCCATTTTCACCAATTTGAATAAAAGGAACACAAAAACTCCAGCCCTGTACCAATCAAGAAAGTCAATTAAGAAAATTAATAAAATCGAAAAACACCTACTTAATCCTTTTCCATTAGTACGAAAACATGGTAAAAAGTGCGTTCAGTAAGTGCGCACTAAATCTAACTGGTCAACCTATAAGTCATACTCGAAAAAACAGCTCATCTACAAAATGGAATTGGAATAAGTTCCAATTCTTCGATTCCAATTCCAGAATGAATCCATTCTGATATTTATTGGATATTCGGATTAATCTTTAATCTGCCCTCTTGTGATCCGGTTTAAAACGCGCTTATGAGTTTATTTATCAAGGGAAAGGCAACTCTATGACCTTTTTACTAAAGTTGTTTTTCAATTGTTGTTGGTTGAGTGGAGGTAGTAAAAGTGGGTAATATTTATGAGCTTTGGAAGGAAATTCTTTGTGAATGTTTGCATTTATGAAAATATGCTCGGATGGAGGGCGCGTTATACGGGACGCTTGGAATTGTGACATTAAATTGTGCAAAGTAATATTACTTTATTGTATTAAGTAAGTAATATGAATATTATTATCATTATGTTATAAAGGGTAAGGGATTTCATTCTCAATGTTGTAGAAGTAGGTGGCTAAGATTTAAGGGTACCTACCGTACTTATAGCAAATGGCTGAAAGAGAAGCAACAAACGAGAACTTATCCAAACAAGGGACAAATCAACACTAAGATCACAGAAGAGAAGATTGCTTGTGGTGACTGGTCGTGTTGCTGACCGTGGTTTTGTTTTGTTATTAGTAATTCACTCTTTATTTATTTTACTTCGATGGCACTAGTTTATCATTTATAACTCCCGAGTTACTGCTACATATATGACGCGTGTAAGTGGGTACGCCCTTTATGCCTGGAAGCATTTATTTAGGTATTAAGTTCTGTTGATGTTTTTATTTCCGCTTGAGTATAGTTTTCGTTTTTTTTTTTTTTGTATAATTATTGGCGTGTGTTAGCTGACTTATGGCAATTGTTTAAAAATGGAATGTTTTGTTTTGCGCACTGTTGTATAGATTTTTTTTTAACTAAACAGACAGCTGTGCTACTGGGGAGTTTGTTGCGTCACTTCTCCCCAAATAAAGCACTAGGAAGTGGTGAAGGGTGAGCGTTTTAAGCACTGTCTTATGTAATTTTGATGTTAGAAAATTACTGATTATCAGCGTAGTTTGTATAAATGACTTTTGATTTTGACAATACCTAATGTATTTTCGGTTAATTAGAAAAATAGATCTATTAAGTAGTACTTATAAGGTCTATTTATTCGTGCACGAAATCTCTTAAGGAGTCATTGTACTCATCATTATGAACAAATGTTACTATGGTACCAAACCTGAAATCGCGAAAAAAAAATCTGCTGTTCCTTTCATTTTGACGAGTTAGGGGAACAGCTAATATTTTTTTTTTGCGATTTCAGGTTTGGTCCCATAGTAAAAATTGTTCATAATGATGAGTACAATGACCCTTTAAGAGATTTCGTGAATTAATAGATAGGCCTTATATATTCTTAATTTATCTATCAAATGATAGAACGTGTAGGTATACCTACCTATTTCGTTTCTCAATGCGTTTTACTGTGTGTAGGTACATAAGTAATAAAATAAATAAAGTTTACCTTTCTTACCCAAATACATGCAATATACTGCCACCGTAACACCACCCTGTATAACAATGGCTTCTAACGGACGCGCACTCCGATGGCAGCGCCTAATTGTGATCACCCTGTTTTTTTTAATTATTTATTTAAATACCTTAAAACTATCCTTACATGTTAGCCTAATGCGATAGCCAAGTCACACACACAAAATTAAAATTAAAGCACAAAATACATTTCAAGTTCTTAAAGATCATTATTGTTTGTAACATAGTGTAAACAATAGTACTTTTGCGAATTCACTCCAGTGACATGTAAATATGTCAATTTCAACCTAAATATAATTGATGGTGCGTATTGCTCGAGTCAGAGGGGTTTTGGCTAGCAAGTTGGTCCTGGCTGATGGTACGACCAGCAGTGGCGGCGGCCGTCGTCTCCACACATGACGGTCGGGTACGTACAAGTGCAACCGCTGCAGCACTCTAGGGTTGTGCTCTATGCCTCGGAGCAGTTGCACAATGTACGACACTAGTACAAATTACCGTCGCACCCCGAGTTGATTGTACCCCACCATACCCAGTACGAATAGAGTGGGGTACATTAAAGGGCAAAATGGGTATACCCCATAAAGTTTCTTGTACAGGTGGCGCGTGAATTTGTTTTGGACTCGCTCCAACATCACTGAGTACTTCGCTTCATGTGGAGCCCACATGACAGCACTATTTTCCAGATGGCTCCTGACTAATGCGTCATACAGGACTCTGATGGCTGTGAAGTCTCGCGTCTGTCTCAGAACGAACCCCGAGTTTCTAAATGCCTTTTTGCAGATCGTAGTTATATGGTCGCGAAACGACAGCTCAGGAGTGAGAACAACCCCTAAGTCACGTACCTGCAAGACTCGTTGTATCGGTACTGCGTCCACTACGTACTCGTAGAGTAGAGGTGTACCTTGGATACGTTGAAGTAGAGCCTGTTCTCATGACTCCATTCCACTATCCCATCAATAACATCCTGCAAACGTCTGCAATCAGACTCCGTCCTGACCTCAAACAGCAACTTGAGGTCATCTGCAAATAACAAACAAGATTCATTTTTGACGACTTCTGGTAAGTTGTTTATCATTATTATAAATTCTAGAGGCCCCATGTTGCTGCCTTGCCTCACCCCGGACCAGGTGTGATACGGACCGGATGCGCAGCCATTGTAGTCAACATACTGCTGTCTGCCTTGCACATAGCTGGTTAAGAACTGCAGTAGATTGATGTTTTGTAAACACTTCCGAGATTTTTAAACTGTAGTTGCTTTAGAGATATTAATGGAGAACGTAAAGACATCGATGGCGGTAGGTTTGCCAACTAATCTACCGATGCCCTGTTGTAAATGATAATCGATATTTATTTCTGTAAATTGCTTCAATAAACATTTACACGTCAAAACTAAATTAATTATGTTTTAAAACTAGATGAGTTCAATGTTTCTTACCTGACTATTCTGAGAAGAAAGACCGAAATAAAGTCTCAGTCTCTTCTAAAGTCCAGATAATAGGTAAAATAGACCCAGGCAACCGCTGGCCAAACTTTGATCAGAAGCAAGTTGTTGACAAGACGAATGACAGAACTCAACCGCAATCAACTGACTTCTTATTCATAGGTAAACAAATTAAATATTTTCTCTTGAAACAGTCATTGATTAAATTATTTTTAATTGCCTACTCCAAAGCGAATCTTCTTTCGAATCACCATAAATCATTATCGCTGTTTCTATCATAAACTCTAATAACGAAGAGGAGCAAGCATTGGGACAACTCAGCCTCCTCACAAACTTCCTGCATTCAAATGTTGCAGCTAATTACCGTGTGACGTCACGTCGTACGAAGGTGTTCGCAAATTTTTTCCTCCTCTAATTAAGGGGGAGTCCGCACCGAGTGCGCTTGGCGTCGCGTAAATCATCTCGACTTATTAAAAGAATTCTCTACGAATCGAACCTCTTTAAGATTCCAACCTCCTTCTCTTAAACACAAAGAAAAATCCTCTTTAAAATTTGACAGCTAAAGCTGACATTCCAACGCCAGTGTTGCCAGGCAATCATCGCGTATGTTCCTGTATAAGATTTGCTATCGGAAAAGTAATGCTTTTTAATATAAAAGCTAAGGTTGCGACTGCGAATGATTTCCTGTGTATTAAATATTGAATGGCGAAATTTATGACGTATTTTTAGGGCGGTTGGAATAATTTGAAAATTATTTTTTTTTGTTGCCAGTGTAATAAATTTTGATTTCGATAGGCGTTGGAATGAATGCGGATTATTGAAAATTGAGAGATGAAATTGAAATGGTGCTGAACTTAATATCAAAAGATTAAAACAGTTTCGTTAAATTGGCGATAAAGTTTTATGAGCATTTTATTCAACTTCAAGTCAAAATTAAGTACTTAAGTGTTATTCGTGATTATTTCATTACTTTATTCTGTACTAGCTTCTGCCTGCAACTTCGTCCGCATGAAATTTCTTGTCTCCGCGACCCACCACGTCGCATCGCATCGCATGTGCGCGCTATGACTTCGTTATCGCTTAGCGTTTTATTTTCACTTTTTTCTTTTTGCTCGGCTCTTTAGGGCCCGAGCGTGATGTTAAATAGCCTATCGCCTTTCTCGAGAATTAGGCTACCAAATGCAAAAATAATTATTCTAATCCTACCGGCAGTTCTAGAGATTAACGCGTTCAAACAAACATAAAAAACAACCTCTCCAGCTCTATTATTAGTATAGATACAGATAGAGTTAGAAGGTATAAACTACAGCAACAACAAAACTAAAAAAACATTATACTCAATCTCTACCAATATAAAACTAAATCAAATAAAAATTATACCGCATCTTTGTGATCTCACAATCAAAACTAACAAAACATTGACATCCCTGATTCCATTGACGTTCTAACAAAATAGCGATAGTAAACAGCCGTAGGGTTGTCGCTTGGCAAATGATAACATGGTGTGGTCGGCGTTTGATTCTAGCCGAGCACCAGCTCCGTGGGCTCGGTGGCCACTCGCACCCAAATCAAAACATACAGGTAGGAATATATCAAACATCCCCTTAATGTAGGGTGACTGTGTTAGGGGTTGTTTGGCTTACATTGTTCGTATGAAGTTTTGTTATTAGATACATGTGGAATGATGAAGTGGCCTCGTGACATGGTTAGCAGTAGATGGACTAGAGTTGTGTTCTCTGTAACAGGTTTTGAAATCAAAAGTTGGTTAGTTTTTAGTAAATTTAAGAAAGTAATTAAGAACAAAAATAAACTTTACTCACTTACTGTTACTCACTTATGTATAGATGCGGTGTCATTTCCGAGGTAGGTACAGGAACATTTAAGAAAATAATCCTAAATTATAATTCAAAATCGGGACCATACTGTCCTCGCCATACTTAATCTAAGTCATAATATAAACAGTTAAATACCTTAAGCACCTCCCTTACCCTACACAGCATATTTTTAATAGGAATGTGGCTAGTCACGTATAAACTGAGCGATTAATTCCAAAATGTATACCTGTATTATATACTATCAATGTAATATGAATGCTCAATGTTGACATGTTTTTTTTCTTTTTTTTTTCATATTTCATCATATAATTTCTATATTTTTACCCTGTTTTCCATCTAGTTATATGTGCATGCTGTGGTCTCCTGTAATTGAAGGAGCACACGTAAAGGAACCTTTTTATTATTGTGATTTATATTGTAGATGTGTGTCCTATTTGTGTAAATGTGTGTAACAATAGGAAACTTATCTCCAAAGTATGTTTCAGTTGGTCATCCTACCTTCCACATTCAAACGGCCTCGTTCTAAATAAAAACATTGCTCCCAAATCGGTTCTATTTCCCCAGCATCTGTATCTGAAAACACACTATCTTTACCATCACAGATATCAAAGACTACCTTGTGATAAAGACAATAGAGTTTAATTTCAAAATTCTCAGCAGAAATATAAAGATTGCCATGTTATAGGTATGAGATTGCAAGGAGTCGTGTGTGTGGCAACATTAAGGCGAATAAAATTTAAATATGGCAACACTCGCGCGCGCTATAAAAGAAACAAAATAACATAAAGAGGTATAAAAATATATTTATATAGAAATGGTTTAGGTGTTCGGCTCACCTGGCGCGATGCTCGGAGGTTTTAATATCAAAGTATATTGTTAGGTACGGAGAGCACATGTAATTGTATGTCTTTAGGTTCTATCAGGCAGCGTAAACCAGTTTTCATGGAGTTAGGAGTGATAGAACGATATGTACTGAAAAACAATGTCACAATCATCATCTGCCGAGCCTTTTCCCAACCATGTTGGGGTCAGCTTCCAGTCTAACTGGATGCAGCTGAATACCAGTATTTTACATGGAGCGACTACCTACCTGACCTCCACAACCCAGTTACTGGGTAATATGATACCTTTTGGTAATACTGGTTGTCAGACTTTGGGGCTTCTGACGGTCTTCGTAACGACTGTCAAAGATCTACGAATGACAGCCGGGACTGCTTTCTGAGGCACGGAGAGATGGTCACCCATCCACGGACCAACTGCGGCAAGCGTAGCTTAACCTGATTGACCGACCCGTGCGGGTGTTATTACTTATCCACATGAAGTGTAGATATGAGTGCCGGCTCATGAGACGTTAATCAGCTTAGTCTCTGGAAGGGCAACGCGGCTACAGTCTCATCCAGTGGTGGTGGTGAGCTGGTGAGCGACTGACCACCTACCGGCCGTTGTTTAATACTCAATGACATAACTAAAATCCATTTGATTTATGTGAGACAGTAATCTGGGGACATCGCGCGGTAATTGCGTAACACACTTATCCTACAGTAGCAATGACTTTATATTTATTTGTATATAGAGTTAGTTAGTTAGTAATATAATTTGGTATATGGTGTAAACAGATATTAACTAAAGGAATAAAGCTGTAATAAACACTAAATAAATAAATAAAGAACACATCCCTCCATTAGTCAAACACAATTAAAAAATGTAAATCGTCCAGAGAATACACAATTTATTGGAATTTGAAACGACATCAGATCAGATACCTACCTACAACACGATTTCATCGTGAGAATGCAACATGTAAGTAGGGTACCTCCGCTAGGTACTTATAATTCTGCTCATGACAGATTCATATTATGGAAAGATGGAAAATTGTCAAAGGGTTATCACAATACTTGTGTAAGATTGGTATGCTATGTTGTGTGAGAAGGGGAACTTATCACTATGTATATATACGTATATTTAGATTTACTTTCGCTAATGTTCTCAATGAAAGTCTGACTTCTTTTGGTGAATTGAAATGATCGTTAATTGCTTGAACTAAAAATGGACCTACCTATAACTATCCGTTACTTTAGCGTTTAAAGAATCAAATATCTAACCTACCAAATGCAACACAATATGGAATAGTTTCTCTAGATACAGACTCGTCAGTTTTTGGCCAGTGTCAGTCAACTCGATATTTTTGTACCTAATATTCTTGAAACCATTATCTTAGATACTAATCAAAGATGTTATAGGTTAAAAGGTTAGTAAATGTTTACCTTAGTATACAAATACTAGTTACACTATTACTTGCTAAATGTTATAGTATGCCTAAATACAACAACAAAAAACCTGTCAAGTAATTCTATTTCACTCAATCATGAAGATATTTTTCTTCTTTTACACGCCACAATTATCAACTCAATGAAATTACACCAATATTTGAACTACCCATAACATAATGTTTGTCCAACACTGGCCACACACACATGCGAAGTAAGAAGTAAATATTTTTGCGCGTTACAAGTAACATTCGGCGTTGGTCGTATTATTCAAATGTGCACCAATAACACCATTTACGGCCGAACATAAAACTACAATCGAACCGTACGAATAAATATCAGACCTCTGTAACTTATAACCTCAGGGACCATGATGTACCGCCATCATACTAGAAGAGGCTTTGGGAACATAGAAACAATCAGTATTCAATAATATATGACGATCAAAAACTCTAAAATACAGTATAGTTACCGCCATATTTTCGACAACTTATTGTCTTCTTCACCTGCTGATATCTGGAAGTTCCTTGGTACTCTTGGTATCGGCATGTATACGTCATGAGGATTTTCCTAATAGAATTGATCTTGATGATATCAATCGTCACTTCACCACTACCTGTCATTTTGATTCCCAAGTGTTGTCCCAGGCGGTCGATTTCATTACTGGCCTTGCTAGTCCCATCATAGAACCATTTCACTTCTCTCCGGGTAATTAAAAAGATCATCCTGTCCATAAAATCCAAGGCTGTGCGCTATGACGGTATTAGTCGTAGCATGGTCGTTTGGATCCTTGATATCCTTCTCCCTTCGATTTCCCACATCATCAATTTCTCTCTTCATTCCCGACAATTCCTATCCCTGTGGCGTATGGCCTATGTCCGTCCACTCTCTAAAATTGCAAATCCCTCCCTACCCTGTCACTTTTGACCCATTTTCATTCTCACATTCCTGTCTAGAGTGCTTGAAACCTGCGTACACAAGCAGTTTACGGAGTTTATTCACCGGAACAACCTTGTTAGCTCTATTTAGTCTGAGTTCAGGCCTAGGCACAGTACAGTCACCGCTCTCCTTAAAGTGACTGGTGACGATAGAGAAGCGATGGACGATAGCAAGGTTACCGTTTTGGTATTAATTGATTTCTCTAATGCCTTAAGGGTAATCAGCCATGAGTTTCTCCTTTCTATCCTCTCACATCTTATAGTTTCATCAGAGACTCTGGAATGGTTCTCTTCTTATCTTCGGGGACGTCAGCCGTTGGTTCGCTTTGATGATAGGTAGTTGGTGTGACCTAGATGCTGGTGTTCCACAAGGCGGTATTCTTTCTCCGTTGTTATTCTCGATCTTCTTTAATCTTATGAGTCACTGTTCGTATCATCTTGATGCCGATGAACTTCAATTGTATACAGCTCAGGTAGAAGGCTTATCGAAAGCTATAGCAGATGTGAACGGAAACTTAGATGCTACCAAAAAGTGATCAGTAAACCCCTCAAAGTGTCAGGCCATTGTAAACGGAAGCTCGCGCTTGATGGGTAGGGTGACGCTTACCCCTACTTTGAAAGATCTCGGTTTGCATCTTGACTCGACACTTAGCTGGCAGCGCCAGGTCTCTAGTGTAAGTCAAAGGGACAAACTTTTGCTCGCTAAAATGAAAACTATGCTTGTGCAGACTTGGATTTTCCCTATCACCGACTATGGTGACGTGTGCTACTTTGACTTGAATTTGGTTTTGCTGAATAAGCTCGACAGATTGCTCAACAATGGTATCCGGTTCATATTTTAACCTAAGGAAATATGACCATGTGTAGAGCTACAGATCTGAGCTCAAATGGACGTCCATTCGCCAAAGAAGAATTGTGCGCGCTTTGACCACGCTTTTTGCCCTTCTCAACTCTCGCACTCTTCCTCTTATCTTGTGCCTCACTTCCAATATCTTTCTAACAATCTTCTCCTACTCTGTCCTTCTCATACTTCTAACTTTGTTCATTATTACTTTCATATTCAGTCCATTCTTCTTTGGAATGCGCTTCCTCTTGACATCAGGACGGCCACCAGTCGGTATGCATTTTAATGGATATTGCAGAGTTATTTTCAAAATAAATAGCGTAGTAATCTCAACACCTCTCTCTCTTGAATTTGTATATATAATATAGGTATACTTTATGGTAAATATGTATGTATGTGTATTAAAAGTTTATTTATGTACTTACTCGTGTACCTATTCTGTTTATAATTCATTATGATATATAACCACCCTTGGTTGACTGGTAGAGAATGCCTAAAGTATTAAGTCCGCCATAGTTTTTTTAGTGTTATAATTGTAAAACGATGCCTTGCTGTTTGAATAATGTATATTAATTAAAATAAATAATTAATACATATCGAAAATAGTAACAGAGAACGAAGCCAAGCCCTGGTGATAGCGTAGCAGAAGTGAAAGTGGTAAGTTGGTGCTGGATTGGACACCCAGAACTGGCATAAATCAGGCCACGAGCCATGTGGACCAACCTGGTCAAGATAGCACGCAAGTGGAGGATGTGGGAAGTCCAAGACCGGGTAAAATGGCGTGCAGTGGAGGAGAACTACACTCAGCATTAGGTGGATACGTGTTGAAGAAAGAGAGTGAGAGATTAAAATCTAAAATCATTTATTAAAATTAGGTTAAGAATGAGCACTTTTTAAACGTCAAAATTACATAGAGTTCCCCAAAACTATGTTTAATTTAGATTCGACAGAAAGCTGTAGACCATTATTTAAAAAATACAAATTATTAACTCTACCGTCTATGTATATTTTTGAAACTGTGTCGTTCGTCAAACGTAACCCCCAACTGTTTCCACGTTTATCTGACAACTTTCCGCGTAACAGACGTGACAATAGCCAACTCTGCTTGCACTCGGCAAAAACTGCTGCTATGGGGAAAAGCTTTTTCTGTATGGCCCCTAGATTATACAATAAAATACCACGGTCACTTAAAGCTCTACCCACAAATCTTTTTAAAAATAAGATCCGAAATTTATTAGCAGACAAGTGTTACTATAATATAAATGACTTCTTGGCGGATACCTCTTGACGTTTATTTTTTTTCTTTTTACTTATAAATTGTTATTTCCTTAAACTTTAATAATTTAGTTTGAAAAAAAAGCAGGCAAACAAATAATTTGAATGACAATATAAAAATGAATGTATGTACGTAAAAAAAAAACTATGATTACTTGCTATGTGAAAATAAAAAAATAACATTTGTACGCCTCGACAGGTAAAACATGTGCGGACATCATAATTTTTTATAAGATCTTGCATGCTTAATTTGTGTGTAAACGCATGTTATGACAAATAAATTATCTTTATCTTTATCTTTAAAACGCCCTGTTTTCACTCCTGACTTCTTAGTGTTTTAGCTGGGAAGAAGAAGTCATGTCATCCGTAGAAAGAAAATGGCAACAGCCACATCTAGACGATGATGTCGGTGGTAAAAGTTATAATAATACAAGCTATAACGCGGATTATGGTTTAGGTCGTAACCGGCGAAACAACCGGACCGAGGTTAATTCCACACCTGTACTTATTTGCCGAGCCTGATCGTCTCACCCCCAGTACGGCCAGTACCCACACGTCTCTGTATGTACGTAGGTACATGTTAATATTCAGCCACACATGCAATAAGTACAACATAATAAATACATTATCTATTTATGTAATGTATGTAACAAACTATACAACTATATGCTCCCGTTTTCCTAAAATATTTAATTAATTACGATTTTGGACAACAAAGATGGAGGAAAACTTTTCGACGCACAAGTTAAGGATGAAAATTGGACTGTTTTTGCATTTGCTTATTAGTACCTTATAAGTACACCATATTTTGGAATATTGAATTAATTTGACGTTAGATACGTCAAATTGAGGGAGGGTTCAACTAAATTATTGAGGGATTGTGGGCTAGTATAACTGGGTGATGTGTCTTACTGATCAATCGAATTTTTAAAATTACATTATTTATTGTTTTATCTTTTAATTGTAAAATATATTAGGTTGGGGAAAAAGTCTTTTCGCATTATAGTATGTATGAACTTGTAATAAAATCTCTTTGGCTATACTATTTGTATCTGGCTGGTTTTGGTAATCATTGAAAGTTTAAATTTTAAAGAACATAATTCCAAATTCAAATTAGGAAAATAAGTGATTTTCACTTGTTTTTCGTACCGTCAAGATGAGTGAATCTAATGAAGAAATTCGATACATTTTAAAATTTTACTACAAAAAAGGTAAAAATGCAACGCAAGCCGCGAAAAAAATTTGCGATGTTTATGGACCTAGTGTAGTGTCTGTGAGAGTAGCACAAATTTGGTTTAAGCGTTTTCAATCCGGAAATTTTGATGTCAAAACTGCACGTCGCTCTGGTCGCCCTATTACGGATAAAATGGATGCCATTTTTGAAAAAGTGGAGCAAGATCGGCATATCAGTAGTTACGACGTAGCTGAAGAACTGGAAATTGACCACAAAACAGTTTTGGCGCATTTGAAAAAAAATAGGTACACAAAAAAGCTCGACATTTGGGTACCTCACGAGCTCACTGAAAGAAACCTAATGAACCGTGTACTCATTTGTGATTCTTTATTACGACGTAATGAAACCGAACCATTTTTGAAGAAGCTGATAACTGGTGATGAAAAGTGGATCACGTATGACAAGAACGTGCGAAAAAGGTCGTGGTCAAAGGCCGGTCAGGCTTCACAGACTGTGGCGAAACCCGGGTTAACTCGCAACAACGTGATGCTGTGTGTGTGGTGGGATTGGTATGGCATTATTCATTATGAGCTGTTACCACCAGGCAGGACCATCGATTCTGAACTCTACTGCGAACAACTGATGAGATTAATGCAAGAAGTTGAGAGAAAGCGGCCGGAATTAATCAACTCTTTCTCATCAATTCTTTAGGCAGTGTCAGGTTAACATCACGAGAGGACTGCCAAAACCACTTGTCGCGGTATTTTGACCTGAAGTCCCAAAATTTCTATAGCAATGGGATCATGTCCCTACCTACAAGATGGCAAAAAGTTATCGAACAAAATGGTATCTACATACTTTAGTTAAATGTAAATAAACTAAATTAAAAAATGTTTTGAATTTTCTTAAAAAATGCGAAGGAACTTTTTCCCCAACCTATTATCTATAATAGCCACTGCTTTTATTTATTTAGTTGTTAAGGATAACATTAAATCATAGCTGTAGTGTTAGTTATCTTCTATCCGAATGCTAATTACGTTTATTGAAATTATTATTTTAGTGGCGGAACCTGAAGTATTTCCTTTGAATTAATACACGTAATAATGACGTTGTTATTCTCGTTGCTTGATAAAGGAAAGCTTATTCGTATAGGTTAAATCAATACTTCCTAATACATAGCAATATTATATATTTAATTTTATGGGGTTCATTTTATATATTGTGTTAACTTTTGTGTTATAATAATGATCTACTCTAATATCAATAACTTGATAATATTTGAGGACCGATCTCAATTCCGATATAGCATTCTAACGGAGTAATTATAATAGATTTCTAGTACTTCTGCCTTTTCTTGCTACGCTTTTATAAGTTATTATCGTATTGATGAAACAGAATAAATTTTAAGCAGTGGCACAGATTAATACAGATGGGACACTCCGCAGTTTAGGTATGAAGCTACAAGTACGCGGCGGGCCTATCTCACTGGGCCAATTCAATAGGACTGTCGTGGTCAGAAGGTATAAGAGTTACGCGTTAGAAAGAGAGGCAACTTGTAGGTGAATATAACTGTAGGTAATAAGCGTTGTGCGACCTGAATTGCACTTTATATTGTCGTAGCTAGAGTCGCTTTTTATTTAAGTGATATTGCGGAGTGTCCCATCTGATTTAATCTGTGGCAGTGTGCTTGTTATTGAACGAAAAGAAAAAATAGTCTATTGTTTGCAAGCAGACATAGTCAACAGTCAATAATACTAAGTTGTCTAGCATGTACCTGACATTGGTTATTTACATTTATTTTTCAGGTATGTTTTTTATTTTATAGAAAACTTAAGTCAATCGCGAATGTTGATGCACAAACTGCAGTTTGTCCGTCGTTTTATAGGGTTCCGTAACTCAAAAGAAAAAGAACGGAACCCTTATAGGATAACTCATGTGTCTGTATGTCTGTATGTCCTTCTGTCACAGCCAATTTGCTCCAAATCTAATGGACCGATTAAGTTGAAAGGTACACGTATAAATTTCTGTGAGCCAAACACGCTGTACCGTGTTACATAACAAATGAAAGGACTTACTGTGAGGGTGTCAAGTATATTCTTCTTATAATTTTAAAATAAATTAATAATAAAAATAATAAAAAACCGATAAGAAAAAAACACAAAAATATAGACATATGTCATAAACATACAATGCGAGGAAAATCACTGATGTGAATAGATGCTGACCAGAGCAGCTGTACGTTGCGCACGTCTACTACCCCCGGACTCGTCGCTCAGCTCCGCCTCGCCGCCGTCGGAACTCGGATCACCAGTCACACGGGCGGCTGCAGCCGCGTTGAGCTCGAGCGACGAGTACTTCTCTCCACCGACGTCGCCACCACCTGCACGTCGGCCGGGAAGAGGCCGGCCACCGAACGGCATGGGATCTAGGGGCCAACCGGCCCCGAGCCAGGTCCCCGCTGCCGGTGGTTGTGTGCAGCGCATGAAATGGACTCAGCAAATGAATGAGAACGTCATGCGCGCATATTACGGGGCAACAGAGGGGGGAACTAACCTCACTGCGTACCGCGATAGGATGCTGTCTCTGTTTCAGGCGCTTCAACCAGCCATCAACGTCTCGGCCCAACGACTCTCGGATCAGGTGTGGGTTATCCAACGGAATCAAAGATTGGACGACGCCGCGCTTGATAGGCTGCGCTCAGAGGTACTGAGCAACCGTATCGTCCCTGTCCCATCACAGACCGCGGTGCAACCTCTAAACATAATCCAACCGCGGTCTTATGTTAATGATGAGGAGGGGGGCGATGAGGTTGTTACGGTAAGTAGCCAGTGTAACGACCAATTGAGGAGCGCGCTGGAGGATGCGATTCGGGAGTTTAGAACTGCCCCCGTCCAACTTAGACCTCGTTTACCTCGCTTGCCTATGCACAGAACGAATAGGGCGTTGGTGTGTGCCTTGGATTCGCTGCTTGTTTCTTATTTTGAAAGCAGCGAAGATCTCGTAGATACGCACTCGATCTTGTATTGCGCGGCTATTGCGGCGTGTCGTGTAGCCAATGTCACATTTTCAAATTGTGACATAGCTACACGACCAAAACCCGCCGTTCCAGCCTGGCAGTGCAGGATCGAGCGGCGTATCGAGGGGACCAGGGTGCTCATCGGCAAACTATACTGCTTCAGGGAGGGCAATACTCGCCCTAGAGTGATGCGCTTTGTGAGGCGGGCGTTCTCGGGGACTGGAATCAGCCCTCAAGAATATATGTCCCATGTCACAGAGCGCATTGACTTCCTGAAGCAGAAGGTCTGTGCATGAGCAAGCCGTATCCGTAGGTATAAGCGTCGGGTTGAACGATATACAAAGAATCGCATATTCCAGCGTGATCAAAGGTGGGTGTATAGAGCATGGGAGCGACCTGAGCAAAATGTGGCGGACGTATGCCGCCCGGATGATGATGTTACTAGCACATTCTGGCGCAACATCTGGTCGGTGCCCGTCTGCCATAATGAGGCTGAATGGATGCGCGATGTTGAGCGCGTGTGTGACGCCATACCGCAGATGGAGGAAGTAATTATTACTTCCTCCATCTGCGGTATGGCGTCACACACGCTATGTAGCCAGTGCAGCCCGTCCGATACCGAACTGGAAATGGCCGGGACCGGACGGACTGCACAATTTTTGGCTTAAATGGCTGCAAAGTTCACACGCGTGCTTAGCATCGCAATTCCAGTCGGCCTTAGAGTCTGGGTCGCTGCCACAGCTCTTTGCAACAGGAGTTACCCACCTGCTCCATAAGTCAGGTGATGCCACGGAACCCAAAAATTATAGGCCGATCACTTGTTTGCCGACGGTCTATAAACTTCTTACATCCATTTTGAGAGTGAAAATTAATTCTCATTTAGAAAAGAATTCTATCATGTCTGCCTCTCAAAATGGATGTAGGAATGGGTCCCGCGGCACCAAGGAGCTACTCAGCATTGACATGGCCATAAGCCAACAGGTCCGTCGATCCCGAAAGCATTTGTCGACATGTTGGATAGACTATAAGAAGGCCTATGATTCGGTGCCCCATACATGGCTCTTGAGGGTGTTAGAGTTGTACAAAATTGATACAACTCTGAGCACCTTCCTAACGACATGTATGGGGCGGTGAAGGACGATCCTTCGCTATCCAGGATGTCGACAAATTCGGGGGAGCGACGAACCTATTAGGATTAAGCGGGGAATATTCCAGGGCGACAGTCTGAGTCCACTGTGGTTTTGTTTAGCCTTGAACCCTCTTAGCACTCTGCTGGAGGGTACAGGGCTGGGCTGTCCTTTGCGGAGAGGGGGTCAGGTAATATCCCACCTGCTTTATATGGATGATTTGAAACTGTTTGCCACCAACAAATTGCAACTGCAGGAGTCACTAAAAGTAACTAAAACTTTTAGTGATTCCATCAGGATGGAATTTGGTGTAGATAAATGTGCAGTCATGCATGTAAGGCGGGGCGCGATTGTGGAATCTGAGGGACTACAACTCTCAGAATCTATAAATCTGAGATCACTCTCCGCAACTGATACCTACAAATACCTGGGTATGTCAGAGGGGTTAGGCATTAACGGGGCTGACATGAAACAATCGTTGCAGGAGCGCTTCTTCGGTCGCCTGAAAAAGGTACTTAATAGTTCTTTGTCAGGCGGCAACAAGGTGCGCGCCTTTAACGGTTGGGTCATGCCGGTCCTGATGTACTCCTTTGGCATACTAAAGTGGACCCGGACGGAACTAGATACCCTGGATAGGAGAGTCCGGTCACTGCTGACTGCAAACCGGATGCATCACCCACGTTCGTCTGTCATGAGGCTGTACATCCCGCGGAAGTGTGGGGGTCGAGGTTTTTTAAATGCTAAGACCCTCCACAACCGCGAGGTGTGCAGACTCAGAGAATATTTTCTCAAGGCTAACGTGGGTATGCACCGAGATGTGGTTGCAGTGGACAAGGGACTCACCCCGTTATCCTTGGCTAAAGAGAACTGGCGCAAACCTGTGGTGCTTAGTACCAACGACCGCAAGGAAGTATGGCAAAGCAAGGAGCTTCACGGACGCTTTTTCCGGGCCCTTCATGGGCCCGACGTAGATTTCTTAGCGTCCGTGGCCTGGCTACGCTTCGGTGACCTCTTTGGGAAAACCGAAGGTTCAGTCTGTGCGATTATGGATGAAGTTATGCTAACGAATAACTACCGGAATAATAATAATAATGAAAGACGGGACGATCGACATATGTCGGGCATGCCATTGTCCCGGTGAGTCTATCAGACATATTACTTCTGGGTGTTCTCGTTTAGCTAACGGCGAGTATTTGCACAGGCATAACCAAGTGGCCAGGATTATCCATCAGCAACTTGCTCTGAAATACGGCCTTGTGGACTCTGAGGTACCGTATTACAGGTATGTGCCCGACCCAGTTCTCGAGAATGACCATGTCACGTTATACTGGGATCGATCTATTATCACTGACAGGACTATTGTAGCCAATAAGCCTGATATAGTGGTAATAGAACGATCAGTGCGCCGCACAATGATAATCGATGTCACTATCCCGCATGACGAGAACCTCGTGAAGGCTGAGAAGGAGAAACAATTGAAGTATCTCGACTTAGCCCACGAGGTTGTCGCTATGTGGAATGTGGACTCGGCAATCATTGTGCCGATAGTCGTTACAGTCAATGGCCTTATCGCTAAGAGCCTCGACCAACATCTCAAGAGGCTCTCGTTGGGTGGCTGGGTGAAGGGCTTGATTCAGAAGGCAGTCCTCCTTGATACGGCGCGTATTGTGAGGAGGTTCCTGTCTCTGGGGTCCTAACCACCGGTAGCTTGGACCCTGTTCCCCATGCCGGTGGATTTCTATTTTTTATATTTTTAAAAGTTTTTTTTTTTTAATTCTCATATTTAAAAATATAACTTATATGTAAAAAAAATGAATAAAGGAGATAATAATAATAACCCGGGACATTTCACACAAGGTCATTTGATCCCAAACTAAGCAGAGCTTGTACTATAGAAACCAGATAACTGATATACTACATACACTACTTTTTTTTTTTGTAAATACATACTTATATAGATAATTACACCCAGACTCAGGACAAACAGACATGTTCATGCACACAAATGTTTGTCCTGGGTGGGAATCGAACCCACGACCAGCGACATGATAGGTGGTATCTTAACCAACCACGCCAGCTGGCCTGCCAAAAATTGTTTTAAAGTTATTTAAGAAAATAGACGAAAATTGACCATCCCAACCTTATCTCCGAAACTACTGAGCCTAATATTTTGAAAAAATACAGAAAATAGTTCTATACCTATAGATTACAGGAAAACCTATAAGAAGTCAATGGTCTCAAAAAACATGATATGTCTCTCAATATTGTAGTACAAACTTACATTTGCAGTTGGAATGTATGGGAGAACATGTTTTTATACTACAATGTTGTTTGTGCTTGGGATAAATTCATCCCAACTACGGAACCCTTCATTGTGCGTGGTCCGACACGCACTTGACCGGTTTTTTATTAGACATCACGTTTCTCGGTATTGATCGTTGGGTGTGAACCTACCGAACTACCTACATTAGAAAGCTTAAATGTTCCATAAGAGCCAGGAGTACTTACAAACTAATAACTAAGTATTCAGCTCTTAAGTAAGTGTAGTAACAAAATAGACAAACAATGAGTGTGGGCAATAAATTAACTGTAACTTAATGCCAGTTAATGCTCGCCCAACTTAACTACGGAACTTGTAAGTTTTTGCAACTACTGAAGGAGGCTTCCCTAACTTATCAAAATTAATTTTGTGATGATTATTTATCACATCTGCAAGATATAACAACCAACTGATTTCCTTAGTTTTTACTTCCGTAGTTTAGGTAGGTAGGTAGGGTAAATTGAATTAATATTTAATAATTTTCTCATTGTTCAAGAGTATTAAATAAATAAAAATAAAATAAATGCCAGCAGGTACATGGTTTAATTGAAATCTACGCTTTAAGTTTGAGTGTATGACGAGTTGCGCACGCGCACTGCAGCCCTTCATGTCGGCGGGTCAGATCAAACTCAGCGCAAACGTTCTTATAGCATACTTACAACCGGTTTCTGGAACAAAAATGATCGATGTGGCAATATTAAGCGACCGACTGAAGTCATCCGATTGGCTGTAGATAATTCAGTCAATCAATCACAGCAGTGTACGAGCGCTGGAAAATTTGTTAGCTAATTTTTGTCTTGATATTCGTTCCAGAAGCTGGCGTTATGCAGGTTACCTTATTCTAATTTTTTTGAGTGTCATCTGCCTATAGCCTTTCCTCAACTGTGTTGGAGTCGGCTTCCAGACTAACCGGATGCAACTGAATACCAGTATTTTACATGGAGTGACTGCCTATCTGACCTCTACAACCCAGTTACTGGATTTTTTTTATTTTTTTATTTAAGATGGGTTTGCTCTTGACTCTAGGTCGGAGGCGACAGAGACAGAGTCGACGATGGAGTGAGCTTACCCAGAAGAAGCCTGTTCACTCTCACTTTGAAGAGATTAGGGTTGTACGCGCTCGGAAACACAGACGCAGGTTGCGAGTTCCACTCTTTTGCTGTGCGCATTGTAAAAGACATTTGGAAGCGCTTAGTGCGAATTGGTGGAATAGCAACTAGGTAGGGATGGTAACTGGCAGTGCGTCTAGATGTCCGATGGTAGAAGGGGGCCAGCGGAATTAGGAATTTAAATTCAAATATTTTATTTCGGCTCAAAAATCCATATAATGTTAGAATATAACTTGGCACAATGTTAGTATTAAATTAAATTAAATTAATAATAATAAACAACTACTGAGCCATTGAACCGTGCGTTCAATGGCTCAGTAGTTTATCAGGGTAGGTGTGTCTGAACACTTACCCAACTTCGTTTAAGAGACAGTTCCACCGGTCTGAAAACACATTCAGGATGCAATAGGAGGAGGAGCGCAAGCGCGCCATCATGGAAGCGCATAGCTTCCGCATGATCGCCACGAACCCGTCGACGCCCGCTTCCGCGAACATCCCTGACGCGCTACGAGTACATCGCCACGGCAACCCCAACAGCACTGAATGCGTTATTGTACTGTACACGCAGGTCGCTGTATGCCCGCTGGGTATACTTGGTCCACAGGCTGCACGTAATGGCTGCATAACACGATACCCCCTGGTAAGACTGGTTGTCAGACTTTCGGGCTTCTGACGACCCGTAACGACTGTCAAAGATCCACGAATGACAGCCGGGACTAACGGCATAACGTGCTTTCCGAGGCACGGGGCTGTTCGGTATATAAAGTTTCACCCATCCACGGACCGACCGAGGCAAGCGTAGCTTATCCTGATCGATCGAACCGTGCGGCTGCTATTACTTCATTGAAATTGTCTTTCCTTTCAAAATATCATGCTCAAGTAAAACCTTTAACAAGTACTTCAAACTTGTCCAACTGTGCACTAAAGACGAACAATATTGATATGTAATCAATAAGGCTGAGCCGTGCTGTCGTCGAGGTAAGCACAGAGGGAGGCATTCCTACGTAAGCTCAGTAACCGTTAGGCTCTAGGACGGGGTACTTTTGTGAACGACTTATTGATATGAAACTACTTAGTTTAAGTTAAGATAGTTCTTGTAAGTACTTATACAGGGTGTCCCAGAAATCGACTGGCATACTGTAGCTATGGTCTAGCCCTCTTAAAATAGATAACAAAACATATGCCTGTTCCGCAAAATCTTATACATTTTTTTTTTCGTCACCACTGTTTAAAATTTATGAACAAATAAAAATTGAGGAAAAAATCAAGTGATATATAGAATAATGAATTTATGTTGAATTTAAGTTTTTATGGAGAATCATAGGTACGAGTAATTACGGATAGAGTAACTATTAGAGATAATATTTTGATGGAAAATGTAATTAATAAAAAAAAAATATTTACACATGAGAGTCAAAAGGATGACGCATGGCGGTTATTTAGATTTTTTTTTTTTGACTACTTATCTAGTATAACTCGAAAACTATAAGATTTTGCGGAACATTATGTTTTGTTATTTTGGGAGGGACTGACCAAAGTTATCACCACCGTATGTCGGTCGATTTCTGGGACACCCTGTATGAGTTATTTTGTAAGTAGTTGAAGGTCGTATGTTCTTGTTAGTTAGTGTGTAGTTAACTGTATTTAATCAATATTCCTATAGGTAGGTAGGTATTCTTGATTTATCACACATTCAAGCTGCTGTGGTGGTAGGTGTATGGGCGACAACACATCCACGATACGACGGCGCATCGTGGCATTGAAGCCGGTAATGTTCTATCCCAAGTTGACGAGATAAAAGAACGATGGAAGGTTTATCTCGAAAAGCTAATGAACTAAGAGAATAAATGAAATGGTGTGCTAAGGGTTAGAACCCAGATGTTATACCAGTAGAAGTATGGAAGTGTTTAAAAGAAGATGGATGTATGTGGCTGACTTTATTCTTCAATAAGTTGTTGCATGAAGAAGCGATCCCACCAGAATGGTGCAATAGATCGCTAGTGCCCATCTTCAAGAATAAAGGTGATGTACAGGACTGCAACAACCATCGAGGGATAAAGCTTATGATAGTATGAAGGTATGGGAGAAAATAATACAGAAAAGATTGCGAGAGGAGAGTGAGATTACCCCTAACCAGTTTTTTTTTTGGGTTTATGCCAGGTCGAGGAACAATGGACGCCAATTTTGCACTCCGCCAATTGTGCGAGACGTACAGACGTGAACACAAGAACTTGCACATGGTGTTCATTGATCTGAAGAAAGCGTATGATAGGGTACCACGGGATGTCTTGTGGTGGACCTTGAAAAAGAAAGGTTTGCCCGGGAAGTATGTATACGTAGAGTTAATTCGTACGATATACAGTCAATCTTGTACCTACGCCCGGTCGGCTGCTGGCAACACCGATGAAATTAGTGTGGATATACAGGAAGAGGCTCCCTGGTGCATGCTATTTGCCGACGACATCATTCTTGTCGGTGAAAATGGACCTGAGATCCAAAGCAGATTGGAGACATGGCAACGGAAACTGGAGAATGTCGGCTTGAAAATCAGCAGCAACATGTTCTGCGATTTCAGCGGTCTCTCCAGTTCTGGAGCCATAGCCCTTGATGGTCCCCTTGTGCAAAGCCATGGCGAAGTAGACCGCACTGTCAAGCACAGAATTAACACTGGATGTATGAAATGGCGACAGGTCAGGGAAACAATCTGCGACTCCCGCATTCGACTCAATTCGACACGTATGTATGTAATATTATTAGAACTGCAAAATATTCACATTTATTAGGGCTTCCTAACACATATACAAAATATCATAGATGTAATATGTGTTGTAGATGTATGTTTGTCCACGCTTATCTCCAAAACGGATCTATCTATCTTATCTTAATCGGATCGTGACCATTCTTATGTCACATACATTTACTCCAACTTAGGGCACAGTGAAAGTTTAATCAAAATCGGTTTAGTAGTTTTCAAGATAATGGACTAATACGTGTAAGTGTGATGGCCTTTTTTTTTTTTTGTGGATGGGAAATTATCAAATAACTTCTCCCGCTCTGGGTGGAGCGGGAGGGCGTGTCAGACTTCTACTGTCTAAAACCCACCCGTGTTCCTTCAGTTGCCTGTGCCAGGGCCGCGGTAACTTTCGAACAACCCGCAACCCTGGCGGGCTTCGGCCCTAGCGGACCCCTTCAGCTAGTGCTGACATCTCTTTGAGGCGCGCGTGGAACACAACGCGCCGTCGACCCGAGCCTGGTCCTTACCGGACGGCGAGCTACCCGTTGCTCGCCATCCGCAAGCCCGCGCCTACGGTGGCCGAGAATCGGCTATCGATTCCCGACGCCCAGGGCGTCTCCTGCGGCGACTAGGGGCGTGAGGGCGCAAAGATTGCCTCTCCCTCACGCGTTCAGCCTCCTCCTTCGCGAGCATTACAGCTTCGCAGAAGGAGGTGACGGCTTCCCATGCACTCTCGCTCCGTACCATGGCCTGTACCAGGGCCGGACGCGAGAGATCGCCGCCGCCGATCGCCTCCGCGAGGACGCGGCGGTGCTCTGCCCAAGCCGGGCAGACCTCCACCGTATGCTCCACCGTGTCCTCCGGGCGATCCACACACTGGTAACACCCGGGCGTTTCCTCCCGCCTTATCCGGAACAGGTGTAGGGTCATACCTACTTTATTTATTTATATTATAAACTTACACAACACATCACATTTATATACAAACATAATCATAATATTTATTTACATCTATTTATATTAATCAAACAATCGGGTGATGTCGGTGTAGTAGCATATAGTAAATATGGACTCGCGCATGAGCTACGTCATTGTGACGTAGCCACCAAGGACTAGCTAGGTGGGAGTTCGCGGTGTCGAACCTCGAACGTTCCTTCACCTTGCCGCGACCTTCAGTCGGAACTAATTAGCGCGACGCTCACCCGCGCATGATCTTGTGACATCTTATTGTTTATTTATTGTTTCTTTGAATAGTCCAAAGTAAACTAACTGTTACCGGTCATTGTGCCGTAACTATTGTGATTGTGACTGTGTGTGCCTATCAAACTTGTGACCGTTCTCCTTCTGACTGTTTTCTGTGTTGTGTGTGTGCCCTACCACAATATAACTGTGAGTACCTAAGCAGATTGACTTTTATTATTACTCTGTCTACACACCCACCAAACACACTATACAGGAACCTCCCGAAGCAACCGTGTCCGGTGAGGACCTGCGTCAGGCGGAAGGTGAGGGTGCCATGACGCCTCTCCAACCACTCCTCAAAGAGGGAACTTATCGCCGCAATAGTGGCGTGCCAAGTGTGATGGCCTGGCTTATTGATACGAGCAGCGGGTGTGGTGTCAAAGGGAAAACATCTCAAAAAAACAAGGTTCTCAGTAAGTGAAACAGGATGACCTAGCTTTTAACATTTATTGAGTACGGATGCTACTACATGATACTTTCTGAAGGTCTGATGATGACCAGGTAGGTAAGTGCTTATCGGTTCTCAGTAAAGGAAATAGGATGACCTAGCTTTTAACATTTATTGAGTACGGATGCTACTACATGATACTTTCTGAAGGTCTGATGATGACCAGGTAAGTGCTTATCGGTTCTCAGTAAAGGAAATAGGATGACCTAGCTTTCAACATTTATCTAATTGAGCACGGATGCTACTACATGATACTTTCTGAAGGTCTGATGATGACCAAGTAAGTGCTTATTGGTCCTCAGTAATGCTAATAAACCTAGCTTTCAACGTGTAAGTGTGACGGCGTGGCTTGTTGATACGAGCTACGGGTGTGGTGTCAAAGGGAAAACATCTCAAAACCTTGGTCAAATTCTAGTGCAATATTTATAACAAAACTATTAACTACTTATTACAAACAAATATTGCAGTTTTTACTAAAAACTAAAAATTACGAAATAAAAAATATAATTTAAAAAATTAAATCGACTTCAAAAAGAAATAAACTCAAAATTATGAAATAATTTTAATTTTGGAAGTCGGTGGGCAAAAAAATTAAAATACAGAACCCAAGACACCGACTTCCGAAATTTAAATTATTTCATAATTTTGAGTTTATTTCTTTTTGAAGTCGATTTAATTTTTTAAATTATTTTTTATTTCGTAATTTTTAGTTTTTAGTAAAGACTGCAATATTTGTTTGTAATAAGTAGTTAATAGTTTTGTTATCCAAGGTTTATTATTTTTATCGTTTACCATTTACACCTAAGACAAGTTGTAAAGACTAGTTATCAATAAAAAATAGTTATTAAACATGTCTGTCACACTCACAACGTGGCACGATGCCACTTCGTACCTAGCGTGTGTATGTATGTTGGCCCCACGGCAGGTGTGTCACTAGATTATTACAAACACGATTTACGTACTTTCTGTTGATCTACCATTTACATATAATGCTGGCTGTGGTAGCTATGGTATGTAATAAAAATAGGGTTAACTTTTTTGTGTTCCATGTCCCATATCGAAATATCAGGAAGAGCAGAAGAAGTATCAGCAACGAAATAATTCGAAGTTTTCTGTCCAATGTGAGAGAGTTGTTAAGTCATTTTCTAAAAGGGTTGAAGTGAAATGATTGCTATCTTATTAAAATCTGTCATTCCCATGCCACAGTAACTTACAATAACAGAAAACATAATCAAATATGCTACAAATGTATAATCCCCATTTATCTTACATCGCCCCCAATAGATACCTATTATCCTAATCAAATACCCTTTAATATCGCCGCCATGGCAAACATTACACACTGTTTACAAACAGTTACCCTTTCAGGCGCCATTGCTGTCACCGCCGCCGCCCGCACGGCACGCGTGGTACGCGGCGCACGCACGCGACCGCCACGCGCCCGGCGCACGCAACGCGTGGCGTGAACCAAGTAATACTTGTAATTATGTTAGAGGATTACACGCATGATTGATGTTGGCGTGTTAACGAATTTATTAGTTGTTATCGAATAACTCTGTTGATATGGGAATTAGGGAACATTAACCTGCTACCGGTTCCGGGAACAGGAGCTCGATAGTACGCCACGTCGATATACCCACGAGGTGTATAGTGTTGTGCTTTCATACAAATACAAATAATAGCAAACTCTTTCGTTCTTTCTAACAGGTGCAAAGGAAGACGCAACGAAGGCGTATAGAACTACCCACAGACTGCACGTCACTGTCGGATATGTTAGGTAGATGCCATCCTGCCATCAACCATGCTGATGGCACCTACGTCTTAACGAATGCAACCCAACCACCAAATGTACTAAATGTATTGACCATTGTCCATAAAAAGAAAAGAAGCAATGTCATAATCATAATCCGTGTTACTACACGGAACTGATAGTGTTGACAAGCCTGATTTACACGGTGCGATTTAACAAGTTGAATCACCAACAAAAGATGCACCGTGCAACTTAGAAGATGCAAGTCCGTAGTTGCTTCAATTTATGCCACAGAAAAGAAGTTGAAAAAAAGACAGAAAGAAAATATTTTATTTGGGACACGCACAGGAAATACAAACAGTAAAAGGGGAGTATACAAAACTAACAAGATTAACATTAAAAAAAAAATATACAAAATTAACAAATTAAAAAAGACTGGTGTGAGGCCAAAAAGGCTTGTATCTCAACATAAAGCTGCGATATTTAAAAAAATAACGCAACGTTCGTATTCTGATAGGGCTCAGTTGCATCTCGTAAATGGCTTTATTTTAATAACATCCCAACAAAAATCACAATAACACATCAAAGTCATCCAATAACCCAAAGATAAACTGTTTACTTTTATCACAAAAACATTAGCAAAGGAATCAAACTATTCAGATTGAAACATCAAGTCCCCGGGCGATGACAATGCCGCTGACGGTCACATCCGGGTCTGTTCGCCGACACCGACAAAGATGGCGACACTTCAAGAACTTCGGCCTTTTACAATTGTACATATCCGAACGTATATTTGCGCTGACCGTTAGTTTCATGCATTCTGAATGTGGATGAGGCGAGTTTTATATTGGGAATTAATGAAGTTTGTATTTGAATAGTGCTTAACTTCTGCTTATACAACAGTGCGTTAAGTTCTAGTGATGTGTTTAATTTTGTAAATAATGAAGTATCTACTAGATAAAAGGTAGGTAAAGGCACATTGTTAAACACTGGCCAATGAGTTCATAACTTTTGTACCACCATTATGCCCTTGTCACGTCATCAATAGCTTACAATAATTGTCTTAAAATTTTTCACTTAGTTTTGTACTGGCCAGTACAAACCCACCGAGAAACAATAGGTACACGTCAGCTTTCTTTCAAATGATCCAATTAGCATATGAGCAATTACAGAAGGCCTACTTATAAAAAAAAAATGAAATACTGTGTCCCAAATACCGGCCATGTCCATACAATTGTTCGGCGTATCGTTCTATTGATATTCAATTCGGAATCGCGCGGAGAAAGATCGCCCCGGGACAGCGGCCAATTGAATTTGAAAACATAACATCGAACGCGCCCTCCCCGCCTGCCCCCTGCCTGCGTGCCACCCTCCAACGGAGATGCCAACGTGGATGCACCATGGAGTAGGGAAGTTTGAGGATAAAGTGACGGACTACACAAATACATCATTGACAAGCATAGACAATTTACTGTACTGTCCCATACTATCTTCACCCAGACTATTCGACCGTTTGGAATAAAAGGGTTCCAACTAACAATTAAAAAAAAAGATGTTTTAAAATAAAAAGGTTTCCTGTGACCATAACTTCGTTCTCCAGACCTTTGAAACCATCCATCCACCGGCTCTTTTATGAATTAGCAGCATAAAAAAGTTTTATATAAGTTATAAGTTTTTACAAATTAAATATTAACAAATTATCTGTAAAATGAAATACTCAAAAAGTCATATAAAAAAAATTAATTTGCCTCATGAAACATCCTCTCCTGTTATAAGCAGATGGAACCGTCTTATTCCAAATGGTCGTATTATTATCACGAAAAAAAAAATGTAACTTAGTATTTCTATACATGCTTTAGCTTATGGCCTACCTTAGCTTGCTCCTTAGAAGAAAAAAAAGTCGTAACGATAATGCATTTTTCACTATTCAAACATTCATTTAATAAATCTATTGTTGATTAAACTATCCCCCGTCCTTCACAATCATGGACACCATTGCCACCATGTGCCCAGCGCGGCCATTTCCCTGCCCATAGACAACAGTTTTATTGTTTTAATATTTATTTATCAGACGGCGTTTTTGCGTTATGCTCGCGTAGCTGCGTAGCGTGAGTGCCGGAATATCGCTCTATGACGTAGCAAATGGCAATGCGAGATGGATTTAAGGCAATGGGATTTTGAAGATGTGACCACTGATTTTTCATAACTGCTTTATAAATGCAAAAATGATTTTGTTTGGTACCTACCTCAAAAAATAGCTACTTTATTTTCTTGTTATTCGAAACGAAATTATCAAATAGATTTTACCATCTTTGGCATGGTTCGTTCCGGGAAAAACATATACCTATGTAAGTTTTTTGTAGACTTTATCAGGTTTTAAAAGTAAGTGATTCTTTTATCTTTGTAGGTAATCGGTAAACGTTGCCCGTGGGGAAAAAACAAAAATACATAATTCACAAAATGTTTCAACTAAAGTTGTCGTCTCATCCACACTATGCTATCGCAGTCAGGTGAACAAAGGTCCGGCTTGATACGTCAGCGCGATTTAGAATAGCCACCCTCGTTTTATCGTAAACTCCACCACGTTACTCTCTACATATCACCACTGGAAAAACAACCTTACCTCAACGCAAGAAGAGTTGAGATAAAGGCACGAATAACTTTGACATGTATATGACGTTTTTATCAAAAGGGTTCTTTCGATTATGAGCTTTATGGAGTTCTGTTAAGAGTGTTATTAAGTGCAGATATAAGGTTGTGGTAGTGATGTCCCCGCGTCCGGTAGTTCGGATTCAATTCAATATGACAGGCGTTTGATCGCGTCGTTTGGCGGATATTACTCAAACAATGTTCAAGTGCTTTTAATACAAAATGCTATTGGTTATTTGACGCTTTGTATATTTTTCTGGCCGACTTTTCTTGGAGTTTTCTTTAATGTCTTTCCCTTTTAATAACATTCGACGTGCTTTACACATACATACATACAATTGTGCCATTAATTGTCTGCAGTAAAGATAAAGATGATTTATTTGTCAAACCATGTGTTTACATACAATAGGCATGCAGGATGTTCATTTATTATTTAGGGCTTACAAACATATTTTGCCTAACGACGCGTACAAATACATGTTTTACAAATAGATTCACTTACTAAAATACAACAGATTGGCCTTCATCTTAATTAAATGTCATAAAAAGTCAAAATTAATAAAAAAAATACAAAACCTTAAATAAATAAAATCGTTTTTCAGTTCACAAAAATGTCATAAAATCGAATTTAAAAATAGAATCATAAAATCGAATTTGTTCACAAAATGTCATCAAATTAGAATTAATAAAATACCTAAAACATTGTCAGAAGATGCCATAAAATCGAAATTAATAAACATATAAAATGTTATGAAAATCAGAATTAATAATATAAAACAATGTCATAAAATCGAAATTAATAAAATAAAACAATGTCAAAAAAATGTTATAAAATTGAATTCGTTTACAAAATGTTTTTTTAAACAAAATAATGTCAAAAAAATCTAAAATAGAATAGTAAAATAATTAATAGGATGTCATACAATTGAAACAAAATAAAGAAAACTAATATGTCGAATGTCATGTTCATTACAGTCATAAAATGCCATGTAGGTACAGTCAAGGTCTAGAAGTCCACTTACACCGCAATGACCATTATCGCCTGCGCTATACGGGCTGCCAAAGTTGCCAATGTGTAGTATGGTCATACGTTCTTATAGAAGAAGGTCATAAGTACAACTAATATTGCTTTGCCATAGTTTTGTGAGATTGCTAGTCGACTTCTGACTGTTACTGTACATCGAAATTACTAACAGAAAACAATGCTATATAATTTTATCATTCATGAAATCGCTTTTATCCTAATAACACAAAAAATCTCGCATCTTTTTTGAAACAGATTGGTCGGCAAAGCTTTATACGATTGCGGTATTTTATTGTAAATTTTTGATGCCATACAAAAAACACTATTTCCCATTAAGGCAGTTTTTGATGTAGATATGCAAGCAAAGTTGGCTATTGTCACGTCTGTTACGGGGGAAGGTGTCAGCTAGTCGTGGAAACAGGTCAGGATTATGTTTGACAAATGTCACAGTCTCCACATGATAAATACCCCAGTAGCAGCCCAGGATACTAGAGTGGCCGCTTGATGATAAATACCCCAGTAGCAGCCCAGGATACTAGAGTGGCCGCTTGATGATAAATACCCCAGTAGCAGCCCAGGATACTAGAGTGGCCGCTTGATGATAAATACCCCAGTAGCAGCCCAGGATACTAGAGTGGCCGCTTGATGACAAATACCCCAGTAGCAGCCCAGGATACTAGAGTGGCCGCTTGATGACAAATACCCCAGTAGCAGCCCAGGATACTAGAGTGGCCGCTTGATGATAAATACCCCAGTAGCAGCCCAGGATACTAGAGTGGCCGCTTGATGATAAATACCCCAGTAGCAGCCCAGGATACTAGAGTGGCCGGTTGATGATAAATACCCCAGTAGCAGCCCAGGATACTAGAGTGGCCGCTTGATGATAAATACCCCAGTAGCAGCCCAGGATACTAGAGTGGCCGCTTGATGATAAATACCCCAGTAGCAGCCCAGGATACTAGAGTGGCCGCTTGATGATAAATACCCCAGTAGCAGCCCAGGATACTAGAGTGGCCGCTTGATGATAAATACCCCAGTAGCAGCCCAGGATACTAGAGTGGCCGCTTGATGATAAATACCCCAGTAGCAGCCCAGGATACTAGAGTGGCCGCTTGATGATAAATACCCCAGTAGCAGCCCAGGATACTAGAGTGGCCGCTTGATGATAAATACCCCAGTAGCAGCCCAGGATACTAGAGTGGCCGCTTGATGATAAATACCCCAGTAGCAGCCCAGGATACTAGAGTGGCCGCTTGATGATAAATACCCCAGTAGCAGCCCAGGATACTAGAGTGGCCGCTTGATGATAAATACCCCAGTAGCAGCCCAGGATACTAGAGTGGCCGGTTGATGATAAATACCCCAGTAGCAGCCCAGAGCTATGTCTAAGAGTGAGTCAAGTGGTAGATAAAATTATTGAAATGAAGGAAAATCTGTGAATGAATGCTGGAAAGAGACGGCGGATTGTATATGGAGAGTAGCACAAGATGTGTTTGGAGAATCGAAAGGGAAAGGTATGATAGAAAAGGATACATGGTGGGGGAATGAAGAAGTGCAAAACATGCTTAAAAAAAACAGAAAGTTGCGTTCAAATAATGGCCGGGTGTAGAAAACGGGAATGTAGGTTTGAAAGAAGATATGAAGAGAATTTATAAAGAATGGAAGAGAAAAGCAAAAAGGCGGTAGCAGTTTTCAGGGCTAAGGCGTAGGAGAAGTTGCATGACTCACTGGATAGCAACAGAGACCAGAAGGAGCTATACCGGATTACAAAAGCAAGAGAAAGGAGAATGAGAGATATAACTCACATTAAGTGTATAAAAGATGAAGCCGGTAAGGTTCTGTCCCAAGATGACGAGATAAAAGAACGATGGAAGGTTTATTTTGAAAAGCTAATGAACGAAGATAATGAATGGAATAGTGTGCTCAAAGAGGTACAAGCAACTATGGTTTCGCTGGGGGAAATTAGCATGGACGAAGTAAGAAAGGCAGTTCAAAGTATGAAAAAAGGAAAGGCCATGGGCCCAGATGACATACCAGTAGAAGTATGGACGTGTTTAAAAGAAGATGGATGTATGTGGCTGACTTTATTCTTCAATAAGTTGTTGCATGAAGAAGCGATCCCACAAGAATGGTGCAATAGTTCGCTAGTGCCCATCTTCAAGAATGAAGGTGACGTACAGGACTGCAACAACTATCGAGGGATAAAGCTTATGATAGTATGAAGGTATGGGAGAAAATAATACAGAAAAGATTGCGAGAGGAGAGTGAGATTACCCCAAACCAGTTTGGGTTTATGCCAGGTCGAGGAACAGTGGACGCCACTTTTGCACTCCGCCAATTGTGCGAGAAGTACAGACGTGCACACAAGAACTTGCACATGGTGTTCATTAACCTGGAGAAAGCGTAGGATAGGATACCTCTGGATGTCTTGTGTTGGGCCTTGAAAGAGAAAGGTTTCCCCGGGACTTCCCGGGCAGATAATAGCACGAATTAACTTTGGTTACTTTCCTCTAGTAGTAGTAGTAAGTAGTAGTATCTAGAAGAGGAAGCCTGAAAGTAACACCGGCGATTGAAAAGTTATGTGGAAATTAATTGTCATTGTATGGGCATGTGATGCGGCGGAATGAGGAAAATGTGGTCAAGAAAGTTTTAAGTTCTTTTTTTTTTAGATGGGTTTGCTCTTGATTCTAGCCTAGGTCAGACGTGACAGAGACAAAGTCGACGATGGAGTGAGCTTACCCAGAAGAAGCCTGTTCACTCTCACATTGAAAGGATTAGGGTTGTATGCGTTCGGAAACATAGACGCAAGTAGAGACTTCCACTATTTTGCTGTGCGCAGTTTGATTGTGGATGGATATATAAGTACTTACCTATGATTAGGGGAAGATTAAAAAAAACGATGGATGGACTGTGTGAAAGACTACCGAGATGACGACTAATAGAGAAGTAGGTATGGAAGAAAATCTTGTTGCGCCGAGCCCAAATAAATTGGAATAAGGGCAGGAGAATGATGAATATTAGGCCGAAAAAAAAATCCATTTTCAGTCGGACTGTACATAAAACATCACAGGCACTGCAGGCAGGATTGGCGGTGATTGTCCGTTTAGATTATAGTAATGTATGTAAAAGTTCATAGGTACCACCATACGGTCAGTTCAGACCAAGCAGAAATATACTCGCGGAATTTGCTGGCTCCATTGAAAATAGCACCGTATTAGAATATTATTGTAATAACAAATGGGTCTCTCGAGGGATACGAATATGTAGCAAAAAACAACGACAACTGTTATGGCTCCAGAGACAAAAACCAACGTGCGAAAACAGAAATAAATTTAAGATTTACTCAAGGAGGTTTAAGAAAATTATTAAACTTACACAAAAAGCTCAGAATAACAACTTAATAAATAACTCAAAAAACAAATCCAAAACGGCCTGGCAAATTATTAATAATAACAAAATTTTAAGAGAACCCATTTCTCAAATAAAAAATGGAGATGGAGTAATATCAAACCCTAATTTAATAGCTGAGTCTTTTAATAACTTTTTCATTGAACAAACCTCTGGCATATCTAAACATACGTTACGCGATACCATTAACATAAATATAAACCCACATACGATATTTATAGCCCCAGTTATACACCAAGATGTAATACGTATAATTAAAAACTTAAAAAATAAAAAGAGCTCTGGCCTCGATGGCATTTCAACAACAGTTATCAAATTTGTTGCACATTGCATAGCTGAGCCCCTTGCTCACATTATTAATGTAAGCATACAGTCTGTTTCAGTTCCTGAAAGTCTCAAAAGCGTAATAGTTATACCAGTATATAAAAAAAATGATAAAGATGAAATGGTAAATTATAGGCCAATTGCTCTTATTTCTATATTCTCAAAGATCATAGAGAAAATCATCTATGAATCTCTTGACAGCTTCCTAACTAAATACCACATACTATGTGATGAACAAAAGGGATTCAGGAAAAACAAAAATATAAACATGGCCATCTTTGATTTTCTCCATGAAGCCTAAAGTAGATTCCAAAATACCGGTATGTGCAATATATGCCGATATGTCGAAAGCTTTTGACTGCGTGGACCACGATATTCTCTTAACCAAACTTGATGCGTACGGTATTCGTGGCAATGCTCTAAATTTAATAAAATCTTACCTCAAAGGCCGTAGACAATGTACAGAAATTTCAAGCCTGTGTTTAAAATCTAAGAAGGAACTAAAATCTTTATCGTCATTTAAAGAAATAAAATATGGAGTCCCACAGGGAAGCGTCCTCGGACCTTTACTTTTCCTATTATATATTAATGACCTGCCACGTCATATATCTAATCCAATGGTTTTATTTGCAGACGACAGTACTTCAATTGTTTCATGTATCAATAAAGACTCATACGTAAATGACATCAATAACTCAATCAGCTGTTTAATAAAATGGCTTAACAATAATAACTTAGTTATAAATCTGCAAAAAACTAAAACTATGCATTACACCAACGAATATCTACAGGTGACATGGATATCAACTTCAATGGCCAAACTATCGATAAAGTGAATAGCACAAAATTTTTAGGTATCTTAATTGATAGCCAGTTAACATGGAAGCCGCAAGCAGAAGATATATGTAAACGTTTAAGCACAGCCGCGTTTATGTTATACAACCTATCCAAAAAAGTAAATCTGCCAACAACATTAGTGGCCTACCATGGTCTCGTAATTTCTATCTTAAGGTTCGGTGTAATATTTTGGGGTTACTGTAGTGAACGAGAAAGCATTTTTAAAGCTCAAAAGCGCTGTTTGAGAGCTATATTTGGCCTCAAAGTTACTGACAGTTGTGTACCCATATTTAAGTCTCAGAAATGATTAACTTTCCCATGCCTCTATATCCTCGAATTAGCAATATTCGTTATAACAAACCGTAATTTATTTGCAACATTAACAGAAACTAGAAAACGAAGTACATCATTAAGATCACAATATCAGAACCTACTATGCACAAGCACATTTAAAACTAGCTTATTAAAAAAAAGTGTGATCTGTATGGCTCCTGTTATCTTTAATAAAATTCCTGAACACATGAAAACCTTGCCATTGATGAAATTTAAAAAATGTTTTACAGAATTACTTGTAGACAAATGTTATTATTCTGTTCAGGATTTCCTAAATGATACATTATAACTACTTATTTGCCTTATTCAACTTAGTTGTATAATAAGTATTGTATTTGCATGCCAACAAGGCAGAATGCACACGGTTCTTTATTATGTTATTTTCGATCCTATTTGTATGTAGGTACCTGCATTCTTAGCAAATAAAGTCCTATTCTATTCTATTCTATTCTATTCTAATAGAATATCGACACAGTCGAGCTGACTGACAATTTAGTTAGGCTATGGTAATATACGGTCCTTTTTTTAACGGACTAGTAAATTCTGCAAGGATTTTTCGCTTGGTCTCTGAACTGACCCAGAATTGCATTTTCTAATTCCTACAACACCGTATTTACTACATAGAGCGCCATCTCTGCTTCAATAGCCGAACTAGTTAAAAGTGGTTACTACTCTGTTGATATAGATGGCAGCACACACATATTAATTTGAAACTAACAAGATTAAATATTTCATAATATAAAAAAGTATAATATGTTCATGAATTTAATTTTGAAAGTGTTTAATTATCCACTTGTTGCATAATTTCTATCGCAGCTCATTGACCGATAATTAAAAAACACGAATAAACTGACAGTTGTTGTCATTTGTTTGGAGTTTGTCTTTGTCAATTCTGTCATTGAATCCGGCGGCGGGCAAGTGACCGGTCGTAAACAACGTGGATATTATTAGTTTTTGTTTGAATAAATATCACTAAAACATATCCAATATGAAAGGTGACAAAAACGTTGACATCCAGGCACTGAAAGACATCGCCAACAAGTTGAGGATCGACAGTATCGTTGCTACAAACGCTTCCAAATCGGGGTGAGTGGATAACCTTATTACATTCGCCGCTTGATTGAAGGTCCAATGAAGGTTATTTTGCCGATTTCTTGTCCACTAGAATCGTACAGCGTGTATTTCTACTATTTTTCTACAATCCGAACATTATAATAAACAAAATCAACAAGGTCAGTCGACGGTTTGACTTGTACTTTTTTTTCAATATTTTTTTCTTGTATTTTCGATGAATTATACGGTTTATCGTAGACTGCCGGCCGGCATCATAATCCATTGGGTTCATAGGTCACTTACATAACAATTCCTTGCCACTTTCGTTACGTTTGTCGGCGGCGGTCGCATAACTTTCCGTTATAGGTTAGAACGCGACCACGTGATAGGTGAAGCCGTTGCTATCACGCCATGGCTCTGATGGCTCCAAGGTCATCGCCCTTTAGATTATGTCACTATCAGAAATCGAGTGTTTTATTGTATTGGATTACATTATGCATGGTAAGTAAATGCTAATAAGGATTTGTTTACCAATTTATCTACTACCTATACAACGTGCCGCCACAATGGCGACATTAATTCAACACACGGCTAGTGGCCAGAAATCATAAAAAATATAATAAGATAAAATAATTCGTAAATGGAAAAATAAATTCAATCAAACTAATTAAAATAATAACCAAAATTAGGATCACTCTATGCAAAAGACTCATTCATGAAGCTATTGTTCTATGCCAGCTGGTAAACAAAGGCCGTTGACCAACACCTTTTTTTAGGGTTCCATATCTCAAAAGGAAAAAACGGAGTCGTTATAGGATCACTTGTGTGTCTGTCCGTCCGTCTGTCATTGCCAATTTGCTCCGAATCTAATGGACCGATTAGGTTGAAATTTGATACACATATGGATTTCTGTGACCCAAACACGAATGTGTAACGTAATTTTGGGGGGCAAATAAGAAAATTGAAAAAAAAGTTTTGCAAACTTTACCTTGTGACATATCAGATGAAAGGGCTTACTGTGAGGGTCTCAAATATATATATATTTTTTAATAATTTTATGTTTTAAAGTTATTTGCGAAAATTGACCACCCTATCACTGAGCCTAAAATTTAAAAATAAAAATGTATTTTTTATTTTTAAATTTTAGGCTTAAAAATAAAAAATACAGAAAATGATTCTATACCTATAGATTACAGGAAAACTTACAAGTAGTCTATGGTCATAAAATAACATGGTAAATGTCTCAATATTGTTCATACAAACTTACATTTGAGTTGGAATGTATGGGAGAACATGTTTTTCAACTACAATGACCCAGCTGGTAATTGTAACTTCATGAATGAATTTTTTGCACAGTGGTCCCAATTTCTACAAACCTCCAGAAAAATGAATTGAGTGGCGTGACCTTTTTCTCGTTCGTTTTAATTTGGGCTACAGGTTGCTCCAAGATGCTATTTTAGAAAATTGTAAATAAATAATAACATTTAATTAAATTAAAATATCTTTATAAAACGAAAACGCGGAACCGTATACATGTGTCAAATTAATGTCGTCATTGCAGCGGCACGTTGTATACAACTTTTTTCAAGTATTTTTTTTAATTGAAACAATGGCCTTCGTATTAACTTTTTAATTCTAATTCTAGTGTTTTGTAACATCCTGCAAACTAATTACAAATGTTAAGTGCAAATGCAGTTTATCCACATTTATAGTCACTACACAATAATAAGAATGCTGTGTGCATTCAATTAAGTTGAATACAAGCATTACAATTTGCAATAAGAGAACTCAGTGAGTTCTTATCAGATAAGATTTTACAATTTATTTAGCATTTCAATGAATAAACAAGATTAAACCAACAAAGTTAATAATCAATTAAATTGTAGTCATGCCTACTTTTAAATGTGTAGATTGCATCGGCTTTCCATTTAGTGTATGTGTGTGTCATGGTTGTTGAGAAGTTTAATAGATTTGCCAAATCATGACTAGTCATGAATCATCATCATATTGCTGAAAGTTACAACTAATATTGAATAATAAATTTAGAATAAGTACTTTCTGTGAAATTAGTTACCTACTCAATTAATTAAAATAATTTTATTTTAGTATTTAACTTTCAGCTTTCCATAATAACATTAAAAAGGCGAAAGTAACTCTGTCTGTCTGTTACCTTTTCACACCTTACGCGCTAGACGGATTGCGAAGTTTAGCTCACAGGTAGACCTGTCCTGGTAGTACATATGTGGTATAATTTAAGACCTGCACGCGGGTAAAGCCGCGTGCAGAAGTTAGTAGTCTAAGAACCATGAAAAAATACATGAACACATTGATATTATCTGGTAGAGAATGCTTACTAGTACCTAGAGTCTGCCTTGCATAACACTTTCCTGCTTGTTTCCATACAATTATTAAGTTAATATTAACTCGGTTATCTATAAGATTTAATAACTTAGTTATGTAACACCGAGGGTCAACTGATAGCAGACGCCAGCTGTCAAGGTGCTCCGTAATGTCAAATTAAGGTTACTGACGGTCATCATTGATAGGTTTAACAACATCCTGTAAAAATATATGAGCACAAGCAGGTGATATTATTACTTCAATAATTCTGTATTCCTTGCCCTATTTTTTAACGGAATTAAATAATATTATTATTTACATAATTTGTAGCATGCCTATTGTATTACTGAAGGAAAAGTGATGTATGAGTAAAGTCTGGATGAACTCTAATTAATTTCTTGTATATATTGTTCAATTGGTCATGCTTGGCTAACTGACATTGTAGGCAACTTCTGTTGATTCTCTAGGCTACTTAAACTCGAGATTATATAATTTCAGTCTGTACATGAGTCTGCGCTGCCTGTCTTGAATCTCAAACTCATTAAAAAATAGACTAGTAGTACCTAGTACCTAAGTATTTTCAGATCATACCTATTATGCTAACGTAATGCCCGTTTTCACTAAAACTACGACGGCGACATTAAATGAATACATAATACACTAAAACGCGCTTTTGGATCTTCAACTTTCGACGGTGAGCCGAAAGTTGAAAATCCAATCTATAAGCGCGGTTTTATTTAGGCATTCAGTTATGTGTCGGCTATTGTTAGTGCATGAATACCATGCGAACCGCTTCCTTGACATTACACGCCAATAGTGAGTGACAAGGCATTAATTGTAACACTATTTAGTCATAGGATGTTCTTACACGCTGCAGCACTAAAACTCCAAGCTACACAAAATCTGCATGTCATAGATGAGTGTATAGTTTGAGTGCCACATGAATCTGTTTGTCGTACCCACGCCGGTGCCATGTCGGCCGTGGGCAGTAGCATTCACACACTTGTTTACTTTATCTATTACTTAGACATACCCAGTTAGAATGTACTCTATTAATTAGCTAGGTGATTCGCTGTACTTTGCGTACCTACTTCTAATAATAAGTACTTATTTCTTAGAATTTGTCTCAACTATTAAATAATATTGTTAGGTAATAATAATATTGTAATAGTAAATTTACCTAGCCTTCCCAACTATGTTGGGGTCGGCTTCCAGTCTAACCGGATGCAGCTGAATACCAGTATTTTACATGGAGCGACTGCTCAGCCCAGTTACTGGGTAACACGAAAATTGGACGTAGTTATGCTATAACGTTCCAATCCACAAGGTGGTCAAAATTGAGTTTTTGAGCCCAAGCTAGGTATTTTGACAAGTATATAATGAAATAATGTTTATTTATTTAGTTGAAGTGATACATACTACTTAGTTGTACTCGCTACCAAAAAAAAGCGTACCACAAAATTAAAAAAACGCGATTTACTCAGTTCGACCTGCGTGTGGATTGGAACGTTATAGCATAACTACGTCCAATTGTTAAATTTTTAATTAACATATTTAAAATAAAAACATAATGTAATGTCAACGTAGGTCCAAAATATTACATCAGTATCAAAATAATTATTACATTACATATTTTCAGTTAATTTATAAAAGAGCATATCAGTTTAAAATGATTCCATAATAAAATCATTTACTCATAATATGCTTTACTAGCTAAATAAGATTTTAATTTCCTTAGAGCAAATCATAATTTCGAGCTTAATGGTATAAGCATCGATGGTTCAGTGGTAGAATGCTCGCCTGCCACGCGGGCGGCCCGGGTTCGATTCCCGGTCGATGCAATATCTTTTTGTGTAAGTATCACAACTTTTTTTTATTACAGGTAACTTTTTAACACAGAGAGTATTTTTTCTATGTTACATGCACTGGGAATAAGTTTATTTTTTAAGTATCTTAAGTTTTATTATTACAGTTAATAATTTAAATTGCTACTATACTTATAGATTTGTATTATTAGGTTCTTGAGAATATTAGTAGGTAAATAAATACAGAAAAATGTACTTGCATTGTATGTTTACCTTTAAGGTCACAGTACACTGTATTAACTCCTGCTAGTACGACTATGATGAGAAAAAGCGGAGCCTTCTAATACAGGCGTTGTTTGCTTAAAGGGAGGCTCCTGCTTTGAATGTAATATAAGTTCCTATTTGTCATAATAAACTATTTTGTATTTGTATTTTAAAGAATTCAAGTTGATTGAGATTTATTCTGATAATACTTAATCTTATCATTGTTGTATTGATATAAAACGTAGCTCATGCTACCTAGACCCGACTATACATTCGCGTACATAGTTACAATTTAAAACAAGTTTTTGTGCCTTTTTAAAAAGTCTCGGTCTACATCACACGGTTATGGCTACAAGGTTTTGCACATAAAAAAACAGCTATTTCGCCAATATTAAAGAAGTCATTAATTATTATTACGTAACAAATGAAATCCAAGGTGAATGACCGACAAACAACGCCAAGGCGGAATCAACATAATACAATATTATTAATAACGTTACGATTACAAATGGTACAATATTGAATAGTGTTATTTAAACTATAATTCGACCTAGTTATGTATATCCATATTTTGCTACTTAGTAAATAGTTAATTGTCTTTAAATTACACTGAAATGTAAAATTAACAAGTGGACCTTATTTTGTTTTGAGTAGTATATGTATAATATACATGAATCGCATGTGTTACAATTTCCTAGAGTGAGGTTCTAAAGTTGACGCGTGTGCCTTTAACAACACCTGTCTTGTTACAGCCACCCGACATCATGCGCGTCCATGGCAGAGATCATGTCCGTGCTGTTCTTCCACACGATGCGCTACAAGATCTCCGCGCCCCGCGACGCCTCGGCCGACCGGTTCATTCTGTCCAAGGTAAATACTTTACTTGAAACAGTACGGGTACTTAAAACCTTGTCATATTACACAAAGGAAATGGCGACATCATACAATACACATTAATTGACAAGCAACGTGACAAAGTCTAAAAGTAATGAAACTGTACCTAAGGTGCACTCTGGTGCAAACAAAGGATGGTTATGTTTCTAGTAGAGGTGGTCATTGAATCAATAAACCGTTTTTTTTAGCGACTTTTCATTCGTCAACGAAGTAACTGTTAATCATCATTGAAAAAACAGGTTGAAAATATTAGCTTTTAATTTACGTCAACGCACAAGACGCATTTGTTCGCAATTGTCATTATTTTACTCAGTTCCAAAAAAACCAGTTGAAAATATAAACTGTTAATTTACGTCAACGGCTCAACGAATTATTTCACTATATTATCATTAGAACTTAAAACGGGATATTTACCATGTATATTAATTGATTTGAGTTTCCGATATTTCGGCACTGTTGCAAGTGCCATGATCACGGATAAACTGAAGTTATTGCGGGTGGATGTTTACGAGCAGACAAAACGGTCTACCCTCTTTCTTGTTCGTTTAGTGCGATTGACACCGCTACCATTGTCACTTGTTACACTCACAACTCGATTCTGTTCTCGACACACAAAACTCACTGTGTCCGCTCGCGAACTTTTTTCGGTACTCTTGCGGTCTTTACACAATTGGACCACTGGATTCCAGGCTCTCGACAATTGAAACCCATCCTCACGGTTGAAGTTCTTATATTTAGTAATCTCAATCGCTTCTCTCACCAGTCTAGGTATGTAGTGACTTTCTGTCGAGATGACCTGAGGGTTATGTAACTCAATCCAGTGGTTCGATCCGGATTCTATAAGATGTTGAGCTCCTTTTAATATCCCGTTTTAAGTTCTAATGATAATGTCAGTGACCATGTCGGTTTAAAAACTTATATTTCACTATAATTTTATTCATGTCTGAGAATAATGTGAAACGAATACTTCCGAACGATACCGATTGAACACTCAATTAACAGCTTTTTTAAACTGTTAACCATTGATGATTAACAGTTAAATTACATTAACCAAAAAACCGTCAATGACCCATCCCTAGTTTCTAGATTTATCCTACCTGGACAAAACAAAGCGGTTTCTTGATCATTTTATGTTATAAAATGCACCATTCCATTAAAGATATCGCGATGTCTCCATTAAATTGGAGCTGTGTCATTTTGCGCTAAAGTGTCGTATTGCAGTGAGACGTACCAGGCTTTAATTTGAAACTTCTTTCATTTTGATCAAGAGGCCTAGTGTAATGTATATGTTATGTCCTTGATGCAAGTTTCAATTTCTAATAATGACTTATACAAACTGCACTTGATTCGAAACCTTGTTCAAACACTGTGTACTAATGTTTAACAGAGATACAAACTTTACTCATATGGAAGTATGACCGGAATAAAGTCTTTGGAAACTTTAACTTTTTTTGTTTTTCAACTATTACATGCTGACGTCTTTACTCCATAGCTGGCCTTCTTCTACCATCCTTCATTGTATATCTCTCTTCTCTTTTACACGTACATACTTATTGATGTATTCAGGATTACATCCTACACTTTTATGTAAATTAACATTATTTCAGTACTTTATAGAAATATTTGAGTTGCAGCAGAAATTGAACTGAATGTCTCATTACTAAAGTAACTTTCACCCTGACAGGGTCACGCCGCCCCCATCCTATACGCGGCCTGGGCTGAGGCCGGCCTCTTCCCCGTGGAGGATCTGAAGAACCTTCGCAAGCTGGACTCCGACCTGGAGGGCCACCCCACTCCTCGCCTGAACTTCGTGGATGTGGGCACCGGCTCCCTAGGTCAGGGGCTCGCTGTGGCTGCCGGCATGGCCTATGTTGGCAAATACTTCGACCAGGCACCTTACAGGTGAGGTTTGGGATGTGGTGGATTATCAATAAATAGCTCATATTTACAAGAATTTAAAGAAGGAATTTTTGAGATAAGACAACAGGACGAGTGTTAAAACTACACTATGCAACAAGTAAAAAAGTTATTTTGCAATAAGATGGAGTTCGACGCTTATAACTGAAACGCAGTGTTCGTTTCCTCCAAATCGAGGTCACGCTTTCACAATAATTATCTAACAAAATCTCAGTAAATAAGAACTGCAAAGGCATTACCTTGGAAATGATTTGTATTAATCAAACAGTTAAGGCTCATCTAAGCTGAAATGGTGCACCCCAGTACTTAAATTAGTATACAAACATACAGTATGGTAAATGAGGTAGTGCGGCGCGGCATTTCAGCTCAGACCAGCTCTACTACAGTAGTCTGATGTACATACAAGTGATATTTTACATCAGAACACATTTCAATCTCCATCCTGCGACATTGGTAAGCAAGTGTCAGACAGTAATGTCATTAAATATATATCCTGCTTATTTCTCTGGATGTAACAATGTTCCCACATTCCAGGGTGTACTGCCTGGTGGGAGACGGCGAGGCGGCCGAGGGCAGCATCTGGGAGTCGCTGCACTTCGCGAGCCACTACAAGCTAGACAACCTGGTCGTCATCTTCGACGTCAACCGGCTGGGCCAGTCCGAACCTACCTCGCTGCAGCATCAGGTATGTGAAAGGAGATAACGGAAGTTTTTCGTTTTTATTTTCCACTAATTCAACACATAGGTAAAGTAGGCTAGTTACTAAAAAAACAGGTATGTTTTGGAGAAATGGTGTTTTGATACGCTTTCCTGTGTAATTAATTATTGAGTATGAACTCACAAACGCATAATTGAGATAGAATAGAAGAATGGTTTCGCTTTTCTTTTTTGCTTTATTGTGTAATGTCCTAGTTGCATTAAGTGTTTGATAGTGCTCAATTAAAAGCCTTAGAGAACGATCAGCACTTCGACTAGATTAGCTGTACATTTGAATATGCCATAAGTCGCGCGGTACCAGTGTCAACAAGCAACACTGTTGAAATACTTTGATAAATTCAGGCCTCTATGCTGAAGGTTGTTTTCGACGTAGTTTGACAACAACAATTATCTGTTTCTTGTTTTATGTGGATGCAGGAGACAACTGTTTGCTGCAGTTTAGTACAAAATAAATCTCTACTTTTTTTAACACTCGCCTCGCTGTGTCGGTTCGTTCTAAAGCGCAGGGCACACTGGGAACGAAGTTAAGTTCGATTAGCTTCGCTCATGTAGCTACCGCTTGTTTGCATGCTTCGATTTACACCGCGAACTATAAAACCGAAGTATGAAAAGACGCGGTAGCCACAAGAGCGAAGCTAAACTAATTTAACTTCGGTGGTCTGCGTGTTGGTTGTGTTGTGCCAGATTATACCGAGTGCACCCGATTAGATAACATTGTGTTTAGTGGCCATGCATGTTACTAAACACAATGTTGATTCACAACATTTACTTACTCGGTTCTAAATAACGCTAAAACCCGGCTACTGAAAAATCACGCTCTAAAAAGTAAGAGAAATCAGAAAATATTGACAATCAAGACGCTTCCAACGATAGGTACCTCATTTGTCAAATTATGATAAGGAGTTTAGAAGTTATGAGGGAACAGATGACAGCACATACATACATACATACCGGTCAAAATCATAATCCTCCTTTTTGCTTCGCCGTAATCGGGTAAAAAAGGCAATGTGTCAAGACGTCTAACTAAACAACAGCACTGTCGAATAGACAAAATCCGATTAGGTACATCTAGACAGCAGTTATAAATTGCCACGCCAAGTTTGCAATACGACGATGTGTGTTGGAGGTATACTAACGAGCTTAAAAGTGAACTCGCCTATTTTGACTCACATTTTTATCTATTTATCTTAGGTTTAAAGTAACTAACATTAATATCAATGAAATAATAACTAACAAGCTAATAATTGTAAATCTTAACTATTACTGGCCTATCCTAACAAGTAGCTCCAGTATGCATCGACTAATTAACACCCTTTATAACCATTTTAAATGGAATATAAGTACTAACCATAAACTAACGTATGTTATGTGAAGCACTCGCTACATTGTGGAATGATGTACTGTTTGTAGTACATTGTCTGTGCTCGTGCAACAGTAACTGTGTGTCGTACTCACGCGGCCGCCGTCGGTCGATGTGGGCAGTAGCATACAGACAAGTTAAAAAAAAAATGTTAGTTCCTTTTTTAAAAGGCATATTATGTACACCTCTTTTTTAACAAACTAGCCGTTGATCGATGTGGGCAGTAGCATACAGTCAAGTTTAAAAAAAAACGTTAGTTCTATTTCTAAAAGGCATATTATGTACACCTCTTTTTTAACAAACTAGCCATTGATCGATGTGGGCAGTAGCATACAGTCAGGTTTTAAAAAAATGTTAGTTCTATTTCTAAAAGGCATATTATGTACACCTCTTTTTTAACAAACTAGCCGTTGATCGATGTGGGCAGTAGCATACAGTCAAGTTTAAAAAAAAAGTTAGTTCTATTTCTAAAAGGCATATTATGTACACCTCTTTTTTAACAAACTAGCGATTGATCGATGTGGGCAGTAGCATACAGTCAGGTTTTAAAAAAAATGTTAGTTCTATTTCTATAAGGCATATTATGTACACCTCTTTTTTAACAAACTAGCCGTTGGTCGATGTGGGCAGTAGCATACAGACAAGTTTAAAAAAAAAAAATGTTAGTTCCATTTTTAAAAGGCATATTATGTACACCTCTTTTTTAACAAACTAGCCATTGGTCGCTGTGAGCAGTAGCATACAGACAAGTTTAAAAAAAGAATATTGTTTCCATTTCTAAAAGGCATATTATGTACCTCTTTTTAAACAAACTAGCGATTGATCGATGTGGGCAGTAGCATGCAGTCAGGTTTTAAAAAAAATGTTAGTTCTATTTCTATAAGGCATTTTATGTACACCTCTTTTTTAACAAACTAGCCGTTGGTCGATGTGGGCAGTAGCATACAGACAAGTTTAAAAAAAAAAATGTTAGTTCCATTTTTAAAAGGCATATTATGTACACCTCTTTTTTAACAAACTAGCCATTGGTCGCTGTGAGCAGTAGCATACAGACAAGTTTAAAAAAAGAATATTGTTTCCATTTCTAAAAGGCATATTATGTACCTCTTTTTAAACAAACTAGCCGTTGGTCGATGTGGGCAGTAGCATACAGACAAGTTTATAAAAAAATGTTAGTTCCATTTTTAAAAGGCATATTATGTACACCTCTTTTTTAACAAACTAGCCATTGGTCGCTGTGAGCAGTAGCATACAGACAAGTTTTAAAAAAGAATATTGTTTCCATTTCTAAAAGGCATATTATGTACCTCTTTTTAAACAAACTAGCCGTTGGTCGATGTGGGCAGTAGCATACAGACAAGTTTATAAAAAAATGTTAGTTCCATTTTTAAAATGCATATTATGTACACCTCTTTTTTAACAAACTAGCCATTGGTCGATGTGGGTAGTAGCATACAGTCAAGTTTATAAAAAAATGTTAGTTCCATTTTTAAAAGGCATATTATGTACACCTCTTTTTTAACAAACTAGCCATTGGTCGATGTGGGCAGTAGCATACAGACAAGTTTATAAAAAAATGTTAGTTCCAATTTTAAAAGGCATATTATGTACACCTCTTTTTTTAACAAACTAGCCATTGGTCGCTGTGAGCAGTAGCATACAGACAAGTTTAAAAAAAGAATATTGTTTCCATTTCTAAAAGGCATATTATGTACCTCTTTTTAAACAAACTAGCCGTTGGTCGATGTGGGCAGTAGCATACAGACAAGTTTATAAAAAAATGTTAGTTCCATTTTTAAAATGCATATTATGTACACCTCTTTTTTAACAAACTAGCCATTGGTCGATGTGGGCAGTAGCATACAGACAAGTTTAAAAAAAATGTTAGTTCCATTTCTAATAGGAAAATTATGTACACCTCTTTTTTAACAAACTAATAATTACATATTATATTATGAGAGCGGCCGTGGCCCAGTGGTTACGGCTTCGACTTACGAGTTGCAGGTCATGGGTTCGAACCCAGGCAGGCGCTTTGAGTAAGTAATTTCACATGCTCTCAAAGCGGTGAAGGAAAACATCGTGTGGAAACCGGCATGTCCTAGAACCGAAAATGCGAAGACGTGATCTACTAACCAGCACTGGGCCCGCGTGGTAGTCTACAGCCCACTCCCTCTCGAAGAGAGGAGACCTGTGTCCCAACAGTGGGAACATTATACGCTGATTATGCTATATGAGGGTAGACAAAAGTTATTACAGAACGCCATGTGTTTGGCACCACTCGCTCCATGTAAAAGTTATAGAACGCCATGTGTTTGGCACCACTCGCTCCATGTAAAAGTTATAGAACGCCATGTGTTTGGCACCACTCGCTCCATGTAAAAGTTATAGAACGCCATGTGTTTGCCACCACTCGCTCCATGTAAAACACTGGTATTCAGCTGCATCCGATTACACTAGAAGCCGACCCCAACATAATAGGGAAAATGCGTTTTCGCCTTAAATAATTGGATATTCATTTAGAAATTCAAGCCTCAATACGGAAGTTCTATTTCAACTTATTTGACATGAACAATTTTCTTCTGTATGCAAAAGGCAAGGTATTTTTAATTTAGCGCAACAGTTTATAAGTAAGGCACAATGAGCTAGCGATAAACAGCGAGTGTGGCCGGTTCGGCCTACGTCGTCACAGGTAATGCCGTGTGTACCTCCACCATCCGATTAGATAACATTATCTTTAGTAACCATGCCTGCTATTTCATACACAGCATTATGTATTTCGCGCTAATTCGAGTATCATTCAATCAATGAATGGTTAGCATTCATATTAATTTGTTGATATGCGGTAAATTAAAGAAGGTGCTCGTCCTGACCTTGTATTATGTCGCATGTACTTACTTGTATTATGTCATCTTTTATTTATGAAAAAATATGATGATTCAATTCATTTATTGCATCAAATATGGTAGGTTCTTATATAAAAACATGAAGTTCTTATATAAAATATTTAGTAAATAAAACACGCCTCTGGTGATGCCGGCGGTTTTAGAAACTGAATGACGAAGCGTATTTTTATGCGTTTTTCAATGACAAGGAATAATAGTTACCGGCTACCACAATATGTTAATAAACGAAAATCATCATGTTCGACGTCACGGAACATCGTTCCACCAACGTGATGTCATTTTACGAATTTTGCAATGTAATGTCGTCGTTGTATACGTTTCACGTATTCACGCTAAACATAATTTGAAGAATCACTTTGTCTGCCAACTGCACCCCTTTTAAGGACAAGTTACATTTTATTCTTATATCATACCTACACATTAAATCTTTGTAATAGACATATCCAGTTTTACTATTAATTTGCATAGTCCTCATAAATCATAATAGCCTGACCAAGATTATGTCTACACTTATAAAGAGACTGACCTCTGAGTTGGTTTTGGTCTTTCTTCTTGGAGTAGTCAGATAGGGAAAACCGACCTCAACTTTTTTAAAACATAATTTAGTTTTGACGTGTAAGTGTTTCTTTGGACCAATCCACAGAATATATATCGTTATATTATATATTGTATCGTTATCATTTACTCAACATTTATAATTATTTTTTCGAGACATCACCAAGCGGTTGGTCGATTCTTCACTTGATCAGAGGGCTGACCTATTTCTTTGCCGAAGAATCAGCATCGCCATACAACGTGACAATGCTGCCAGCCTTTTGGCCACTTCCCCTGTTGACAGCGATGCGGACGAATTTTTTGATGCCCTATGATTATTTCCCCTGCTTTTTTATATACTTGTGCAAATTATTATTATTATTATTTTAAGACTTAGCTTTTAAATTATATAAATATTATCTTGGAAATTGAAATAAAAGACATTACTGCTCTAAAAATATTCACCAGAAAACTCCCTTCTCTAGCTGGAGGTGTACGACGCCCGCATGAAGGCCTTCGGCTTGCACTCGCTGGTGGTGGACGGGCACGACGTGTCGGAGCTGGTGAAGGCCTTCGACGAGGCCGCCTCCGTCGCCGGCAAGCCCACCGCGATTGTTGCCAAGACCTTCAAGGGTAAAGGCTTCCCTGGGATTGAGGATCTGGAGAACTGGCACGGAAAGGCCTTGGGTGGAGAGGGAGACAAGATTATTAAGGTATGTTTAAAACATTTTTTTTTCCTTGTAGTTACTTAAAATTGCTGAAAGTTCGTTATAAACCTTCGGCTGGAGCTGGACAAGACAACAAAAGGGCAATTCCTGTATTTTAGAGAACGTTCGAATTCTAATCTGAATCTAAATCTGTCATAAAAGCCTCTAGTTTCCGTACATTTCTGACAAGCTTTGACATTGATCGCTGAGATGAGACTATTCATGAGATTGTGAAGATTGTTATTTTGGGAATTAGGGCCGATTTTTCAATCATTAGATAACTTTTACCTGAAGAATGAATGTGACGTTTTAACAGATTGTCCATATAAAAACTGTCAAAATTACATACATAAATAATCGTTGGATAAAAGTTAACTTGTGATTGAACGACCGCTCCTTAGCCTTCTGTTGTCTTGTCCAACCAACAGTTCGTAACAAGACAAACCTTTGGCTGGAAATGACAATAGTTTGTCAAGTTTGAAGCGTGATAACTGAAAGTGACGTCACAATTACTGTTTACATTATTAACTGACTTGCTTTTGCCTGCGGCTTCGCCCGCGTGCTGCTCAGAAATTATCCCACGGAAACGTACAACCAGGATAAAAAGTATCATAATTCAGGTCTTAGTCAACCCATGTGCTAAGTTTCACCCAAACTCGTTCAGCCGTTTTAGCGTGAAAGCGTAACAAACAAACTTTCGCATTTATAATATTATTAACTGAATTCATAGGAGGTTGTGCATTCGACCCATAACTATTTATGATAGGTATGGCTGCAGTTTTCTCAAAAACTACTGAACCAACTTTTAAAAAAGTAATTTCTGTATTAAACCCGTTTGTATGTATGTCTGAAATTTTTTCAAAAACCATTTTGTTATACTACTAAACTCTGCACTAACTCAATATTAAATAATGCATTAATAAATGATGATGTATTGTTATCTGTGAGTGCAACAGTGACTGTGTGTCGTACTCACGCGACCGCTGTCGGTCGATGTGGGCAGTAGCATACAGACAAGTGTATTTATTAGCTCCGGCAATCTATTTTCAAAAAGAAATTACTCAGTAGCACCCCGGAGCCTAGATTTAAGCCCTTATGGCAATTAGTCCCACCACTTATTACATGGGACTTAAACACAGCTGGGTTGTACTACTCTGCCTAACTGTTATGGTCATAATAGTTTTTCAACAATTATGCGACATAGAACAGCATCATTGTTACGCAGGATTCGGGGGAATGCCAATAGCATCCTGAAGGTGATTGGGAATAGGCCAGACGGCGTTTTCCTGGAGTATTGGACCCGTTTGCATAACTGCGGGTCTGATGCTGCACGAAAATATATGAATTAGAATTGTAATTAAGTATAGGTACTAACATAGTGACGTAAGCTGTATTACTAACAAAGAGCTATGGAACAAGTGTCTGAAATAAAAGTTTTATTATAAAGGGCTCGAAGTGGGAGAAAATAGGCGAATTTGCAATGCAAGCAAATAAATAACTTTAATATAGCAAATATAATAGAAAGATGACAGACAACATAAACAAGTGGCACTCAATTTGACAGAAAAAAATGGTTGTCTGTAAAGTCGGTTTACGGACGATAATTTTACGTGATAACGCTATCTCTATCCTTCCACGCTCTCGCTCGCGCGCTCGGCTCAGGCGGTACGTGACAATGAGTCATGCTTTTTCGTGCGTGCAGCCGGCTTTCGTTGATTTATAAGACGTTATTGCGTCAATAAAATATATAGTATTGACCTTTTACAAAAAAGTATTAGTCCACAACAAAAATTACTTATACGAATTGCGTCGCTTACACGAACCTTTCAGGCTTAACAGGCGTGAACGTGATGTTACGTCACAGTACAGTCTGTAATGGTCCCGTACATTCCACAGCACCTGCAATCTCAGATCAAGAACAACACCATCACCTTGAAAGCCAAGCCCCCCATCAGCGAGGCTCCCAAGGTGCACATCGGAGACATCACGCTCTCCTCTCCGCCTGCGTACAAGGCAGGCGAGCTGGTCGCTACCCGCCTTGCTTACGGAACTGGCTTGAAGAAGATCGCTGATACCAATATGCGGTGAGTTTATCTTGCGGTTTTATTTACTCGTACAGTCGAACTGCCAATATTCATGATTATTGTGTGCGTAATAACTTTTTAAGCTTTTGCCGTTCTATGTCAGGGTCCAAAATAAGTTTATAAGCGTATTTATTTTAGGTATGGTATGATACAATGAGCTAAGGGTTAGGAGGGATCTTGCGCTCACCTGTTATATTTTTAAATTATTAAGAGGGAAGGTGCATAATGCAGTTATTTTAGAGCAGGTGAGTCTGTGCGTTCCGGACAGGTACGTGTGGCGACGACGGCAGCCGCCACTGCTGGTGGTACCACGCGCGACCACTAACCTTTTGAATAAAATTACTATTTTTTTTAATACACTCTAGATCGTTAATATTTATTATTATGTATGTATGCTATTTTTTACAGTTATTTTGGTATTTACTCATATAAATTGATAATATTCTTTAATGTAGAATATTGTTAATTTTTATGAGTAAATAAACATAATTTAAAATATTCACATATTAAGTTATTAACAAAATGCTCCAATTTAACAAATTGGTTTTCCAAATCATTAACACTACGCATTTAGACGTGATCTTCCGTTTAAATTAATTAAAAGTCAATTATCATCGCCTTAAGTGATGTAAAAGAATTGCCTACTGCGCACACTAGCAATGTTATAGAATGTAGGTGCAAGTTAGCTGCTTGCATAACAGAATCCTTGTTCGACTATACATACGGGCCAAGTTAAGCCCGGTTTCTATGAGGTTTTCTATTTATGGTTAAGTTCTTCCTTACCTGGCAGGTAACACTTTGTGTTAAGATTACGAAGCAATAGCACTGTCAAATAGATAATTTTGTCATATAAAATGGTAATAATAATCACAAAATATGTAAATATTAACCATTACTAATGTAACACTTACAACTCGCTCCAATATTGCTTGAATATTCCATAGTATAGCATAGCCATTTGATGTCTCTTATCAAACCATTATGAATGGAATATTTGTAAGTACTAACCATAAACTAACGTATGTTATGTGAAGCACTCGCTACATTGTGGAATGATGTGCCTACTATTTGTAGTACATTGTCTGTGCTCGTGCAACAGTAACTGTGTGTCGTACTCACGCGGCCGCCGTCGGCCGATGTGGGCAGTAGCATACAGACAAACGCTTCAAAGATGTTGATAAAAGAAAAAATTACTTCAGTAATACATTTTTTTTTTTAATAAATTCTCGTTTTAACAAAATATAAAAATTGCATATTTTATGTGGGTAGTTGAAGTTCAAACTTTATGGCGGCGTCGCTGCGCAGTAACAAATTCTTGTGTGAGCGGGGGCGAGGGGTGCGGTACTGCGCAACGAGTACACACTTCAGAACCGCCATAAAGCTTGACGCGTACTGTATGAGTGACAGAGACGATGTGAGGCAACGCCGCGCTTTTTGTAAAACACAATTTGCTCTACTGACGTCCAATGATTGCACGTTGCGTTTCTAACTACTTTCTTTAATTTATAACGATTCATAACCTGCTGTTCCCGAAGGATGGAGCGCGGCGGTAACTTTAGCTGTACTTACATTAATACTAATAAAATGGTTGTTATTTATGTTTAAATTTTTTCATTCCCAGTGTAATCGCGTTGGACGGCGACACCAAGAACTCCACCTTCAGTGACAAACTGCGCAACGCGTACCCCGACAGGTACGTAAATGACAACAGCTCACCACACATTCATACAATCTGCCTAATGGGCTCCGGACACAGGACCAGTTCATGAAACAGTTCTTCTAAGTTCGGTAAGTCAGCCGCTTGTGCCGCTGACTGACGAGGACATGAAGCCAGTCAGTACTGAACTGTCTTCAAAATGTATTTGTAAACGTGGCTAGTGAAAAGCCAGGGGCTAAACTAACTCACTGAACTGTCTCGCAAACTAGCCTCGTGTCAGGAGCTTATATGGTTCAGTTGCAAACCTGCGTTTGTCAGTAATAAACTAGGATCTCTTGTCGAGCAATTTGAACGTCTTGGTTACTCTTTGACAATAAAATAGTTAATAGATAATGTTTGTTGACAGATACATCGAGTGCTTCATCGCGGAACAGAACCTGGTGGGCGTGGCGACCGGCGCCGCGTGTCGCGACCGCGCCGTGGTCTTCGTGTCCACCTTCGCCGCCTTCTTCACCAGGACCTTCGACCAGGTGAGGGCAGTTCTATATGATGACCAGGGGCCGCATTATATATTTAAGTGCACATGCACAACATTTCAGATTAAAGAATGCCAACTCGTAGTACAATTTACAAACTAAAATGTCCTAGACGTAGACAGTAGACAGACAGACAGACCATATAAGTAGGTTAGGTAAAATAGAATAAAAAAATACTATGTAAACACCAGATTACAAAATACGCATATCGCTGCTTTGCATGAATACCCGCACAAACCAAAATTTTGAAATGACTGGTTTATAACACAGCCAAATGCATAATAATCCTTATTTCATGGTCTGTAAGACTCGCGTTCATAACGGCATAATCGGTGGTTTTGCCGTTATGAATTAATTTATTATTATTTATTATACGCAAGTAAAAAAAAATATGTTTTGAATGATTCATGGCAGGCATTGCAGTAGACAACAATATTGCATTTCTCTGTACAATAAAGGGTCAATTGTAATTAATAAGCTAAACTTCACAAACATTACTCCTATGAAGTTTCGCCATCGGGTATCTTTATCTAATCATGATTACGGGGTCAATGGCTATGGAACGCTCTAACTGTTGAAGCCTTACATTTCAATTAAATTATATTATTAAAGGCCTATATATTTAAATCTTAAGTATCACTAAATATACAATTTCCACCGCTGTTTGTCGAACCTTATACTAACCTACCATAATATACGTTAAGCCAAGCACTCGCTACATTGTGGAATGATGTGCCTACTATTTGTAGTACATTGTCTGTGCTCGTGCAACAGTAACTGTGTGTCGTACTCACGCGGCCGCCGTCGGCCGATGTGGGCAGTAGCATACAGACAAGCTTTTTTAAAAAAATTATAATTACAACTCCAAGTACCTACTAAGAAGAAGAAAAGTCGTGAAGTGTCATGGGACACCCGCTTGGAACAAAGTTCCTTTCGGCGTATATTATGTATTATGCCATCTAAAAGTATGGTCTCAAGTGTCAATAGTTTTTGTTTTTGTATTAAAATACATAGTGGTCAACAGGCCATAACGCTTTTTCGTTACGTCACATTTTCTGCCAGTTTACTCCTACCACAAGACGCGTAAAAAAATACGTTGGACCTACTAAACGATATCTTTTTTAAACGCCAACGTCCGTCGCAGATGAAGTCTAAAATTTAGGAGCGAGACGATACGACATTCAGGCACAGACGTTTTAAAAATCCTTTTGTAAATGTTCACTGTCTTATTCACACGTTTTATGTATGACCGCGACTACCGCGAGACTTAGACACGATACTTTTAGCATCGACTATTTGGCGACTCGCTGCGTTCAGTTTCGCGATCACTTTTGGTCAGTCGCTGTTGAGAGCTTCATAAAATCTCTGGTGGTAGCTACTAGTAGTGTGACTTCTACGGTCTCAGGAACTCATTTCGGTATTTCTTCCCAGAGTAGTAGGCTAGGAAACAACGACCTCATAAGTTTTAAAATATTACTTTTTCTTTTTGACGTGTAAAGGTGTATTTTTTTTTTTATAAATAGTACAAAAAAATATGATCTTTCGCAAGCACGTTTCAATGACGTGTAACTATTTGGTGTAGATCCGCATGGGTGCCATCAGTCAGTCCAACATGAACCTGGCGGGCTCGCACTGCGGCGTGTCCATCGGCGAGGATGGCCCGTCGCAGATGGGGCTCGAGGACATCGCCCTCTTCAGGGCTGTGCCTACTGCTACCGTCTTCTACCCCTCGTGAGTACAGAGCTAGAGTCTATTCACATTCTTGTTTACAATTCATGTTATTTCAACAAAGTAGTTTCAGAATGACTTCTTCTTTTGAACAAGATTTAAAAATGTTTGAAGTTATAGCGCAAACTGAACATGAGTGGGAATTAATTTAGCTATTCCAAAAACACTTATTTGTTTACACGTTTGAAAGTAAATCGCGAACGTAGTATATTTGAATTATACGTAACCGTTCGATTGCAATGTCCTCAGTGACGCAGTATCGACGGAGCGCGCAGTAGAACTGGCCGCCAACACAAAGGGCATCTGTTACATCCGCACCTCACGACCCAACACCGCCATTCTATACCCCAACGACGAGGTCTTCAAAGTAAGTATCTCACTTTATATTTTAACATAAAACATCGTATGATACGCGGTGTAGTGTCTGTCTATCAGTGACTTCCAAAGATTACCACTTATAAACAATCAATTTTACCTCTTTATAATTTTCGTTTATGGTATTATTAAATATTTGTTACTCAATCACATTTTAACTGCTCAGTCATGTAGGAACTACGTTTTCGAAGGGGCCATTTGACTCAGTTCTTTTCTTGTAAGTCTGACATTCAAAAATGTCTTTTAATGGTCTATCTATTACTTGGTATGATACATTTATTGGGGCACGCGCAGCAGCTTCCTTAGTATGCGAGTGAAACCGCAACAACAGGTACTAACTGTTCACTCAAAGTAAGCTGTGATTGGTCAGCCCGTGTGATTCGTATCGTCTGCTAAACTAATTAAAGTTGCCAAAACGGGCCAGCAACAGCTTTGTAATGATATTCATTGTATGTCACGAAACGCAATAAAGTTAATTTTTTTAATAAATTTAAATTAGTAATTAAAGCTGTATGTACCGAGTACTAACATTAGTCGTCCATGTTTCCAGGTGGGTCAGTCGAAGATAGTCCGCCAGTCTCCGAAGGACCGCGTGTTGCTGATCGGCGCGGGAGTCACTCTGCACGAGTGTCTGCTCGCCGCGGATAAACTCAAGACTGAAGGTAACGCACTACATGACGATGTTATTAATACAAGAGAACAGTGCTGTCTGTCGTCTTAACTAAAGGTGCCTCCACATGCAAGCTTGTGCAAGCATGCTTGAGCGTCTGGGTATGACTTTGTGCGAGCACAAGATCTGATGATACTGACGCTCGCATACAATGATTTTGCAACGTGCGGTTACTAGTGTAAGCACCACTACGCTAGGGCTTCCTAAGACAGCCGTGCTGCAGCGGCCGCAATTAAGCGGCGAATGACATCACGAAAATACTATTTATAAAAGTCGGTGTGATGTCTTATTGAGCGTTTTTGACACCTTAAAAGCAAACACCGGAGCCGCCACTTCCATGACGGCCGTCAGTACTACCGATTTATGTGCGACACAACTAACTTACGAAACTCTTTAGCTTACCCACTGTTTCTGAATGATTTTTGGAATTTTGTTATTGTGTATTTGATATTTATAACTTCTTTTAATTTAATTAAAAGTTTAACCGTAGAGTTCCTTGCCGGCTTTTCTCCATAGGAAAACCAATTGGAAGCGTGCACCTAGCTTCTGACGTTCCATAAATGTCCATGTTCATGTGTGACACAAAATATTTAGAATTGAATGTATACGTGTGTGGCGCAGGTATCGAGGCGCGTGTACTGGACCCGTTCACGATCAAGCCGCTGGACGAGGCAGCCGTACAACAGCACGCCAAGGCCGTCGGCGGCAGAGTCGTGGTCGTAGAGGACCACTACCAGGCTGGTCAGTACACACTTTATTTATTTAATTATTTAACTAAGGGTGATGGCATCACATGGCAGGTACATTTGTGAGCGGAAAAAAATGTTTAAAAGGTATTGTACCTTAATTATGAATAACATATGTAGGTACACAAGTATACATACATAATTATGTTGTTATAATTGTAATACACATCTATACTTATTTTATTTAATATAATAAAGCTGAAGAGTTTGTTTGTTTGAACGCGTTAATCTCCGGAACTACCCTCGGATTTGAAAAAATCCTTTTGTATTTGATAGCCCAATCTTGAGGAAGGTTTATAGGCTATTTAACATCACGTTACGTTAAAAAGTTAGAAAAAACGCTAAGTGAAAACGAAGTAATGGCGCGGGGCGATGTGATACGACCCTACGCGTATTTTATAAAAAAAATGTGGCTGTTCTTTTAGTATATTGTGTACCTATGTTACGACTTCCACGCGAAGGAAGTCGCGGGCAGAAGCTAGTTAAATATATTATGGAGAGGCCTATATTTATATCCTTATCATATTATATGTGAAGCACTCGCTACATTGTGGAATGATGTACTGTTTGTAGTACATTGTCTGTGCTCGTGCAACAGTAACTGTGTGTCGTACTCACGCGGCCGCCGTCGGTCGATGTGGCCAGTAGCATACAGACAAACGCTAATTAAGATATATTCAAGTACTAACAAGAACAATAATACTATTATCCTAAAACAATATATATTTTCAATAATAAAAGAAAATTTTAAAAATTATTAACAGTTGCTTGTTTTATGAGAGCAGTACAAACCCTCATGTGCTACACCGTACCAGCTTGTAACCTTTTTGAAAAACTATTGAATTATTTTTTTTGAGGTGAGTTTGGTCTAGGTCAGAGGTGACAAAGTCTACGATCTTCTTCAAACAATTAGCATTTTATATTGTAATATCTTACGACTTCCCCGCGAACAAAGTCGCTGGCAGGAGCTAGTACATATATATTTATTAATACAGGGTGGATGTTTGAGACAGGGCAGTAAGGGCAGGTACCACCGTTGTAGCTGTCATGTTCAGAGACATGTTGATTTACATTCACAGATTAAAAAAAAAATGTAGTCTGCAAGATAATGCGTAGTTTTTAAAAACTTTTTCTGTTTGTAGTACTTTTTTTTTTCCAAACAATGTTTCTCAAAAATTTAACTGATTCGTACAATAAAAAAATAATCGTCTCCTGCATAATACACATTTAAACGTTGGTGTTGTAGGATCACACATACTGCAGGGGCAGGACGCGCGTACATACCGCGTGCATTATAATATAGTCTGTAGAAAGTAGTGCTCGGTGCTATGGTGACCTAACACACCTTTCTCGTATTGATAGGATAAAAGTTAAAGTTAGCTAAGTTTGGATGTGATAAAAGTTAGTCTCGAATCATAAAAGGGAAATATCTATATTGAATACGACTACAAGACTTACAATTAGTTACAAAAAAAAAATTGATGAGTGGAATGGTAAAAAATGGTTAACTATATAATTAACTTATTAGTAAAATGGTAATGGTTTCGAGTTCGTGGTGTGTCTAATGAAATCTGAACGCGAACTGGTCCACATTTTGGTGTTCGATTAAAACTCGAACATAGTCCGAACCGAAGATCTACGTAGTCCGGCCATATGTTTTGTTACAACACATTTAACGACTCAACATTTCAACATTTTTCAGTTTGTTCTAACAGTGTCTTAAGCACGGTTGCGAGTCGCCTGTACAGTGTATACGTGGGTCACTGTGGTGCCCTCTCTCATGGGATGTCGCAACGGCGACCAACCGTTATTTCTTGCATTGTTCTCCTTGTTTTTGTAGTGTGTGCTCACTAACATAGTCGTAAGTTTTACTAACAATCTTGTTGAGTCTTGCTTACTCTAATAATGAAAAATTCTATTCAATAAGTTTTGTTACAAAAGAAAATGCATTTAATTTTTTATGATGTAATGTAATCTTAATACAACGTATATGTACATATTTATTGAAGTCTCAGCAATAATAAATTCCATTCTGGCCGCGTTTGGCTTTGATACAGGCCTATAATCTGTCTGGCCTCGAATCTATGGATTAACACATCTGCTTAATTCTTTATGCAAACGCTTCTTTATGCTACACCCTTACCGACCCTTATTTTACGATGTTTTCGAAACAATAGAGATGCACAACGAACGCACAGGTGCGGCGCGCCGCACTCGAAGAAAGTTATGTAAATTGTATGGACGCGCATACGCGCCGTCAAGCACCTGGTGAACGTCCGAAAACGCGCATGTGCGTCTGCCGCGCCTAATGTATTAACGCACTGTTTCCTTGGGAATTTTAGCCACTGCTTGCTCCAGAGACGCAATGTCGGCGTGTCATTTAGAGCAGGCCATGTCCTCTAAACCATAATTTGCAGTCTAAGGGTTCAGTTCAGGGCTAGACGAGGGCCAGTCTCCAGCTCTTATAAAGTCAGGAACGTTGGTTTCGAGCCAGGCTTGGGTAGTTCGTGCCTTGGGCCCAGGTGCAGAGTCCTGCTGGAAAGTCAAAAATGAAGCTTTGTGACTCCTTGATAAGACCCCCCTCCCTCCCCTCACCAAACCATGACTGACACAGGACGATGACCACGTATTTCTGTGTATTTCACCTGCGTAGCGGCACAGAAGGCATTTCGATCGATCCACTGTCTTCAACTGTTGGGATTGATTTAGGGCATACCTAGTTGCCGCTCCACCAATTCGCACTAAGCGCTTCCAAATATCCTTCATAATGCGCACGGCAAAAGAGTGGAACTCCCTACCTGCGTCTGTATTCCCGAACGCATACAACCCGAATCTCTTCAAAATTAAAAGTGAACAGGCTTCTCTGGGTAAGCTCACTCCATCGTCGACTTTGTCTCTGTCACCTCTGACCTAGACTACAGTCAAGAGCAAACCCATCTCAAATAATAAAAAAAAGCTTGTCGGCGGCTAAAATAGCTTTTTCATGCATTTTGAAATTAGACGCTGACTGTCGACAGCCGACTATACGTTTGGCGTGAACGCGGCTTTATATCCATTATTCTTATACATACACATAAATGACTAACTGTTGCCCACGACTTCGTCTGCGATCCAGGATGAAAAGTAGCCTGTGATCTTACCCAGGTCATGGTATATCTGTGCTAAATTTCATCCGCGTCCGTTCAGCCGTTTTAGCGTGAAAGCATAACAAACAAACAAACAAACTCACTTTCGCATTTATAATATTAGTTCGGATTATCTGAGTGCTAAACAACATGTCAATTTACTAACAGAGCCACAATCCCATTACAGGTGGAATTGGCGAGGCCGTGATGTCTGCGCTGGCGCTGCAGCGTGACGTGGTGGTGAAGCACGTGTGCGTGCGCGAGGTGCCGCGCTCCGGGCCGCCGCAGGCGCTGCTGGACAAGTACGGCATCTCCGCGCCGCACGTGCAGGCGGCTGCGCACCAGCTGCTCAAGGCGTAACCCTGCATCCCACCTACAGGCGAGCGGACGTGATGCGGACTAAGACGTAGCCAGTTATTAATACGCTTTATGTAAAAAATTATGTGTTCTTACAGGACACGAGCAACTAATATTGCGCTATTCGCGGCAATGTTTATTTAATTTGCTACAATATGGATGCTTTTCGGTTACTGCTGTCAAAAGTAAAATAACTGAAAGAACTCGTACATAAATTTTGAAATAGATAAAAAATTGCATTTTATGATAGAACTAAAATTTATAATGTGATAAAATTCTTAATAACTCGGTTCCACCTATGAATAATCGATTATCCGTTCGCCTCGTTGTTCAACTTTTTTATCGATTTGATACTCTGATTGTTATATGATTCGTAAATGAGTATTTGTTATCTCTTAATCGTTTGCGCACAAAGTTGTTAACTGTGAAATATCAGTAATATTGCAACCATAGATGTTTGGCCTACAAATTATCAAAATGAACATTCCTGCAGGCAGACATTCCGCCGAAATCTATGGTTTTAAATGGTCCAATATTTTGAGCAGCAGCTTGAGAAAATGATGTAGTTCCTGGACAAACATTGTCTAATGAAGTAACACGTAATAATAACATTACGATATGTAAAGATCTTTTTTCTATACTTTATATGAAATATTGAATGATATTCTGTGCCTTTGTTTAGTGTAGGTGAAGTGTTTTACATGGATTTTGAAGGTTAGTGTGTAAGAGTATATTTTATAGTTATTTTTGTATCAGCATGTAGGTTCGCTTCGTAGCGGACTATTGTTAATTGGTATATGGTGATACTTTGTTGACTGTACTGGAATATAGAGTACTGTTTGAAGTTTATATATTTAACGTAAAACACTATTTGTTTTCGTCTTTACAGAATTGCGTTCCATTTCTGGCAACAAAGACTAAAGAAAGTGCATTTGTTTACTAATATGTTAGAACGTAGTTGCACGACTCTTGGATATCGTAACATAAATATAAAGCTTGTCGTGCAACCACGTCGTGTATATTATTTTGCGAAAGGGTTCGTTTCGTATCGTTAAAATCATACAAAATATTGATTCGGTTAAATGTTTTTAATTGGTATATTACATTCCTGTTTTCATTATGTGACTTTATATTTTAATCACGGAACCAAGTGGTTTTTTTTTTGCAATAAAGTTTATTGTATACAATTTATTTGTTTTACTTTTTGTATAAAATTACGAAAACATTTTAAAATAAAACGATGATATTAAATATACAGCAGAAGTTAATAACAACGATGTATAAAACTTAACATTAATGACTAGAATGCCTCTGGTTTACAATATGTACAGGTTGCCGATCGTCCCCCCCCCCCCCCCCCCCTACGTACTACGTACAGCTAAGTTAGAGGTGTCACGTGACTAGCTTTGTTAGTATTCGTACATATAACTATGGTGTAACAATATTATGAGCGCCCAAGAGATGCTTCACAACAGCGGTGTTCACAAAACTTTAACTAACATGAAATAAATATTTGTTTATAATAGACTATCAATATATTAATTTACACATTTTCAGTACTTTGTGCAACAACAAGACGCACGCCGCTATAGGTAGTTCGTTGCTATTTCACGACAATACACAATTACACATCTCAATTATAAATCCATCGTATAAAACATTTACTTATTTATAGTTAACAACAAATTATATACACCGAAGCGAAGATACGATAGTTAATTAATAATAACCATTCAATATGGACGGAGTGGCGGTCAAGAACAAAACAACACAAATTAATAGTTTTAAAATCTCACTAAACACGATTATTAAATGCATTATTGCACCGCTGAGCGGCCATGTTAATTCTCCAGCTTCAGAAATCCGAATTACTTCACATTATATACAATGTTAGGTTGCTCGGCCACTATGACCCACGGTAACCACAACCGCCTGATCTCAAGATGAACTCAAGTCCGTATGCCGGTCGACGCTGGCCTGAAGGAAGGCACCACAGTGAGTTTAAGTCCTGGTTTCATCCAGTCAGCCCCACTCTCCTGCGGCCGCGCCATCATTCGCAGGTGAGGGTTGTGGTGCAGGTGCTTCAGTAGTCTGATTCTCCTCCAGTTCTCCCGGAAGGTAATCCTTCCAACTCCTGAACAGGTACCTGGTGAACTTCCTCAGCTGCCTGAACTTGCAGTACGTCGCGCCCTCCGCCGACTGCAGCTGCTGCGTCTGAATCAGAAACCCCTTCTCTTTGAACGTTTGTTCCAGCTTCTCTCTCTGCAGACTTTTCCTGGATTTTCTCTTCTTTTTACTGAGGTCTTCTTTACTTAGAGCTGTGGTCGGTTCTTCGAGTTTTGGCTGCGACGTTGATGTTTCTGGTGCGGTTTTAGCGTTTTTGCCTTGATTTGAGTCTCGCTGTAGATATTCGTAGCCTTTGTTTCCCTTGTTCCCGGTGCCGCTGTAGTACCTGAAGTTGCCTCCCGAGTCTACAGAGAGCATCTTCTTCTCTTGTAACGAAGGTTTGGAGCCTCCCGTGAACTTGAACTTACAGATGCTGACTTCTGTGGTAGGTGTGGTGGAGTTGGTTTTGGTGGGCATCGGCGGGATGAATATCGCCGACCGCTTCCTCTTGGCCGGCCCCTGCACGGGGTTAGGGGATACCCTCTTCATTTTAGTAGGATCGGGGCTCCGTTTCGCCTCCTCTACTTGCTTAATCACTTTAGGGTCTAACAGTTCTGATATTTGTTTGAGCACTAGTTTATTTTTGTTATCGTCTATCGATGAGTTCTCTGACACTTCACTGACACTGTTGGGCGTGGACGTCGGCGCCCTGCTGTCTCCTTCAGCGGAGAAGGGCAGTTGTCCGGCGGCCGCTAGCCTCTGGTAGTACAGGAGCTGCGTTTGCAGAGCTAAGGGGTGCATGTAGATGCCGGCGTTGGGCCAGTACACGTAGCCAGGGAACTTGCCGTCACTGTCCGAATTGGACGTGGACTGCGCGGGTTCTGACAGCGTGGGCGATACGTTCCGCGGCCGCGACAGGTCGGGCGAGCTGCTGGCGGTGGGCGTAAGGTTCGTGTTTCTCTGTATCACAGAGATCGCGTTGGGAGGCTGCTCCGCTTTCGTCCCGTCTTGCTCCGAGCTCTCAGCCTCCACTTCAGTCTTAACTTCAGGTAGCGACGAGTAAATGTTTCCGAACTTCTTCTGTATCTGTATCTTGAGGTCGTGCAGGTCTCGGATACACAGGTTGAGAGGCTCGTCGTCGCTGTGCAGGGGGCCCGCGATCGTGACCGGCGCTTCAGGCATCGGCTCGTCTGGACTGGGGAACTTCGGTGGCGTTAAAGATTCTAGTCGCTTTTTGTTTTCTTGCGACAACTTCCTTTCTAGCAAGCTGGAGATGATTTTGTTCTGTAAGTCAGTTTTAGGGCTGCTCGTGGGCGGGTGGTCTCTGAAGGGAGGACACATGTTCAGTTGGTTCAGCCTGTCTTGTGAGGCAGGTGGCTGGCCTGGCACGACGGTGCCGTAGTTCTCGTATATGAGGTGACAGATGTCTGCCTTCTTCGGCTTACGTCCTCTCCTCGGCTTAGAGTTATTCAGGGTCATCTCGCCCATGTACGGTAGGTCGTCGTACGTTACGATTTTGCTGGGAGCAATGGCGGGGTTCTTCTTCTTCCTCTCGTCCTTGCTGGGCGGCTTAGCTGCCATGTTGAGCATCGAAGACACTTGTGGCACGGTCAGTGTGCCTGTTTCATGCTGTATGCCCGCTAGTCTTTGCGCCCAGATCTTGAACGTTTCGTTGGTGAAGTTGTTGATGTCAAAGTTTGGTTCTGCTTTGGGTTTCTCAGCGGGTTTCTGTTTCTGTTGCGCTTGTTTAGCTGCGTTGGCCTTCTGCAGGCTCTGCTCGTAGTGGTCGAGGTACTCCTGAGGCAGCGCTTGGTGATGGAACTTCAGCTTCCATCGGTTCTTCTGTCTGTTGCGTGCGTGCTTTGGTTTGGGCGACTCCTGTTTCTCAAGACGCTCTTTGCTGGCTGACAGGAGCTGTTGACGCAACAACTCTTTGTTCTCCGATGTCCTGGAAATAACAAAAATCACTGATCAATATTTCTGAAGATGCTGCATTAGGTATATGCACAATTAAGAGTATATTTGCATCTCATGTGTGCCACAACATTCGCTCTTTACACACATGACTGGAAACAACACAATCACGTCTCCAGTTGGCAGGCGGTTGCACGATTACGGCGACGTGCAAGTTTACGACAAGCATTGAGTAGACATGAGTTGGTATGACTCACATTGTACGCTCGGTGGCCACTGAAATGCTTCATTTACAGAACGTGCATGTTTTTAGGATTCATTATACATCTCAATAATGATAAATGATAACATTATTCTGCAAATACAAAGTAGGTAGACAATAGATTACTTTGGGGATCTTAGCAAGAATTATTTGCATGTTCTGTTCACAGCGTTTCACGTAGAAGACCCTTGCAGTGTGGTGGATATTTAGAGACAGCTCACTACCCGCTGCCTACCCCCTAATTAAGGGAGGTGTTCATTATGTAGTCTGAACAGATCGGCTGCCTCATTTCAAAACCTAGTAGGGAGTATTTACAGGAGAGCGCAAAAACGTAAAGTGGTCCCGGTCAGTGAATGGGCGCACTAGGTTTCGATGGTGAAATATATCTGCTTATTTGTGAGTTATTAGCGCTGTGTTTTTTTGTATTTGGTAGGGACTTACTAGGTTAGCAAGATTATGCAATAAAACGATTTTTGTAAACAGTGTCCCTTACTAGGTGTTGAAATGGGGCACTCGAGATGTATATATTTACCTGTGCTGCGCTGTGGGCGTGGGGCACACGTCGCCGCACACCACGCGCCGCATCACTTCTGAAACAACACACGTAGCGTTAGTGCTGCCGTCATGACATCACGCCGGTATTCCCCGCGGACCAGCATCATCAACCTATACCGTGTCCACTGCTGGACTCTGCGAGGGAGTGGCCCATTATCTAGCACGCAGGCGCAGTGCGGGTGGATTCAGTTAGTAGGTAGCTACTGTATGGCTTCAAATTTTTTGTTAGACCGAAAGGCTATGCAGGAATACCTAAATATATTGAGCGTATTAATGCCGAAAATATCAATATGTAGGTACCTACGAGACAGAACTCATAGAATCAAGACTGACAATGATTATTACGAAGGCAGGTAGTTGTGTTGCACAAAGCAGTGACAAATGGAAAGCAATTTGTCAGATTTGGCTAAGTTTCAATATTGAAACAATTTGCAATCGATTTGATTGCAAAATGATGTATGAGCTATTATAGATCATTGTACAAATATGGTTGTCTGTATGCTACTGCCCACGTCGGCCGACAGCGGTCGCGTGAGTACGACACACAGTTACTTTTATTGTTGCACTGAAATAATAATAATGAACAATATTTGATACATTATTTTAGATACAGCCAGTGCGGATACCTATATGTTAGTAAAAATTCACAAATCTCGTGCTTTACACGACCTTCGGGTAGGTACAGACGCCAGCAGGTCAACCTACTCGAAACTGTCAGATTTTCCCAATCAACATTGAACCTTAAGCTTTTGCAATAAAGTCGAAAATCTATTAAAGAAATCTGACAGATTGTAGTAGCTTGATGTGCTGGCGTCTGTACATTGGTAATGCACTTAGGCAGGCTTTTCATTTTTTACGATGCCCAATCTAATAGATTTTGTATCGTCTTTGAAGTAATAGAGCTCAAATGCACGAAGTAAAATAAAATAAAATAAGGTAAAAATTACGCCTTGCAATTTTGAACTTTAATTAAATATTCTATTTTAGAAAGAAAATATTTTTGCATTTAACACAACAATAACAAAACGACAAAATAGTAATGAACATAGAAATAATAATTTTAGTCTCAAATATAAAGTTCTAATTAGTAATTTGAAGTATTTTAAAAGTATCGCAAAACAAAACTATTAATAAAATAATAATTTAAATTAACATTTTAATATATGTATACAAATACATTTTAAATTAACATTATAATATACTATACAAATACATTTCACGATAAAACTTAAACACTCCCATAACACAACTCAGCGACGCGACGCGCATCTAAGGAGCGCGTTCCCCGAAATTACGCCACACAAAGGGCACCCTCCTGCCCAGACTATTAGTGATACAAGGCTCCGGTTTTTTTTCAAATGTAGCCCAACTCAATACCCTGCGGGCTTTTTTTTTCATTTTTTCGATATTGCATTTAGTTTTCGAGATATAGTTGATTTTATGACAAAACACCCTAAATAATTTATTGAATTTTTCACAACTTTACAATTAAAAAAAAAAGTTTTTGACTTTTAAAATTTTTTTTTTCACCGTATTGTAGCCCTTGTTGATATGCGTCTTTTGAGACTTAGCCCCCATTTACGCTCAGAGTACTGAAGCGATGGAAAAAACATTTTCTACTTCCTACTTGATATTATAAATGTGAAAGTTTGTGAAGATGTTTGGATGTCTGTTACTCAATCACGCCAGAACGGCTGAACGTATCTGGATAAAATTTAGCACAGAGATAGATTATAGTCTGGAATAGCACACAGGATACTTTTTATCCCGAAAAAACGTACGGTCCCCGTGGGATAATTTCCAACATCCACGCGGGCGAAGCCGCTGGCAAAAGCTAGTATCTTATACATAGGTAGGTACAGCTAGATAAATACTAATTGTCCCTCTGCATATGATGAGTTGCTCCGAGTCTTGTCTTGGGTTCGAAACCTATCGTTCGTTGGTTACCTAGGTACTGCTCAAGTCAATTTTTCCTAAACATGTGCCTAGAAAACCTCTAAAAGTTCTCGTATTATGTATTGTTTATTTACTCATTAACGAATTCGTATATCTGATGAAGTGCAGACTGCCTACAAAATGATTCAATATCTACAGTTAAAATAAACAAAATGTTTAATGTGTTTGATTGTAAGACGCACCTACGTCATGTCAGGTAAAACGTAAAAAGTGTATCTAACGTAGTCTCAATCGTCGTAAATCATTGGTGTTTACTGCGCATGCGCACGCGATCTACATCATCAGATTACACATAGATACAACATAGGTAATCTTGTATTGAACTTATTTACGTTATGTTACTGTACAAGTAAATATGTAAGCTGTGCTTAGGCACAATGTGAAAGTTATACATTGGTTTATTCCTTCAGCCATGACTCCTGGCAAAATTCTTGGGGTGGCCAATGGGATATATGAGTGTGGGTTTTATTGTATAGGTATTATTAAATTGAATTATTATTATTTTATTATTATATATGTCAATCAATTATTAATTATTACTAACACTAGTTTGTAAGCTCGCAATTGTACTAACAACTAAATAAATAATTTATTATTATTATTATTATAAATGAATAATGTAGGTACCTACATACCTACCTATATAGGTAGGTAAGTAAATCACCTAATAAACATCTAGTGGTAAGGAATTAGGTATCTACGACTAGCTTTTTTGCAACAATTAATATATCTACCACTAAAGTTATTTAAAACGGGATATTTACCATGTTTTTTTTTTCATCAGATCTTCATCAAATTTGTATGAGACCAACTTAACGTTACCTAACTTCAAATAAATAATGTTTAGTAGCCCTGTTTTAGCTCCTTTTTGGAAGAAGTAGGTGCTCCTCCAAACAAAAATCCCTGACGACAACAAAAAATTCTCTACAGTCGTAAAACCTGACTAACTTACGTCCAGACCGGTTGTAAAATACGACCTGTATCTAGAGGAGTAGCAGCAAACTGACAGACGAAAGCTTTGCCAGACTTGAAGCAGAACGCATCACTCGCTTCCCACGCTCGGTCAATAAACGTTTACTATTTCACAGAAATTATGGTAGAATTTAAATTATGCAATTACATATTTTGGCGTAGTGATGCGAAAACCAACATGAATATCGTTGCATTCGCCAGAAATGAGTGCGTACCTATATATCCCATTAGTGTGTCGGAATTAGGGCATCTAAACTATTCTAACCGTGCTTATCATAACCTCATGGCCGAAAATACAGCGTGTTTGTGTGTCAGTGGGTACGCCTCGGCAGAAAGGCGTGAAACCCGAGGCGGTTCGAGTGCGGCCCGAAATACTCGCGCCGCGAATGGCCTGCGCGCGCGCCACCGGCGCAACTGAAACAACGCGCACGCTTGTTTCGCAACAAGCTTTCAGTTGATGCGGCCTGTGTAATGGTTGCTATGGTCTGTTTTAACTGGTGTAAGTTTTCTCTTATTTTGAGAATAGATAAATACAGTGTTCAATCTAAAGGGATGGTCTTGGTATTCATTTTATTGTTACTAGCCATTATTGTGCCAGTACATGACAAAGGCCTTCCTACTCTCTCTCCACCTCTCTCTGTCCAGAGTAGCCAGGGCCGTCGCCTCCGTCTCGGTATTCATAAGAATCTTTTTATTTGTTTGCAGAAATATAACAAGCCTAATCGGTGCATTTTTCTATAACTACGCAGTGTACCAGATTTATAACAAATAAAAATATATTTTAGACAAATAAGTAGTCGACTAAATCATAGAAAGGTAGGACTGCAACAAGTAACAAGCGACTTACAGAAAGCAGAAGGCAGTACCTGCCTACCTACTCACAACTCACAAATATTGAATGTCCTGCACGTTTTCCTTTCGTTGTAAACAAAAGCTCGCAATATTAATTAAACTTGTCACACTCACTACTCACTGGTTCAGACAATTTTTCCCGACTGAACCAAAACAAGGAAAGGACGTCACAATATTATTTAGGTGTAGGTACAGTCATTAAGTAAATATCTATGTAGGTACTTTCTGTGAGGACTCGAATCTCACGGGGGGTAGCTGGCTATACTACAAAATATGATGAAAACCATGGGATAATTAATTAATTATACATACGTAAGTAAGTACCTACTTACTGTTTAAGCCAATCGTATCTGTCTATTTTTCTTCCGTAAACTTACTTTTCTACTTTTTAACTTAGGTACTTTTATATTCAAAAGTCATCGTTTGAATGTCAAAGATATTTATTGTCAGCGGTCTAAATAGACTGGCCCTTGAATGAAACCTTTACATGAGCTACGCCCACCCAGCGCCTCCACCATGTGAGCACTCGAATCTTACAGGGGGATAGCTATAGATACCACAAATGATAGAGCTTAAAACCATGGGATATTTGAACGAATAGGTATCAATCAGAATTCCCTTCAAATATACACGCACTGCTTAAGCAGATCGTATCTTTCTAAGTATTTTTCTTCCGAACAAAAGCTAGAACTACTTTTATATTCAAAAGTGGCCGATGTGAATAGTGTATGTAGTATATCAGTTATCTGGTTTCCATAGTACAAGCTCTGCTTAGTTTGGGATCAGATGATCGTGTGTGAAATGTCCCAGGATATTATTATTATTATTAATGTCAAAGATGTTGCCGGCCTGCACCCTAATTGCGTAACGCACTACCGATCGGAATCTGAATAATTTTGAAGCAAATTGCTAATCCATTGCTTCATATTATTATTATATTATTCCTAAAAGAAATAAATAAATTATGTTCGAAAAATGTATCTGCTCGACAACGTAAATAACGCAATGGATGTTGTTGAACTGTCAAAATGAAATAGATTCCGATTGATAGTGTGTTACGCAATTAGGATACTGGTCTAAATAGACGGGCCCTTGAATGAAACCTTTACAGTAGCTACTTTTACAAGCATTACCTACCTTATCTATTTACATTAAGCTAGAGCTCGTCTAAACTGAAATAACGCGCGCCACTAATACCTACGTAGACTGTGGTGAGTGCGGTACTGGGCGCGTCATATCAACTCAGACGAGCTCGACCTAGGTGTCACAACTAAACTAACTGTTCAAATATATGATCAATTTTTCAGAAATAAAGCTTGACTGTGCAGAGTATATCCGCGCGTAAAACCAATGGGGACACCAAACACAAACCAAAACAATGAAGTTAGTTGCGAATCACCTTAATGTTGTCCGTTTATAGCTAATCACAAGTAAATTAAAGGAACACAAGGAAAGATACATACACACAATCGCAGAAAAGCCAAAATAGAGTTAAGTGTAGCAATTGCATTGCTAAATTATTGTAAGGTTTTCATTTGTTTAAATTTCTTTTCTTATGGAGCTTTTATATCTGAAGTTCTCACACGTTTGTTACTCTACGGGTCACAGCAATGAGGAATAATACCCTACAGTAATACAGTATCAACCAGTACGGGGTATTGTCTTTTACTGGATAGTGCATGTACACACAAATAAATAAATAAATTACAAATGTGTGGAGGGTGGAATTTACGGGTCGAAATAATCAGAGCTTTATAATTCTAAGTATACCTAATAATACTAAGTACCCACCCGATAAAATGATTGATATCTACTAGACAACCGTCTTCTAATTTAAAATCACTAGGTAGGTAGCTATTTCGAATAACTTCAGTATTGCCTAATGGAAACTTTAATTGTGTTTCAGACGGTCATATACCGTCTGAAACACAATTAAAGTTTCCTCGGCCGCTGTGAATCACACGCTGTGCCTAAATCGAAACATGATGACACTACAACCATGACATAGGTAACAGGAACACTACTCCAACCTGACGCATGCGCACTCACGATACAAAAAAATATACCTAAGCGTAAAAAAGTAAGGAAATTGTAAGTAATGCGAGCAGAATTTATTAGGAAGGATATATTTGTCATCGATACCACCCAGCGAGTGTGTGGGAGTGGAATTAGTGAAATAATTAACATTCTCAGAAACGGCAGAGATCTGCCAATTGTATATATTATTATACCTAAGTAAGTACATATAATGAGTGTTCGGTAGCATGACATGAATACCAAACAGTGAGGTGAAGCCTCACGTTTGTAGGAGTTATTACAGGGTTCTTTCATTATGATTTATGACAGAGCACTGCACTCCAATCCAAAAATCTGAAGTTTGTTTTGTGGCGAAAAATAATTGGTCCCTTTCTGAGGCGGTGACGCTGTTACGCGTATGTAGGTATACACCGCCTATGTACGCGTAGCGGGGCGCTACGATGATACCAACCGTTGAAAACTACATCCTGAGCATAGGAACACTGAGGGATTGGGAAACTCACTATTCAATGCTTCCTTTTGTTATACGATAGGTAGGTATAATAATTAACTCTCACCATGATTTAAAGCAAGATGATTTTGTATGTACAGTCAGCAACAAAAGGCGAATAACACATCATAAATAACATCGCTCAATTGTATATAAGTAATGTTGACTCAGCAAGCAAGCTAGTACCTACCTACCTAATCGCGTTTGAACAGGCTTTAGTAGGTAGGTAGAGATACTTCGATTGAAGAGCAATAAGGAACATTCACTTGTGAGCGGATGATTTTTTTTAAGTCCGGTCTGAGTTGCTTGTAATGTAAATGTTTCAATATTGAAGCGCTCTACAGACTGGACATTCTGTATTTCTTCACCTAGTGTTTCGATCGAGTCTGCCACTGTGATTACGTTGCGTGGGCGTCGCTTCTCACAAGTAATTATAATCCGTGACTGCTGACGAGCGGCTTGTTTACTCAACACTTTCGCTGTTGGGACTGTTAGCATAGCAGACACGCTCACCTAGACAGGCGAACAGCTACGATTTTTAACAATGCTTTTATTGAAAATATTTAATGAGTTTACAGTTACCATATCTACATGTTAACGCGTCCGTGATTGTGTGATACATTCATGCCGCAGGCAGCACATGAATGGAGGACTAAGTTCGGAAAAGGGAAATTGTGCCAAATTTCGGTACCTACTTAAATACAGGGTGTAATTTTAATCACTGTTGGGGTCATTGTTACGATCAACTTTTACTGTGGGAGCAAACCTGAAATAGCGAAAAAAATCAGCTGTTCCCTACATTTTCACGAGTTATGCGAACATAAATTTAGGGAACTGCTGATTTTTTTTGCGGTTTCAGGTTTGCACCCATAGTAAAAGTTGTACAATGACCCCTTAAGAAAATGACGGTGATGTACCTACATTGAACAGAACAAATTAAGATAACTAAGTAGGTATAAGCTATCTCCTAGTTCCAGCACACCAAACATAAGGAAAGAATCCCAAATATCGAAATTGGCGCGCGTTTAGCACAAAACTGCTATAAATACCAAACGTTACGATATACGGACTCCTACCGATCCGAACGGGATGTACTGCTGCCACAAATCACAACAATATGATATGACTCATCATACACAACAAAACTTACTGCTGGGCTATAAAGTGTGCGGCTACAGATGAACCCTTCGCTTTTAAGGTATTGATCGAACGAGCGCTACAGTTAGGTAGGTACATTATTAAGATATTCATAATATATTAGTATGTGTGGCCTTTTCAGCAGGCTGTTGAGGAGTGGGGCCGATTTGTTATTGTGTGACGGATGCGTTTTTAAATATGAAGAGACGCCCGCTAAACTTACAACCTTATCTTCCTAAATATAAAATGACACTCCAATAGTCTCGTACTCTCTCATTCATTACAATCTGTTCGGCACATCTGGCACATAACATTATGTACTTAGATAACGATTGCAATAAACTTTAAAATTATGATGTCAGATAATGAAGTCAGTGCTTTATTGTATGTGAATACTGCTCTAACATAATATAGTAGCATGCATCCGCACGCGAAAAGTGGAGGAATGTTTACGAGGCCTGAAACTTTACGTAAGCAATTGACCTATGTAGTGATATTATATCAAGTTTATTACGTATTGTATTGCCACTACTTGTTGCGTCACAAGATTTTTGTTCTTCTAGTCATACCTAATCCTTTTTCTTCCTCTACTAAAACTTTCACTAGGTACTTCAATCAATCTGTCTAGCCTTTTCCCAACAATGTGGGGTCGGCTTCCAGTCTAAGCGGATACAGCTGAATACCAGTATTTTACATGGAACGACTGCCTGTCTGACCTCCACAGCCCAGTTACTGGGTAATATGATACCCCTTGGTAAGACTGGTTGTCAGACTTTCGGGTTTTGACGACCCGTAACGACTGTCAAAGATCCACAAATGACAGCCGGCGCCAACGGCTTAACGTGCTTTCTTGGTATGTAAAGATGGTCATCCATCTACGGACCAAGCCCGGCAAGCGTAGCTTAACCTGATTGATTGACCCGTGCGGCTGTTATTACTTAGCCACGAACTCCTCCCTTTCACTAGGTACTTATATAACTCAAAACTACCGAACGGATATTCATACAGTTTTCACGAATGGACGGAGTGATTCATGAAGAAGGTTTACGTGTATAATTCATTAGGTTTTATGTAAATTGGCTGAAATATCACGATCATTGTTGAAGATCTCGGAAAAAAAATCATGCCGACGACTGGGAGCTTTCGTTTAGCGTTCGAGCTGACGTGTGCCGCGTAAACCAACAGTTATATGAAAACAATTAATACCTATATTGTCTACATGGATTAACCACAGGTACTTTTAGTCCTGGTAGTATGTTCCCGTGGGATATTTCCTGAAAACAACGCGGGTGAAGCCGCGGGCAAAAGCCAGTCATACTTATATATATAAATATAGCCGTGATTTTTATGGAATCCGCACCAAAGGCCTACTACCTACGTAATGAGGCGGTACGTACATAATACAATAATTCTCAAGCAAGAGGAAACCATCCTCCTCAGCAGTGCTCGAGCCATCGCCTGGGTCTGCCACAATAACAACAACATTTGGTAAATACTCATCAGTTTCTTAGTTTAACTAAACTGCGGTTTTGATTTTAACCGCAACTTTTAAACATAATTAAGTAAGTATGTTAATTTGTTCAGTTGCTGGAAACAGTTCGTACCTACTTACAAAAAAAAATAATCCAATTTAAGTACACGTGGCTTGCCGCTTGAGCTATACGATGTGACATAGGTAAGTACCGACTGTTTAGGTCGGTAGTTGTCCTAATTCAGTGTGGTATACATGAAAACAAAATAACAACTCCACCTTCAAATTACAAGCTAATGAGAATGTAATATGCCTACATCTATTGTTATGGAAATTAAGCCTTGATTAGGAATATACCGAACTGTTGATGAAATCCCTCGTTATTTTTTATTGTGCCTATTCTACGTACCTATGATAATTTAACAGGGAAATCCCAAAGATACCGCTTGTAGAGGGCATATTACATTACATGATTTCTAGGGCTCTACCATAGGACTGGGTAGTGTAATAAGAAACAGGGAGTCAGTGTCCTTAGTCCTCAGGGACTGGGTAGTGTAATAAGAAACAGGGAGTCAGTGTCCTTAGTCCTCAGGGACTGGGTAGTGTAATAAGAAACAGGGAGTCAGTGTCCTTAGTCCTCAGGGACTGGGTAGTGTAATAAGAAACAGGGAGTCAGTGTCCTTAGTCCTCAGGGACTGGGTAGTGTAATAAGAAACAGGGAGTCAGTGTCCTTACCTAAACCGTTTGTTAACCCTGGTACCCCCAATAATACCACCAGTGGTACCACGGTTAGGAAAATGTAACCGTGGTACCACTCAGATTTCAAGTTTCACTTTAACCATAAAGTGGGTTGCAGACCGCAAACTAAGCTAAGTTAGTTTAGCTCACATAGCTGGAGTAGTTTTTCATACTTGTGTGCAGAACTACGGAAATTAATCTGTGTAAACAACTGAAATAATGTGAAGCTAAGTTACTTGTGCATACCGATCCGGAGCTACGCGAGCTATGCTAAGCATCCCCCGCCCGCCAGCTATGTGAGCTAAGCTAAACTAACTTAGTGGGCAACCGAGTGATAAGCGGCGCTCTGCCTGGTAAGCAGGGCACACGATAGACAGGGCTCGAGGAATCGTGTAATGTAATAGGTCCTTAAAGGGAAGTCGTGGCACTACGGGGAATAGCTTCATCTATATTGATTGTAATATATTGAAGTGTAGATATAACTTATATAATATACTCATTCCATTCAACTTGTGAAAAATTATTCATTCTACTTGTGAAAAAATGTACAAATTTATGTGAATAAACATTATTATTATTATTCCTTTTTAGGGTTCCGTACCTCAAAAGGAAAAACGGAACTCATAAAGGATCACTCGTGTGTCTGTCTGTCCGTCTGTCACAGCCAATTTGCTCCGAATCTCATGGACTGATTAAGTTGAAATTTGGTGCACGTTTGAATTTCTGTGTCTGAAATACGGACGTGTAACGTAAATAAATGAATTTTGAATATGGGGGTCTATTTTGGGGGCAAATAAGAAAATTAATATAAAAAGTTTTTCAAACTGTACCGCGTGACAAATCAAATGAAAGGGCTTACTGTGAAGGTCTCAAATATATATTTTTTATCATTTTAAAACAAATTGTTTTTAAGTTATTTAAGAAAATAGACGAAAATTGACCATTCCTACCCCTTATCTCGGAAAGAACAATGCCTAAAATTTTGAAAAAAAAAATACAGAAAATAGTTCTATACCTATAGATTACAGGAAAACTTACAAGGAGTCTATGGTCTTAAAATAACAATGTTAAGTTTGTTCTTGGGATAAATTCATCGCAACTACGGAACCTTCATTGTGCGTGGTCCGACACGCACTTGGCCGGTTTTTCGTAGATTGATTAGGTATTTGGGTCCCTTTCACTGAATCAGGAGGAAATTCTTCTATTCTCTTGTAGGTATGTACCTAACTTAAAAACAAATACCTAAATAGAGGCTCATTTGTGTCGTAAATGTTCATTGTTAAAGTTATATAACTAATAAACTTTATCAAAGCAAAAACAAAGAAAAATCATAGAAAATTTTCAATCATAGTAAATCTGAAAATGATGTTGTATTTGCGCCGCTCGCGGGCAACATCTGTGACGTCCAAATCCTTTTAATTGTAGCACTTAAAACACGAAACTTTTCATTGATAAACTGTCAGCGCAACATATTAGTAGCAAACAACTGAATACCTACCTATTTGCAATTTATTAATTCCTAATTTTGATTCCCCCCACAATGTAAACTGTATCCTAATTCTGAATTTTTGTTTTTTTATTTGAGATGGGTTTGGTCTTGACTTTAGTCTAGGTCAGAGGTGACAGAGACAAAGTCTACGATGGTGTGAGCTTACGCAGAAGCCTGTTCACTCTAACTTTGAAGAGATTCGGGTTGTATGCGTTCGGGAACAGAGACGCAGGTAGTGAGTTCCCCTCTTTTGCCGTGCGCATTATGAAGGATGTTTGGAAGCGCTTAGTGCGAATTGGTGGAATAGCAACTAGGTACGGATGGTAACTTGCGCGTCTAGACTCCCCTACAATGTAAACTGTACCTGACTCCCTCGTTCCTGACTCATCCTCACCTAGATTCGGTCAAGTGTTTACTCCGCGCTGTTACGTCACACTGCCAGCCTGCCACTCGCTGGCAGCCCGCCAGGCATACGTCACTGCGGCGTCTGCACTACCGCCAGGCCATGTGGCACATACGACGTTTTTACACAACTACGTTAACAGTTCATTGTCCATAATACGTGATTACAGGTTCTTGGCATTGTTTACCACGAATAGGTTACTACAAATCAACTTTTTCTTTAGGAAAAATGTCGTGAGTTTTCCGGCAGGTGTCGGGAAACTTTATAGTGGTGACAAGGCGCCATCTGCCGCCTTGTGAATGAACCACCGGCGCCAACATAGTCAAGGAGTGCCAAGAGTTAATTGTCATATTTGGCCTCCAATTTTACAAATGGAACACCGTAATGTTTATTTGATTTGATTTAAGTATATTTTGTTTTCTTTGTGCTTGGCTTGGTTTATTGCAGTTTTCGATCAAGCTACCTGTAATAATATTGAAACAGCGAGACAACGGATGAAGGAAGTACGGTCAAGGAGATTCTCAAACACTTTCATTGGCTAGGACACAGCGGGTGCATGTCACCTTTTCGAACTGTATTTTCATTTATATTGCAGGCTATATCTACGTAGATATAGCCTGCAATATAACCGCCGGAAAACAATAATAGCAAAAGTAAAATTCTCATTTTAATTCCTTGACATTACAAATGTTTAAATTACTAGTTATAGATTTTCATTTCGGAACGTGTGTGCACTTTGGTGCGCTGCCCAGAAGCTTGAATCATGAAATTCTAATAAAATTGGAAATGCCCTTTGAGCCTCAACAACAAACAGTTATCTACTAAGAAAAACCAATAAATTATATCATCATTTACAAGAATGCAATCCGAATTAAACGACAAACATAAACAACAACAAATGTGGAGATTTTTATTATTTAAACTTTCCAAAAACTTGAGAAGAACCGCGGGTTAACAACTATTAATTTGAGATCGGCTTAAAGGGAATGCTAATAACTGCCTTGTAGGGTATCGCGCTGTAGGCATGAATCATATCGACGAGGCGGAGGAGACCAGAACTTATTTATGACCGTTTTGGTAACGAATTAATGCGAACGGTTGACCAAAACATGCGGCTATGTTTTATTGTTTTACATAACAATATTAACTATCCGATATCCGACCGTTTATGGTCAGTTCCATTTTGGTTATCTTAGCAGATTACGCTTTTAGGCTTATATTCAAACGGTGTGAGATTAGGAGTTCTTGTTTGAGATCCTGCCAATAATCTGGCAGTCTGGATAAAATTGTAGTTATAAAATAATGATTTACTTTTTGAAAGAAGACAAATCTGTTTTTCAGTAGATAAAGCGTGAGGAGACCCTTTTAGAGCCAATTCTAATGTTACCTTGTCGCGGCCCTACACACAGTTATAGTAGGCAGCAGCACCAGCAGCGCTACGATCAATTCTGAAATATTCAGTCTAAACCTTTGTTTCATCACGTGACATTAATCAGATCAAAAGACCCTGAAACCCAAAAAAGCGTGGAAATACTCGCAAGTTTGTCGCAAGTCGCAACTATTCAAATAATGGCACCTCACAATCACCTCGGCATCGCCGAAACCGGCCAGTGATAACAGAAGCCACCTCGATCTCTTTGTTTACACAACGGTCCACGATCAAACTGTTGTACTGGTCGCAGCCGAGACAATTTGACACTCTCCGTATAAGGACTAGCGCACACCGGGGCTTTCTGCGGTAAGAACAAATGCACACAGCGTGATTGGATCTGCACACATGACACAGATAAAATAATGAAGCATCCGAAACGGATGTCAGTGATGGAGAAGGGAAACTCTGTGGAACTGGATGACATAAGTGATAAAGTTAACACTCCTCTTTCTTGTGTCTGAGTTGGTGTTCAATGTTAAGGATTAAATCGTTTTCATGAGAAGGATGTTGACTCGTTGTCCCAAATTAGTGAAAAATCCAAGAGTTACTATTCTGTACCTAAGTTGACTGTGAGTGCAGTTCATTTTGTTATATCTATGGTTCATGACATGTCGCATTACTCGCATGTCTTGCTGTCTCTCTGATCCCATAGCTGTAGTTCACAATAACACAATATACAGTCAGACAACTGTAATGATAAGCAGATGCTTATCATTACACTTCTCGGCCTGTCAATCTTGACACAACACACAGTGTGTGATTTGCATCAACATAAGTTGATAATCAATTTTGCATAACATTTCCATAATTGTACAATAACAATTCGTTATTTTTTTTATCAAAAAAAAAAAGTATAACTAATATACGTAAATGTAATAAGTACCTCGTACAGGTACTAAGAATCAATTGAACACATTGTAAGTTACTCAACAATACACTTGCAGGTCACCTTCGAGCCGCGGGCGCGGTTCACTTTTTCAGGGAAGCATGATTAAGCAGCATGGCCAATACTTACTCATTAGCATTGAAAATGTTAATTACATTCAACGTTAAACAAACAAATGAATCATTTAAAAAAATAGGCATAGAATGATTTAGAATTAGCTATTAATTTGAGTTAACTTTAAACAAAAGACTAGGTTCAGCGTATCGCGCCTGACAGCCAGCGGCAGATAGCTGCGCCTGCGCCACATACGTACACTACAACTAGTACCGCCGACTTAGATAATGCCACTAGGTTACTTTAACTGAAGTACTCCACTTCGTTAGATAACAAATGTTTGTGGGCCGTTATCAACACTGTTTGTTTAATTTAGTATTTTTTACTACATAACTGCTCTATTTTAGCAGAGTTTGGTGTTTAAAATGATAAATAACTCAGTGAAGATTTACTGAAGACTATCAATTGTTTCCTTCAAGCGGTTTAGTTTTAGAGTAACGATTAGCATTCATAATAAATAATAAGTGGGCACATTAATATTTGGAAAACTGTAAGTGATGTTGTATTTACCTCCGCCCTCGGGCAACATCTGTGACATCCAAATCCTTTTAATTGTAGCACTTAAAACACGAAACTTTTCATTGATAAACTGTTAGCGCGCGCGCATATTGTATCACAGTGGGCTCACAATGCAGTCGGTGCGCGACAGTTGCGCGGTGGCGTGCGCGGCGAGTGCGGCCGGTGCGTGCGGGTTGCGGAGGTCGCGAGTCGCGCGCCGACTCCCGAGTCGCGAGTCGCGCCACTGCGCCCGCGCCGCTCTAATCTAAATACAGACAACGCGGCCCCAACCAAAATCGCTCGTATTACTTTCGGTTTCCATACGGCCTAAAATTAGAGGCCGCTCGCTACAGAAATAAAAACGTTTTTTACGTGTTTTTAGACGGGAACAGAGAGCGTTTTTGCAGTGGCTGGTGGTGTGCCAGCGACGCGGCGCGCGCGCCACGCGAAACCCGAGATTCGTGCCATATTTGGCAGCCGCTCGCGCGATCACAAACGCTTTTGGGTATTTAGTTTCGGCGCAGCCCGGCTGGCACCGGCCCCGACCGCCCGATGCGCGCGCGCTGCTAATTTCAGCCGCTTCCGTTGCGTTATAATCGCTCACTGATCGGGGATGTATTACCTGCCGGCGACTATCATGCCATATATGGTATTCTCTTACAGGAATGTCGCACACGACCAGACCGACCACATTCACAAACATGAATCATTTCCGTCCAGACAGCCACCGACGATCCATGATATCCGGGATTCTAGAGCTTGCGTCGCATCATTATTCTATTAATTTGGAACAAATTTTAATAAAAAATGGTGTAATTAGCACACACACACGTCTGTTATTTTCAGCTCCTTAACCCCATTCTCAATAAATCTTGAACATATGTCCGGTCTAACACACACGATGCTCACACAAATCACTCAGTTTTTTTCGCAATTCGAGTGTAAGAGTGATCTGGTATGTTTATCAATACAACCGAATTATCATTTTACTACTGAATAATGAAACTATTCGGTGTCTACTCGTAGGCTAGCACAATGATATACTGTTCTTAACTCGTTATAATTATATCAGGTTCACTCTGTCTCATTCAAATCTATAGCAACAGAGGAAGAGACATGGTATTTTCACGTAATGAGCAATGTTTGTGGAACGCATTTAATTATCATCGTGAATATCACGAGGTTAAAACCTTACTGTTTCAAAAAATTGCGAATAAGGAAACAGTTACATAAACTATTGCTAATTAACTAAGTCGACTCCACACAACAACAACTCGCTATAGTTCACAGTTTTTGATGATTAGATACGTATTAGGTGCTTTAGCTTTTAACAGAAATAGTATATTTGGCGCGGCGAAGTATGTACTATATTTGTCGTCGTCACTTTTAACTTACGCCCAATAGTGGCACGACTTTCTAGTTTTATTTTATCTTACGATCATAATCGTGCAACGATATCAATTAAACGATTCATTTGAATAAAATTATTTACTGCGCGCGCGCAGTAGTAATTGTTCAACCTTGTACACAGTACAGTCAAGGAATAAACATGTTAAACACCATCAGTTTAATTTTTAGTTACTATATTAATACATTATAATGTATTTTCCAACTACGTATTGACAAGATTTTGAAAGAAAATGACAGCTCGACAAAACGACATGCGCCCGCTATGTGGGACAGATATTTGTTTGAAACTTGCATGATTTTTCGCTCCTTACCTTACGTGCCTATAGACATTGTTTCAGAAATAAGTAGTTGTTTTGTTTCTTTATATTTTCTTATAACTCTACATTCTGTACATACCTATCCTACGTTGGTAAAACGAAATATTTTTAACATAAAGAAAAGATCTATGAAAGTGGCGTGAAGTGTGAAGCCATGGTTGGCAACATTTCAAGCACTTCGCTATTCCTTGTTCAATCCGCAGATTCCGCCGAAATTCAACATAAATATTATTTTAATCGTAACAAAAATCTTCTATAGGTTTTGCTCATTAATTTACACGTGCCTCGGTGTGTTTATGATAATGTGGACACGAGCTTTATTTTGTACTTAGGATCAGGAAAGATAAGACAAATGTCAAAAGACGTTATACAGAGTGGCGATTAGGTTATCACATTAATTGAAACTATATATTCAGGACATGACTGTGGTCCCCTGCGTTGAAATTTTTTGCCGGTTATTATTAAAAAAAAAAATGCTATTCCATACATTTTGACCACGTAGGTATTGCACTTTTGTAGGACAAAACAGTTTTTTTTTATAATAACCAACGAAAAATTTCAACGCAGTGGGTTCCAGAACCATGTACTGAATACGTGGTTTATGCTGCTGAAAATATGGGTCTATAATTGCCATCGTCATTTCAGAGGTCTCTGAAATGTCATAATTTATGAATGTGAATGTCAAACTAATTGATTGTTATCGCACTAGTTTACATAAGTCAATGTTTTGGAAACTGAAAGACGCATCAATATTAAGCCACTCATCCGCTCAACACAGCTCATAAGTTTTATTTAGCTTTTAGTATACCTAAAGATGAGATGAGATGAGAAAAACAGACGAGGTGGTCCATTCCTCGGAGAGCACTAAAATTCTGTTAATTGTACTGATGTGTTTGTTCTTAGCAGGCAAATGCCCAAGAGGATGTTTATTCCAAAGAGATGGGTCAAGTCAGGTGTCGGAGCAGCTGGAGCTGCTGGTGAACGTGCACAGACTGAAGCAAATGGAGAAAGTAATGAGAAGGGATCACCATCCTTACAACGAAGGACCGACTAAAGAGGATAGAAGTGTTTATCATCTAGCCAGGATCATTAACAAATACAGCTTAAAATGAATGCAATGTTTTGGTCGCCGGTGGTCGCAGCTGGTTGCAGTCGCCGGTGGTCACAACCTGTGGCCGGTGGTCGCAACCTGTGGCCGGTGGTCGCAGCCGGTCGCAGCCAGTCGCCGACAGTCGCAGCCGGTCGCCGCCAGTCGCAGTCGGTCGCCGCCCACTCCTCACAAATTGACCCAATTCCACCAGTAGGAGTTACACTCGCATTTAGGTGTCAATAATTTTAATTAGACGCATACATATTGATGAGATGTCATGTCTAATAAAGGCGGACGATCTCTACGAGTCGACAGATTAATCTATCGCTCCACTGTTTGAGTTATTACAGCACTGACAATTAATCTGCAATGTTAGCAATGAGACGTGAAAAGTGCTGTAACATGTAGCGGCTGACGAATACATTAATTATGCTCAACATTTTGATTCGGTACACGCATAATCGTTACAGCTATGCTGAAACCCATAAAAAACCTATAAACTTACTCTAGATGAAAACAAATCGTATTCCTTGCGAAAATGTTATCGTAGAGATAAATCTCTTTACATCGTTATTGCGCTATAAAAATTGTACCTAAACAGATACGTAATAAGCGAGTGTGTAGGCCTTTCACTGCGCCAGCGCAACTAGCGGGGCGCGCCGCTCGGCGCAGTGGTCTGCCCACACCCCTGCTATGATTTCACTGCGAGCCCACGACGTGCGACACTGCACAAATAGCTTCTGTAATATCATAATGTCTAATCAAATAGACAGCCGGTGACGAACGAGATATAATCGCTGCCAGTTCATTCGACACCACGAACACGATGTAAATACATTCATGTTAATATCTGCCGCGATAATAATAAATGGTATTGAGCGAAAAGTTACTTCTAAGTATTCATTAGAGTAAAATATCGTAATAATGCCGTAATATATTTAGTCACAAGGTAGTTATTTTGACATCTCGCGTACTTGTGCGTAACTCATAACTGTGACTATTTTCTCTTATTTCTATTTCTATTTTAGTGTCCGCGGCGCCATATCATCGTAAAAAATTCAAAGTTTTCAGTGTTTTTTGTGTTTTTCAGTTTGGATGCTCAATTGTTTTTACTTGATCTCTTTTAACGCCACCAAAACACAGGCGTGTCTTTTTACCTCTAAAAGGAGTCGTTTCGCTCAAATTCCTACTTTTCGGGGTACATCTGTTCCTGTAACTGATCGGCTTGAGCTAATAGGCATGGAGTTGACATCTGGTCTCAACTTTGGCGCCACATCGAGTACAAGGCCTAAACCGCGGCCAAGAAACTAGGCATACTAAATAGGGTGAAGGGATACTTTACGCCTGGACAGCTTTTAACTTTTTACAAAGCGCAAGTGCGATCCGTATGGAGTATTGCAGTCACGTTTGGGATGGATCAGCTAAGTACCAACTAGCCGCGCTTGACTCGGTGGAACGCAGAGCTAAGAGGCTCATTGGCGACGTAGAACTGGTGCATGCCAAGCTTCACAGCTTGGCTCATCGCCGCATGGTTGCCTGTTTGTCAGTCTTCTACAGATTGTACTTCGGTGAGTGTGCTCAAGACCTCCACGACCTCATTCCACCGGCCCCTTCTACCATCGGACATCAAGACGCACTGCCAGTTACCATCCCTGCCTAGTTGCTATTCCACCAATTCGCACTAAGCGCTTCCAAATTACTTTTATAATGCGCACAGCAAAAGAGTAGAACTCGCTACCTGCGTCTATGTGTTTCCGAGCGCATACAACCCTAATCTCTTCAAAGTGAGAGTGAACAGGCTTCTTCTGGGTAAGCTCACTCCATCGTCGACTTTGTCTCTGTCGCGTCCGACCTATACTAAAGTCAAGAGCAAGCCCATCATAAATAAAAAAAAATAAAAAAAACAAAATGGTATTTTCATAAGATAATGAAGTAGGTAATAATAATGGAAAAAATAACTCTTATGTACTTAATAAGAGCAATGTTTTATTATCCCAGTTGCATTGCCTGTTAGTCATTACCCTTATAACCGCAACTGATGTTTGTTTCTCCATAAAACAATTCCGTCCCACATGAGGTCTGTCACGACTACTCAACAATACTTCAATGAACGCTACCAATTATAGCAGTGCGTGTTATTGATCGGCCGCGTCAACTGCGCCCACGCCGGGTACGTTAGCCCATCGGTCCCCGAACCCACTCCCCTCACAAATGTATGTACAGTCAGGGAATCGGATTGTTGAGCAAATGACTATCAACTTGAATTGTCCGTATATTCAAATCACAACTATCATTCTTTTTCAGTTCTATGAAATGGCACGATAGTCAAGTGAACAATTAATTTTTCAGTTCTGTGAAATGGCAATAGCACGACAGTCCACTGAACAATTAATTTTTCAGTTCTATGAAATGGCTATAGCACGACAGTCCACTGAACAATTCATTTTTCAGTTCTATGAAATGGCTATAGCACGACAGTCCACTGAACAATTAATTTTTCAGTTCTATGAAATGGCTATAACACGACAGTCCACTGAACAATTAATTTTTCAGTTCTATGAAATGGCTACAGCACGACAGTCCACTGAACAATTCATTTTTCAGTTCTATGAAATGGCTATAGCACGACAGTCCACTGAACAATTAATTTTTCAGTTCTATGAAATGGCTATAACACGACAGTCCACTGAACAATTAATTTTTCAGTTCTATGAAATGGCTATAACACGACAGTCCACTGAACAATTAATTTTTCAGTTCTATGAAATGGCTATAGCACGACAGCCCACTGAACGATTAATTTTTCAGTTCTTTGAAACGGCTATAACACGGCAGTCTACCGAACAATAAATTTTTCAGTTTTATGAAATGGCTATAGCACGACAGTCCACTGAACAATTGTTTTCTCTGACTGTACGTATACTTACATAGAGGCGATGTAATGCGAGCTGACAGACGATGATCGGCGATTATATTAATTGATATTATTGAGACCGGTTCGGTTCTATTGTCTTTTTATTATGATGAATAGGTTTATATTTCTATGATAGGATCTGTGAGATGTTACGTCCCGGTATTTTATTGCGGCCTCAAGCTAGAGCAACATTTGTTATATCTTTAGGATTTAATCTAGCCTCACTTCCATTGGGTACTTGCACGACCGATAATCGGTGACCGATTTTCTACCGATTTTTGTCTATCTCCCTTTCGCACTCATATAAATAGAAAGGGGCACCAAGAAAATCGGTCACCGATTATCGGACGTGGGCGGGCAGCCTACACTGTTATAAAATAATATACTATACGTACTTACTGCAAAGAGTTAAGTACAGTCATCCGCACAGTATCAGTGACAATTTGACATTGACAGGTCCTTTATGTCGATGTCATAGCAGAAAGAGCGATTTTCGTAGTGTTATAATTAGGTATATTTACTAATAACAATCAATAGTGATTACACAATATACTATATTTTAATTAAGTTATTATGAGTTGTTCGTATTTTAAACGGATATTAAATCAATCTGCCTAGCCTTTTCCCAACTATGTTGGGGTCGGCTTCCAGTCCAACCGGATGCAGCTGAATACCAGTATTTTACATGGAGCGACTGCCTATCTGACCTCCACAACCCAGTTACTGGGTAATACGATACCCCTTGGTAAGACTGGTTGTCAGACTTACGGGCTTCTGACGTCCCGTAACGACTGCCAAAGATCCACGAATGACAGCCGGGACCAACGGCTTAACGTGCTTTCCGAGGCACGGAGGAGTCTCGGTATGTAAAGATGGTCACCCATCTACGGACCAACCAAGCGTAGCTTAACCTGATGGATCGATCCGTGCGGCTGTTATTACTTAGCCACGAGCTCCTCGTTTCCTCCTCCTTGTATTTTAAACGGATATTAGATATTTAAAAAACTTGCATTTGACTTTTGTCACACCCATGATTATTTATTGCTTTTACTTGGATTTAAATTGATTAAGCCGAATTAAGATTCAAATTTGCTTTAAATTTAGTTAAGCTAAATTATTTATATCATTTGTAATTTTAGTGTTCATTGTAACATGTTAGTAATAATTTACTCCACTTGATCGTAAGTTTATAAGCACGATCGGACGAGCGGTGGAGGCAGTTGTTGGTGAGCGGTTAAAGTGAATACAAGTCTGGATAACGAAGTTAAGTAAGCTTTATGTTCTTTTGGTACTTTATAATTACATTTTGCCTACGTAAAATTATAATGATGTTTTATATTGTTTTTTTTTTAATATTGAAATAATTTAATAATCACACTGTTGTCTAAATGAAATTATAATAATTGTTTTATTTTGTTTTCCTATATGTTTAAATAAATGTAGTAACATGGTTATTGAATATTTGAATAGTCTATGGAGATTCATAATTATGGTATTTAATAATTATATATACAGATGTATAAGGATATATAAGCGTTTTAATGAATGCTATACAATATTATAGTGAATAAATGTGGTTTGAATGAACTTGGTGTATCTTTTATTCTGTAGTCTAATCTGAGGTTTTAATAGTAGTGCGTGTTACCACTGATATGTGGTCGACTGTACATATTTTGTTCATTCAATAAGCCGTGATTTTTTCTGATTCGGCGCTGTCAGGCGTAGAATCTGCCAGTCGCCATGTACCTAATAACGCGCCTCCGTCGACGCGGGGAGTCGGATCAATCGGATGCGCACCGACGAGTATTTTGTATTTTATTTATAGTGTGTACCTACAATCGTAAGAAATGAATTGAAATTTTTCGTAGGATTAACGAAAATATTGTAAAAAAACTGATAGGTTCTTTTTGAAATCTGGATATATGGTGAAATTTGCCGTAAATATTTCTTTTCATATTTTGTTTTTATTTGTTATGGGTTTGCTCTTGACTTTAGTCTAGGTCAGAGGTGACAGAGACAAAGTCGACGATGGAGTGAGCTTACCCAGAAGAAGCTTGTTCACTCTCACTTTGAAAAGATTAGGGTTGTATGCGTTCGGAAACACAGACGCAGGTAGTGAGTTCCACTCCTTTGCTGTGCGTATTATAAAAGACATTTGGAAACGCTTAGTGCGAATTGGTGGAATAGCAACCAGGTAGGGATGGTAACTGTCAGTGCGTCTAGATGTCCGATGGTAGAAGGGTGCCGGTGGAATGAGGTCGTGGAGTTCTCGGGCACACTCTCCGAAGTACAATCTGTAGAAGACCGACAAGCAGGCAACCTTGCGGCGATGAGCCAAGCTATGAAGCTTGGCATCCACCAGTTTTACGTCGCCAATGAGCCTCTTAGCTCTGCGTTCCACCGAGTCAAGCGTGGCTAGTTGGTACTTGGCTGATTCATCCCAAAGGTGACTGCAATACTCCATGCAGGATCGGACTTGCGCTTTGTAAAGGGTTAAAAGCTGTCCAGGCGTAAAGTATCGCTTCACCCTATTTAGGATGCCCAGTTTCTTGACCGCGGTTTGGACCTTGTATTCGATGGTGGCGCCGAAGTTGAGACCAGATGTCAACTCCATGCCTAGGAGCTCAAGTCGATCAGTTACAGGAACAGATGTACCCCGAAAAATAGGAGTTTGGGCGAAACGACTCTTTAAAAAGACACGCCTGTGTTTTGGTGGCGTTAAAAGAGACCAGATTATCATCAGCCCACTGGAAGACAAAGCTTAAGGTCAAATCTGTCCGCTCTACCATGGCCTCTCTCAAGGAACGAACTTCGGCCCCGCTGGTTTTTGCGCTGGACAAGTATCTGTACCCAACAATACCAGGCCGAAGCAGGTCATTGATGTGCAGCAGGAAAAGAGTCGCAGAGAGAACCGACCCCCGAGGAACTCCGGCATCAATAGCCATAAGGTCAGAAGAGCAGCCGTCAACAACTACTCTGATCGACCGTTCACTAAGGAAATCTGATATCCTGCTACAAAAATCAGCTGGGATGCCATAAGCAGGAAGCTTGCTGAGTAGAGCAGCGTGCCAGACCCTGTCAAAGGCCTTCGAGATGTCAAGCGATACAGCCAGTCCTTCGCCGTGATTCTCGATGGCTTCGCCACAGCAGTGCGTGACATACACAAGAAGATCGCCAGTTCACTGTTTTAATATCGTATACCCAGTATTTGGGAGCACGCCATTTTTTTTCTCCTATTAATCAAAAAGAATGTCAAATAAAAACATTTCTTCAACCGCGCTGTCCATCACGACCTACTTTGAAGTGTTGCGATGAATGAACGTTTCGATTCGATTCCGCTGAGGTGGACGCACAAGGAATAAATACGACCCGACTCGACTCACTTCGATTTGACGCGTTCCGGCTGTAGTCGATGCCAGGCTTTACAGTACAGTGAGTCGTCTCGCTCAGTTTGCGCTGGTAACGTTCTCGACGTAATGAACAGATGTAATGATGGCTCCACTGACTTTACAGTACAGTGAGTCGTCTCGCTCAGTTGGCGCTGGTGACGTTCTCGACGTAATGAACAGATGTAATGATGGCTCCACTGACTTTACAGTACAGTGAGTCGTCTCGCTCAGTTTGCGCTGGTAACGTTCTCGACGTAATGAACAGATGTAATGATGGCTCCACTAACTTTACAGTACAGTGAGTCGTCTCGCTCAGTTGGCGCTGGTAACGTTCTCGACGTAATGAACAGATGTAATGATGGCTCCACTGACTTCACAGTACAGTGAGTCGTCTCGCTCAGTTGGCGCTGGTGACGTTCTCGACGTAATGAACAGATGTAATGATGATAATTCAAACTAGGCTGAGAATCAGCACTTTTCGAACGTCAAAATTACATAAGGCAGTTCCCCAAAACGTTCGCCCTTCACCACTTCCTAGTGCTTTAGCTGAGAAGAAGTGGCGCAACAAACTCCCCAGCAGCACAGCTGTCTGTTCAGTTAAATAAAATAAAAAATATTCTATACAACACTGTGCAAATTACATGTAAGTACATTACGCAACACAAACATTAAATGTAATGTAATTATTTGCTATAAGTCAGCTAGCACACGCCAATATACCAAAAAAAAAGAAGAAAAGAAAAAAAATCGAAATTCGAAAACTATACTCAAGCAGAAACAAAACTAAAAAAAGTAAGTAGGTAATCAATTTAACAGAGGACTAAATTGTCATTTTGCATTTTCCTTTTCCCAGCCAGTGACTAATTACTAGTTTACATGGCGCGAGCTAGCGTGCGAGTCGGCCTGCAGTGCAGCAACTCACACTTTGTGGACGAGTAATACGAGTTACTCGCACTTGCGAGTTCGACAGTAGCTCGTATCCGAGTAACATTTTTTTGTTTTCACTCGCCTGCTCGCCTTCCCCATCACTCGCATGGCAGCAGCACGCACATCACTCGCATCGTTCGGACGCGTCTTTCTAAATGTACCATGTGGGGACGCCAGTGACGTCACGGACCTGGGCGACTTCGGGAATAGTTAGGAGATGACATTCTGGATTGATCACCGCTAAATGTACCTTACCAAGAAACCGCTACTCGGGTATAATTAGTAGCAACCGTCTAAATATATGACTATTAAATATATCGTCAGATGACAAATGCGCTAAGAGACCACCGATTGGGTTCCACTAAACGCAAGACGACATCGCGGCAGGCCGACACGAAGATGGCGGGACGAGCTCGACTCCTACCGACTCGTCCCGCCACTAGCAAAAGACAGAATTGTGTGGAAAAGGGAGAGGGAGGGGGACAGTGCAGACTAGTTAGATTAGATTTGACTAAATAAACCCTATTTCGATAGAATAGCTTGCTTGAGCGAAATCGTGTATAATTAGCAGCTACTTTAAAGAAGTTTATCTTAGTTTTTAAAGTTTATCTATATTTGTGTTCTTTTCCTAGGTTAAGCGAGCGCATCATTGTGTAGCGTACACAAGGATGCAAGAGCGCTTTTTTATCTTTTCGTATTCTGTTTCGTTTCAAGTAGTATTGTTTTAGTATTAAAATTGCTGCGCCCTATCTGGGTTCTGTACCTGTACTGTGCCTGTACTGTCAACTACTTTTGTACAATGACTGCAATAAACGATTGAGTATTGTTGATTTTAATAAATGGTTAATTTGAAAAAAATTGTTTTATTTTAAAAAACCAATCAAAGAACTTACAATAGTAAACTTATTGGTTTAATCCTTTTACAGTTTGCAATACTAGAAACTTAACAAAAAAAATTTTTTTTTGAGCAAATTTAGCTGTCTTTCGTTTTGAATGAAACTGTTTTTTCTGAAGTCTTACCACTTAATATTTTACCATTTTGTAATCTGCATTTAATGAGGTATTTTTAAAATTAATGGGCACTAACAGTGCAGTACATTTTTTTTACACAATATGCCCCTAAAATCATATGATTTGCTGGAGATGATTATTGAAATTGGAAACAAATTAATTTCTTTAAGTACCTTTAACTTTAAAATATAAAAATAATTTGGATATGATAGTACACATATTCAAGATTAATAATAAAAAAAAACAGAATTTAAAAATATTGATATTTGTTGAAAATGCAGCCAAATTCGTGAAGCAAGGTACAGAAATTTTAAAAAACAACATTTTCTTTTCGGGGATTCTTTACTGAAAATGGTTAAAATTTCGGTATCGACCCCTTTACTCTAGACCACTATTTACGACACAGCCTGTGTACGAGTACACAATGCGAGCAGCTGTCTACTACCTAGTAAGCAGCTCGCACTGTGCAAACCAAACATAACATTTCAAAAGTGACGAAAGGATATAATGAAGTCTCTCATTAGTATTGGTTTCAATTCAGTGAATCTCTTAGCAATAAAAATAGCGAACTACCCACACGGGAAAACTTGAGTGCAGTATTGTTTCCGAGCTTCGAGCGCTCCGCTTGTCCGCCCACCGACATCACACGGTCGCACGCGCACCGCGAGAGAGTTGTTCCGATCATTTGTGTAATTCGAACATAAAGCATTACGAAGTAGTAGAGTGATTACAAAATTACTTCTTGAATGAAATTAATTACCTAGTGGAGTATTGTTAGTGAGTTACAGCTTTATCTGGCATTGAGGCTTTTGAACTTTGTTAACGTGGGACCTTAGAATGTTTGAGCTCGGTAGCAACGCACCTACCACGCCGCTGTTAGCGCAGAGCTCCACAGATAAGTGCTAAGTCATATAGAGAGAGCTTTCGACATGAGTGACAGGTATAGCTCAACAGAACCCCATCACAAAGTTACAGACGATTTGCTCTATAATACAACTCTGACTGAGGTAAACATAAATTATTTTTAACAACGATGTCGCTTCAAAACAAAGACTATGTCGTGGGCACACAGAGTTACCGAAGGGATCGGGGCTCTGTAGGTGGCCCTCGTCCATCACAACGTCAACAAAGTGACGTGACAAGGTAAAACATCCAATAATTGCTTCAACAGCTATACACATATTTGTTCAAAAGAGGCTCCTATCAGATAACCGAACGATCATAGAATGTTATATATAGTTCATGGCTTCCTACGTGATGGGCCAGCGTGCATCATTAGCTGGCACGCGTTGGCCAAAACTGTGGCCCACGCCGCACTACCGCAAAAACGTACGCCATATTAGTAGATATTATAACGACATGTAGCTAATGTGGGCTCTGCTCGTCTATAGGCCTGTTAGTTATTATTTTACTGTGGGAGGGCTAGCTTTGTTGGCTGTCAAAATAATATTTAGAGGAAAAATTGTCATTGTTAATTTTCCCTAAAACACTAGTAGAAAAATACTGAACATTGGAGGAAATTGTAAGCATACCGTGTTATCTCGTTGGAAAGTAAACCAGACACAAATATTTAGGTAATATCTCTAGTAACAGCAGATTACATTCACTGAGTAGGTAAATATTTTGTTAAGCGAGAACTTGTAGAATAAGATCGCAACAAAAAGAAATAATTATCATTTTCCATGTTTGTTTTCTTCCGCAGTTTCCTCAACTCTCAAGGGCTGTTGCGGAGTCGCGTAATCATTGGCAAACCACCAACTACACACATTTTACATTTCTTGAAGTCAACGAATACTTGCAATGGTCACGTCATTTCGGGAATCATTTTGTAAATGAGATGAATAAATTTTCTTACGTTTGGATTATAGGTATATGAATTGAGTAACAGGAGATTGCTTATTACTGCTTAGCGGGCGTTGCGCTCTATATATTTCCACCAATAGATACTCGTACGTAAGTAGGTGGGATAATATGGCATAAGAAAAATGAAATCATCGTGGAATTATTGTAGGTAGGTGTTTGTTTTATTATCCCATTTGCCCCCCGGGGAACTCGTTACGTTTTTCACGCAAAGAATTTATCAAAATGCGAGCCCGATGAGATCAGTCAGTGAAGGTTTATTTATATTGACGGACAGGAAAAAAACTTGAATTGCGCTCAAAACAGAGACAATCATATTAGAGGTATTGACAAATATGGAATGAAATAAAAATATAAATAATGGTTTTACCCAACCAAATGCACCGAGACAAACTTGGACAATTTTCCAGCGATATCATAAAGACATTCTGACTTAATACGCTATAATTTATTTAAATAACTAGCCATCGCCATCACAGGTCGATGAAACGCCATATTGGCACGATCGGGCCTGCGCGCACGCAGCTCCGGCCAAAACCAGGAACCAATAAATATAAATACATTTTAGTTGTTGCCCCAAAAGGCCCAGCGGCCTCGTCGTTGTTTCCTTAAACCACTTATACTGCACAGAATAGGGCTGTGTTGTGTTCCGAATATCGTATCTTGACGCTTTCGTTGTTCCGAATAAGCGGCGCGATTGTGAACCATTATAGGATATTTATGAAACAATTTCGCTTCGGCCTCAATTACCGGTTTGATGGTGTTTCCATGGCGATCGTGTGGTTTTATTAAAGACAGGCTACTGCTCTGGGTTGGTTCCTAAATTGATTTCGCGAATGTGCTTAGTGAAACTTCGTTACTCTCACCATCCTACCTGCTTTTGCTAAAAATGTTCTACGGAACATGAAAAGAAGCTCCGATTGCCCAACATAAAACTGTTCAGCTGCCTTTATATACAGCAGCCCTATAAACTCAATGTGAGATGTGCTTCCATGGCGACGGACGTGTAGTTCTTGTCGACACCATCTTCGGACAGAACATCTCATTACTGCGACGTTTACAATGTCCTCTTGCACGTTCTAGCTTTTAATTTTTGTGATTCAGACAATAAGCCACTGTCTGCCTTTACCGTACTATGTATAACCTCTGGATGTATGTATTGCATTTGCATTTCTATTTGTCTAACTGCATCCATTGCAATCCTCAATCTCGCAAATCGTTGAAATCCGGCTCAATAGGATTTGAGGGTCACAGTTACTAATTAAAATGATAGTGCATACAAAAAGCCGGCCAAGTGCGTGTCGGTTCCGTAGTTGGGATGAATTTATCCCAGGAACACACTTATCGTTGTATGAATGAATTAATGGAATGGACCGAACCCAGCGTGGTTTGGACACACTCGATTACTCGAATGAACCCAAAGATTCGCACTAGCATGGGGCTACAGAGACATATCAAGGAATAGCTGGGGGTTGCGAGCAATAATGGTAGGGAAGACGTGCCCTTAGAATTGTAGTTACAAAAATGTTCTCTCATCAATCAATCTGCCTAGGCTTTTCCCAACTATGTTGGGGTCAGCTTCCAGTCTAACCGGATGCAGCTGAATACCAGTATTTTACATGGAGTGACTACCTATCTGACCTCCACAACCCAGTTACTGGGTAATACGATACCCCTTGGTAAGACTGGTGACTGCAGACTTTCGGGCTTCTGACAACCCGTAACGAAAATGTCAAAGATCCACGAATGATAGCCGGGACCAACGGCTTAACGTGCTTTCTGAGGCACGGAGGAATCTCGGTATGAAAAGATGGTCACCCATCCACAGACCAACCCCGGCAAGCGTACCTTAACCTGATGGATCGACCCGTGTGGCTGTTATTACTTAGCCACGAGCTCCGAAAATGTTCTCTCATATACACATAACCTACCATATCATACAGGACCTACGCGCTACGTCACGGTCAATTCTCCAACTGAAATGTAAGTTTATAATCGTATTTATTAGGGTTCCGTACCTAAATGGTAAAAACGAACCCTTATTGTGCGACTCTGTCTGACATAGCTGCTATCAACTTGAATTTTGGAATAGTTTTAGATGACGTTGGCCCAACTATTTTGCAAATAAGAAAGAAATGAAAATATTTTTTTTTTTTGTAACAGGCACTAAAAGGGTGTCTTAAAAATTCAAAGTGGGGCTACTAGGGCATGTGGGGTATCATATGAAAGAACGCTGTTTGCACATTTTCTAACATTTTTGCTTTTTTTTAGGCCGAATAGTTTTCGACACCTGTTATGCCCTGTTTTGCTGTGTTTTCAAAACGGTAAAAAAAAATAACCCAGTATAACTTTATGAGTCAGGCTCGGACCGGCCAGTCTGGCATGCGCGCGCGCCGTGTTGTTGTTGTCGCTCGAGCGGCCATCGCGGCGTCTCGCTCGTGCTGGGTTTGTTGCGTGCATGCGTTCAGCGTTGCTCATGCCAGCCTGGTGGGCAAGTAAGGCGACCTGAGCCCGTCCGTAGATATTTAGTGTGTGTATCCTTTTATTTGTTTATTTTCTTTCTTTTTGCTTCGACTTCTTATAAATAGGCAATAAGTACTAGTATGTCACTAAACTGTATCCATGTATCTACGGGAACGCTGCCGACAAACTGTACAGCAGTTTGGCAGAAAATATGTGTTTTTTTTTGTATATAATATTTCTTGAATGAATAAATACATAATAAACTTTTGATGAAAAATGTAAAAAAAAACAGTTACAACCCCTTATCTTCCATGTTTGCATAGAGAAAAATCTGAAATTATTCTGTGTGATAGAAGTTTATGTAAAGATTACAGGAAAAATAAAACGATGTCTCTAAATAGCACAATTTTTTTTTGATGGTACGGAACCCTCGGTGCGCGAGTCCGACTCGCTCTTGGCTGGTTTTTTTATGTGATAAAACTACAAATTAAAGTAAAGTAAAGTAGTGCTGTATGCAAGTGATATCATTGTAAGTCCAGATAAGGGTAACATTGACACTCCATCTTCGGATCTCACTCTCATTAGTGCGACACCCGCGCGATGACCCGTACACTCTACGTGACAACTGGCTGCCGTATATCTAGGCAATTGTTTTAATACGGTTGTAGATTATTTGTGATTTAATCTAATCTGTAAAAGGAGTAATCCATTTGTAGAAGAAAATTAACACTTCAGGAGTTCTGAGTCGTCGTATTCTATTACCGCCATCCCCTAACTGGCACTAGATTGTAATTATGTTGATTATTTTTAAGTATTTATACCAATAGTAACGGTTGAAAAGCAACAGTACAATTGCTGTTGTCTGCTGCAGCGCTCATGAATATTAAAATAGGTAGGAATAGGTACCTAAGCCATGCTACTTATGGCTTAAACCTTAAACTAATACTAGAAACGCGTATTAATTTTCTCATTATATTTAGACCACCCACTAAATCCGTACGGCGAACCATCGGTTTTCATGAAATCTATTCACGCCTCGTTATTTTACACCGCGAGCACCAAATCAACATGGCTCTCGAATTATAACAAGGAACAGTGACTCAATTCAGATTCTATTATTATCTGAGAACGGCGATCCAGCTTGTAAACATTTCTAATTGTAGTCTCTGAAATGTATGGAGGATTTAAATGGATTTAATGGTGCGTGTACCTACTTACTACCATAGTACTTGAGATGCGCTATACTATCTAGACTTAGCTTAAGGAGATGTATTGTAAGCTTTTCTCGTGCTGAAGCAAATGTTTAAGTCTGATTAAGTTCTTCAGTGTAAATATCTGTGGGACTTCAGATAACTTTGTATGTTATTTTCATCACTTGTACAAACCATACTTGGCTGCGATAGAAACTGATCACTTTAGTTTACGCTTAGAGCGACCGGACCTATGCCTGGCAATGCTACAACAATTACTTAACAATCTAATTATTCAAAGAATCTGATAAAACTGCAAGATAGATGTTATGTCTGTAGCTTGTGTAATGGTCCAGTAATAGCTGCGCGTGGGCAGCCTATGGCCGCATAACGTTATGCCTCCAATTATGCGCTCAAATGATAAGTTACTAAGTAAAGGAAATGATTTCCATGCTAATGTAGAGGGCACAGGATAAACATATACCTACTACTAAGTACGTAAGCAAATTTGATATTATACATCGGTTTTCCAATACTTAGCAAACGTAAGACGTTATTTAGGAGTTAGTTAGAGGAACCCACACCTAGTTGTGGCCTGTTTCCCACTATGCACGTCTGACGAAGACATTAGGGTAATAAGTATCTAGATATTCCGTAAACATCAGGCATTGGTGGTCCCGGATACCCGAAGAAACTGAGTCCGTTAGCTCAAGAGTTATCGCGGATAACTGACAGGTACCTAACGTTTGAAATAAAAAAAAAATACATTGAAGAGCCTACGTAGGTACAGAAACAATAATTGTTTGCTGCAATATATAATATTATCTACATCACTAGTCCGAAACAACCCGACCCTATAATTACAAGATCACTAGCTAAACAAAATCAATTTGTCAGTCAGAGGCGTGCTTCAAATAACGCGCTATATTCAGCCATAATGCGCTGTGTTGCCAACATTACGGACCAAAACGCGTGTTTTTATTGTGTTTATTGTAATAATTATGCTGAGCGCACGTGGGAAGCACCCACGGCGTTGTGAATCACATTGTGCACAGTTATGGGCGACTTATAAATAATATTGAGCAAAAACAACGACAGATTGATTAGTTGATGATGCGAGGCAGTCAAATGTGTTAATGTTTTGTAATGAGCTGGTGTCTGCACTATATTACTTGCCATACGTTTGACATCGATAGGTATATCATTTGTTAGCTCTGTGAGTAGGCGACGGGTTTAATGTCTTGTCGGTCACGCGGTCTCAAGATTCTTGTACTTAGCAGTCATTTACAAGAGCTGTGCTAATATTTCGCGAACAAAATAAGTATCTACTCAAAAAAAAAAAAAAAAGTCTAAAGTAATTCATTAAAACTAGGCTGAGAATCAGTAGATACTTTTCGAACGTCAAAATTGCCCTAAACGCCCGCCCTTCACTTGCTTATCTACTGAAATAATGTGAGCATTGTCATACAACAATTACGCATTCACTTTTACAAAGTGAAATCTTAGATATTCTATATGATCAAACGAACTTCTTAAGCGAAGATCGATCAATATTATATGAGTCGCTTCATTCGAAGATATATTATAAACCAGGTAGTCCTTTTAATCTACAAGATATACGCATACTTTAAGAGATTTATGAAAATCGATATAAGTATCGACTTTTTACAATTAAGTCGATTCTTTACTGACCATAACCACACCACTAGTCAAGCTGTCATTCTTTTAGAGATAAATAAAACAAATCAAAACTTTATCCCCGGGATTGGGTTGGGAGGGAAACTATATCATCGAATGAAGCGACTCATATAATATTGATCGAACTTCGCTTAAGAAGTTCGTTTGATCATATATTATATTTCTTCGCTTCATTCTTCAGATATATTATAAACCCGGAAGATGTTCAGAGAAAAGTTTTGTTTGATAAGTGATAATTAAAAACAAATATTTTGTAAAAATACAACGGTTTTAATCAACGTAAATAAAATAGTTAAGAATAAGATATCATTAAGATTAGTCTCAAAGCTAGAATATCTTAGTTACCTCGTTAACGTGATCATGGAGGATCGCTTGAGCAAAGTTATCGTCGTCTATAATTGGACGATGATAATATTGGGCAAAAACTTTAGACGCGGCCAATACCTGCTTTATCCATCTGCTTATTGACTGTGCTGTCGCGCCCTTGTAGGGGCGCTTCACAGTTATTAAGAGATTGGATACATTAGAAGGTCGGTCTTTGTCCGTGACGTGGAGATAATCTTCGATAGCAGTCGCGGGGCAGATGCGAAGGTTTTCTCTAAAGTACGGCAGGAATAACGTTGGTTGATTACGACCTGCCGCGGATGTTTTTATAATATCTTTGATGGCTATGTTTATCCCATTCGCTCCTACTGTTATATGTTCAAGCTTTATCATAGATTATATTTCTTCGCTTCATTCTTCAGATATATTATAAACCAGGTAGTCCTTTTAATTTACAAGCACACGCGCGCTCACTAGTTATTAGAAATGCCGAAAAAACGGGAATATTCTCAACAAATTGAAGACTATCAACGTAAAATCAAGAAGCTGGAAGACGAACGAAGACGTAAATGTCGTAGAATCATTATTGAATCTTCATCTGATACCGGTATGTATTGTACTTATAACTACCCTCAATTATAAATCATTTTATGGTGCCACCTAATCCGCGAGGATTACAGGCGGATTGTTATATTGTGATACCTATTATGTTTATGGTGATTTGATTTGTGAACCCATCACAAATAAAAAAATTAAAAAAAAAAAACTACTCATTTAGTGTGGTTTTTGCCCGGCAGTTAACCGTGAGTTAACACGAAGGCTATGATTTTTCAAACACATGTGAGATTGTCTCGCCTGGCGGTTAACCGAGCGTTAACACGATGGCTGCCTATGAGCTATTACCTATGTACATAATAATTATTACAATCTACATGATGACCCACAAGAATGAACTGTAGCTGTTTCATCCATAATTCTAGTGGTTAACTGTGAGTTGACACAAAGAACAAAAATGTGGAATTCAAAGTTACGTCTTATACTTTTCAGACGATAACGAATCCTTACGTCCCGCCCCCGATGCCACCATAGAAGAAAATCTGACAGCGATTGAAGATGCACCTAATGATATCCCTGAGCACGCTGCCATGCCGACCGTGGAAGCATCAACTCCTAGTCAGGAAGATACTACCTGCCCAGAGCTCGATCCAGAGCTATTGATAGCACTCGGAGAGGAAACTGATAATACTCCAGAGTTCGGTGATAAAATTCATCACAGCTTAGCTCAGCGTTGGGAACCCATCCTCAAGAAGGGATTATCTAAGGAAGCAAAAGATAAGTTGTTCAAAGATTATCTTGTGCCTGAAAATTGCACTCTGCTTCAAGCACCCAAACTGAATAACGAAGTTTCGGCGGCTATTTCTGAAACATCTCGTCATAGAGATAAGAGGAAGGAAGCTGAGCAGCAGCAACTGGGTGCTGGCGTCTCAGCCATCAATAAAGATTTGACAATAATGCTTACGAGCGACAACAAAATCGAAGCAATAAGGATTATGAGCGATGGATGTCGTATCCTGAGTGATCTTCATTATCAGGAAACACAAACGCGAATTAGCGTCATCAATTACGCATTAACCAAACCTTTCCTAAACATCGCTCGGGATTGGCGAAAGGGACGAAACGTTATATGGCAACAAATTAGGGGAAAAAATAAAAGCTTCCAAAACAATCGAGAATTTTCTTTTTAAATCGACATGCGCAAAAAGGGCTAAAATGTCAGAAATGTACCCCCGCGATGCAACCAGGTGCGGGGGGGCGAAGAGGTCCGAACAGGGCGAACAGCACCACGAGCCGTCGGCCTCCACGTCAGCAGACGTCGAGCTCAGTCGCGGCAAACAAGGCGAGGGCACCAGCGACGCGCCAATAGCTCAGGTACAACACGCTGGTAGAGTAGCTAATTTTTATGATTGTTGGCTCAACATAACATCTAATTCTGTAATTTTAAATTGGATACGTAATGGTTTTCCTATACCGTTTGATTCTAACGTGACACAAACTCATGTACCTTACGTTACAATGTCAGCGACTGAAAAAGTCCACATGTTTTTAGCTATAGAAAAATTGACAAAATTGGGTGCGGTAAGCCCTTGCAAACCTACTAAGAACCAGTTTATTTCAAAAACGTTTTTAGCCTTAAAGTCTAACGGTGATAAAAGATTTATTTTAAATTTAAAAAACTTAAATCACTATATTTCAAAACTATACTTCAAAATGGAAGACTACCGTACGGCATCTAAATTATTACCTACTCATGGCTTCATGGCCACTATCGATTTAAAAGAAGCATATTTCCTAATACGAGCATATTTCCTAATACCTCGTACCAATTCGTAAATCTGATCGCAAATTTTTAAGATTCCAATTCGAATAAGAACACAAACATCATTACCTACGAGTTTAATTGTATGCCGTATGGTCTTTCGGTAGCTCCGAGAGTCTTTACAAAGATCATGAAAGAAGTGGTTTCCCATTTACGCTATCAAGGCTTCAAAAATGTGGTTTTTCTTGACGATATCCTTTGTATCGGCGATGATTATCAAGGTTACATTACACAATGTTAAAGCTACATTAAATCTTTTAGAATATCTCGGGTTCGTAGTGAACTATGACAAGAGCTCTCTTGTGCCTAAACAAACCTGTAAATTTCTGGGATTTATGTTCGATTCAGTAAATCAATCAATTTCTTTGCCATCCGACAAAAAGCAAAAAATTGTGAACCTAGCTGACAAATTCTCAGAATTGTCTCGGTGTTCAGCTAGAGAATTTGCCCAACTAATAGGAGTTTTGATAGCCGCGTGCCCCGTGGTCAAATATGGTTGGTTATATACAAAAATTTTAGAAAGGCAAATATTTCTAGCCTTACAAAAATGTCCTAGCTTTGACAGACCGTTCAAACCTCACCCTGCAATTCTAGACGATTTAAATTGGTGGCAAAGGAATGTGCTAAATTCTAAAATTACTTTGAAGACACCTAACTTCGAATTAGAGGTTTATACGGACGCTTCACGTACCGACTGGGGAGCTGTGTGTAACAACGAGCGAGCTCATGGAGCTTGGAAAAATAGTGAACTTGAACAACGTATTAACTATTTAGAGTTGTTAGCTGTTTTATTAGCCTTAAAGTATTTCGCAAGCAAAAAATCGAATTGTTCTGTTTTACTGCGCGTTGACAACACAACAGCCATCAGCTACGTTAATCGGATTGGTGGTATCCAATTCCCCCATTTGAATAATCTTTCTAGACAAATTTGGCAGTGGTCTGAAGAGAGAAACATCTGGTTATTTGCCTCGTACATCAATACCAAGGCAAATTACGAAGCAGACGAAGTATCTCGAAGACTAAATCCAGACACGGAATGCGAACTTTCCGATCTAGCCTTCGAACGAATGTCAAAAAATCTCGGTAAACCTGAAATCGATCTATTTGCCTCTCGAGCCAATGCCAAATGTCAGGATTATATATCATGGAAAAAGGATCCTGACGCTCTTTCCATAGATGCTTTTACAGCTATCTGGAACAATAGGTTCTTTTATGCTTTTCCCCCTTTCCCAGTTATTCTTAAATGTCTTCACAAAATCATACAGGAAAGTGCCACCGGTATACTAGTCTTTCCTTTTTGGCCATCCCAATGGCCTGCTATCCACAATTGATGAAAACAATAGTTTCCGATATCATTTGGATATACCCTAACGAACATCATATCGTATCATGTTACAGAAATCCCCTTATCCTGGGTGCTGCAGTACTCTCAGGCAGGGTTCCTGCTGCGCGGCGTCCCCGAATCAGCCCTGGATTTGATGCTGGCGTCGTTATCAAAGAATACGATGCAGCAATATAACGTGTCGTACAAATTGTGGTGGCAATATTGCATAAATAATAATTGTCACTTTTTTGATTGCTCTGTCCCGATAGTATTACGATTTTTAAGTGAACAGTTTGATAAGGGAAGTTCGTACGGAACTCTAAATAGTCACAGATCCGCGTTATCCCTTTTATTAGACGGTAATATCGGAACTGATGACCGAATTAAACGGCTGCTCAAAGGAGCGTTTAAATTAAAACCTAGCTTCCCCAAGTACTGCATTACATGGGACCTACAGATTGCTCTAAATTATGTTTCTAATTTGTACCCAAATAAATGATAAATGATTTTTATTTCTGTAAGTAGGTTTATACAAACACTTTTACAAGTCAATCATGTTTTTTTTTAAACTAGATGAGGTCGGCGTTTCCTATCTGACTACTCTGAGAAGAAAGGCCGAAACAAACTCAGAGGTCAAACTCACAGTCTCTTATAAAGTCCAGACATAATCTTGGTCACTTCATGTGAAGACCATGTAGATTGGTGTCTGAAATGGTCTTTTGAGGAAAGAACCACACAGATTGAGAGGACCTGTCCAGTCAGTGCACGCATTTGTCAGTAATCGCGCAGTTCAACTCAGAACTTAAGGAGCTCAACGATTCGACGAACAATACCAAAGAAAGGACATTGGGGTAGGCCGCATAGATTACTCAAACTGCCAGACGATGATTAAAAATAACTGAAAGAAAAAAATAAAACAAACAAAAAAGGAATGACCTAAGTACATAGTCTTCACATTCACAATAAATTAAAATAATATAATACCGTACAAAGTAAATAGTCATGTCAACATTCAGTATGCAAAAATAAAAGAATAAAATAAAATTTGGAGCAGTTCAATCCCAAGCCTTTTTGTTCTCAATAAAATCTTTAACGGTATAATAAGCTTTCTGACACAACTTGCGTTTAATGAATGATTTGTTTGAATGATGATGATGCGTTTAATGACTAGAACCCATGGTAGGGAAAAAATTACGAAAACAGTGGTAATTTTATTAGCTTTAAGTACTGCCCAACGCGTTCAAACATTATCTATGATAAAGCTTGAAAATATAACAGTAGGACGTTCTGACGCACCATGTATGAGTATTTAGGTACAATATAATCCGTTCTGACGCACCATGTATGAGTATCTAGGTACAATACAATTCGTTCTGACGCACCATGTATGAGTATTTAGGTACAATATAATCCGTTCTGACGCACCATGTATGAGTATCTAGGTACAATACAATTCGTTCTGACTGACGCACAATGTATGAGTACGAGTATCTAGGTACAATATAATCCGTTCTGACGCACCATGTATGAGTATCTAGGTACAATACAATTCGTTCTGACGCACCATGTATGAGTATCTAGGTACAATACAATTCGTTCTGACGCACCATGTATGAGTATCTAGGTACAATAATACTTTTGTGTGCCTGCTGTATAATTAATTATCATTGTGTATTAAAATAGGTAATTATTTCAACACGTTCTTCTTCAACGATGCAGAAACAAAGATAATTTATTATTTAATTAAAATAACTGAAATTCCATCAAAACAGTTCCGTATCCGTTCAATTATGTAGGTAATAGCTAAGCTATGTGTGTGCACATTCATGTCGCAGTCTCATTACGAGCGTCGCTTGCACAGGTTCACCCACGATCATTTTACAGCTAATATTATTATTAGGTTTTCCTAGTTTTCCATTTATGTAGGTTCTATTAGATAAGTATAGATAAGGTGTAAGCACAGAACAGAAATGGGTGTATCACCTCCTGTATGTACTCTTGCATATATGTATGTAGGTCTATAGCTTGCCTTATTGTTGAGATACGCACTTGAAAGTAAATCTGCACACAATTTTAGGAGGATTTAATCATTGAACATGTTTACCTAATAATAACTTAATACTTAAATATATTTTTGAACCTAGTGATGATTCGAAAAACTGGGGCACTGACATAGTCTAAAGTTCAGGTTATGTCTGTACTGTACCTCGGCTTTTCGGGATTAAAAGTACCTACCTACTACAAAGTTCAGGCTATGTCTGTACTGTACTCCAGCCTTTCGGGATTAAAGTACCTACCTACTACAAAGTCCTACTCCAAATTATAGACCTTTCATCTAGTTTTCGCCTCGCCGTAGTTAAGCTATAAAAACTGACAGCGAGACTAAATTTTGATGTGTTGAAATCCTATCGCTTACCTCAGTCGCACTTCCTACAATAACTGTATAGATCAGGCATCGCAAAAGCATGTTGTCCAATGAATATAAAGGACGGCCAGGACGGCCGGTTTATCTTGGCTGGTGCGACTTGCGCGCAGAAGGCTGCGCAGTAAGATTTTTTAGGAACCAAATGATGACATGAGGCGAGTGTGAGTGAGAGAACATGTGTGAAACTTCTTAGTGTCTATGTTCGGACCTGCCAAGATAAATCAGCCGTAGTATACGCAAAGCTGACTATGTTGTCCGATTGCTGCAGGTTTATTGGCCGGTGGATTATTGCACTAGCTGTGTGTGCGTACTCAGCGTACAGTCGCTACATCCTTATTCCCTTTTCATGAAGGAACATAATGTTACATAGCGTGCCGACGCGGACACTATCAGTTCGCTCCCTAAATTCAATGTCGCACTCTCGTCTGACACTCGTGACACTCACGACACTCCGTGACTTTCACTGGTTCCGCGGCCATCAATCAAATAAATAACGATGATGTTATTAGTCCAATCTGCTACAGTTAGCTCGGTCTCCCACGCAGGCAGAGCCGCGTGCAAAACTCAATAAAAGGCATATTTTGATCAGATTTCTTCCGCAGAAGATGTAACAACCTGCCAATATTTACATACTGTTACGAGTTTGGAACAAAGCGACGCTATACAAGGCTTTGAACGATGTTTTGTAATTCCTCGTGGCGCTACTCAAATAGATGGCCTGTAGAGCGCAATAAATATTTGTAAATTTTAGAGGAATTTTGTAACTAGAATTAAGTACCTACATCTGATGGAAATTGCCATTGGAATTGGTTTCTTATAATTATGTATGTCTGTTCAAAAACTATGCCTCATCACTGGATTGCATCGTGCTAATATTTCTTGAAAGATTTCTCCGAAAAATAATTTTGGTATACCTTACATGTCTCCTAGATTATGTAGTAGGTAGGTAGTACATTCTATTATCTACTTGTATTGTAGCCGTTCGTACACATCGAACTAACATCGTCAAGTTATGCAAATTGAGTGCAAATCCTTCGAGCCTTTACGTTGATTATTGCCCCTCAAGGACTGTGCTATTGCCTTGTTCAGGTATAATTGTAGGTAGACTCGTTAACCTAGCCGGCAGTGGGCGGCGGACATGGACCTCAGTATGCAGGAGTGTAAGTGAAACACTAATATTTGCGGTATGCTAATGTTTGTGATGATTAAGTAATAAGTAAGCGGCGTTTTAAACAACTTTCTAAGGTTGCAGTGCGGAACACTCCTTAAACACAAAAAGTAACAAGTCCGTCACCTCTTTCGGAGAATACGTCTCCATCTTGATGGAGACGTATTCTCCGAAAGAGGTGACGGACTTGTTACTTTAGTACCTCTCATGTAAGTCCCATGACACGAGGCCAGCCTATATAGGTATATTGCCATCAACCTGGCACAATTGCAGACGCCAAAAAACCATAAGAAGCATGCCCGAGCTGCGCCATTGTTTCTATAGTATGATCGTATGAGCCAGTACATTACGGGTAGTATTTAAACGCAATTCAAAAAAATGACTTTTGTATCCAAAAGTAATCCGAATTCCAATCAAAATTAATGATTGCACAGCAAAATACTCAACTAAAAATATAAGTACCTAAAGAAGCAACAATTTATATTCGTGGCGCACCTCTCTTTATCTTAAAGTAAAGCTTTTTTTATTAATTGCATAGCTAATAATGACTAGCGCACATTAAACCTATATATTACCTTTTACCATTCTTGAGAAAAACAAATTATTGTAACTTACCCTTCATACCTTCGCTCGCTCTTGCATCCTATGTCGACGAAGCCCCGCTTCGCTGGGCTTCTATTTCTGTGTAAAGGGTTTAAAGTAACCTAACCAAACCTAACCTCAGGATTAATATTAGTTGCCACGTTATAGCAAAATGTGCTATGAGTGCGAGTATTGTGTATGTACGGTCTGGTTAATTTGCTGTGCAGTCAGTATTTTTGATGTAAAAATTTATTTAAATAATGGAAATAAATTGATTGGTGATTATTTATTTGATGTGCAATTAATTATATCCCGTACATTACCCAATACCATTGCCGCACTAATGACCACTAGAGCAACGCGGCACTCGATATACTGGCTACCCTGATACCTATGTAGGTAATATAGTAGGTACCCAATGTCCGTTGTACAATGCACTGAGCGTGTTAGGGCCTGTGGCTACTGGCGGGGCAAGGGATTTTATGCGACGAATTAATGCGAAGTAAGTTTGTTTGTTGGTTTGTTACCGTTTCACGCCTAAACCTCTGAACCGATCATCCTGAAATGTTGTATATACGTTGTCACATGTACAGACACGGACATAGGGCACCTTTCATCCCGAAAAAAAGTACTGTTCCCGAGGAAAACAACAATAACGTTCTTATGATACCGTTCGTGGCGCCACGTGTCTTTGGAATCATGATTGAATTATATTAATAGGTTGGGGAAAAAGTTTTTTTTCGCATTTTTTAAGAAAATTCAAACAATTTTTAATATAGTTTATTTACATTTAACTAAAGTATGTAGGTACCAATTTTTTGGATAACTTTTTGCCATCTTGTAGGTAGGGACATGATCCCATTGCTATAGAAATTTTGGGACTTCTGGTCAAAATACCGCGACAAGTGGTTTTGGCAGTCCTCTCGTGATGTTAACCTGACACTGCCTAAAGAATTCTGAAGAGACCGAAACAGGTGGAAATCTGAAGGTGCAAGGTCAGGACTATACGGCGGATGTATTAACACCTCCCAGCTAAACTCTCTTAATTTTTGCTGAGTGGCTAAAGATGTGTGAGGTCTAGCGTTATCATGATGAAAAACCACACCCCTTCTGTTGATTAATTCCGGCCGCTTTCTCTCAACTTCTTGCTTTAATCTCATCAGTTGTTCGCAGTAGAGTTCAGAATCGATGGTCCTGCCTGGTGGTAACAGCTCATAATGAATAATGCCCTTCCAATCCCACCACACACACAGCATCACCTTGTTGCGAGTTAACCCGGGTTTTGCCACAGTCTGTGAAGCCTGACCGGCCTTTGACCACGACCTTTTTCGCACGTTCTTGTCATACGTGATCCACTTTTCATCACCAGTTATCAGCTTCTTCAAAAATGGTTCGGTTTCATTACGTCGTAATAAAGAATCACAAATGAGTACACGGTTCATTAGGTTTCTTTCAGTGAGCTCGTGAGGTACCCAAATGTCGAGCTTTTTTGTGTACCCAGTTTTTTTTCAAATGCGCCAAAACTGTTTTGTGGTCAATTTCCAGTTCTTCAGCTACGTCGTAACTACTGATATGCCGATCTTGCTCCACTTTTTCAAAAATGACATCCATTTTATCCGTAATAGGGCCACCAGAGCGACGTGCATCTTTGACATCAAAATTTCCGGATTGAAAACGCTTAAACCAAATTTGTGCTACTCTCACAGACACTACACTAGGTCCATAAACATCGCAAATTTTTTTCGCGGCTTGCGTTGCATTTTTACCTTTTTTGTAGTAAAATTTTAAAATGTATCGAATTTCTTCATTAGATTCACTCATCTTGACGGTACGAAAAACAAATGAAAATCACACATTTTCCTAATTTGAATTTGGAATTATGTTCTTTAAAATTTAAACTTTCAATGATACCAAAACCAGCCAGATACAAATAGTATAGCCAAAGAGATTTTATTACAAGTTCATACATACTATAATGCGAAAAGACTTTTTCCCCAACCTAATATTATAGAAACTTTAGTAGTGTGTTAAGTTTTTTTTAAGTACCTAATACATTTTGTGAGTCTAGAGTGTCGATAGACCGGTTTTCCATAATAATATAAATGCGAAAGTGAGTTTGTTTGTTTGTTACGCTTTCACGCTAAAACCGCTGATCGGATTTGGATGCACATTTCATCCATGGGTAGACCCATGGGCACATGGGTAGACTATGACCTGAATTAGGAATAGGATACTTTTGATCCCGGTAGTGTGTTCTCGTGGGATCATTTCCTACAAGCACGCGGGCGAAGCCGCGGGCAAAAGCTGGTAGAAATATAACTTAATAGTAAGTAGGCACCTACTATTACAATAAAATTGAGATTTCAATGACACGGCATGCCTAAGCATACCGCGGCTTTATTTTGTACGTAATATGATTATCATTGAAATGTTTTTAATTTATTTATTCTTCAGAAAGCTTACAGTCTAACATCTAAAAAGGTAAGTTATGTACAATAGCGCTTACAATTGCCATTTACAAGCTTCAAATTAATAACTACTAAAATTAAAAAAAGAAAGAAACATACAAAAAAAAAAAAAGTATTAAATAAGTATAATTTATCAAACACTTTTTGAAATACAATGAGATAAAATATTCTTTAAAAAAAAAGCTAATATCTTCGAATCTATATAATTATTACTCGTGACAGTTTAGTAATTATGCTAAAAACAGTAAAAAAGAAAATATACACATTATGTTACATGACTTACATGTTATTAAATCATAATAATGTTAATCATTGCGGTCTGTTACAAAGTATTGTTTATTTATAGTTCCGTCTTAATGTTGTTGTTGTTTAGAAATAGATCAACATCTAAGTGAGAGGGAAGATTATTGAAGCTTGCTGCGCTATGTAGAGGAAGGCATTCTGTCGGTAGTTTGTTGATACGAATGGAATGTGAAGAAGTGGCCGCTGTCTGATGCTAACGTGATTGGTGTGATATTTTGGAGAGAAGTTGGGAACAGTGGATGGAACTATTGGCAATATTTAACAGAAAAAGTAATATAGCGTCCGTTTTCCGGTAGTAGAAAATGGTTTCTTTTGCAACAATGAGTGTGATCCGTTGAGCATTGCCTTGTCTTATAATCTAAGTTTCTTAAAACTTTTCTGAATGCTTTCTATTCTTGACTCATCATATCATATTTTGGGTTCCACACTAAAGATGCGTATTCAAGATGGCTGCGTAGTACGCAGCCATCTTGTAGTAGTACGCAGTAGTACGCAGTAGTACGCAGTGCGTACGTATGAACAGTATAAAAGAGAGCTGAAGTGGTTTTAGAGAGCTGAAGCAAGTAGAAGATCTTGGACTTGGACGCTTTCTTTACGATCTCATCAATATGCTTTTCGAATATGAGTTTACTGTCCTGTATAACGCCCAAGTCCCTTCTGTTCACCTTAGTGATTGTTTGGTTATCCAATGCGTACCTTGAACCAATTGTCTTATTTTGCCGTGTATAAGTCATATGGAAGCATTTGGATACATTTAATTAAAGTTTGTTTAGTCTACAGTAATCTACAAACCTATTGAGATCCTCCTGGAGTAGTGATATGTCAGATGAACAACGCGTACTGTTTTAAGTATTTTCATGTCATCGGCGTATGTAATGTACGAGCTAATAAAATATTTCTTAATATCTGCTATAAATAAATTAAATAGAAGAGGTCCTAAAATCGATCCCTGAGAAACTCCAGATGGTATCAGATTCCAACTGGAGGTTTTTTTTTTTATTTATTTATTCATTCAAGAAAATTCTAAACAAAAAAAATCACATATTTTCTGCCAAACTGCTGTACAGTTTGTCGGCAGTGTTCCCTTGGATACAGTTTTGTGACATACAAGTACTTATTGACTACTTATAAGTCGAAGCAAAAAGAAAGAAAGAAAATAAACAAATAAAAGGGTTCACACACTAAATATCTACGGATGGGCTCAGGTCATCTTGCTTGGTGAAACCCTGTAGTAGCACCCTGGTACTTTTATGTAAACTTTTCTTAGCTCTTAGTTCTTTGATCAATTATATTCCTATTCGTCGCATAAAAATGCGTTGCCGTGCCGTACCGCGAGTGGGAGCAGGCCCTCAGTGAGCTAAGTGATTAGATTCAGTCATTCATTTTGTAACTATTTATCAAACTAGTGTTCTCTTCACTGGCTTGTATAATGGTCGCAGACGCGACTGCTGAGCAGAAGGTCCTAGGAACAATCCCCAGGTCCAGCAGTGTTGTTATACCGTCTTTACAGTTGTTCAACATTGAATGTAACGTAAGTTTCCTATTCTCTCTCTCGCTGGGATTGTAGGTACCATTGTACATTTTCATGTTGCCTACTACAAGCCCCTGAAAGTCGTGGGTACTTCCTTTCAAGCGTCATCCAAGCTGTTGTACGTTAGTTGGTACGTTACTTATGAAGCGGTCTTTTGGAATAGTTATCTTACATGTATATTCATACATGAACAAAACAAGACATTATGTTTTTTACTGCTCTGTTAGTCGCAAATTGAAAATTGTAGGCCTGCTTGCATACGTTTAGCATTAAACGAATTTAAAACATCGTTCGGTCATTTGTTTATAGATGATAGAGACAATTATATTTTAAATATGTTTATCGCATTTACCTAGTAATCATTGTGAGTCCACTTACGTTTAAAAAAGCTTTCTTCAGCACTCCGTAGTCCACACATTAGAATCCAACACACCATGCGATTCCCATGAGAACAAAATTCACACAACCACTCAACAGTTTATTAGCGCAATATAATAATATCCACTGCACGCACACTTAAACACAAAAATTAAATTACCTTGCCTATAGTCAAACTCCTTAATTTGAAATTCAAATTAAGCGCGCGAAAAATATCCGCGCGTCAGAGACATCGAGGAAAGCACAGGGCAGGCAAAGGCACGAACTCATACTGCCTGAGAGGCTGTATCGCTTGTGGGTCACCGCCCACCGCTCGCAATGAGATCATAAAGCTGTTTCGAATATCATTTACACTTAACTTGGTGCAACTAACACGTATTGACTCCCTCACGCAGTATTTACATAATTCTGTCAGTACCTATGTACGTACTTTTTGCTAAGTATTTACATATTTATCTGTGCGAGTCAAGCTCGTGGTAGCCGTGGTAAACTCGTATAATTTCCTAATTGGTACGATATTACAACAGATTGGAGATATAGGTACATTTGATAAAATAACAGCACTTTTCTGTAGCTCTATATTTTACTACATTTGACAAAGTCCTCAGGCCTGTCTTCTATGCCTCAGGCCTGAACCCTAAGTCTGTACTTATCTTGATGGTTTGATATTCATATGGACTTGGCGAACATACCAAGAAAAATACTATAATATATAATAACCTAGCATTACTTAACTAATGTGGCTAGGCGAGGAGTAGGCAGACAGTAGGTACCTACTTGATTTTGAACCCAACCAAGCATGCAACGATTATCTAAACCTGAATCCGGACCTAGCATCATCTAGCAGGCGTCTAGAATGTTCAAGTACTTACTTACAATATAAGTACTAAGATGCACAGAATTATGTAAGACTCGCCTCGGATGCTGTCATTACTGTTGTCATCCGACGCATCAGCTTTAGATAATGATGCGCGCTCATTATGAATATGCGCACAACTGTGGCGAAACAGTACAAGACAATAGTACAAGACGATTGGTACATAGCGATCAACCTTGGTAGATAGCAGTCATTTCTCTATGCTTGTTATACATACCTACGTCGATAGCCATTGCTGATAGCTACTTGGGTTTTTGGGAACTAGTCAAATGTTCTATTTGGTTAGTTCCCTAACATTTCAATTGACATCGCTATAGTACCTCTAGGTACACGTAGTTATGGTTGGGACTTGGGACCTACACAAAACTATTGGAATATGTCACACTAACAGTCCGTTTGAGAAATACAGGCGCGATGGCTCTTTTGATTATTCATTATTTTACCCAAAGCTGGATGATCACCTTGGTGATGGTGAATGGTGGTCAACGTGGTCATGGTGAAGCCAGATCGGTCTACTTGACGAAGACACTGGTATTGGATGGACAACCTCTAGTCACAAGAGCCTATGCATGACAAGAGCCATTGATGATGTTGACACCGAATTTGTTGATTTTATTTAATTACTGCTTAAATATTTTTCTGTACACTTTATGACTAAATAAATCGAAATCACAAGCATTCGAGCGTATGAGGCAGTGAAAATGTTTTTCGAAACAGCGTCTTTCGCGACTACTTCATTCGAGTCCATGAGCTTTCGAACCTGTGAGGCAGTGGAAAAATAATTCGCAACAGCGTGTGTCGCAACAGCGGCGTTCGAAACAACATTAAAAAAAAAACTGGGTACACAAAAAAGCTCGACATTTGGGTACCTCACGAGCTCACTGAAAGAAACCTAATGAACCGTGTACTCATTTGTGATTCTTTATTACGACGTAATGAAACCGAACCATTTTTGAAGAAGCTGATAACTGGTGATGAAAAGTGGATCACGTATGACAAGAACGTGCGAAAAACGTCGTGATCAAAGGCCGGTCAGGCTTCACAGACTGTGGCGAAACCCGGGTTAACTCGCAACAAGGTGATGCTCTGTGTGTGGTGGGATTGGAAGGGCATTATTCATTATGAGCTGTTACCACCAGGCAGGACCATCGATTCTGAACTCTACTGCGAACAACTGATGAGATTAAAGCAAGAAGTTGAGAGAAAGCGGCCGGAATTAATCAACAGAAGGGGTGTGGTTTTTCATCATGATAACGCTAGACCTCACACATCTTTAGCCACTCAGCAAAGATTAAGAGAGTTTGGCTGGGAGGTGTTAATGCATCCGCCGTATAGTCCTGACCTTGCTCCTTCAGATTTCCACCTGTTTCGGTCTCTTCAGAATTCTTTAGGCAGTGTCAGGTTAACATCACGAGAGGACTGCCAAAACCACTTGTCGCGGTATTTTGACCAGAAGTCCCAAAATTTCTATAGCAATGGGATCATGTCCCTACCTACAAGATGGCAAAAAGTTATCGAACAAAATGGTACCTACATACTTTAGTTAAATGTAAATAAACTATATTAAAAAATGTTTTGAATTTTCTTAAAAAATGCGAAGAAACTTTTTCCCCAACCTATTATTAATAATGACAATACTTGGTTCTAATCTACTATTTACCTATATTAGAACGAAGATCCTTCCGGCGGCCGCGAGAGAATCTGTGGCGGAGGGGAGCACTATTACGTAGATGAGTATCACTTTCAGTAATAACCAGTGACTTTGCCAATTATTGTGATTAACGAAATCTAGGGAATGTGGCCGTATGGTGATATCTAATAAAATCGCCAGTTCATTTCCTAAGGGTGGTGATTAACAACGTTTAGTGTTTTAGGTTACCTATAACAGCGAAATCAACTCGATGCATATGTATCTGAAAACCAGTCCTTTTGGTAAGTGTGGTGATTAACAACATTTGCAATATCATGGGTTTTATGGTGATTGTTACTATAACAATCTTCGCTTTGTCTGATTGTGATCGTTGGCTCATTTGTCAATTGTGGTTATTATCTAGCGAGTATATTCATCATCTAGCCACTCTATACACTGAGAATATACAACACTCATTTACGTCATGCTCCCTGGCGGAACCACCTTTGCTGTAACAAGTATAAGTTACATGAAAAATTCTATGGAATGTCTATAAAATTCTAGTCCTATTAAAAAAAAGTCTATATCTCTAGTTTCGACGTAAACTTTTATTTAAAATGGTTGCGCTGCAGAGTATCCTTCCCAGCGAAACCACCATGATATTTCTATTACTATACATAGTATTTGCAAATATATAGTATCAAATAATTCTATAACAATTCTATATTGAACTGGCACCCCTAAATCTTCAATCTAATTTAAATATACGAACCAAACGGTGCCTCAAACTTTGTCTTCGAAATAATCACTAAGTGCCTAGAAATAAGAATTGAAACAACTAGTTATATAAGAAATTAACCACTGTACAACTTAACTTATGTTACACACCAAAAAAAAAACATACTTCTTGTTACAAATTATAAAACACGTGAAAAAAAATTAGACTTTGGCATAAATTAATATATCTAACTGCATATTTCTCTTTACATTTGTTCTTGTCACTTTAATTGAAGAATCATCATAACAAAACCATTTGGCGCCACTTTTACAGTGTGCTTTATAGTGTCCTAAGCCACTTGGTAATCCTGGCACATATTCTATGGCGGCCACAATACTGTATTTTTTATTCTCGATCAGAACTATATTGTTTGGTATTTCGGTAATGTTTATGTTGTCACCAATTTCAAAAACTATTAAATGATCACTTAATTTGTATTTTTCAGTAATTACTCCTTTTTTATTATTGCACTGATGATTGGATGAGTTTGTTTTTTCGATGGTTTTTTCAATCAACATTGAATTAGCTGACTTTACCAATCCATTTGCCAGGCCATCTTCTGCCAAAATCAAAATATCGAGTGGCAATATAGGACAAGTTCTTTCCGTTTTGAAGTCACAATCGAGGCATACCTTTTCATGTTTCGCACTGTAAAATTCATTTAATAATAGTCCCTCAAAAATTCGGGTAACATTACAGCTGCAGTCAACAATTCGTATATTATTATTTCGCTTTATTGTTTCAAAAAAATTTGACAAAATTTCAGCTCTTAATCTTAGAACATCCACAGAAGTATCATTTTTAGAAACAGCTTTTACGAGCGTTGAAAATGATGAGTGTTGTGATTTAAGCAATGTTTGAACACTGGTGTATTCTTTATAAGCAACTGCGAATGCTTGCACCGCAGCATCAAAAGCACAAGTATTTTGCAATATTAAGTCTGTAATATTTGTGCGACTTATATTGCCATTTGGCAACAATTGCACGTAATTCTTGTTCCATTTAGGCTTAATTTTTTCTATTAATGATATTTTCTTATCTTCATTAGTTTTATTTCGCCAATTTTCTTCATAAATGGGCGCGTTTTGAAATTCAGATTCCTTTCTAAAGTTAATATCATAATTGTTTTTTGATTCTATAAGTTGGTTTATTTTATCCAATTTTTTAAGCTGTTTGTTTTTAGAAGTTTCTAATGTAGACGTGTCGTTATTCGAGGAACACTGTGCCGATTTAATTTCTCCTGATATATAATCGGTGTGTTTCATAATCAAATCATCAACACGCAACAATCCACTTCTTGTGTTTAACAAAAGTTGCTTAATATTTTTAAAGTAACTTTCAACGTTACTGCTGCTAGCTGAATTATTAACTTCTTTATAGAAGGGCAGCATCAAGTTGGTCCAAAGAGGTATACGATAGAAAAGTTTTTTTAAAGTATCTATAAAGCTTGGAAAGTAATAAATATTTTCGTACATTGTGCTATCACAGAGATCAGCATATAACATTTGGCTATCTATTATTTCATCAAGCCAAAGACAATGTGTATAGTCATCATCAATAAAAGTGGCATCTTCTTCGATTATAGATTTTTGAATATTTGATGTTTTCATTTCATCATTATCATTAATCAGTTCAATATTTTTTAGTGCTCTTAGTAAAAATTCCTGAGAAATGTCACATCTTGTTCGTTCTCCGTTTTCTGAACACCGATCAAATCTATTAACAGCCACCGTCACTAAATGTTTTATAATTTCTTTAAATTCCACGTAATTTGTGCAAATTTTCAAATGTAATAAAATTCTTAAATAAAATTTTTTGACACGTACGTCTACCAACTTGAAACACTGTAGACCATACAAGCATTTTATGAAATGAGATGAATCTAAGCGTAAGAAACAGGTAGGAACATTTTCGGTCTTCCCTTCAAGGACCTTAAAACTGTGACTAACATATTCCTTAGTTGACTTAAAAGTTGTAAAAGCCTTCACGCATGCTCCTATTAAAGCACTTGAGTCATCAGTGATTATTTCTTTTAGCTTAATCATATTATTAATCCAAGTTTTTAACCACGTATGAATAGTTTCTACCGTTTGACTTGCCGAAATCATCTGGGTTACTGGAACTGATGTGGTTTTTAACTTAAGTACTGCCACATATAAAAATAAATCTTTCTCCTGATACTTATCAGAATGTATGGGTGGCTTGACTTTCTTAAATATAGAACCTGTAGCATCTAGGCTTATTGCTGTATAGTGCGTTCGTGAAAAGTTTTCATAAAAACGTCGTTGTGATTCAGTCCAATAGTACACATAGAATGGATTTAAGTGAATATCTCGCACAACATTGTCATACGGGGGCATACATGTCATAATCATCATAATAATTTAAAGATTATATTGAGGACAAAAAGGCTTGGGATTGAACTGCTCCAATTTTATTTTATATTATTTTTATTTTTGCATACTGAATGTTGACATTAATATTTGCTTTGTAAGTATTATATTATTTTACTTTATTGTGAATGTGAAGACTATGTAGGTCATTGCTTTTTTTTTGTTTGTTTTATTTTTTCTCTCAGTTATTTTTAATCATGGTCTGGCAGTTTGAGTAATCTATGCGGCCTACCCCAATGTCCTTTCTTTGGTATTGTTCGTCGAATCGTTGAGCTCCTTAAGTTCTGAGTTGAGCTGCGCGATTACTGACAAATGCGTGCACTGACTGGACAGGTCCTCTCAATCTGTGTGGTTCTTTCCTCAAAAGACCATTTCAGACACCAATCTACATGGTCTTCACATGAAGTGACCAAGATTATGTCTGGACTTTATAAGAGACTGTGACCTCTGAGTTTGTTTCGGCCTTTCTTCTCAGAGTAGTCAGATAGGAAACGCCGACCTCATCTAGTTTAAAAAAAAAAATATTGACTTGTAAAAGTGTTTGTACAAACCTACTTACAGAAATAAAAATCATTTATCATTTATCATTTATAATCCATAAAGCAACTAATACTATTTTATGGAAGTATTTCGACGTATTAGTTGTACTTTTTATGTTTTGCAAACATTTTAGACTCGGCACAAAGGGCGGTTCTTTAGTATCATCGTTTGTGAGTGTTTGATTCAGTATTTTGTTTCTAATGACGATAGCGTATTGATTTTCCAGTTGGGGAGCCAATTGGTTTTTCTTGAATTTCGTGATTCGAACTTTTTTTGGTTCATGTAACAACTGTGAATTTACATTTACCATCTTGCAATGAACTGATACATTGGAATCACCCTTTTTTTCTGTTCGGATTCTAATTGTACCCTTACATTCTTTGCAATATCCATAAGTATTTACAGAATAATCGTCATTGGCTGTATTAGTTTTAAAAACCCATGAACACTGATTCGATGTTTTTTTCCATATATACTCCCTCATAAAATCTGTCCATTTATTTTTTGGCATGCGTCGCTTATTACGAGTGTGAACTGTTGGCTTATTTTTATCATTTCGAGCTTCGCAGTAAAACTCCGGGCGGATATTTTCCCAATCATTTAAATGTAACTCAAAGGAAACGTTTTCGTGGTTGCTGTAAGTCGAATCAGAGTTATTGTCATTATCTATGCAATCACCAGAATCAGTATCACTACTACTAGTACTGCCACTATTTTTTTTCCTCCTGTGTACCTACTATTTTGAATACTGCCAAAAAAATAAGCGTAATTCGTTTTTGCTGAAAAATATAGCGCGCAAGGAGTCATACGAGCACATAATGTTCTACTTATATCTTTGTACACAACACTGCATGAACGAGGCAATTCAGAACCTTTGAAATGTTCTTGATATTGCATGAAAACACTCTTTTGTTCTTCTAAACTCACTGATAATCTCTTTCCACGCTTCATTTTTGTAAACAGTTACACACGCACCTTAGATCGATGTTGAAATTTGCAACGCACTAACTAACAATGATTTCATTAAAATGTGGGTAGTTGATTTTATTAAAGTTCCTTGAGTAGGGTAAGTGGGAAGGAGGGATCCTTCTAGTAGTTTTAACGATACACACAATAAGCCGTCACAGGAAAATATAAAAGGAAATAACCATTCTACTAGTAGGTATTCTATAATAAAAATAAAATGACTACTGACAGCAGTAAAGGATAATGAAAATTCGTTTATCACTTTATTACTTTATGTGGCCAGTATTAGTAATGGATGCACAGATGTTTCACTTAATATTATTTAATATTACAATAATCTATTAAAACTAATAATTAAAACACAAGAAAATATAATATAATAAAATATTACTTGTATGTTTTAAACTAAACGCCTGAAAGACATTGTATGATATTTGACGTAAACGTTATTTGCTAAAAACTTTAATCTAGGCACTTAGCGACTATTTCGAAGACAAAGTTTGAGGCACCGTTTGGTTCGTATATTTAAATTAGATTGAAGATTTAGGGGTGCCAGTTCAATATAGAATTGTTATAGAATTATTTGATACTATATATTTGCAAATACTATGTATAGTAATAGAAATATCATGGTGGTTTCGCTGGGAAGGATACTCTGCAGCGCAACCATTTTAAATAAAAGTTTACGTCGAAACTAGAGATATAGACTTTTTTTTAATAGGACTAGAATTTTATAGACATTCCATAGAATTTTTCATGTAACTTGTTACAGCAAAGGTGGTTCCGCCAGGGAGCATGACGTACTCATTACCTCGTTACCGCCGCCCGCCGCTCTGGACTGTCTCGTTGGATCTAGTGGTCGCAAACAGTACTGCTGAGCACGAGGTCCTGGGTTCGATTCCAAAGTCGTTTCTGAGTCGTTATTGGGTTTTTCCATCTGGAATTTCGCAGTAGTAACCCGGAGTCTGAAGTAATTGTGCCCGGTTCTCCCCCATAGGCTAATGATAATATGCTCGCCCCCCATATCTACATGGGAATTACGTAACTGGCGATTATGGGTACACTATGGGCAGATACACCTCTGCCTAAACCCTTACATACACACTAAACACTTACATATACAGGCGTGATAGATTAGATATTGGCCATGATGTTATGGAGCCTACACTACGACGTCGTAAATAAAACCAGTTCTTGGGTTAGTAAATTGTATATGACATAGGTTACTAAGGTATAATAAATAACGAGAATATTTTGGGAAACGTTCAAAGGTACAAGAATAATTTTGTGACAGCTGAAAACTGGCGTTACAGCGCCATCTCTAAGCTAAACCGAACAAGAGCAGATTTGTTAACAGTGCTATCTCTGGAGAAGTCGAGGAACTTTTAGGAGTTATTGTCGGGTTCGTTGGCGCCGTTGGTGGGCATGTACTCGAATAGAAGAGCCTTCTTATCGTAGCCACATCGGAACAGGTTCCATGCCAGGTCTTCAGGCGTGTCCCCTGTCTGTTCTGAGCAGCTCTCCAAAGCCTGGGATGATACAAAATAATTTAATTAGTGGCTGGCTGGACACCATTGTATCTAGCAGATAGGTAAATGAAAAAATATATTACTCCAACAGATTCAGTGGCCAAAACATATCAAGGGAGGTGAGGAAAAGTCACGACTTTCTTCCTATAGGCATCGAACGGGAAGAGTTAGTTAAGTATTGGGATGCTACCGTCTCGACTGGGTCGACTGGAGTGCACTTCCACCAGCCAGTCCAGTTCCAAACCAAATTTTACAAACCCTTCAAAAATCCACACTCCTAGGTTTTAGGAGGCGACGTCGTTGTGGGTGTCGCAAAGTCCGGCCGAAAACGAAAACGAAATTTGGCCCCGAAACCCGAAAAGTAAAAAAAGAAATGTTTGTTAACAGAAAAATCTATCAGCTAGACAGAATTTTCTTATGTAATAGAAGTGCAGTGTCAATCTTTTAATCAATAACTTTATCTGTAGATTTAAATCACACTAAGCTTTATTCCTGTAATTTCTTAGCCGAATGTCCTATTAGTTTTTGTGACATTGCGTTCTTCTCTGAATAATAATATATTATGATATAAGTGTGTAATGATCAATGCACACGCATTTATTTAGACGTTTTTAAACACTAGTGAGGAAAAAACATACTTATTTTTATTAACTTTTAATTAATAAACAATTAGTGAAAGTACAATTCTCCGAATGATACCAAACAGTTTTTGTTGGCATTTTTATAGTTTGTGTTGTATTGGTATTATTAATAATTTTCATTTTCTTGGGTAAATGTCGGCGATGATGAAATTTTTTCATATGAGTTGGAAGAATGCTGTAAATAAAGGGCTCATTAGTGGGAGCAGGAGGCACTCAATATCCAGTGTCACGCAACAAGTAGACTGTCGCGGCTCCGAGCAAGACTTCTTCGTCTGTGACTCCAAATTAATTGCACGTGTTTTTTAGCACTAATGTTTGCCTTATGAAGAGAATCCTTAACATAAGATAGAGTTAACAGAAGAAAAAGAGTTATAAATCTTACACAGCGAGCCTATCACAGTCGTTTTATACATTCAGCTCAGAATCTGTGTAAAGCAACATGGAAAGTAATAAACAAAAACAAGAATAAACATAATTTGCCAAGTGAAACCATAATGAAGATCAAGTCAAATGATAAAATTTTAAGTAATCCTCTTGAAATAGCACAAGCTTTTAACAATTATTTTGTGAATCAAGTGAATCCAGTTAACAATATAAACATGAATAAAAATATACCAATACAAAGTAAAAGTACATCTATGTTTATGTTGCCTACAATACCCCCTGAAATTCATCGTATTATTATGTCACTAAAAAATACGTCTAGCACTGGGTATGATGATATAAGTACAAAAATTGTTAAACAGGTATCCACAATAATTGCTCCTGTGTTGAGTCATCTTATCAATATGTGCATATTGCATGGTTATTTTCCAGAAGAATTAAAAATAACCATTGTAAAACCGCTTTTCAAAAAAGATAGCAGAGAGATTATGTCCTGCTACAGACCCATCGCTTTAGTGCCAATTTTTTCAAAAATATTTGAAAAAGCAATATATAATCAACTTGTTTCATATTTTGAGAAAAATAGCTTATTCGTTAATAACCAAAAAGGTTTTAGAAAAAACAGATCAATTAACATGGCAATCTATGATTTCTTGCATATGGTTAGTAGCAGAGTGGATAAGAGACTACCAACTATAGCACTTTATATGGACATGTCAAAAGCTTTCGATCGCGTAGACCATAGAATACTATTAAATAAACTTAGCGCATACGGAATCAGAGGAAATATATTAAATTTAATAGAATCTTATATTTCTAATAGAAAGCAAATAACGACAATTAATAGAATTTGTAAAAAAACTGAACGTACGTATAAATCTAGCCAGAGAACTGTAACTTACGGGGTACCACAAGGTAGCGTACTCGGACCGCCTTTATTTATTATCTATATTAATGACTTTCCGACCGCATCAAAGTATCCTATGACAATGTTTGCGGACGACAGCACTTTGCTTTTTAATAATGACGACATAAGTACATTAGAGGCTGACATCAATTCTAATTTAAAATCTGTTGTGAATTGGCTGCAAAATAATAATTTGATTATAAATCTAGACAAAACAGTAACAATGACATTTCAACAAAGAGTGAATCACAACTTGACCTTAAATATTAGATACAATGACAAAGTTATTAATGAAACAAACGTGACAAAATTTCTCGGACTAAACATAGAAAACACTTTAAAATGGAATTCACATATTGACAAAGTGTGTAGTAAACTAAACCAATACTCTTATGCATTGCATATGTTGAGTAAGACGGCCAATCGGACAACAGTATTAACAGCATACCATGGTCTAGTAGCCTCAACATTGAGATATGGTATTATATTTTGGGGCAATGCAACGGGTAAAGATACAGTATTTAAGTGCCAAAAAAGATGTATAAGGGCTATCTACAACTTACATACAACTGACAGTTGCAAACCGTTTTTTAAAAATATGAAAATATTAACAATGCCGTCGTTGTACATATTTGAAACATCCATGTTTGTCAAAAATAATCCGCACAAATTTGATCGAGTCAGTAGCCAGCGCCGCTGTGACCGGTTACAAACAGTTGGCTCTAAAACTGCATTATATAGGAACAGTGTTTTTGCAATGGCTCCAAAGATATATAATAAATTACCGAAATGTATAAGGAGTGAAGAAAATGTCCACAAATTTAAAAGGAATTTGTTTTTGTTTCTAATAGATAAGACATATTACTCTGTCGAAGATTTTTTAAATGATAAATTATGACACGATTCCTATAATATTATCTTCCATTGACATGCATGTAAAATTAATTTAATTGACATTTCTTCATTCAATTGACATTTATTTAACTATTTTATTTTTTTCTTTAAACGAGTGCCCATTTGGACTTTGACTTTTTAAATATTGTTTAAACTCGAATTTACTTGATGTACTCAATAAAATAAATACTGAAATTACTATTTGTACACCAATTTAATGGTAGAACATAGAGCTCGACTACAATTATGTGTATATTTAAGTCCTTTTATGTATACCTATGTTCACAAATAAAGATTGATTGATTGATTGATTGATTGATTGAAGATTCAGCGACTGCGTCAGATCACCATCCGCCAAGACACTTTATGGTTAAATATTGGGCTCTCGAATTAGCCAGCAAGCAGTGTAGACCAAGTTCTTCCAAAACTGTGCCCCCCAGTGTAAGAATCAGCCTTGGGCATATCTAAATGCTTTGGAATTTCTCTTAGCATTGCTCCAAATTTGTTGGTACGAGGTAATGGGTTGAGCTGTACTGAAGGTGTACGGTATTTACCTTTTGAAAGTTTTGGAAAAAGCGGTAATTTTTTGCATTTGTTGATTTGGGCTTGATATTTTTTTACTACGAGTATTTCATAAAACGGGTGTCATGGATTGTAAAAGATCGTCGAATCTTGTTTTGAATTATACAAATAATACATTTGGATTTATAAAGTTCAACTGACCTTTGTTACCAGGAAATAACTATCCCGAGTTTCTTTTAAAACTTTTCAACGTTGAATAGTGACAATACTTTAGATTTCCGACCAATATATCCGTCCGAGCGTCTCTTTAGAAATGCCGTAAGGAATACCTGTATAGCAGATCACCAGGGTCCCACCACACGCTATGTGACACTAGTTTGTTTTTTCTCGCGCCGCACTGGCGTTGCGCGCGCAGGTGTAAATAAAGGCACTGGCAAAACCGCTAAACAGCCTATATAAAAACATCATTTCAGTCGAAAGGCGTACACTGCTGGATATAGGTTTTTGTGATTATAAAAAGTTATTAAACACAAAATAAACTTTTGAATACGCAAATTAAGGTTACCTAATATGTAGTGAAAAATATATAATTTGATGAAATGATAATTTTGATTCACAAAAAAATTGATTTTAGACTTAAAAACTCTTTGCAGAGATTGAAAAAAAAAGTAAAGTAAAAAACACTAGTGTGGTAATATAAAGTAAAAACAAAACCGGCCAAGTGCGAGTCGGACTCGCGCACGAAGGGCTCCGTACCATTATCTATAAAAATGGCAAAAAATCATGTCTGTTGTATGGGAGCCCCCTTAAGGTGAAAAGATACGTCAATCTGCAATTATGACTTAACTTTGAAAACGAACTCCTCATAAGCGCATGGTTCAAATGCTGTGAAAAAATTTTATGATGTGTGCCATACAGTTTAAAATAAAATTGAAGTTCAGTTTTATTAATATGATTGTTACTTTTTACAGAAAAAAATATACAAAATTGCTATGTTTCATGTTTATATTTTCGAACTGCTTCCAAACGCATGAAGCAATTTAGATCATTCTTTCACCAAATTATAGACAAAAAATAGCTTTAAAATCTTGAAGTTCAAAAAATTCAGATAAGTTATGTACACGGGACAATAAAGCAATAAACTGATATTAGCTGACGCGATCATATCAACACCGGCGCGCGGGGACGCGGGCGGCAGTGTTTCTCTAGCGTTCGCACGGGGAGGTTGTGTCGCTCGTTGTCCTTGCTCCTGTCAGTTGCATTTCTGATTTTCGGGTCAAAGAAGTAACAACGCAGATAGTGAATTAGGCATAGTAAGATCGGATTGAAACGTTTCGCACATTTGCGCTCGGACGCTGTGATCAGTGATTAGTAATCCTTGTAAATATTTATTTAGTGATAATTTTGTTTGCGCTTGGACGCTTAGTGTTTTTTTTGTAAATAGATGTACATAGATAGTTTATATAAACACTGAGTAAATAATTTGTATAAATTGGAAATAGTTTTTCGAATCTCGTAAAGGACATATTGTATAAAGATGCTATATCTCAGGCCAGTTCAATAAAACACGGGAAAGAAAATGAAAAAATTGCTATCGATCAATTAGAAAAACAAAAGAATGTTAAAATTACACCTTGTGAACCGTTCATAGATGAGGAAATACAATATCTTGGAGCCACACCCGATGATTTGATTACCGACGACACAATTGTCAAAATAAAGTGTCCTTTGACAGCATTTAAAAAATAATTCAAAGAAGCTGTGAAAAAATATACATTCTATAAAATTAACACAGAAGGCGAATTGGTCATAAATCAAGCACATAATTGGTATTTCGTGATTTGGCAGAGACTCTTGGCTGTCATCATTCAACCGTCGAGGCTCATTTACACAAACTCGGCTATCGGAAAGTAATGGCATGATGGATTCCACATCAACTAACTGACAGTCAGAGTTAGTATTTGTGGTTCGCTTCTTTTTCAGCCACATCGGAAACAGTTTCTTGAAGATCTGGTAACCGGCGATGAGAGCTGGATTCTCTATGATAACAACACATGGCACGCCGTCTGGCTTCCTTACAACGCAGAGCCACCAACGCAGCCAAAGCCGAACCGTCACTCACGCAAGCATCTTCTCTCCGTTTGGTGGGATGCGAAGGGCCCACTCTATTAGGAGCTTCTCCCTGCGAGAAGGACGATTACGACTTCCATTTATACTGAACAGCTTCAGAATCTGGCTGACGCAATAAGAGAAAAACGACCGAGACGTGTAAATGTTCACTTACTCCATGATAATGCGCGACCTCATGTCGCTTCGGAGACTCGACAAAAATCGTAGAGCTTGGATGGCACCCGGTTGCCCACCCACCGTACTCACCGGATCTCGCGCCATCCGACTATCACTTGTTCCGACCACTAAAGCTTGATTTGCGTGAGAAAATTTTTCAAAACTACGAAAACCTCAAAATGGCAGTGGCCAATTTCTTTTCTGCACAGCCTCCGGAATTTTGGGAGCAGGGTATCAATAATCTACCAACTAGATGGGCAGGAGTAATAGAGTTATTTGGGGATTACATTACTGATTAATTATTGTAAATAACGAAGTTATCAATAAATTCATTAAGTCTTATAACTTGGTGCAAGACTTTTCCGCCAACCTGATATATAGAATGTATGCTTCCTGAATTGGTAGATCCAAGATACCCTCGAAACCAGAAAAAGAGAGATCTGCAATTATTCAAGAAGCAATCAATGGAACGCAAAAACAGGAATATTAAATCTATTAAGAAGAACCTTGAGAAACCATAATATGACGAAAAACGTTTTAAAACGAAGAGAAAAAGAAACAGCAAGAAAGCGAACAACATACAACTATCCACTCTTCATCTGTATACTTCAGAAATTTACAATTTGATGAGTTTTTAATTTATTTAAATAGAAGCTAATGAAGATTTGTTTGATTTTTGTGTGTATTGTGATGATTATTGATTATTTTGTGACCGTATTATAATGTTATTGTGATATTTGTAATAATATTTGAGATTATTATCAATAATGTAATGTGTGTTATGTATATTTTTTGAATAAAAATATCATTATGTACGATCTAGTTTTTTTTTTTTTAATTTAAATCACTTTACAAATCACAATAATCACTTAGAAACCTAACTGAAGTGACAGCTAACGTTCATATTTACCTACTTAGTTATAGAGAAGGTACTTAAAAGACGAAGCTAAATAAAAGATGAAATTTCCACTAGGTACCTTGTGATTACTGCAGAAAAGCGCAAAATTTCAAAGGCAGCGGATCGTATTATCAAAAATGTGCGCGCTAGGCGCACGTATTTGATAATACGATCCGCTGCCTGCATTTGGTCGAGAGCAATGATATTACTAAAATATCATAGAGAGAGAGCGAGTTATAAAAGTTCAAGTAAATAAACAAAGTTGCACATCTGCGCTGCGATACGTGGACATCTTTGGTATCGGGTAGGTGTGCGGGGGCGCGCGGAGTTCGCGCTTAGCTCCGCCCAGACGCCGAAGGTCATTCACGTATATTATCGCCTTAAATATTTATTTTATTCTGTTTTTTTTTGTATTTGTTGTTATAGCGGCAACAAAAATACATCATCTGTGAAAATTTCAACTGTCTATCTATTACGGTTCATGAGATACAGCCTGGAGACAGACAGACAGACGGACGGACAGCGGAGTCTTAGTAATAGGGTCCCGTTTTACGAATTGGGTACGGAACCCTTTTTTTTGGGTGGGAAATTATCAAATAACTTCTCCCGCTCTGGGCGGAGCGGGAGAGCGTGTCAGGCTTCTACTGACTAAAACCCACCCGTGTTCCTTCAGTTGCCTGTGCCAGGGCCACGGTAACTCTTTCGAACAACCCGCAACCCTGGCGGGCATCGGCCCTAGCGGACCCCTTCAGCTAGTGCTGACATTTCTGAGGCGCGCGTGAAACACAACCCGCCGTCGACCAGGGCCTGGTCCTTACCAGACGACGAGCTACCCATTACTCGCCAACCGCAAGCCCGCGCCTACGGTGGCCGGGAATCGGCTATCGATTCCCGACGTCCAAGGCGTCTCCTTCAGCGACTAGGGGTGTGAGGGCGCAAAGATTGCCTCTTCCTCACGCGTTCCGCCTCCTCCTTTAGTGCTCCATTAGTGCTTCGCAGAATGTGGTGACGGCTTTCCATGCACTCTCGCTCCGTACCATGGCCTGGACCATGGCCGGACGCAAGAGATCGCCGCCGCCGATCGCCTCCGCGAGGACGCAGCGGTGCTCCGCCCAAGCCGGGCAGACCACCACCGTATGCTCCACGGTGTCCTCCGGGCGATCCACACAAGGGTAACACCCGGGTGTTTCCTCCCGCCTTATCCGGAACAGGAACCTCCCGAAGCAACCGTGTCTGGTGAGGACCTGCGTCAGGCGGAAGGTGAGGACGCCGTGGCGCCTGTCCAACCACTCCTCAAAGAAGGGACTTTTCTCCGCATTTGTGGCGTGGCCAGCACTTGGGTTGCGACAGTCACACTCTCCATGTCGCCATGAGATCCCGCCGGAGCTCTGTCTGCTGTGCCGTGACTCGCGGCAGCGGAGTTACGCCCCGGCGTTTTGCCTCCTCGCGCCACTCTCATGTCTGTGCGAGGACTTTTGCCTCCAGATCCCACGGCGGCAATCCGGCAAGGAGGCTCGCCGCCTCACCGGAGACGCGTATCGTCGGACTAGCCGGATGGCCATGACCCTCTGGGACGCGTTCAACCGGCGCGGCGGGCTGGTCTCCGCCCCAAGGAACGCGCCCACACTGGTGCCCCGTAAAGGGCTATGGGTACGGAACCCTAAACATACATGTATAATAACTGAATTATTAACCTAAGTGCGATAAGAGTTGCCATAAGAGTCGCTTTACAAGCAAGTAGGTTGACAAAAAAAAAAGTATTTATTTGCCGGCACTTAATTTTTTTCGGCCACTGCCGAAATTTTTCGGCCCTAATATCCATTTTCGGCCGAGAAAAAACTGAAAACGAAATTCGGTCGGACTCTATAACAGACCTGCCTGATTGAGCTATGTATGGAAAGATACTTAGGTAAGTTCTCTAACCTTGGTAGCATTCTTAGCGTCAGGCCTGGCCGCCATCTTGCCAAGCACGGCCGCCTTCTGCAGTTTGCCGTCCTTGGACACGAGCTTGCACTTGAGCAGCACGCAGTACACATGGCGCCGCAGCGCGGGCTCGTCCACCAGTTCGCCCGCCATCAGCGCCTCCACAAGGCGTGGCGCCACGCGCGACGTCGCCGCGCACGCGTCCGAGTGCGCGCGGAACATCGCCTTCTCCTCCTTACCCAGCACCTGCACCAAATGTTCTCTGATATGTACTGGAAGCCACGCCCACTTGAGGGCGTTTCCCGTATTTTTAAGAACTATCGCATTCTAATCTTCAAAATGTCAAAAATGCCTCCAATTTTCGTACATTTTTGTAAATAAGACTGTCGCTGAGATGAAATTGTGACTAGATTTTGAACGTTTTTATAATTACGGAAATTGGTGTTCAGATGTTAAGTGGAACTAACTATCGTTCTTTTGCCGTTCTTTGTCTACTGTCACGAATGAAGTATGAATGACAATTAAACCGTCGACACGTTAGGTATACCTATATAAACGGTCGGTATAAACCGTCTGCAAGTTAGGTGTATAGAAACCGTCTGCAAGTTAAGTGTATAGAAACCGTCTGCAAGTTAGGTGTATAGAAACCGTCTGCAAGTTAGGTGTATATAAACCGTCTGCAAGTTAGGTGTATATATAAACCGTCTGCAAGTTATGTGTATATAAACCGTCTGCAAGTTAGGTGTATATAAACCGTCTGCAAGTTAGGTGTATAGAAACCGTCTGCAAGTTAGGTGTATATAAACCGCCTGCAAGTTAGGTGTATATAAACCTTCTGCAAGTTAGGTGTATATAAACCGTCTGCAAGTTAGGTGTATAGAAACCGTCTGCAAGTTAGGTGTATAGAAACCGTCTGCAAGTTAGGTGTATAGAAACCGTCTGCAAGTTAGGTGTATAGAAACCGTCTGCAAGTTAGGTGTATATAAAACGTCTACAGGTGAATTTTTCAAGTGGGTGTGGATGGCCAAATTCGAAACTGAGGAATAGCGAAAAGTACCTACTCACGACTCTTTGCCTCGGGCTTGATTTTGATGAAAACTAAAACAGCGTCATTAGATTTTTGAAACATCAATATTTCTAGCTAGGAATCGAACCCGTTGATTTTGAAAAAAAAAAAAACGCTTGCTAAGTCCTAATGGAGTACTAAGACGGTCAAAATTGCTTGACAAGCAAGAAAAAACCATTTACAATTTCAAACCAGTTGCGACGAGAACCGTTTTTTTATTTAATCATGTTCTCCAATTTTCCTCGTTATTCAAGGTTAATTTGAAGTGGCCATTAATTGTCTTTGAAAAAGACTGCCGCCCCTGGGAAGAAATGACATACGGCAAACTAAAAGAAAAGAGCTCATTTTTAACACAATACTTTTTTATTTTTCTTATGTTACCTACCTATTAAACTTTGATATAGATTTTTCAAAAATTCAATGATGCGGTTTTGTTTTCATCAAATATTATAGCAGTATCTACTTACTATACAGTTCTTGCATCCGGTGGTTGCCTGGAACAACAACATTTATTAATTTCCAAAATGTAATGCACCATTGTGAAGACAACTAGGTACCTAACCGTTATCTAGTACAACGGAATTCTCAGAAATATGTTCAAGATTAACATATATTTTTCCGCCGTCACAAACTGTATAGATTTGGCAAAAACATTGTTTGAGACAAGCCTATTTGCCTCTTGTCAGCGTCTTAAGACGCCTCCGGAGCATGCGTAGTTCATACAAACGAAAAACTTAAATAATTTGTAAATCAAACATATTCTAAAGGTATTTATTCCGATTGGATTACAGAATATCTAGTAGGTCTAGATCTAGGCTTGTCTCAAACAATTTTTGTGCCATATCTATACACACTACCTTAAGAATATGTTTGATTTACAAATTATTTTGGTATTACGTTTGTATGAACTACGCATGCTTCGGGGGCCTCTTAAGTTTCGCTGATTGACTTAATTATTTGCTCGTCAATATTGGGCATTGTCTGGACAAGAAGCACATTCTCATTAAATCATCAACAATGGCTCCCTAGAATTAGTAAACCGAACTGATTTGAGATTAATGTAGATGTCTTAGTCAGCGGTACGTAGTCTACATCTGCTGCTGCTATATTACGAAGAAAACCGTACAATAAACCATCTTCCATTTGTCACAACATTACAATTCATCGTGTATGTCATGCTAGGCGCTTCCAAAAACTTAAATCACTACATGAAAACAAATCACACACTCTCTAACAATTCCCGTACTCGATCAGTTCACAGCACATAGATCCTACCTGGTTGGTGATGGCGACTAGCGCGAGCAGCGCCAGCGCGCGCGGGTAACTCATGAGACGGTCCGGTGATATTCGCAGTGGCACGTAATGCAGCACAAGAGCCAGCGGCATCCAATGCAACGCTTCCAGCTCCACTCGCGCGCGCACCTGCCCGCGCCCCGCTTTATGCGCGCGTCACACGACTCGTCGTCGTCGGCCATCACGCGGGCCCGCTACCACTCAACACAACGATAGCGATACGCGACCCCAAATTTGCTGTGGAAAGCATTTGAAAAAGTTTTACATAATGGTGGAAGAGTTGAACAGTCAATTTGTCAGGAAACTTCCCAAAGAAAAGTAGATAATGATAGGTTAAAGCCATGAGAAACAGTCTACAACATGTTTCATGTATGTTTTTAACATGCTTCATGTTTGCAATATGTTTTTATTTGTTCACGTTCACAACACGATCTCAGTGTTGCTAGCAACAAGCCTCGTATTCATTGGAAATAGTAACATTTGTTTCCTGAAACAGTTTCTCAGGACTTTTGTGTGGCTCCTATAAACTTGTCCAATTAACTATAGATTTATTTATGGCTGCCACGGAACCACAGCTAGACAGATTGTGACGTATCGCAACATCTAATGATAAGTTGTGAATTGCCTTTGGCGGATACGATGACAGACATTATTGAATTAGGGAAGAGTAGTGGAGTTTATGGCTTCAAAGCTAAGCTTACCAAAAATCTTAGAACAAGTGATGGCCAGCCAACCCTGTACTTCTGTTGCACGAGATTAACATTGTAGTTATCATAATTTTAGCTGAAAAAGAAAAGCAGTAATTATCGAAAAAGCCACGTCGTATACCGCAGTAGGGGCTCAATAATTATGTAAATAACGCAGCGACACGACAGTTTGTTTAGTAAACAGGCGACGGACGCAGTATCACAACATTGCCGATCTCTCACCAAATACTCCACGCCATTGTTTCCACGCATATTTAATTCATAAATAACTGATGCAACAGTACCCATTACTACAAAAAATAGTCGGTGGATGTTGTGAGAACAGAGTTTATTTTGCGTCAGCCAAGATTATTTCGCGTCAGCAAAGTTTATTTCGCGTCAGCAAACATCGGGGAGCTACTCATTCGTTACCTTATTTACGACGTCGTCGGTAATTTGTGCTGTTTTTGCCATCAAGAGGGCTACTAGCTGCTCACACCGGCTCTTACGACATCCTAGCTTACAGCTGACGAACATTATCGCGGAGAAAAAAAGTTGAAAATTGACTTTATGATAAAAACCTAATTTCCCTGATTTTACATACATATTAACTAACTATTAACTTATTTTACATACACTTACTAACCTCAGCGGTTAAATAATAATTTTCCTGGAATTTTTCAAAAGATTTGGAAGAAGAGAAGATCAAATAAGTAGGTATTCGCAGGAATTTGGAACAAATTTATATAGCGATTCTCTTTTTCTTCATGTTCGTTTTTGAACATAATCTGAAAATGTAATACAGTGTGTTAACGAAAATTAAATTAGGAAATGAACACCGTCATACTGTATCTAGCTACGTAATCATTTAACAGATAAAAACCTTTTGTGTAAGAGACAATTTCTGATTAAGTATACTCGATTTTCGGGAAGTGTCCATCCTAACACGTTTGTTTTAGGTATGTTGTATTCCCATAGACACCTACTCTATGTAGTTAGGTACGAAGTCTTCGGTACATTCCAGAATAAAACAGTTTCTAGGTCGTGGAACCATTGACTGTGGTTAAGATAATGCCAAGCATTTTGTCCTACATGGGGTCTAAGGACGACATTCGCTTGTACCTTCGTTCAGTTTTATATAACCTCTATCCTGTAACCGGTAAGTCGGTCTTATAAGCCTCTCTATACTTATAGGTCTCCCCTAAACATCGCCACAATGACCCGTCCTGCGCTGTCCACATCCACACAGCACATCTTCAGACCGACTCTGTCTACCCTGGTTGTGCTGTCCGCTTTTTATTTACCCTACCTACATAATCATTTAGCTGTGTGAAACTACTATAGCTACCTAGGTCCCTGAGGCCTCACCTAGGCACTGTATGATGCTGCATATGACAGCTTACAAATTATAAAGTCTGGAGGTAATAATAATAATAGTCCATAGTTCTAGGTAACCAATCCACTATAGCCACCCAAAACCCATAGCCCAATATGTTTTGTTTCCATGTTCTGCAATAGTCCTGCACCAACCGGGGGATGTACTTGGGTGCACTTGCATAGTGCATACAGGAATAATCGTCGGTTGGTGCCTCCTCATCCTTTAAAATTACCTAAGCGGCCTCTGCGAGTTGGCTTCGGCCCCTCGTACGCCATCCAAAGATCCGGGGAAATTGTCAAAAATAATAAAAATTAATAACACTCGGGGGAGGCTGGATCGTCGCTCCAACGCAAATGTATACGCAGACTGCCAGGCACTTGTTTTGCAACCGAGTGGGTGGGCCAGTGGGCTTAGCACGACCGCTTGTCTATCTCTACGAAGCAGACAACTTTTTCTATACAAAGTGACATTTTGCTTCTCCGTTTTTGACATCGCACCGTAGAAATCCTTCTACAATTTGTCATTTTGTCTTTCGTTTCTAGCGATCATTGTTTAGGCCCTTTTTTATTAGACTATTTCGGAAAAAAGTTTTGTCCCAACTGTCAAAATCACACTGACCACTGATAATTGTGTAAGGTAGTGAAGACAATTTGTGTCATGCTAAAAGACAGTAGAAAACTTTCTATTCGACGACCGCAAAGTAGGTATATATCTCGAAAACGGTGTCCTATCGCAAAAATAATGAAAATTTTGCTCCCCTTTATGAAACTCAAAACCCCATAAAACTCTACATGTAGGTAATAATTTTTCATATTTTCCATGAAAAAAGTGAATAATTCCATATAAAAGACGTTGAGAATCGCATCTTCTCCGGCGCTATGGGCGCGACTCCGCAGTTGTATTTAGGTATATGTGTGAATTAAGAAAACAATAAAATAAAAATAAGTAAATGATTATGATTAATGTAAAATTTGAGAATTAAACAGAAAAAAAAATCCTATGAAAAAAAAACAAAGAATTCTGAGTCGAATTATGTAAAAAAGTGAATATCGTAAAGTGCAGTTGACTCTTTCTACTTTGTTGTCGTCGAACTGTCTATACGGTAACGTTATTTTTGTCTACTACTGCGTCGACAAGACACTTCTCTACGGTTCTCTTGCTTAGCTAGCTTAGTTTTGTATTTTGTTTCTGCTTGAGTATAGTTTTCGATTTCTTTTTTCTTTTATTCTTTTTTTTTTGGTATATAGGCGTGTGCTAGCTGACATAAAGCAAATAATAAAATTAAATTTAATGTTGCGTTATGTACTTAGATATATTATTTTGCGCAGTGTTGTATAGAATATATACAGGGCTATTTTTAAACTAGCTAAATTTTCACAGGGTGTTCTACCCATGAATAAGAACAACTTTCACTATAGCACCAACTCTGAAATCACGAAAAAAAAATCTTCTGTTTCATACATTTTGGTCGAGCAGGTATAAAACTTTCGTATGAAACAGCAATTTTTTTTCGTGAATTCAGAGTTGGTCCCCTAATGAAAGTTGTTCATGGGTAGAACACCCTGTGAAAATTTACCTAGCGATATAAAAATAGCCCTGAATATATACAGGGTTATGGGAAATTCGATACATTCCCTTGGAGGGGTTAAAGTAGAGCCCATTTGCAGCAGATTTGATCATATGCTACCCACCCTATCCGATAACGGCTAGTTTTTGAGCAAATTATTTTTTTTGTTTTTACTTCAAAATGCCGATTTTCGGCAAAAAACGAAAATTTATTTTTTGTACATTTTCAGACGGCTAACATTTTGACACTTCCTCGAGATAGCATAAAATTGAATAAATACCAATAAATTTCATGTTGTGGTATCAAAAATGCAAAAAATAATGTCCAAAAATTATTTGTTTGTAAAGTTAGCGTGAATTTGTAAAAAAAATAATTATGGAATGTAGCGTACAAATCACTGAAAAAACTTCCTTATAAGTAAGCATTCAGGGTAACAGTACATTTTGTTAATTTTATCAGTTATTATTGTTTTTTAATCGGAAGAAAAACTGAAAAACTGGCTTCATGTACAAAACATTTATTAAAAACATAAAATCACAAGTCCTGTTCAAAATGAGAGTCGCGGTTCCTAATGCAGGCACGTAGTCTCTTCTGCACTTCAGTTTTTGTTATACGAGAGGTTAAACCTTCTCTTATTTGCTGCGCTGCATTTAATATTCTCTCCCTGAGCTCTTCCACGTTGTTTATTGTGCTGTTTGCTGTGTAAACAAGTTCCTTCATATGGCCCCAAATGTAAAAATCGCAAGGTGTCAAATCCGGACACCTTGCCGGCCAAGGGATCGGCCCTCCTCGACCAATCCAACGTCGAGGATAATTTTGGTCGAGCCACTCTCGCTGCACTTCCTGTAGCGGGTAGTGGGCTGGGCAGCCGTCGTGCTGGTAAATCATCCCCCTTCTTAACGCAAGAGGCACGTCTGCCAGCAATAATGCCACTTCGTTTCGTAAAAAATTCTCGTACGTTTCGCCATTCAAATTTTGGGGTAAAAAATAGGGTCCGATGAGGCAGTCATTAATGACTCCCATCCACACATTCAAAGAAAATCGATGTTGATGAGATTTTTCTTTCTTCTTTTTTGGGTTTGAACGTTTAGGTGCCCCATAGGGGCTGTTGTGGAAATTCGTAACACCATCGCGATCAAACTTGGACTCATCTGTCCACAAGATTTTACTCAGATATTCAGGGTTTTCCATATCATTGTCTAATATGAAGCGACAAAAGTCAATTCTCCTTGCCGGATCTCCCTCCTCTAAAGCGTGCACAGGCGTATAATGGTAAGGGTACAACCCAGCTGTATGCACAGTAAACCATACCCTCCACTGTGAAAATCCAAGACGCCTGGCCACGGCTGTTGTTGAGGTAGTGGGATCTCGTTGAAATTGTTCTAAAATTTCCTCTTCATCTTCAGGAGCGTAGATGCGTGGTCTAGCAGCATCACTTTGTCTTCTGTAAACACTACCAGTTTCTCTGATGCGGCGGTATGTTCCAGAAAAAACTCGTTCGTTGGGTATACGACGATCAGGGAAACGACGGTTGTATTCTCTTTGCGCAGCTGCATCACAGAACCCATAGCAAAAGAGGATGTCAGCGTACTCTTCGCTTTCGAAAGAAGCCATTAGGCAAAACCGAAAAATGAGATCACTAAATGCGGGGATTTGTGCGCACGCGAAGATAATTTTATTCAACTAAACAGTAAACTAGCAGAAGTCAAAATAAGGTCTGGTGGGGGACTAAGCGGGCCGGGCCTGTGTAGCGTGTCATACGAAGGCGCTGATTGGCTCCCTAGTCGCTACCCATGCGCAGCTATTGTTTCGCAGGTAAAAAAGCGAACAAAAAGCATTACTCGCCACTGTAGACGAGATAACCCCATTTCTAGGAAAAATGCCACATGACTTAGTTAGTACTTTATTTTTGCTAATATTAATTCTGATAGTAACTTTTACACCTTTTTCGATAGCTAGTGTAATAAGGAAGTTTTTTCAGTGATTTGTACGCTACATTCCATAATTATTTTTTTTACAAATTCACGCTAACTTTACAAACAAATAATTTTTGGACATTATTTTTTGCATTTTCGATACCACAACATGAAATTTATTGGTATTTCTTCAATTTTATGCTATCTCGAGGAAGTGTCAAAATGTTAGCCGTCTGAAAATGTACAAAAAATAAATTTAAAAAGTACGATATTTTGGGTACATAGCGTTTTTTGCCGAAAATCGGCATTTTGAAGTAAAAACAAAAAAAAAATAATTTGGTCAAAAACTAGCCGTTATCGGATAGGGTAGCATATGATCAAATCTGCTGCAAATGGGCTCTACTTTAACCCCTCCAAGGGAATGTATCGAATTTCCCATAACCCTGTATATATATATTTTTTTAACTGAACAGACAGCTGTGCTGCTGGGGAGTTTGTTGCGCCACTTCTTCTCCTCAGCTAAAGCACTAGGAAGTGGTGAAGGGCGGGCGTTTTGGTGGATTGTCTTATGTAATTTTGACGTTCGAAAAGTGCTGATTCTCAGCCTAGTTTGAATAAATGACTTTTGATTTTGATTTTGAAGCCTGCTGGTTGCGGATAGCCCAACTCCGACTGCGGGACCGACTGTGTAGGTCGATTCGTACCCGGAGCATCTTAAGAGATCCCGGACAAGAGAAGTTCCCGAAGGCCGAATCCCAGGCTTAGGGTAACCTATGAACCTTTTTCCATAGCCACCAGACGCCAGCACATCAAGCTACTACAATGTCTTTCTATAATAGATTTTCAACTTTATCGCTAAACCGTTAGGTCCAAGGTTGATTAGCAAAATTTGACAGTTTCGGGTAACTTGATGTGCTGGCGTCTGTACCTATCACCTAACCAAGCCATCCTTCCTTATCCATAATACTTCCCGTATATCCCAACTCCCTAGGCCAAATCCTAAGCTCTACTAACAATTAATTGAGAAATCGTATGACGAGACCGAAAAACTTCTCCTCCCACATACCTAAGACAAATCCCCTCTTATTCAAGTATTTTCACACACAAACTCTCATACACTGCCCCCACTTTCATACTTACTCTCACATACACCATTACTACACCTACCAGGACACTTTCATACCATACACAAACCACACTTTCGCATTACTTACGCATACACAACATACCAACTACACCTACCACGACCAACTCAAACACTCACAAACAGTTTTATTATTAATTATTTTTTATTATTTTTTACTTTCCATCCTTTCTTCACATGAATAATAATTATATTTCTATGTTAACCATGTTACTGGTGAAAACAGTTTTAATAAAATATTTTTGATCATGATCTACCCTTATGGAATCACTGGTCCCCAAGTCACAGGCTATCAACCTAGTTTGGGTGCCAGGTGATAATACTCAATGCACTTTTATTTTGTAGCATGTTACTGTACTTGTAACCTTTGTGAACATTTTACTGGAAATAAAAATTATTATTATTAAAAAAAAATTTATTGTGGACCAAAGTTTTTAATAAACTTTAATAATAATAAATCCCAGGCCTAGGGTGACCCAAAACCCACACATGTCACCAAGCGAATATAACACCGCCATTTCTCTACGTCAACGTCGTGGTTGGGGCTTGCGTGTTCCAATGAGCCCTAGGTCCGTGCCAGTAGATTTTAATTTGCCGAGACAGATCTAAGGTGAGTAGCCAGACCAAGAGATACAATCCAAGCCAAGGTCGCACATGCCGAGGGCTTCATGGCTAGGGGAGACCTCTAGTCGTTAGTGTGCCAAATCTGGATAATAGGGGACCTCCAATTTTCTTCACCCTTACTACAGTGAACACAAGGCTCTGCTGTAGCTGACTCTGTCGCTAGCTACTCGTGGGAACAACATGAATACTAGATCTAAAACAAAAAAAAAAACTATTTCAGGCGAATCTGTCTCAGATGAATGAGGAAACTTCACAAATCTCTTCGTCATCTCCCTCATCTCTATTGCCATGAATACCATCGTCATCACAATCTTTCCGCGCCACTCCGACGTCATCATCAATTCATCATCATCATCATCAATCAGTATACAGTCAGCGATTGCTGTACAGGAGACAAATTTTGACCCGCCGTCAGAACTGCAACAACTCGTAGGAAGTGGAGCAATGAAATTAATATAAATTCACCCTACGCAAATATAATAAATACATAAATATACCTTCCGACGTCGCTCCATACAAAGTTTCTAGAAAAATACCCGGCTATACCCGACATAGAATAGGTGACCAGCGAGCCATAGTCTAAAAGAAAATAAAATATAAATATAAAATACCACCACCAAATCAAAATCAAGTCATTTATTCAAACTAGGCTGAGAATCAGGACTTTTCGAACATCAAAATTATAAGACAGTCCCCCAAAACGCCCGCCCTTCACCACTTCCTAGTGCCACTATACAAAAAAAAAATGAAAGCTATAGGTACTCAAGCAGTTAATAAAAATACAAAACTAAAAACGTAATCAGAACTTTATGCCTAATAAAAGCCTCCAGGCATAAAGGGCGTGCCCACTTACATATAGCTGTAACTCGAAGTCACAAGTGATAAACTAGTGCCATCGAAGTAAAATAAACAATGAGTTAAATTACTAATATCAAAACAAAACCAAGGTCAGCAAGACTACCAGTTACACACACACAATAGACCAGATTTATGAGGAAGTCAGAACTACAAATGGTACACACACAAATACAGCCACACTCTACACAATCTCATACAGAAACAGGCCAGTTCGTCCATTTCATGCGCTGCAGCGCATGAAATGGACGAACGAATATTATGAAACAGTAATTAAAATTTATCATACTGCCACAAAATTAGAAACAGATAAAACAGCCTATAGAAAATTTTACTTGAGGAAGTCATAAATATATATCCGCAATGAACACATAACAGAACAAGTATTATCCGATCAAGTGAGAGCGATTTTAAATAAAAAGTATATAAGCCCCAACAGATTAGAAGAAATTAAAACCAGGTCGCAGCAAAATTAAGGGAAAGTAACCCACCAATACACAAAATATTGAATATATAAATAACGATCACTTGAATACACAAACGCAGACAGACTTACTAACAACCTGATACAAATAATTTACTAACACACCTACAAATACCCACACAACTCATACATTACTAAACAATAGCACAAATACTGACATCTGATCTCAGACATTCATAAATACGGATGAAGACAATTTCTTGAACAACATAGATATTGGTCAAGTTGGACCTACTAAAACTATCTTTGAGGCTGCCCCGGAAATCAACACAGAAATAAAAGCCACATTTCTACAAGCTCAACATTATTGACAACATCCTCCACTAACAGGCCATACATCCCGAAGCAGAAGACATCTAGAAAGTTTTGTGACATAGAACTATGTCACAAAACTTTCTGTAACAACACAAATGTAACTTTACATTGTATAAATACTGCCATTTTCCCGAAGTACGCAAATGTTGACACCGAATTTTTTTTTAATCTTTATGAATAAAGATTTAAACCCTATAACTGAAGTTATAGGGTTTTTTTCTATAAAGAATTTATGTCACCCCGATTATTAATACAATAAGTATAATAAACTAGCCGCTGACAATGGTGAGAAAAATTATTGTCAAAAGCTTGACGTCTTTGGACTCCAATACGACCACATTCCATCTAGATGTGATGCCCATCTTCTATGGCTCCTCAGACAGCACAATTGGGTGAATCAACTTTGCGCATCATAAAACCAAAACTATCCAGAGGAACTTGGCTGGATCCGAGTCTCAAAGCCAAACTTCTTACTATTCATCCTGCCCTCGCTGTACCAAAGCATACGTAGAAGAGATGGCTGATTCGTCTTATACATATGCTGTTCGTTAAAGATCTTTTATCAAAATATTCTGACCAAGATTGAAAGCATCTGTATCTAAGTAGGGGTAAAAGCTCAGGATGCCACGAAGGACAAGTATAAAATTCCTATCAGACACGGCTTCATTTGCCAAACGATCAACCATCTCATTAGCATTCATCCAGTTCAACGTGACAAGAAATCGATTGCAATACAACTATGATATTTTATGTATGGCAATAAATTCATGGTGCTTAAGATACTATACGCCAGTGGACGCGCTCCTGAAAGGTGTAGTACTAGTAAATGTTATCAGATGAAGAAGAGCACTTTTCAAATCAGTGAAAATGACAAACCGATCACCGTCCAAAGATTTGATATAAGCAAAAGCTTCAGCGATAGCGATCAACTCCAAGTGCATTATTGAACTTTTGATGAAATCCAGAATTAAAAAAAAAACCAACAAAAATAGGAAAGAGAAAAGAAGGAAAAAGGTACCAACTTGCGAATCATAAAATCTGCGCCACAGTAGTTGCTCTTGTCTAGAACCGTCCGTATACACACAGTAAAAGCCAGAATATTGTACAATTAGAGACTTACAACATATTGATCTCAAATTACGAATATGCATACAATAGCAATGCTTAGGTTTATCAACCAAATCTAAACTAGGCTTTATGAATAAAGTAAGTCCATATTGCTGACTCAAGTTATCCATGGAGAACATGCCAATTTTACTACTGCAGTACATTTGTTCTTGCTTTAGGGCATCGTGACACATAACAGTAGTTTTTTTCTAAAAAGGATTCCACAAAGATCATGAAAGGCTTATCCAATATCCATATTAAAGGAAAATCGTAATACTTAGATTTTGTATAAAACTTACCAGCTAAATATCTGCGGCGAATAAGAAGAGGAGGCAATGTCACTTCGGATTCCATCACGTGAATCGGAGTGGGAGTGCTCTTGATAAACCCACCTAATAATGTATGCAAACGTTTTGTAATCTATCCAGAGTGGTTAAATGTGTGTCGGCGCTATTGTCCAGTAAAAAGCTACCAAAGTCGATACGACTACGAATAAGAGAAATATATACGAGTATAACCGTCTTAAGTGATTGAGATGAACATCCCTCCGCCCACTGAAACCTTAAAAATATTAATCAGTTTAAGTACTCGCTCACGAATCTCATTTATATGTTTCTTCCATCGAAGACCCCTATCTAGCCACGATCCCAAATATTTCACATGGTCTATATACTGGTTAATATACTGTTACTTAGATCAAGAGCAGACTGGATCTTGCATTCGTTCTCCCTGACAGAAGAACAGGGCACATATATATATATATATATATATGTGCCGTGTATAGGGAAATCATCCGCATACTGGGATATGCAAATATGTATTATTCTGCAACCGTTTACAAATATCCGACGTTATTATATTAAATAATATTGGAGATAACGGATCACCCTGAGCCAAACCACTATCCGAATATCTGCTAATAAATTCATTATCAGATCTTATTTTGAGTACTCTTCTATGAAGAAAATTCTATAAATATCTACAGATGCGTGATTTACATTACGAGTATAATAAGCATTTCTAAAAAACAACCCATAGTAGACCAACCCTCGGAAAAACCAGTTTGGATTGTGGAGATTAAGCAACATGCCATCCAAACACGACCCGGAAGCCTATTGTTTTCATAGAAAACGTGTTACTTTTTTCCAATAACTTTAATTTAGAAGTCGTCTTTGTACCTGTATTTTAGTTTTTTCCCACCGACTTCCGAAATTAAAGTTATTGGAAATTGAAGTTATTTTTCATCTTCCGAAATTAAAGTTATTTTTCACTTTGTAGTGATTTTTTTTTTTGGAAGTCGGTTGTGTTTTCGGAAATGCTTTTATTTTTCAGTTTTTAGTGGGTCAGTATGTAATTTATTTAAGTTACTATAGCCTAATGTCAACTGCGCATCACCTTTTTACAAAATATTGCTTTTCCCGATGCAAAGTTTGTTGAGGAGTTATGGTGAAGTCACCATCAGCTCCACTTCACCATATGTATTGTGACGAGCATACATTGCTTAGCAACCATTATTAAAGTACCTAATAGAATCGCAACCCGTGAAATACATATAATTGAGTAGTTCCGGTGGCCATCTGTGATCTTCATCATCAGTACCACTTCACTAAATGGTGCTTTCCGAAAGCAAATGCACGAGTTACTATAAAATATACCCAAATCGCTATAAATGTGCCTATAATATTTTATTTTTTTATTTGTGATGGGTTTGCTCTTGACTCTGTCTCCGTCACCTCTGACCTAGATTAAAGTCGACGATGGAATGAGCTTACCCAGAAGAAGCCTGTTCACTCTCACTTTGAAGAGATTAGGGTTGTATGCGCTCGGAAACACATACGCAGGTAGTGAGTTCCACTCCTTTGCTGTGCGCATTATAAAATATTGTACATTTGGAAACGCTTAGTGCAAATTGGTGGAATATCAACCAGGTAGGGATGGTAACTAGTAGTGCGCCTAGATGTCCGATAGTAGAAGGGAGCCGGTGGAATGAGGTCGTGGAGTTCTTGGGCACACTCACCGAAGTATAATCTGTAGAAGACCGACAAGCAGACAACCTTGCGGCAATGAGCCAAGCTGTGAAGCTTCACAACCACCAGTTCTACGTCACCAATAAGTCTCTTAGCTCTGCGTTCCACCGAGTCAAGTGCAGCTAGTTGGTACTTAGCTGATCCATCCCAAAGGTTGCTGCAATACTCCATGCAGAATCGGACTTGCGCTTTGTAAAGGGTTAAAAGCTATCCAGGCGTAAAGTATCGCTTCATCCTATTAAGGATGTCCAGCTTCTTGGCCGCTGTTTGGGCTTTGTACTAGATAGTGGCGCCGAAGTTGAGACCAGATGTCAGCTCCATGCCTAGGAGCTCAAGCCGATCAGTTACAGGAACCGATGTACCTCGAAATGTAGGAGTTTGGGCGAAACGATTCCTTTTAGCGGTAAAAAGACACGCCTGTGTTTTATATCCAGCTACAAAAATCAGCTGGGATGCCATAAACAGGAAGCTTGCTGAGCAGAGCAGCGTGCCAGACCCTGTCAATATCCTTCGAAATGTCAAGCGATACAGCCAGTGCTTCGCCGTATTTCTCGATGGCTTCACCACAGTGCGTGGCATACACAAGAAGATCGCCAGTTGACCGTCCCCGGCGAAAGCCATATTGACGGTCATTGTCTTCAAGGTAGGTCAGCAGCTTATTGTTCAGTACCCTTTTCATAACCTTGCACAGAATGGAGGTAATGGCGATCGGACGGTAATGGGCAGGGTCTGCACGGTCGCCCTTTTTGGGCATTGGTTGTACATTTGCAAGCTTCCAGGATTTCGGCACCGTTCTTTTTTCAAGAGAGAGGTGGAACAAACGTGTCAACATAGGCGACAGTTCAGGCGCACACTGCCTCAACACTCTCGCTGGAATACCGTCAGGCCCGCTGGCCTTGTTCACTGCACAATACTCTTCGGACCTCTTTAATGAGAACTGCCATCTCCGGCATCAAGGAGTCACAATGAGGTACAGTAAGTTGCTTGGAGCCAGCGACCAGACGTAAAATGCTTGCAAAGAGAGATGCAAATAAATTTGCTTTCTCACTTGCAGAGTGAGCCAGCGACCCATCAGGTTTCATCATTGGAGGTAAAGTGGGACGACAGAAATTCGTTTCAGCCGCTTTAGACAGGGACCAGAACTGTTTACTACCCGGAGGGTGCGAAGCCAGCCTGGCCCCAATACGTCCGACAGAACTTGGCAGCAGAATTAAAGGCTCTTGTTTTCGCGGGAACCCTACGCGCTCTAACTTTGCGGTCGCAGGCCCTGACCCAGGCTTGGTAGGCAGACTCTTTCCGGGCCTCAGCGTGGGCGCATTCTGTATTATACCAAGGCCGGGATTTGTGACCGAGCGGGACGTCGGAGAATAGAATAAAATACTCCATCCCCTGTCGAATCACGCCCGCAACCGCGTCAGCACAGGGGTCGCCCTAGGAGAAGCACACTTGCCTCCATGGATAAAACGCAAAAAAGTGCCGCATTTCATCCCAGTCTGCTGACTCGTATCGCCATTCTCGCCTCGTGCCTCTAGGACTCATCTGGAGGAGAGCAGATCGATATGGATTTCACCAGACAGTGGTCAGACGTTCCCAGCGGGGCTGAGACCGATACTGAATGACTGTCCGGATCAGATGCCGGAGCAGATTTTATTAGTGTATTGGATGTTGACGGACATCCGGTACCCACGTTGCCACATTCACCATCGGGGTTAGATCTAGCGTTACAGCAAACTTGCGCGCCTCCAACCAGGCATGGTCAGTTTTCTGGTACGGTAACAACCACTCTTTATGATGGGCGACCGCTTTGCGATCGGTAGATACCGATGTAGAGAGATTTCTCCACGCTAGTATCCACAAGTAGCCATATGGCAGAGAAACCCGATTTCTCAAAGCAACGGATACGACGACAACAAATGTCATCGCGAACGTACACACAGACCCCAGCTTGCTTCTTGAACTTGTGTTCAAGAGAGTAACCCGGGCAGTTGAGGTACGCCACGTCCAACGGGGTTCTTCGTTTCCGTTAGGAAAAACAGGTCCGGCGTCTCGGTCTCAAGGTGATGATGGACCGGATCGAGATTGGACAGCAACTCCCTGATATTAGTTAGGTGCACTTTTAGTGGGAGGAAGTGCAGCCGTTGTTGAACCTTATTTTTCTTTGCTTTGGTCATATTGAGTGGAGTTGTTGGGGAAAAAAGTTGACTCGTTGAGTATGCCCTCGGTATGGCCACCGGGTCCTCACCTCCCATCCAGTCGCCGGCTGTATGTATAGAAGAGTTCGGTGAATCCCAAGTAAGGCGCGTTATTATATTTTGCTAACTTCGACTTAGATACTGCTTTTTGTTGTAATTCCCGTTAAAATTTGTTGGAGTTACAAAGTCTACAATTTGAGCTACTGCGTTACTCTTTTCGACTTACTTAGGAGTTGAGATCCCTTGATGTATGAACGCTTTTAAAGTATGAACGCACGCGCACGTGACAGTTTCTGCCAGTCAACTCCGACCGCAGGCCGCGTTGAAGAACTTTCCAAAAATATAGCGTATCCATTCGATAATACTAGTTTCTGCGGTAAATATACGAAAAATACGTCGCAAGCCATCAGGCCCCGTCCTAACCAACGTGATATCGTCGCGTTCATTTTGTTCGGCGAACACAAACGCGTGGTCTCGTCGACAGAGGGTACCAACCGAATCCGAACAAATGAGTGACAATAATTGTCACTATAATTATTATAAACGCGACGAACGCGTATTCGCGCGAACGATCTGTTTAGTTAGGACTCGAGGTTTTACAGTGCCGCCATTGTCGTCACAGTAGATAGGTATAAGATACGCACATGGAGGTTCTGTCGAAGCGATCAGTTCGGAGCGAGGGGATGCGGTGCATGCAGACGGTAGAGGGCGGGCGCGGGCGGTGCGAGGGGCAGGCGCGCTGCAGCACGCATGGCGCCAGGCCCAGCGCCAGCGCCACCGTCGCCAGCAGCTGCATCAGCATGCCGCGCATCCAGCTCTGGGACAGACCAGCCTGGGACCATTCAAGCTACGGCCGTACACAGGAGTAGGTATAAACCGGCTGGGTAATTGCGTGACACACATTCATGGCCTTATATTTACGTTCAGATTCAGATTCAGACGTTGTGGAGCAGACAAATTTTTCGAACATATGAAGTAATGTATAGCAATATGTTCTATATCATTCAGATTGTGAATGATAGTGTGTTACGCAATGGGGATTGTCATTTTTAACAATTTTTTTTTTAAATATTTAGTGCATTTTGAGGAACTAATTTGAATATATTGATGATTGGCTCAAGAGTTATTTAATATATTATATATTTTTAAGGTAGGTGGCACAAACATTGTGTCGTTCGCGTTGCCTCGCTAGTACAAAATTAAAAAAATAAATCTGTCAACACAACACCATCCATCTCGCATCTGTCTAAATCTCAATAGACGTCATACATAATCGAATCTATCTTATCTTATTTACAAGTACAAACATTTTTTTTCGAAATTTCGGCCGAAACAGTAGCAAATTTTAAACGGAACGTGGTTTTTGAAGATGTAAATCTTCCCAACAATACATTGTAAAAACATTGTAATATTCCAAGCCTACATCACGACAAGTCTTCTCTAATACAAACAAAAATTTTGAATAGAATACATTGGAATAAGGTCAATATGGGTAAGTGTAGCTACGGGGTAAGTGTAACTGCCCCTTATATTACGAAAACTGATTAAGCTATTGAAGCAAGTGCCATCTGTTAGTATGAGTAAAAAAATTATTGATTCACAATTTCTATTCTAGATGTCGTAGTCAAACACTTTTATAGTTATCGCCGTTTTGTAACATGGCACAATTTTTAATACGTGACGCAATGAGGTGCGTGGTTTTTCATCAATAAAAATCTCGGTGATTTCGTCGAATCCGTGAATTTCGCATAGGTAAGTTCTTTTTATATATATTAAACTTTATGTTATTCTAACTATTTTACTTGTATTGTTGAAAATAAAAGTTTTACGTAAGTTTTAAAAATATAATTTAAAAATCTTGACCCTGGGAAAGTGTGTCTACTTTACTTGGGGCAAGTGTGTCTTTATGTCACACTTGCCTCAAGTCAGGAGTCTCAAACATTTATGTATGACTAATTATTATTACCTACTTAGAGGTACTTGCCTACCTACCGGAAGTTTTTTTTACTTGGGATAAGCATTGAAAGTACTGAATTGAATTGCGGAAGAGCGTCTATGTTAAATTGTGTTTATTGTAGGTAGGTATTTATTATTTTTGTTTTTATTATTTATTTAGTTATAAAAATGTGCTATATTTTAGAAAATGTTGAATTGTTTTATATAATTTTTAATGTGAGAATATTCCAAAACGAAACAGTATTACGCTCTAGTTCCTAGGTCCTAAGTGCATTTTTAGACAGATACCTACTCGTAGCCTACTTAGAAATTTACACACAAATGTGCAATTATACAATTTAGAAAATGTTGTTTTTTATGTTTATTTTATTTTTTTAATGAATATTCTAAAGACTTATGTAGGATCCCAAAGTAATCCTCCTGTCATAGATCGTAAGCTCAATTCTCGACAGATACTAACTTAATTATGAAAATTTGCTGTAAGTGGGTAAGTACTTACTTCACAGCTTACGTTTAAGATGTTGATTTTTTGTTTAATTTTATAATTTTTAGAAACACCTTCGCAAATTTTAATTTTCAGACATTGTTATTTTGATTGGCATTGTTTTAATGAATATATTTTGTATCAAGCACCAATATGTGTTTTTCTTTCAATTCAACCTTTATAAAAAAAAATGTTTTAAACCCCTGATATGACACACTTACCCCATAACTTTTTTTATTTTAAATTATCATAACAAGCGCTGTAAGTAGTATAAGTAAAATATGAAGGATGACATGCTTAAGTATCAAGGAATTTGCAGATTTTATTTAAAAAACAGCTGTCTATCGCGGGTTTATTATGTAGTCACACTTGCCTCGTTTTACTGGGGAAGTGTGTCTAACGTAGTACTTTTATTTTGGACCCTAAAAACCAACAAATAATGATTAAAATTGTACAAAACACATTGTTTTCTGGCCTTTATGGACCTTATTACATTTTGCTTTAAGAGATATTTGAAATTTTATCCTTAAACGTTTTGATTTTTATGTTCAAAGTAAACTTTGTGAAAAGTATGTCACACTTACCCATATTGACCTTATTTCTTTATTTGCACAGAATGTAGGTTTTTACAATAAGATGGATTGATGGTTTATATAATCCTTGTACATTCTGCCATATTAATTAGGTTCTTACATATAATCCTTGTAAATCATGCAAACATTAATTAGGTTCTTACTTAGAAAAGTTCTTACTTACTTACATAGAAAATACTTATTGTTAATAATTGTTATAATTATAACGTTATTTAAGCTTACATGTTTTGCTAAAATATAGGTACATAAAATTAAATCAAATATGACTTACTATAACAATAATATATAAATAAATCGAAACTTTTATAACAATACATAAGTACCGACTTAGTTAAAAATCTTTATCAGTTAAGAAGTTGGTTACAGCAGTGAGATAAGTTTATTTTTAAAGATTTTTAAAGGTTGCTCTTTAATGGAGTTTGGGATTTTGTTATAGATTACAGGTGCCATCCCAAAAATATTTTTTTTCAATAAAGCAGTTCTATAGCCACCTGTGTACAATAAGTGTTGGTACTGTGATCGCATAGTTACAGTTCGAGTTTCATTTAATGTTGTAAATAAATGTTGATTAGATTTAACAAATAAAGCTATTTCTAAAATATTGAGGCATGGTTGGATATTTAAAGGCCTATTCAAACCTAAGCGGTAATCGCTACCGTGTGCGGTAGAGAAAACCGAGTGGGTATGCGGTAATATTACTGTTCATTCATCTGTACCGCTCTTGCCGCGAAACATAATACCTACTAAATACCTAAGCGAAACCCGCGCGGTATGTCGGTACTCTCTACCCATAGCGGCAGCGAATACCGCTTAGGTTTAAATAGGCCTTTATGGGCTTTGAAAATAGGTACACAACTATCTGAAACTGACAGACCAAAAATTGCTCTTAGGCAGCGCTTTTGGGCTTTAAAAATACTTTCCCTATCACTACAGTTGCCCCGAAATATAATTCCAAATCTTGTGGAATCTACTAGACCATGATAAGCAACTAGTACTGTTTTGACGTTTAGTATTTTTGTGAGATTGTAAGTCTAAACAGATGCACTAAGTCTTTTACAGACATTTTCTGCTTGAGCTTTCCATGTTAGTTGGCTGTCTCTTAAAATACCTAAAAACTTAGCAACATCTACTCTTTCTATATTTTGACTATCGTAAATTAAACGTCATCATATCGCATAGAAATAATCACATTTTTTAAATCAATATTATGAATTAAAACTATATTACAATTAAGAGATAATTTCTGTGAGTTGTCGCAGTTTCATAATTATGTAATGTACCTATTCCTCTTTTATTTGATTTTTTTCGAACAACGGCATGGAGAACGAATTTAAAAAGTTTTGACACAGGTCAAACACACACACACAGGTCGTCTTCGATGACGTCCCGCAGAACTATGAGCGCGAGCCGATTTAACCCGATTACTAATTTTGAGTATTTAAAATAAATAACCACTTATATAAAAATCTGCTTTACACAGCACTAGAAAATATTAAAACCTATCTTTTGATATATTACTTACATGGTTTCGTAATAGAATTTTTCACTAAGAATTTTTTTTTATCGAGCCAATTATTAGTAATCACGTTTCCGTCTTTAGTCAGCCCTTGACCGTATGTTCAATTTTCTTAAAATAATTTTTTATTTTGCGCAATGTTTACATCAGTTAGATATAAATAGGTTCATAAAACTTGAAAACTACTAAAACCGGCCCTTATATTTAATTCTTTGCTGCGAAGCTTTTGGTAAAAATATATTATTTTAGTTTTTTTGGATATTTATAAGTAAGTTATTATTATTCAGCCAGTTTATTGTTTTCATGGTATTATTTATATCGTTTTCATAATTTTCTTTGTTGTGACATTTTATGAGTGCTGTACTATTATTTGTATTATTATTACTAAGTATTGCACTATTATTAATACTATTGTTTGTTTGGACTATTATTATTATTATTGCTGCAAGTTGGAGCAAAGAACTACCTGTATTCCATAACTCTTCCAATATATTAAATATTGTTGAGTGTTGAGATAATAAGAAATATGAGGCAAGTCCCAAGATTGTAAAAATTTTGTATTGTAAATAATATGTTTATATTTTTGACATTAATACTTGACAGTTTAAAGACAATACTTGCCACTTACTTTTTATTTTCTGAGGCAACGATACAAAACTGTACGGCCAAAGCTATCGCAATTTGAAGGACAAACAAGGTCAATCGTATTTTATCGAAAATATCAATAAAATATGAATATTTTTCATGATTAATTAGTCCGTAATGATCAGTAGGAACGTTATTCCTCGTAATGGTTTTTCAATTACAACATATAAAAAATAAATGAACAATGCCCATTAGGGTTTCGGTTTCTGAATTGAGAATTTGAAGTAGAGAAGTTATCAAACTACTATTAAACATTACATTACTTAAGGTGGCTCCTTCGATGTAGCGCGAATTTCAAAATTTCTTACGTTTTTGCAAAAAAAAGTAGACTTTGACAAGTTCTCAACTTGAAACATTCTATTCAAAATAAAAAAAAAAAAAACAAAAATTACGCATACGTAGATATAGCACTTAGTTTTTTAGGGTTCCGTACCTCAAAACGAAAAACGGTACCCTTATAGGATCACTCGTGTATCTGTGTCTGTCCGTCTGTCACAATTTGCTCCGAATCTAATGGACCGTTTAGGTTGAAATTTGGTACACGTACGAATTTCTGTGACCCAAACACGATTAAACACACAGGACATAAAAACTTATAAGAAGTCTGTGGTCTTAAAATAGCATGGTAAACCTCTAAATATTTTGCGTACAAACTCACATTCGCATTTGGAATGTATGGGAGAACATGTTTTTCAACTACAATGTTAAGTTTATTCTTAGGATAAATTCATAATAACTACGGAACCCTTTATTGTGCGTGGTCCGACACGCACTTGGCCGGGTTTTTTTTTAATTTGTCAGCTCTTATTTTCGGCTCTCTCCATTTGACAGCTCTTATTTTTGAGGCTCCATATCGACAGCGAGCGTCACTGCACGTTGGTCCTGCGCCTGATCGCTCTGGTGGTGTAGGGTTGCCGTCCTATCGGAGATATGTTTTTGATTTCTTAATTATACGGGTGTAATTTAAATAACAGTCAACCTGGTCAGTGGCTCGTCGCAGGGGCGGAGCACCACCAGAGCAATCAACAGACAACTTGGTCAGAGGGTCGTCTTAAGGGTACCGGAGCACCACCAGAGCGAGCAGGCGCAGGACCAACGTGCAGTGGTCAGTGTCGTCTTAGCGGCGGAGCACCACCAGAGCGAGCAGGCGCAGGACCAACGTGCAGTGGTCAGTGTCGTCTTAGCGGCGGAGCACCACCAGAGCGAGCAGGCGCAGGACCAACGTGCAGTGGTCAGTGTCGTCTTAGCGGCGGAGCACCACCAGAGCGAGCAGGCGCAGGACCAACGTGCAGTGGTCAGTGTCGTCTTAGCGGCGGAGCACCACCAGAGCGAGCAGGCGCAGGACCAACGTGCAGTGGTCAGTGTCGTCTTAGCGGCGGAGCACCACCAGAGCGAGCAGGCGCAGGACCAACGTGCAGTGACGTTTGCTGTCGATGTGAAGCCTCAAACATAAGAGCTGTCAAATGTTTACGTCATCGTCTTATTGGCAGCATCAATCAGAGCATAAGCGGTTTGTTCCGCCTTCAACTCGATAACTAACGAGAGTATTTACCTAGTGGCGGGATGAGAACTGGAGGATGCCAGAAGCTCTGCCACTTATTTGTCGAACAGGATGCTCTCGAACTGCTTGAACTCATAGTAGTTGTTGATGCTGATGGGGCTGGCCAGCCACACCATGCTTTACATCGGGAACACACACAAAGAAATATAAAGAAGTAAAAGAAACCCTGAGGGCTCTAGAGCTACCGCGCGGTGCTCGCGATCTGACACTTGATTTGCTTTTTCGAACGGCTTCTGTTACTAACCCATTCGTTGCTACCAACGCACCATTTGCGTTGATCGAGATTTCTACGTCATGCCACCAACGTACCATATGCGTTGAGTGTACTCTAAGAAGTTACCATTTTTGGGTGGGTTTTTTTTATTAAGGGTTTTTTTTAAATTGAAAAACACATTAAATTTCGTATTCTCTATTGTAATCATTAAAAATATTAAGTGGCACCCAGGTGATGTTTTTAAAATATAAGTGGCAATTAATGGGCTAATCAGTAGTTTTTGGCAGTCATTGGTTTTTGGGCACTGACAGGTGGTGTTATTGCCTGCCAGCGTCGTGGAATTGAGGATACTCCTTTTCATAACATGAAAATAAGGCTTGAAGCACGGTTGTCGGTATCAACGTGCACGTCTACATCGTCGAACTTACACTTACGCGAAAGCGATTTTCTCATAAAGTTTATGGTGTTCCGAACATAGTACCTACCTATTATCGAAACTAAACTATATCTTGAAATAAGTAGGTCTTTTCTTAAAAGTTCAATAGGCTAGTTGACAGTTTTTATGTGTGTGATGTTCACCATCATTCAAACCACCGGCGCATGTTAATGCAGATGGGACACTCCGCAGTTTAGGTATGAAGCTACAAGTACGCGGCGGGCCTATCTCACTGGGCCAATTCAATAGGACTACCGCGGTCAGAAGGTATAAGAGTTAGACAGAGAGGCAACTTGTAGGTGAATATAAATGTAGGTAATAAGCGTTGTGCGACCTGAATTGCACTTCATTGTGTCGTAGCAAGAGTCGCTTTTTATTGAAATGATTTTGCGGAGTGTCCCATCTGTATTAATCTGTGCCACCGGTTAGGTATTTCAACAGTACCTAGGTTTGTGTCAAACAGGAAAGAACTGATTAACTACCAGCCGTTTTAAAAGTCTATCTACCTATTTATCTCTATGGCAATGGCGCCGATGTCGACATTTCAACCAATATCAGATGTGCTAAGAGAAAGCGTGCGAAGTAATAAAAAAACAATAAATAAAATCCTAACTCTTTAATATTATAAATGCGAAAGTAAGTTTGTTGGTTACCTTTTCACGCCACTGAACCGATCATCCTAAAGTTTTGCATATACGTTGTCACATGTGACAGACACGGACATAGGGTACCTTTCATCCCGAAAAAAAATACTGTTCCCGAGGAAAACAATAATAACTTTCTTATGATAATAGATGGCGCCACGTGTCTTTCGAGTCATGATTGATTAAATTATATTATTATGGAAACTACTAGTAGTGTGTTAAGAGTTTTTTTTATTTTTTATTTAAGTATCTAATATACATTTTGTGAGTCTAGAGTGTCGATAGACCGGTTTTTCATCCTCCTAACTATCCTAACTAATATTATAAATGCGAAAGTGTGTATGTTTGTTTGTTGATTACGCTTTCACGCTAAAACGGCTGAACGGATTTTGATGAAATTTGGCACATGGGTAGACCATGACCTGGAGAAGGACATAGGCTACTATTCAACCTGGATCGCAGACGAAGTTGTGGGCAGCTAGTATAAAATAAAAAATAGATCCAGTCGGTGAACTCCGCCCTTAGCCAACACATCTGTGACGTCAGATTGTCTGTTGTCAAACAAATAAAAACAAATAATCAGTGTTTCTACACTCTGGTTTTGGATTTTCTGTATGATGTTCTATCATCATCTGCCTAGCCGTTTCTCAACTATGTTGAGGTCGGCTTTCGTCTAACCGGATGCAGCTGAATACCATTTTACATGGAGCGACTGCCTACGAGTATCTGACCCAGTTATTGGGTAATACGATACCCTTTGATAAGACTGGTTGTCAGACTTTCGGGCTTCTGACGACCCGAAACGACTGTCAAAGATCCACGAATGATAGCCGGGACCAACGGCTTAACGTACTTTCCGAGGTACGGATGGTATAGATGTATAGATAGTCACCCATCCACGGACCAACCGCAGCATGATGCACGGACCAACGCAGTATGAAGCATAAAGATTACAATGAATAATGTATGGAACTGCTAGTATATCACAAATTCGAATGAAATCGCTACTCGCTTACAATCGGAAGAGGGCCTTACGATGGAACAATATTATTTAATGACATGTATAAAATACAATATGATATATTTTTGATTAAGTCTACCTACCTACTAACTAATCTAGAAAGTTTGTTATTACTAGAAGTCTAAATATTAACTTTAGTTCGTACCTAATTCTTTTTCACTTTTTTATTCTCATATTTAGCTTTATATTATTGATATAACGATCTCAAGTATTTGCCGGTTGATTCCTTGTTCCCGCGTCACTTTCTGCCTGTGCTCAAGTCTGGTAGTTCGCTGCTGTCAACGCTAGAGGCTCTGGCTCCGTTGCAGTTTGTGACTGCGGATGAGGGCCCGCCTGCTGCTGCAGCCATGGCCATTGATATTGGTATGGTGATGAACTGGGGTTGGTTTGATGATGGTGCGCCTTCCTAGCCCTGATTTGCAAGCCATGAGGATATCCCATAGCCAGGTTCCCAAGTACAAGGTTTCTGCCGATGCGTCCAGCACAGCGAGAACTCCTGAGTGGTACAGCATGGCTCCACTGGGCATCTCGAGCTTGGGCAAGAGTTTCCGCAGCGAAGGGCTTGGTTTGCTGCTATCCGCTTCCGGGGTAGTGGAGGATATAATTATAGGCGTGTGGTTCGTTGTGGGATTCTCTCTGTTTGACTTCTCGCTCGTTGCTGTCCCACGTCCACTCTTGTTTGTGGACCTGCAGCATTTTCTATAATGTTCGATATCGATTATTTATTTGTACTTTAGTATTTTTTATACTAATAAATGAATCTAAAAATAATTTAAATAATTGATATCATCGATTATTACTGTCGAATCAAATCGATTAATTGCCAATAATCGATAAATTATTAATTGTTGATATAAAGAAGTGATGACAGTGATCTAAATAATTGTCTAAACGCAAGCGGAACGAACACTCAATATTATATACTAGCTTTTGAAAGCGGATTCGTCCGCGTGGCTGTTGGAAATTATCCCACGGAAACCGTACATTTTCCCGAGATAAATAGTATCCTGTGTGTTATTCCATACTATCATCTATTTCTATGCCAAATTTCATCTAGATCCGTTCAGCCGTTCTGGCGTGATTGAGTAACAAACATCTATCCATCCAAACTTTCGAATTTATAATATTTGTAGGATTAGTAGGATGACTTCAACACAGAAATATTTTTTCTTGTAGGTCTATAGGGGCGCAATGCCACTGATGAGCATGAGGTTCTGGGTTCGATTCCCAGGTCATATAGTGTTCTCGCCCCCCTATTAAACACGAACTGGCGAAATGTGGAACCCTTCGGGTACTACAGGCGTGTCTTTTGCGTAAATATGATATCACCTAATTAATATTAGGTATGCACCTATATTTAAATAAAGTCAACAAAGAACAGAGAACCCACAGATTTTTTCTGTTTTCCATAACATTGCTTTTCGAAAGTTGCTTTTCGCCATAGTAATTTGTAAGGAGATTTCAGGTCTAAAAATCCAGAAAATGTCATAAAAGTTTTGACGCAATACAGAAGTGATGTTATGGAAAACAGAAAAAAAATAGGTGATGGAAAAACAGGAAATTAGGTGTCTTCTTACTGACGGCAAATTTATCTAAATACGGCAGTGCTTTTGCACGTCTTTATTTTTTCAATCAATTTTTTTTAACAGTCATCTAATTAGGTTTATCATCAATCCGATTTTTCACTGACTGGTGAAACTTGAACTAGCCAGACGTTTTTTTTCCTGGCTAAGTACTAGGTAAGCTCAGTCGGGGCAAGAGCCTCTACGAAGCAAGAGCCTCTACCATCAAAACGAAAACTAGATAAATATTCAGTCATCTAACGTTAAAGTTTGAATTAATGTTAGTATAGAATACATTATTTTTAAGGCAACACTAATCGGGGCGTGGCTTAAGACGCCATTTAAATATTAGTGTCACTTGTAGGTACTTGATTATCGAGTTGACCGCTGTCAAGTAAATTGGCTCTAAATATTGATTATTTGTTGTTATTTGATAAAAACAAGGTAAGATTACTCTACGAATGTTATGTTCTGAATACCAATACTTTTTTGATACTGTGAATGCAAGAGAGAGAGAAAGCAACCGTTTGACAGCACATCTACCAATCATCTACCACCAAACTCGGTACTCAACATGGCGACCGGTCACGCATAGACATGATTTTGACGTCACACAAGTGTTGTCATGTCCTTGATAAACATTTTTAGATGTCTCTTTTTTCATACGCAGCACTTGATTAGTTAGACTTAATATTGATGGCAATACAGTTTTGAATGTATTGTCTTGTTTAGCTCACATACGGCTATTATCAAAATTGCATCTAAAACTATCATATTTACAACGGTTTAAGAATGTATGCCGCGCTTGCCCCATTTCGCGGGGAAGTGCGTCTACAGGTTATAATTTACTTAAAAGAAAGAATTTATTCAACAAAAGCTATCCAATTTTCAAAATCTATCACAAAACACATAATTTGATTGCCGAAAGTTAATAAAAATATTTACTACACAACTCAACTTTGTGAAAAGTATGACGTGCTTGCCCCGACTGACCTTACTTTATAAAAACTTATCCAAACCCCATAACACGACTTCTTGGTACCGACCCTTAAACCTCATGGAGGTTGTTTATGTCTTCAGTTTAGAGCTAGGATACCATCCAACTAGATTTCTTCGGATTAATCGAGCGCCCAGAGAAGCTTCTCAAGTATTTAATTAGAGAAAAGGTTCTATGAAGGAACTTTCCAACCTGTTCCTCATACCTGTAAAAACCAAACCCGAAAACTAAAGACAAACATTCGTGGTGTCTCACACTCCTAACGTTGTCCAGGTGGAGCCCTGTTTGAGAAATTGAAATGAGCTTATAACTAGCATTTTATGCCAGGGGTAAGCTGGCTGAAATATCCTGAGGTGGGATTTTCGAACCCTGAAATAATGTTACTTGTATTGTTACTTGTACAAAGTAACATGAGTGAAAATGTGACGGGTCGCGCTCCGACTCGCGTTCAATGTCACGTGACCAATTGCTATATTTTCACGTAATTATTTCTCAAAATTATTAATTAATCTAAAATAATTTACAAAACTAAATTGAATGTTGATACTTTCAGCTCACAACATTCTACATACTAAACTTCACAAGATATTTTCTTACAGTCACCTAGCGTATTGTTATCATTAGAACTTAAACTTATAGCGTATTGTTATTGCACGAGAAAATACGCTTTTGATTTTTGAGCAAGTACTGTAAGGTATTTATTCTCGTGACTGTACCTACAGTCCCACAAACCCATCTTCAGCATTAGGTACTCAGGACATCTTCAGCATTAGGTACTCAGGACGTCTTCAGCATTAGGTACTCAGGACATCTTCAGCATTAGGTACTCAGGACATCTTCAGCATTAGGTACTCAGGACATCTTCAGCATTAGGTACTCAGGACATCTTCAGCATTAGGTACTCAGGACATCTTCAGCATTAGGTACTCAGGACATCTTCAGCATTAGGTACTCAGGACATCTTCAGTATTAGGTACTCAGGACATCTTCAGTATTAGGTACTCAGGACATCTTCAGCATTAGGTACTCAGGACATCTTCAGCATTAGGTACTCAGGACATCTTCAGCATTAGGTACTCAGGACATCTTCAGCATTAGGTACTCAGGACATCTTCAGCATTAGGTACTCAGGACATCTTCAGTATTAGGTACTCAGGACATCTTCAGCATTAGGTACTCAGGACATCTTCAGCATTAGGTACTCAGGACATCTTCAGCATTAGGTACTCAGGACATCTTCAGCATTAGGTACTCAGGACATCTTCAGCATTAGGTACTCAGGACATCTTCAGCATTAGGTACTCAGGACATCTTCAGCATTAGGTACTCAAGACATCTTCAGTATTAGGTACTCAGGACATCTTCAGCATTAGGTACTCAGGACAGTCTTCGTTCTTCCAGTGTGAGTTACTACTTATTTGCGTACTGAAGCAACTGAAGTTAGTGAAGGGTTTTTTCGATTATGAAATCGAGCAGAAAAACGAAAAAATAAAAGCATTTAGTTGGTTCCATCATCAACTTTATTTAACTTAATATCTATCACACAGATGTGTCGGGGTCGCTCGAGTGTGCTATCATATATTACAATCACTTTAAGTATTTCAATAAATAAATCAATTGTCACAATGACGGCCAACGAAGCACACTGGATTATTTTAGTAAATATGAATTCATTGTTTAGTTTCAAACGAATAAAATTCAATAATTCATGAAAATAATATCTGGAATGATTAATATAGGCCTATATCTGCTTAAAACTAAACCAGGTAGACGTACTTAAGTTCTTGGCCGCCATGTCACCTTCTAAATCACAAGAACAAATAAATATTTACTACATATTGTAGGGGTCAAACAATTTGTGACACATTTAAAGATCCGACATCATGGTTCTCTAACAGACTGCCGACTTCTTATAGTTACATAATTGTTATCACTATTTACAAACAGCATTACAGTAGATATCCTTCGATACATCTGTCTATACAAGCTTGCCTCTTAAAAGCCTCGTATTCACAAAATTGTACGCAGCAGCTGGAAGAAACTGCTTACCCTCCTATTGTTAAAAACAACCGCATTTGAAAAAGTTGATGTCAAAAGTTGCCGAATCATTCTTGGTTTTGTTTGAAATAATGTTTAGGAACCGCTGTTCTACTTTTGTTACAATTTCGCAATTCATATTAAGACGCGCCACAATCATTGCTGTCAGACTTACGAATGTCTCCTAGTCCTACACATTAGCCTTGCTTCTCACTTATATTTACTTGATGTCACTGGTCTTTTTTTTTTCTTTCAAACAATGCTACAAAGTCCATTTTGTAAAAAAAAGTCTTACTTACTTATATAAGAGCCGTGTCGGTGTCGGCTAGATTTAATTATCTCCTTTCCAATAATACAAACATTATTTAAGATTTTTACACACCTGTATATGCATCAACGAGATATTGAAAACTGAAGTTAAGGGGGAAGCGTCAGCGTAGCCCGCGAAATTCAAATTTTCTTAGGTTTTTTGCAATTTACAAGTCGTTATTATATTGTACGTTGATCAAATTATAATTTGCGGTCGTAACAAGTATCTATTTACATAATTAGAATCATTAAAGTGATCAATACAACTCTTTAAGACCAGGTAAACCTAAAAAAATACTATTTCATGAAATGTTGACATTTTAGGATTATACTAACTTAAGGAGTTGTATTACTGATTCTATTGTATATAATTCTGTAAATACATATTTGTTACGCCCGCAAATACTTTATTTAACATACAACTTAATACTGACTTGCAAATTGCAAAAAACGTAAGAAAATTAGAATTTCGCGGGCTACCCTGACGCTTCCTGCTTAAGATATGGCCCTATCGACCTATGTGACCTAGACATGTGACACTTGATTATTAATATAATAAGTACTGATATTTCCATTCAAAGGATTTAATTGACAGCTGATACAAAATGATTCATTTAAATACAAATTGAGCACAACATACCTATCACTGATGAAACTACACTGTTCACCAATTTGACAAAACTATGCAAGGCTTGTGGACAACTTCCACGTAGGGACCACCTACATCTAGCTTCAACGAAACACTGAAAATGATTAAATATATACAAATAAATAAATAATAATACAATACAAATAAATTAATAATAAAATATAATATATTGATTATGTAAGAGCAGTCGACGATCCTTACTTAAGAGTTAGTGGTTCACACGTTACTGATGTGTTCTGCATTCAAGAGTATTGCGTGCGCATGTTTACAGCATACGTACTGACTTCAAAGCTAACAGATTTCGCTTCTATTGGCATGTGACATGCCAAATTCAGTGTTATTTTAGTCCATATTCATGTGAATATGGAGCAAATTAGTTGTTTTGGTTGGAAGTAAGTAAACAACCAACAAAAGTAAAGTAAAGTAAAGTAACTTCCAACCATATATTTAACATTTACTTCCATCGGACGAGCGACAAAAAAACGCTTGTCTATTCTAAAAAGAATAAAGATATTCAAGAGAAAAGTAGAATTTATTTAATTATTTATACAGAATACCGAATCTTCAAAAATTTTCACACGTGATTATTAACTTGTTAGTTGAGTAAGAAGATACTACAGATGTATCCTCGAATGAGTGGAATTTCACTAATAAGTCAAACGTCGTACGCATTCGTTAGACATATAAAACACGTGTTTGTTCTAGTGCGATTCAAATACCTTGTAGGATGAGTATGGATGGAGGTAGTCAAGTCGAGCCTCGACTATTTTCTATATTCTTTAATCTCCTTACACCCCACATTACTCCACTTACAACAACAAGAAATTGTGTTATCTATTGTTTATTTATTTATTGTAAGTTCATTTATCAATTTTATTTATTTATTTAATTAATCAATAACAAAATTTAAACTAAGTAAATCATCTTAGTGTCACATCACAGTACATTATGTTAGTAACATGTTATGTGTAATGTTATGGAAGAGCGGAATCTCCCAATACAGGCATTGTTTGAATGTATTATTTATGTTATAAAAATAAACGATATTTATATTTGTATGAAATGAACACTATTTCAGAATTGGTATCATGGTAAAAGTTGTTCATATTGACCCCCCATTGGGAGGATGTAAATGATTTCAGTTTCGTCCTGTGTGTGTGTGTTACAGTCACGTGACTTGCTGAGCGTCCGTCTCAGTCATCATAACATACCGCTAGGTACATAATAACAATCGTTTCTAAGTTATAAGCAGAGTTATTTGACGTCAGAGTAAGAAGTCAGTTCAGTTACTGATTACGGTATAGATTGGTTACATTGTCAAGTTGACATTTACAAAATAAATAACAATTAGCTTGCCTTCAATGTGTGAAGGGGTCACATTCGAGCACTGACTGAGTATAACATGGCGGTACAAATTAAATTAGAGTCGAGAAGAAACATTCATTCAACGATCAATTCGCCTAGCCTTTTCCCAACTACGTTGGGGTCAGCTTCCAGTCTAACCGGACGCAGCTGAATACCAGCATTTTACATGGAGCGACTGCCTATCTGACCTCCACAACCCAGTTACTGGGTAATACGATAGCCATTCTGCCGTCATAAGGAAAAACGACGTATCTGACATTCTTTTCGAAATAGAGTTATTTACATATTCGGAATCAGCAATAAAAGACGCATCTACCAGTATTTTTATATTGGCGTAAATTTAACGAAAACAACAATTCTTACTATTAAAAGACGCATCTGCCTTTGTATCTTATAGTTTAAACAGGACAAAATATTTTTTCTCCATTTCAATATTTCTGTAGATACTCGTACATCCTTTTGCCTTACGGCGGCAGTATTAGTAAAGCTAGTTGTCAGACTTTCGGGCTTCTGACGACCCGTAACGACTGTCAAAGATCCACGAATGACAGCCGGGACCAACGGCTTAACGTGCTTCCGAGGCACGGAGGAGTCTCGGTATGTAAAGATGGTCACGGACCAACCCCGGCAAGCGTAGCTTAACCTGATTGATCGACCCGTGCGGCTGTTTAAATTTAAATTACTTAGCGACGTAAAAATAAATCCTTATGTTTCGTATTTTATCAGGCAAAATGTTCGAGCACTGGTTAAATAGGTATGTTTCTTAATTAAATCGTGAGACAAGACAATGTACAGTCGCCCTCGCAATCGTTTTATCACCCTAAGGTTGAACGTCACTTGCACGTCATAAAACAATAAGGTCGATGTGACAGTGAGACAGTTTCAATCTTAGTGAAGTTTCAATTTACTGGGAGTTTTTGTCAAATGTGGTACAGAACTTACGAGGTCGACTATACAAAATTACGCAAATTGTCAAACAACATCTTATTATAAATTAACTTATTAATATAAGCTATTAGTTTACACACAACAATAAATTACTAGTGGAGAAGAATTCGAAATAATGTTGTCGAGTAGAGGGTAGAGTACCACCGTCAAGATGAACTCGTTACTGACGGTCAACGCGAACCTTTTACTCTGATCTTGTCCCAAATTGCATGTATGCACGGATATCATTTATATAGATGTTATAAATGTAGACATTTATCATATCTTAATGTATAGAGCGCGATAACTCACTGTGAGTGAAGTGACACGGATCATGATCAACGTGCCGGAATAAAGAACTAACACGCCATGTTCAGTGCAATGACAGATTCAAGGGATGATTTCATTATAAAGAGTACAGTCAGCAGCACGTCATAGGTAACAATTTGACAGCGACAGCGTCTTTATGTACGTAGCAGTAAGTGCGACGTTCGCAGTGCAAGTGCTACTACTGATGTACGGTTGACTGAATTTTATTTGGAAACTACATTTTGGAATAAGCAGTTCTACTCAATTGAATTGTTGAAGTAAAATTTTGGGCTAATTGAAAGAAAAATCGAGCTTGAGTTTGAAGCAGCGCTGCCATCACGTTCACAATGAGCAATGTCGCAGTGTGTGTCCTGCCGCAGCGCCGCCCCTCGCGCGCTACACCGCGCCGGCGCCGCGGCGCGTGCGCAGGCGCGCGCGGCAGTACAGGCGCAGCAGCACGGCCGCGAACACCAGCAGCACGCCGAGCGCGCCGCCCCACGAGATGCGGTGCCCGTACACCACGCACGACAGCAGGATCGACACCGCCTGCAATCAACAATGGCGTGCTGTAGTTTATGCAAAAGGTAAAATAAAACCGCATTGCAGCTATGACTACATCAAGCTGCAATGCGGCTGCAGGGAAACTACCGTACATATTAGATGAGCCTCTTAAATGATATAGGCAAATCCGTCGATAGCATTGCAATACGCGGAATGTGTGCGAGCAGTCCGGCTGCGTGCCCGGTGATGATGGTGGCTACAATGAAGTTGTCTCGAAGCTCTTTGATTAAAACTGTTGTGCCATTACACAGGCTTGGTGGGTTAAAATTTCTTAATATCATTACAGGGATTCCAACTTTCTATTTTCCTATATTGTGTTGCCAGCCGCTTTCCCCGCGTCCAAGTCGGAAATTAACCCACGGAAGCGTACTACCGGGATAATACGTACTCTATATGTTAATCCATGTTATAAACTATGTGTGTGCTAAATTTCATCTAAATCCCATTAGTAATACTAATGATTCAAATATTATTATCGTCAATTCATGCAAGCCTAGTACTTTTCGTTATGTTTATTGCTCAGAAATGGTGCACAATGTGTCGTGTCTTGAATGATATACCCACTATCTTGAATTCATGCAATCCTAGTACTTTTTGTAAGGTTACAGAGGTATTTCTTTCCGACGCGATTTTTTCCATATGTTACATTATTGAAGTTTTAGTAGGGATTTTTCTATTAATAAATATAGCCTATGTTACTCAAGGATAATGTAACATTCTATTGATGAAAAAATGGTTAAAATCGGTCCAGCAGTTTTTGAGTGTTTTTTTATTAGAATTCGGTTTAAATTCGCTCGGCCAACATAACTGACGATATGTGTTATACTATACACCTTCTGGGATTACTGCCGTGATTTTGTGTGTTGTGTCGTATTTAAGTAGGTACCTAAATCTTAGTGCTAGGGAGTCGAAAATGGCCCGAATGGCTTCTAGAAAAGGACGGTACGGCCGTGGGGGCACGGAAGTGCCTCCAGATATACGGTTTCGACAGCACCACGCAGTCCGCCGCGAACACCGGGTGCTGCAGGTGCAGCTCATAGTAACACAGTATATAGTTAAGTGATAGCACATACCTGTCGGAGCGTCATGATGATGGTGAACACCACGGCGCCGAACCTCGCGATGGTGCGGTAGATGAGCAGCTGGCCCAGCGCCGAGCTCACCGACAGCACCACGCAGTCCGCCGCGAACACCGGGTGCTGCAAGTGCAGCTCATAGTTTAGTAGCTCAATACAACAACAGGCTTTCCTTAACTTATTACAATTGCTCATTTTGAACTAACACTGTTTTTTTTGTTTTTATAACCGTAGTGTAAGTAAATTAAAAACCGTCTAGCTCCTAAACTATTATTAATCGCTGAATATACATGGGCCATATGAATTTGACGAACTAAATACTGCTTGCTCGTAAAAAAAAAAACATCGAAAGATACAGCAAACATATAAAAGTAAAGTTCTCTCCTCGTCCAGTGAGCATTCCATACAACAAAGCTCATGACCAAATGGATTATTATTTTGTACAGCATTTCATGCCGCTATTTTCAAGCAAGCATCAAGTGCACATATCTGCCTACCGTGCTACGTTCCACGTGGTATGTACTTTGTTCTGTGTATACGTGAGTAACATATACGTACGTGCAGCAGACGGAGCGGCGGCGCGTGGTGCGCGTGCGCGGCCGCGGTGAGCGCGCACGAGAAGGCGTTGACCGCGCACAGCATGTGCAGCGCGCCGCACTGGTAGCGCGCGAACACGGCGCCCTGCCAGGACGACGTGAAGCTGTCGCACAGCATGTACAGCGCCAGCAGCGCCACGCCCGACATCGTCATCACGCTCGACACTGAAGTAAGTAAGAAATTCGTTTATTTTGCAAATATGGGTACAGTACATGGTGATAAATTGATAAGAGATAGGTTCAGCCATATTTTACCAATAGGATGCAACAATTATAGTTTGACGCTAAAACAATAAAGGCAACTATAAGATACATTGAAGAGCTTAAATCGCAACTTATACAGATCACTACTACTATATGTAAATACACAAAATTCATAACAAAAACACTACACAATACTTAATACAAAATTCTTTCTTAGTAAGTAATTCGCTGACATTATAGTATGCTTTATGCGTTAAAAAGCTTCGGAGCCTGTTTTTGAACAATTATAGCGGCAATTATTTCCACTGCTAGGTAATTTATTATAAATGACCGGAGCCATGCAGCAGACACTCCTGCGCATTAGTGCCGTTTTGGCGGGATGGGAACACACTTGGTTATTGTCGCGTCTATTACGTGGGACTACGTCAGCCAGACGTTTAAAATGATTTGCATTCGACTTCACAAACACAGCTACCTTTATTATATACAGACTAGGTATGGTTAATATTTTGTGTTGTACTCGTATGGCATGCAACTATCAGTGGATTTAAGCTTAAACATCGCCCGTAAACATCTTTTCTGGGCTTTAAAAACTGTTTCTCTTTCGGAGTTTCCGCAGAATATTATACCGTAACGTAAGTTGGATTCTACTAAGGAGTGCATCCATGTATATTATTGGGGATAGTGAATACAAAGCGTATGCGGACTTACTAATTCTCTTACATAAAGTATCTGTATGTACTTTCCAATTTAGGTTTTTATCTATTACAAGTCCCAGGAATTTTGTATTTTCTACTTCTTCTATAACTTCATTGTGGTAGTGTATATTAGGGCTAAAGTTTATTTTTATATTATTTGCCTCTAACCAATTTACAACATTTTTTAAACAATTATTAATGTCCCTTTCATACGTCTCCACGTTTTTACATGGTATTGTTACAGTACTATCGTCCGCAAACAGTTATTGGTTGTTCAATGCATTCAGGTAAATCGTTTATGTACAGTATGAATATAATAGAACCCAATACACTCCCCTGCGGTACTCCAAAGATACCTTCACGCTCTAAGGATCGATATATTTCTTCACGCTTGCTAACTGGATTAATTTGACAAATTTCAGTTACTTGCTTTCGGTCTTTCAGGTAAGACTCAAGAAGACTCGGCAAACTGCCTCTAATCCCGTAAGCTTCAAGTTTTCTCATAATCTACGTAGTCAGAAGCCTGGGTCAAGTCACAAAATAAGCCACATACAGGTATTCGCTTGTCAACATTCTGTATCACATTACATATAACGTCATAGAGAGCCATATTCTGTTCGTCACATAAAACGTTTTTATTTTCAATGAATTTGTAATTCGTTAATGTGTAATTCGTTATAAATGTATTTCTCAAATACTTTGGAAAACATTCCATTAATTCTCTATTCTCTTTCTTAAACATTGGCTTTATTATTGAAGTTTTGAAGATGCCTTCGCTGATACTAAGGTTACTTTTATGACTTAGGTGTCCACATATTTCCATTGATACGTGCTTCAGTATTTTTGTACTAATACCATCACATCCTATGCTACTTGTATTATTCAATGTCATTATTATCTTATGTATTTCTAAAGGTACACTAGGCGACATGAACATTGATTTAGTGCTCGTGATTATTTTACAGCGTTTGGATTCCCTGGTGTCATTCTGTTTCGGCTGTACTTTATCGACCAAGTAGTTATTAAACGCTTCTGCAATGCTCTTGGGATTGGATAGAATACGGTTTCTAGCCTTAATTTTATAGATGTTTTGTTTGGGTAAATTATGCTTTGCGCGATTAATAATTTGCCACGTAGTTTTAGATTTATTATTAGATAATTTAATTTTTTGATTGTTTTGTGCCTTTTGTGTCAAGTGTATAATATTTTTTTTTTTGCAATTTCGAATATTTAGAGAATTTAGTTTTACTATCTCTATTTAGGTTTAATCTCATCTGCCACAGAAGCTTTCATTTCCTTTGGCTACACAATTTAATTCCCTTTGACAGCCACTTAGGTTTTTGATAACATCAATTTTGATTAATTTAATTGGAAAACACAAATCGTACAAGAGCTTGAAAGAGTCGATAAAATCACTATTTTAGCTATATGCGGGTCGTCCGTGTCGTAGATCTCAGAAAAGGAAATATTTTTGATGTAGCCTTTGAACTTGGCTATGTTTTCCACACTATAATCCCTTTTAGTGGCATACCAACAGTTTATGATACATTTTGTTTGAACAGGACAGTGAAGGAGCTGTGCCGTATGATCAGACAACACAAATTCCAGCACATCAGTTCTGCAAGATTTACTAAAATTATGCGCAAAATTGTCTATGCATGTCATGCTTGCCATACGAGTAGGCTGTCTTAAAACCAATTTAAATTATACCTCATTAACAAATATTCAAATGCATTTGTGTGATTATTTTTTTTTTTTTAAGTGGAAAGGAAGAGGAGGAAGCCCAGTACTCGTAACCTGTGTGGTACTGCACCGAGTGGACCTAACATGTTGCTGCGCCCTGCTGTGCCTACGCCGCAGTTGTATGTATTGCGGCTGCATTACACTACAACAGTTGAAGAGGTCGTGCAGTACATGAAAGTGAAAACCAACTGGACTCTGAGGGTCGAAAGGTTGGAATCGTGCCACGACATTAACTTTAAGTCATTCGTGGTGCGAGTTCCAACCCACCATCTACAAACCTGCTTGAAGGAGGACTTTTGGCCGAAAGGTGTCGTATATCGACGTTTCCGAGGACGGTTACGCGACACACGACGCCGACAACGTTACGTGTATAGTTATAGTTTAATAAGGTTTTTAATATGTATTAGTTTATTAAGTTTAAAATGTATTAGTTTAGTAATTTGTAACTCAGGGGGACCGGCGTTGGGGGCTGAAATACAGGTTATGCCTAGTTCGGCCTCAAATGCTAATACTTTTGTGTACTTTAAGTTTAGATTAAGCACTCTACTTGTGACAAAATGTACAAATTTATGTGAATAAACATTATTATTATTTTGGTAAACAAGTTTTGTTTCTTAGCTCTTTGGCTAGTTTAAGCTACATTAACGGGCCCAAGCCAAGTCAATGTAGCGTGTGTGGTGAATTTTATTATTAAGAATGAGGAGAGGTTTCGTTTTCTTCAATTTGCATAAACTTTCTCACTATGCTGCAGGTGTTTAAGATTGCGGCTTTTTGAAGTGTAATGTAAATCGAGTCTTTCAGGTCTATTAGTTTAAGGCTATGGTGGAGGTGATTGGGTATAACACCCGTCGTGGAGACAACAATGGGTACTATGTACACTTTTTCCTGTCTCCAAATTCTGGTAACTTCTTCCTTCAGTTCAGCGTATTTACTGATTTTCTCACCTATTGTTTTTTGTAAATTATGGGTATTAGGGTCTGCAATATCTATAAGGTATGTGACTTTATTAACTTTAAGGGTTATATCTGGTCTATTGTAGTGAACAGTTAGTATGGCGCGATCGTAACAGAGTTTGTGTGTGGTACTTTCTAGTATTGTTTGTGGTACGTACTTATAGTAAGGAGTGTTTGTGTCTTGTATGAGTTTATATTTGAGTGCTAGTTTTTGATGGATGACATTTGCTACCTGATTGTGCCTGTGTGTATAGTCTGTTTGTGTGAGTGTTGTGCATGCCCCTGTTATGTGTTGTATGGTCTCTGGTTGGCTGTGACATTTGCGGCATTTATCGTTCGTTACCGTGGGGTCTTTTATAATATTTTTCCTGTAGTTCTTAGTACTTATAATCTGGTCCTGTATTGCTATAATAAAACCCTCGGTTTCCGGAAATAAGTTACCGATTTTAAGCCATTTATTTGATGCTATTGTGTCTATATGAGATTGTTCAAGGTCGTGGGGGTGACGTCCATGTAACACTTTCTTTTTCCAGTCTTCTAATTTTTGCTTATGTGGGTCTTCATTGCTAGTGTGTTGTGTATCTATCTGTTCGTGTAGATTAAGTGGGGTGTAACTGATATCATTCATAACTACGGCTTTATGAATGTTGCTTGTGTGTGATTTAGAATGAAAGAATGTTCTTAGTTTGGCTATCTGTTTCTGCCAAAGATGATGGACATCTATAAGGCCTCTCCCTCCGTATTGCCGTTTGATGGTCAGTCTTTCTATTGCAGATTTAGGGTGAAGGTTATTGTGTTTAGTAAGTATGGTGCGTGTTGTTCTCTCTATTTGTTGTATGTCAGTTTTTGACCATTTGATCACTCCAAAGGAGTATGTTAATATCGGGATTGCAAAGGTGTTCAACGCTTTTATTAAATGTTTTCCGGAGAGTTGAGTTTTACATACTGCGACCACTCTTCTTTTGTATTCTGAGTTTAATGTGTATTTTATCGCTGAATGATCTAGTCCTTTAATTTGCCTGTACCCTAAATATTTATATAAATCCGTTGGTTCCATTGCTTTGATAGTGTCTGTATTGTTAATAGGATAGTCACCCGGTTTTATTTTACCTCTTATTATATGAACTGTTTTACATTTATCGAAACCAAATTGCATATTGATGTCTTTACTGAATTTTGTCGTGATATCTATTAATTTTTTCATGTCTTTTTCAGTCTTTGAGTATAGTTTAATGTCGTCCATATAAATAAGGTGTGAGATGATAGTTTCTTCTGTGGTGTGTTTAAAGGAATATCCGACTTGACTACGATGTAGTAGATTGGACAGAGGGTTCAGAGCGAGGCAAAACCATAAAGGACTCAGAGAATCTCCCTGATAAATACCTTTATTTATGGATATCTGTCGAGTTGTGATAGCGTTGTGTTGGTGATTTAGTTGGAGTGTAGTTCTCCAACGGGACATGATGTCCTGTAAGAAGTCTATTATTTTTGAATTTATTTTATATATTTGTAGTATTTGAATTAACCAGGAGTGTGGAATACTGTCAAATGCTTTTTTATAATCTATGTATGTGCAATGTAGGTTTCTATTTTTTATGATAACATGTTTGTGGATTATTGAATCTATAACTAGTTGTTCCTTACATCCCATATGGCCCCTTCTGCATCCTTTTTGTTCCTCTACTATTATGTTGTGATTTTCTATGTGTTTATTGATTTTTGTTGTGATTGCTGACGTTAGAATCTTATATATTGTGGGTAGGCATGTAATCGGTCTGTATCGAGAAGGTTGTGGAGATTACTGGGATTTTGGTAACATGTATGTTATTCCTGTAGCAATAAATACAGGAATGTTTTGTTTCCCTAAGATGATTTCTGTTTCTGATGATTCTAATGATTCTAATTTTTTATACCAATAATTATGAATTTTATCAATGCCAGGTGATTTCCAATTGTGTAGTCTCGCTGTAATACTAGTTATGTCAGACTCAGTAAACTCAACGAATTCCATTTCTTCTAATGAGCTCCATTTTGTTTCTTCGTCTGTTATCCAATCCATTATGTTTCTTCGTCTGTTATCCAATTATTATTATTTTTCTTGTTAATATTATTTTGTGTATTTTTTCTATGGGCATCACTAGCCTGATAATAAAATGATTATTATTATTATTATTAAGCATATCTGTGTTAAAATCTCCAGCAATAACAATGTTTTTATAACATGTTCCTGATATTTCTCACAATACAATTTCAAGTCATTTGATACTCTATAGATACAGATTACAATTATCCTATATTGCGTAAACTCAATAGCACAGCATTCAAATATGCCTGAACAAGACAAATTCGAAATTTTGGGTAATTCCTTCCATTGTATACCATTTTTAGCTAGGATGCAGGCCCCTCACCAAATTAAACAAATTTTAACCTATGTAAATGTTACCCATAACTAAGTAATCAACCTGTATAGTGTTACCTACATCTAAATAATAATAATAACCCCACCGCTGTATCTCTAGCTATCTATCTGCAGCCTGTGGTGAGCTGTTGGGCATTAGCGACCCCACGGATCCCGGATCTCCCGGGAGAAGTCTTGTTATTCACCCCTGGCTTGTCATTATTGGCCGGCTGGAGTGAACACTGACGAGGAATAGAGCTCCCACCCTCTTTCTTGATTTTATTGGCCGGCTTGAGTGAACACTGACGAGGAATAGAGCTCCCACCCTCTTTCTTGATTTTATTGGCCGGCTTGAGTGAACACTGACGAGGAATAGAGCTCCCACCCTCTTTCTTGATTTTATTGGCCGGCTTGAGTGAACACTGACGAGGAATAGAGCTCCCACCCTCTTTCTTGATTTTATTGGCCGGCTTGAGTGAACACTGACGAGGAATAGAGCTCCCACCCTCTTTCTTGATTTTATTGGCCGGCTTGAGTGAACACTGACGAGGAATAGAGCTCCCACCCTCTTTCTTGATTTTATTGGTCGGCTTGAGTGAACACTGACGAGGAATAGAGCTCCCACCCTCTTTCTTGATTTTATTGGCCGGCTTGAGTGAACACTGACGAGGAATAGAGCTCCCACCCTTTTTCTTGATTTTATTGGCCGGCTTGAGTGAACACTGACGAGGAATAGAGCTCCCACCCTCTTTCTTGATTTTATTGGCCGGCTTGAGTGAACACTGACGAGGAATAGAGCTCCCACCCTCTTTCTTGATTTTATTGGCCGGCTTGAGTGAACACTGACGAGGAATAGAGCTCCCACCCTCTTTCTTGATTTTATTGGTCGGCTTGAGTGAACACTGACGAGGAATAGAGCTCCCACCCTCTTTCTTGATTTTATTGGCCGGCTTGAGTGAACACTGACGAGGAATAGAGCTCCCACCCTCTTTCTTGATTTTATTGGCCGGCTTGAGTGAACACTGACGAGGAATAGAGCTCCCACCCTCTTTCTTGATTTTATTGGCCGGCTTGAGTGAACACTGACGAGGAATAGAGCTCCCACCCTCTTTCTTGATTTTATTGGCTGGCTTGAGTGAACACTGACGAGGAATAGAGCTCCCACCCTCTTTCTTGATTTTATTGGCCGGCTTGAGTGAACACTGACGAGGAATAGAGCTCCCACCCTCTTTCTTGATTTTATTGGCCGGCTTGAGTGAACACTGACGAGGAATAGAGCTCCCACCCTCTTTCTTGATTTTATTGGCCGGCTTGAGTGAACACTGACGAGGAATAGAGCTCCCACCTCTTTCTTGATTTTATTGGCCGGCTTGAGTGTAGATTCGCAAGAGCAAACGTGCTCGGAGGAAGGAAGTATTCCAGTAAGGTGCTGGATTGTCCTGATAGCCGTGGGATACCTCTCCACTCCTCAAGCACTTTAGGAAGTGTTGCCCCCTTGTCGCTACGTCACTATGTGCTAGCGACCGTTTACGGGGGCCCATTATTGAGTGTGCAAGTCACCCCCTGTCATTTTATAACATTGGTCAGGCAGGGCACATAGTCCTTTCATAGTTCTGGGTAACCATACCACTACAGCCACCTAAACCCATAGCCCAATATATTTTGTTTTGTTTCTATGTCCTGCAATAGTCCTGCACCAACCGGGGGTTGTCCTTGGGTGCACTTGCATAGTGCATACAGTGCATACAATCGTCGGTTGGTGTCTCCTCATTATTTAAAATTGTCTAAAGGGCCTCTGCGAGTTGGTTTCGGCCTCTCGTACGTAATCCAACGGTCCGGGACCCCAGGGTCCCGAGAAATGTCAATAATAATAATAAATTTATTTCAGAACATAATTCCATATAATAAACAATCTGTATAATGTTACCCACACCTAAATATACACCCTGTTTAAGTATAGGCGGGATCGTACCCTGGCCGCACGGCCGCACTCCGCACAAGCAGCGCCGCGAACGTGGGTTACCTCTCAGTCCCTTTATGCCTGGAGGCTTTTATTTAGATGCCAAAATCTGTTTACTTTTTATTTCTGCTTGAGTATAGTTTTCAATGGTATATTGGCGTTTGTTCGCTGACATGTATGGCAAATATTTGTGTTTTTTAAAATGAAAACTTCTTTAGGCGCGTTGTGCGATTTTTGGTAGCGGCAAAACTTATGGGTTCACGTAAGGTAGCTCAGGTAGCTCGTCACGCGATATGCTAATGTGACAGCTACGTGTGTGAATAGTGGCGCTGCCACTTCTTGCAGTCGCTAGTAGTTGCGGTGTGGGTACGTTGTGCTAGTGTTTACAGACAGACAGATCGTTGTGTTTGCGATGTGGCCGGCTGATGGCGGGTGGTCTCGCTGGGGGTTGCGTTGTCGCTAGTAGTTGCGGTGTGGGTACGTTGTGCTAGTGTTTACAGACAGACAGATCGTTGTGTTTGCGATGTGGCCGGCTGATGGCGGGTGATCTCGCTGGGGGTTGCGTTGTCGCTAGTAGTTGCGGTGTGGGTACGTTGCGGCTAGTGTTTACAGACAGATCGTTGTGTTTGCGATGTGGCCGGCTGATGGCGGGTGGTCTCGCTGGGGGTTGCGTTGTCGCTAGTAGTTGCGGTGTGGGTACGTTGTGCTAGTGTTTACAGACAGACAGATCGTTGTGTTTGCGATGTGGCCGGCTGATGGCGGGTGGTCTCGCTGGGGGTTGCGTTGTCGCTAGTAGTTGCGGTGTGGGTACGTTGTGCTAGTGTTTACAGACAGACAGATCGTTGTGTTTGCGATGTGGCCGGCTGATGGCGGGTGGTCTCGCTGGGGGTTGCGTTGTCGCTAGTAGTTGCGGTGTGGGTACGTTGCGGCTAGTGTTTACAGACAGACAGATCGTTGTGTTTGCGATGTGGCCGGCTGATGGCGGGTGGTCTCGCTGGGGGTTGCGTTGTCGCTAGTAGTTGCGGTGTGGGTACGTTGTGCTAGTGTTTACAGACAGACAGATCGTTGTGTTTGCGATGTGGCCGGCTGATGGCGGGTGGTCTCGCTGGGGGTTGCGTTGTCGCTAGTAGTTGCGGTGTGGGTACGTTGTGCTAGTGTTTACAGACAGGCAGATCGTTGTGTTTGCGATGTGGCCGGCTGATGGCGGGTGGTCTCGCTGGGGGTTGCGTTGTCGCTAGTAGTTGCGGTGTGGGTACGTTGCGGCTAGTGTTTACAGACAGACAGATCGTTGTGTTTGCGATGTGGCCGGCTGATGGCGGGTGGTCTCGCTGGGGGTTGCGTTGTCGCTAGTAGTTGCGGTGTGGGTACGTTGCGGCTAGTGTTTACAGACAGACAGATCGTTGTGTTTGCGATGTGGCCGGCTGATGGCGGGTGGTCTCGCTGGGGGTTGCGTTGTCGCTAGTAGTTGCGGTGTGGGTACGTTGTGCTAGTGTTTACAGACAGACACATCGTTGTGTTTGCGATGTGGCCGGCTGATGGCGGGTGGTCTCGCTGGGGGTTGCGTTGTCGCCAGTAGTTGCGGTGTGGGTACGTTGCGGCTAGTGTTTACAGACAGATCGTTGTGTTTGCGATGTGGCCGGCTGATGGCGGGTGGTCTCGCTGGGGGTTGCGTTGTCGCTAGTAGTTGCGGTGTGGGTACGTTGCGGCTAGTGTTTACAGACAGATCGTTGTGTTTGCGATGTGGCCGGCTGATGGCGGGTGGTCTCGCTGGGGGTTGCGTTGTCGCTAGTAGTTGCGGTGTGGGTACGTTGTGCTAGTGTTTACAGACAGACAGATCGTTGTGTTTGCGATGTGGCCGGCTGATGGCGGGTGGTCTCGCTGGGGGTTGCGTTGTCGCTAGTAGTTGCGGTGTGGGTACGTTGTGCTAGTGTTTACAGACAGACAGATCGTTGTGTTTGCGATGTGGCCGGCTGATGGCGGGTGGTCTCGCTGGGGGTTGCGTTGTCGCTACTTGTTGCGGTGTGGGTACGTTGTGCTAGTGTTTACAGACAGACAGATCGTTGTGTTTGCGATGTGGCCGGCTGATGGCGGGTGGTCTCGCTGGGGGTTGCGTTGTCGCTAGTAGTTGCGGTGTGGGTACGTTGTGCAAGTGTTTACAGACAGACAGATCGTTGTGTTTGCGATGTGGCCGGCTGATGGCGGGTGGTCTCGCTGGGGGTTGCGTTGTCGCTAGTAGTTGCGGTGTGGGTACGTTGTGCTAGTGTTTACAGACAGACAGATCGTTGTGTTTGCGATGTGGCCGGCTGATGGCGGGTGGTCTCGCTGGGGGTTGCGTTGTCGCTAGTGGTTGCGGTGTGCGTACGTTGCGGCTAGTGTTTACAGACAGATCGTTGTGTTTGCGATGTGGCCGGCTGATGGCGGGTGGTCTCGCTGGGGGTTGCGTTGTCGCTAGTAGTTGCGGTGTGGGTACGTTGTGCTAGTGTTTACAGACAGACAGATCGTTGTGTTTGCGATGTGGCCGGCTGATGGCGGGTGGTCTCGCTGGGGGTTGCGTTGTCGCTAGTAGTTGCGGTGTGGGTACGTTCTGCTAGTGTTTACAGACAGACAGATCGTTGTGTTTGCGATGTGGCCGGCTGATGGCGGGTGGTCTCGCTGGGGGTTGCGTTGTCGCTAGTAGTTGCGGTGTGGGTACGTTGTGCTAGTGTTTACAGACAGACAGATCGTTGTGTTTGCGATGTGGCCGGCTGATGGCGGGTGGTCTCGCTGGGGGTTGCGTTGTCGCTAGTAGTTGCGGTGTGGGTACGTTGTGCTAGTGTTTACAGACAGACAGATCGTTGTGTTTGCGATGTGGCCGGCTGATGGCGGGTGGTCTCGCTGGGGGTTGCGTTGTCGCTAGTAGTTGCGGTGTGGGTACGTTGCGGCTAGTGTTTACAGACAGATCGTTGTGTTTGCGATGTGGCCGGCTGATGGCGGGTGGTCTCGCTGGGGGTTGCGTTGTCGCTAGTAGTTGCGGTGTGGGTACGTTGTGCTAGTGTTTACAGACAGACAGATCGTTGTGTTTGCGATGTGGCCGGCTGATGGCGGGTGGTCTCGCTGGGGGTTGCGTTGTCGCTAGTAGTTGCGGTGTGGGTACGTTGTGCTAGTGTTTACAGACAGACAGATCGTTGTGTTTGCGATGTGGCCGGCTGATGGCGGGTGGTCTTGCTGGGGGTTGCGTTGTCGCTAGTAGTTGCGGTGTGGGTACGTTGTGCTAGTGTTTACAGACAGACAGATCGTTGTGTTTGCGATGTGGCCGGCTGATGGCGGGTGGTCTCGCTGGGGGTTGCGTTGTCGCTAGTAGTTGCGGTGTGGGTACGTTGTGCTAGTGTTTACAGACAGACAGATCGTTGTGTTTGCGATGTGGCCGGCTGATGGCGGGTGGTCTCGCTGGGGGTTGCGTTGTCGCTAGTAGTTGCGGTGTGGGTACGTTGTGCTAGTGTTTACAGACAGACAGATCGTTGTGTTTGCGATGTGGCCGGCTGATGGCGGGTGGTCTCGCTGGGGGTTGCGTTGTCGCTAGTAGTTGCGGTGTGGGTACGTTGTGCTAGTGTTTACAGACAGACAGATCGTTGTGTTTGCGATGTGGCCGGCTGATGGCGGGTGGTCTCGCTGGGGGTTGCGTTGTCGCTAGTAGTTGCGGTGTGGGTACGTTGTGCTAATGTTTGCAGACAGACAGATCGTAGTGTTTGCGTGTGGTCGGCCGATAGCGGGTGATTTTGATTGTGATTTCGTACTCACCCACGCTGTCGTCGTGGCTGCCGAACATAAAGAGCACCATGCCTGCGGAGATGAGCACGGCTGTGACGTACTCGTAGAGCTCGTACTTGTTGCGCGACACCAGCTTGCCCATCAGCATCACCGGGATCACCTTGCACGACTTCGACAGCACCTGTCGAAGAACAACGTTAGAAACATGAGATCTTAGTCACATGATTTGTCCGAACTTTAAAAGAAACCTCTGAATTTGTTTCGCTATTTCTTCTCAGACAGGAAACAGCGACCTCATCTTTTTTTTTGGATGGGAAATCATCCCCACCCGTGTTCCTTCAGTTGCCTGTGCTAGGGCCACGGTAACTCTTTCAAACAACCTGCAACCCTGGCAGGACCGACCTCATCTAGTTTTATATACAGGTTAAGTGTAAACAGTGGCAATATTTTAAGGGGTCATTATACTCATCATTATGAACAACTTTTACCATGGGACCAAACCTGAAATCGCGAAAAAAATCAGCGGTATTAAAGCGAGTTTTTTAAACTATAATTTATTTCACGAAATAAAAAAAAACAAATTGTGTTTTTTCCGCCTTTTCGCATGTTACATTGAAAAATTAACGAAAGAATTCTTTGGAAAGAAGCTGGTATCTTTCGAATTTTTCGCTTTATGTTTTGAAAAATTGAAAACCCTTTTACAAAAACCCCCCGCATCCCCCCCCCCCCCTCGCACACCTTCCATCCCTTTTTTTATCCAATAGTCTATAATAACGCACACTCATAAGATTTGATGGGTAGCATAATAAATATTTACATAATCAATTTAGGGTGTTGTATGTCGTTATTCTAATAAAGAGCTGACGAAGGTTATGTTGTCGGGTCCAATCGAGGGCGTATCCGAACTATACGGTTAAAGAAACAAACTAACACTCACCAAAACAATCATCGTATATGTTAATAAAACTCCTTTGTCATCCCTCGTTTTTTCGTGAGGTGTTAAAAAAATGAGCAAACTGATTTCATGCCCCTGGCAACACTTCAACAGTTACTGCGTCACAATATTATTTTTTTCGTTTTCGAATTTAATTAAGAAATAAAACACGGTGAAGTTGACTTACTTATGGAATAAGATATTAGTACACTTTTCTATTTTTTGTAGTGTAATTTTTATACGATTTCACAGCACAAACTGTCATTTTTTTTTTTAATTTTCAACGGCGAACGTTCCTTGACGTGTGGCGCGGGGTTCGAACAATTTAGCTAGTATTGACCATTTAAATTTGGAATCAATTTACGGTGGCCTACTTAAAACCTGGACATTCTATAATCTAAGGTTCCAAGGCATGGATTATGTAGGTACATACTGCATTAAATATCAGAACTGTTTTCCTCTTTTTTATTTCTTTTCAGATTATCTTAATTTAACAATTACCTGCGTAGGGAAGCTGACGTACTTGAGCGCCTCGTACTGGCACCAGGCGCTGACGACGTTGGTGAGCGAGCAGTACGAGAACTTGTACAGCGGCACGGGAGCCAGGCTCGCCCGCACGCACAGCAGGCGCGAGCCCGCCACCAGCAGCGCCGCCAGCCGGTTCACGAACACCAGGAACTGCGAGTCGCTGAAGCGGAGCGTGCTGCCGTCCGACATCACGTAGCTCTGCAATAACAATCAACTAAACTAGGATCTCTTGACGTCTGAACAACATTGACGTTGTTGGTTAACAGTTGTGCAACCGTTTTGTGAAATGTCACTTGAAATGTATACAAAAAGCAAGATTAGCGTTAGTTCCGACTTCGGCCGCGCGATAAGGTAACCTTCCAGAGCGAGTGCTAGTAAGCATAGTACCCATGAAATCCCGAAAATATATCCCCCGAGAATGTCGCACATCGTACATTCCCGGTCTGTCCCAGAAATCTGATGAACTCCTCAAGACGTATGAACAACTCTACAACAGTGACCCTTTCTCAATAAAGACCGCTGAAGCTGGAGAAAACTGCTGTCACTTATAAGTGATCGAGGTCAGGAAACATGGATGGAAACGGTTCTAATATTGACATGCAATACTACTAATAAGGACAAACCGACCAGAAAAGGAGCTAAGTGTAACCTGCGTCATGATCTTCTCCTGCAACAGCCCCCACACCAGATAGGCGGCCATGAGCCCCGTGAAGCAGAAGGCGAGCTCGGCGCCCTCGCGCGCGGTGCTCTCGTCCTTGCGCATCTTGGCCACGTCGGGCAGGCGCTCGCCCGGCTCGCCGAAACACGCGAACAGCGCGCGGAATGTGGGGCCCGAGTTACCTACAAATTACACGTGAAATCATGAATTATATCATTTTGATAATCATAAATGATATTGCATTTCTGTAAATTGGTTTTAAAAACACTTTTTAACCGACTTCAAAAAAAGGAGGAGGTTCTCAGTTCGTCGGAATTTTTTTAATATATGTTCCCCCGATTACTCGGAGACGGCAGGACCGATTTGGAAAATTATTTCTTTTGTTTGAAATGGTATAGTTTCTAGTAAGTCTCATTGTCATCAGGTCAGTACCTATCTGATGATGGGATCCTGGAGAAATCGATGGAACTCTTCAAATATTATAGGCCCATCTATAGCGATTTGGGTATTTTTTATAGTAACTCTTGCATTTGCTCTTGGAAAGCACCATTTAGTGAAGTGGAACTGATGATGAAGATCACAGATGGCCACCGGAACTACTCAATAATAAGTATTTCATGAATTGCGATTCGATTAGGTACGTTAATAATGGCTGCTAAGCAATGCATGCTCGTCACAATACATACCTATGGTGAAGTGGAGCTGAAGGTGAAGTCACCATAAGCTCCAGTTCTCCTGGTTCTGACCAGGAGAACTCCTCAACAATTAATGTCCAGGGAAAAGTAATATTTTGTAAAAGGTGATGAGCAGTTGACATTAGGCTATTGTACGATAACTTTAAATTACAAACTGACCCACTTAAAAGTGAAAAATAAAAACTTATATCCAAAAAAAAAACAACTTCAAAAAAACACTACAAAGTGAAAAATAACTTTAATATCGGAAGTCGGTGGAAAAAACTAAAATACAGATCCAAAGACACCGACTTCCTAAAGTAAAGTTATTTTATTGCCATTGTTTTTTTTTTCGGAAGTCGGTTATTATTATTATTATTTATAAACTTCAAAACGAGTTTATATTGAAACCTAGCCTTTTCCCAACTATGTTGGGGTCGGCTTCCAGTCTAACCGGATGCAGCTGAATACCAGTATTTTACATGGAGCGACTGCCTATCTGACCTCCACAACCCAGGTACTGGGTAATACGATACCCTTGGTAAGACTGGTTGTCAGACTTTCGGGCTTCTGACGACCCGTAACGACTGTCAAAGATCCTCGAATGACAGCCGGGACCAACGGCTTAACGTGCTTTCCGAGGCACGGAGGAGTCTCGGTATGAAAAGATGATCACACATCCACAGACCAACACCGGCAAGCGTAGGAAACCTGATGTATCGACCCGTGCGGCTGTTATTACTTAGCCACGAGCTCCTCTGTTTAGTACTTATTCATTAGCATAAATTACTAGATTTTTTTTATTATCAATGAGTATATAACACGTTTGAATGTAATTTGTTCCTATTTGTCACAATAAACTATTTTGTATTTGTATTTTTGTATATTTTGTATATATTTTTTTTTTGTCTAATAAGTCAATGTAAACAGAGAGCCGTGTTAAAATGGACATTTTTATAGGTAAATGAAATTAAGACTACGAGTATTTTCATGGTGTTTTTATTAAAAAGATATTCAAAATAAATATTAATAACGAGTATGAACTACCTTGCAGCGATTACAGCATGTGATCGTCCTGGCGTGCTTTTGATGGTGTCCTGTGGAATGTGTTCCCACTCAGCCGAGATCACACGTTTAAGCTCCGTGTTTTTTGTGGAAGTGGTTGGACAGATCGTACGCGCCTTTTTAGGAGCTCCCAGACGTGCTCAATGGGGTTAGGTCGGGGCTCCGCGCTGGCCAATCCAAACGACGAATACCGACCTCTTGCATATAAGCATCTACGTCGCCAGAACGGTGGGCCCGAGCATTATCGTACATGTAACCACGCGCGATCACCTACCTTTTAAGGGAGGCTCCTGACACGTGCGCTGCGCACGCTCAACCTCATAGCGTCTTATTCGACGGACTTATTTTCTTATTCTTTGGGTGAATTCACAAGGAATGCATTATTTATAATCAGTTATAAGTAATACGGGGTGGTATCCGCAACACGTCAATGCGCGTATTCGCGTAATAATTAGTTATAGATGTTAGTTTTTGTTAAGTTAGGATAAGCGCATTGGGTTGCTCTGTAAGGGTAAATGTAAGTAGATAAATAAATATTAATTTATAGTAAGTCAAAATGAATGAAACTTCAACTTATTTTTCATGTAAGTAACAAGATGTAGGCCGGCGCATGCGCACGCGGCTCGGCTCATGTTACCGCTACTTCCTGTGAGTGTAGCTAATTAGTAATAACCTACTTACGTTATATTTGCGAACCAGTGTTTCAATTTAGCATGTCTAGGTAAGTATACTCCACTGAGCGTAACATTATACAAATAATGTTAAAATGCTAACGGTATTTGGTGAGAGCGTAAAATAAAGTTCGGTTTTTCACGATAAATACAATGCTATGTAATCTATTTAAAATTTACATTATGTATACATACAATTAAATGCAGTAATTTCAACAACATAATGTAATACATAACTATTGTTGGTCTATCGTTGTTTGTCTAAGTTCCATCTAACTTAAATAAGGAGTATTATTGGTTGGTTGAATCGAACTGTTGATTGTGGAGTGACAACAATCATCTAATAGATGCGGAATCGACTTATGATCATGCAATAAAAACCAAAAACACGTCGTTTCGTTCACACGTTTCGGTTCGGATTCGGACCTCGTGACTTTTCACCGTGCCGGTCTATTCGCTTTTGTTGCATAGACATCATCGTCACTCCATAACAAGTAAGATTAACTTCTGATCAATCAACCAGCTCATTAGAAAGCATATACATATTTTTATAAAGAGCTAATGAAATTATCCTCTGATCAAAAGCCTGGCCAGAGGAATTATTGTAAACAAATAAATAAATATAGCAGATTTATGAAACTCTGCAACATAATGTATTCGACATACCGGCTCCGGGATGATAATTAACAGATAAAACTCACGATAAACCGTAACTAATGAACTCGTTACAACAAACGTCACAGTACTAATCAACAGTTTGGCACAAGTATAATACTCACTTAGCTTATCAAAATAATTGATTTTGTCCAAATATTTATACAATATGAACATGGGTAGCAGCACGGTTGAGTAGCCCACGAGGTTCAGCAGCAGCCGGAAGAACCTGAAATAAAATCATTTGTAGAAGTACAATTTGCCAAGTACTGTTAACTGCATGTTAGTAGCATCACCTTGAACAAAAACCACCTTTACTGATACGAAATAAAGGCGGTCAGTCAACTCATTACCATAGACATGCAGTTGATTGTACCATACCAATTTCTGTCGTCAAACAGCAAAGCAGGTTTGAATTGTACAGACATTGACCTAAATACAGGCACATGGTATATATGAATCTTGTATTTTGAAATTACCTAAAGTTTTCGAAAATAATTTTAAAAGTTAAGCAATATTTACCTATTTATTTTACAGAAGATTTAGTTTACATCTAATTGATAAGATGGTCACTTCACTTTACTACATTACAAATATGTAACAGCTTACCATGAATACTCAATGTCGCTGAGTGTAGCTGAGCGCTCATACGCGTCAAGAAGCAGGTGGTACAAGTGGGAGATCAGCCACATGAACCCCAGGCATATCACCCCCATGGACCTGTTTCAGGAAATATTATTATAATCAATAAAAGTATAGTTGCCATTCCAAATGAAATTTTGTTGCCGTCATCAACGGACTCTTGTATTCTGTTTTCTACATGTACATAAATAAGCTTGGTTTTATAATAACCTCATTGCCCTGCTCGTGTACGAATTGCTGTAGTAGGAAATAATTGCTGTAGTAGCAAATAATTGCTATAGTAGGAAATAATTGCTGTAGTAGGAAATAATTGCTGTAGTAGGAAATAATTGCTATAGTAGGAAATAATTGCTGAAGTAGGAAATAATTGCTATAGTAGGAAATAATTGCTGTAGTAGGAAATAATTGCTGTAGTAGGAAATAATTGCTGTAGTAGGAAATAATTGCTGTAGTAGGAAATAATTGCTATAGTAGGAAATAATTGCTATAGTAGGAAATAATTGCTGTAGTAGGAAATAATTGCTGTAGTAGGAAATAATTGCTGTAGTAGGAAATAATTGCTGTAGTAGGAAATAATTGCTGTAGTAGGAAATAAGATTTGTGAGGTTTACAAGTTGAATGTGTGCTCAGGACTGTTGCCAGCCACTATACACAGTAAGGTGAACTGCATGTCAGTAGTAGCAGATAATTATTATGTTCCTACCTATAACAGAACTGATCTTAATATAAATAAACTTTATAATTTACTAATAAATCAATGTTACATTTATAAATTGATAGTTGTGTGTGTTCGTCTGTGTTTCCGAACGTATACAACCCTAATCTCTTCAAAGTGAGAGTGAACAGGCTTCTTCTGGGTAAGCTCACTCCATCGTCGACTTTGTCTCTGTCACCTCTGACCTAGACTAGAGTCAAGAGCAAACCCATCACAAATAAAAAAAATAAAAAAAAAGTTGTATCCTAATTTTATTTTTATTACAAAAATTAATTTTAAAATGGTACCAAAAGCCTTACATGGTACAATATTGTACCTTAGCTGTAAGCCAATGTAAGAACTTTAAACATTATAGAATGCAAATAAAACAGCGTTTACTGTTCATGGAATAGAGGTGCTGCCAACGGCAAATTGTTGTCATGGACTGCAGTTGACTGTACAATCATTAAAAAGTTTTTGCTAATATTCTGAGGTTTAGTCTATTCAAATCAAATTGATTTTTCTCAATTGTTTCGGTTAATCTTTGTTACAATACTATTTTTGTGAATTTTTTTTTTAATAAAATGACTAAATGGATTTAATGGTTCTGTTTGGTTACTCATTACTCAAATTAGGGACACAAGTAGACAGGACTCGTGGTCCAGGTATTCATATGCAGTGAAAAGGAGTGTATTACAATTAACATATGAAATACCGTGCCTGTGGCCGGTTCACTTTAAATGATAGTAATCGGTGTTCAACAGTTATAGCTGCTTAATTGACGAAATACAGTTAAGAAAATCGTAAAGTAGCAGTATATAATTAATAATAGGTATATAGCAAGATATAAATTCATGCTTATCCAGAGAAACATTCTGATACTCATGCTTAACATTAACACACGCCGACTCGTGACTTCGGTCTCGCTGAGATAAGCACAAGATTCGGTCAGTGGGTAGCCTTAGGGGTTCTCGTTTATTGTATATGAGTGTGATAAGGTACATTGTTAATATTAAGCCAGTGTTTTTAAGTTCAGTGAGAAACTCACCATATCGCTATTCCAGAAGACATTGTACTGTTCTGTATAACAAAACTATCACAAAAACATTTTTAACACATACAAAAATACTGACTGATATGTTATTAAACGCTTTTTATTATATTAATGTTAATTTACTCTATTAAAAAAATAAATTTCAATATTTCTGTGAACCTCCGGCACAAACCCGGCCGACCCATAATTTCGAAACTTCAAACTTGACAGACACCGCGGGATCTTATGACTTTTACAGAGTTAAATGTTGCAAGCGTCACAAAATAAAATATTCCGTGAAAGTTGCCTGAAAATAAAAAACCTTGTCAAGTTGTTGGTTCCAATTTTTCAGTGAGGACTAGAATTCATTACTTTATTGGTAAGGCACTTCAGTGACCTTCTTGAGGTTGATGATGCAAAAAATCCATAAATCTAAAATTTCGTCTTTCAGGCTCTTTGCTCTTTACTTGTACGAGTATAGTAAATGAACTCCATACAGACAGGCACATTTTGTCAAAAGAAAACCAAATAAATAATGACATCGATAGTTTTCTAACCTCCGTATTTTTGTTATAAGTAGGTAAATACATTATTTTAATTGTGGTTTTCATAAATAGTTTTTGTTTGCTATCAGAATCTATAGCTCAATAACAAATTCAAATAGTATTATCAATAATGTATAGAACTTATGGAACATCGAATAAATTATCGCTTTAGAAAAATGTGGTCTGAGGCTGTGATGTTTGTGTTGGAATTCTTAGCAGCATTGTGTGCAGTGGCTGTGTGTGGACCATGCTTGCTGGCGTGTGCTCGGCGGCTCATCCTGGGCGACGAGCTGCTGCAGAGGGGCGGGCTTGCGATGCGCGAGGCCGAAGTGCTCGGCTGTGACGAGCCGGCATGTCCCTACTACAAGAAAAACGTTAGGTATCTCATGGTGCCAGCCAAAAGGGCGCGGATGTTCAACTCACCCACCCGACAGTGTTCCTAATTCTTTGAAGATTTATATGTTTGTTAGTTTTAATATATTCTTGTTTTAAATAACTTGTAAGGCAGTTTCTTTAGCGAGTGTTTAGGTCGGACGCCTTCGTTGCCCTCACATGGTGTAACCCACCCTACTGGTGGTGAACTCACACTGCAACTGGAAATAACGTCACCAACATGTTCTATCACCATCTACTATTTAGGAGTCTATAAAGTGAACAAGTCACTAGCCAGTAGTGGAGCGCAGCCAGTGATAACGACGATTACGAAAAAGGGCGAATTTGTGTTTCCGACAGTAGGTAAGTCCCGACGGAAACAGAGGGGTGGTATTACAGGGTCCGCCAGATAACTTTTTTTTTTGGAAATGCTATAAAAAAAAAACTACTGAATATTTTCTCAAATTTCTTTTTTTATTTGAAAGTACAATCCTTCCGGTTAATAATGAAAAATAATTTCATTCAAATGGCTGCCTCGGCTGGCCATGCAGTAGCCTACACGATCGGTCCAATTTTTAAGCACATTATCGATTGTGTGCAGCTGTATTTCACCAATGGCTTCACGAATATTGTCCTTTAAAGCGTCAATTGTCTCTGGCTTGTCGGCGTAACACTTATCTTTGACGGCACCTCACAAATAATAGTCCAATGGTGTCAAATCGTAGCTCCGAGGTGGCCAAACGACATCAGCTCTGCGGCTGATAATGCGATCTTCAAAAACAGGGCGCAAAACATCGAGTGCAGCTTCGTCTGTAGGTATGTAGCGCCGTCCTGTTGAAACCAAATGTTGCCAATATCCTCCTCTTCAATTTTTGTGAACAAAAATTCGTTCAACATGGCCCCATAACGATCGCCATTGACTGTAACGGCCACTCCTTGCTCATTTAAAAAAAAAAATGGCCCAATTATGCCTCTGGAGTAAAATCCGCACCAAACAGTGACTCGTTTTGGGTGCGTCGGCTTTTCAATATATGCGTGCGGGTTTTCTGTGCCCCAAATGCGACAATTTTGCTTGTTTACATACCCGCCAAGATCAAAATGAGCTTCATCTGAAAAGATGATTTTTTTGGCAAAATCGGCATCTTCTGTAAGTCGATCGCAGGCCCACTTAGCGAAGCGAAAACGCATTGGATGGTCAGTTGGCTTCAACTCCTGAACCAATTGGACTTTGTATGGCGTCATACCAAGGTTTTTATGCAAAATTTGTCTCAATGATGTCTCCGAAATGTTCAATTGTTGAGAACGACGGTGAATTGATGTTGATGGCACTACTGCACTTTCTGCCACAGCAGCAATATTCTCGGGTGTACGCACTGTTTTTGGCTTTTCACGCTTTGGTTTATCGATGAGGATGCCAGTTTCTTTCACTTTTTTCACGAGATAACGAACATACGGAGCTGACGGTGCTTCTCTTCTTCCAAAATCCGTACGCAATTTTCGCACACATTCTGCAACATTACCATGATTTTCAAAGTAATGTCGCAATATTTCCCAGCGTTGTTCAAGCGTATACACAACCATACGAGTATTCGTTCAGCGGAAGGATAAAACTAATTATCTGTCAAATCAGGCATGAGCTAAGTGTTACCATTCACGAAATAAGCACTAGGTGAAAAAAAAAAACGTTAGATGGCGGACCCGTTATAATAACGTATGTATCTGTGTATCCGTCTGTGGCATCGTAGCTCCCAAACGACTGAACGGATTAAGATTTTTTTTTTTTGATTTGTTAGAAAAGTGACTTGACCGATAGCGTTCTTACCTATGATTCAAGAAAATCTATTCAGCCGTATGAAGACATAGGTAACCGCTCTTTTCTAGTTGATGACTGGATGTGAGCATATTTCATAGGTCTGATCGAGTCAAAATTTGGTATTCTGTAACTTCAATGATATTAGAATAACATAGTAAGTAAAAAATCAAAAAATCAAAAATCATTTAAGTATTTGCATAAATAAGGTACTTAAGTAAGTAGGTACTGAATGTTGGTACAATGTACGAAATTGTACCAACATTCAGTATCTCCAATTCAGCGTGAACATATAAAATAAAGTAACATATTTTACAATTATCTATATATATATATAATGGTAAACTGACTGAATGAATGACTAACTGACTGACTGACTGATTGGGTGATACACAGCCCAAACCGCTGGACCTAGAGACTTGAAATTTTGTACATAGGTACCTTATACAGTGTAGGCATCCACTAAGGAAGGATTTTTGGAAATTCCACCCCTAACGGGGTAACAAAGGGGATGTAAGTTTGTATGAAACTCCGTCAGTTTTGAAGTTAGGATCTAGGTACAAATTTTGTGTTTAGGCTGACGATTGAAAATTAACGTGTCTCAGCGTTTTTGATAATTCCACCCCCGAAGGAGTGAAAAGGGGTATGAATTTGTGCATGGAAAGTCCTTCATTTGCAAAGTAAAAATCACAAAATCAATTTAGGCTTATGGTTTGAAACTAACGCAACGTACACAGGGCTATTGGTAAAACACCAACAACCTCTTGAGGGGCCATTGTACTCATCATTATGCACACAACCTTTACTATGGGACCAAACCTGAAACCGCGAATAAAAAATCAGCTGTTCAGTACATTTATGTTCGCATAATTCGTCATAATGTACTGAACAGCTGATTTTTTTTTTGCGATTTCAGGTTTGGTCCCATAGTAAAAGTTGTTCATAATCATGAGTAAAATGATCCCTTAAGAGGTTGTTGGTGTTTTACCAATAACCCTGTATATGGGTGTTGTTGGAATTTCAACCCTTTAGAGGGTGAAAAGGGGATGAGATTTTGTATTTAAGTTGTTCATTCACAAAATTTTGTATTCAAGTAAAAATAATACTAAATCAAAATCAAAAGTCATTTATTCAAACTAGGCTGAGAATCAGCACTTTTTGAACGTCAATATTACATAAGACAGTCCCCCAAAACGCCCGCCCTTCACCACTTCCTAGTGCTTTAGCTGGGGAGAAGAAGTGGCGCAACAAATTCTCCAGCAGCACAGCTGTCTGGATTCTATATAACACTGCGCATAATAATTTAGGTACATTACGCAACACAAAACATTAAATTAAATTATTTGCTATAAGTAAGCTAGCACACGCCAATATACCAAAAAAAAAAAATCGAAAACTATACTCAAGCAGAAACAAAATACAAAACTAAAAACGTAAGCAGAACTTTATACCTAAATAAAAGCCTCCAGTAATAAAGGGCGTGCCCACTTACATATAGCCGTACATGTAGTCGTAACTGGATCCCTGAAGGGGCAAAAATGGGTAATTAAGTTTTTAAGGGGAGGATTTTACTGCGTGCGTAAAGATAGAGAATTCTCTATCTACGACTGCATGGCTGTACTAACTCAAAAAATGGTATAATCTTTGAGTAAAGTTATGGAAACTTCCCAAATGAGTTTTAAAATTTCCACACGGGGGTGAAAAGAACGGATACAGGTTATAATTGTGAAAAATCTTATTCCTTTAATTATCTTGAAAATTTGCACGAGCAATTTTCTGAGCTGTCTGGAAATGCTTGAGGAACTTTTAGATATGTCTCATGGCATAATTTAAGTCAAATAATCCCGATCCCAACACCTCGTGTTTATTTTGTGTATTTTCGACGTGCCTTGCCGTCGGCTGCGTCGTGAGCACTTTTTAATTTGACGTCCATAGACGTCCGTGGCGGTCAAGGGGTTATGCATGGCAGCCGGATCCCCAGCAAATAAAACCAATCTGTGCCTAACTTGCAATTTTTATTGACATTTTTATATTACAATACGCTACAATTTTTATTGAAGAATATTATTAAGAGACTCAATCGACAGTTTCTATTTATTGATTAGGTATAGTTGCATGTGCATATATTATGCTAAAATTAATCGTCATCGTGGGGACGGTTTCCAATGAACTCGTTGTCGACGGTTATTTCTGGGTCGCGCTTGTACTTGGGCCGTCCGCACTCTTCGTGGCGGCGGGCTGCGCGTGCGCACACGACACAGTCCGCAGAGAGCAGCGGGAGCGGGGTGAGGGTTGCGTCTTCGGACGATGGCCGCCACGCCGGCAGCGACTGTTTGTGCTGTAACAGACGAAACAGAGCATGAGGGCCCTGAATCCACTAATTTCCACACGTTTGTAAATTAATGTAATCGGGGCCCTGGGAAGTGACAATAATCCACCGGTTTCCACATTTAAACACTCCGTACCACGCGATGTGGTGTATGGTAGGTACAGGACCTACTACACAAGACTACGCTACATTACTACTGTATGTGGACACCTGCAACAATGTTAGCTAGGTACACTGTGGACACCTGCAACAATGTTAGCTAGGTACACTGTGGACACCTGCAACAATGTTAGCTAGGTACACTGTGGACACCTGCAACAATGTTAGCTAGGTACACTGTGGACACCTGCAACAATGTTAGCTAGGTACACTGTGGACACCTGCAACAATGTTAGCTAGGTACACTGTGGACACCTGCGACAATGTTAGCTAGGTACACTGTGGACACCTGCGACAATGTTAGCTAGGTACACTGTGGACACCTGCAACAATGTTAGCTAGGTACACTGTGGACACCTGCAACAATGTTAGCTAGGTACACTGTGGACACCTGCAACAATGTTAGCTCTAAGGTCAGCAGTGCCAGCACAAGGCAGACATTTGATATTGCGTGTCGCCAGCCCGACAAGAACAAACGATGGACGAGTGAAAGGTCTCAACCGCTGCACTTTAATGGCTTCAAGATCCGATTACCGATTCAAGATAAACTCTTCCTCTGTACCTCGCACCTGTACAGAGGAATGTTAGCAAAACTAACCATCACATAGATTTAAGTAATAATCTAGTTGCCATGTATTGTGAACAGAATCTCGTAACTTTACAAATCGGGATAGGAATCGGTAGTTGGTTCCCGTTTGCCAATATTTTGCCATGGAGATGGCGATTCGGCATTATCATGACTTTTTGCGGTTTAGAGTGTCTAGGCTACAACACACAACATCACAGGGAAGTTGTGTGGAACATCACATCATACTTTATTGTTGAGACAAACAAAACTTATCAAAAGCCAATCCCACATTTTATTTCAGAGATAAATGTCATCATGCAGTAGGTATAACTTAGCCTATCATAGATGCACGTCGTCGTTTCCTGACCTGCTGTCGCGGACCTGGCGCGAGTGTTTTGGCTGGTAGGACGGAAGGTTATCCTGCCATTTTCTGGTCATCAGAGCACTTTCGCTAAGCAGTGGTACCTATGAAATGCGAGGATAATTATATGGTGGGTACTTCCGGAAGCTCCTACCGAATATGAGGAACTGTGTGTATACTGACTGGGCAGGGACCGGCGCAGACGGAGACGTAGGTCTGTTGGATGAAGAGCAGCATGACGGTGAAGACCGCGACGATTGCGTGAACAATCCTCATCGTGCCCTCGAGCCTGAGCTCAGTCTCTCGTCTGAAGAACCTCTGAACCTTCACATTTCTCTACGAAACTGGAGATGAAAGTTTTATAAATAAAACGTGCGGAACAAATGTATATACTTAATTTGATCTTGATTATTTTTTGTCGTTGACAGAAACGTGAGGTGTTTGTTTTAATAGGTTGTTATTTTTTTTTTGTCGCAGAAAAAAAGGTTTGATATATTGTTATGAACCTTACCTCACACACACCTACCATTATCGTCTTTAGCTAGACTCTAACTATTATTCTAAGCTCTAGCTAGACGATATTAATACGTGTGTGTGTACATTATTGTCAACATTTATTTTATAACTTTCTTTTATTTTTCGCATTTTGAGGGTTCCGTACCTCACAAGGAAAAACGGAACCCTTAATATAGGATCACTTCGTTGTCTGACTGTCTTTCTGTCAAGTTTGTCAAGACCTTTCTTCTCAGGAACACGTGAAAGTATTATTAGTAGTATTATCTAAATCAAAACTTATTGGGTACTTGCCATTGACCTAGAATCATAAAATTTGCCCAAGAAGCAAGGTCTCATAGTTAGAGCATGCAATTATATAAAAAACTTTTTTACAAAAAATTAAACAGACAAAAAAACTGGAAAGTGAAAAATAAAAAAAAACCTTTTAGTCTAACTAAACACCTAAATTAATTTATGTTACAAATTTTGAGTCGGTGCGAAACAAACATTCAACGAAGATCAACCATTTTATACGATTTACGTAGGTAATGAATTTGCCTGTTTGTTTGTTTGGCGCCGACTCAAAATTTGTAACATAAATTAATTTAGGAGTTTAGTTAGACTAAAAGGTTTTTTTATTTTTCACTTTTCAGTTTTTTTCGTCGGTTTAATGTTTTGTAAAAAAGTTTTTTAGTTTTCCCTTTTCAGTAACTTTTTTGGAAGTAGTATGTTTATTTTTTGTAACAGTTTTATTTTCACTTTTTACTTTAGGTGGTGGTACCTAATCCCACACAAATTCCAATACCACTACCTGCAAAATAGATTAGAACATCATCCACATAAACTAAGTGGGAAAAATACGTATTATTAAAGCTAACTCAAAAACTACCCAAGCAAAGTTAATACCTTAAGCCGAGTTCCGAAGATTCGACGAAACCTGCCCAGGGATCTTCCTTTGCTGACATGGTGAAGAATGGTGCCGTTATGTAAGCTCTGTGCCATCTATCTATCCAAGTGACAAGTTGAAGACCAGGGATCATACCAAAAGTCTTGTCCAAAAATGTATCAATCCCGAACAAATAAAGCTCCATGTGAGAAGCCTGCTCAAGAAGAAGGCGGGCGGTGTAATCACCAGGAGATAAATAAATAATCTTTATTTCAAAAACTTACAATATGTTTACATATTCATTAGCGAATTTCCATTTAAGTAAGAATTAATAAGAGGATGACATCGAGAAGCTGAAACAATCAGTGCAGCTAACCAAGTCAGGCCAAACAATTGACGAGCCCCATAAAATAAAGCCTGGGCGGAGCGGGAGGACGTGTCAGACTTTTAATGACTAAAACCCACCCGTGTTCCTTTAGTTACCTGCGCCAGGGCCACGGTAACTCTTTCAAACAACCCGCGACCCTGGCATGCATCGGCCCTAGCGGACCCCATCACTTAGTGCTGACATCTCTTTGAGGCGCGCGTGGAACACACCGCGCCGTCGACCCAGGCCTGGTTCTTATCGGACGGCGAGCTACCCATTGCTCGCCATCCGCAAGCCCGCACCTACAGTGGGTGGGAATCGGCTCTCAATTCCCGACCCCCAGGGTGTCTCCTGCGGCGATTAGGAGCGTGAGGCGAAAATATTGTCTCTCCCTCACGCGTTCGCATCCTCTTTCGCGAGCATTACAGCTTCGCAGAAGGTGGTGACGGCTTCCCATGCACTCACGCTAGGATTGTGATTTTAGGAGTGCCAACATCCATGCAGGAAAATGAGGTTTTACCTGTTTGTACAAGCATAATATAACCGAAAAGCTTCAGAAATACAGCCTTGTGACGTTTTTGAGCTCAATTAAATTAAACCGTAGGTCAAGTAAGAAAGACATTAAGACCTGTAATTACATAGTTATTGCAGTATGTAAATAGTGCAGTCATACGCAAAGCCCTGATATCACAAGACCGAGTTTTTGTAAATTGGTCATCATGCCCTGTGAGAGACTTTACTTTGGTCACACGCTGTTCTAAGTATCAGAAGTATGGACATGCGGCTAAGTCATGTCGACAGACAGCGTATACCTGCAGCCACTGTATGAGCAAGGTCACTCAATAAAATAATGTCCAAGAAAGGCCGACGAACCAAAATGCGCTACTTGCTTGCAATTCAAAAAGCCAGACAAGCACAACACAGGCGCAGCCACCTGCCCCGCGAAAATAATGGTAGAAAAAAAATCATCAATTCTGTAGATTATGGAGGCTCCTAAGAGCGCCGTAAATTAGTTACTTTTCTAGAACTTTTATTTTATATTTTTAACTACCATTATGATAAATAGCTTGATTAATGATTTAATTAATTTCTCTGTATCCGAGTCCAAAGTTTGTGAAGCTGAAAACGGCAAACAATATCTATCCGGCTACAAAACACCGCTAACCAACACACAATATTCGCAGTGTTTTTAAGAATTTTGATTGCATAAGTATGTACATTTCAACAACAGCTAAACATAATTTGGGACGTTATTGTTTTATCCGAATGCTGGCTTGCTAAACAATATAACATACCACTAATCCCGGGATATAATATGTATAGAAGTACTATAAATTACAACCAAATAATGGGGTGATAGTTTATGCAAGAGATCATCTCAATGTCTCTGTTCGGGAGCCTGATATGCACGACCGTGACAGATTGTTAGTTGAAATTGGATCAGAATTTGCGATACTAGCATTATATCGACCTCCGTCTTTTGGAAATACTAGCATTTTTACTGACTCTCTGAATGAGACTAGCAACCCTGATGCCATCCAAAAAAAAACACGATTGTAATTGGAGATATTAATAACATTATTCTACCAGGAAGTGCTGATGCGTTTGCTCAGGACTACGTCAACCTATGCGCCTTGCATGGCCTGCTCTCAGCTTTCCCACACATCACAGTGGCTCCTGTTTGAATCATACAGGGTGTAAAAAGACACATTGACATCACAAAGCCGTCAAGTATGCATAGGTACTGTACATCTAACTAAGTAGCTTTGTGGAGAACCTAGGTGAAGCACGGGATTGCACCCCTGGGAAACGACTTTTATTTCTAGGTATAAAAAAAGCATTTTTTTATTACGCGCAATGTAATGCGAACCCAGGCCAACGCACGCGTGTACGCGTAGGTACTTGTGGTAGTGTGCGTTTGATATTCATTGCCTTTTTGTAACTTCAATTACGTATTTTTTTCAAGAAAAATCGAAAATTTAGGTAATGTGTGTTTGGCAAAAACTTTAGTACATTGCGACTTTGACCTTCAATATCTCCAGAACCAGTGGATTTCCAGGTATAGTCTAATAGAAAAAATGATACAAATAATGGGTAGAATATGTGGTGATGAGGCGTGTAAATAGCCTGCACCTTTATTAGAATGATGTGAGAAAAAACTTAACTCAAAGACGTAATGGCGGACTTCAAAAATAAAATAATTTCCCCATTGATGAATCCTCGAGGAACCAATAGCATAGAATTAATAGTAGCTAAACATGCCCACGTACTTTTACAATCCAGAGATCCCACTCAGACCCAGGGAGATGGGAAGATATCTCGTTCATGCGTGCGTGGTGGCTTGTAGGTCTGTAGCTGCCGGCCGGCGAGCAAATCTTCATAAATCTACCGGTGGAATGGTTGAAACTCCAAAAATCAACACTGCACTATAAGTCCTCAATGAAGCACAGATGCAGGTCCATTTATTTTACGAGTATCGTCAAGGTTTCATCAAAAAAGGAATATTCCAAAGGCGGGCGAATTCGCACTCGCCATATTATGTCTCTTTGCGGGGCGGGAAGCACACACTCGCGCTGACGCCATCTATCGGTCATTTTGCGAGAAAACTAAATAAAGTTCCGATACATGGACGCTGTGACAACGAATATTGGCGCGAGGATTCATCAATTGAGAAATTAAAATATTTAATTTGAAACACTAACATTATTATATTATAGGAACAAATCCTAAAATGTTATTATTTTATTTTTTACATTGAAAAAAGCATTGACGCTTCACCATGTGGCTTCCGGCTACATGGGTAGAATATTATGCTTAAATCGTATTTCACTTGCACTTGTTGTTAACTTAACAATAACCGATCACAATGATGCCCTACTAACTCTTAATTGCGAGTGTCTTGCTTAGGTAATTTACCTAAACAAGACACTCGCAAAATTTCAAAACTGAATATAAATAAACTTGAAGAGGATTTACGCGTCATCGATTATGAACCAGTCTATAATTCCTTTGACCCGCAGTTTTGCATGTTGTATGTAATTGAAAACTTTTGAAATGCAATTCAGAAAAACACAATCGTATCGCAGTTGAGCAACAAAATTTACAACATAAAAACCATGTGTGTCCGACGGCAATAAATTGAATAGGTGCCACGTCTAGTACAGCGGCTAGTCAGTGTCATGCCCATGTGTGTCCGACAGCAATAAATTGAATAGGTGCCACGTCTATTACAGCGGCTAGTCAGTGTCATGCCCATGTGTGTCCGACGGCAATAAATTGAATAGGTGCCACGTCTATTACAGCGGCTAGTCAGTGTCATGCCCATGTGTGTCCGACGGCAATAAATTGAATAGGTGCCACGTCTATTACAGCGGCTAGTCAGTGTCATGCCCATGTGTGTCCGACGGCAATAAATTGAATAGGTGCCACGTCTATTACAGCGGCTAGTCAGTGTCATGCCCATGTGTGTCCGACGGCAATAAATTGAATAGGTGCCACGTCTAGTACAGCGGCTAGTCAGTGTCATGCCCATGTGTGTCCGACGGCAATAAATTGAATAGGTGCCACGTCTAGTACAGCGGCTAGTCAGTGTCATGCCCATGTGTGTCCGACGGCAATAAATTGAATAGGTGCCACGTCTAGTACAGCGGCTAGTCAGTGTCATGCCCATGTGTGTCCGACGGCAATAAATCTACCGCCACATGGCGCCACTTGGTACTACCGGTTTATTTAATTTATAGACCGTAATACGAAACATTTTCCGCATATTCATAGATTTAGCCTACCGACATATTATTATAGCTGCTGGTTTCGCATAACTTGGCGTGTTCTATAAACTACAGGTACGTGTACAATTTGATTCCGTAAACCGTTATTAGTGCATTTGCATTTATATTATTTACTTAGGAAGATAACAAATTGCCCGTATACATAATAGATTATGGAGTGAAACGTGAGCCGCCTCCTAGCCAGATGGCCGGTCAGTAGCCGGCACCTGGAGAAAGGGAAGCGATTCTTGTGATCACTATTGTATTTGGTGTCACTTGAAGGAGTATTTTTTATTCTGTGTATCATCCTGTAATACATCTCATTTTGGTGTAGGTATTGCTCGCAAGCGCGCCTGCTAAGCATAAATTATAGTTGAGACTGGTTTATTCATAGGGAATTTTTAAGTATTAGCCCGAATTCTGGATTTACAGCCGTGTGTTCGCATACCTAGCCTCCTGTACATGGAATTTACCTAAATATAATAATTATTCTTATGCAAATTGAAAGCAATAGCTTCGAGAATATGCAATACATGTAAAGCTTATTTCAAAAAACAAAATGATATGGCATTGGCGTCACAGGACTAAAGTCAATAAAAATCATACCTACTTAAGTATTTCGAGCAATGATCGAAGCTTAAGTAATGATAATGAATGTAATGCATGTACATAATTAATATAATATAAGTTACAAACAATATTTAGTGACACAATGTGAAAATGTCTGTATATGCAGCAGGACCCTACGTTTAATCCAATTGAAAGCTAAAGTTTAACATTTTAGTACCTTCCGAATCGTATAAGGAAAAATATATTAGTACCTTAATTGCTACAGCGACATCTTAAATTATTCTCCAGCAGGACCCTCCGCTGTTGGAAGGTCTTCAGACCAATCTTATATGGCCCCGTATAGCGGTGTATTAGCACCTTAAAAATACCTTAATTTTATTTTAAAATAATTATTATTTTAGAATGCACCTGCAAAACTGTTATCAAGCCAGCAGCGGGACCCTATTTTGTTTTGACGCTTTCAGCCCAGATATTTTTATCAACATTTAATTAGTACTTTTTAAATAACCTTACATTTCATTCAAATAGTTTGTATTTTAGCTGACAATTTGTTTTAAAGTAATAATTATTAACCGACTTCCAAAAGGAGGAGGTTCTCAATTCGTCTGTATTTTTTTTTTGTTTTTTTTTTTTTTGTATGTTTGTTACGCGATTACTCACAGACGGATGGACCGCATTTGAAAATTCTTTTTTTGTTTGATGGGGTATACTTCCGAGGTGGTCCCATATAAATTTTATTAACTTAGCTTAGGGAGTTTTTGAGTTAGCTTCAATAATGCGTATATTTCCCACTTATTTTATGTGGATGATGTGATGGTGTTTTAATAACTTCCTATCACTGTTATTTACATGGCTATATCTACAATTAGTGTGCTCAATTATGTATTCGAATTTGTGTGGGGTAGGTTCCACAACTAAAAAGTGAAAAATAAAAACTTTTTAGCAAAAAATAAAACCGACTTCCAAAACAAAACACTACAAAGTGAAAAATAACTTTAATTTCGGAAGTCGGTGGCAAAAAACGAAAATACAAAACCCAAGACACCGACTACCGAAATTAAAGTTATTTTTCACTTTGTAGTGTTTTGTTTTGGAAGTCGGTTTTATTTTTTGCTAAAAAGTTTTTATTTTAAAATAAAACTAAGGTATTTTTAAGGTGCTAATACACCGCTATACGGGATCATATAAGATTGGTCTGAAGACCTTCCAACAGCGGAGGGTCCTGCTGGAGAATAATTTAAGATGTCGCTGTAGCAATTAAGGTACTATATTTTTACTTATACGATTCGGAAGGTACTAAATACTACGCACGTTAAAATTTAGCTTTCAATCGGATTAAACGTACGGTCCTGCTGCGTATACAGACAACTCGTGCGCATGTCGTCATGCCACGTTGCGTTGGCACGAAAAGTCTCATACGATTCGCTGCAGCACCGCTTCGTATGCGGAGAAGTTTGAACATATATGTGCTCGTATGGCTCTTGTCTTACGCGCGTATTACGATACGCTTACGAGACGACTACGCTTGCGATCCGTGTGCGAAGGGCCTAAGTAAACCGCAGGGCACGCTTACGCATCTGGTTACAGTGCAATGTTCTGTGATTCAGAGGAAAACGCATATTAGGTACAATACTACAGCTAAATAACGGTTAATGCACATAACAAAATATACTCGTGACGTCAGCGATAGTATTATTACTTATTACATTATATATTTTATTTACAAACTCTTCGGGAAAACCCAGCGATTGACTAATTATATCTATTGGTAAGTATTCAACATATCATAAGGTTATCTGGATAAAGTAATAAAATAAAATAAAGAAATGATAATGATGTGTAAACAACTAAACCTAATAAACTACGGCCTCGTTTCGTTTAGTTTAGGTTGATGAATGACTAGGTAAAATAATTTGCGTCATTGTTATTATTCATGTTCAGGAAAATCAAGTTTAGGGAAGTGACCTCACCTCAAATACGTAGATACTTGGAGATTAACTGAAAGTAGGTAGGTACTAATTATTATTCTATAATTTCACCATTTTGCTCAATACATTAGGTACATTCGTCATTCGTACATCTGAGTTCTTTTTTTATCCTTTATTAAAAAGAACCAGGATCTTAATAATTAATTACAATCTAGCCTACAAGACTAATAAGCAATTTTAATCTAACTTAATTTTTTACGCAATAATTATTTTAAAACTTAGAATAGTGTTGGTTGTACTTTACACAAGTCCGTTCCATTTTCTTAGAGTCTGATATGATAATATAATAATAAAATAATAATAATAATAATCTTTAATTTCTCTCGTAATCACAAACACAGTACAAAGTCAAGGTAACACTTAATAGAGACTGGTGTCTGTTGTAGGTAAAACCTGTATTACAGATCACCAGGCTTACCGCCATCGGACAACTCCCGAATGACCTATGACTGTATTAACCTAACATACAGGTTGTACATAATAAAACACTATTACAAATTAATAACAAAAGTGAAGTGAAACTAAATGGGAAATTAAAAACTAAAGTAAAAATGGCTTAACGTTTGATTTGGGAATGAGTGAGTGTGTGTGTGTGTGTGTGTGTGTGTGTGTGTGTGTGTGTGTGTGTGTGTGTGTGTGTGTGTGTGTGTGTGTGTGTGTGTGGGTGTGTGGGTGTGTGTGTGTGGGTGATGGTGTGATGGGTAGTGTGTGTTAATTGTATATCGTTCCATGCTGGCAAACGTTACCTTAATGGTTTGGTAATAAACGTTCTGTTGCACTGTAATCAATGCCTTGAAGCCACGAGCAAACTTTTTTCTTGCACTCTGACCTAGAAAGAGGATAAATTATATAAACACTTTGTTCACGTGTTATATATGTGTCATTGTCACTATTATTTCTACTCTTTTTACACTACACTAATTCAAAAGGTTTTGTTCGTTTTAGTCTTCGCCTATATTTGTTTGGTCTAACAGCTGAATTGCCTCGATGTTCACATGTTGGTGGAGTCGGTGTTCATGGGCCTCAGCGAATTTTTGTATTATGTTGGTGACGGGTTCCATGTTTAGGTCACGATGGAGGTCGTCATTTCTTATATACCAGGGCGCATTAACAATACTCCTGAGTACCTTATTCTGGAATGTTTGTATAATTTTGATGTTGGTCGGTTTAGTACACCCCCAAAGTTGGATGCCATATGTCCATATTGGCATAAGAATATGCTTATATAATAACATTTTGTTATGTATCGATAAACATGAATTCCGTCCAATCAACCAATACATGTTTTTAAAGCGCATGTCTAGTTCCTGTCTTTTCTTTTTAACCGACTTCCAAAAGGAGGAGGTTCTCAATTCGTCTGTATTTTTTTTTTGTTTTTTTTTTTTTTGTATGTTTGTTACGCGATTACTCAAAGACGGATGGACCGATTTGGAAAATTCTTTTTTTGTTTGAAAGGGTATACCTCCGAGGTGGTCCCATATAAATTTTATTAACTTTGCTTGGGGAGTTTTTGAGTTAGCTTCAATAATGCGTATATTTCCCACTTATTTTATATGGATGATGTGATGATGTTTTAATAACGTCCTATAACTGTTATTTACATGGCTATATCTACAATTATTGTGCTCAATTATGTATTCGAATTTGTGTGGGGTAGGTTCCACAAATAAAAAGTGAAAAATAAAAACTTTTTAGCAAAAAATAAAACCGACTTCTAAAACAAAACACTACAAAGTGAAAAATAATTTTAATTTCGGAAGTCGGTGACAAAAAACGAAAATACAAAACGAAAGACACCGACTTCCGAAATTAAAGTTATTTTTCACTTTGTAGTGTTTTGTTTTAGAAGTCGGTTTTATTTTTTGCTAAAAAGTTTTTATTAACATGCGCTTTACAGCGCAGTTTCGCAGCTTAGACTAATGCTACCCAATGACTTTGCCGATATCTTGCAATCATACATTACAGATAGAATGTTTCGAGTAAGACACGAGGATGCCTATTCCGAGTTAAAAGTTATTAAAGCTGGCGTGCCTCGAGGTAGTGTGCTGGGTCCAGTCCTCTACCTGTTGTACACGTATGACATACCAGAGCTGGAAAATAATACTATTGCAACCTTCGCGGACGACACTGCAATTATGGCTACAGGGTCATGCCATACAGAAGCAATCAAAAAGGTACAAATCGCTGTAAATGAAGTTCATGACTGAGCACAAAAATGGAGAATCAAATTGAACGAATCGAAGTTACTTCACATTGATCTCACCAACAGGAATTGCGATTACCACCCAATCTTCATAAATGGCCAACAAGTGCCATACGCAAATACAGCCAAATACCTTGGCATAACGCTTGACATCTGAGTGACCTCCGAATTTAAAGCTATTGGGAGATCCCACAGAATCTATCTCTGTTTGTGTAATCGTGAAAGGTCACGCCCGTATTATAAGGAAACTAAATCAAATCTAATAAAACAATCATTCGTTACTATATTAGCTGTATAATAACAATTATCATTTTAATACAGCGAGTACGATTCGCGCCGCATGCGAATTAGTCCTGTGTTCACGATCATTGCATCATGCATGATGTATGGGTGCTCGTTACAGGCGCCAGCGCCGCGCTGGGCTGTGCAAGTAGAGAGGGTAGTAGGTGCCCATTGTTTGCGGCGACCAATCAGCATGCGAGTCGCGGCCAGAGCCACGTGTGCATGACACGCTGGGAGACTTGATGCGGTATGTAGATCACGATCCCCATCTGTAATTTATGGTATACTTTGAGAATTTACGATGAGGAACCTAATCATACCACGATGGCATTCTACATTATATGAAGATCGATGCAGCCCTAGAGCATTACACGCTAAGTACTGGATGAGGTTCTGAGATCAGCGAAATGTACCTAGGTAGGTATGTCATGACATACATGCAAAAAACTATGGATAAATATTTGCAAACACTAGACTACAACAATACTGAAAATCTTATGATAAAATTAGTATAAACAAGTCACATAAATAATAAAGCACTCATAACTGTACACATACATAAATAGACATAAAACATATACACATATATACATATACCCATACCCATACATAAAACATATACACAAAACAATACAACAATCATCTTCAATATGTAGTCAATCTGCTTAACACGTTCGTTACCTGTGACTGGAACTTGTGTGAATCTGTTGTATCTAGGGTTGAGCGAGACTATCCGCTCGTGATACAGTATGATACTCGTACGAGGGGATAGGGTGAATCAGTCTTTAGACAACCGAACCATATTATTATTATACCACTTCACATTCTCCAACAAGGTCCACAGTGACCTGCGTAAATTTTATTGTCAAAATAGCTTTAAACGATTTCTGTCTACCTTGTGTGTTGTTTGTTTGTGTGTGTCTATCTTGTTTGTTGTTGTTTAAGTTACTGTGTATGGTTGTCTCTTTTATAATTTTTAGCCCAACCCCAATCAGCATGACATATATGGCCGGTCTTATATTGTGGTTTTAAAAGTTGAGCCCATATAATAATATGTCCTCCTTGATAAATTGCTCACAAAATATGGTTCCGCATGGTGTCTTTGATTGGTGGTAAGTTCTCCAGCTGTCTGTCCTTTTTTGTAAATAGATATCAGTGCATGTGAACGATCTAAAATAAAAAAAGCCGTCGACAGGGTCGAAGGCACCACCTCGTGCTCTAGAGCGGGTTGTTTAGCTTCCGGGTCATCACGAGCTTGCCGTAGTAAGTATAAGTTAGCATAGTAAACTCTAAGGTCGATTTAAGTCTCATTTAGAACGTAGGTACTGCAAGGCACTAACCACCTGCGGTTAACTTGCGGTTTTCCATTCACACTTCGTTTGTTATCGCCGTCCTCAGCCACAGCCCTGCAGGTACCTCCATTGAGCGGCATTTAATTATTATTTATAAATAATGTCTTAGCGATACGTACCTACGTAATACTTGTTATGTTGAATGAATCAGTTTGTTACATTGCTGTTTACTGGGAGCACCGAGTTTGACTGATTAACGTTAAATTATAATGATGTAATGTCGTTGGGATCCTTGTTCTTAGAACTCTCCCTGACTTGCATTAAGTCATCAATGATCATATTTTTGTAAAATCTCCTAAGTTGACATTGTAGAGTGTACATACATATTGAGAAGGTATTACTAAGAAACATTATGGATGTACCTACTCTGATTCAAAGAAAATGTATTGTACCTATTCTTTCAATTCATGTGACAGTGTTATTGCCGTTTGTTTTACATTAGATAGTGGGGGCGGAAGGGGGGGGGGGGGGGTGCTTGCTGCTTTGGGACATACATACATGCCTACATACCTTCCATTGACACTGTAAATGGCAGTCGTCGACTAGCGGCGGCGATGTTATTATATTATTATACGTTCGCCGCCGCTAGTCGACGACGTCGTCGTCCACGGTCGTCAGCAAGGCGACTACGCCGCAGCGCTCGTCGTCGATCGAGTGTAGTTGATCTGTAAGCGCCCTAAGTGAATACTCGTACTGTTAGTACTGATTATGTTTTTGTGCCGCCATACAAACGGAAACTTTCTACAAAACATTAACAACAATAATTAGGATCACACAGATCAAGATAACATAAATTAAAGATTAGCAATGTCGTTAAAAACAATTGACTATACACCGGCCGGTGAGTTCATAACTTGCCATAGTCGGACGCAGGTGCCTTATCCGTTAAGGAAGCGGGCGATGGAACGCGCTCCACAAAAGGACTCGCTATTGTATTTATGCAAAGTTGTACTAAAATAAAGAGACATAAGCTTGGCTGGTGGACAGTTTGGCTGGTCGCAGTGACACGACAAATGACAATCGATAAACAATAGGTTTTTGGCGAACGTTGCCAAGGAGCTAGGTGGGGTTCTGTACAAAGGGTTACACATTCAGGGCTGCAATGAGTAAGTAGAACACGTCTTTACACTTTAGGTACACCTCAGTATAATAAATGCTAGGTTGCTCTAGATTCTTTCATTCAAAAGAATAGTCATACTTCTCATAACATTTTATCGCATCTAAACTTCTTGACTTCGATTTTGAGTTTGACAAAACTTTAAACGATTGTATATTAATAACATTTTTTGTAAATACTATAACTACTGGGCTATAAGTAAACGTAAAACTAAATAACAAATAGTTTGTCTTGTACGAGGGACATTCCGTCAGAATCGTGCTGGGGACAGGCACCGCGTCACCGCGGTGACAAAAATGGTTTAAGTTTTTTTTTATATATAATTAACTACAATCCTATCTATAAATATATTCTAATATTTATTGGCTCCCGTGAGTACCTACATTCTCTATTAAGAAAAAATATTTCGACTGTATTTTAACTTTCTGCAGTGGCGTTTTCATCCACGCCACGAAGATTTTCTGTTTGGGATATTCACCGATTTAAGTATTTGGTCCTGTCTAGAATAGCTGCTCTAACGCAATTAGCTACTTCTTCAGCAAAGGAAGCGCCGCCTTATTGTTAAAGCAAAAGCAGGTAAGTAAACTTATGTTAACACATGTACCCACTTACTAAGATCACCATATTATTCCACTGAACTACATATTATTATCTCGGCAAGACAAACAGAGGGCTGGGTATAATACTATATCAAAATACGTACTAACTACTAAGACCCGACGCGGCTATCCAAAATCAAATCAATCATTGAATTCATATAATTCATAATGAATTCATAATTTAGTTTAGAATCACTCTAAATCAAAGCACAATAATTTATTGCGGTAACCCTAAACATTAATTGATAATTATGTTGTACATATAATTGATTAATCGCAAATGACTTAAAAACATAACTGCTCTGTTATCAATCGCCCAAATTGTTTGTATGCATGCTTATGTATAATTAGCTCTGTTCTAGTTGCACATGAGCACCACAGTAGCAGCTCTGATAAGATAAGCGCATGGAACAGTCAACTGCCTGTCCCATAGAGGCAGTCATTCACCTATCTAGAGTAGATGAACATTGGGGCATGTCCTTGTAATTATACGAACTTAGAGCGAATCTTACACTTTTTTTTTTTTTTACTCGAAACTTATTTTTGAATTACCTACCTCTCCCACGAAAAAAAGGGTAAAAGGTTTTTATGCCCAAAATAGGCCTTTTCATACACCAATCATTACAATATTACAACTTAATTTGGTTAGTTCCAGTCTTTCTAAAAGGCCATCGAAAATATGGCTGAAATTAAGCCAATCGGTAATAAAAAAATCGATTCAGCATTTCCTTACACGGTGAATCCTAGACTGTAGGTAGGTTGGTACCGGTAAATATGGCACCATCCAAGAAACACAATAAGTACGTCCGGTAGGAACATACGTCATAGTAGAGGAACTCTTCTAGCATTCACGCTTTCCTGTATCGTAAATACCTGTAGTAACAAACAACACAACGCTAACCTCTGGGAAATAACGCCAAACACACAATCACAGGTATAACTACCTGCACTAATTAATTATTAACTTTAAAAGACCGGCCAAGTGCGAGTCCGTCCACCCACAATGAAGGTTTCCGTAGTTGGGATGAATTTATCCCCAAAACAAACTTAACTTTGTAGTTGAAAAAATGTTCTCCCATACTTTGATATAATAATCCCAACGCTGTATCGTCTCACGTCGTGGTAGCGCGCTCCTGTACTCCGGGTCTGTGCCGGTAGAGTTTACTTTGCCGAAACAGTTCTAGGGTGAGGAGGCAGACCGAGAGAGATGCAGGTACCGCAGAGCAGCGTGAGAACCTTCAGATCAACATAGTACATCTCACTGCTAAAGCTCTCCGCTCCCGGTCTACATATAGATCGTGCTTCAAGTCGTCCGATACAATATGCTCTAGATATTTATACTGAAGAACACGTTTCAAGACACCACCATTTCAAGTGACAGTAGGATAGCTCTCTGCGCCTTTATTGACCGCCTTAACGGTAAGCAACTGACTTTTGTCCTTGTGGTATCTCAAACCATTATCCTCCGCATAACACTCATAAACTTTAAGTAGCTTTCTGAGACCTGCCACGGACGGACCCAGCAGAGCCACGTCATCAGCGTAGCAACGGACGTTCAATTCTCCAACTGCAAATGTAAGTTTAAAATAGCAAAAAAAAAAAAAATGTGATATAACTACAAATTAACGATTTTCGAACTTTTCCTTTATTGTGCTGTGCGACTTTGCTTTTAGCCTTTCATGATTTTAGATCAACGAGGAGCTTGTGGCTAAGTAATAACAGCCGCACGTGACGATCCATCAGGTTAAGCTACGCTTGCCGGGGTTGGTCCGTAGATGGGTGACCATCTTTACATACCGAGACTCCTCCGTGCCTCGGAAAGCACGTTAAGCCGTTGGTCCCGGCTGTCATTCGTGGATCTTTGACAGTCGTTACGGGTCGTCAGAAGCCCGAAAGTCTGACAATCAGTCTTACCCAGGGGGTATCGTATTACCCAATAACTGGGTTGTGGAGGTCAGATAGGCAGTCGCTCCATGTAAAATACTGGTATTCAGCTGCATCCGGTTAGACTGGAAGCCGACCCCAACATAGTTGGAAAAAGGCTAGGCAGATTGATTGATTTTAGATCAACGGGAAGTACCGGTTTTGTATTTGTAATTTAACTTTAACCTAAGAGTGGGAATCTGTAAAACTCGAGTGAATAGCTGCACAATCTGCAAGACTCGAGTGAATAGCTGCACAATCTGCAAGACTCGAGTGAATAGCTGCACAATCTGCAAGACTCGAGTGAATAGCTGCACAATCTGCAAGACTCGAGTGAATAGCTGCACAATCTGCAAGACTCGAGTGAATAGCTGCACAATCTGCAAGACTCGAGTGAAAGCTGCACAATCTGCAAGACTTGAGTGAAAGCTGCACAATCTGCAAGACTTGAGTGAAAGCTGCACAATCTGTAAGACATGAGTGAATAGCTGCACAATCTGCAAGACTCGAGTGAATAGCTGCACAATCTGCAAGACTCGAGTGAATAGCTGCACAATCTGCAACACTTGAGTGAAAGCTGCACAATCTGCAAGACTCGAGTGAATAGCTGCACAATCTGCAAGACTCGAGTGAATAGCTGCACAATCTGCAAGACTCGAGTGAATAGCTGCACAATCTGCAAGACTCGAGTGAATAGCTGCACAATCTGCAAGACTCGAGTGAATAGCTGCACAATCTGCAAGACTCGAGTGAATAGCTGCACAATCTGCAACACTTGAGTGAAAGCTGCACAATCTGCAAGACTTGAGTGAAAGCTGCACAATCTGCAAGACTTGAGAGAAAGCTGCATAATCTGCAAGACTTGAGTGAAAGCTGCACAATCTGCAAGACTTGAGTGAAAGCTGCACAATCTGCAAGACTTGAGTGAAAGCTGCACAATCTGCAAGACTTGAGTGAATAGCTGCACAATCTGCAAGACTCGAGTGAATAGCTGCACAATCTGCAAGACTCGAGTGAATAGCTGCATAATCAATCGACCGTCGACGACTACATAGACATCAGTGCTTACCATCAGCGGGCCAGAGTTAGCACGAGAACGTGTTGTCGACGGAAGAGTAAACAAAAATGACGTTTCCGTGTAGACAGTAGAAAGTTTTCAATTGAAATCTATTCTACAATATGTCATTTTGTGTATTCTTCCGTCGACAAAACCCGTTTCTATCGTGGTCATGCTGCACGTGCTGAGATACTTAGGCTCATTTTCACCACATATCACTAAACGCGTTTAACGCTAAGTGAGTTTAAAACATCTTGCTGTCTCTGTCATCTTCAAACGATAGTTTAGTGATGTATGATGAAAATGAGCCTTAGTGTTCAATGGAAGCATAGAAAAATAAATAAATATTACTAGAAAGTCTCTCAAAATACCTATTACAAAAAACAATTTAATATAATATATTATTAATAGGATATTAATTATCCTGTCGACCTGTCCTGTATACGTTATTCGTATTTAACTACATTACATTATCTGATGTTATTTCGTTTAATAATTATCACAAATGAAAATAGATACAAGAGCAGTAAACAAGTTACGGTAATGATAGAGTATTATCGCAAAGTATTGTGCACATTGAGGACTACATATTTCAGTTCTTTGATACAACATAACTTACCTGAATACAATCACTAGTCAAACGTACTCATTCATCTACTTATTATTAAGTAAATACCTAAATACTATCACTGGGAGAAGCCAAGTTCGTCACACAGCCGATGTAGTTACAAAACAAATCACAATTATCAATGATATTTTTTCCTACTATAAATTGTGTCTCTATCCTTATGAACAAGTTCGGCGGTTCGGAAGCTCAGGCACGCGCCAGTTATTGGCGCTAGTAAACACAGCGCTATACGTAGTAATAGCCGCTAGCTCGCGGCTCGCGGCTCGCGGCTCGTGGCTCGCCAGTAGTGGTCTAGTGTCTGCGGAGTTCGCCCGCGTGCGCCGCCGCGTAGCACTCGTAGAGCTCGTAGCAGTGGCGTAGCGATCGCGTAGCTGCAACACGGTTTGGAATAAAAAACTTTTTGAATGCGTTCAGTGTCACGTTGAATTGTTGTAAGTGTTGTTTTGTTTATTTCTGAAGATTTTGAGAAAATTACTCTTGGTGAATTGTGGTGGCGATGAATTTGAAAATTGACTGAATAGCCTAGGTAATAGGTATTCTTTTACATAATTCGTTATGCTGACACATATGCTACGCTAAAGTTTTTTTTATTGTGTTACAAACCGCTTAAACCCATTTTTATATAATAATAATTTAATTTTCTTATTTAAACGTAGAAAACATTTGTATCGCTGACTGATTTAATTATGATTTTTTAAGCTTATTTTTGAAAACTTTAAGTTCAGAAAGTAGAAAGATTTCCACTGTGATTATTACGATTCCCGACAGATTAAACATTAAAAATAAATATAATTTAACATACCATAACATAAATATTAACAATGCGTTTAATTAAAAGGAAACCCTTTGAAATCGGAAGTTTCCCAGATGAAGGCTTCACCGCAAGGCTCTTTCCTAAACCTAACCGTCCACTAATTAGTTATCGGGTACTCAGTAAGTACACATTACACACAACATTACCTGCGTGTGATTGCCTTCCACCGCGGCGTCAGTAGCTACACAATAATATGTTAGTTCAAGAAACACTTTCTTATATTCGCAGCATTTTGCAACGGAAACATTAATTTTCCTACCTACTGAATCTCTCTCTTGTGAGGAGTAGGGACCTTAACTCATGCCTCTTGTGAGGAGTAGGGAACTTAACTCATGCCTCTTGTGAGGAGTAGGGAGCTTAACTCATGCCTCTTGTGAGGAGTAGGGAGCTTAACTCATGCCTCTTGTGAGGAGTAGGGAGCTTAACTCATGCCTCTTGTGAGGAGTAGGGAGCTTAACTCATGCCTCTTGTGAGGAGTAGGGAGCTTAACTCATGCCTCTTGGAAAGTTTCCTGTGTGTACAGATTGTCAGTACATGTACGAGCGCACAGGAAAAGCTCGAACACATTTCACTGTCATTTATCACTGTAGGTACCAACCGTAGGGGAAATATATTATTTACCTCAACCGATTGGTCGATTGGTCGAGTCAATCTTGTCCCTGTTGCGACAAACTCCCGAACTCGTGCGATAAACAATAATGTCTCTAGTAGGTAGCCCTTATCGAACACATACAAAGGCTCGGCTGGTATGCCTCGCTTTATTATCGAACGCATACAAAGGCGGGTATGCCTCGTTTTATTAGACTAGTGATCGCTGGTACTTAAAGCTCCAACAACTCGTAGCGATAGCATATCAACATGATCATCATCAGCTACTAACTAACTTCAAAGGCAGCAAAATTATTTTATTGTGTTTTTTTTCGAAACTCTTGTAGATAATGAATGCAGAAGAAGCACCCGTGCCCAGACTTTTTGTACAAGTTTTCCAGGGATTTGGGAGGTCATTAGCTAGGTTCTACCCATACACCCTTTGTCCCAAATGTCACGGTTGGTTAAATATGTTTTGTTAATGAAAAAAATACCCAAAATGTTTCCTTTAATTCGTAATAACTTTATTGTTTGCGGATGTAGTGGCACAAAATAAATTTAGTTGTATTCTCCAAAGTTATTGAAATCTAATTACATCTTTGTTTGATACAACTGGTTTCAAGAAAATTCCTTACAAGCTTCCAAAGTTTAATTTTTTATTGAATGTATGAAATTTTACAACTTCTAAATTCGTTAAAAAAAAATCAAGAGCCATTTTGAACTTAGCTTTATTTTAGAAAGTTCTTTAGTTGATAGCCTTTCTAACGTAATGTATCTACATGTTATAGAAATTATTCATTATGTAGTCAAAACACTAGTTAGGAGAGTCAGGGTTAAGAAAAGAGGCAAAACACCGGGAGAGATGGTAAGAAATGGGGAAGGCCATTGCCCAGCAGTGAGACAGAATAGGCTAGTTAGAAAAAGTTGCACGTCCCCAGACGTAAAAATCCTCAACTCTGGATTCTTACGTCTGGGGACGTGCAAAAGAATTGGTTTACCAGACAGAAGTGCCCACTAGAGAAGTTCTAATTGAACGAATAACCGGCGCGTTCCAAACTATGAAAGAAGAAATGCGACTACGTACAACGACAGTTGAAATAAGAAACAGATGTCGTGCATGCATACGAAATGGAGGAGGTCAATTTGAACAAGATTTATTACTTTTTGTAACTAGCCTATTCTGTCTCACTGCTGGGCAAAGGCTTCCCCCATTTCTTTCCATCTCTCCCGGTGTTTTGCCTCCTTTTTTATAATAAGTCTTTTCTTAACCCTGACTCTCCTAACTAGTGTTTTGACTACATAATGAATAATTTATATGACATGTAGCATACCGTTAGAAAGGGTATCAACAAAAAAACTTTTTAAAATAAAGTTAAGTTCAAAATAGCTTTTAGTTTTTTTTTAACGAATTTAGAAGTTTTAATATTACATTCAATAAAAAATTAAACTTTGGAAGCTTGTAAGGAATTTTCTTGAAACCAGTTGTATCAAACAAAGATGTAATTAGATTTCAATGACCTTGGAGAATACAACTAAATTTATTTTGTGCCACTACACCCACAAACAAAAAAGTTATTTTGAATTAGGCAAAGGAAAAAATTTTGGGTATTTTTTTCATTAAAAAAAAAACATATTCAACCAACCGTGACATTTGGGACAAAGGGTGTATGGGTAGAACCTAGCTAATGACCTCCCAAATCCCTGGAAAAATTGTGTCGGTCCATGCGCCGAACACCCTGTATTTGTTCAATTAAATCCAAGTAAAGATATAAAAAACTCAACGCTTTTTTTCTGACCGCGCAAACTGTGCTCTTTAAGTTAGAAGCAGTATGTTTTATTTTATTTTATTTATTTAAAATAGATACACTCACAACATATACATTTAATACTAACAGTTAACATGTATGGGTTCTTCTGTATATGTCGCGGAAACTAATATCACGGATACGGGACCCTATAACTTCAAAAGTCTTATCCTTAAGGCGCTTTTCGCATTTCTTGACCATCATAATTATACATTATTATACTGTATAATCTTAGACACGTTAAGTAAAACAAAAAAAAAATACTTATATTCAATCTATAGTTAATCTGTGAACAGCGTTGTGGGCTGCAATATTGTTTTATTTTGTGTTTTGTGTATTCCTTGTTTCTATGTTTTATATTGTAGCTGTTAGTTGTTCCTTATGAATAAAATACAATAAAATAAGATTTCATTAATTTTAATGTCAGCATAATCATGATTCATGGCTAACGCTTTTGTGATGTGTTCAACTAAGCAAATAACATAAATCCGAAGAAGAATACTAACAAGTCAGATCAAAAATCTTGTTTATTTTATTAACGGGCTATTTGCTACAAAAGTATTGACAACTTCTAATGACTGGAGTGCTTCGCCAAACTTCAATTTGGTTACTGACCCCGCCCAAAAGCCGGATAACTCGGATTACCCGGAAAAAAAAATCTTGTACTCTAGGCAAACCGTCGTTTTACAGATAATCCTAACTACAGATTCAGTACACAAATGTGATTAATATTCTAGCAGAAATTCTACTAGAAATGTTAATCACATGGACATGGTTTTGACTAAGACGTATCGAGCTTTATTAAAAAAAAATGTCTTAGGTAAATGAAAGGTAAATTAATTTTCTGCAATTGAAAATCTTGTTTAAATGCGTCCGTGGAAATGCCATCTAATACCTATAAGCAAAATATTCATAAGCTTGGCGAGGAATAAGTCTCTTCATAATTATACCTTTTCATTGGAAACCTTATTATGTAGCTGAATATTATCCAGTCGCATTCGAAATAATTATTCTCATTAGGGAAAACCGTGGGGTTGCTTACTTAATCTTAATATACTTAAACAGGGTCAAGTTACATTAGCTAGCGAAACTCCGCAGACGTGATGATACCATCACGTCTGCGGAGTTTCGCTAGCTAATGTATCGGTATCTAAACACGACAAAATAAAAAAGGTTTAGCACGGTTCACAAACCGTGCTGAGCCTTCTGAGTTGATAAAATCTGTTTTATCATGTTGACATGTCGATACCCATCACATCTGTGAAAATTACAAACAAAAACTGGTTTTTAAACTTATATTTTAAGTGAGTAAACTACCGGCGGTAGATTATCCCAAATAAACGTAATCAAATTCATTTATTTTTTGTTTAGATATCGATACCCATCACGTCTGCGGAGTTTCGCTAGCTAATTTAATTTGACCCGGTACACTATGTTGAATTTTATTTCACGTAATGTACTGGGTGAACCTACTATTGACATGAAATTTTAAATTGAATGTATTCTATTTTACTGTATTCAAGGTCAGAGTGAAAAATTCAATAAAATAGAGCAAAAAATTATCTTAAAAAAATATTTGTTGATTGAAACTTGTATGATCACTTCAACATACAATACCTACCTATTTTGTTCAGTCAGTATTCTTGTACTAACCCACCTACTTACGTAAAGCTCTGAAAGTTCTGTAACAAATCAAGCTAACAAACACGACAACGAGCACGTTGCACATACAATCTAGCAAACTCCACGTAAACGTTAGTATAGCGATACATATTCGACGATAGATCAAATGGTATTTTGTACTAGTATACTAAGCTAAAATGAGCCTTGATCAGGCTGCGTAATTTGGGTGAAAACATTTGGGTATAATAAAAAAAAAAAAACAAATTCCGCTTCATATCGTTTACTTCTTTTCCTTCCCGCTTCTATTAGTTTTTTTTTTTTGCAGCACAACACAGCAACAGCTGATTTCACGCATCGTTCGTTAGAGTATTTCAACATCCATTCCTGATTTTTAGGGTTCTGCACTTCAAAAGGGAAAATACTTAACCCTCATAGAATCAGTCTGTATGTCTGTCTGTCCGTCTGTCACAGATAATTTGCTCCAAATTTAATGGACGATAACATTGAAATTTGGTACACATATTAATTTCTGTGACCCAAACACGGACGTGTAACATAAATAAAGAAATTTTGAATATGAGGGTCACTTTTGGGGGGCAGATAATTTTTTTATAAAAATAGTTTTGCAGTGTGACATAGGTATCAAATAAAATAGTTTACTGCACGGATATGCTTACTGTGAGGGTCTCAAATATTTTTTTTCCATATTTTTACAATATATTTTCTAAAGTTATAAATGATAAATGATGATAAATGATTTTTATTTCTGTAAGTAGGTTTGTACAAACACAAGTTAATTTTAATTTTTTAATTTAATTTTTAATTTTTTTACAAGTCAATCATGTTTTTTTTAAACTAGATGAGGTCGGCGTTTCCTATCTGACTACTCTGAGAAGAAAGGCCGAAACAAACTCAGAGGTCACAGTCTCTTATAAAGTCCAGACATAATCTTGGTCACTTCATGTGAAGACCATGTAGATTGGTGTCTGAAATGGTCTTTTGAGGAAAGAACCACACAGATTAAGAGGACCTGTCCAGTCAGTGCACGCATTTGTCAGTAATCGCACAGCTCAACTCAGAACTTAAGGAGCTCAACGATTCGACGAACAATACCAAAGAAAGGACATTGGGGTAGGCCGCATAAATTACTCAAACTGCCAGACCATGATTAAAAATAACTGAGAGAAAAAATAAAACAAACAAAAAAGCAATCACCTACATAGTCTTCACATTCACAATAAATTAAAATAATATAATACTTTACAAAGTAAATATTCATGTCAAAATTCAGTATGCAAAAATAAAAAAATAAATAAAATTTGGAGCAGTTCAATCCCAAGCCTTTTTGTCCTCATTATAATCTTTAACGGTATAATACGCTTTCTGACACACCTTGCGTTTAATGAATGATTTGAATTTATTATTTAAGCAAAAAAGACGAATATTGACCATTCTCCCTTATCTCCGAAACTACTGAATCTAAAATTTTGAAAAAATACAAAAAACAGTTCTATATCTATAGATTACAGGAAAACTTATAAGAAGTCTGTGGTTTTAAAATAACTCGGTAAACCACTCAATAATGTGAGTAAAAACTTACCTATTATCAGTTGGAATGTATGGGAGAACATGTTTTTCAACTATAACTACATTTGTCCCAAAGTAAGGTAGGCACATTAATTAAATACATAAAGTGCGGCTATGTCTCACGTTGTCTCTGTCCCGCATACCTGTGCTACAGTCTCCTTCGGAAGCTCGATGTGTACCGAGTAAGCCGGTGCCTTCAGAACTTGATATAGAGCACTTACCTACTCTCGGTCTTGTGTCATCTAACAACCCGTAAGTAAAGACTGTCATTTTAGTCCCAAAAGTAACTTCCAAAGTTAAAGTTTAACTTAGGTACTCATCGGACACGCATATGGGTCAAACTCTCGATATGTGAGGATTTTCGATCCCTACATAGGTTTTGTGTATGTGAAATCAAATGAGTACGTACGCTTTATGGAGCGTCGTGTTGCAGTAATTATAAATGTGAATACATAAATCATTTAGCAACCGTAATAAAAAATATTCATGAAAAAAATCGCCAGCCGTTGTATTTTCGCTGACTACGTTCATCATTCATATCTGCGTATATTTCGTTTCAGTACAGTTGAAACTGTAATTTACGAGGATTGTGAAGCTGTAAATTTTCATACAAAAGTTTTTCTCTCCGTAATCATAGTCTAATTTCATATTTTTTTGGAAATGTTGTATGTATAATAAAAAACTAGGTCCATACGTTTTTATTATAAAGAAATATTGCATACGATATAAATTATTAGCATCTAAATATACCTATATATTTTTGACATAAAAACTTCCTCGAGTGTTTTTATTTTTTTTAATGAAATTGAATTGAAGTATTAAAAAAAATAAAACGTACAGACCTAGATTAAGGTGTACTGAATGTAATCAGACCATAATTGTCTAATTTCGTAAAGCTTTAGGGGGTGAAAACGTTATCGCCCGAAACAATATGTATGTAAACTAACTAGCCCGTGAACCCTCGATATATTTTTTTTATGCAAGATAAAGCTCGTCCCCATACAGCTCGGATTGTTTTTGGCTACCTTGAAGATGTCGTTTTCACACACACGGAGTGGTCAGCACGCAGCCCAGACTTGAACCCCATCGTGCATGCCTGGGACGAACTGGGACGATGTACATGCCAGCGAAATTCCCCTCCAATCATGCTTCGTGAACTGAAAGAAGCACTGATAGAGGAATGGGAGAATATTCCTCAGCATCGGCTCAGAGGTCTGGTGGCAAGCATACCAAACCGTATAACAGCTGTATTAACAGCTCGTGGTGGCAATATTAAATACGAAAATGTCTAAAAATGTCATATTTGATACCGTAGCATATTTTTCGAAATCTAGTGAATATGATCATTTTTACTTCACTTACTTTTATTCAAAATAAACTTCATAATCTTGAAATGTACAATTGTCTATACTACAGTCTTTATTTCATAAAGCTAGCTCCAATATTTGGAAGTTATTGAGGTTTTTGTTACCGACCCGCTTTCTTTGCGGCCAGTTTATATTACGACTGGACTGCATCTATCCAAAAATAAACATCTAAATTGACTGGACGACATTGCATTGTCTATCTTTCAAATGTAACGAGTTCAAATGTATTTTCCTTTCTATATTAAGACGCAGATATATTCCAATGACCTTGAGTTAGCTTGCGTGTACTGTGCTGAGCTCACGCAACGCGTCATGCGTCCAGCGTCTTTCCTATCTCTCTCATAATTCTCCCACCAAGGAGTGCTGTGCCCAAATTAGAAGCATTTATAATTTATTATACATAAAACAAAAGGTATTTTATTAAAACACGTATACTAAAAGATAAATAATTAAATTATCTTTAAAGTGATGAAGGTTTCATAAAAACACGCGTAACAGTTTTTGCGTGATTCTCAGTTTTTATTCGCATTAGACATAAAACAAATTAATTACACTATGTAATATAAACATAATCTAAGATATTCGAAATATATTAAGTTATTTTCTTAATAACTTCATAAATTTCGAATATCTTAGTATTAATTATTCTTCATTAAAATACATTAAGTAACTAAGGAAATGCTCTAATTTAACATATAATCTTTCCAAATCACTACTCGCAACACTCGCACCACTCGATAATACGTGATCTTCCGTTTAACATCTACACATATAAACGTCGGATGTCGTCGCCTTAATGGTCAGTTGACTAAGTGTCAGTCGTTATCAAATTATCACGTAATGGTGTGTACAGCGGTAGTGAGGCGCCACGGATTCTTGCCCAGTCTGCGCCCGCGCATCACGGATCTCATAAAAAGACTCAAACTTCGCGTAACAGTAGCTCGTATAAGTATCTACTTTTCCTAACCTATATTATTTGCAGGCGACAACCGCATTTTATTTTGCAACATTATAATTGCTGTCAAAATATTGGGATACTGCTAGGTTGGTAGGCCTACTTACTGTTTGTGTATATTCTACTTAGTTTTTACTTTATAGTGCAGAACTAGCTTTTGTCCGCGGTTTCGCCCGTGTGTTTGTTGCGAAATATCCAACGCGAACGTACTTCCAGGATTAAAAGTACTCTATGTTTAAATCCAGGTTTTATTTTATAATTTATCTACAATTATAGTTTATCTATAATTATGTGTACCAAATTTCAACCAAATCCGTTCATCCGTTTTTGTGCCAATCCGGACAAATAGACAAACGGACAAAAATTCTAAAAACTATATTTTGAGCGTCAGACTCGTAGCAATTACTTTTTTTCAAAAATATTTAATTTACAGTTTTGATTTCGTTACTATTTGTTATAGCATATGTGACGTTCCACGGGTCAAGGTACCTTGTGGTGCGTATGGAGTTATGCATACTATAATAATCTGGAATTAATAAGCCGTCGATATAAAAAAAGATCCTACGATGTGCAGTTACGGATATCTCAAACGCAGAGCTAAGAGGCTCATTGGCGACGTAAAACTGGTGGATGCCAAGCTTCATAGCTTGGCTCATCGCCGCAAGGTTGCCTGCTTGTCGGTCTTCTACAGATTGTACTTCGGAGAGTGTGCCCGAGAACTCCACGACCTCATTCCACCGGCCCCCTTCTACCACCGGACATCTAGACGCACTGCCAGTTACCATCCCTACCTGGTTGCTATTCCACCAATTCGCACTAAGCGCTTCCAAATGTCTTTTATAATGCGCACAGCAAAAGAGTGGAACTCACTACCTGCGTCTGTGTTTCCGAACGTATACAACCCTAATCTCTTCAAAGTGAGAGTGAACAGGCTTCTTCTGGGTAAGCTCACTCCATCGTCGACTTTGTCTCTGTCACCTGTGACCTAGACTAGAGTCAAGAGCAAACCCATCACAAATAAAAAAAAAATAAAAAAAATCTCCGTAACTGCACATCGTAGGATCTTTTTTTAAAGATAGTATTGGAAAATGAGCAATTTTACAATACGGACAATTTAAGTTAGCCACCTCAAAAACAATGTTGTCGTTGTAACTTACATAGAGGGCTATGGAAACTAATTCCTTCGGCTTCTGTCCTTCAAAAAATGTTGCGATAAGTTGTGTATTACAAATCAAAACCTTGATATGGGCTAATGTATATGCCTAATAACCAATTTCAAAAATTTTTTTTTCTTAATTTTCACGATTTTTTACGATGAGAACGCCAGATTTTTAACTGGTCAATTATAAAACAATTACTAGATAAAATTTAGAACAAAACAAAAATTAGAGGTAAGAATAACTTTTAATATTTTCATGCAAAAACACAAAAGTTAACGATTTAAGTTTTAATTTAACAAACATTATAAATTCTTGCAAACAAAACAACAATATTATTTCATTAGCATATAGTAAAACTAATAATATCGCTTTCAGAGACTATTTTTAACTTTTTAAGTCACTACATCACAATAACAGTCTTTGTTTCATACATTTAAGAAAAAGATGGAAATTACGTAACAAACAATATGTCAGGACAATAAATGGTCTTTTTATTAATTTTAACTATTATTTTAATATAAACTGCTACAGAAATAATCAGTTCCTTCTTACCTATACTTTTTTTAAGACTGGGTCAAGTGGGGTACAATGAAACGAAAAAAGCATTTTCATTTATTTAAAAAAATATATATTAATAAACTCAACGTATTTTTCTATTTCAATATAATTTACTTAATCATCTAAGCGGAGCATGTCCCGACATGATTGCAAGTATTATTTTGTTATTTTTCATAACACACGGTCATAAGGTACCGTTTCTACCAAAGACTATATAACTTTATTTTCTCTATGTTTTCTACTAAACGTTGAGGCCACATTATGGCCTTAATAACATTATGGCAATAATAACTTACACATCATAAGAAATAAATATAGGGAAATAAATGTTACATCTTATGGTGTACGAAACAGCAATAAAAAAAAAAAAACATTTTTTTAACATATTTTTACGAAACATTTAATATCTCCGAAACTAAAAAGCACCATCATGTACAGTCACGTACTGGGATTGTTGAGCCACTAGACATTTTAATAACGAAAAACGGGCGACATTCGTGTAACACAACCAAGTTAAGATGATAAGCTAGTGGCTCAACAATCCCGGTTCGTGACTGTACTTTTTCCTTTGGAACGTCACATATGTATATGTATATTCATAGATAAATCTCGTGGAGGACTTGCTGACGCCCGCGCAGCGCTGTTCCAGCGATTATCGTAATTACGCGACAATCCCTTTTTTATAATCAATGGCGACGATGTACGATAATGGCGCCCTGTTGCGCCCGTACGATAAATATCTCACACCTTATGCGAAAATACTTAGCATATTGTGGTTTTTGCCATTTTCTCAAAGAATTTTATAGGAAGTGTTTGACAAAATGTTTTAAAAGGTTACTGCTTGCTATACATATATACGTAATGAACCAAATGATTATACTAATAACCGTTTCTGTTGCAGTTTTCTAGGCACAATAATCATTTTGTTGATGATAATCTTGTAGAGTTTCCTGTGTAACCCACATTTTTGTAATGATGTGTAAAATGTTTTGAATTTTAGTTTAACACTAGCTTTCGCCCGCGTGGATGTCGGAAAATATCCCACGGAAATGTAGATACCACAGGGATTAAGAGTACTCTATTTATGTGTTAATCCAAGTAAACTATCTGTGTGCCTTTCATCCAAGTTCAGCCGTTTTTGCGCTAATCCGGAATATACATCCAGACAAACGGACAAAATTCTTCATTACTATTTTGTTATGCATAGATTGTTCATTAATTTAAATAGGTTATACACCTCTGCCCACCCCTTCTGGCACTACAGGCGTGATGTTATTTAGGATTAAGTATTGATTTAAAAGATTACTAAATAAAACACCAATAGAAGAAATATTTATATTTATGTATTTATGGAAACCCTTTTGTTTATATATGTATCTGCCTATCCTTAATACAATAATCCTTATACATACAAATAGGTACCTATATTAAAGAGGCAATAAATAAATAAATAAAATGGCAAAGAGTGGCTAATGGCAATAGACTTCCCTACATTCCAATCAAACTGTCCACATTTCCCTAAATTAATATATTTTTATTCGCGAAGAGGAAACAATATAGCACGCGGATACATAATAAATTTAAATATTTTACAAGTTTTACTTGTGTTCTGTCAAGGAAGGAATGCACCTCCTGAGCCACGTACAGAAATATCCTGTGGCAGACCTTGCAATTAACAATCGTGAAGTATATATCCAAACCGTAGATCAATATACCTATAGCTGCAAACCTACATTTGGCGGACTGATTGCTAATTGCAGTACTTACGCTTTTGTACTTAGCACATAAGCAGCCCAGCAGTGGACGTTGTCAAGAACAAGTTACAGGGCTATCTGTGTTCCCTAATAGTTACAGGGCTATCTGTGTTCCCTAATAGTTACAGGGCTATCTGTGTTCCCTAATAGTTACAGGGCTATCTGTGTTCCCTAATAGTTACAGGGCTATCTGTGTTCCCTAATAGTTACAGGGCTATCTGTATTCCCTAATAGATACAAGGCTATCTGTGTTCCCTAATAGTTACAGGGCTATCTGTGTTCCCTAATAGTTACAGGGCTATCTGTGTTCCCTAATAGTTACAGGGCTATCTGTGTTCCCTAATAGTTACAGGGCTATCTGTATTCCCTAATAGATACAAGGCTATCTGTGTTCCCTAATAGTTACAGGGCTATCTGTGTTCCCTAATAGTTACAGGGCTATCTGTGTTCCCTAATAGTTACAGGGCTATCTGTGTTCCCTAATAGTTACAGGGCTATCTGTGTTCCCTAATAGTTACAGGGATATCTGTGTTCCCTAATAGGGACCAGGACTAGGAATAGGGACTGCCTATTCGCTACATATTGTCATTAGGAGTCATGAATAGTGATGACTTATTTACTTGCAAACTCTTGATCAAGATATCGACCAGTAATTATAACTTTGTATGCTTGTAGGTACTCGTTGTCAGGGTTGTCGCTTGGCAGTTTACCAAAACAGTGAAAATATTTATCTATCTACACGACACGTTGCAATTGTCAAAGTCTTATTTAAAAAGGAAATTAATATAAGTAGGTACAGTCAGGAACCGGGATTGTTGAGCCGCTAGCTTATCATCTTAACTTGGTTGTGTTACACGAATGCCGCCCGTTTTTCGTTATAGAAATGTCACATGTCCAATTTCACGGGCGACATTCGTGTAACACAACCAAGTTAAGATGATAAGATGATGAGAGGTGATGAGTGGCTCAACAATCCCGGTTCGTGACTGTACAATAAACAGGTAATGTCCAATGTGTCAAATATATACTTATGTTAGATAATATATAGATTAACTTATAAAATTTTACAAAGTAAAAATTTAATGAATTTACCTATTTAAAAGGCCAAGTGCGTGTCTGACTACGCACAGTGAAAGAGTTCCGTAGTTAGGATGAATTTATGCCAAAAACAAACAGACTAAGCATTGTAGTTGAAAAACATGGTCTCCCATACATCGATATACTTCACGGTCAATTCTCCAACTGCAAATGTAAATTTTTAATCACAAAAAAAACATGTGATTTTCGAACTTTTTCCTTTACTTGAACTGCGAGACTTTGCTTCTTGCCAAAATTCATGATTCTAGGTCAACGAGTAGTAACCCATAGGTTTTGATTTATTTGCGAATATCACAATATGTCGCATTTTATTATTGCGTTGACTTAGAAACTTGAATTTTTTCCAGAGGCCCGTAGACCTACGTACTCGTATTTTGTATTAATTCCAACTTATTACCTTCACGCGCTCCTGAGAAAAAGGCAGACAGACAAACAGACAGTGAAACTATAAGGATTCCGATTTTCTTTTTGAGGTACGGAACCCTAAATAAAACAATTAAAGGAGATGTTTCAAAATGGGCCAGATCTGTGTACACTACCTCAAAAAAAAAGAGAAAAACCCGTAGAATTCTGGAAAAATACAGATAATTCATTTAAATGTACAGACGCCAGCACATCAAGCTACTACAATCTGTCAAATTTCTTTGGTTGTCTATTGTTTACCCAAAGATTATATATCATAATCATCATATTCCCGAATTTCATTTGCCCGAATGTTTTGTTTGCCCTAAAAGACATATGACATACTTTTAATTGCCCGAAACTTAGATACCATAAGATACGAGTGCCATACGTATTGTTTTTCATATTTTTAATTGCCATAATAATTATTAGACATAATATTTAAATGCATAATATTATAATTATATAGTATGATTATTAAACTTGGTTTTAATTCTAATACCTACCTACTTATTAGCTTTCTGGCTGTCGATGTCGATGGGTGTGTAATGTTTGGTATAATAAGAATAAGAATAAATATATTTATTCTTCTCTTTTAAGTTTAATGGTCACAGTTCTAACCTAACTCAAATGGCACCTAACCAAACTACTTCTGGGTGGTTTATAAAAAAATAACCACGAAGGGGATGGCGGGGTCTATTCGCTCGCTTCGCTTGCTCAAACGACCCCGCCATCCCCTTCTAACCTAACCTATCCGAGTTGGGGTGCCCGAAAGTCCCGATTGCATCCTGATATCCGAGTTATATCCGAGTTTCTCCTGATATAACAACCGTTACACACCCAATGTCGATGGCAAATGATATTATGGCATATGATAATTATGGCATATGATAATTAGGGCATGTGATAATTAGGGCTTACAATGATTATGACAAATGATGTTATGGTAAGTGACTTTATGGGAAACAAAGCTTCTAGCACGTGACTAATATAGCAAATAAGAGTAGGGCAAATGAATATTACGTCATATAATATTATGGCTGTTGACTATTATGGCAAATGATATTAGAGCAAATAAAATTCGGGCAAACGGCGGTATACCAATTTCTTTAATAGATTTTCAACTATACCGCTAAAGCATTAAGTTCAAGGTTGATTGGGAAAATTTGTCAGTTTCGGGTAGCTTGACCTGCTGGCGTCTGTACGTAATACTATTGTGGTAAGGAATTGATATTTATCATTTATTTTTATCATCATCACTTTCAACATGGCGACTCACCTTAGTTACTCTGTGCATAAAAACAATAATAATAATAACCTGGGACATTATTCACACACAGTCATCTGATTCCAAACTAAGCAGAGCTTGTACTATGGAAACCAGATAACTGATATACTACATATACTACTTTTTTTTTGTGAATACATAATTATATAGATAATTACACCCAGACTCAGAACAAACATACATGTTTATGCACACAAATGTTTGTCCTAGATGGGAATCGAACCCACGACCTGCGGCATGAGAGGTGGTACCTTAACTAACCACGCCAACTGGCCTGTCAAAATGACCTACAATGATAGTAAACCATAGATCAACCATTGATCATAGAAAGAGAACTGTCAGCTGTCACAACAGTGTCACTTCAGTCCTCTTCTGGAGTATTAAACATGTCAAACGTCATTAATCAATCAAAATGACAGCTTACCCCCATGACGGGATTTTGTTGTGTGTTGCAATTTCAAGTGTAATTAATTGTAGTTTACCAGCAAACAAAGCCATTTCAAAGTAATTGGACAGTTGAGAATTGTTTTAAATAAAATTCCCTATTTTTATGTATAGTGTACACTTACCTGACCCAAGGTCCATACATTTTGGAACATCTCCTTTTCTAATTGTTTTTAGAAATATTGATTCTTTCTAAATCTTCCTGTAATTAAGTGACCAAATGAAAACAAGTACAAATCTGAAATCCGTGAACATGCAATCCAAAATCCAAGCATTTGCAACCCTGCGCTCTTGCATCATAAAAGTTAATAAAAGTATGATGCCTGAAATATTGAAATGAGTCTCGATGGACAAGCAGTGATGCATCATACGGGTATGAGCGGCATGAGCCGCCCCCAACTTGTCACTGCCATAATAAATCACTTAGAACCTGTTATGAAGCTTGCTATTATTACAGAAACAAGCAGATTCATACTTTAGTCTCAATGGTGAGATTTTATTTGGGAGCTGATTATTTCTTTATTGTAGCATGTTTTGGTATTATCTATAAGTGAAGGTGGCTAATGAGAGAAAAATTAGGAATTTCCCCATTTTCAATAATATGATTACTAAACAATATTGCGGTTTAGGCCGATAAGTATACCTACTTGTGGTTGATACAAGTACAAAGTAGTTTGGGGGTTGTCCCTTATGGCTTACTTTACCTTACTACTTAGAACTGAATTTAGCACACGGACAATGGATACCTACAGTAATTTCTTTCTTGCTGTCATCGAGGGGGCACCTACTTCCTCTTTCCTGGGGCAGGCGTACGTGTTAATTTAACAAGAATAATTCAATGACCTAAAACAAACTGTTTTATTCACAGAGAGGACGTGGCCACGAGAGTGCGATGTATCGTAATACATTCACGAGCATACCGACTTCTAACTACGAAGCCATCGCGACGACCGAAACGAAACAGAACAATATAACAATATTCTATCATCTGTGAAACAAACACATAGAAATGGCAGGATCTTCCGAGTCATTTAATATTTTCAATATGACGGCCAACGCGTCAGATTTAATCACAACGACGGCCGCTATGGTGGACATGTTCAACGAGAGCATTGCGAGCAACATGAGCGGTACGAGCAACAGTACGGCCCTTGTGGTGCCAGCTCGGCCGATGGGCAAGATTTTCGTGCTACTGGTGAAGGTGGTGTACGCCATCGGCATCGTGGGCAATGCATGCGCCATCATCGCGCTGCGGAGAGGGGAACGACGCGTGCGCAACAGGAAGCATCTGCTGCTGCTGACGTCATTGGCAGCGAACGATCTTGTGGCGCTGGTGAGTGATTATGCACTTACTTGTTAATTAATTTGTGCCCATTGTTGATCTCGATCTCACCTACTGGAAAGCGATGTATGAGGTCTATGTTGCCATTGGAATGAGCGTCCCCAGAAGATGCCTGAAGCCACAAGTCAGAAGATGCCAGAATTCTTGCTTTTTAGGGTTCCATAACTCAAAAGGAAAAACGGAACCCTTATACATGCCGGTCACAGCCAATTTGCTCCGAATCTAATGGACCGATTAAGTTGAAATTTAGTACTCATATGAATATCTGTGACCCAAACATGGACGTGTAACGTGAATAAATGAATTTTGGAGGACAAATAAGAAAATAAAAAAAAAGTTTTGCAAACTGTACCGTATGACATATCAAATGAAAGGACTTACTATGAGGGTTTCAATTTCAATATTTTTTTATTATTTTAAAATAAATTAATTTAAAATTATTTAAGAAAATAGACGAAATTTGACAAGTTCACTCCTTTATCTCCGAAACTACTTAGCCTAAAATTTTGAAAAAATACACAAAATAGTTCTCTACTATAGATTACAGGAAAACTTATAAGAAGTCTATGGTCTTAAAATAACATGGTAAATCTCTCAATATTGTGCATCCAAACTTACATTTGCAATTGGAATGTATGGGATAACATGTTTTTCAACTACAATGTAGAGTTTGTGCTTGGGATATATTCATTCCAACTACGGAACCCTTCACTGTGCGTGGTCTGACACGCACTTGGCCGGTTTTTAATCATAAGAATTGACTTTCCCCCTGTGACAAACAGTAAATGTAATTGAATTTGAAGGTTGACGGGTAGTATAAGAACACAGACGCGCAAGGTGTTCCAGGCTTTGGCCATGAACCTAGAACGAACAATATTTATATACTGTATATTCGAAACATAATTATGTACTGTACAGTACCGGGGCGTACATGTGACACATAATATGTACTGTACAGTACCGGGGCGTACATGTGACACATAATATGTACTGTACAGTACCGGGGCGTACATGTGACACATAATATGTACTGTACAGTACCGGGGCGTACATGTGACACATAATATGTACTGTACAGTACCGGGGCGTACATGTGACACATAATATGTACTGTACAGTACCGGGGCGTACATGTGACACATAATATGTACTGTACAGTACCGGGACGTACATGTGACACATAATATGTACTGTACAGTACCGGGGCGTACACGTGACACATAATATGTACTGTACAGTACCGGGGCGTACATGTGACACATAATATGTACTGTACAGTACCGGGGCGTACATGTGACACATAATATGAACTGTACAGTACCGGGGCGTACATGTGACACATAATATGAACTGTACAGTACCGGGACGTACATGTGACACATAATATGAACTGTACAGTACCGGGACGTACATGTGACACATAATATGTACTGTACAGTACCGGGGCGTACATGTGACACATAATATGTACTGTACAGTACCGGGGCGTACATGTGACACATAATATGTACTGTACAGTACCGGGGCGTACATGTGACACATAATATGTACTGTACAGTACCGGGGCGTACACGTGACACATAATATGAACTGTACAGTACCGGGGCGTACATGTGACACATAATATGAACTGTACAGTACCGGGGCGTACATGTGACACATAATATGTACTGTACAGTACCGGGGCGTACATGTGACACATAATATGAACTGTACAGTACCGGGGCGTACATGTGACACATAATATGAACTGTACAGTACCGGGGCGTACATGTGACACATAATATGAACTGTACAGTACCGGGACGTACATGTGACACATAATATGAACTGTACAGTACCGGGACGTACATGTGACACATAATATGTACTGTACAGTACCGGGGCGTACATGTGACACATAATATGTACTGTACAGTACCGGGGCGTACATGTGACACATAATATGTACTGTACAGTACCGGGGCGTACATGTGACACATAATATGTACTGTACAGTACCGGGGCGTACACGTGACACATAATATGAACTGTACAGTACCGGGGCGTACATGTGACACATAATATGAACTGTACAGTACCGGGGCGTACATGTGACACATAATATGAACTGTACAGTACCGGGGCGTACACGTGACACATAATATGTACTGTACAGTACCGGGGCGTACATGTGACACATAATATGTACTGTACAGTACCGGGGCGTACACGTGACACATAATATGAACTGTACAGTACCGGGACGTACACGTGACACATAATATGTACTGTACAGTACCGGGACGTACATGTGACACATAATATGTACTGTACAGTACCGGGGCGTACATGTGACACATAATATGTACTGTACAGTACCGGGGCGTACATGTGACACATAATATGAACTGTACAGTACCGGGACGTACACGTGACACATAATATGTACTGTACAGTACCGGGACGTACATGTGACACATAATATGAACTGTACAGTACCGGGACGTACACGTGACACATAATATGTACTGTACAGTACCGGGACGTACATGTGACACATAATATGTACTGTACAGTACCGGGGCGTACATGTGACACATAATATGAACTGTACAGTACCGGGACGTACACGTGACACATAATATGTACTGTACAGTACCGGGACGTACATGTGACACATAATATGAACTGTACAGTACCGGGGCGTACATGTGACACATAATATGAACTGTACAGTACCGGGGCGTACATGTGACACATAATATGTACTGTACAGTACCGGGGCGTACACGTGACACATAATATGTACTGTACAGTACCGGGACGTACATGTGACACATAATATGAACTGTACAGTACCGGGGCGTACATGTGACACATAATATGAACTGTACAGTACCGGGGCGTACATGTGACACATAACATGTACTGTACAGTACCGGGGCGTACATGTGACACATAATATGTACTGTACAGTACCGGGGCGTACACGTGACACATAATATGTACTGTACAGTACCGGGACGTACATGTGACACATAATATGAACTGTACAGTACCGGGGCGTACATGTGACACATAATATGTACTGTACAGTACCGGGGCGTACATGTGACACATAATATGTACTGTACAGTACCGGGGCGTACATGTGACACATAATATGTACTGTACAGTACCGGGGCGTACATGTGACACATAATATGTACTGTACAGTACCGGGGCGTACATGTGACACATAATATGAACTGTACAGTACCGGGGCGTACATGTGACACATAATATGTACTGTACAGTACCGGGGCGTACATGTGACACATAATATGTACTGTACAGTACCGGGGCGTACATGTGACACATAATATGTACTGTACAGTACCGGGGCGTACATGTGACACATAATATGTACTGTACAGTACCGGGGCGTACATGTGACACATAATATGTACTGTACAGTACCGGGGCGTACATGTGACACATAATATGTACTGTACAGTACCGGGACGTACATGTGACACATAATATGAACTGTACAGTACCGGGGCGTACATGTGACACATAATATGTACTGTACAGTACCGGGGCGTACATGTGACACATAATATGAACTGTACAGTAGCGGGGCGTACATGTGACACATAATATGTACTGTACAGTACCGGGGCGTACATGTGACACATAATATGTACTGTACAGTACCGGGACGTACATGTGACACATAATATGAACTGTACAGTACCGGGGCGTACATGTGACACATAATATGTACTGTACAGTACCGGGGCGTACATGTGACACATAATATGAACTGTACAGTACCGGGGCGTACATGTGACACATAATATGTACTGTACAGTACCGGGGCGTACATGTGACACATAATATGTACTGTACAGTACCGGGACGTACATGTGACACATAATATGAACTGTACAGTACCGGGGCGTACATGTGACACATAATATGTACTGTACAGTACCGGGGCGTACACGTGACACATAATATGTACTGTACAGTACCGGGACGTACACGTGACACATAATATGAACTGTACAGTACCGGGGCGTACATGTGACACATAATATGTACTGTACAGTACCGGGACGTACATGTGACACATAATATGAACTGTACAGTACCGGGGCGTACATGTGACACATAATATGTACTGTACAGTACCGGGGCGTACATGTGACACATAATATGTACTGTACAGTACCGGGGCGTACATGTGACACATAATATGTACTGTACAGTACCGGGGCGTACATGTGACACATAATATGTACTGTACAGTACCGGGGCGTACATGTGACACATAATATGTACTGTACAGTACCGGGACGTACATGTGACACATAATATGAACTGTACAGTACCGGGGCGTACATGTGACACATAATATGTACTGTACAGTACCGGGGCGTACATGTGACACATAATATGTACTGTACAGTACCGGGGCGTACATGTGACACATAATATGTACTGTACAGTACCGGGGCGTACATGTGACACATAATATGTACTGTACAGTACCGGGGCGTACATGTGACACATAATATGTACTGTACAGTACCGGGGCGTACATGTGACACATAATATGTACTGTACAGTACCGGGGCGTACATGTGACACATAATATGTACTGTACAGTACCGGGGCGTACACGTGACACATAATATGTACTGTACAGTACCGGGACGTACATGTGACACATAATATGAACTGTACAGTACCGGGGCGTACATGTGACACATAATATGTACTGTACAGTACCGGGGCGTACATGTGACACATAATATGTACTGTACAGTACCGGGGCGTACATGTGACACATAATATGTACTGTACAGTACCGGGGCGTACATGTGACACATAATATGTACTGTACAGTACCGGGGCGTACATGTGACACATAATATGTACTGTACAGTACCGGGGCGTACATGTGACACATAATATGTACTGTACAGTACCGGGGCGTACATGTGACACATAATATGTACTGTACAGTACCGGGACGTACATGTGACACATAATATGTACTGTACAGTACCGGGGCGTACATGTGACACATAATATGTACTGTACAGTACCGGGGCGTACATGTGACACATAATATGAACTGTACAGTACCGGGGCGTACATGTGACACATAATATGTACTGTACAGTACCGGGGCGTACATGTGACACATAATATGTACTGTACAGTACCGGGGCGTACATGTGACACATAATATGTACTGTACAGTACCGGGGCGTACATGTGACACATAATATGTACTGTACAGTACCGGGACGTACATGTGACACATAATATGTACTGTACAGTACCGGGGCGTACATGTGACACATAATATGTACTGTACAGTACCGGGGCGTACATGTGACACATAATATGTACTGTACAGTACCGGGGCGTACATGTGACACATAATATGTACTGTACAGTACCGGGGCGTACATGTGACACATAATATGTACTGTACAGTACCGGGGCGTACATGTGACACATAATATGTACTGTACAGTACCGGGACGTACATGTGACACATAATATGAACTGTACAGTACCGGGGCGTACATGTGACACATAATATGAACTGTACAGTACCGGGGCGTACATGTGACACATAATATGTACTGTACAGTACCGGGACGTACATGTGACACATAATATGAACTGTACAGTACCGGGGCGTACATGTGACACATAATATGAACTGTACAGTACCGGGGCGTACATGTGACACATAATATGTACTGTACAGTACCGGGGCGTACATGTGACACATAATATGTACTGTACAGTACCGGGGCGTACACGTGACACATAATATGTACTGTACAGTACCGGGACGTACACGTGACACATAATATGTACTGTACAGTACCGGGACGTACATGTGACACATAATATGTACTGTACAGTACCGGGGCGTACATGTGACACATAATATGAACTGTACAGTACCGGGGCGTACATGTGACACATAATATGTACTGTACAGTACCGGGACGTACATGTGACACATAATATGAACTGTACAGTACCGGGGCGTACATGTGACACATAATATGTACTGTACAGTACCGGGGCGTACATGTGACACATAATAGATAAAGATAAAGATAAAGATAATTTTATTTTGCAAATATGGGTAACATAAGGATGACAGAAAAAACATATAATAGTACAGCCATATTTTACCACGTAGGCATGCAAAAGATTTAACATCAACTTATAACTAAGTACAATTTTAAAATATTAATTAATTATACATAACTAGCTAAAAAACTCTTTCTCAATTAGGAACTCCTTAATAGTATAATATGCTTTAGCCACTAAAAAGCTTCGGAGTTTCTTTTTAAATAATGATAGCGGAAGCTCTTTCCATGTCTTCGGCAATTTGTTATAAATGACTGGCGCCATGCAGTAGACACTTTTGCGCATAAGTGCTGTCTTGGCTGGCTCCAGACATAGCACACTATTATCACGTCTATTGCGAGGTGCTACATCTGATAGTCGTCTAAATCGACTCGGATTTGTCTTTACAAACACGGCTACTTCAAATATGTACAAACAAGGTAATGTTAATATTTTGTAATTTCTAAAGTACGGTTCACAACTGTCAGTGGGTTTAAGTTTAAACATTGCTCGAATGCATTTTTTTTGTACCTTGAAAGCGGTCTCTCTTTCAGTAGAGTTCCCCCAAAATATGATCCCATACCGTAAATGTGATTCTGTTATCCCATAATAAGCAGTCAGAAGAGCATCTGTGTTCAATATAGGTGATAATGAACGTAGAGCGTATGCAGACTTACTCATTTTCTTGCATAAAGTCGCAACGTGTGATTTCCAGTTTAGTTTTTTATCTATTTCGAGACCCAGGAATTTTGTAGTTTCAACTTCTTCTATAGTATCATTATTATAGTGTATATTTAAGTTAATACTAGAGGTCTGTTGTCTAAAATGGATAACTTTAGTTTCACACAAATTTATTTTTAAATTATTTGCATCTAGCCAGTTTACCATCTGCTTTAAACTACTATTAATTTCACTCTCATACGTATCTAAACTTTTACAAGCTATTGTGATCGTGCTATCATCCGCAAATAACGTTATAGGCCGTTCAATAGATTTCGGTAAGTCATTTATGTATAAAATAAAAGCAAAGGGACCTACAACACTCCCCTGCGGTACCCCAAATAACACTTTACGCTCCGAAGACCGAGATATCTCTTCAAGTTTACTTACTATATTAATTTTATTGACTTCTGTTATTTGTTTTCTGTCTTGTAAGTACGAATTAAGCAAATTAAGGACATTGCCCCTAATCCCGTAGGCTTCGAGTTTTTTTAAAAGAGTAGCATGATGTACATAGTCGAATGCCTGGGTCATGTCGCAAAATATACTACAAACAGGATTCCGTTGATCGACATTTTTAATGACATTATAAATAAAATCATAAATAGCCATATTAATAGTCCTGTGTATTCGAAAACCTTTCTGTTCCTCACACAGAATGTCATGTTTATCTATGAATTTATAAAGTTCCTTATAAATATACTTTTCAAAAATTTTAGAAATAACTGGAATTAATGAAATTGGTCGGTAATATTCCATAAGTTCTAGAATAGAATAGAATAGAATCATTTATTTGCCAATAATGTAGGTATACAGATATGATGGTATTTTGGTAAGTGTCCCGATACATTTTGCCTTACGGCATGCAAAAATTATTTAACATAAAAACATATTAAACTAAACAAACAAGAAATTTAAATGTCAATAAAATACAAAAAATAATAATAATAATAATTCCAAATGTCAATAAGTTAATTTTAAGTATAATTTAAAAACAAAAATCTCAATAACAAGCTAACAATGTCAACAAATTAGGTTTAACAATTACAGAAAATTCTATTGTAAATGTCAACAAATTAGGTCTATTAAAACAGTATAAACATCGTTATCCGAAAGTGTCATTAATGAAGTCTTTAATTGTGTAGTAACACTTGTCTAGTAGCAGTCTTGTCAACTTTTTTTTAAAAACGTTGGTGGGTAAATCTTTTAAATGTAGTGGTAGTTTATTATATATTATGGGACCCATGATTAAAATATTGTTTTTTAGTAAAGACGTTTGGTAACCACCTGTGTAAAGTTGGTTTTTATATTGTGACCTTAGTGGTCCTGAGCGTTGACGTTTATCCGCTACTGACGTAAACAGGTGCTTGTTCGTTTTGACAAACATGGCAACTTCCAGAACATACAACGAAGGCAATGTCAGAATCTTTAGCGATTTAAAAACAGGTTTACAGCTTTCTGTCGTTTTGAGACCTGTCATTGATCGCATACAGCGTTTTTGGGCTCTAAATATCCTTTCTCTTTCACTGCAGTTTCCCCAAAATATGACACCGAATCTTAGTGTGGAAGCCACTAGACCGTGATATGCTGTCACTAATGTATTCAAATTAACTTTTTTTGATAAGTTATAGAGTGCATATGCCGTTGTACTTAATTTATTGCATACGTATTCAGCATGATGCTTCCATGTCAGTTTATTATCTATGTGAACTCCTAAGAATTTTGTTACTGTTATAGTAGTATCAACGTTTTGGTCGTTATATTTAATAATCATATTATCAGGCTCTAGCCGTTGATAGAAGTGCATGACTTGTGTTTTTTTGAGATTTATTACTAAATTATTCCTGTTAAGCCAATCAATTATAGTTTTAAGGGTATTATTTATATCTTTTTCGTACTTCGTTTTATCTGTGCATTCAATTAAAGCTGTGCTGTCATCTGCAAATAATGTCATTGGATGATGAATTTGACTCGGTAGATCGTTAATGTACAGCAGGAATAACAATGGCCCAAGTACACTACCTTGCGGAACCCCAAACTTAGTTATCCTACCAGAGGATAAATATTTGAGTTCACGCTTAGTTTTAGTGCATATTCTTGATATTTCTGTGTACTGTTTTCGATCAGTGAGGTAAGACTTTATCAGGTTTAGTACGTTGCCTCTTATGCCATAATCTTCAAGTTTATTCAACAAGGTGTCACGTTCCACAAAATCGAACGCCTTTGTCATGTCAGTGAAAATTGCACATACAGGGTTTTTTTTATCCACATTATTCATGATTACTTTTAAAAGATCAAATATTGCCATGTTAATATTTTTATTTTTTCGAAAGCCCTTTTGCTCTTCGCATAGAATATTATTTTTGATTACGAATGAGTAAATAGATTCATATAGAATTTTTTCGAAAATCTTTGAAAATACTGAAATCAAAGCAATTGGTCTGTAGTTTGACATATCTTCCTTATTGTTTCTTTTATGTAATGGTTTTATGACCACAGTTTTCAACTGATCTGGAAATATGCCTGAGCTTATACATTCATTTATTATATGACTCAACGGTTTAGCTATAATATCAGAAACATATTTTACTGCCGCGGTAGAAACTTCGTCGTAACCAAAACTTTTTTTATTTTTTAAATGTTTTATTACGCGTATAATATCTTGAGGAACTACTGGGGGCATGAAAAGCGAATTCCTAATATTAGTATTGCTACTTGTTTTACCCAAACGCTTCCTAGTCTGCACCTGATCAACGAAGAAATTGTTAAATGACTCCGCAATTTTCTGAGGGTTTTTCACTGGCTTATTATCTTTATTTATTTGTAAAATAGGTTCTTTTAATCGATTGTGATCATTAATTATCTGCCAAGACACCTTCGATTTATTTTGAGAACAATTAATAAGGTAATTATTCTGAGCTTTTTGAGTGAGATTTATTATTTGTTTTAGTTTCCGGGAATAATTTTTAAATGTATTTTTACTTTCACTGGAAGGTGCTTTTCTATATTTCCAAAGTAAGTTTCTTTGTTTCCTGCTAGAAATCCTTATTCCACGCGAAATCCATTTTACTTTTTTTTCAGATTTTATATTAATTAATTGTTTTGGAAAGCACAAATCATAAAATAAACGAAATATGTCAATAAACTTATCGTATGCCTCATTAGGGTTGTCTGTTTCGAATACTTCTGAAAAAGACAGACATTGAAGGTGTTTTTTAAATAAATCTAAATTTTCTTTACTTAAGTTACGTTTGTGAATATGCCAAGACTTTAGTATGCATGTTTTGTTCACCTGTATTTTTAAAATCTGAGCGGAGTGGTCAGATAATGCAAAATCTATTACTTCACTCACACATTTTTGTCTCGAATTATGAGCAAAATTATCTAGACAAGTGCCACTTTTAGGTCTAGTCGGTTCCCTGAATTCTAATTTAAGATTATAGGTAAGTAATAAATTTTCAAAGTCCAATACTACGTTATTTCTCTTTAGTGTGTTAATGTTAAAGTCCCCGCACAGAACAATTTTTTTACTGGACTTAGTACACAATTGCTTTAGTAAGATATTCAAATTATCCATAAAAGAATTTATACATGTCATATTCGGAGGTCTATAAATGCATACAACAATTAATCCCTGTTGAGATAATTCTATTGCACAATATTCAAATACACCTGTGATAGACTTATTATGGAGTTCCTTATATTCGTATCTATTTCTGATAAGGATACACGCTCCCCCACGCTTCTGATGGGATCTTGAATAACACGCTGCAAGCTTGAAATTAGGAACTTTAATTAACGATTCCTGTCCGGACGTTACAAAGTGTTCAGTAATACACAATACATCGATGTCAATGTTTTTTTCAGTGCTTAACTCTTGGATATGCAGTGTCAACATATCAGATTTATTCAGGAGTCCTGCGATGTTTTGGTGCATAATGTTCAAATGTTTATAATAGAAAAAACTGATCACTCTTTGACTTAATTTTCTCCTGCTCAATCGGAATCTCAGTAGTACTAGTCTTGGCAGGGTAATTGCTATTATGAGTCACGATTTTTGTCATTGGCGAACCTTCTCGAGGAAAGATTAATCTGTAGTCATACCTTATCCTGTTCATAATCTGGTTAAATATGTTTCTCCATCCGTATTTATTTACTTTCCCAGTATTGTAGGAAAACATTTCGTGCGATAGAGTAGCATTGCTATCGAAAAAATATGCGTATTCATTATTTTTTATGTCTGACAAAAGGAGGTTATTGAATAACTCCACTTTAAAATTATGTATTAATGCACCTTTTACGTAAATCGGAGTGCAGATAACAATATTAGTGTGGGTTACATTTTTCAGCGAGCGGTTTAAGTTGTGAAGTATATTTACATAATCACCATTTTGTAGATCATTTTCTCCGATGAAGAGTAGGCAGTAGTCATTCATTGAGTAGTCTTTTAATTTGTGTTCAATGGTCTCTAAGAAATCTGTTGACGTGACGTTAGGTACTAAATAATGACAATACTGAAAGTGACGAGAGAATACTTCTTCGATTAAAGGTAATGTCCCTCTTGTGCAATTGCTGCTGATAATGGATAGTCTATTTTTAAGTGTTGCGCCTGCCAAGTTTTTATATGCAAAATTACTCACTTGCGCCGCAGTTTCACAATTATGCAGGTTCATAGATTCACAGGAGTTAATACGCTCTGTTAGTAATGCGATCTCCTGTTCTGCAATCTGTAATTTCTTTTGAATTACTAATAATTCCTGTTCCAGGCGAAGTATATACTCACTGGTCTCTACTTTCAATGAGGGCGATGATGGTAAGGAACTCAAATTGTGTTGCTGTAGCAGGGATTGCTTCTTTTTCTTTGTAATTGAACCTGGATTTCGAAAAATGGCAGAAGATTGGCACAGGGACTTTAAGGTGTTGATTTCCGTTGATAATTTGTTTATCTGTTTATGTAGATCGGCGTTTTCTAACAATACATTTTCTAATTCAGTCTCCGTACTTTCCAGTTTCAGGGTGAGTTGAGCAATTGTATCCCTCATATCTGAGGTAGTTATCAAATCATTTGTAGTAGTTTGGTCAACACTCCTAGATAATTTATTGGGAGTTATATAGGACTCATCAGATGATTCACTGTCAGTGTTAATGTGGGAGTCAGATAACATTGTGCTATTTGACTGTATTGGTACTTGTTCATTAGGTGATGGAGTCTTCAAAACAGTTTGTTTCTTACGTAAGGTAATGCCAGATAAAATGTCGGTTTTAGCATATTTTTTGGTTCTGATACACATCTTGCATCTCCATTTCTGTTTTGCTTCTGTGTCTTTGAGTCGATATGTGTGTTCTGGGTACCCATCACAATCGAGTTCATATCTGTTGTCACAGGCAGCGCACAATGCTGTACTTTTAATGTCTACCTTCTTCTTACATTTGTGACATATTACACGTGTTATTTTACGGTCGGTACTGCCGTTGCTTGATGTACTGATCGAAGACATAGTTTGAGTAATTTTAAATTAAATTCTAAATAAGAATTTTTGATCTTCCCAAAAATGGATGTTCTCACTGAGGTTAGAACTCGCGACCACTTGAACGGCGCAAGTAAAGTGACGAAAGGAGAAGGCCTATGCCACTAGGCTAACTGTGCCGTAGCAAATGCGATGAATTTTGTTAATGGTTGCGGTAGATTTTATTTGCCGAAATACGGGGTGTAAGGTTCAAAATCGCGTATCTTTTTTGCCGATGTTTGGTCGGTTGAAGTTCAAACACGAATGAATCACTTTTTCACTGTCTTTGTTGTTACTGGTTTTTTGGATTGCACTTATTGTTAGGGTCACAAAGTGTTTTAAATGCACTATTATTATGTAAACTAGTTGTTTATTTTAAATTGTCACTTGTTATTGTGTTTTGTTGGTGGTTATTGGGACAGATTCTGATGTATTGATTTGGACATAACTTCACAGTTTATGTATAAAACTTGTTGAAAACACTGTCTCTAAGTTATTGCTTTTAGTTTTATTGGTACACTTATTTTTATAAACTTTTATACACTAATCTCACTAATTCTCTATTTTCTCTTTTGAAAAGTGGCTTAACTATTGATATTTTTAATGCATCAGGGTATATACCTGCGCCAATACTTAGGTTAATAATGTAGCTTAAATGACCGCTTATTTCCACAGACACATGTTTTAGTATTTTTGTAGCAATACCATCATATCCTACACTATTTGAATTATTTAATGAATTGATGATTCTCTCTATATCTTGTGGTGTACTAGGGGCCATGAACATTGTTTTATTATTTGTTTCAATTTTGTTACATTTTGGTTTACTGGTCACATCAAGTTTCCCTTGTACTTTATCGATAAAATAATTGTTAAAAGCTTCAGCAATGTCATTGGGGTTTGAAAGAGTACTATTATTATTTATAATTTTTGTAATACTAGATTTTGGTATGTTATATTTTGCACGATTAATAATTTGCCACGTGGTTTTTGACTTATTTTTCGAAGATTTTATTTTATGATTATTTTGCGCCTTTTGTGTTAGGTGTATAATTTTTTTGTGTAAACGAGAGTAGGTTGAGAAGTTGTACTTATTTTTTTTGTTTGGGTTTAATCTAAATTGCCACAAAAGTTTTCTTTTCTTTTGACTACCTAGTTTGATTCCTTTTGACAACCATTTAGGTTTTTTTAATACATCTATTTTGATCAATTTAGTTGGAAAACACAAGTCGTATATTAATTTAAATAAATCGAGAAATTTGTTATATGCTTCATCCGGATCCACTATGTCATAAATCTCTGCAAAAGATAGATTTTTTATATGATTTTTAAACTTAGAAATATGTTCAAGGCTGTAGTCTCTTTTAGCCGTGTACCAATAATTTATGAGACATTTGGTTTGAACTGGACAGTAAAGCAGCTGTGCGGTATGATCTGACAAACCCAATTCTAATACGTCAGTTTTACACACTTTACTAAAATTGTGAGCAAAGTTGTCTATGCATGTCATACTGGCCATGCGAGTGGGCTGCTTTAATGCTAGTTTTAAGTTATAGCTCATTAAAAGACACTCAAAAGCATTTGAATGGCTATTAGGTTTAAGCATGTCTATGTTAAAGTCCCCAGCTATTACAATGTTGTTGTATCGTGTGCGTGATATTTCACGCAGAAGCGTTTCTATTTTATCAAAGCAGTGATTGAGATTATTTACATTTGGTACTCTGTAAATACAAACAACAATTATCTTAAAATAAGTAAGCTCAATTGCACAACATTCAAATATGCCCGATGAAGATAATTTCGAAATTTTTGGTAATACCTTATATTGAAGACCATTTTTCACGAGAATACAAGCCCCTCCTCTTTTTCTCTCTTCTCTACAGAAATAGGCAGCCAGACTGTAATTTGGTACATACAATTGCTGTTGGCACCCCTCCATAATGAAGTGTTCCGTTATGCACAGAACATCAACATCTATCTTTTTTTCGGACAATTCATCTAAACATACAGTAAGAATATTTGCTTTGTTTGCTAAACCAGCAATATTTTGATGTAGCATTTTAATATATTTATTAGAGAAAAAAATCAATCATGTTATCTTTTGTACAAGTGAGAGAAATAGGAGGAGACTTACCATAATCCCCATCAACTAAATGAAAAACTTCGCGACTACTGATCTCGTCTAGCATTAAATTAATATTTTTAAATATGTTTACTAAGCCATTATTATTCACTGATAAAGTTCTTGGTGAAAACATTTTAAAGTCATAAGACAAATAAAAGTTAGTATCAAACAAATATGCATATTGATTAGTACAGGCGTCTAAGTATAAGAGACTGTTAAATGTTTCTATTCGTCCATTAAACATCATGGAGTAGTCATCTAATTTAAATGTAGGTGAACATATTATAATATTAGTATAATCAATTTTTAAAAGAGTTTCACGTAAAGTAATTATGAGATCGACATAGTTGTTAGTTCGGCGAAAGTCTGCCTCCCCGATGAAGATCAGGCAGTAATCATCCATAGTGTAGTTCTTCAGTTTAAGATCCAAGTTCTTAATAAGCTTCTCTATACCACAGCCCGGTGTTAAATAGTGACAGATTTTGTAATCTAGGAATGTATTTTCTGCAATCGTTAAGATTTTATTTCTGTTGTTTGTACTCAGAATGCATAACTTTTTCTGACGTATTATTTTTTTTGGTAGTATATTATGTACAGGAAGTGTCTTATCTTGGTTCTTCTGTTCCATTGCCGGGGTATTTTCGTTCTTGTTGGTCGAGTTACACGTCTGCGAACTATTATTGGGAGTATTCTTTTTCTCATCTTTCTTCTTCTTTTTTCGCGTCGATGTTGGTGGGGTGGACGAAGATTCCCCGTATCCTACCTTTTTTTATAGTTCTATAATGTTCTTACATCTATCCAATTCCCATTTTAAATTAGTATTTTCTGTGTTCAAATTATCAATTTCGTTATTTGCAATTATCAATTCCTCCTGTACAGATGCCAATTTTATTTGCAAGTCACGTACTTCTAAAGTCTCACATGGGTCAGGTAGACTTTGGATCGAGGTATCAAAAAGTGACGAGTCTGTTGTGTTCATAACTGACACATTATTATGAGATTGCGTTTTTTGTATTTTCCTTAATGTTACGTTACTGTTGCCTCCACTCGCCATAATTGGTTGTAAAAAAAAATGTAATATAAAACAGAATTTATGTAAGTAGGTTAGAATCGAACTTAATGTCTAATCGATTCAAATAGAATAATTTGCAAACAAATAAAAAAATGGCCAAAAAGATTGGGATTCGAAACAGCGGTCAGTCGTTCACACCTTAGTTTGTGTCGGTTCTTTTTAAACTTAGCCACTGGGACAATGTTAAAGTACTTGAAATAGTTAATCTGTTCTAATTTCTAATAATTTTCGAACTTTAAACAGTCATTAGGTGACTCATGCTGCAAAAATGTTTGCACTGTCACAACGATTTATGGCACATTTTAAACACACTTTAAAACACAAGATTTTGTTATGTTTTAAATAGTTCACGGAACTTCTCATATTGAAAGATTGTTTTGAGAGTCAGACACTGTATTCAAATATGGTTTTTTTTTTGCACGAAAGTCTTGTTGTAACGTTTTAACACATAACACTTTTAGTTCAATTTATTGCACTTCTGGGTATAGATGGCGTCCAGATATCGATAGGACAGCTATTCCCAGTTGAAATTAACACTATAACACCACTTTCGACCTCAGATAGTCGATATTTTTATTTTTTATTAATTATAATCACAGAGCTAATGTTTACTTGGCGCAGCGCCATCTACGGATATCTATATGAACTGTACAGTACCGGGACGTACACGTGACACATAATATGTACTGTACAGTACCGGGACGTACATGTGACACATAATATGTACTGTACAGTACCGGGACGTACATGTGACACATAATATGTACTGTACAGTACCGGGGCGTACACGTGACACATAATATGAACTGTACAGTACCGGGGCGTACATGTGACACATAATATGTACTGTACAGTACCGGGGCGTACATGTGACACATAATATGTACTGTACAGTACCGGGACGTACATGTGACACATAATATGAACTGTACAGTACCGGGGCGTACATGTGACACATAATATGTACTGTACAGTACCGGGGCGTACATGTGACACATAATATGAACTGTACAGTACCGGGGCGTACATGTGACACATAATATGTACTGTACAGTACCGGGGCGTACATGTGACACATAATATGTACTGTACAGTACCGGGGCGTACATGTGACACATAATATGTACTGTACAGTACCGGGACGTACACGTGACACATAATATGTACTGTACAGTACCGGGACGTACATGTGACACATAATATGAACTGTACAGTACCGGGGCGTACATGTGACACATAATATGTACTGTACAGTACCGGGGCGTACATGTGACACATAATATGTACTGTACAGTACCGGGGCGTACACGTGACACATAATATGAACTGTACAGTACCGGGGCGTACATGTGACACATAATATGTACTGTACAGTACCGGGGCGTACATGTGACACATAATATGTACTGTACAGTACCGGGACGTACATGTGACACATAATATGTACTGTACAGTACCGGGGCGTACATGTGACACATAATATGTACTGTACAGTACCGGGGCGTACATGTGACACATAATATGTACTGTACAGTACCGGGACGTACATGTGACACATAATATGTACTGTACAGTACCGGGACGTACATGTGACACATAATATGAACTGTACAGTACCGGGGCGTACATGTGACACATAATATGAACTGTACAGTACCGGGGCGTACATGTGACACATAATATGAACTGTACAGTACCGGGGCGTACATGTGACACATAATATGTACTGTACAGTACCGGGACGTACATGTGACACATAATATGTACTGTACAGTACCGGGGCGTACATGTGACACATAATATGTACTGTACAGTACCGGGGCGTACATGTGACACATAATATGTACTGTACAGTACCGGGACGTACATGTGACACATAATATGTACTGTACAGTACCGGGACGTACATGTGACACATAATATGAACTGTACAGTACCGGGGCGTACATGTGACACATAATATGAACTGTACAGTACCGGGGCGTACATGTGACACATAATATGAACTGTACAGTACCGGGGCGTACATGTGACACATAATATGTACTGTACAGTACCGGGGCGTACATGTGACACATCCACCTTGAGAAAGAGACTGTCACGCAGCTTTATGCTGAGATAGGAGCCTTTTTGGCCTCGCACAGGTATTTTTAATTGTTATATTTTGTTTTTTTTTTTATGTTAATTTTGTTAGTTTACTATGCTCTTTTTTACTGTTTGTATTTCCTGTGCGTGTCCCAAATAAAATATTTTTCTTTCTTTCTTCTTTCTTTCATGTGTGAGTGCAATGACAGAGGTGGATTTTTCTTTCCGATGTGCCATATAAGTCAAGTACATACCTTTAAAAATATGGCATATAGCTGATGTGGCCAGATAATTTGAGTAGACACACATGATTTCCAGAGATTTCCCAGAGCTACACAATACGTTGGGTACACTTTGTGTGCTGACAACTACCAGCGTCATAGGACTACTCGATGACACCGACTGTTCGCCACATCCCATTGTCGCACTGTGTCGCGCGCGCAATCCCCGTTGTGTCGCATGCATGGTGCTATAAACTCCTTAATGCAGACAGTACCGGAATGTGACATCTTTAATGACACACTCAGGGTGATCATGTCAAATTGTCTCATGTTCTGTGAAAGCTATGTTTGTTAAGTAAATAAGTTGTATGTCGTTATCATTTTATCGATTTTATTTTATTTTCTCTTTTTAAAGTTATTGTTAAGTATGTTTTATCTCTGACTTGCTATTTGTTTTTGTAATATGTTTTTGTTTATGTAATATGTTTAGTTTTACCTATTAATTACTCTTATTGGCACAAGCCGTTGTAATTAATTAATTATATATAAATAAAGAAGGCATCGTTTAATGGTAGATTACGTGTGAATTTATGAATTATATCACATTTTAGACATTAAACCTATCAAAACAAAGTTTTGACAGGTCTACATTAACTGACGCGCCAGCTGGTGTCGATTTTTAGAACTACTCAAATTATCCAGCACGCCATCACAAAAAGATTGTTCTGTCTTGAATAGGATGACCTAAGAGTCTTTCTCCCAAAGAATTTGGTATTATTTGGCCCGAGCAAAGTTTTGGCCCGTGTGAACTTTTGAAGCTAAACTCAGACAGCCCCAGGCGTGCCAAATATTTGTAATCGGGAAATCAATAAACCACAAATATCGAGGTTTTATACATTGTGATAATGTTTTATTTATAACTTAGAGCTCTCAAGCTCTTCACACCTATAGATGGAATACAAAACAAAATCGTACAAGGGATTCCGATATTGTTGTGCGTTATTTTATTTACACCTTGCACGAAATGTTTCACTGCTGGTATATGAATCGTCAGTTCTAATTTTAGATTATTTTCCTAAATCAACAACTTTCATTGATGAAGACATAGGTAATAGATATTATTTTCTACCACACATAAAATATAGACACTAATTAATGATTCCAATTAATGAATTAAAAAGCGAATGAAAAGTAATTAAATTAAAAATAATAATTAGCAAGAGATTGAGAAGCTCGCGGCTAAGTAATAACAGCCGCACGGGTCGATCCATAAGGGTAAGCTACGCTTGCCGGGGTTGGTCTGTGGATGGGTGACCATCTTTCATACCGAGACTCGTCCCGGCTGTTATTCGTGGATCTTTTATAGTCGTTACGGGTCATCAGAAGCCCGAAATTCTGACAAGCAGTCTTACAAGTGGTATCGTATTACCCAGTAACTGGGTTGTGGAGGTCAGATAGGCAGTCGCTCCATGTGAAATACTGGTATTCAGCTGCATCCGGTTAGACTGGAAGCCGACGCCAACATAGTTGGGAAAAGGCTAGGCAGATTGATTGAATTAGCAAGAGATTAAGGATCTTAAGTCGACGGTGACCCAGAAGTCGACAAATTATCTAAAAATATCATTTTCTGCTAATAAATAAAGTTGCCGAATTTTATGAGTACATATTTGTGGTAAGTTAATGGTCAATTAAAATAACATCGCTGAGTTTTAACTGCAATGCCGTCTGAAATATTTTATTGAAGTGTGTCCCACAAAAATTCAAATTTTTTTATAAATGCGATCTATTTTTAATGCTCAACCATTACTTTAAAATGGTTTTTGTTAAATTTTACATTAAAATTGTCTAAGTTATTAGCGGTTGTAATCTTACATGTTTTGTCTGAAATATTGAACTCATCACCGCAACATTATGCGGCGTAATGTAATAATCGTAAAATCTCATCAACAGGACCCAACAGCCGTCAATTTTTGATGCTCCTATGAACTCTCAGGTCTTAAACATAAAGTTCAAGATATACCTATAAAGTATACACATTAAACAATTGTGATTGGGTGGTAGGTTTAAATAAGTATTTATTATCACCCAAAATTATAGAAATTGACTAAGTAGTCAATTTCTATAATTTTGTACTTAGAATAACGAATACATTTTATATTTCGTTATGGAAACATGAAATACTTTTCACACAGCAGTTCTTTGAAGTCAGTGAATTTCAAAACCCGACGAGTATTGGTACGTTTACCTGTCGGTACAAGGCTCGTGTGTGTCGATAGGTACTCTGCGTCTAACGGCCGACAGCATTACTGAGGCGGTTGTGTCCGTGTATAGCTGCCGGCCATCAGTCCCGTACGTTCGTATGCTCCATCCTTCGGGAAACATGACTTTCTTGTCCTTCCACTTAACGTCTTGCATTCAGTTCGCGCTCTAGTAATTTTGATAATAATATCATTTAAATTCCACACAGGAACCTGAATTTTCGGGATTAAGCGAAGAACATTAATTTTAAAATTTTAAAATCTTGCTGTTTATATTGCTGTCCAGTGACTTGTCTGATCTGCTTCATTAATTCGCACTTGATTACTAAATCTAGTCACAAAACTAGTAGCTACCTACGGTACATTCCTGAATTAACTATTAACAGTAGTAAGTACCTTCACATGTAGCTTGTGATCACTATATAATAGTCGTACTTAGCTATTTGTGCTGTAGCAACCAGTTAGCTCCGCAACCGTATCGAACCTGTGACATTAAGTTTTATCATTAGGACGGCACGACTGTCCTCCAAGCAAAGTACCGTATACGTACAACTAGAGTGGAGTCACTAGCACTCGACTATATTACACAGATCTACACTGGCTAACATTATTTTCTAGATTATTATCTATATTTATAGAAAGTAGGGTGTCCCTTAAATAATGAATCCAACGTAACGAGTAAGTAGCTCACCTGATCTCCAACGTAACGAGTAAGTAGCTCACCTGATATCCAACGTAACGAGTAAGTAGCTCACCTGATCTCCAACGTAACGAGTAAGTAGCTCACCTGATGTCCAACGTAACGAGTAAGTAGCTCACCTGATCTCCAACGTAACGATTAAGTAGCTCACCTGATCTCCAACGTAACGAGTAAGTAGCTCACCTGATCTCCAACGTAACGAGTAAATAGCTCACCTGATCTCCAACGTAACGAGTAAGTAGCTCACCTGATCTCCAACGTAACGAGTAAGTAGCTCATCTGATCTCCAACGACTAATTTGAATAGTTTAAATAAAAAACAGCTACGGTAGGTATACATTTATTTTTTATTCAAGTAATTTTTTTCGAATTTTGCTATTTTCTCTTCCAGAATTCAGTTTTTTTAATGCTGTCGCTGTACAAATGATAATTTAAGGTACGATTTTGTTAAACATTTCAGAATATGGACCCTGGTTGTCTGAATTAAAGATAATAATAATTATTATTATTATTACTAATGTAACGCCATTTGTGTAAATAAAGTTTTATTTGCCTTAGAAAAAAAATATTGAATTGAAAAGTTTTTTTCTTTTACGAAGGTCGGACCAAAATTGAATAATAAATTTAAAATAAATTAAAATTTTTCTTCGGCATAAAACTGCTGGACATACATTTTTTACGACACGCTGTTTGCTATACTCCTCCGCATTGTACAATGACCCCTTAAGAGGTGCGTTATTTAAGGTGTACCTTGTATATACTATAAAATATATATAAATAAATAATAATATAAATATCTATAAATTACGGCGTACCCCAGGGGTGTGTACTTGGACCGTTGTTATTCCTATGTTATATAAATGATATTCCCAAAATCATAGAACACCCCATGACTCTATTTGGTGATGACTGTACTACAATAATTATAGGAAAAAATTTAGAAAGATATGAAATTGAAATAAATAATAGTTTAGGCTTAATTACTCAATGGCTAATAGATAACAACTTAAAAATTAATTTTGGAAAAACCCATATCATGAATTTTAATCAGCGAACAAACTCTATTAATACAAACATTAAATATGAAGGTAATACGATTGCTAAAATTGACAACACAAAATTTCTTGGGCTTTGGTTAGATCAACAAATGTCATGGAAAACACACATTGATCACATAATAAAAAAACTAAACCAATATTGCTATGCTTTACATCATTTAAGCAAGGTCGCCAATCAAAGCACCGTTCTTACCGCATACCATGCATATGTCTCCTCCACACTGCGATACGGTGTAATATTCTGGGGTAATTCTACGGATAGAGAATTGGCCTTTAAAGCCCAAAAAAAGTGTCTTCGTGCAGTATGCATGATCCAAAAAACAGATAGTTGCAAACCATTTTTTATTAATTTAAAATTATTAACACTCCCGTCCCTATACATTTATGAAGTTGTCATGTTCATTAAAAATAACCTGAACCAATTTGAAACCCTATCCACTAAACGTCATCAAGGTGTAATTAAGTCAAAAACCCACCAAACCGCCCTGTTCTCAAAAAGTTATCTAGGAATGGCTCCAAAAATATTCAACAAACTACCTAAAGCTATAAAAGCCTCGAAAGATTTAAATACCTTCAAAAAATCACTCCATAAGTTCCTAATAGATAAAGCATACTACAGCATAAATGAATATTTAGAAGAAAAATAAAAACCGTTGACTCATTCTCAGATGTATTTGTTACTTATATATTTTAGTTAATTTAATAAGTTTAACTAGCTATTAATTGTTACCTTAATTTGTTTGGTTCTGTTTATGTTTATTTTATTGCTAAATATTTAACGCAACTACTTTGCAGTATATTTTATAATTTTATAGTCTATTACTGTGTAAACAAATTTTTTACGCCTTGCAAGGCAGCGCATAGTGATACAATATTTTATTTTTATTTTATAACATCATGTACCACAACATTATACCTATGTGTCACAAATAAATAAATTTGAATTTGAATATACATGTAGGTTTGTTCTGTGTGCTTTTACTTTCTGCGCTGCTTGCCGTCAGTCAGATATAGGTATACTAGATGGTAGTACTTCTCCGTGCAGTCTCTTCCACAGTGAGCTCTATAGCTACTGGTCAGTCAGATATAGATGTGTGCTAGATGGTAGCACTTCTCCGTGCAGTCTCTTCCACAGTGAGCTCTATGGCTACTGGTCAGTCAGATATAGATATGTGCTAGATGGTAGCACTTCTCCGTGCAGTCTCTTCCACAGTGAGCTCTATAGCTGCTGGTCAGTCAGATATAGATATGTGCTAGATGGTAACACTTCTCCGTGCAGTCTCTTCCACAGTGAGCTCTATGGCTACTGGTCAGTCAGATATAGATATGTGCTAGATGGTAGCACTTCTCCGTGCAGTCTCTTCCACAGTGAGCTCTATAGCTACTGGTCAGTCAGATATAGATATGTGCTAGATGGTAGTACTTCTCCGTGCAGTCTCTTCCACAGTGAGCTCTATAGCTACTGGTCAGTCAGATATAGATATGTGCTAGATGGTAGCACTTCTCTGTGCAGTCTCTTCCACAGTGAGCTCTATGGCTACTGGTCAGTCAGATATAGATATGTGCTAGATGGTAGTACTTCTCCGTGCGGTCTATTCCACAGTGAGCTCTATAGCTACTGGTCAGTCAGATATAGATATGTGCTAGATGGTAGTACTTCTCCGTGCAGTCTCGTCCACAGTGAGCTCTATGGCTACTGGTCAGTCAGATATAGATATGTGCTAGATGGTAGTACTTCTCCGTGCAGTCTCTTCCACAGTGAGCTCTATGGCTACTGGTCAGTCAGATATAGATATGTGCTAGATGGTAGTACTTCTCCGTGCAGTCTCGTCCACAGTGAGCTCTATGGCTACTGGTCAGTCAGATATAGATATGTGCTAGATGGTAGCACTTCTCCGTGCAGTCTCGTCCACAGTGAGCTCTATGGCTACTGGTCAGTCAGATATAGATATGTGCTAGATGGTAGTACTTCTCCGTGCAGTCTCGTCCACAGTGAGCTCTATGGCTACTGGTCAGTCAGATATAGATATGTGCTAGATGGTAGTACTTCTCCGTGCAGTCTCGTCCACAGTGAGCTCTATGGCTACTGGTCAGTCAGATATAGATATGTGCTAGATGGTAGTACTTCTCCGTGCAGTCTCGTCCATAGTGAGCTCTATGGCTACTGGTCAGTCAGATATAGATATGTGCTAGATGGTAGTACTTCTCCGTGCAGTCTCGTCCACAGTGAGCTCTATGGCTACTGGTCAGTCAGATATAGATATGTGCTAGATGGTAGTACTTCTCCGTGCAGTCTCGTCCACAGTGAGCTCTATGGCTACTGGTCAGTCAGATATAGATATGTGCTAGATGGTAGTACTTCTCCGTGCAGTCTCGTCCACAGTGAGCTCTATGGCTACTGGTCAGTCAGATATAGATATGTGCTAGATGGTAGTACTTCTCCGTGCAGTCTCGTCCACAGTGAGCTCTATGGCTACTGGTCAGTCAGATATAGATATGTGCTAGATGGTAGTACTTCTCCGTGCAGTCTCTTCCACAGTGAGCTCTATGGCTACTGGTCAGTCAGATATAGATATGTGCTAGATGGTAGTACTTCTCCGTGCAGTCTCGTCCACAGTGAGCTCTATGGCTACTGGTCAGTCAGATATAGATATGTGCTAGATGGTAGTACTTCTCCGTGCAGTCTCTTCCACAGTGAGCTCTATGGCTACTGGTCAGTCAGATATAGATATGTGCTAGATGGTAGTACTTCTCCGTGCGGTCTCTTCCACAGTGAGCTCTATAGTTACTGGTCAGTCAGATATAGATATGTGCTAGATGGTAGTACTTCTCCGTGCGGTCTCATCTACAGTGAGCTCTATAGTTACTGGTCAGTCAGATATAGATATGTGCTAGATGGTAGTACTTCTCCGTGCAGTCTCTTCCACAGTGAGCTCTATGGCTACTGGTCAGTCAGATATAGATATGTGCTAGATGGTAGCACTTCTCTGTGCAGTCTCTTCCACAGTGAGCTCTATGGCTACTGGTCAGTCAGATATAGATATGTGCTAGATGGTAGTACTTCTCCGTGCGGTCTCTTCCACAGTGAGCTCTATAGCTACTGGTCAGTCAGATATAGATATGTGCTAGATGGTAGTACTTCTCCGTGCAGTCTCGTCCACAGTGAGCTCTATGGCTACTGGTCAGTCAGATATAGATATGTGCTAGATGGTAGTACTTCTCCGTGCAGTCTCTTCCACAGTGAGCTCTATGGCTACTGGTCAGTCAGATATAGATATGTGCTAGATGGTAGTACTTCTCCGTGCAGTCTCGTCCACAGTGAGCTCTATGGCTACTGGTCAGTCAGATATAGATATGTGCTAGATGGTAGCACTTCTCCGTGCAGTCTCGTCCACAGTGAGCTCTATGGCTACTGGTCAGTCAGATATAGATATGTGCTAGATGGTAGTACTTCTCCGTGCAGTCTCGTCCACAGGGAGCTCTATGGCTACTGGTCAGTCAGATATAGATATGTGCTAGATGGTAGTACTTCTCCGTGCAGTCTCGTCCACAGTGAGCTCTATGGCTACTGGTCAGTCAGATATAGATATGTGCTAGATGGTAGTACTTCTCCGTGCAGTCTCGTCCATAGTGAGCTCTATGGCTACTGGTCAGTCAGATATAGATATGTGCTAGATGGTAGTACTTCTCCGTGCAGTCTCGTCCACAGTGAGCTCTATGGCTACTGGTCAGTCAGATATAGATATGTGCTAGATGGTAGTACTTCTCCGTGCAGTCTCGTCCACAGTGAGCTCTATGGCTACTGGTCAGTCAGATATAGATATGTGCTAGATGGTAGTACTTCTCCGTGCAGTCTCGTCCACAGTGAGCTCTATGGCTACTGGTCAGTCAGATATAGATATGTGCTAGATGGTAGTACTTCTCCGTGCAGTCTCGTCCACAGTGAGCTCTATGGCTACTGGTCAGTCAGATATAGATATGTGCTAGATGGTAGTACTTCTCCGTGCAGTCTCTTCCACAGTGAGCTCTATGGCTACTGGTCAGTCAGATATAGATATGTGCTAGATGGTAGTACTTCTCCGTGCAGTCTCGTCCACAGTGAGCTCTATGGCTACTGGTCAGTCAGATATAGATATGTGCTAGATGGTAGTACTTCTCCGTGCAGTCTCTTCCACAGTGAGCTCTATGGCTACTGGTCAGTCAGATATAGATATGTGCTAGATGGTAGTACTTCTCCGTGCGGTCTCTTCCACAGTGAGCTCTATAGTTACTGGTCAGTCAGATATAGATATGTGCTAGATGGTAGTACTTCTCCGTGCGGTCTCATCTACAGTGAGCTCTATAGTTACTGGTCAGTCAGATATAGATATGTGCTAGATGGTAGTACTTCTCCGTGCAGTCTCTTCCACAGTGAGCTCTATGGCTACTGGTCAGTCAGATATAGATATGTGCTAGATGGTAGTACTTCTCCGTGCAGTCTCTTCCACAGTGAGCTCTATGGCTACTGGTCAGTCAGATATAGATATGTGCTAGATGGTAGTACTTCTCCGTGCAGTCTCGTCCACAGTGAGCTCTATGGCTACTGGTCAGTCAGATATAGATATGTGCTAGATGGTAGTACTTCTCCGTGCAGTCTCGTCCACAGTGAGCTCTATGGCTACTGGTCAGTCAGATATAGATATGTGCTAGATGGTAGTACTTCTCCGTGCAGTCTCGTCCACAGTGAGCTCTATGGCTACTGGTCAGTCAGATATAGATATGTGCTAGATGGTAGTACTTCTCCGTGCAGTCTCGTCCACAGTGAGCTCTATGGCTACTGGTCAGTCAGATATAGATATGTGCTAGATGGTAGTACTTCTCCGTGCAGTCTCGTCCACAGTGAGCTCTATGGCTACTGGTCAGTCAGATATAGATATGTGCTAGATGGTAGTACTTCTCCGTGCAGTCTCTTCCACAGTGAGCTCTATAGCTACTGGTATGATAGACTATAGCTGATAGCTTACACAGCTGTTATTAAATAGATAGAATAAAGCCAGGGTTGATAGCACGTATTATGTTTGTCATACTTATAATCATATGTACTAAACTATCGCAATGACTTCACGCATCACGATGACCCGAGTTTATGAGTGGTTTAATAATACATAAAATAGTTTATTAGGTGCTCATCACTTATTACTACTTACTTGACCTAACCATACAGACACAGAGCGGCGGGCGGCCGAACAGAAACCTATTGGTTCTTTAGGCTTTCCTAATTCCTTGAATAAAGATTTACTCGACACTTAAGTAAAGAAACCGGTCAAGTGCGTGTCGGACCGCCACAATGAAGGGTTACGTAGTTGGGATGAATTTATCCCAAGAATAAACTTAACATTGTAGTTGTAAAACACGTTCTCCCATACATTCCAACTACAAATATAAGTTTGTACGCACAATATTGAGAGATTTACCATGTTATTTTAAGACCATAGACTTCTTTTTTTTATTTATTTATTCATTCAAGAAATATTCTAAACAAAAAAATCACATATTTTCTGCCAAACTGCTGTACAGTTTGTCGGCAGTGTTCCCGTGGATACAGTTTTGTGACATACTAGTACTTATTGACTACTTATAAGAAGTCGAAGCAAAAAGAAAGAAAGAAAATAAACAAATAAAAGGATACACACACTAAATATCTACGGACGGGCTCAGGTCGCCTTGCTTGCCCACCAGGCTGGCATGAGCAACGCTGAACGCACGCACGCAACAAACCCAGCACGAGCGAGACGCCGCGATGGCCGCTCGAGCGACAACAACAACACGGCGCGCGCGCATGCCAGACTGGCCGGCCCGCGCCTGACTCATAAAGTTATTACATAACTAGGTTCTTACGCTAAGTACACAAACCTAAATAGTGCTTACGCAGGACATTTTTTAAGACATTTTTGGAAACTGCTTCAGTTGTAATTTGCGTAGGTAATTCATTTAGTAATTTTAATAATTTTATTTTTATCTTATAAGTTTTTCTGTAATCTATAGATATAGAACTATTTTCTGTATTTTTTTTTTCATAATTTTAGGCTTAGTAGTTTCAGTGATAAGGGAATTGAATTGTCAATTTTCGTTTATTTTCTTTAATAGCTTTAAAACAGTTTATTTTAAAATTATAAAAAAAAATATGTTTGGGACCTTCACAGTAAGCTCTTTCATTTGATATGTCGCACGTATGGGTACAGTTTGCAAAACTTTTTTTTTTAATTTTCTTATTTGCCCCTAAAATCGACCCCCATATTCAAAATTCGTTTAGGTATTTACCTTACACGTTCGTATTTGGGTCACAAAAATTCATATGTGTACCTTACTTAATCGGTACACTTAATCGGTCCATTAGATTCGGAGCAAATTGGCTGTGATAGACGGACAGACAGACACACGAGTGATCCTATAATGGCTCCGTTTTTTTCTTTTCGAGGTACGGAACCCTAAAAAGAATGTAATCGTAAGGGGACAGCAAAATCATTTTGCTCATCTGCCTAGCTTCATCAGTAATTTTGGATGGAGGATAAATTCGCATTTCTATTATTGAGGAGGATTTAAAAGGGACAAGGCCTACGCAGCTGTGGGCGGGACAGGGCAAACAAATGATGACGATGATGATGCTTCACGGTTAGACTGAGTTTTGTTTGTGTGGCAGGTGGGCATGATGTGCGCGCTGCTGGTGAGCGAGCACGTGGCGGGCGTGGCCACGACGCGCGCCTACTGCGCCACGCGCGTCGTGCTGCGCGTGTTCGGCATCGGCTCGGTGTGCATCGCCGTCACCATGGCGTTGGAGCGGTACCTCGCGCTCACGCGACCCTTCCTCTACCAGAAGGTAACACTATACTTGTTTGTTTTGTTCTTCCTGACAGCACATGGAGCTTCAATGTTTATAAAGAGACTGTCAGACAGGGAACACGGGTTGGCTTTAGAATCGTTTGGCAGGAGTTGGGGGGTAAAAGGGGTTACAGCTGGTAGGGCTTGAATCCCCGATTATAACGCTACCACTCTTATTACAAGCTAATGCATATTTTTCGAGAAATTAATGAAAAATGTTTCCAACCTCAGATAAAAAGCGAAAACGGAAAGTTAAAATGGGTGATTGACAATCAAATCTATTCCACATATTGTCTATGGTGCAAAATAACGTGAAAACGAATGCAAAACGGAACGTAAAATAAAAACTATATTATGTGTCACTGTCATTCGTTTGTTCATTCATTCCGTTTCTCCGCGATTAAGTTGCGTAAATGGCTTTCCTGTGTTCGTGGTGCTTTCCTTGTCTTTATTCGACGAATTGAGTTTGTAGTGTCATTTGTTTTTATAACAACCTATAAATCCCCGATGTAGCCCCACTGATTGTATGTGTACAATAGGCAATGTTACTACTGCTTCTAGGAGAATTTGGATGCAAGAGCGAGCGAAGCGAGCTTTGGACTTGGGGCTCCCCGAGTCGAACAGGTTAGGTTAGAAGGGGAAGGCGGAATCGAGTGAGCGAGCGAAGCGAGCGAATATACCCCGCCATGCCTTTCGCGGTTATTTTTTATAAACCATTCAAAAGGCCCGGTCGACTGTGCTATGTTAGTGTTTTGAGGTTAGGCCCCTCCCTCCTCATGCCAAACGATACTATTTTTTTACCGGACTACGCCTTTTAAGCGACTATAAAGAATTTTGACGTTAGGTTACAATAATTTGTTTTTCTCAAGAACGGTGCATTGCCTTTTCATGGTAGTGGTGCCAGGGGAGAAGCGGTACCTCCCACCCCTCCAACCCCCTCCGCCTGCCAAAGGATACTAAATTTTACCCTGATATCGTCATAATGGCAGAGACGCTGGAACAGACAGATCAGATGCGTCTACGTAGGGTAAGGCATCCAGTTCGGTACATTAAACTTTGAGATAGAAGCCGACAGAAGAATCTAGTTGAGTTTGGGCAGCGTTTTGAATACTTCATCAAGTCTTCTCTGATTTCTCAAACTTTCAAACTTTTCTGAGGTTTATGTATATAAAAAGAAGCTTCACTTCTTTCCTTTCATGTACCCTACTAATTACCTCCTAGGAGTTCTGGGCTTCAACTCGCTGGAGGTTAGACGAGGCTTTCTACAGCTCACAGTAGTCTGCAAGACTCTCAGAGGACCCATTGACAGTCCCGAACTCCACGATCTTTTCTGTCGGCTATTTGTTCCCGACAAATACATCGGACATCGTCAAAGCCGTCGACACAATCTGTTTGCGCCGCCGTCATCTAAAACTGTCGTCAGAGCTGAGTCCCCAGTATGTCGTACTTTAAGGATGCTTAACGCCGCTCCTAACCACTAATCCTGAATGTTATCTGTTTGCCGATGAATGAAGTAGAATTATGCGTGTAAGTCTGATGTTTTGTGAGAGTAAGTATGCTAGGGTGTCCTCTATTATATGTTAATATTTGAAATCTTTTAATTTAAAGTCAAAGTCAAAGTTTTTTTATTTGTAAAACATAGGTGGGTGTAAAAACAGGTCTTGTAAATATAACATGTATGGGTACACTATGACATACGGTGACGAAGCGTGGACGCTGACAGTAGGGCTGGTTTATAAATTCAAGGTCGCTCAGCGCACTATAGAGCAAGCTATGCTCGGAGTTTCTTTGAAGGATTAAATCAGAAACGCAGCTACCCGGAAAATAACCGCAGTTAATGACATAGCTTGCAGAGTAAGCAAGCAGAAGTAACAGTGGGCTGGCCATGTTTGTCGAAATACCGATGCATGGCGGGTGGAGCAGACGAGTACTGGAGTAGAGACCGCGTATCGGCAAGCGTAGCGTGGGACGCCCCCCAGCTGGATGGACCTCAAGTGACTGGGACAGAGTCGACGCGGAAGACGGGGGAGAGGATGTTACAGCGCAGCCTGGGAGAGGCCCGTGTCCAGCAGTAGACTGCGATAGACTGTGTTGATTGTTGATTGAGTAGCGACGTATGCAAACGGCCAAGTCTAGATCTCAGAATTGTATAGCTCTGTCCGTCTGAGAGCTTTCAGTTTGCAATAGAGGTACTTAAATAGGATTCATAATGCAAGCATGTGACAGCTTTATACAGGCCTAGATCGTCTGATCAAGGCTTATAATTTTTATTAACTCCACATCATTTTATCGAAACAAAATATCTAATGTGTGGTGAATACTTACCTACTATAATACTTGTGATACACAGGAATACCAAATGATCACAATACATTATTGAGCGAAGGTGGCCATCCAATATGAAATTTTAATAGTTTTTTTCCTATTTCCTATTTATGTACATACATTTCAAGTGCCTAAGGGCCCTGGGCATCTATGTTCAGGCCTGCTAAGAACTACATTACTTGAGCTAGTAGGTAAATAATTAACGGTTCACTAAAGTTCCACCAAAACTTATACATATACTCTTCATTTGACAAAGTAGTTTATAACCATCGTTTCATATACTCTTCATTTGACAAAGTAGTTTATAACCATCGTTTCATATACTCTTCATTTGACAAAGTAGTTTATAACCATCGTTTCATATACTCTTCATTTGACAAAGTAGTTTATAACCATCGTTTCATATACTCTTCATTTGACAAAGTAGTTTATAACCATCGTTTCATATACTCTTCATTTGACAAAGTAGTTTACAACCAACGGTTCATACACTCTTCATTTCACAAACAACTTTTTCCGCAAATGTTTCATTTTACAAACACTCGCTTTACAAACATTTATTTGGCTTCTCCTTACAAATAAATCGTTTGGAAAAATCACGTTTATACTAAATATCTTTTATATAGGGGTCTGTCAGACTCTTACTGACTAAAGACCACCCCGGTGTTCCCTTCCCATACTTGGACCGGGGATCATGGGAACTTGTGCGCCTTCCACGATCCCCGACTAGTGCTGGCCCGCCCATGCCGGCCACCTCCGGCGGAGCGAGTGTAAAATGAAACATTTGTGGGATAAATTGTTTGTGAAATCACTAGTATATGAAACGTTGGATGTAAAGTAAAATTTGCCCACCTGAGTTTTGATGAAACATTAGTGAGCAAAAAATACATAACACCACAACTAAATATATTCTTGAATTCTTATTATTTTATGTTCTAATAATACGAGTAGTCGGCCGTCGCACCAAAAATAACGAAATGATCCTGGGCATAGTATTGATTTAGTTTCACGGCTAGATGCTAGATAAAGTCGAGGCTGCCCTGAATCTATGCACACGTAGCTGCGCAGACGCACATCGGGATGATGCTAAAACTATAACTTTACGTTACGAAGCTAAAACTATGAATAATGAAAATGATCATTCTATTGATATTTTATTGTATCTTTTTGCTTTGGTACCTAATGATTTTCTGCCACCTTGTATTATATTTTCAAATTTTTACACAATGCTTCAAATCTCAGCATACAGAATAAAAACATTTTTCCAAAAAAACAACTGACTTCCAATAAAACACCACTTAGTGAAAAATAACTTTAATTTGGGAAGTCGGTGTCTTTGGATCTGTATTTTACTTTTTTGCCACCGACTTCCGAAATTAAAGTTATTTTTCACTATGTGATGTTTTTTTGGAAGTCGGTTGATTTTTTTGGAAAAAAGTTTTTATTAATCGAATCGCAACCCTTGAAATACTTATTATTGAGTAGCATCAGTTCCACTTCACCAAATGTTGCTTTCCAAGAACAAATGCACATATTACTATAAAAAATACCCAAATCGCTATATGTGTGCCTGTAATAATTGAAGAGTTCCATCGATTTCTCCAGGATCCCATTATCAGATACTGACCTGATAACAATGGGACCAACTATAAACCATTCAAACAAAAAAATAATTTTCAGGACGTATTGTAATTGCCTAGGATTATGTGCACGACTAAAAGCATAACACGAAAAGTAACTTGTTGTCAATGCTTCCCTGAAAGACAGCGTTAATGACCTCCTGTAAAGATTCTGAATCAGAATCTTTTTCCACGCCATATATTAATTTAAGGTCATCTAGCATGTTTGAGAACCTTTTCGAGGTCAGTAACCATGATCCCAAATAGTAAAGGTCCCAAAATAGAGCCCTGACTTACTCCAGACCGAGTGTGGTAAGACGCGGACACAAAGCCACCATGACATATTGCTGATGATCCGATAAGTAACATGCAAAAATGTTAGGAATTTCGGGATGAAACCTATGTTATTAAGTTTAGTGAGCAATACTTCGTGGCCAATGCGATCAAACGTCGAAGTAAATAAGTCGAAGTACATCAACCTGTATGTCTTTGTTGTCTAAGTGCTGAGAACTAAGATCCACCAGCGTTAGAAGGTTCGTATGACTTGTAAGTTAGGTTCTTATTTAGATCGAAAGCCATGTCGAGAATCGCAGAGAAATTGTTGTATCTGGAAACTAATAAGCCTGTGTAGTATCGATTCAAACAGTTTAGGAAGTGTAGAGAGTATAGGTATTAGCCGATAGTTTTCTGCGTCAGAAGTAACATTAGGTTTAGGGGTAGGTTACACTCTCGATACCTTCCAACGCTGTGGATAATTTCCGGTGGATAGCGCCAGGTTAAAAATGTGGAGAACATCAAATATTGTCTAATCCTACAGCAGAGTTTAGTATGAGTTTATTAGTAGCCGGTTCTACATCATCAATTTTAATTTCATCAATAAGTACAAAGTTTTGCATGGTTGCTTTGATAGTTATTATTTTGGGTTTGATAATCCAGAAGAGGGGCGTCCGGCAAGAAAACACTTGAGAAGAATTCTAAAACACAATGTGCGGCATTACTGCCAACATGATCTTTCCCATTATATTTCATCCTGGTCTCAAAGCCACCTCTGGCTCTGAAGCTATTTATATGTTGCCAGAAGGCACGAAGATCACGTTTAAGTTTGAAAGAGTACCTATACAGTAGATACAGCTGCCTTCCTTCATTATTTAAAATTCTAGAAATACTTAAACTTTACTATTATTAAAAGCCATTGGTGTCCCACTGCTGGGCAAAGGCCCCCCACTCTCTTTCCACCTCTCTCTGTCTAGAGCTGCTAAGGACCAGTTCTTCTTGAAGGATTCCAGCTCATACAGGTGCGTTAAGGTACTTGCAGGACCAATAACCTTCATAATTCACCCGTCTATTGAAACTGGAGTATTTCCTAGTAGATGGAAAAATCAATCATAACCCCTATACCTAAAAAAAATTGAAAATATATTATAACTGAATACAGACCGATGTCTAAAATGTGTTTATTAAGAAAAATATTAGAAAAAATAGTAACATCTCAAATCTCATTCGCTTTTTAACCGACTTCCAAAAGGAGGAGGTTCTCAATTCGTCTGTATGTTTTTTTTTTTTGTATGTTTGTTACGCGATTACTCAAAGACGGATGGACCGATTTAGAAAATTCTTTTTTTGTTTGATAGGATATACTTCCGAGGTGGTCCCATATCAATTTTATTAACTTTGCTTGGGGAGTTTTTGAGTTAGCTTCAATAATGCGTATATTTCCCACTTATTTTATGTGGTTGATGTGATGGTGTTTTAATAACTTCCTATCACTGTTATTTACATGGCTATATCTACAATTATTGTGTTCAATTATGTATTCGAATTAGTGTCGGGTACGTTCCACAACTAAAAAGTGAAAAATAAAAACTTTTTAGCAAAAAATAAAACCGACTTCCAAAACAAAACACTACAAAGTGAAAAATAACTTTAATTTCGGAAGTCGGTGGCAAAAAACGAAAATACAAAACCCAAGACACTGACTACCGAAATTAAAGTTATTTTTCACTTTGTAGTGTTTTGTTTTGGAAGTCGGTTTTATTTTTTGCTAAAAAGTTTTCTTAATCACATTTCTCAGCAACAGCACGGTTTCTTTAAACATCGTAGCGTAGATAGTAACATGCTAAATTTCTCAGAATTTCTCGTGAACGCTATGGACAAGAATCTACAGGTAGATGTCGTGTACACTGATTTTTTGAAAGCATTCGATAAAATTAATCATGATAATGCTTATTGAAAAACTAGCTAGGGCCGGTGTGCACGGCAACTTACTACGATGGATCCAGTCCTATATAGAAAATCGAAGTCAAGCGGTCTGAGTTAAAGGTTACTCATCTCAATTCCTCCCTGTTCCCTCCGGCGTTCCCCAAGGTTCCCATATGTAATCCTTGCTCTTTATCCTCTACATTAATGACATAGGAACCGTATTTGACCAAAGTACTCTACGCTGATGACACAAAAATATTCCGAGTGGTTGAATCTGTTAGATTGCTCTAAATTACAAAGTGATTTCATTAATTTGCATAATTACTGTACAAAAAATCAACTCTTTCTCAACATAGATGACTGGCCTGTTGGTCTAGTGGTTAGTGGCCCTGACTGCTATGCCGGAGGTCGTGGGTTCGATTCCCACCCAGGACAAATGTTTGTGTGATGAGCATGATCATTTGTTCTGTGTCTGGGTGTAATTTATCTATATATGTATGTATTTAGAAATATATAAGTATGTTTATCAGTTGTCTAGTACTCATAACACAAGCTCTGCTTAGCTTGAGGCTAGACGGCGTTGTGTGATAGTTGTGGAATATTATTATTATTATTATTTCCTTTATTCAATAGTTAATACATATATAAATTATATTTTTAAATATTAGAACAAAAAAATATAAAAACATTTAAAAATATAAAAATATATAGTAGCCCACCGGTATCGGGAACAGGGTCCAAGCTACCGGCGGTCAGGGCTCCAAAGAGAGGAACCTTCTAACAATGCGAGCCGTGTCCAGAAGTACCGCTCTCTGAATCAAACCCTTGATCCAGCTGCCCAACGAGAGCCTCCTCAGGTGTTGGTCGAGGCTCTTGGCAATTAAGCCATTGGCTGATACGACTATCGGCACACAGATCGCCGAGTCTACATCCCACATGTCGACAACCTCGCGAGCCAAGTCAAGATACTTGATTTGTTTATCTTTCTCGGCTTTCACGAGGTTCCCGTCATGCGGGACCGTTATGTCAATAATCATTGCGCGCCGCTCTATTCGATCCACCACCACTATGTCAGGCTTATTGGCAACAATAGTCCTGTCAGTGATGATGGATCGATCCCAGTACAATGTGATATTTCCATTTTCGAGAACTGGGTCGGGCACATACCTGTAGTACTGCACTTCCGATTCTACAAGGCTGTATTTCAGAGCAAGTTGCTGATGGATAATCCTGGCTACAAGGTTGTGTCTATGCAAATACTCTTCGTTAGCTAGACGAGAACACCCGGAGATAATGTGTCGGATTGATTCTCCTGGACGGTGGCATGCCCGACAGATGTCAACCGTTCCGTCCTTCACAATAAATCTCCGGTAATTGTTCGTCATGATAACTTCGTCCATAATTGCACAGACAAAACCTTCGGTTTCCCCAAAGAGGTCACCGGAACGCAACCAGGCTACGGACGCTAATAGATCTACATCGGGTCCATGCAGGGCCCGGAAAAAGCGTCCGTGAAGCTCCTTACTCTGCCGTACCTCCCTGCGATCGTTAGTGTCAAGCACTACAGGCTTGCGCCAGTTCTCTTTAGCCAAGGAGAGCGGGGTGAGGCTCTTGTCCACCGCGACCACATCTCGATGCATACCCACGTCGGTTTCTAGGAAATATTCCCTGAGACTGCATATCTCACGATTGTGGAGGGTTTTAGCGTTTAAAAAGCCTCGACCTCCACACTTTCGCGGGATATACAGTCTCATTACCGATGATCGTGGGTGGTGCATTCGATATGTAGTCAGCAGCGTACGGACCCTCCTATCCAGGGCGTCTAGTTCAGTCTGAGTCCATTTGAGTACGCCGAAAGAGTACATCAGAACCGGCATGACCCAACCGTTGAAGGCACGCACCTTGTTACCGCCTGATAAAAGACTATTGAATACTTTTTTCAGGCGGCCAAAGAAGCGCTCCTTCAACGATTGCTTCATGTCAGTAACATTGATGCCCAACGCTTCCGATATACCCAAATACTTATAGGTTTCGGATGCGGAGAGGGCTCTAAGGTTTATGGAATCCGAGAGTTGGGTTCCCACGGATTCCACAATCTCTCCACGCTTTACATGCATGACCGCACATTTGTCCACACCAAATTCCATCCTGATGGCGCTACTAAAAGTTTCGGTTACTTTCATTAGCTCCATCAGTTGCAAATTGTTGGGGGCAAAGAGTTTTAGGTCATCCATGTAAAGGAGGTGAGATATAACCTGACCACCTCTCCTCAGCCGATAGCCTAGACCTGAATCCTCCAGCAGTGTGCTTAGAGGATTCAAGGCTAAGCAGAACCAAAGCGGACTAAAACTATCGCCCTGAAATATGCCTCGCTCGATCCTTATCGGTTCGCTATTCCTCTGGATATTTCGACATCCTGGATAGCGAAGGACCGTCCTCCACTGTCTCATACACGACATCAGGAAGGTGCGTAGAGTTGCATCTACTTTATACAACTCCAGCACCCTTATGAGCCATGTATGTGGTACTGAGTCATAGGCCTTCTTATAATCTATCCAACATGTCGACAGATCCTTTCGGAAACGACGAACCTGTTGACTAATGGTCATATCAATGAGAAGTAGCACCTTAGTACCGCGGGACCCATTCCTACATCCATTTTGAGAGGCAGACATAATGGAGTTGGTGTCTATATGTTTGTTAATTTTAGCTCTCAAAATTGATGTAAGAACTTTGTAGACCGTCGGTAAACATGTGATCGGCCTATAATTTTTGGGTTCCGCGGTGCTGCCTGATTTATGGAGCAGGTGGGTAACTCCTGTCGTTAGGAACTGTGGTAACGAACCAGACTCTAAGGCTGACTGGAAATGGGACGCCAGGCGAGCGTGCGACCTATGAAACCATTTTATCCAAAAGTTGTGCAGCCCGTCCGGCCCTGGAGATTTCCAGTTAGGCAACGGACGGACTGCACAAGTTACATCTTGGGGGCTGATGGTAAGTGCCCCCATTTCTGGTATTTGATCGCACGTTCGCTCGATCCTCTTAGTCCAGTCACCTTCGGTGTGATTGACAGGCACCGACCAGATGCTTCGCCAGAACGAACACGTGGCGTCATCATCCGGCAGGCGCGTGTCAGCCACACCATGTTCCGGACGCTCCCAAGCCCTATAGACCCACCTTTCATCGTTCTGGAAGGTGCGATTCTGAGTGTATCGGTCTACTCGCCGCTTATACCTACGAATACGGTTCGCCCATGCATACACTTTCTGCTTCAGGAAGTCGATGCGCTCTGTGACATGGGACATATAGTCCTGAGGGCTGACATCAGTCCCTGAGAACGCCCGCCTCACAAAGCGCATCACTCTGGGGCGAGTATTGCCCTCCCTGAAGCAGATTAGTTTGCCGATGAGCGCTCTGGCCCCACCAATACGTCGCTCAATTCTGCACTGCCAAGCTGGTACGGCTGGTTTCGGTCGTGTAGCTCTAGAGTCATTAGCAAATTTGACGTGAGCTACACGGCATGCCGCAACAGCCGCGCAGTACAGAATCGAATGAGTATCGGTGAGGTCTTCACAGTCATCAAAATAGTTTGACAACTGCGAATCCAGAGCCGCCACCAGCGCCCTATTTTTGTTATGCATGGGCAAACGAGGTAAGCGTGGTCTAAGTTCAGCCGACATAAATCGATATTCCCGAATCGCACCCTCCAAAGCACTCCTCAATTCAGCATTGTACTGGGTACTTACGTTTGTAGCCCTGTCATCACACCCCTCGTCAGCTTGACTTGTGTTGCACTGTGGTGGTACAACAACAGTCTGCGTCAGGGTGGTGATAACATGGCTACTCTGCATTTCACTTCGCAGGCGATCAAGTACAGTGTCATCCAACATATGATTGCGCTGGATCACCCGCACCTGATCCGATAGTCGTTGTGCCGAAACGTTGACAGCTGGCTCAAGCACCTGAAACAGAGAGAGCATCCGAACACGGTACGCGGTCAGATTGTTTCCTCCATCTGTAGCCCCATAGTATGAGCGCATGACGTTCTCGTTAATGGATTGTGTCCATCTCATGCGCTGCACACTTCCACCGGGAGCTGGGACCCTATCAGAGGCCGGTGGGCCTCGAGGTCCTAAGCCTTCCGGTGGCCGGCGTCCTCCCCGTCGACGAGCAGGTGGTGGTGACGTCGGCGGGGAAAAATATTCGTCGCTCGAGCTCGACGCAACTGCCACGGCCGGTGTCACAGCACTCTCGATGGGGCTGAGTACCGGCGGCGGCGGGGCGGAGCTGAGCGACGAGTCCGGAGGTAGCAGGCGTGCGCGGCGAGCTGCTGATCTCGTCAACATTTGCATTTAATTTTCATGAGTTTCTCGTTCCTTGTTCTGCTTTATTTTCTTGTTGTTTTATCGGAGGTGACATGACAGATGTCACCTCCGATTGCAGTTTTTGATAAAATTTTGTTCATTTGGTTAGCCAATTATCTCTGGATCTTCAAGGTTCTGGTTCTTCTGGTCTTTCAGAGTTTATTGTATGTGGTATACAAACAATAAAAATAAACTGCGACTAAAATAAATAAAAAAATACGAGACGAGTATGAAAATTATGACTAGTTGACCTTCGTGTTGCCAGCTTGTTATTATTATTATTATTATTATAGATAAATGTTTCATTATGACATATACGCGTAAAACTTACCCATTAAATTTCAACTACGCCATAAATGGCTTAACTCTTAAAAGAGTTTCCACCATTGGAGACCTAGGTCTCGTTATGGACTCCAAATTAACATTTATCCATCATATAGACCACATAGTTAGCTCCACATTTTGCAGCCTGGACTTTATATTGCGAATTAGTAAACAGTTTAAAATGGTTATCACTTTAAAAATTATTTATTTCTCATTTGTGCGTTCTATTCTAGACTTTTGTAGTACTGTATGGAGCCCATGTTTTAACATACATATAAATAGGATAGAAATGATACAAAAAAAGATTTTAAAATCACTTAACTATCGCAATAATACTTATGACGCTGCGTATGAAGATGCAATGCGTAGGCATAAACTGATAAGTCTACATATCAGACGTAATATGTTCGACATTATTCAATTGTTCAAAATTTTAAACTCATTGACTGATTCACCATCATTGCTTGGTAAAATATCACTAAAAGCACACGCTCGCCTACCCGTACGCCCCTCACGTACAACACCACTTTTTGTTCCTCCTCGACTAAATAAGACATACACTCGTAATTAATTTATATACCGTTTCACTAACAATTATAATACAGAATTTATGGATATAAATCTTTTTAATATCTCTCTTAATAGCCTTAAACAAAAACTTAAAATTGGATATACCTATCACCTAACTTAAACTCACATTTTTTACTTTGTCTACCATCACTTTACTTTGTAAACTATGTTGCATTGAACATTGGTTCTGGTACAAAAATTAATATGTATTTCTTACGCGTCTTTCCTTGTTAGTTTATTGTAATGATTTTTACCACTATATCACATCGTCGGCACTATAGGTCTATTGTAAGGAACTAATTCTCTATTGTTTGTAAGTATATGATTGTTTGATGCCAAAATAAAAAAAAATAAAAATAAATAAATCCCGCCATCTCTGTCTGGGCCTGCCGCGATGTCGCTTGCCATTAAGAGGGACCCATTGGGTCGTAAGTTTGGCCCATTGGTCGTCTGACATGCGGCAGATGTGTCCAGCCCAATTCCACTTTAGCGTGGCAGCTTTCCAAGTGACATCAGTTATCTTTGGTTGGAACCGATGCTCGTATTCCTAACCCGGTCTGTTAATTTGATACCCAGAATACTCCGCTCCATAGCCCTCTGGCAAACCTCGAGCGTGGACCTCTGCTGATTTGTCAAAGACCATATTTGAGAACCATATGTGAGGATGGGAAGAATGTACACCTCAATGAGTCTTCTTTTAAGGGACCAAGGAAGATCACCCTTCAGTAGATCTTTCATGGCCTAATAACTCTTCCAGGCATTTTCGGTGAGTATTGCAACTTCTTTGTTTTGTCTTGCCTGGTAAGAGACTTTGACCAAGATAGGGATACTCATCGACGTATTCAACCTCCAGTAAAACTATACTAAATAACCTTAATTTGTTATTTTGGCATTCCAAATCAGTAACATGAGCTCACTCCAATAACAAATACAAACGACTTGTTGATCATACAATTCGTAGTATTAGACTGATGTGTCGATATTTTAGTACTCCTTAGATTTATTAACCGACTTTCACAAACTATTCTTTTTTGAAGTCGGTTATCAATTGGATGTCATGTCACCTGTGAAAGGTCTTTGAAGTTTTGGTTCTCACGTCTGGTTTCCTCAAGATTTCTTCCTCCCCAGTAAATTCCATAAATAACGAAAAATGATTAAATTACTTGTTGTTTCTGATCGCTGTCAAGTGCTTTGGTTTTCCCTTTTCCTCTAAGCTCACTCGTCTGTTGTCGGTGCAATATCTCGTCCGGCTGCTCTCGTCCGTCTCACTGAGCTCTACTGACAGCTCAACAGCTCATCTCATCGACGCTCCATCAAATCGATTCAATTATTTTTAGCTGCGGCTACACGCAGCACAGTTCCCCAGCGATGCGGTTCACAAGTTTGTTTACGTAACATTACATTATTGTTATGATCATTCAATTCATTACACAAATTGTTATTAGCTATCTATAGTGAAATAACAATTTAATCTATTGGTTTTGATTGATCCCTGTGTGAAAAGTGTAAGGTGTGTCGGATATTAATCAATTAGAGCGTGTTATCTTTGAGTTTTATAAATGAATGGTCAACTGGGCTTCCCTTGCTATGCGTATGATAGCCTCACTAATGTTTGTGTTCTAGGAACAATTACCGTTATTAGGGGCCGTCGTAATAGAAAATACGTGAAAGCACTCACTTTACGGCGTCATATTCTATGTAATATCAACGTGCAAAAATATGAAATGAAGGCAGTTAATTTGTGTTAATGGTTCGCCCACTACTCAAGAGGTATATCAGCGAGCGTCTGTCCTATTGTTATCAGCAGTGCCAAATAGGGTACGTGGACATAACCGTAAAGTTATGAGAAGCGACTAGCTGCCGTAAGTACCAGGTTATCAGAATGATCAGGAGGCAGAAATGGCACATTGTTTTGCGACCACCAGCGGTGCGCCGGCTATCCTGACGTCAACAATTCAACTCAATCAGGTACTAGAAACTAGAATGATATGATCTGATGTAGCTCCACCTGTTTCTAATTTCCTTATAAGGCTAACAGCCACTGTAGAAGTATGTAAACATAAATGTACGGAACAGCAGATTTCTTTTTTACGATTTCAGGTTTAGACCCATAGTTGTTCATAATGATGAGTACAACACTATCGTGGCTCCCTAGCAAATAAAAAAGCAGCGTGTATAGATACTTACACAACTGGGGAGGTTAGGAACAAAAAGTGATAAATTACATGTTTGCTTTTTTTTTTGGAGAAAATGAGAATTACTTAAGGTAAAAGGAAAATATCAACAAGCGATCACTTTTTGAATCAAACTTGATATTTTATTATTTCATTACTAGCATTTTAACACTTTTTGATACGAAAACATACCAAGGGTGGATAGAAACCAAGATGTAGAAAAAATATTTGGGAAAATATCGTATTATCTCTTTGTTCCTAACCAACGATTTTAAGTTTTTACTGGACATTATGTTTTGTATGTATGTGGTTATAGTAAAAATATAATAAAGAGCTACTTGAATGATAACACTAGCCATTAGGATGTAACAGGTTGGGGAAAAAGTTTCTTCGCATTTTTTAAGAAACTTCAAAACATTTCTTAATATAGTTTCAATCTGCCTAGCCTTTTCCCAACTATGTTGGGGTCGGCTTTCAGTCTAACCGGATGCAGCTGAATACCAGTATTTTACATGGAGCGACTGCCTATCTGACCTCCACAACCCAGTTACTGGGTAATACGATACCCCTTGATAAGACTGGTTGTCAGACTTTCGGGCTTCTGACGACCCGTAACGACTGCCAAAGATCCACGAATGACAGCCGGGACCAACGGCTTAACGTGCTTACCGAGGCATGGAGGAGTCTCGGTATGTACAGATGGTCACCCATCTACGGACCAACCCCGGCAAGCGCGGCTTAACCTGATGGATCGACCCGTGCGGCTGTTATTACTTAGCCACGAGCTCCTCTATTATATTTTTTTTTATATAGTTTATTTACATTTAACTAAAGTATGTAGGTACCATTTTGTTCGATAACTTTTTGCCATCTTGTAGGTAGGGACATGATCCCATTGCTATACAAATTTTGGGACTTCTGGTCAAAATACCGCGACAAGTGGTTTTGGCAGTCCTCTCGTGATGTTAACCTGACACTGCCTAAAGAATTCTGAAGAGACCGAAACAGGTGGAAATCTAAAGGTGCAAGGTCAGGACTATACGGCGGATGCATTAACACATTCTCTGCTGAATTCTTTATGCAAACTCTTCTTTATGCTGCACCCTTACCAACCCTTTTTTTTACGATGTTTTCGAAACAATAGAGATGCACAACTAACACACATGTGCGCCGCGCCGCACTCGAAGAAAGTTATGAAAACGCGCATGTGTGTCTGCCGCACCGAATGTGTTAACACCTCCCAGCCAAACTCTCTTAATTTTTGCTGAGTGGCTAAAGATGTATGAGGTCTAGCGTTATCATGATGAAAAACCACACCCCTTCTGTTGATTAATTCCGGCCGCTTTCTCTCAACTTCTTGCTTTAATCTCATCAGTTGTTCGCAGTAGAGTTCAGAATCGATGGTCTTGCCTGGTGGTAACAGCTCATAATGAATAATGCCCTTCCAATCCCACCACACACACAGCATCACCTTGTTGCGAGTTAACCCGGGTTTCGCCACAGTCTGTGAAGCCTGACCGGCCTTTGACCACGACCTTTTTCGCACGTTCTTGTCATACGTGATCCACTTTTCATCACCAGTTATCAGCTTCTTCAAAAATGGTTCGGTGTCATTACGTCGTAATAAAGAATCACAAATGAGTACACGGTTCATTAGGTTTCTTTCAGTGAGCTCGTGAGGTACCCAAATGTCGAGCTTTTTTGTGTACCCAGTTTTTTCAAATGCGCCAAAACTGTTTTGTGGTCAATTTCCAGTTCTTCAGCTACGTCGTAACTACTGATATGCCGATCTTGCTCCACTTTTTCAAAAATGGCATCCATTTTATCCGTAATAGGGCGACCCGAGCGACGTGCATCTTTGACATCAAAATTTCCGGATTGAAAACGCTTAAACCAAATTTGTGCTACTCTCACAAATACTACACTAGGTCCATAAACATCGCAAATTTTTTTCGCGGCTTGCGTTGCATTTTTACCTTTTTTGTAGTAAAATTTTAAAATGTATCAAATTTCTTCATTAGATTCACTCATCTTGACGGTACGAAAAACAAATGAAAATCACACATTTTCCTAATTTGAATTTGGAATTATGTTCTTTAAAATTTAAACTTTCAATGATACCAAAACCAGCCAGATACAAATAGTATAGCCAAAGAGATTTTATTACAAGTTCATACATACTATAATGCGAAAAGACTTTTTCCCCAACCTAATATGTGACACGGCTACATATCTATACATTTCTGTACAATGAGAGGTCAGCTTATACTGGAAATGTTCTATGATATGTAGTAGTGAGTACCATTTTTTATAATAATCTATGTAACTTGTTTTTCAAATTTTACCATGATCGGTGCATCAAAACTTTCGTAAGGTGATTTCTAAGATTTTCTTTAAGATCACTTCAGACAGCACGGAAAAATCCTCGCGCAATTTACTGGCTCCATTGAAAATAGGACCATATCACCATAGCCTAAAGTATAAAATGGTAAGAATATCGACACAGTAGGCTTGGCGCGAGCCGATTAACAATTTTATACATTCGGTCCTATTTGAAATGGAGCCAGCAAATTGCGCGAAGAGGTTTCCATTCTGTCTGAACAGACCCACACAATAGAATATAATTTTATTTGCATACCTAAAATATAGTTACAAAATAATATTTTACAAAAAGGGCGATCTTTTTACCAATTTAGTAGAGTAATAAACATACAGTAACCGGCGCAGTGACTGTTCTACTTGGTATTACTATTTTAATAGACCTTTACCACATTTCAATGAAAGCCCAAGATGGCGGCCGCAAAAATTTCCTAATTTTCGTCATGGTGTATAATTTTCATGGTTTTCTAGGGTGCAAATGTCGATAGTGAGGTGAAAATGAAAATCCAAGCTTGCAGCTGCAAAAAAAATTAAAATTTTCACCCTGGAAAACCATAAAACGATACCCATGATGAAAAAGTTTGAAAATTTTCGTAGCCGCCATCTTGGATTTTCATTTTAACCTCACTATTGGCTTTAACACCCTCTAAAACCGTGAAAATTAGATCCGAAAATTTTAAAATTTTCGCAGCCGCCATCTAGGATTTATATTTTGACCTCACTATCGACTTTAGCTCCCTCGAAAACTATGGAAACGATACCCATGACGAAAAACTTGAAAATTTTTATTTTGACCTCACTATTGGCTTTAACACCCTCGAAAACCATGAAAATGATACCCATGACGAAAAATTTGAAAAATTTCGCGGTCGCCATCTTGGATTTTCATTTCGAACCCCCCAGAAAAACAATCTAATAATAGTTTATCCTCAAAATTGATTTTAGATTTATTTGGCGTTCAGAAAAACAAGCGCAAATATTATTTATACAGGGTGTCCCAAAACTCAACGTCAAGCCGAAACGGGGTGACAGGATTGATCATAACCATCACGAGAAAAATCTGAAAAAAAATCTATCCCATGCAGTTTGAAAATTATGGGCATTTTAAGAAAAACCTAGAAATTTGATCAAACTGTACCATTTTTCGGTTATTGTGGTTATTCTTTTTTATTTTTGTTCATTTGAACTTTGGAAACGTAATTCTAAATAACATTTCTAGAATCCCAATAAAAAATAATGACACAATTGCCTCAAGTTTCCGAGAATTGAGACTATTTGTTAAACTACGAATTTAAAATTTTCAAGATTCGTCGACTTTGACAGGCCCTCCTATAAAAAAAAATGTACTAGAGTGCCTTGGCAAGTGGCATTAAAAGTTGGCGCATTTAATCAGAATTCTAAAATGGTACAATACTTGTTAGTTCCATACAATAGAAAAGAGTAAAAAAATTAAAACCTCAAGTAACCCGATTTTCGCTATCACATTTTACTCAGTTAAAATGTTTTTAATTCGCACAAGCTCTAGGGAGGTTCTTAATTTTAAGACAAAATGATGAGAGAGATGGATAATGGGTATGTTTGCCATGAGTGAGCGAGACAGATAGTGACGCCACTTTTACCAAAGTGAAAAAAAGTTAGTAAAATTAGTAAAATAATTAGGTTTGTTGGAATAAAAGTCAGATAGAGAAATAACATTTTTTATTACAATAATTGTTCAAATTGTTTACCATCAGCCTCAATACAAGCCCTACATCTTCTTAAAAAAGATCTACTTATAAGTCGGGCATATCTTCGAGAGTTGATCGCCTCAGCTGCTTGAGAAATGCGTTCACGCAGGTCGGCTACGTTCTCAATGGGCTTTGAGTAAACTTTTTCTTTGAGAACTCCCCAATAGAAAAAATCCAGGGGATTTAAATCTGGTGAACGGGCGGGCCACGAGATAGTGCCTGAACGTCCAATCCACCTTCCCGGATATTCCTGGTCAAGGAAATCTCTTACTTGCACTGCGAAATGCGCTGGGCAGCCATCTTGTTGAAACCACATGTCGCGAAGATCTGCTAGTGGTACGTCCTCTAACAGGGTTGGTAAATCTACTCTTAAAAAATGTAGGTAATTAGTTCCATTCAAGTTCTCAGGCAGTTAAATAGGCCCAATAATTTTACCGTTTAAAATTCCGGTCCACAGGTTTACTTTAAAACGATACTGGGATCTATCTTCTCGCATTAAATGTGGATTCTCCACATGCCACTCGTGATAATTGTGCAAGTTCATGTAACCATCTTTTTTAAATGTCGATTCATCTGACCAGAGAATTTTTTGGATGAATTGGGGATTCTCATTATGCCTCTGTAGCATTGTTCTACAAAAAGAAATCCTTTCCTGATAATCTCGAGGTACAAGACTTTGAACTCGTTGTACGTGAAACGGATGCATTTCGTTTCTTTGTAAAATACGATGAGCAGTGCTTTTGGGTATTCCCGTTCTTTCTTCAATTCCACGTACGGAAATACTTCGGTCACCTGCGACCTCTTGCAATACTTCTTCCTGGAAAGGAAACACAGGTCTACCTCCAGCCTGTATTTGATTCGGGAAATGGCCGCCCTCTGTGAGTGAACGGTGCACATTAACAAACACTCGGTGATCCGGGTAGCGCTCTAAATTTGGATATCTTTCACGATAAAGTCTAGCGGCGGCACTTGCGTTGCATCTGCATTCCCCATAAATGAGGTGCATGTTCGCATATTCTTGTGAAGTGTAGCGCATAGGCATGGTAGATAAAAAGGATGCCAACACAAAAGTCCAGAGAGAAGCCAAAGTTGCCGGTATGTTATCAACAAGTCCAATTCACAAAGATTCAAGTCCAAAAAGAGAAGCCAAAGTTGTCAGTACTAAATCAACACAAGCGAATACGAACGTGCGCAGTAGACGAATGAGCGAAACGTACTAGCTGGTTGGTGTCGGACTGGTAGCGTAGCCATTTGCTTGGCTGGAACTAGTGCGAATGAAACAGATAGATGCCATAGCATCTATCTGTTTCATTCGCACTCGTTTAAACGACGCATCTCCGTCTCAATGCGTGGCGTCACTATCTGTCTCGCTCACTCATGGCAAACATACCCATTATCCATCTCTCTCATCATTTTGTCTTAAAATTAAGAACCTACCTAGAGCTTGTGCGAATTAAAAACATTTTAACTGAGTAAAATGTGATAGCAAAAATCGGGTTACTTGAGGTTTTAATTTTTTTACTCTTTTTTATTGTATGGAACTAACAAGTATTGTACCATTTTAGAATTCTGATTAAATGTGCCAACTTTTAATGCCACTTGCCAAGGCACTCTACTACATTTTTTTTATAGGAGGGCCTGTCAAAGTCGACGAATCTTGAAAATTTTAAATTCGTAGTTTAACAAAATAGTCTCAATTCTCGGAAACTTGAGGCAATTGTGTCATTATTTTTTATTGGGATTCTAGAAATGTTATTTAGGATTACGTTTCCAAAGTTCAAATGAACAAAAATAAAAAAGAATAACCACAATAACCGAAAAATGGTACAGTTTGATCAAATTTCTAGGTTTTTCTTAAAATGCCCATAATTTTCAAACTGCATGGGATAGATTTTTTTTCAGATTTTTCTCGTGATGGTTATGATCAATCCTGTCACCTCGTTTCGGCTTGACGTTGAGTTTTGGGACACCCTGTATTTGAGTGTTTATTAATATTTTTGGGAGCGCAAAATGGGAATTGTTAGAGGTTCCTCACATATATGCCGTTTTCAAATAAAAAACGCATTCATGCATGTCAGCCTAAAATTCAGTTATGGTTTGCATTTTTACCCGACTGCGGCGAAGCCCAAAAAGAGGGTTATGTGTTTGACCTGTATGTATGTATATATGTATGTATGTAACTCCTAAACGAATGAACAGATTTGGATAAATTATACGTCTTTAGATTTGTCTTGGTAGCGCGAGTGTCACTGGCTACTTTAAAATAAATAAAAAAAAAACAAAGTAAAATGGCGGATTTGGGGTGCCATTTTGTGGACTTTGAATTTTTTTTCTTCTAATACCATCGACTGGGGTATCAAAATGAAGGGTTTTAAAAGATATACAACTTATATGGTTAAAAGTAATTCGAAGTGATAAATCGTAAAAAAGCTTTTAAATAACCATCACGACCAAAACTCCTTGCAAGAACTAAATCATCTGCGAAATCTTTCACATTTGTAAACTAAAAAGCTGGAAATTGAAAAAAGTAATTAAAAAGCTAAAAAAACCCGGCTGCGGTAAAACTGAAAGCTAAAAACAAGCCCATTTTCTGGTTAAAGACATTTAATTCTCATACAGAAATTTACATTTCACTTACATGAGATCAAATTTAAACATACAAGTATAAAAACTAATCATTGTCCTTCGACACTCAGGCTTACTTTAAATTAAATAAAAGTTGGATGCAGGCGGGACCCATACCATTTTTATATTTTCAAAGTGAGAGTGAACAGGCTTCTTCTGGGTAAGCTCACTCCAACGTCGACTTTGTCTCTGTCACCTCTGACCTAGACTAGAGTCAAGAGCAAACCCATCACAAATAAAAAAATAAAAAAAAAAACTCAAATGGGTCCCGCCTGCTTCCAACTTGTATTTAATTTAAAATGGGCTTGTTTTTAGCTGTCAGTTTTACCGCAGCCGGGTTTTTTAGTTTTTTTAATTACTTTTTTTTATTAGGTATGTATTTACACAACTCACAACTCGGGCGGAGTTACCAAGACGCGCCACTGACCACCAGAGCCGTTTAGTAGAAGTAGGGATATTAGCCCAAAAATTGTGTTTTGATAAATATTTTTAAAACTCTCCATGCCAACTTTGTGTAATGCAATCACAGCGATTCGGTTCTCTTTATCACCCCACTCCATTTTAATATCGCAAAAATATTGTACAATGTATTGGCGGCATTGGCGCCAAAATTAGAAAACTCAATGAACAATCGTATAAAAATGACATATCCCAAATTCAAATGTAATATCTTTCTTATTTTTAATTGTAAAAGTAGTATTTATGGCCAGACTGTGTATAAAATAAGACATTTTAAAGTTATTTAAGAAAATTGATGAAAATTGAATATTCCGCCCTTATATCCGAAAGTACTGAGCCTAAAATGAAAAAATACAGAAAACAATACCTACGAGTATAGATTACGGAAAAACTTATAAGAAGTCTATGGTCTTAAAACAACATGGTAAATCTCTCAATATTGTGCTTACCAACTTACATTTGCAGTTGGAATGTATGGGAGAACACGTTTTTCAACTACAATGTTAAGTTTGTTCTTGGGATTCATCCCAACTACGGAACCCCGGATTTTTCTCAAATCTTTTACCCAAGCCGTTAATGAGGAGTAGGCTTTATAAAGTGACCGTGTTACGGTACTAAACGAGAGTAAGGCCCTTAAGACGCCTCCGAAGCATGCGTAGTTCATACAAACGAAATAAGAATAAGAATAATGTATGTACACACACACACTAGTTAGGTAACACACAGACAGAAAATAAAAATGATAATAACATGTAAAGTAGAAATTGCCGTGGGCCTCAAACTAGGCACAGCCTGTATCTTGGTGGGAAATACCAAAATAATTTGTAAATCAAACATATTCTAAAGGTAGTGTGTATTTATTCCTATTGAATAACAGAATATCTAGGTTTCCAAATATATATTAAATAAGAACATTGATTTAAACAGGAAATATAAGAAAAATACGTTTTCTATAGAAATTTTAAATTCCTTATATCTCGTCATCAAATCCTTCCTTACAAAATATATATTTAGGAACCTAGATATTCTGTAATCCAATCGGAATAAATACACACTACCTTATGAATATGTTTGATTTACAAATTATTTTGGTATTTCGTTTGTATGAACTACGCCTCAGACCAAATAAAAATTTGGTCTGAGAACTACGCATGCTTCGCGGGCTTTTTTAAGAATTGATCTTTATTGACTTGAATCTGAAATAACCACAATAAAACCAATCTTCAAAACTCATTATCACCAACCATCTAAAACTTTCCTAAAATTATTTAAAGTATAAGTATTTAGATTCAAACGACATTTTTATGTAAAATAATCGGGTTCTGGAAATGTTGCAATAACTCAGGCCGCTAATCAATACACGCTGGTATCACTAAGCTAAGCCCAGCTCAAACGCATCGCTGTCAATACCTACGTCAGTGTTTACACCCAGATTGAAAGCATTGCACGATCTAATGTAATGTAATGTATGGGTGTGTGGGAGCTTTTAGTTGCCAAACATGTTACAACGTCCGCTTCTCAGATATGTAGTTGTAACGTCCCCTATTCGTTCGTTGTTCGTTTCATTGAATTATTCTACAATATTTTCTTGGTGAACTACAATAATAGAATAATACGACAGACAGATCGTTCATGGCTACGTAAGCCACCTACGTAGGTACCTACCTAGTCCGGGTGTTGAGACATCCGTTTCCTTCAAATTAAGTATCATCATCATCATCATCATTCTTCTGCACATTTCTCAATTTGTTTGAATTTAAACTTTATTAAAGCATATTTATTAGAATTAGAATATAAAAATAAAAACATTTAAAAATATAAAAAATAGAAATCCACCGGCATGGGGAACAGGGTCCAAGCTACCGGTGGTTAGGGCCCCAGAGACAGGAATCGTCGATCGTCCCGTCTTTCATTATATACTTCCGGTAGTTATTCGTTAGCAGAACTTCATCCATAATCGCACAGACCAAACCTTCGGTTTCCCCAAAGAGGTCACCGAAGCGTAGCCAGGCCACGGACGCTAAGAAGTTTACTTCGGGCCCATGAAGGGCCCGGAAAAAGCGTCCGTGAAGCTCCTTGCTTTGCCATACTTCCTTGCGGTCGTTGGTACTAAGCACCACAGGTTTGCGCCAGTCCTCTTTAGCCAAGGACAAAGGGGTGAGTCCCTTGTCCACTGCGACGACATCTCGGTGCATACCCACGTCAGCCTTGAGAAAATATTCTCTGAGACTGCACACCTCACGGTTATGGAGGGTCTTAGCATTTAGAAAACCTCGACCCCCGCATTTCCGCGGAATTTACACCCTCATGACAGACGAACGTGGGTGATGCATCCGGTTTGCGGTCAGCAGTGCCGGTCACTGCTGACCGCAAACCGGACTCTCTTATCCAGGGCGTCAGTTCCGTCTGGGTCCACTTGAGTATGCCAAAGGAGTACATCAGGACCGGCATGACCCAAGCGTTAAAGGCGCGCACCTTGTTGCCGCCTGACAAAGAACTATTAAGTACCTTTTTCAGGCGACCGAAGAAGCGCTCCTGCAACGATTGTTTCATGTCAGGCCCGTTAATGACTAACCCCTCTGACATACCCAGGTATTTGTAGGTATCAGTTACGGAGAGTGATCTCAGGTTTATAGAATCTGAGAGTTGTAGTCTCTCAGATTCCACAATCCCACCCCGCCTTACATGCATGACTGCACATTTATCTACACCAAATTCCATCCTGATGGAATCACTAAAAGTTTTAGTTACTTCTAGTGACTCCAGCAGTCGCAATTTGTTGGTGGCAAACAGTTTCAAATCATCCATTTAAAGCAGGTGGGATATTACCTGACCCCCTCTCCGCAAAGGATAGCCCAGCCCTGTACCCTCCAGCAGAGTGCTAAGAGGGTTCAATGCTAAACAAAACCACAGTGGACTCAGACTGTCGCCCTGGAATATTCCCCGCTTAATCAAAAAAAATAGGTTAATAATAGGTTTGTCGCTCCCCCGAATTTATCTACATCCTGGATAGCGAAGGACCGTCCTCCACTGCCCCATACACGTCGTCAGGAAGGTGCACAGAGTTCTATCAATTTTGTACAACTCTAACACCGAGCCATGTATGGGGCACCGAATCATAGGCCTTCTTATAGTCTATCCAACATGTCGACAAATCCTTTCGGGATCGACGGACCTGTTGGCTTATGACCATGTCAATGAGGAGTAGCTCCTTGGTGATGCGGGACCCATTCCTACATCCATTTTGAGAGGCAGACATAATAGAATTCTTTTCTAAATGAGAATTAATTTTCACTCTCAAAATGGATGTAAGAAGTTTATAGACCGTCGGCAAACAAGTGATCGGCCTATAATATCTGGGTTCCGCGGCATCACCTGACTTATGGAGCAGGTCGGTAACTCCTGTTGTAAAGAACTGTGGCAGCGACCCAGACTCTAAGGCCGACTGGAATTGCGATGCCAAGCACGCATGTGAACTTTGCAGCCATTTAAGCCAAAAATTGTGCAGTCCGTCCGGTTCCGGCGATTTCCAGTTCGGTATCGGACGGGCTGCACTGGCTACATCGGAGGAAGTAATTATTACTTCCTCCATCTGCGGTATAGCGTCACACACGCGCTCAACATCGCGCATCCATTCAGCCTCAGTATGGCAGACAGGCACCGACCAGATGTTGCGCCAGAATGTGCTAGTGGCATCATCATCCGGGCGGCATACATCTGCCACATTTTGCTCAGGTCGCTCCCATGCTCTATAAACCCCCCTTTGATCACGCTGGAATATGCGATTCTGGGTATATCGTTCAACCCGTCGCTTATACCTACGGATACGGCTTGCCCATGCCTACCTTCTGCTTCAGGAAGTCAATGCGCTCTGTGATATGGGATATATATTCTTGAGGACTGATTCTAGTCCCCGAGAACGCCCGCTTCACAAAGCGCATCACTCTAGGGCGAGTATTGCCCTCCCTCAAGGAGTATAGTTTGCCGATGAGCACCCTGGTCCCCTCGATACGCCGCTCGATCCTGCACTGCCAGGCTGAAACGGCGGGTTTTGGTCGTATAGCTATGTCACAATTTGGAAATGTGACATTGGCTACACGACACGCCGCAATAGCCGCACAATACAAGATCGAGTGCGTATCTACGAGATCTTCGCTGCTTTCAAAATAAGAAACAAGCAGCGAATCCAAGGCACACACCAACGCCCTATTCGTTCTGTGCATAGGCAAGCGAGGTAAACGAGGTCTAAGTTGGACGGGGGCAATTCTAAACTCCCGAATCGCATCGTCCAGCGCGCTCCTCAATCGGTCGTTACACTGGCTACTTACCGTAACAACCTCATCGCCCCCCTCCTCATTATTAACATAAGACCGCGGTTGGATTATGTTTAGAGGTTGCACCGCGGTCTGTGACGGGACAGGGACGATACGGTTGCTCAGTACCTCTGAGCGCAGCCTATCAAGCGCGGCGTCGTCCAATCTGTGATTCCGTTGGATAACCCGCACCTGATCCGACAGTCGTTGGGCCGAGACGTTGATGGCTGGTTGAAGCGCCTGGAACAGAGACAGCATCCTATCGTGGTACGCAGTGAGGTTAGTTCCCCCCTCTGTTACCCCGTAATATGCGCGCATGACGTTCTCATTAATTTCCCGAGTCCATTTCATGCGCTGCACACAACCACCGGCAGCGGGGACCCGGCTCGGGGCCGGTTGGCCCCTAGATCCCATGCCGTTCGGTGGCCGGCCTCTTCCCGGCCGACGTACAGGTGGTGGCGACGTCGGTGGAGAGAAGTACTCGTCGCTCGAGCTCGACGCGGCTGCTGCCGCCGGTGTGACTGATGATCCGAGTTCCGGCGGCGGCGAGGCGGGGCTGGGCGACGAGTCCGGAGGTGGTAGACGTGCGCGACGTACAGCTGCTCTGGTCAGCATCTATTTACATCAATGATTTTTTCCTCGCATTGTATGTGTATACATATGTCATGTCTATTTTTATGTAGATTTTTCATGTCAGTTATTTTATTATTTTTCATTTTCACTTTCTTCTGATATTGTTCTGGATAATTGTAGGTGTTTTTAACTGTTGATATGCTGAATTTAAAATAAAATAAAATGACGTTATTAACGTATCAGTGTTGCGAGGCCATTATTATTATTATTATTTACTATATTAGGTACGTAGGCAGTATCTTTATATCACCTTTCGCCTGACGCAGATCCTCACCGGTCACGGTTATTTCGGGAGGTTCCTGTTCCGGATATGGCGGGAGGAAACGCCCGGGTGTGATGACGCCCCATTGTGTGGTTTGCCCGGAAGACACGGTAGAGCATACGGTGGAGGTCTGACCGGCTTGGTTGGAGCTCCGCCCGCGTCCTCGGGAAAGCGATCGGCGGCGGCGACCTCTCGCGTCCGGCCCTGGTCCAGGCTATGGTACGAGACGACCTGGGCGTCGGGAATTGAGAGCCCATCCCGGCCACCGTAGGCGCGGGCTTGCGGATGGCGAGCAAACTCGCCGTCTGGTAAGGATTAGCCCCGGGCCGACGGCACGGTGTTCCACGCGCACCTTAAAAATATGATGTATAGTGATGTCAGCACTAACTGATGGGGTCCGCTGATGCTTGACAGGGTCGCGGGTTGTTTGTAAGAGTTACCGTGGCCCTGGCACAGGCAACTGAAGGAACACGGGTGGGTTTTAGTCAGTAGAAGTCAAACACGCCCTCCCGCTCCACCCAGAGTGGGAGAAGTTATTTGATGATATTCCACGCAACACCCAGTAGGTATGTGTATAAAGCATATAATGCTCTATGAAATATAGCACTTTTCTCCGACACAATAAAGAGTTATTTTTAAATCTCTCTAGAAGAAATTTATGTGTTTTCGAGTTGAAATCGATATTTTTAGGTCACAGACTTGATACTGGAATGTTCGGAGGAAAACAAACCGAGAAATACATAACAGGCGCAGATATTTGTAGTTGTTGATCTTTTCATTTTGGTTAATGCTATGGAACCGTCACAGGCTGAGAAGCGATCATTTTAATGAATGTTTGTTTACTGAATCTTTTGGACAGAGTACCTATTAGTATGAGAAGTGCCAAATACGGTAAATATCAAATACGGCCAGATCTATGTCCTGTATGTGATTATCAGTAATCCGTCTCCTCTAACGGAGAGACAGCTTGTATTGACAGAAGTAAGAGTAGTGCCGCGGCACTCCTCTTACTCCTCCTGACATGACACACATCACATCGCGACTCCAATACGTGTCACGTCGCCTGCGCAGTGTACGTGTCGCGTCGCCTGCGCAGTGTACGTGTCGCGTCGCCTGTGCAGTGTACGTGTCGTACCGCCTGCGCAGTGTACGTGTCGCGCCGCCTGCGCAGTGTACGTGTCGCGTCGCCTGCGCAGTGTACGTGTCGCGTCGCCTGCGCAGTGTACGTGTCGTGCCGCCTGCGCAGTGTACGTGTCGCGCCGCCTGAGCAGTGTACGTGTCGCGTCGCCTGCGCAGTATACGTGTCGCGTCGCCTGCGCAGTATACGTGTCGCGCCGCCTGCGCAGTGTACGTGTCGCGTCGCCTGCGCACTATACGTGTCGCGTCGCCTGCGCAGTGTACGTGTCGCGTCGCCTGCGCAGTGTACGTGTCGCGTCGCCTGCGCAGTGTACGTGTCGCGTCGCCTGCGCAGTGTACGTGTCGTGCCGCCTGCGCAGTGTACGTGTCGCGCCGCCTGAGCAGTGTACGTGTCGCGTCGCCTGCGCAGTATACGTGTCGCGTCGCCTGCGCAGTATACGTGTCGCGCCGCCTGCGCAGTGTACGTGTCGCGTCGCCTGCGCACTATACGTGTCGCGTCGCCTGCGCAGTGTACGTGTCGCGTCGCCTGCGCAGTGTACGTGTCGCGTCGCCTGCGCAGTGTACGTGTCGCGTCGCCTGCGCAGTGTACGTGTCGCGTCGCCTGCGCAGTATACGTGTCGCGTCGCCTGCGCAGTATACGTGTCGCGCCGCCTGCGCAGTGTACGTGTCGCGTCGCCTGCGCAGTGACTGGGCATTACGGCAAGCGGCGCGCTCCGGGCCTTTTGCCAAATAATTCCACAGAATGGGGCACTTCCGACTTATGCCGAGCACGCGCCGTTCGACCGCTCGGCCGCTCCTAACGAACGCCTCAGGAACTGAACATACATACAATATTTTGGTCGGAATTACTTTAGTCAACCGAACAGGTGCACTAAGTGAACATACCTAACAGTTAGACACAGTGTAGTTAGGGAATTGTGCTTAGGATAATTTATCGAGAGTAATAAGTTTTGTTACAAATAAATGTTCCTAGATTACTAGTAGACTATTATAGACATCATGGGAGCATCTGCAGCCAAATTAGGTGTAAACCTGTATCTCGGCATACAGCGCCAATCCTCTCAGATATTAAACTAATTAAAAATTATGCCAAAAAGTTCAATTTTGTTTTGTCTTATTTTTAAATACAATAAAAAACAAAAATAAAACCAAAAACATAAATGAGTTGGAGAGTGTAGTGTGAGGGAAGTTTTTGTAAGTGGAGGTGTGTGGATGTATGGGTGCTTGGATGTGTTGGTGGATGTGGCAATGGATGTATGGGTGTTTGGATGAGTCAGAGTGACTTAGATTTACTAAAATAAGTGCCAGAGAGTACTATAGTATGTATGCGTAAGACTTTTTTAGGTTACCCTAGTTATTCGGATACAACTATAAGCTTTTCTGTTTCTTCATAAGGTAAAGTTAGAAGGTCTATCTTTTACAGTTGGTCTTATTTAGGGGATTAATATTAAGTTTGGAGTTTATTTTATTATAAACAAAAGGACCCAAGAATACAAAAATCTTTTAATGAAAGATGTGTGTAGTTGATTTTGGTGATAGATACTAAATTATTCCTGCGTCTAATTGTTAGTCTGGGGTCATATATTAAATTTTCATGTTGTCTTGTGATGATAGTAAGCAAGAAAAGTTGTCGAAAAACTTCACAGTATTGGTATAACAAAGTGGTTGAGAAAAACTAAGTACCTACAGATATTTAGGATAGCACGTTGCGCAATCTCAACAGGTTCAATAACAGTTATAGGAGCACCTCGCCAGGATGAGATGCAGTAAGTTATTATCGACCGGCATAAGGCGAAGTATACCTACTTTCTTTAGTAACAAAGGATCAACTACATGTCTCAGCTTTGACACACTTTTTGTTTGGAGGCAAATATTAGGTTATTCAAATGTGATAAAAAATAAATCTAAGGGTTCTCATCAAACGCGTTTATTTACGAAGCATACAAAATTATCCTGACGCTAAAGAAAATTACAAAATTCAAATAATAAAAACACGAATCATGTCCAAGTGGGTAAGTTGACACACGTTACTCTCAGTTGACATGCCTAATTATCGGTGCACAATTCACATTATTGATCAGCTTAGTTCTTGCTGCATCGCCAGCACATAGTGTGGCACCAAAGCTTACGTAACTGGCAATATAACTGGCATGCTCTCCTGGCTTCGATTTGCTATATAATTAGTTTCAATAAAGGCACGCAGCATCGGAGTCGTCATCATCAACAGTGTTTTGGGTAAAATCTTCCGCAGGTTCAGCATCTGAGTCATCCTGAAGGATAGCACGCTTCACTTGCTTTCGAGCTCTAACATGTTGCGATTTTCCTTCTCTTTTTTTTATTTTGGACTTATAATATGTCATCTTAAGCTGACGGACCGTCATATTACTTTACTTTGTTGCGCCACTTCTTCTCCCCAGATAAAGCACTAGGAAGTGGTGAAGGGCGGGCGTTTTGGGGGACTGTCTTATGTAATTTTGACGTTCGAAAAGTGCTGATTTTCATCCTAACATATAAAAATAAATGACTTTTGATTTTGATTTTACCCTAAGAGGTAAGCAATATTTGCCGCTGTTTGTGACTTAAAAGTTTGAGTTTACTTATAATTATCATTCTTCGATATTCGTATCACATATTAATCACAGTTACATAACTAATTATTCAATACAACACAAAACGTACTTGATACAAAATCGGCAGAAACACTTCCAACACAAAAATATTTTTTGTGACGATATAAAAAAATTGCACATCTCATCCGAACAACGCAAGTGGGTGGCCACTAAACTTCTGAGTGGTGAAGTCCTCTGTGAGCCGACATGTAAACGTCACTGTATCATCTTACCTGAGTATGTCATCTTAAGCACAATACTCAATACTGAGAATTCCCTTATGGAGAAACCCAATAGCTCTTGTCTGACCTGAGGACGACTGCGGAACCACGATCAACAATAGCGCTTACAACTGCTAGATGAACGCGCCACTGTGGCAGTGACATCAACTCATCTTGAGAAGCATAAATCGAGCAGTGATGTGACCCTTACTTTTATTTGCATTGTGTGGACGTGCGCTCAGAGACTTAACGTGGGTTTTACAGTACCACCAACCTTCTTGTTTTTATGTTAAAAAAAATCAGCCAAGCAGATGTCGGACCACGCCATAGAAATATATTCTTATATAGACCACGCACAATAAAGGGTTCCGTAGTTGGGATGCATTTATCCCAAAAAGAAACTTAACGTTGTAGTTGATAAATTTACTTCAAAAAAAGTAAAAACCGGCTTCAAAAACCTAAAAGGAAAAAAAAATAACTTTTATAAAAAAACTTAAAAGCTTCTGAAGTCGGTGCCAAGCCAAGGTGCATGCAGAAGCTGTTAAGTTTTTTTATGAAAGTTATTTTTTCCTTTTAGGCTTTTGAAGTCGGTTTTTACTTTTTAAAGTAAATTTATTTTTCCATTTGTAGGTTAATATACAATTACATATATCCAAGATGAACGAAAAGCAGAATCATCAAAATCCGCTTAGAAATGCCGGAGATACAGGACTTATACATATTACTTCATATATAAGGATGATTACCTAATGTACTGTATACTAAAACCTTCCTGAAACTACGTAGATCACGTTAGTGAAAGAATCATCAAAATTGGTTCATTAGTTTTTGAGGAAATCGCGGACATGCAAACATACGTTTGTTGCGCCACTTCTTCTCCTCAGCTAAAGCACTAGGAAGTGGTGAAGGGCGGGCGTTTTGGGGGACTGTCTTATGTAATTTTGACGTTCGAAAAGTGCTGATTCTCAGCCTAGTTTGAATAAATGACTTTTGATTTCATACATACATATACGTACATATGAGTCGAATACAGAACCTTGTTTTTAAGTCGGTTACAAAACATATTCTCCGATACATCGATATACGTGACGGTCAATTTTCCAACTGAAAATATAAGTGATTTTCGGACTTTTTCCTTTACTTGTGCTGTGAGACCATGCTTCTTGCCCAATTTCATGATTCTAGGTTAGCGGGAAGTATAGGTTTTGATATATTTGCGAGTATCAAAATATGTCATATAAAAAACCGTATTTTTTATTGCATCGACGAGCTCCAAGAGAGCGTAGACCTACGTACTTGGTGTTAATTTCAACTTGATACCGCCACGAATTCCTGAGAAAATGGGTCTTGACGGACTGACAGACAGACAGGCGAACAACGAAGTGATACTATAAGGGTTCTGTTTTTTCATTTTGGGGTACGGAGCCCTAAAAATGGGTACTTAGTAGGTTCTAGAAAGACGGATGTTCTTTTTGCACGTAATATAGGTCCCAAAATGCTGCCTTGGGGTATACTTCAAGAAGTTCCTCCCAAGTACTGTAGCTGAAACATTTGCGTCAATCATAAAAGTAAAACAACAAGACGAATCATTTCTAATCTGACAACAACAAATGTATCCGCTCGGAATGGCCTTAGGACGCCGCACCTGAACATTACCATATCTAACCTGGTTACATGCTACTGAATAGATTGGCAGCTCTCGTCGCATCAACTCACAAGCACATTACCTACGTAGTGCGAACATCGGTCATCTTACTTGCTAATCATTGACTAAGGGGGAAACAATATGAAGTAGTCAATATAAATGGTAATTAAAATCAATAAAAAATTATTTATAGATAAAATAACAATTTCGATGAGATATTTGTGTATCTAACAAAGATAGGTAAGTGCCTATAAACCATCCTAACTAATATTACCCATAAATGCGAAAGTCAGTTTGTTTTTTATTTTTTGTTACGCTTCCACGTCTTAACTACTTTTTTTTTAATTTAAGATGGGTTTGCTCTTGACTTTAGTCTAGGTCAGAGGTGACAGAGACATAGTTGACGATGGAGTGAGCTTACCCAGAAGAAGCCTGTTCACTCTCACTTTGAAAAGATTGTATTGTACGCAGGTAGTGATTTTCACTCTTTTGCTGTGCGCATTATAAAAGACATTTGGAAACGCTTAGTGCGAATTGTTGGAATATCAACCTGGTAGGGATGGTAACTGGCAGTGTGTCTAGATGTCCGATGGTAGAAGGGAGCTGGTGGAATGAGGTCGTGGAGTTCTTGGGCACACTCACCGAAGTACAATCTGTAGAAGACCGACAAGCAGCCAACCTTGCGGCGATAAGGCAAACTGTGAAGCTTGGCATCCACTAGTTCTACGTCGCCAATGAGCCTCTTAGCTCTGCGTTCCACCGAGCCAAGCGCAGCTAGTTGGTACTTAGCTGATCCATCCCAAATGGCAATGGAGATGGCTATATTTGGGCTATATACAGGTACCTACATACGTAGCTACCTATGTTAAAACATGTGCTCACAATATACAGGGACCTACATACGTAGCTACCTATGTTAAAACATGTGCTCACAATATACAGGTACCTACATACGTAGCTACCTATGTTAAAACATGTGCTCACAATATACAGGTACCTACATACGTAGCTACCTATGTTAAAACATGTGCTCACAATATACAGGTACCTACATACGTAGCTACCTATGTTAAAACATGTGCTCACAATATACAGGTACCTACATACGTAGCTACCTATGTTAAAACACGTGCTCACAATATACAGGTACCTACATACGTAGCTACCTATGTTAAAACACGTGCTCACAATATACAGTTACCTACATACGTAGCTACCTATGTTAAAACATGTGCTCACAATATACAGTTACCTACATACGTAGCTACCTATGTTAAAACATGTGCTCACAATATACAGGGACCTACATACGTAGCTACCTATGTTAAAACATGTGCTCACAATATACAGGTACCTACATACGTAGCTACCTATGTTAAAACACGTGCTCACAATATACAGTTACCTACATACGTAGCTACCTATGTTAAAACATGTGCTCACAATATACAGGGACCTACATACGTAGCTACCTATGTTAAAACATGTGCTCACAATATACAGGTACCTACATACGTAGCTACCTATGTTAAAACACGTGCTCACAATATACAGTTACCTACATACGTAGCTACCTATGTTAAAACATGTGCTCACAATATACAGGTACCTACATACGTAGCTACCTATGTTAAAACATGTGCTCACAATATACAGGTACCTACATACGTAGCTACCTATGTTAAAACATGTGCTCACAATATACAGGTACCTACATACGTAGCTACCTATGTTAAAACACGTGCTCACAATATACAGGTACCTACATACGTAGCTACCTATGTTAAAACACGTGCTCACAATATACAGTTACCTACATACGTAGCTACCTATGTTAAAACATGTGCTCACAATATACAGGTACATACATACGTAGCTACCTATGTTAAAACATGTGCTCACAATATACAGGTACCTGCATACGTAGCTACCTATGCTAAAACATGTGCTCACAATGTACAGGTACCTACATACGTAGCTATGTTAAAACATGTGCTCACAATATACAGGTATTTTTTTTTTTTTTTTTTTTTATTTGTGATGGGTTTGCTCTTGACTCTAGTCTAGGTCAGAGGTGACAGAGACAAAGTCGACGATGGAGTGAGCTTACCCAGAAGAAGCCTGTTCACTCTCACTTTGAAGAGATTAGGGTTGTATACGTTCGGAAACACAGACGCAGGTAGTGAGTTCCACTCTTTTGCTGTGCGCATTATAAAAGACATTTGGAAGCGCTTAGTGCGAATTGGTGGAATAGCAACCAGGTAGGGATGGTAACTGGCAGTGCGTCTAGATGTCCGGTGGTAGAAGGGGGCCGGTGGAATGAGGTCGTGGAGTTCTCGGGCACACTCTCCGAAGTACAATCTGTAGAAGACCGACAAGCAGGCAACCTTGCGGCGATGAGCCAAGCAATGAAGCTTGGCATCCACCAGTTTTACGTCGCCAATGAGCCTCTTAGCTCTGCGTTCCACCGAGTCAAGCGCGGCTAGTTGGTACTTAGCTGATCCATCCCAAAGGTGACTGCAATACTCCATGCAGGATCGGACTTGCGCTTTGTAAAGGGTTAAAAGCTGTCCAGGCGTAAAGTATCGCTTCACCCTATTTAGGATGCCCAGTTTCTTGGCCGCAGTTTGGGCCTTGTATTCGATGGTGGCGCCGAAGTTGAGACCAGATGTCAACTCCATGCCTAGGAGCTCAAGTCGATCAGTTACAGGAACAGATGTACCTCGAAAAGTAGGAGTTAGGGCGAAACGACTCTTTTTAGCGGTAAAAAGACACGCCTGCGTTTTGGTGGCGTTAAAAGAGACCAGATTATCATCACCCCACTGGGAGACAAAGCTTAAGGTCAAATCTGTCCGCTCTACCATGGCCTCTCTCAAGGAACGAACTTCAGCCCCGCTGGTTTTTGCGCTGGACAAGTATCTCTCTGAAACTGTACTGTCATCTGCGTACCCAACAATACCAGGCCGAAGCAGGTCATTGATGTGCAGCAGGAAAAGAGTTGCAGAGAGAACAGACCCCTGAGGAACTCCTGCATCAATAGCCATAAGGTCAGAAGAGCAGCCATCAACAACTACTCTAATCGACCGTTCACTAAGGAAATCTGATATCCAGCTACAAAAATCAGCTGGGATGCCATAAGCAGGAAGCTTGCTGAGCAGAGCAGCGTGCCAGACCCTGTCAAAGGCCTTCGAGATGTCAAGCGATACAGCCAGTGCTTCGCCGTGTTTCTCGATGGCTTCGCCAAAGCAGTGCGTGACATACACAAGAAGATCGCCAGTTGACCGTCCCCGGCGAAAGCCATATTGACGGTCACTGAGGAGATCATTGTCTTCAAGGTAGTTCAGCAACTTAATGTTCAGTACCCTTTCCAAAACTTTGCACAGAATGGAGGTAATGGCGATCGGACGGTAATGGGCAGGGTCTGCACGGTCGCCTTTTTTGGGCACTGGTTGTACATTTGCAAGCTTCCAGGATTTCGGCACCGTTCTTTTTTCAAGAGAGAGGCGGAACAAACGTGTCAATACAGGAGACAGTTCAGGCGCACACTGCCTCAACACTCTCGCTGGAATGCCGTCAGGCCCGCTGGCCTTGTTCACGTCTAGACTGCACAATACTCTTCGGACCTCTTTAATGTGTACTGCGATCTCCATACGTGTCTACATACGTAGCTACCAATGTTAAAACATGTGCTCACAATATACAGGTATCTACATACGGAGCTACCAATGTTAAAACATGTGCTCACAATATACAGGTATCTACATACGTAGCTACCAATGTTAAAACATGTGCTCACAATATACAGGTATCTACATACGTAGCTACCAATGTTAAAACATGTGCTCACAATATACAGGTATCTACATACGTAGCTACCAATGTTAAAACATGTGCTCACAATATACAGGTATCTACATACGTAGCTACCAATGTTAAAACATGTGCTCACAATATACAGGTATCTACATACGGAGCTACCAATGTTAAAACATGTGCTCACAATATACAGGTATCTACATACGTAGCTACCAATGTTAAAACATGTGCTCACAATATACAGGTACATACATACGTAGCTACCTATGTTAAAACATGTGCTCACGATATACAGATACCTACTGCGCCATCTAGCAGGTTAGCGCCGACCGAGACACAGTATAAATATCTATTTTTTTACTGTGACCGAGATTATTGTTAGTAACTAGTTTGAGAGGAATTCCCATCATGCAGTGTAAGGTTGGACAGGAAAACTACACGCATATCTACACATAGTGATATATTATAATATGAGATATTATTGACACAGTTGGTGGGAAACTTTACACGATATGAGGAAAGTTTTAGCATCGCCAGATATTGTTTGATTGATGGAATATTGCATTATTGTATTTCTTTTATTGAAACAAAAGTTTTTGGATGAATCTCATGCTTCTAAGAGTTTAGTATTAAATAAAGAAAAACGACGCCTCGTTCGTCTAGTGGTTACACGTGCTGCTGCTGAGCATGCCTCATTGGTCTAGTGGTTACATGTGCTGCTGCTGAGCATGCCTCATTGGTCTAGTGGTTACACGTGCTGCTGCTAAGCATGCCTCATTGGTCTAGTGGTTACATGTGCAGCTGCTGAGCATGCCTCATTGGTCTAGTGGTTACATGTGCTGCTGCTGAGCATGCCTCATTGGTCTAGAGGTTACACGTGCTGCTGCTAAGCATGCCTCATTGGTCTAGTGGTTACATGTGCTGCTACTGAGCATGCCTCATTGGTCTAGTGGTTACATGTGCTGCTGCTGAGCATGCCTCATTGGTCTAGTGGTTACATGTGCTGCTGCTGAGCATGCCTCATTGGTCTAGTGGTTACATGTGCTGCTGCTGAGCATACCTCGTTGGTCTAGTGGTTACATGTGCTGCTGCTGAGCATGCCTCATTGGTCTAGTGGTTACATGTGCTGCTGCTGAGCATGCCTCATTGGTCTAGTGGTTGCACGTGCTGCTGCTGAGCATGCCTCATTGGTCTAGTGGTTGCACGTGCTGCTGCTGAGCATGCCTCATTGATCTAGTGATACGAGTACTGATGGACTATGCCGTGGTGATACGAGTACTGATGTACTATGCCGTGGTGATACGAGTACTGATGTACTATGCCGTGGTGATACGAGTACTGATGTACTATGTCGTGGTGATACGAGTACTGATGTACTAAGCCGTGGTGATACGAGTACTGATGTACTATGTCGTGGTGATACGAGTACTGATGTACTATGCCGTGGTGATACGAGTACTGATGTACTATGTCGTGGTGATACGAGTACTGATGTACTATGCCGTGGTGATACGAGTACTGATGGACTATGCCGTGGTGATACGAGTACTGATGTACTATGCCGTGGTGATACGAGTACTGATGGACTATGCCGTGGTGATACAAGTACTGATGTACTATGCCGTGGTGATACGAGTACTGATGGACTATGCCGTGGTGATACGAGTACCGATGTACTATGCCGTGGTGGTACGAGTACCGATGTACTATGTCGTGGTGATACGAGTACTGATGGACTATGCCGTGGTGATACGAGTACCGATGTACTATGCCGTGGTGGTACGAGTACCGATGTACTATGCCGTGGTGGTACAAGTACTGATGGACTATGCCAAATACCTGATTTCTCCTAATCTTCTTCATGTTAGAGTGTCGAAGGCAATCTCGATCATGTCAGGAACTTGCCTCCTAACGAGTCCCTCCTCGTTCCAGCAAGTGACGTACTACATGATCCGCATGGCGCTGCTGGTGTCGTGGTTCTGGGCAGCCCTGCTGACGTGCGCGCCCATCATCGGCCTGGGCCTGTACTACGACGAGGCGCAGCACAAGTGCACCCGCTACAGGAACGCCGAGACGCCCGCCGACCTCGCCTACGCGGTCTTCTACGTCGTTTTCGGTGAGTTACACACAAACAGACATTCACATCCTGAATTTCTGTTAGTTTATAATTCAGTGAAACTTAAACTAGTTTTTGGCCGCGCTTTCGCCCGCGTCGATGTCAGAAGATATCCCACGGGAGCGTCCTGCCAGGGTTACAAGTACCTTTCGTGTTAATCTACGTAAGCAATGTATTAACTCCGTAATATATTGTTCTCATATAACTGTAGTGGTTCACGCGGCGCACGGCGGTATAGCTCCCAGTCGGCATGATGTTTCCGAGATCTTCAACAATTATCGTCATAGTTCAGCCAATTTACACAAAACTTTAATAAATTAAATACACCTAAACCTTCTTCGTGAATCACACCGTCCATTGGCGAGAACCGTATGAGATATTTTTTCGGTAGTTTTTGAGTTTAACGCACTGAAACAGGCAGACAGACGCGGCGCGCGGCGGGGGGATTTTGATTAGTAAAAATTTTGTTATGCCGGTCACGATCTAACAACAAATAATAACAAATAACTTATGACCGAGTGAGCACTCGTTTAAAAGTTATTTGATGGAATAATTTCGTCGTAAAAACTTCGATCTTAGACTAAATGTTACCTCAAGATACAAACTATGACTACATTTCCAATGCCTTAAATCTCTTGAAAAGCGGTACACAAAATATTTAATAATATTTGTGAATTTTGAAATCAACCCCCATTTTACCCCCTTAGTGGAAGATTTTTCAAAAACGCTGTACCACAAATTTCTTTATTTCCTTCCAAAAGCATAAATTTGAATTTTCCTGGCCCTAATTAAGAATAGCTGCTATTTCCCATACAAACTTTCATTTCGTTATATCACGCGGTAGGATTATTTTTTAATACAACGTAGCCGACGTCCTTCCCCAGGAAACTATCTATTGCCTTGCCAAATTTTATCGAAACCCGTGCAGTTTGTGAATTTTAAAGTCAGCCCCTATTTTACCCCCTTAGGGGATGATTTTTCAAAAACGCTGAGTGATACGTTTGTTTATTTTTTATAAAAAATATAAATTTGAATTTTCAAATACCTAACTTAAGAAATGCCGGGTTTCCCATAAAAACTTTCATCCCCTATATCACCCCCTGTAGGATTATTTATGAGACATAAAGAAGCCTCTCTTTCTCCATGATACCATGCCTTGCCATATTTTATCGATATCCGTGCAGTTTTGTGAATTTTAAAATCAACCCCATCTTACCTTTAGGGTAAGATTTTTCAAAAATGTTGAACATGGTGGTTCATTTCTTTATTTTTTACCAAAATCATAAACTTGAATTTTCATAATTATCACTAACTTAAGGAATGCTGGGTTTCCCATACAAACTTTCATCCCCTATATTACACCCGGTAGAATTATTTTATATGACAAAAAGTAGCCTATGTCCTTCCCCAGGATGCTGTCTATAGCCTTGCCAAATTTTATCGAAATCCGTGCAGTTTTGTAAATTTTAAAATCCACCCCTATTTTCCCCCCATAGGGGATAATTTTACAAAAACGCTGAGCCACATATTTGTTTATTTTTTACCAAAAGCATAAATTTTAATTTTCATATACCTAACTTACAAACTGTCATCCCCTATGTCTCCCCCTGTAGAATTAGTTTTGAGACAAAAAGTAGCCTATGCATTGCCAAATTTTATCGAAATCCATTCAGTGGTTTAGGCGTGAAATGGTAACATACAGACAGACAGTGTTACTTTCGAATTTATGTTGTTTGGTAGGAAAGTAATGAGCGTTTTTTCCTAGATTATCTCTTTTTATCTAGAAACGAAACATACATTTCTAGAATGCACTAGCGCATTGTGGTGGGGATGACCAGCTGATTTTTTTTTGCGATTTCAGATTTGGTCCCATAGTAAAAGTTGTTCATAATGATGAGTACAATGACCCCTTAAGAGGTTGCTGGTGTTTTACCAATAACCCTGTAAATACGTGTCGCCCAGCACCGAGCACTCGATTACTCGCTAAAACATAGAAGACAAGAAACATTGAAAACATACAAGAGAGCAAGTACGTCATTGCCTTTTGTACGAGTACCAGGCCACTCAGCAGCCGTAGCTGCTCAAAATATACGCAGTGCAGAAGGCGAAGATGCAGTCTCTGACGCAACAGCAAGAGGTTGGTTTGAAAAGATCAGGAATGGGAATTATGATCTAAAGGATTTGGCCCGTAGTGGAAGAGCAGTTGAAGTTGACATACATCGTTTACAAGAATCAATTCTGTACATTTCACACACGGTCATCTGATCCCAAACTAAGCAGAGCTTGTACTATGGAAACCAAATAACTGATATACTACATACACTACTTTTTTTTGTAAATACATACTTATATACCTAGTCTTGCCATAAATATTGTCACGAAGAAAAAAATCTTTTTTATTGCAAATAATATTTATTACTTTTACATTATGTTAGTTTAATACATAAATATAAAACAATTTAAAATATAAAAAGCTTATTCGAAGTGGTCTCCATTGGCTGCAATACAGTCCTTTAAACGTTGAGGCCAGTTATCAATAGAAGCACGCACTCTTTCCATGGGAAAATTCTTCACTGCCAATCGTATGGATTGTTTTAGGGACTCCAAATTATCATGGCGTTTAGAGCAAGCCGTACTCTCTAAAACTGACCATAAATCATAATCCAGCGGATTAAGATCGGGACTAGGCGACGGCCAGTCTTCAGCTCTGATGAAGTCAGAAACGTTCACTTCCAACCAAGACTGTGTGGACCGAGCTTTATGACCCGGCGCCGAGTTTTGTTGGAAGGACCATACTTGGTTATTGAACATGGTGTTGTTAAGGGGTTTAACTACCTTCTCAATAATGGTATCTTTATACACTTGTGCCGATGTTTTGATACCTTTTTCACAAAAATATGGCTCAGTCACTCCTTCATAGCTAACACCCCACCAAACCATCACTGATGTCGGATAATGCCCACGTAAGCCCAAGGAAGCTTCCCAATTTGTCGACAGAGTGCACTCTGTCGACTAATTGGGAAGCTTCCTTAGAGCTTTGAGCATAAATACGGTTATTTTGTTTGTTAAAATGTTGCTCAATTGTATGGATTTTCTCATCCGTAAACAAAATTTTTCTGTGACCACCCTTTGCGTACCGCTTCAGTAGTTGTTTCGATTTTACCACCCTATTCTTTTTTAAATTATCAGTTAAAAAATGACCAGTGCGTCTCTTATAGGCTGTAAGTCCTAAGTCATCTTTTAAAATACGCGACTTGGTTCTGGGTGCTATCTTCATCTCCCGAGATAAAATCTTTTGCTTTCGGACACGATTTCTTCGAATTATTTCCCTTACTGCTTTGACCACCTTTTTCGTACGAACACTACGTGGACGGCCAGATCTTTTTCTGTCACAAACAGAGGTCTCATTGTACCTATTAATAGCCCGGTACACAAACATTTGACTAATACCAAGCGTATGGAAAGTCTTAAAAATTGCATTTGGTTCCATACCAACTTTGTGTAATGCAATCACAGCGATTCGGTTCTCTTTATCACCCCACTCCATTTTAATATCGCAAAATATTGTACAATGTATTGGCGCCAAAATTAGAAAACTCAATGAACAATCGTATAAAAATGACAGATTTCAAATTCAAATGTCATCTTTCTTATTTGTAATTGTAACAGTATTTATGGCCAGACTAAGTAGATAATTACACCCAGACTCAGAACAAACAGTACATGTCCATGCACACAAATGTTTGTCCTGGATGGGAATCGAACCCACGACCTGCGGCATGATAGGTGGTATCTTAACCAACCACGCCAACTGACCTGCCAAATTGAAAATGATGTCCGTCTTACTTCTCGTAATCTTGCTGAAGAGCTCATGCAGTCATTTGCAAGTATTGGAACACTTACACAAGCTGGGTAAAATTTGGAAATTAGGATCTTGGGTACCACACCAGCTGAGTGCCACGCAGTTACATAATCGCGCTAACACTTGCATGAGCCTTTTGTCTTGGCGTCGCACCCAACGTTGGCTTGACAGTCTGGTTACTGGAGATGAGAAGTGGGTTTTGTATGTGAACCACACGCGTAAGCGTCAGTGGCTAGATCGCAATCAAACACCTGTGCCGACGCCAAAAAATGAACCACGTGCGAAGAAGGTTTTATTATCTGTATGGTGGGCCGCAAAGGGAATTTTATACTGGGAGCTACTACCAGATAATATCACCGTGGACTCGACAATATACTGCCATCAGCTTGATCGACTCCGTACAGAAATCAACAAAAAGCGCTGTGAACACTCAAAGATATACTTCCTTCACGACAACGCTCGGCCGCACATAGCCAAAGTCGTTCGTTAGAAGCTATTGGATTTTGTATGGGAGCTACTGCCACATCCACCTTACTCACCCGATCTAGCGCCAACGGACTTTCATTTGTTTCGCTCTCTCAGTAATCATATACAGGACAAAAAAACAGATTTCCTCGAAAGCTTTTTGCCTCACGGCTCCCAAGGTTTTACGCTGAAGGTATCCATGCTTTACCTCATCGCTACAACGTCGTTGTAGATAACAACGGTGCCTACTATAAAGACAAGTAATTGTAAATTAAAAATATAATTCAAAATTGTTTTGTTTATTTGCAACGCTCATGACTTTCCTACCAACCCAATATAATATTAGTATGGATTAGGGATTATACCGATCTGTCCCCCTGTTAGCAACGAGAGGACACTTTGAACTTTATTCACTCATATCTGGGACAGGAGTGAATAAACTTGCATCACATCTGACTGATCAAACTTTTATCCCGATCTGTTCCTCTAAGGGGACAAAGCAGGGTGACAGATCGGAATAATCCTGGATTAGTATGAAATAGATGATTTAGTATGAATTTGCACATTTTACCATTTTGTATGTAGGTGGGACTTGCGTGTCTATTGCCCGATTAACAATTTAATCTACAAAAGCTGTAGCAATTATAAAGCTAATCAAAATAATCGAATAGCCCAGCTTGCCAAGGTATAGCGATAAACAAGAGAAGCATATTACTACAAAATAATAACTGTTCTACTGCGTACCTTCGATAGGTACCTAAAGATTTTCTTTTGTGGTTACCCTTTGAAAATGAATTTAAGAGATAGGAATTACTTAAAACGTAAGTTGATGTTGCGCAGGCACGGCGCTGTGCTTGGTGCTGGTGTACTGCAACCTGGCGGTGATCCGCGCGCTGTACGCCATCAGCGCGCCGCGCGGCTCCGCGCCCGTCGTGCGGCGCGTCAGCAAGTCCAGCTGCCGCCAGCGCGCGCGCGCCGACGGGCCCGCCCCCCTCGCGCACCACAACGCCGCCACGGCCGAGGAAGTCGCCTTCAGCCGCCTCATGGCCACGCTCTCCGTGCTCTTCATGATCTGCTGGCTGCCGCAAATGGTGAGTTCATTTATTGTCAGCATCATCATTCTGCCAGGCTGAACATAGATACATAGAATACTCTTTGCACGCTGCGCGTACGCTGCACCCTGCACGCTGGACATAGATAGGTAGATAGATAGATAGAATACTCTTTATACGCACGCTGCGCGTACGCTGCACGCTACACGCTGGACATAGATAGGTAGATAGATAGATAGAATACTCTTTATACGCACGCTGCGCGTACGCTGCACGCTATACGCTGGACATAGATAGAATACTCTTTATACGCACGCTACACGTACGCTGCACTGCACGCTGGACTTAGATAGAATACTCTTTATACGAAGGCTGCACGTAAGCTGCACGGTGCACGCTGGAAATAGATAGATAGAATACACTTTATAAGCACGCTACACGTACGCTGCATGCTGGACATAGATAGAATACTCTTTATATGCACGCTACACGCTGCACGCTGGACATAGATAGAATACTCTTTATATGCACGCCACACGCTGCACGCTGGACATAGATAGAATACTCTTTATATGCACGCTACACGCTGCACGCTGGACATAGATAGAATACTCTTTATATGCACGCTACACGCTGCACGCTGGACATAGATAGAATACTCTTTATATGCACGCTACACGCTGCACGCTGGACATAGATAGAATACTCTTTATATGCACGCTACATGCTGCACGCTGGACATAGATAGAATACTCTTTATATGCACGCTGCACGCTACACGCTGCACGCTGGACATAGATAGAATACTCTTTATATGCACGCTACACGCTGCACGCTGGACATAGATAGAATACTCTTTATATGCACGCTGCACGCTACACGCTGCACGCTGGACATAGGCCTTTTCCAAGTATCTTCTGAGCCTCCCGCATCTAGCGGAATCCCGCGACATGCATCAGGTTATGGGTCTACGTTGATGTGTTGTGCCCAGGGCCTACTATGCCTGCGCCCTCCAGTACCACTTTCTCCACCCCATGGGCCACACCGCCACTGGAAGGAAGGCTTTAGCAATCTAGCTCTCGAAATGTTACAAAAAGTGATCGAACACTACTCTTCAATACTCGCGAAGACTAACATTAGTAACCAGTGCAGCGTACCTAGTCCAAAGTACCTACCGCCAATTGTGGCAGAGGTCTTTGTCCTCTCGAGAAGCGGACACACATCACTCTTGTTAAAGGAACTGTCGTCGTTTATAGCCTCGTGCTGTATTGGTGAAACTTAGCATTCAAAGAAGTTTTATTTACTGACATCAGAACAGGCGCACCCTGACAGCTACAATTAAGAATATTTGGCGATTGTCGCCCGTCTGAATTAGCACACGAGCCACGTACTGACATCGGTATCGGCGGCCGCACTGATTGACATGCCAGTTAGTATTCAACGTATGTCCTCGAGGTGGTACTATAGAATGCGAAACGACAGCTCCTGGTGACCTTGGAGTACCTTCGGAGATGAGGTACCGCGAATGACTCAGCAGCGCGTCAAAGGAGCATTAAATTTGCAACTTTGTACGATTCTTATTTGGCATGCGATCGGTTCCATAGCAGCCACAGGAAATAATGAGCATTTGTTTACTTGGATACGTTCGAAATAAACTTCATAATAGTTTAAAGCAATGAAACATTGTTGTGTGCTATACCAAGAATTTCAAGGTTTCTTCCTGATCAAAAAAAGCAAATGTTGTGCATAGACTCAGTTAAGGATGCAAACACTCGTCCACACTCACTCACTGTTATGAATGATAGGTTTAGGTTGATATGTGTTGGTGTCTAAGTTGACGTGCCATTTAAATAATAAATAACGATGAATTTCATAGTAGTTTCAGTACGTCATTAGTTGCTCGTAGTTCTGCATTACATAAGTACGGAAAATTGGTACTTCCATCAATGAGAAAAGTGGATTTTTGGAAAGCTTACGAAAGCAAGGTATACCCTTGCTTTCGTAAGCTTTCCAAAAATACACTTTTTTAACAAAGAAATTGATATTCGGTTCCTCATGTATCAATGTAAACAAATAAATGATGAAAGGATATTATTAGCTCTGTTAAATCTGTCATCGGCGCATCAATATTCTGCAGGAGCAGCTGAATTGAGCATTGTAAGCAAAATCGCGCTATTTATATGTATGTGAGACAAGCGAGCTGCATGCAGCGGCGCATAAGGATTTGATCTACTGCAAAATACTTAGCAGGCGGAGCTGATTCAACAGTCGCGCGGAACATATAACAACCTGAATAAAACTGTACTATACATATATATTATATATTATATATACGGTCTATTTGAATTTAAATTAGAAACTAGCGTAGGTGTTTGTTATTCTATGAAATTGTACACTCTCTCTACGTTATTCTTTGCACAATGATACAAGACTTCATTTTGAAATATCTGCCACGATATGCTTATCAATTAAAATCAAAATTAGTATTCTTCTCTCGTGTCTGTACAGAAATAACGAACAAATTAATAGAACAAATCAAATGTGATGTTGTTCAATGTACATACAACACGTAGCTAGTAGGCAAACTCTCATGGTAAAGTCATGGAGTAATTTAGTCACTGGAGTTCTAATGCCCACACGACAGCGGCATCTTAACCATAGTCACTGGAGTTCTAATGCCCACACGACAGCGGCACCTAAACCATAGTCACTGGAGTTCTAATGCCCACACGACAACGGCATCTAAACCATAGTCACTGGAGTTCTAATGCCCACACGACAGCGGCACCTAAACCATAGTCACTGGAGTTCTAATGCCCACACGACAGCGGCACCTAAACCATAGTCACTGGAGTTCTAATGCCCACACGACAGCGGCATCTAAACCATAGTCACTGGAGTTGTAATGCCCACACGACAGCGGCACCTAAACCATAGTCACTGGAGTTCTAATTCCCACACGACAGCGGCACCTAAACCATAGTCACTGGAGTTCTAATGCCCACACGACAGCGGCACCTAAACAATAGTCACTGGAGTTCTAATGCCCACACGACAGCGGCACCTAAACCATAGTCACTGGAGTTCTAATGCCCACACGACAGCGGAACCTAAACCATAGTCACTGGAGTTCTAATGCCCACACTACAGCGGAACCTAAACCATAGTCACTGGAGTTCTAATGCCCACACTACAGCGGCACCTAAACCATAGTCACTGGAGTTCTAATGCCCACACGACAGCGGCACCTAAACCATAGTCACTGGAGTTCTAATGCCCACACGACAGCGGCACCTAAACCATAGTCACTGGAGTTCTAATGCCCACACGACAGCGGCACCTAAACAATAGTCACTGGAGTTCTAATGCCCACACGACAGCGGCACCTAAACCATAGTCACTGGAGTTCTAATGCCCACACGACAGCAACACCTAAACCATAGTCACTGGAGTTCTAATGCCCACACGACAGCGGCACCTAAACCATAGTCACTGGAGTTCTAATGCCCACACGACAGCGGTACCTAAACCATAGTGACTGGAGTTCTAATGCCCACACGACAGCGGCACCTAAACCATAGTCACTGGAGTTCTAATGCCCACACGACAGCGGCACCTAAACCATAGTCACTGGAGTTCTAATGCCCACACGACAGCGGCACCTAAACCATAGTCACTGGAGTTCTAATGCCCACACGACAGCGGCACCTAAACCATAGTCACTGGAGTTCTAATGCCCACACGACAGCTGCACCTAAACCATAGTCACTGGAGTTCTAATGCCCACACGACAGCGGCACCTAAACCATAGTCACTGGAGTTCTAATGCCCACACGACAGCGGCACCTAAACCATAGTCACTGGAGTTCTAATGCCCACACGACAGCGGCACCTAAACCATAGTCATTGGAGTTCTAATTCCCACACGACAGCGGCACCTAAACCATAGTCACTGGAGTTCTAATGCCCACACGACAGCGGCACCTAAACAATAGTCACTGGAGTTCTAATGCCCACACGACAGCGGCACCTAAACCATAGTCACTGGAGTTCTAATGCCCACACGACAGCGGCACCTAAACCATAGTCACTGGAGTTCTAATGCCCACACGACAGCGGCACCTAAACCATAGTCACTGGAGTTCTAATGCCCACACGACAGCGGCACCTAAACCATAGTCACTGGAGTTCTAATGCCCACACGACAGCGGCACCTAAACCATAGTCACTGGAGTTCTAATGCCCACACGACAGCGGCACCTAAACCATAGTCACTGGAGTTCTAATGCCCACACGACAGCGGCACCTAAACCATAGTCACTGGAGTTCTAATGCCCACACGACAGCGGCACCTAAACCATAGTCACTGGAGTTCTAATGCCCACACGACAGCGGCACCTAAACCATAGTCACTGGAGTTCTAATGCCCACACGACAGCGGCACCTAAACCATAGTCACTGGAGTTCTAATGCCCACACGACAGCGGCACCTAAACCATAGTCACTGGAGTTCTAATGCCCACACGACAGCGGCACCTAAACCATAGTCACTGGAGTTCTAATTCCCACACGACAGCGGCACCTAAACCATAGTCACTGGAGTTCTAATGCCCACACGATAGCGGCACCTAAACCATAGTCACTGGAGTTCTAATGCCCACACGACAGCGGCACCTAAACCATAGTCACTGGAGTTCTAATGCCCACACGACAGCGGCACCTAAACCATAGTCACTGGAGTTCTAATGCCCACACGACAGCGGCACCTAAACCATAGTCACTGGAGTTCTAATGCCCACACGACAGCGGCACCTAAACAATAGTCACTGGAGTTCTAATGCCCACACGACAACGGCACCTAAACCATAGTCACTGGAGTTCTAATGCCCACACGACAGCGGCACCTAAACCAAAAACAATTGCGCGATCCTAACTGAAATTAATGATTTGGAGGAATGAGGATCATCATATCATAAGAGAGTTTTGAATATGAATGTGGATGGCTTTGAGAAGCCCAAAGAAAAGAATAGATGGTTTGTGTGAAAGATATAATCTAAAAGGAGGGTGACGAAGAAGGAGAGATGTACGAGAGAAGAAGTTAATTATGCTGCGCAGCTGTGCCGTGAGTGCCGCCCCAAACTGCGAAGGATGGGTGCTGATGATTGTACAAAGCATGTTGTGTTGCAGTAGCTATGTACCATCTATTTGTGTCGATCTCTGTGCGATCAGTCAAGTCGTGTCAGTCACGTCGTAGCTTTACAATATTTATTGTTGAGTACATCGACATCGTCATCAGCAAGCGGCGTGCGTACCGAACATTGGCGAAAATATTTCATTGTTTCTCAAATGGCAAGCGAATCAAACTAGAATTTTATTCATATGAACCTACATCGATGTCCGCATATATGCTTCATACATTGGACAATTATATTCCAGACGTATATAGATAACGATATAGAACTCGTGATGAATAGATAATAATTAATCAAATCTTTATATTAGTTAATAATATTGTCAGAGTAACGATTTAGACACCATTGCTTGTGTCTTCCCGCAGATGCAAAGTTAAGGCTTGACATTTCATGCAAGAATAAATATAATCACTAATAAATTATATTGGAACATTAAAAGAAAATATAAACAAGCAAATAAGCAGATAAAGCATATATTACTCCTGTAGAGTCGGTAGCTCGATACATGCATCTCCTCAGTGGATCGTCCACCCAGGGTGCTCCGTGCTGGTTGCTGGTACTTAATTGATCAATTAACCCGATTGCCTTCATTGATGTCGTGTCGGGATCCGCACTCAATAAGAACAAATTGTTTGAACTTTCTACATTACATATTAGTCCCGTAATGAGCAATAAACTATAGGTATGTGTAATAATTATAATTGCTCAGATCTTTCCATTCGTTGTGGCCTAGGTACCTAGTATGGTAGTCGTTTGGATAAGTTTTTATTAAAAGATGAAAATCAACCTCATCAGGATATGCAATGTGGCAGTGGAACATACACATCGAGAGTGACAAAGACGACACTCTACAAACCCGATTGACATCTTAAGTCTTTATATTAAAGGCCGGGATCATACAAATATTTACCTAGAACTCTAAAACATAAGGTTGTGTGTGCTATTGTTATATCATGCTCTCACTGATGGTTCACAGCTGACGTCGGCGCTGTACCTCGGGCTGGGCCCACAGGCGTGGCCGCGGCTGACTCCGCTGTCCACGCTGTCGGACATCCTCATGCTGCTCAACTACGTGCTCAACCCCATCCTCTACGTGCTCATGCGCCAACGCCGGCGACTCACGCTCACCAACCTGTGCCACTCCATCGCGCATTGCTTCAAGCGGGTAAGGCCTCCTTATGTTTTACAAAACTGGAATACATCAGTTGCAGCCAGGAATCTGGAATTTGCTCATTTTTAAGATTCCTTACCTCAAAATTGAAAACGGAACCCTTATAGGATCACGCCTGTGTCTGTTTGTCCTTCTGTCAATTAAGTTGAAAGCCACGTTTCATACATTTTTGGTCCAAATGTGAATAAACCGCCCAAAAAAAATTTCGCTATATTCTGTTAGATTTTTTCTGCCTAAACATTTATTATGGCACCGAAGCTGTAGAACCATTTCCCTTGGTTGTATTTGAATAAAAAAATCTGTCTTTTTTCGATTAAATGAAATGGTTTTTAGCCATTTTTCTTTTTTTATGTTTTTGTTAGGTATAAAATAAATTATATAAATATATTGTTATATCCACACACCCAAAAATACCACACAAACAATGTATTTTGCAATCCCGCAATAATATAAATATCCTGCAATGTCTGAGCCAGCGTCATGTCATAGGCAAATTAATAATTGGGTGCTGTTCTCATGTTATATGGATAACATGGTTTATGAGCTATGTTCGACATTTGCAAGATATTACTCCTCCAGCTTACGGATTAGAGAATATTATTGTTATCTCCGGAAGAGATCCGGCTACCACAATCACCGAAGTAGAATTATGCGTGTAAGTCTGATGTTTTGTGAGAGAAAGTATGCTAGGGTGTGCTCTATTACATGTTAGTATTTGGAATATTTTTGTTTACTATATATGTTTCAATCTACATGTTAATTAATGTAATAGGTGTTACCGTTTTAATTAACAATAAGCAATAAACCGAAAACTGGACCTGGCAACATATAACATGCGTACACTCCGGGACCTGGCAACATATAACATGCGTACACTCCGGGACCTGGCAATATATAACATGCGTACACTCCGGGACCTGGCAACATATAACATGCGTACACTCCGGACCGCCGAAAAGACCACCGACCTCGAGTAATAATTGAGCAGGTTACGATACATATAGTAGGGTTATCTGAAGTCTGAAGAGGGGAGGAGGACTCGATACTCATCAAATCCAGGAACTTGCTCTATTTCCAGGAGGGCGATAAGCAGTCCCAATGTGGTATCGGATTTATTTTCCATAAGTCCCTTGAGAGCAACGTGGTGAAGATCGAGAATGTGTCGACCAGGGTGGCGTACCTTATACTCAGAATATCCGCAAGATATTCATTGAAGGTCATACAGGTTTACCCCGCCCCCTCGTCACACCCCGATGATGAGGTGGAGACCGTGTATGAGGACATTTCCAGAGCCAAGCATGCCTCTAAAACTCACTTCCCATTGTCATGGGAGATTTCAACGCAAAACCGGGCAAACGAGACGATGATGAGCTGCGAGTGGGGCAATTTGGAGTTGGACGTCGGAACCCTCGCGGTCACCTACTGGCCAAATTTATGGAGAAGGAAGGCCTCTTTATGATGAACTCCTTCTTAAGAAAACTTGAGCACAGAAAGTGGACCTGGCAGAGCACTGATGGTGCAAAGATAAATGAGATTGACTTCATTATGTCGACGAAGAAGCAAGTATTCAATGATGTCTCTGTGATCAATGCGGTGAAATCCGGAAGTGATCACCACATGGTAAGAGGCACATTGAACATAAATATCAAGCTGGACAGATCTTGACTGATGAAGTCTATGCTCCGTCCAGCACCGATCCAAATCCAAAACCCCGAGAGCATTCAGCTCAAACTTCAGAATCGTTTCGAGTGCCTAGAGAGTTCCGTGGACGATTATAGGTTCGTGAAAACTGTCCGTAAAAAACCTTTCAAACAAATGGATACAAGAAACTCTCTGACTATAGCTCAAGGAGAACGGCGCGAGAAGAGGCGCGAGAAGAGGCGCGAGAAGATCATGCAGTCTTCAGACGATGCGCTCATATACGGCTCAATAAACGGATCGCTAAGCCCTTGAAAAGTGACCTTCGCCGCTTTAATACGGACCGTATTAAGGACGCGATAGTGCGCAACAAGGACTTTCCAAGAGATCTGTCTATTGCGCAGAGCCAGCTTGCGAAACTGAATACCGATAATGGCAGAATCCTATCCGCCAAACATGAACTATTGAGAGAGACCTAGAACTACTATGGACAGTTATACACATCATCCAGTAACCGCGTTATTGAATCTAGCAAACGACTTAGTAACTAGATTGACCTGACACAACACCAAAGATATCCCGGACGTCAGACGAGATTAGGATGACTCTGAAGTAGCTTAAAAACAACAAGGCGCCGAGTAATGACGAAATTAACAGAACTCCATGAACTCCTGAAGGCCGGTGGGGAACCCGTTCTCATGGCCCTCCAGAAGCAGTTTGATTCCGTTACACTCGAGGATAAAACGTCACAAGCTTGGAACAGAGGTATAGTGGTACTCGTCTTTAAAAAGGGCGACAATTCCCTGCTTAAGAATTATAGCCCCATCTCACTTCTGAGCCATGTCTACAAGCTCATGTCATCACGAAACGTCTAGCGCGCAGGTTTGACTTCCAGCCTCCTGAACAAGCCGGATTCCGAAAAGGCTTTAGCGCCGTAGACTTCATTCATACGCTGCGGCAGGTTATACAGAAGACTGAAGAGTATAACCTGCCTCTCTGCCTAGCGTTTATGGACTACAAGAAAGTCTTCGATTCGATCGAGACTTGCAGTCTATCCAATGGTGCCAGATTATCTATCGGTACATAGGTGCTGAAGGGTTTGTATGAAAACGCTACTATATGTTAGGCCGACTCGAGGACCAGACCTCTAAACCTATCCTTCTGCAACAGCGAGGAGTGAAACAGGGAGGCGTTATCCCTTCGGAACTGTTCACCGCTTCACTGGAGGATGTCTTCAAGGTTCTGGACTGGAAAGGACATCAACATCAATGGCGAGTACATCACTCACCTTCGGTTTGCCGACGATATAGTAGTCATGGTTGAGACTATGGAGGACCTCAGTACAATGCTCAATGACTTCAGTAGATCTGCCGAAAGAGTGGGTCTTACAATGAACATGGACAAAATGAAGGTCATGTCATGGGTGTTTGACATGACCTTCATTTTGCCCAGGTTCCCTCATGAATATAGGAGATTCAACACTAGAAGTTGTGAACAAATATGTTTCCTAGGACAATATGTCCAGTTAGGCAGGTCCAACTTTGAGAAAGAAGTTAATCGTCATCTTCTCTTGGGCTGGCTCCTTCTCATCTCATATAACACAGTGTCTCAAGACGAAAGTCATTGACCAGTGCGTGTAGCCAGTGATGACCTATGGCACTAAAACGTGGTCACTCTCAATGACTCATTAGAAGGCTGTAAGTCACCCAAAGGGCAATGGAGAGGGCTACGAATATGCTTGGAGTTTCCCTACGTGATCGAATCAGAAATATAGAGATCTGTAGGATTACCAAGCCCGAAGAATTGCCAAACTTATGTGGCAGTAGGCAGGGCACATTGCTCGCAGAGCAGATGGCCGTTGGGGCTGAAAGCTTCTAGAGTGGCGAAACGTAGCGATGGACGACCTCCCACAGGGTGACCGGCTGAAGGCCGCTGGATGCGAGAAGTACAGAACCGGTCGAAGTGGCGGTGCTTGGGGAGGCCTATGTCCAGCAGTGGACGTCTTTCGGCTGAACTGATGATGATGATAATCATTGTTGTGCCAGATGATTACGACACAATTATTGTTGTGCCAGATGATTACGACACAATTATTGTTATGCCAGATGATTATGACACAATTGTTAATCCAAATTAAATAAATTGTATTTTTTTTTATAAACCATTAAATCGTTTCAATGAAAGGTACGCCAATATTTTAATTTCATTACTTACTTGAGTTGTGAATGTATATGTACAACAATATATTTCTCGAAGCTTTACACCTATATTTAAAAATATAGGCGTATTTTCTATCTGTAATATATTACAGATAGAAAATACGCCTGTATGTTTGTTATATTTAACACTTAACAAAAACTCCAAAATAGTAAAAAATGGGCTTTTTTATGTAACAAAAAAAAAACAATTTTTGAACTCAAATAAAATCAAGGGCAATCTATGGTCCTGCAACTTCGGTGCCATAATAAGAAATGCTTAGGTAGAAAAGTTCTAACTGTACTCTTACTAGTTCTAACAACTATTTCACATTTGGACCAAAATGGATGTTGTCCTTTGGTACACATATGAATTACTGTGTGACCCAAACACGGACGTGTAAAGTAAATAAATGAAGGGTCCACTGCAATAATGATGAATGTCCTTTGTCTTTTGTTTTTAGATAATTGGGTTTTAAATTTATAAACGGTGTAAAAAAACAGACCAGAAGATAGTAAAATGTTGTTTATTAAAGTTAAAGTATAGTATTATGTAATATATTATTTCTTTGGAAAATAATCATTCTTAGGGTAATAAACTAACTAAAAATAATCTAATCTTAAGTAAGACATTTATCGTTATTGCCGTGAACGCCTGTGACGTTGAGCGTTCTAGCCGTGTAGCTAAAATATTAAAAACATATTTATCTCAGAACTGCAAGCGATATTGCTAAGTTTGTAAACAAGATGTCTAACTACGTAGTCAAGTGACCGAATGGCATTACTGGTTAAGAATTAAATGTTTTTGGACATTCATCATTATTGCAGTGGACCCTTTAAATGATTTTTGAATATGAGCGTTACTTTTGGGGGCAAATAAGAAAATAATAAAAAAAAGTTTTGCAAATTGTACTAGGTAATAGATTTTTTTTAAATAATTATTTTTCCAGTCAAACGTCTGAAAAACCCCATACGTTATGTAAGGTCTTGTCAGTATGTGCTCGAATGTCAACCGAACCCCATCGGTTCACAACTTATTATGTAAAGATTTCAATTTTTTTTTTCTTAGTACACTTGGTGTGTGCCAGATGTTTGAGGGGAAAGTAGACGAAAATTCTTATCTCCTAAACTACTGAGCCTAGAGTTTTGAAAAAAATACAGAAAATAGTTCTATACTTACCTATAGATTTTTAGGCAAATTCATAAGAATTCTATGGTCTTAAAATAACATGGTACATCTCTCAATATTGTGCGTACAAACTTACATTTGCACTAGAATTGTATGGGAGAACAAGTTTTTCAATTACAATGTTAAGTTTGTTCTTGGGATAATTATTTATCTTCTTTCTTTATCCCAACTACGGAACCCTTCATTGTGCGTGGTCCGACACGCACTTGGTCGGTTTTTATTAAGTAGGTACATATTATGGGACTTGTGCAGCATCTCATGTGCCATCATACACCGGCCCCCATCGCACTGCACCCCATGTGCGCGTAGATGCCAGGGTTGCAGGCGACAGAATGTATACTGGTAGCAGTTCCCGGACGAGCTCCTACACACACAGCTTTACTACTACTTGCTGTTGAAGCCGAGTGGTTTTCATGTTGCTTGTGTCCCCAACAGAGTCACAAAGCATCGACGGAGTCAGTGTCGATGAAGACGTCGTGCTGCCCGCAGGAGACGCTCGTGGTGAGCAGCGGCGGGGACAGCTCGGTCGCTGAGATGCGGCCGCTGCGCTCGCCCGCCGCGCACGCGCTGTACGCACCCGACCACACGCTGCGCATGCTCGACTGACCCCCCCGGCACCCGCGCCCTGCGCGCCCTCCACCCCATGCACACACGCACATGTAGGGCCACGCGGCCACACACCAACCGAGCTGAGAACAACAACAGCAGCGAATAAGTTTCGTTCTTTGTCGATTCACTTTTGATGAGTGTATCCAAAGCGGTGTAGTGGTGAAGTCACATTACTTCTGCAGTGCACTCCTGCGACACAGTCGAGTGTGGCCAGAAGGTGTTGTGTTATCTTATGTTTGGTGTACTATTCAAAATGTGGTGGTCTCTGAATCAAGGCACGTGTGTTTCACTCATGTTCATGACCAAAGACAGTCAGTTCTATGTGATTTAGGCTGTCAATATAAGCTCTAGTGCACAATTAGATTAAGATCTTAAGTCGGGGTATTATTTTTATTTTGGGGTTGATGATTGGATTTCGGCGCACTGAGTTGTAAGAGACTTGTGAGGAACCTTCGCACGCGCGTTGTGCCCGGGGCCTCCGAAAACTGCTTACTCTATTCTGCCGTCATAAGGAAAAATGACGTATCTGACATTTTTTTCGAAAAAGAGTTATTTACATAAATATTCGGAATCAGCAAAAAAAGACACATCTACCAGTATTTTTAAAATGGCGTAACTTAACGAAAACCTAATAATTTTTAGTATTAAAAGACGCATCAGCCTTTGTATCTGATAGTTTAATCAGGACAAAATATTTTTTCTCCATTTCAATATTTCTGTAGATACGTTCTTTTCTTTCCTTACATTATAGGTACGATAGATAAATACTGTGATGAGATGTGAACGACCTACCTACTAAGTAATTGTATACTGCACATTGACAAGGATGAAGTGCACATACAGGTAGCTCCTGTCTGTATAGTGGCATAGATCCCCGAAGTAGGTACCTACGTATAGGTGACGCTGACTACTGTTGATGTTGCTCGTATATTCCCTTTAGGAGTAAATACTGTAAAGATAATTAAAAATATGTAAGTACTTATCATTGAAATAGAAAAGATAAACGACTTATATTTTTGTATCGTGTTATGTATAAGTACAGACTTAAGTGCATCTGACGAGCTACGAATCGTAACCTGATAACATGTGAAAGACTAGTCTCAAATATGCAGTTACCCACAAGGGGGGTATTTTTTATTTATTTCTATGGTTTGTTTGCACAATAAATATTATTGAAAAACCAGATATTAAAAGTGCTATCATATCACATTCAAACCCAACGAACTAATGTTAAGAAAATAATGCTAGGTGGCGCTGACGCGTGGGGCCAAACTTATCCGACGCATTTCTGCGATGTTATTCTACGAGTATACAAACAAGTCTATCAATATATTAATAGTCCACTCACTTTTTTTCTTTAAAAAAAACCAGTAATTCTGCAAAACCTTCCATTGTTTACATACACGCATTGAGCAGAAAGACATTATACCGTCGAAAATACAATCTTGCGACACAAACAGATCAAAATTCAAGCTAATCATTTATCATAGAAAAACGCTACCAAGGGACTTAAAGTCGTATTGACTATGGTCAGCAAAACAGCATAATATTGTTGTCTATTTTTGGTTTTTCAAACTCAGATTATTACTTTTAAACGTCGTATTTTATTATAACTAAGTAATATAGGAGCCTGTAAATGATTCTGACAGCGCCCATGATTACAGGTAATTCATTGTTGTTAAGAGAGATGTATGTATATATTTGTGAATTAATAGAATATGTTGGTTGCAGTATTGTTATGAGTCAGTTCCGCCACACTCTGTTAGTTAGGTACAGGTACTTATAAATGTCCTGTAAAGCATTTTAACGTACCTAAGGACGTACGTAGCAGTAGTGGTACAAGAGTAACTGCTAGTGAGTTGGTATCTCCTTAGATACCTACTCGTGAGTGAGTAAGTATCTACCTAGATACCTACTCACTCACTCACTCGCGAAGTGACAAATAAAAGAGTACCTATGGCAAAACTGGTTCTAGCGAAGGTCTATCAAAATCAAAGTCAAAGATTTATTTGCAGATAAATATGGTAACAAAAGTTCTTACAAAGGTGAAAACCAATAGTCGCTTAACATAATTATCTATATTTGTTGAACCCGATTTCTTTAACTGTGCGTCTGTTTGTCAACATATGTATTATAGTGTACATATTATGTATTCAAAATAATAATAACAACTTAACGAATACTCGTAGTATTATAGAACTGTGCAGACGACACTGTGTGTTTAGATCGTAGAGAGGCGTCATCGCCGGCGGGGCGCAGAGGAGGTAAACAGGCGCAGAATTCAATCATCTGACATCAAACCGCACAGTTAGAAAAATCGAGTTATAATTCTAGAAATTCGATATACATATATACTAACTAATACTCATATTATCAAATACTACCTTATAATGATCTGTTATTATTCAATAATTAGGTACTTATTACAAAATGAATTGTTGTTATACATCATATTATTGACCTTTTTATATAGACTGTTGGATAATGTTGACCAAGGAATACAAGTACACGGCTTTAATAGAATTTATTCTTTATGGTCAGTCCGATTATTTATAAATAAAAAAACTACGATGCACTTATGACCGTTTTATTTTCGGAAAGTAATAAAATAGCAAACCTTTTCCTTCCTTGTATTATCTACTTATTCTAAAACCTTTAAAAATATCTGCAATGCGGCTAAATCTTCATACATTAGCAGCAAGGTTAAATCAGCAGACAATAAAATAAAGACGGTTTTGAAAATTATTAACAATGCAACGAACAGTAACAAAAAACATAATACTGATTACACACTGGACACTTCCCGCGGTCTTATTAGGAATGACATCGATGTTGCTCAGGAATTTAACAAATTCCAATGAAAACTACAGAAACTTTAAATACTTCGCCCTCACTTGTTATTGATTTGAAGTGTGAATGTTTCAGATTACCCTGTGGAATATAAATTTAAACATATAATCCCTCGTTGAAAAGGCTTTTTAGCAACTTAAGACCAAAATTACCGAAGATCTGTGAGGTATGTCTACCAACTAAAGTTTGTCAATTCATTATTGAGCCAATTGCACCATATTTACCTTTAATATTTAATTTGAGTAGATCAAGGGGTATTCCCAGATTTAATGAAGTACAGTAAAGTTATTCCATTTTCAATTAAGGGTATATCAAAGACAAAGGGTAAACTTGCGCTTAGCTTAGTAAAATCATATTTGAATGAAGACTGCAGCAAGTTTGAATAAACGGTGTGAATTCATTGGGTTTAAAAGACAAAATGGGTGTACCGCAGGGCTCAATATTGGGTCCGTTCCTATTTTTGGTATATGTGTTACGGGTCATACTAGAAGATTGTGTAAGCCTAGGACTACCCGGGTTTACTTTGTATTACCAAAGCTTTTTTGTTAAAGTCCTAATAATAATTGAAATAAAGGACAATGGGACAAAACGTCCCCAGTAGTCCACTTTCTTACCTATTGTATATGAAATACCTTATTAATCTCTTAATTTTATTGTATGACAGCTCATCTGTAAAATGTATAGTATAAAAGATATTTAATATAAAAGTAACATAAATATTACCATAGAAAATGCTTATATTATTACTTCAATATGGAAATAACTATTTTAGTTAGTGATAAGAGGTTATTTGAAGAGCTCCAAAGCTAGTGTAACAATAGTTCAATGTGGGAAAGAAATGGAACGCGAGGCGCACGCGTCCGGAGATGAGACGCGGCGCGGCCCGAGGCAGTGCATGGTTCGGTAGTTACCATTTTCAAACGTAATATTGATATAGGGTTTACATTACCTGCGCATCGTACCCACAATTGCACCCGCTTGCTCGACGCTCGTAGTAGCGTTAGTACCTGTTTTTTTTTTAAAGGCACGTGACTGTTTAACAAGTGACTTCGTGCCATGTCATTTAGGATATCACCACATAAGCCGCGAAGAGATAATTAGTCATAACCTAACCATAGCAAACAAACTATTTGGAAGTAATGCTGACCCAAAAGCCATCATTCTAGTTGATGGCACCTATGTATATATACAGAAGAGCATGAGTTTTTTGTTTCAAAAAATGACGTACAGTTTACACAAGTTTAGAAACCTACTCAAACCATTTCTTTTAGTATGCGCGGATGGATATATTATAGATATTCTTGGTCCCTACGTCGCTTCTGCATCGGACGCTCAGATAATGACACAGATAATGGAAAATATGAGCTTTCCAATTCATTATATCCTTCACAAAAATGATACATTCAATTTGGACAGAGGATTTAGAGACTCACTACCTGATATTGAAAGCTGCGATTATGTGCCACACATGCCGCCTACAAAAGACCGCAATGCAACTCAGCTTACATACGAGCAATCACGTTTAGTCACTATTGACAGGCCAGTTGGCGAGGTTTGTTATGATACCACCTATCACGCCGCAGGTCGTGGGTTCAATTCCCATCCAGGACAAACATTTGTGTGCATGAACATGTCTGTTTGTCCTGAGTCTGGGTGTAATTATCTATATATGTATTTACAAAAAAAAAGTAGTGTATGTAGTATATCAATATTATCTGGTTGCCATAGTACAAGCTCTGCTTAGTTTGGGACCAAATGACCGTGTGTGAAAATATCCCAGGATATCATTATTATTTTTTTACAATTCTCGGGACCCTGGGGTCCCGGACCTTTGGAAGGCATACGAGGAGCCGAAGCCAACTCGCAGAGGCCTCTTAAATAATTTTAAATGATAATAAAGGAGGCACCAGTCGACGATTATCCCTGTATGCACTATGCAAGTGCACCCAAGGACAACCCCCGGTTGGTGCAGGACTATTGTTGTACGTGGAAACAAAACATATTGGGCTATGGGTCTGGGTGGCTAAAGTGGATCAAGTTCAAGGTACCCACTTGAACTATGGAAAAACTACGTCCCCTGCCTGACCAATGTTATATATTATACACGGATAAAAACGCAGGTGGTAAATGATAAATGATAAATGATGATAAATGATAAATGATAAATGATTTTTATTTCTGTAAGTAGGTTTGTACAAACACTTTTACAAGTCAATATTTTTTTAAACTAGATGAGGTCGGCGTTTCCTATCTGACTACTCTGAGAAGAAAGGCCGAAACAAACTCAGAGGTCACAGTCTCTTATAAAGTCCAGACATAATCTTGGTCACTTCATGTGAAGACCATGTAGATTGGTGTCTGAAATGGTCTTTTGAGGAAAGAACCACACAGATTGAGAGGACCTGTCCAGTCAGTGCACGCATTTGTCAGAAATCGCGCAGCTCAACTCAGAACTTAAGGAGCTCAACGATTCGACGAACAATACCAAAGAAAGGACATTGGGGTAGGCCGCATAGATTACTCAAACTGCCAGACCATGATTAAAAATAACTGAGAGAAAAAATAAAACAAACAAAAAAAAAAAAAAGCAATGACCTACATAGTCTTCACATTCACAATAAAGTAAAATAATATAATACTTACAAAGTAAATATTAATGTCAACATTCAGTATGCAAAAATAAAAATAATATAAAATAAAATTGGAGCAGTTCAATCCCAAGCCTTTTTGTCCTCAATATAATCTTTAACGGTATAAAAAGCTTTCTGACACAACTTGCGTTTAATGAATGATTTGAATTTATTAAGACTCAGATCTTGAACGTGGCTTGGAAGTTTATTATAAAAGCGTATACATTGACACCTGAATGACCCACCTATTTTCTTGAGCCTTGTTGGAGGTACAACAAATTTGTGTTTGTTCCTAGTATTTATATTGTGGATATCACTGTATTTTTTAAACAATTTAATGTTTTTATGGGCATATAAAAGATTTTCAAAAATGTACTGAGAAGGCAAAGTCAGTATATTAATCTCCTTAAATTTCTCTCTGAGAGATTGTCTCGGACTTAATTTATAAATGCATCGAACAGCTCTTTTCTGCAAAACAAAGATAGTCTGAATGTCGGCTGCATTTCCCCACAACAGAATACCGTACGACATTATACTATGAAAATAGCTAAAGTACACTAAACGGGCTGTCTCTATGTTGGTTAAATTACGAATTTTCCTAACAGCGTATGCTGCGGAGCTTAGCTTTTTTGACAATTTATCTATATGTGGGCCCCACTGAAGCTTAGCATCCAAAGTTAAGCCCAAGAATACTGTGCTATCTTCAGGATTCAACTCTTCGCCCTTTATCAACACGTTAGTTTTCACCTGCCTAACGTGAGGTAGTGTAAACTTAATGAATTTGGTTTTTTTTTCATTAAGGAGTAAATTATTAACACTGAACCAGTGAACTACTTTTGAGATCGCTCTGTTTACATCGTCAATAACCAGCTGCTGACGTTTAAGTTTAAACAAAAGTGAAGTATCATCCGCAAACAAAACTATATCATGATTATCCTTAATGAGGTAGGGCAAATCGTTAATATAAATAAGAAATAAGAAAGGACCAAGAATCGAGCCCTGTGGGACCCCCATTGTTACTATAGATCCAGGCGATCTTTTTCCATTAACGTCAACGCTCTGAATCCTATTACTCAAGTATGAAGTAAGAAGATCCAGAGCGGTGTTCCGGATCCCGTAATGGCGGAGTTTCCTGATTAACGTTTCATGAAGAACGCAATCGAATGCCTTGGACAAATCACAAAAGATGCCCAAGGCATCGCATTTGTCTTCCCATGCATTATAAATATGTCCTAAAAGTTCAACACCGGCATCAGTAGTTGAACGACCCTTTGTAAAACCGAACTGCTTGTTATGTAATAATTTATGTTTATTAAAAAATCTTTGCAATTGCTCTAAAATTAATTTCTCAAAAATTTTACTAAACGTAGGTAGTACTGAAATAGGTCTATAATTTGTGGGGTCTGATGTACTACCTGATTTAAACAAAGGTATTATTTTACTATATTTCATGAGGTCAGGAAACTCCCCACAGTCGATACAGTTATTAAAGATAAGAGCTAAAGTAGGTGCTACAATGTCAATAATAGACTTAGCAACTTCTACAGAATTACCCCACAGATCTGCTGTCTTTTTTACATTTAAAGTGTGAAAGGTTTTAATTATGTCTCTACAGGTAATTTGTTCAAAATTAAATTCCGAATCGCAAGCATTAACATTTTCCTTAAGCAAAGACTCAGCAACAGAAGTTGATGAGTTTAGGGATTTAGTAGTTGAAACGGGAATATCTGAAAAGAAATTTTCAAAGGCCGCGGCGACTTGTGAGTCTGATTTTATTATATTGTCATTAATAGACAGGCTGTAGTCAGTCGTGGTGACTTGCACACTCAATAATGGGCCCCCCGAAACGGCCGCTAGCACATAGTGACGTAGTGACAAGGGGGCAACACTTCCTGAGGTGCTCAGAAAGAGGTGGGAGCTTTGTTCCTCGTCAGTGTTCACTCCAGCCGGCCAATAAAGGCAAGCCAGAGATAAGGACAAGATTTCTCCCGGGAGATAGGGTCCGTGGGGTCGCTACTGCCCAACAACTCGCCACATGCTGCCTTGCGGGTTTCTGTATCTCTCTTGGTCTGGCTCCTCATCCTAGACCCGTTCCGGCAAAGTAAACTCTACCGGCACAGACCTAAAGTTCGGAGCGCGCAAACCCCACCACGACGTCAACGTAGAGATACAGCGGTGGGGTTATTATTATTATTGTACGTTGGGTGATTGAGGCCATAAACGGACGTTTTAAACGCGATTATAAAATATTTCGAAACCAAATGTTTAATAAATCTTTGCGGAACCTCTTCACCGATTTTCGTATTGCTGGCGCGCTGTTTAACGCGTTCAGAGAGTCATTTAACGACAGTATCTACGCTGCAACTTCGACAAAAAACTAAAATGCTATGGCATTTTCCTGGATCTCAGTAAAGCATTCGACACTGTTTGTGTTTCCAAATTGTTAAAGAAAATGGAAAATGTGGGAATACGTGGTATTGCACTTGACGTTTTTAAAGATTATCTTTCTGACCGTAGACAATCTGTAAAGATTGATAATATAATTAGCGCAGAGGTACAAATAACCTACGGAGTTCCCCAGGGTAGTATTTTGGGTCCAACACTCTTCCAAATTTACCTTAACGATCTCTGTAATCTGCCTCTTGTGAATTATGATATTTTCACTTACGCAGATGACACTGCACTTATGACATATGGTAAGAGTTGGGATGACGCTAAAATACATTCAGAAAATGCATTGCGAAGAGTAATGTATTGTTTAGCTAGTAATCTATTAACCCTAAATGTTAAAAAGACAAAATTTTTACGTTTCACTCTACCGCATACTTCAAAACCAGCTGAAGAAACCGGAAATCTAAAAGGCCATAACTGTCCGCAAAACACTGTAGCTTGTACTTGTCTGTCGTTGACGATGGCAGACTCCATAAAATATCTCGGAGTTTTCGTTTACGAGAAACTAGACTGGACCACTCAATTGGAGTCATTAACTTCTCGCACCAGAAGACTCATATACATCTTCAAAAATCTGAGGTTTTCAGCGGATAATGATACTCTTCGAGCTTCCTATTAAATATGGCGTACCTCAAGGCAGCATCCTGGGGCCTACTCTCTTTCTCATTTATATAAATGACCTTTGCAAACTTTCGCTCATAAATTGTCAAATATTTACTTATGCCGATGATACTGCCCTTGTAATAGATGGCCCCGATTGGCCTGAGACATACCAAAATGCTGAAGCTGCACTTTCCTACGTGATGAAATTTTTGGCCAATAATTTGCTCACTTTAAATGTCGATAAAACGGTATACGTTCCTTTTGCAATTAGGTCAAATCTGTGCCCGGCAAACTCCCTTACCCTTAAAGCACACACTTGTGTTTCGTCAACGCAGTGTAGCTGCCTCTTCCTCACAAAATCTTCTTCTGTAAGATATCTGGGAGTACTCATTGATCAACATCTCAACTGGCACCCACAAATAGACAAAGTTACGTCTCGAATCCGTAAGTTGATCTATATATTTAAGAAGCTACGAAGCTCTGCTGATCATGATACGCTCAGATTAGTTTATTTTGCCCTTTGTCGATCGGTCCTAATGTACTGCTTGCCCGTGTGGGGTGGTGCCACCCAAAATGTTTTTATTCGTCTTGAGAGAGCCCAGAGAGCTGTCCTGAAGGTTATGCTCTTTCGTCCGCGAAGGTATCCCACTGTGCAGCTCTATGCTGATTGCAGGGTACTCACTGTTAGGCAACTTTATGTGCTCCTGTCGACGCTACGTAAACACTCTGTGCGTCCCCCTGAGGAACCGTCCGGTAGACTTAAGCACAATGTTTTTCCTCTGGAACGCCATAGGACTGCCTTTGCCAAACGCCAATTCTATGTTTCTAGCATAAAAATGTATAACATCCTAAATAAAAAGTTAAAAATTTATTCTTACTCAACATTTCGTTGTAAAACCTTACTTAAAGATTATCTCCAAACATTAAACTATGATAGTACGGAGGATCTACTACTGGGTAATTTACAGTGATACCTAATTATAAATCTTTACGTGCACACCCACACACTGCACCTACACACACACACCCACACCCACACCCACACACACACACACACACACACACACACACACACACAAACCCTACATATACACTACACGTTCACCTACAGTACACTTACAAACTACACACACGCTTCATCATACACGCATAACCATGTATCATTTCTCTTTTTTATTTTATTATTTTATCTTTATCTTTATATAAATAATAATTCTGTTTTCTACCATTAATTGTTAAAACTATTCCAAACTACTGAAAATGGCTCTAAGTTGCTACGGAGAATCACTGACTCCTAAGTCACAGGAACTTACACCTAGTTTAGGAGTCAGAGTATTTAATAACTGACCCTTGTAATTAAGCCTTTTATGTGTTACTTTTGTTGTATATTGTTAAGAGCTTTAGGTGAAATAAAGAATTTATTATTTATTTATTTATTTACTCTCCAAATGGTTTACGTGGCGCTGTATCAATCAATCCTGACGTACTGTATCCCTGTATGGGGGGGAACTCATAAAACAGCTATTAAAGCTGAAAGGGCTGTGCTAAAAGTAATTAACTTTAAACCACGAGACTACCCTATATATAAATTATACTCGGAAATCAATGACCTCACTGTTAGGAAACCATAAACCATCGTCTACAAGCACTCCATGTTTTCGTTCAATAAACAGCTTATCAGTCAGCGGCGTCATGGCTTTCCCTTATGTCCTACCGTCTCCTGCAGGACTGCCTTCGCAAGTCGACAGTTTAATGGCTTAAGTGCTAGGCTCTATAACAAAGCTCATAAACAATTAAATATCTACGCCTTGACTAAGGGTGAGTTAAAACACAAGCTTAATTCCTGGCTTTAAACATTAACATAGAGTGATACCGAGGAACTTCTAACCGCTGTAAAGTAAAACGAGATAGGTTTATCCAGACTATATGTTTGACATAAATACATACATACGCACACACAGAAACACGCACACAAACACTTACATACACACACACACATTTGAAATTATTTTTTACTTTATTTTTTCTTTCCCTATAAAGTATTATTCCATAAGTACTTTGTTCGCCCACTGCACGTACCATTATTGTGTAACCGAAATAAGACTCACTTTTATTGGATACTCTTTCCTGAGATACAGACAGGTTTTCTGCCTAGTTTAGGAAAGGGAGTCCATGACCCATTCCATAATTGTGTACTGGTTTCTCTTTAACACATTTAAATATGTAAGACAACTTTGTATGCCATGTACAAACTACTTTGAATAAATTATTATTATAGATAAGAATAAAGGAACAGAAAAATACGTACAAAGGTGATGCTTATTTCTAAAAAAAATCTCTTCCTGCATACCTGCGATAGGACAGGATAAAAAGAAATGTAGACACCATGTGTAAAAATAGAAGAGAAAATAAAATACATGAAATCTAAAAAACAATTCACTTAACGAATAAAACGTATAATAAATACTTACATACATACATACGTCTAGAATAAATATCACTAAAATAACGAATAATTATGAAGAAATGGAAAGATAGTGTTCTTTCACTCTTCTTTTAAATACTGCAGTTTGGCAGTCCCTAATGTCAGGTGGAAGTGAATTCCACAACCGAACCGCGTGCGCAGTGAAGGAGTAGGAGTAGAAGTCGGTGAAATGGGAAGGAAATTTAAGAAGGTTTCTAAGATGCGACCTGCAAAGCACACAAAAGGAAGGGCGTAGGAAAAGCGTTCGCGCAAATAGGAAGGTGTTTTAGGGTTGTGAAGGATGTTAAATAGCAGACACAATATGCGAGAGTTCCTGCGAAGTCGAATAGGGAGCCACTTGAGTATCTTGCGAAAGTTTGAAACGTGATCATAGTTTTTAAGGTTAAAAACAAAACGAATACAGATATTTTGCAAACGCTCAAGTTTATTTAAAAGCTCCTCGGTGGCATCCAAATAACCGGCATCAGCGTAGTCAATAATAGGTTGAATGAGAGTTTGGGCAAGGGAGATTTTGGTGTTCAGGGGCAAGAAGCTCTGGAGGCTTTTCAGGGAATGGAACGTGTAGTGCATTATACGACTGACTTGGGAACATGGGCAGTCCACGATAAGTAGGATTCCAAGGTCACCCCCAGATTTTTAACCGTATTTGCGTATTCGATCTGAACACCATTCACACAGAGTGGAGACAGCGGCGCAACATCGAGCCTATTCCGCATATACCTGCCGCTGATAATTATAACCTGAGATTTCCTAGGGTTGATTTGCAGTCCAAAGGACTGCAACCACTCACTAATAATATCCAGGTCTCTTTTCATGGCACACATAACGGCTTCCGCATCTTCCCTTAAAAAATGGTTGTACAGCTGCAGATCGTAAGCATAGAGATGGAAGTAAGAAGATATGACACTGATGACAGAGTTGATGAAAATGGAAAAGAGAAGAGGAGAAAGAACGCCAACCTGAGGTACCACTGCAGTAAGAGAGCACCAAGACTCGTCGAGACGAACCCGCTGCGACCGGCCTTTGAGATAGGAGATAGGAGAGAAATTGAGAGATTAAGGGATCCCTAGAAGGATGTCGAAATCAAATTCAAATTCAAATTCAAATTCAAAATAATTTATTGTGGATCATAGGTTCATAAGATGGTGTGTTAGTTATATAGGTAAGTCTGCTATGTCCCGCCATTGAGGCATACAAAATTCACATTATAAGTTTGGTTCATAGTTAAAATACAATAGGAACATCAAATTGTCATGCAATACATTAAGATTAAGTTGGCGTAATATTTATGTCAAATTACAAATTAGTCATGTTACAAAAATAGTATCATTCAATGTATTGTCATTTAGAAATTCTCTTATAGAGTAATAGCATTTACTTATCAATAATTCGTGTAGTTTTTTTTTAAAGGCATTTATATCGCTCATATTTCTAAGAAAAGGTGGCAGTTTATTAAAGATACGTGGACCCATACAAAAGATGCTCTGGTGCATAAGCTTTGTTTTACTGGCTACGGTGCGCAGCTTGTCTTTCTGTCTGGCCCTAGTGCAAAATTCAAATAAGTTTGGATTTGATTTTATGAACATAACAGTTTCATATATGTATACACTAGGGAGAGTTAATATTTTTAAATTTGTAAAATGTGGTCTGCATGAATCCACTTGGTGTAAATTGCACATCGATCTCACACAGCGTTTTTGAGCTCTAAAAGCATGCTCTTTTTCTACAGAGTTGCCCCAAAATATGATGCCGTATCGTATGATTGAAGCAACATATCCATGATAGGCAGTTAGTAGTGCAGACTGACTGACAGTGTTTCTTAATCTGTAAAGAGCATAAGAGCTCTGACTAAGTCTTTTGCAAACTTGCTCTATATGTGGCTTCCAATTTACTTTGCTATCAATATAGAGACCTAGAAATTTGGTTACGTCGATTTCTTCTATGTTGGTTTTAGAGTAACATATATTTAAATTGGTATTAGGTTGCGTTCGCTGTTTAAAATTCATGATTTTTGTTTTTTCTAGGTTTATTTTTAGGTCATTTTCATCAAGCCATTTTATAATTGTTGTTAGGGTGCTATTTAAATCAAGTTTTATCTTACTCCTATCATTATCGGTAAACAATATAGTACTATCGTCAGCAAATAAGGTCATATGGTGCATTGTAACTGTCGACATGTCATTTATATAAATTAGAAAAAATGGTGGGCCTAAAATGCTGCCCTGAGGGACACCGGAAAGGATATTTCTAACCTCAGAAACAACCGTTTCTTCAGTTCTGGTAGCTAAGGAGACTCTTTTTAATTCTACCATCTGTTTTCTGCAACTGAGATATGATTCGATTAATTTGTATACGTTACCTCTTACACCAAATGCATATAGTTTATTCAAGAGTATTTTATGGTTGACTCGGTCAAATGCTTTTGACATGTCCATGTACAGCGCTATAGCTGGCGACCTAGTATCCATATTTAGAAGGACTTTGTGTAAAAAGTTATACATTGCTATATTAACAGACTTATTTTTTCAACAGAGTTAAAGGGAAGGAATGATCCAAAGCAAATTGCAAATATGTTAACATTTCAAAATGCGATACCCCTTGACCCCTCAGGTACGATAACCGGTGCTGAATCCTTCCGTGAGGGAGTGGAACCGGTAATGTATTTCTCGACGAAACAGGTCAGGGCGGTAGTTAAAAACATGAGTAGATGTAAATCACCCGGACACGATGGACTCAGCATCGAGCATTTTAAGTATGCTGGTATTCACCTGCCAAGGGTCCTGTCTCTGTTTTATTCAATGTGCATTAGTCACTCGTACCTACCGGCAGAGCTCATGAGAACGATTGTGGTACCGATTGTCAAAAACAGGACAGGGGATATCTCGGACAAGGGAAACTACCGGCCAATCTCTCTTGCAACTACCATTGCTAAAATATTGGACAGTATGCTTGATTCGTGCTTGGAAAAACATCTGGACCTGCACGACTCACAGTTTGGGTTTCAACCTGGGTTGTCCACTGAAAGTGCAATCCTAAGTCTCAAGAATACTGTCCAATATTATACAGATCGTAAAACGCCGGTGTATGCCTGTTTCCTGGATTTTTCCAGGGCTTTTGACCTTGTGTCATATGATGTGCTCTGAAGGAAGTTGGGGACAGGAATGTACCGGCGGAAGTTCTTAAGGTTCTGCAATTTTCATATGCTAACCAAACAAATCATGTGAAGTGGTCCAACATTCTCTCTGAGGCTTATGGGTTGGAGTGCGGGGTGAGGCCTGGAGGGTTGACCTCACCCAGGCTCTTCAACCTATATTTGAATGACCTCATAGTCGAGCTCAGCAGTATACGTGTTGGCTGTCGGGTGGGTGGTCTTAATATCAGGTTGGCGGAAAAATATTGCACAAGAAATTGTAAATTACTAGAATTTTCCGGAATATTTAGTATTGATCTGGTATACGTAAGAACATTGTAGAAGGTTCTCGAAGTTCATCAAGGGTATATAAAGGCGCGCTAGTGAGGATTTGGTTAGTTTGTGAAAATGATTAGTGAAAATCAACTTCGAACGATCATCTTTTACAAGTGGCGGCAGGGACACAACGTGAGTGTGGCTACCAAATAGTTCATATAAGCAAGCTATAGAGCAAGAGTTAGCGAGTATGAACAGTAAGCACGGGTATGAACAGACTCGAAATCGCAAGCGCATCCAAATTAGTAACAAATGGTCGTCAGCGCTGGTTGTTTCTCCCGACAGAATTAATTAAAATTCTAAGTTTTCATCGTGAAATGTGCAGTGCCAACTTGTAAAAACAATTCATGGAAGCAAAATAAAAAGAATAATGATATAACCAGCTCTTTCGGGAAATCCAGGAGCGAATAAAAGATATCTTCGTTAATATGAATCCCAGAACAAAATGCCGTCTCGGCGATGGTTCATATCTTGAGGATAGCGAATTGGAGGATTCGCTGCTCTTATCCGAAATCACTAAACTTTTCACTGATTTTGAGTCCAAACAAAACCGAAAGTTCGATTGCCTTAAATCTACAATGGCCGAAATATCTGAACAGAACTCTAAGATCCAAGCATCTGTGGAGTTTGTCAGCGGGAAGTACGATGAACTAATGGAAAAACTGGATGCAACTGAGCGAGAAAACTCCACCCTTAAAAGAAAGATTTCTTCGCTAGAATCCAAAGTAGATTACCTGGAACGCTGTTCTCGCTCTGCTCTGCTTGAGATAAATAACCTGCCCACCATTGTCTCTGAAAGTAGGGAATCGTTATTGAAAAATCTCTGTAAGATTGGGACTGTGATTAATGAAGAAATAAGACCTTCTGAAGTCAATAATATTTACAGGTTGAAGGCAAAAAAAGACTCGAACACCGTTGGTACTGTTGTTGCGGAATTTAAGTCTTCAACCTTGAAGGAAAATGTTCTGAAAGCTACCAGAAAATATAACAAGCAAAGCGGTAACAATAAACTGTCGACAGCCAGTATTGAGCTGCCAGGCCCGCGGAAACCTATTTATATTACCGAGTCTCTCACCTCCCATGGCAAACATCTTTACTATTTGGGCCGCAGACTTCAGAAAGAAGGTAAATGTGATAGCTGCTGGCCGAGCCACGGGAAAATTTATCTAAAAAAGTCCGCAGGTTCGATTCCGACTTGTGTAAACAGCGAAAGCGACTTACTTAAACTTATGGGCGCCGCCATGTGACTATGTTCCTCTAAAAACACATTTATTTTGCCTTTTAGATATGTTTGTTTTAGTTTTATAGTTTTCTTATTATTTTTGCTTGTAATATCACACTCCACTCCACACTACTCAAGGACATACGCAAACTCATTCTCTTTCCATTCCATGCAGTCATCAATAGACGTCAGCTGTTTCTACACTTTTATGCCTTTGTTTCTGCACGCACGCAATTCGCAAAGCAATCCGAATAATAAGTCACGTTCTTCTGATATTGCATACTCCACCATTTTTAATCACTGCCGCATTAGCTTGATGTTTTATCTTTGTTATAGAATTCGATAATTTGAATGACATACACACTGACCTGGACAGTATTTCAGTTGCTGAGTCTGCAACCTGTATGATTGAGGACTGCAATGATATTGCTGATATGCACATAAATGCTCTCTCTCTGCTCTGTCAAAATATTCGAAGCATAATTAAGACTTTTGATGGCTTAACATTGCTTTTGGATAGAAGTAATACATCCTGGGATTTCATAATTCTTACGGAATGCTGGCTTTTCAACTCTCCTCCCCTACCTTCAATCCATGACTATACCTGCGTCACTACCAGTCTACATAGTTCGCAGAATGAGGGTGTGGTGGTGTTTTTCCGTTCTCACCTTCAAGTTTCTGTTTCGGAGCCCCTGATCAAGGATGCCAACTGTTTGTTGTTAATACTTAATAATGATACCGCCCTGATTGCAGTCTATCGCCCGCCTGCTGTTCGGAATGTCTCCGCGTAAGTGGACTCTTTGGATGAAGTACTTAAATCGTTATGTTCATACAAAAATATAATCATAACCGGTGACATAAACATCAATATTTCTGACCATAGTAATGACTCACGCGCAGCGGAGTATCTGACAATGCTCGCCTATCACGGTATGCTACCAGCACACACTCTTCCTACACGACAAAGTAACTGGCTCGACCATCTAATTTTAAAAACGAGAAGAGCTGCTTTTTGTTTCATCGCCAACACTTCGGTCACTGATCATGACACTGTTTTATTGTTTTTGGAGAACAATAACCCGGCCAATATTTCACTGAATAAAGCTAGACAGACCCGAGTTTTGGATTTTGACAAGATTGAATTAGACCTACTTCGACCTAAAAAAGAATCCCAAAAATACAATTCTTCTCACAACTTACAAAAGATACAGGAATTTTTGCTCTAAGATACTAAAAACGACTAAAACAAATTATGATAAAGCCCTTATAACTAACGCTCAAAAAAATAATAAAAAGCTCTGGAATGCTGTAAAATCTATCACTTACACGTCAAAAGTTAAATCACATGCCAACGCTCTTCTGTCATCCTCCGAACCAGAGCGCTCTATTAATGAAGTGGAGGCTTGGTCGGGTTGCTGTAAACACGTGGCTGAGTGAATTATTTGTGAATTTACTTGTGATTTATACTGTTTTGAGTGCTTAGATTTGTGTCAGTTTGTGATTTGTCCCCTTGCTGTGTGTGCTTCTGTAAGTGTTTATTTGTTATCTTCCCATTTCCCTCACTTCAAGTGGGGGAAATGGGAGATGGTGATCCCCCTGATGGGGGAGGTGCTGACCCATTGAATACCTCTCAGAACCGAAAACGACAGGGTGATGAAATAGCTAGCCCGGCTGCTAAGAAAAATACCTCACCATCAGATTCCTACCAGTCAGTATACTCAAAACCTGGTTTTGAATCTGACTCTAAAGTTTTATATAATTCAAGTGACAAGGGTCCCTTTATTGTGCATGTTACGCGATCGGAACCGGATTTGTCTGCCGGACATTCAATAAGAATTTTAAAGTTTGCGCAACTCATCCACCTAAATAAAATTTCGGATGTAGTAGACGGCAGTATAAAGGCACTGGGGAGAAACAGGGCCAGTTTAGAATTCGTGTCAGCGGGTGCTGCCAATGCTTTTATAAATAATTCTTTTTTGGACACTTACAAATTTGCTGCAGACATCCCCAAATTTCATGTGTCTCGTATGGGAGTGGTCCGTGATATCCCAACAGATTGGACCTTAGAGGAATTAGTTGCTGGAATTAGAACTCCTCCCAGCTGCGGAGAAGTAATCAGGGCTCGTCGTTTGAATGTGAAATCGAAGAAGGAAGATACTGTCACTTGGATCCCTTCGACTACAGTAGTTTTAACCTTTACTGGTCAAACAATTCCTGAGAGAGTTTTCTGTTATGAAACGTCACTACCAGTTAGCACATATCAATTGCCAACTATACAATGCAGAAATTGCTGTCGCTTTGGACACATCCGTACTCAATGCCGCTCAAAGCCTCGTTGCTTTAGATGTGGCCAAGAACACCCTGGCGACAGTTGCTCTGTCATTGATGACCTCTCGACTTGCATCTTGTGTCGAGGGACACACAAGGCGACTGATGTTAAATGCCCGGAACATTCTCGACAAAAATCTATTAAAATTGTTATGTCTCAGGACAATATTAGCTATTCTGAGGCTGCACTGAGATTCCCCTATCCTAAGCGCTTATATGCTGACATCACCTCCTCTACTTCCTCTCCATTCACCCCGTCACAGCAAATGCAATTGTCTCAACAAACCACATACTCTTTGCAATCTCCTCCACGCTCCCCTGCTCAACTCCGTTCTCAGTCATACACAAAGACTGTCTACCATACCCCCCGTTCAAGAACCCTGTTAGGTAAGTCCTATGATGTGCAAGCACATAGAGATATTACCAATTCTCCTTCCTCCTCTCAACCGAATGGTTGTGCCTTTCTTACTCCCATTGAAGAAACCACTCCTATGCTCACTCCTAACGATAACTTGATAGAGCTCCTTACCTGTTCCCTCATCAACATCATCAGTAAATTTAGTGATAGTCTACCGAACAACGTCGTTAATCAACTAGAACAACTACTCCAAGCCCTTATAAACAAAAATGCTCCCCTCAACTCTTCTCCAATGGAATTGTAGAAGCATTCGAAGGAAAAAGCATGAGCTTATTTATCTAACAAATCGCTACAAACCAGTCCTCCTTGCTGTCTCGGAGACTTGGCTGATGCCGGGTTCCGTGTTTAGGTTTCCGGGGTTTTCCTGCCTTCGGGACGACAGGGCGGATGGGCGGGCAGGGTGTGCCTTGCTAGTCTCAAGACTCATCCCGTTCTCTCAAATTAATATTCCTGCTCACAGTGACAAAATCCATGTAGTAGCAGTGAAAGCCTTTAATATCTCCTTTGTCTCATGCTATATACCCCACCCAAATAGTACAGTTATATTAGAACTTAATAGTATTCTTTCTTCCATACAGGGCCCTCTAATAGTGGTAGGAGACTTTAACTGTCACCACACTATGTGGGGGTCCCATTACATAGATACATCCGCTCCCTTTTTAATTGATTTAATGGATGACATCAACCTTTGTCTGCTAAACGATGGGTTTTCGACTCGCAGGGTACCTCCTGGTCAAAATAATAGTGTACCTGACCTTTCGTTATCCTCCCCTTCCCTAGCAAATTGTGTCTCTTGGTCTGTGTTACCTAATTCCCACAGCAGCGACCACTTTCCAATTTTAATCAAATTTCTCCAATCATTCACTCCCCCTCCTGTCCTTCCTCCCTTACAGCGATATAGATTATCAGATGCAGATTGGGACAAGTATTCTCTAGCCCTTGACTCCAAATTATCTGGTCTCCCTGCCGTAGATACTTCAAATTTTTTAGTGGCCTCTGAAGATTTCGTTTCCTGTATGCTTGCCGCTGCTGATCAATCTATTCCGCTCAAGAACTCATCTCGTGGTCATATCCCTTCTCCCCCTTGGTGGGATTCAGAATGTACTAACATGGTACGTCTACGAAATGAGTCGGAAAAGTCGTATGCAGCGAACTTGACTATGACAAATTATATTAGTTTTAAGAAAACTGGGGCTCAAGCCACGAGACTTTTAGCCAAGAAGAAGGCTTTAGGCTGGCAAAAATACTGTGAATCCTTGTCTCCTCGTACCCCGTTAACAGTCGTATGGCGTAAAATAAATAGCTTTCGAAGAGTATTCAAGGACCACAATATTTCCTCAAATGACCCCTCCATCTGGCTTGATGATTTTGTTAATAGGTTGGCCCCCCCCTCTGTACCTAATATAGATTGCTTCCCTTCTATTCCGATTCCCTCTCTTACTTCTGACAGAATGAATGATCAATTCTCGCTTGCAGAACTCACTTGTGCTTTAGATCACCTTAAAGATTCCTCTCCGGGCATAGACGGTATCACGTACTCCTTTATCTGCAAGGCTAGTCAATCCTCAAAATTATATCTTTTAAGTATCATTAATGCGATTTTCCTATCTTCAAATATACCTGAGTTATGGAAGACCCAAATTATAATTCCCATCTTAAAGCCAGGGAAAGATCCAAATCTCTCGTCATCATATAGACCTATTGCCTTGTCGTCGGTTTTGGCAAAGATCGTAGAACATCTTATTAAAAATAGACTAGAATGGATCCTTGAAAGTCGTGGTTTACTCTCCAACACTCAATTTGGATTCAGACGTAGTATGAGTACGATCGACAGTCTAAGCATTCTTACCTCTCAAATAAGGCTTGCATTCTCCCGCAATGAACATGTTATTGGGGTCTTCCTTGACATCTCTTCGGCATATGATAATGTCCAGCTTCCGCTACTCAGGCAGAAAATGCTTGAGCTGAGTATTCCCGTGAGACTGGTAAATTTTATCTTTAATATTTTTATGGGGCGTTCTATTCGTGTTCGGTCCCAGGGCGATCTTCTGTCTCCTCGTGTTGTCTGGAAGGGTCTACCGCAAGGTTCTGTCTTGAGCCCTATCTTATATAACTTATACACTGCTAACCTTGACTTGACCGTTGATTCCTTTTGCGATATACTGCAGTATGCTGATGATATCGCCTTATATATAAGATGTTCTTCCCTGCCCAATGGTGCTCTTAGATTAAACTCTGCTCTTGGTTACTTGAATGATTGGCTCTCAGATCATGGACTGGACCTTTCTATTCCTAAATGTCAAGCCGTAGTATTTTCCCGTAGAAGAATTATTCCTTCAGTTAACATCTCTGTGGCTGGAGAATCGATTTTGATTCAAGATAAAGTTAAATTCTTGGGCGTTGTTCTTGATGCCAAAATGTCAGGTTTATTCCACTTACAATACATATATAATAAAAGTGAGAAGGCCATCAATATTTTGAGATCTTTATCTGGAGTTCGTTGGGGTTCTCACCCGGCCTCTCAAAAAATGCTATATAACGCCATCATACGCAGCCACTTTGACTATGGATGTTTCATACTAGAACCTTGCAGTAAACTGGCATTGAGAAAACTGGAAAGGCTCCAATCTAAATGCTTACGCATTATTACAGGTGCAATGAAATCATCGCCAATTAATGCTCTTCAAGTGGAATGTGTAGAGCCTCCTCTTCATCTTCGAAGACAATTCCTAGCAGATAGGTATTTTGCGGTAGCGTCCCAATTTCCATCACACCCTCTTCTTAGTATTCTTCGTCCTCTTTCTCGTTCTATCGAATCTTCAACTAGGAGGAATAAATCCCCCCCTCTATTAGTGAACAGTTATAATAATAATAAGACTCTTTCATCTCCAGTTATGCCTCTGGATAATCATCCCCTTTTTTTAGTTCCTTATGACTCAGTGATCTACCAACCCAGAGTGATTCTAGATTTTGGTATACATAAACAGAGTCCCGATCCCAACAATCTTTTTAATAAAATTCTAAAGAAGAAATGGACAGATTGGATTTTATTGTTTACAGACGCGTCAAAAATAGATGGATCTCATGTAGGTTCAGCCGTGTTCATACCTAAGTTTAATGTTGTCTTAAGTTTTAAAAGCCCTCCTGAGTGTTCCATCTTTACAGGAGAATCCCTAGCAATATTAGAGGCAGTAAAATATATTGATGCCAATCAACAACATTTTCACAAATCCTTGATTCTCACAGACTCTCTTAGCACTATCCAAGATTTATTGAAAGTTCCAATTCGCAGCAAAGACAACTCGGTAATTATTCTTAGAATTAAGGAAATTCTCTTTAGGTTAAATCAATCTGGCCTGGAAACTGTCTTGGCATGGATTCCGGGTCATACTGGCATATTGGGTAATGAAGCTGCTGATTTCTATGCTAAGCAGTCTATCCAAACTGGTTGTACATCTTTCTTTAATATACCAGCTCGGGACGTCCGTTGCCTGGCTAAACCACGTCTCATGAAGTCTTGGGATGATCTGTGGCAAAGATCAAGGGCAGTTACGGGCAAATATTATGGCAATATCCAACCCGACATTCCACTGAAACCCTGGTTCGTCAAAAATAAGAAATTGAACAAATTAACCACATCTCTCATTATACGTCTCAGACTAGGTCATGTTTGCTCACCAGTGTTCTTGGCTAAGCTACGCATTCGGAATCATTCCCTTTGCGAGTGTGGTGTGGAAGAGGGTACTCTTGAACACATATTTTTCTCCTGTCGAAATCTTTTAGTTCCTCTATATGATATTCTCCCCCCTAATTTCCCCAGACCTATTAATATTCCATACCTTCTGACACTCGTTAATTCCCCATTAATTAAAACACTAAAAAAATTTATAGTATTAAATAACATCAAGCTATAACTGTAAATCTTAATAATTTACTAATAATAATGCATGAAAGTTTAATAAAAGTATTTTAATAATAGTTCACTGTTTATGTCTCATAATTAAATTAATTTGTGATGTCTGACTACTAACAATAAATTAATACTAACATATATATTGTGTTGTCCTTGCAGGGTACTCAAACAGATCCAGTTTTAACTTAAGGCTGTATAACTGATCAACCTCAGCGAATACATTTTGTTTCCTTCAACCTTGACATTGGCAAAATCATCGATAAAACGATGGAGCCATTACTCTAAAATTGGAATTGGAATTGGAATATTAATGAAGTGAATTCGTACTTTGCTAACATTGGACGTACATTAGCTGAAAACGTACCTTACGTCTCCACTTACTCACCTCCACAATCCGATAATCTCCTACCGTATCAGAACAGTTTTGTCATGCTGGGTACAGACGAATCTGAGATAGATATTTTGATTGGGAAACTAAGAAGCGATTGTGCGGTGGGTTCTGATGGAATATCGGGCACGTTTCTCAAGAAATTCAAAAATCAGCTCACCCCCCTTCTGGCTCATATATGTAATTTGGCTTTCTCCTCCGGCATCTTTCCTAATGCTCTTAAGCTGGCAATAGTACATCCTAAGGGTGGGGACAGAGATCGATTGAATAATTACAGACCTATATCAATTTTGCCTACACTTTCAAAATTAGTAGAGAGGGTTATGAATAATAGATTGCTTAAGTACCTAGAGCAAAAGCATCTTCTTTCTTCCTCTCAATATGGTTTCCGTTCCGGTATTTCCACAAATAATGCTGTGTTAGACCTAACCACTAACATCTTCTCCAATCTGGATAAAAAGCAGAAGGTAATTGGTATTTTCTTGGATCTGGCAAAGGCTTTCGATGCGATTTCTGTCCCCAATCTTATTGCTAAACTGGAAAGGATAGGTATTAGAGGCGTTCAACTTGCTCTCTTCGAGAGCTACCTTACGGGCAGACGGCAATGCATTAGAATTGGGGTTTGGACAAGCGACGAGCTCCCTATATCCTACGGGGTCCCTCAGGGCAGCATCATCGGCCCGACCCTTTTTTTAATTTACATAAATGAGCTCTGCCGGTTAACGCTTCCCAATGCATCCATCTTTACCTATGCCGATGATACTGCCCTATTATTCCATGGTGACTCCTGGGAGCTGGTTTTCCAACATGCACAATCCGGGCTCAACGTTGTCACTAACTGGTTGGCTCAAAACCTCCTCACTGTAAATGTTGATAAAACAAATTACCTAACCTTTTCTTTTACTGCCGCTGGGAAACCTCCGTGCTCTCCTTATTCTTTGGTTGCACACTCCTGTATTTCGGAACACCACACAGCTTGTAATTGTCCTTGCCTTTCCCGCATCAATTTTGTCAAATATCTTGGTGTGCAAATTGATGATTGCCTGTCATTCTCTACACACATAAACACACTCTCCTCACCACTGCGTAGGTTGATCTACATTTTTAAGTCACTTCGTCATGCTGCAGACACTACGGTTCTAAGACTTGTATATATCGCCCTCTGCCAATCGCTTATACAATATTGTATAATTACATGGGGCGGATCTGCAAAAACTCACATGCTGAAATTGGAACGTGCTCAAAGGGCACTCCTGAAAGTTGGATGGCGTTTACCATTCCGCTTTCCTACCACCGATCTTTATAAAACATGTGCGGTTCTCTCTGTTCGCAAATTGTTTATCCTTAACCTTGTTTTAGCCACCCACTCTCAAACTCCCTACGCTCCGTACAATTTTGACTCCAAACGCCGAAAACATACTGTCTGTCCTTCCTTTCGTACAAATTGTCGTTCGGCCCAACGTAGTTTCCCTTTCCTCAGTAGCTACGTCTATAATAAGGCTAATGCAATTTTAAATATATACCCTATCTGCAGATCCAAATGTAAAAAAACTATCACTAAATGGCTACTTGAATTGGATTATGCAGAGACTGAAAACTTACTATATATTCTAAAATAACCTCGCCTCCCGGAAATATTCATTTACTTAATTTGTATCTTAGATTGCGTTTCTCCTTTTTAACCACATACAGACACACACACACACACACACAGACACATACACACGCACACACACACACACTCACGCACACACATACACGCACACACATACACACACACACACTCTCGGGCAAGTGGATGCTCGCACCCAGTTGCCCGTCGTGGCGCTGAGTGTGGGGACCTATTGTACTCACGGACACACTGCACTCTTCAAAGACACATATAGTACATCTATTTGTTATAAATATTAATACATACATATATATATATATATATATATATATATATATTGTTGTAGTACGTAAGTGCAATTTAATATTGTAATTTTAAGGGTGTGAGCCTGGAGATCTGTAATACAGGCCCCGAGCCCAGTATAGACTCCAGCTCTCACTAAGGTTTGATTCTGCATGTAACTTTGTAACTATGTACCAAAATTGTACCTTTTTGAGAGAAAATAAATTACTATTATTATTTGATTATTATTACTATTATTATTATTACTATTATTATTATTATTTTATTTATTACTACTATTATTATTATTATTAACCTTTCACCAGTGTTTACTATTTTGATAAGAAAACACAGATTTTATCTAAATTGCTTAAGGCGTGAAAGCGGGTTGCGCGGGCGCGCGGGCTGTTCAATGCAGCACGTGCTCCCACGCCTCCCGCTTCATACTTTCCCCGCTTTAGAGCTAGTGTTGTACTGCATTGTATTCGAGTATTTGTAATCATATTACCAATAATGCGAAAGTGTGTTTTTGGTTTGTCGGTTTGTTAATTTATCCTTCTTTCGCGCAATAGATCGAAGTCGAACTTGAAGTTGTTTATAGGAAAATATATTTTTACGTCTCTTCATGAACACAGTAATTAATCAATCCCCTTGCAGCAATCACTGATATTCAAAAATATATAGATATAAGGATAAAATATCTAGTACTTACGTAAAACGGTGATCAATCAAAGAAAAAGACAATTTTACAATAAATTAACTCTTTTTAAGTGACAATAATGACTTGTAAATTTTTGTGTGTTTTTAATAAATATTGTTTTATCAGTATATTATTTATTGTTTTATTTATCTGCTAAAACGTAAACTTACTTAATACTCCTAGGTACTCACGTACTTACTCAAAGTAATAATACCTGTACGCAAGCGTCAGTCACGTCACGCCGCATCACTATTTTACCGCTACCACCCGCTACATCTATAAATCAGTATATATACAACATCTGCTTACGGTTGGCATAAAGGGACTAGAGCGATGCGCGTGCTCTATAGCTTGCTTATATAAACTCTTTGGTGGCTACCGCTAACATCAGTAAAGCGTTTGGTGAAGGTGTTGTATCGCGATGGAAAATAAGCCGCTGGTTAGCTCGCTTTGCAACGGGAGATATAACACTTGAAGATCACGAGCGATCTGGGCGACGACCCACCGTCGACGGTGAGGAATTACTCCGCTGTTTAAAGGCTAATCCAGAAATATATACTACGCGTGATTTGGCAGAGACTCTTGGCTGTCATCATTCGACCGTCGAGGCTCATTTACACAAACTCGGCTATCGTAAAGTAATAGCACGATGGATTCCACATCAACTAACTGACAGTCATCGTCAAGTCAGAGTTAGTATTTGTGAATCGCTTCTTTTTCAGCCACATCGGAAAGAGTTTCTTGAAGATCTGGTAACCGGCGATGAGAGCTGGATTCTCTATAATAACAACACACGGCACGCCGTCTGGCTTCCTTACGACGCAGAGCCACCAACGGAGCCAAAGCTGAACCTGACGGTTCAGCTTTGGCTGCGTTGGTGGCTCACGCAAGCATCTTCTTTCCGTTTGGTGGGATGCGAAGGGCTCACTCTATTACGAGCTTCTTCTTGCGAGAAGGACGATTACGACTTCCATTTATACTGAACAGCTTCAGAAACTGTCTGACACAATAAGAGAAAAATGACCGAGACGTGTAAATGTTCACTTACTCCATGATAATGCGCGGCCTCATGTCGCTTCGGAAATTCGACAAAAAATCCTAGAGCTTGGGTGGCACCCGGTTGCCCACCCCACCGTACTCACCGGATCTCGCGCCATCCGACTATCACTTGTTCCGACCACTAAAGCTTTATTTGCGTGAGAAAAATTTTCAAAAGCGTTGTAAAACAATGTGTTACTTGCGTGCGTGTTCATGGGCAAACCATTTCTCCAAAAACGTCGATCTCTAGTTCGCCTGTGTCCCCCTGCCTACATGTGAAGAGTTTCTTGGTTGAAGCTTTGCGTCCTTCAACGGGGGAGTTTATGTTCGCGCCTGCTAATGTTGTTTGGGCAAATCATCATACACGTGTTTTGCTTGTATGTACATGCAATTTTTTTTTTTTAATTCTTACTACTGTGTTGGTAGAAGGAAGAAAAATACACTTTGTACTCATTGTTTCGGCTCCACTAGAAAAAGTGCAAAAATTATACAATTTTCAATTTGTCGATGAGAATTCCATTCTTGTGCTTAAACAGTTTGCCTATTTCGTTTCAATTACGATATAATTTCACGTTTGCTCAGTTTTTAGGGTTCCGTACCTCAAAAGGAAAAACGGAACCCTTATAGGATCACTTTGTTGTCCGTCTGTCTGTCTGTCAAGACCCTTTTTCTCAGGAACGCGTAGAGGTATCAAGTTGAAATTCATATCAAATACTCGGGTTTATGGTCTCTTTCAGCTGTAAAATATCAAACTTGTATCTAAGTCAACGCCATCAAAAGATATAAACGTTTATATCCTTCGTTGCGGTTAGTACCATTAACAGTTCCATGATGGAACTATTGATGTTTTTGTTTAATTACTGGTTCCATTTTAAAAGAATCTGAAAATAATGGAACTAATGTTGAATGTTTTATCACTAGTTCCACATTATTATTTTAGGCACTTGTGAAATTTTTTAAAGGGTGTAAAAACACTAGCGGTAAAAACACTTAGTTTTTATAATAATTATATGCAATAAAATCAACAAATATTTATTTTTTCTTACTTTAATTTGTTTTATTATACACAGTCTGGCCATAAATACTGTTACAATTAATAATAAGAAAGATATTACATTTGAATTTGGAATCTGTCATTTTTATACGATTGTGAGTTTTCTAATTTTTGCGCCAATACATTGTACAATATTTTGCGATATTAAAATGGAGTGGGGTGATAAAGAGAACCCAATCGCTGTCATTGCATTACACAAAGTTGGTATGGAGCCAAATGCAATTTTTAAAACTCTCCATACGCTTGGTATTAGTCAAATGTTTGTGTACCGGGCTATTAATAGGTACAATGAGACCTCCTCTGTTTGTGACAGAAAAAGATCTGGCCGTCCACGTAGTGTTCGTACGAAAAAGGTGGTCAAAGCAGTAAGGGAAAGAATTCGAAGAAATCCTGTCCGAAAGCAAAAGATTTGCAGCCTATAAGAGACGCACTGGTCATTTTTTAACTGATAATTTTAAAAAGAATAGGGTGGTAAAATCGAAACAACTACTGAAGCGGTACGCAAAGGGCGGTCACAGAAAAATTTTGTTTACGGATGAGAAAATCTTTACAATTGAGCAACATTTTAACAAACAAAATGACCGTATTTATGCTCAAAGCTCTAAGGAAGCTTCCCAATTAGTCGACAGAGTGCAACGTGGGCATTATCCGACTTCAGTGATGGTTTGGTGGGGTGTTAACTATGAAGGAGTGACTGAGCCATATTTTTGTGAAAAAGGTATCAAAACATGCCGATGTTTTGATACCTTTTTACCTACCTACCTTTAGGTACCTACTGACTATTGCGTTTGTGGGAAGTGTCTGTCAGTAATTATACTTAGCGGACAGTAGGTACTGACTATTGCGTTTGTGGGAAGTGTCTGTCAGTAATTATACTTAGCGGACAGTAGGTACTGACTATTGCGTTTGTGGGAAGTGTCTGTCAGTAATTATACTTAGCGGACAGTAGGTGCTGACTATTGCGTTTGTGGGAAGTGTCTGTCAGTAATTATACTTAGCGGACAGTAGGTGCTGACTATTGCGTTTGTGGGAAGTGTCTGTCAGTAATTATACTTAGCGGACAGTAGGTACTGACTATTGCGTTTGTGGGAAGTGTCTGTCAGTAATTATACTTAGCGGACAGTAGGTACTGACTATTGCGTTTGTGGGAAGTGTCTGTCAGTAATTATACTTAGCGGACAGTAGGTGCTGACTATTGCGTTTGTGGGAAGTGTCTGTCAGTAATTATACTTAGCGGACAGTAGGTACTGACTATTGCGTTTGTGGGAAGTGTCTGTCAGTAATTATACTTAGCGGACAGTAGGTACTGACTATTGCGTTTGTGGGAAGTGTCTGTCAGTAATTATACTTAGCGGACAGTAGGTGCTGACTATTGCGTTTGTGGGAAGTGTCTGTCAGTAATTATACTTAGCGGACAGTAGGTACTGACTATTGCGTTTGTGAGAAGTGTCTGTCAGTAATTATACTTAGCGGACAGTAGGTACTGACTATTGCGTTTGTGAGAAGTGTCTGTCAGTAATTATACTTAGCGGACAGTAGGTACTGACTATTGCGTTTGTGAGAAGTGTCTGTCAGTAATTATACTTAGCGGACAGTAGGTACTGACTATTGCGTTTGTGAGAAGTGTCTGTCAGTAATTATACTTAGCGGACAGTAGGTACTGACTATTGCGTTTGTCGGAAGTGTCTGTCAGTAATCAAAATTATTGAAATGTCAAACTTCTATGCTGCAACACAACGACCAGGAGAAACGCACACTCAATATGCAGCTAGGCTCAGAGGATTAACTACTCACTGTGCTTTTAAGAACTTGGAGGAGGCCTTGCTGGATAGATTTATTATGGGCATGGCGGCAGGACGAGAGCGGGACAAATTGTTCGTGCAGGACCAGCGGGAGCTGACCCTCGCGAAGGCCATCGACTTGCCGGAGAGCGTGCGCTGTGCACGCCTGGCCTCGTCGCAGCCAGCGCCAGCGGAGTGAGAGTCAACATAACCAAGAAGGAAACGTGTAGTGTGTGTGGGTACAATGGGGCTGGCAACTGTCAAAATGGCGCTAGCGTAGATCGCTCCCAAAACAATGGTGTTTTTGTACTATTAATATTTATTTTTGATTAATTTTATTGAAATGACGCGGTGTAGCGTACCCAATTCTTCGGAGACGGGAAACCACCATTATTCAAAGGACTCTAAAATCAAAAAACTGTGGCTGAAACCAATAAGACGTGTTGATTTTATACCTAATAATAATAATATATCTTTATTTCAGACATACGTCCATACATTTTTACCAAAAGAAAAGTTAGTAAAGTTGTTAGTAGAACACATAAAAATACAAAAAATACAAATAACAGGGTGTTAGTAATTTGTTAGTACAAAATCGAGATCATTATAAGTATTGCAGTCTATTTCCTGTTTCTGAGTAAGTGCATACTCGCCCAGTAAACAGTAAACGGACCGTTTATTTTGCAACCTAAAAGCCAATCAAGGTACGTAACCTTAGTAAACATTTCAAGGAGAGTGACTACAAAAAATTCAGTAAATAATATTTTCTTAAGGTCCGATGTCTGAATAATGTTTTAATAATCTTGCTACTTAAGTTTTTCGCCTTAAAAATATTTGTTTTATTTATTTTACAGGGGTAGAACATCTACACATTTTTTAAAAGTGCTATTCCTTCTATGTTCCCATGGAAGAAAAGCCTGTTTTAAAATAGGCTTTATCCAGAGAAGGAGGTCTTAGAGCTCGCAATTGCAGAAAAAGTTTGTTTCAAGAAAAGCCATCAACGTTACAAAGGCTAGGTTATGTTGTACCGCTGCAGGGTCACCATGAGGAATGTACTGTTGCTAAAGTCTCTGCAAATATAAAAATTCATGTGTGACAAGATTTAGAATCCACATCAGCTGATTAAATAAATAATAAATAAATAAATTGTTTATTGATCTTGAAAGTACAGATGATGAGAAAACAAAACTTAAAAATAGTAACAATCAAGATATATAAAGTTATGTAACTACATTATTATGGTAGAACATGGTGATGTAATTACACGGTACATCTGTTGACAATTTCTGATACCCTGTCTCTTAAACTAGGGTATACCTGTTTCTTAAGAGACAGTGGACGGCCATAAAGTTATGTTCTAATAGTAACTATTAATCAAGTGAAGACCCTGTCGATCTACCCACAATTAAACAATTATCAAAAATCATAAGGAAGTAAAATAAAATAAGGTTAATAATGAACGTATTTCTTGTGTGTATGTGTATGTGCGTGCATGTGTGTATTAGTGTGTATGTGTGTATGTATGTGTGTGTGTGTGTGTGTGTGTGTGTATATGTTTGGGCGTGTGTACAAGTGCTAGGTTATGTAGGTTAATAATGATTCTGTGTGATCATAGTCTTGTTGAAGTAGCCACTCTGTAAGTTTTTGTTTAATATCCCATTTTGTCAGATCAAGTATGTTTAGGTGTTTATGTATTTTTCTGTAGATGAAAGAGCTGAGAATATGATACTGATGTTTGGCAAAGGCTGTTCTATGAGGAGTACTTGGAGGGATAAAGGTTCGTTTTTCTCGGTTTGAAGGGGGTAGGGATGAATGTATTTTAAGGACTGAGTAGAGCACAAAGAGTTGACGTACTGTGAGTACTTTACAGTTGGAATACAGTTGAGCTGTTGGGTATCTGTAGGGTTTTCTCGTCATTACTTTAAGTATTGCTCTCTGTGCTCTCTCTAGTTTGAGAAGGAATGTTTTACATGCCCCTCCCCACACCGTAATGCAGTATCCTAGTACCGATTGACATAGGCCAAAGTACACCATTTTTAAAGTGTCGAGATTAGCGGATTCTCTCAGGGACTTAAAGATATGTAAGAGACGGATGGTTCTAGTGGTGAGAGCATCTATTTGTTAATCCCATCTTAGTTCACTATCTATTTGTACACCTAGATATTTTACGCTGATTGTTCTGCTAAGATTAGGACAAGAACACGACCTGGGCGAAGTTGAATCCTGACATGAGTGAGAAGTAATCGATTCATGGATAACTAAAACATATCGTGAGCAACACAAATCCTACTAATATTATAAATGTGAAAGTTTGTGAGGATGATTGGATGTTACTCAATAACGCCAGAACGGCTGAACGGATCTGGATGAAATTTAGCAAAAGATAGATTATTGTCTGGAATAGCACATAGGCTACTTTTTATCCCGGGAAAATATACGGTTCCCGTGGAATAAATTCCAAAATCCACGCGGGTGAAGCCGCTGGCAAAAGATAGTATCACATATTTTAAGATTGTTCTCTACAGAGCTGTTGTTAACTCACAATGAATTAGTAAATTTGTATACAGTGTGATTCAAAATACCCCTGTTATACCGAAAACAGTGTATTGTTTAATACACTATTAGTTATTCTGGAAGGTCGCCATGGTCATACCTCAACTTTAAATAATTTCGGTTTTCTCTTACAAAATACAAATAATATTTTAATTTTGCTATGTCGTAGCAACCCTAGATAGGCGGAGCCAAATAAATCAATGACCGCAGGCCGTAGGTATGTAGGTATTGTCGCGTCCTTTGACCTGGCCAGCTGTTGCCTCATCGCGCGAGTGAAATGATCAGTACGGTAATTATTAAGTTTGTACATACCATACCATTTTCCTTTTCAAATCCTGCGCAGCTTTACACACGTAGGTACACGTAAGTACACTCATAGTTTTAGCACATGAACATATTATTCACAATAAGGACAACAAACACAAAAGGTACACAGAACTTAGACAGTTGTCTTGCTGCTGCAAGATTACCGTCAGTCGCACCTACACACATTATCATGTCATAATATTCATTGTTCGCATATTCGGTCATGATTCCTCGCAAAATTCACTGCAATCCAACGCGAAGCTAGACGACATGCATCCAGCTCGAAAGAATGAAGTGAACTAGCGAAATAAATGCCTAATTACTTAACTAGCCTACAATAATAAAAATGTACACAATTTTAGGGATCAATAAGATATTAAGTGAATTCCGATAATAAACCTATTTATTAAAATAAAATATTTTTTAAATAAAATATTGTACCTAGTGATAGCAGTGCACCTACATTTTGCTTACGGTATTTCTGTCCCATGATGTGATAAGCGGCCAGTTAAAATTGTATTATCGAGGTTGACTAGTATTTGTAGCATTAATTACAAATCTTAGTGGTTTACCTATTTTCTGTATTTTTTAAATGATAAAGAAACAAAATACATTGCCATAATTATGAAACAAATATAATTCCAAAATAATCGAATACAGTATCCAAAAACACAAAAAGATTGCCCGGTCTTAGAATAGAATCGCGTTATTATTACACATGTACGGAATCTTTTAGTGATTTTCTTTCCGAGGTGTCGGCGAGCTCAAAGGCCGCGCGCGGCGGCACGGCGGCACGCTAAAATATTTTTGTAAGCTGAAATGATTTTGAATCTTATTTTTATGATTAAATAACATTCAAAATCATTTCAGTTTAAAAAATCTTTCGGATTTGAAGCATTCTTCAACCGATGCCGATATCCAATAAGAAAGCCGGAAGCAATGGGCGTGCAGTATAGTGTAGGAAATTGCAAGATATTGGTGGCATTTCTACCAATCGGAGGATTAAAACTGCAATTAATTCTTATAAAAATGTATTTCACCAAAGAGTAACGAAAACAGTTAGGTCGTTCGATATGTTACTTTTGAGGATAGATACCTGTTAAACAAATGGAATTAATTTTCATAGGGAGCTAATATTTTTTTTATTAAACTTTTTACTAGGTATTTGTATTTTATAAAAACCTTGTAGTTGGGTTTAAACTGCAGTTTTATACAGATGTATGTAGCTACGTCTACTTCTACTCTGCGTAGGTATTTCGCATATCATACTGGTATTCAAGACTTAATTCAATCTTGAAAAAAAAAATCAACTTGCCTCTCTGATGCAAGAAAATTATAGGCTTTTTACTTTTATGTGTTAAGTGTCTTATCTGACGCATTCATCCCTATATCAAAGAAGAGAGAATAGAGGTCAACCAAATTTAGGGTTGACTCCATCAAAAATATGAAGAAAACTTTGACATGTCGAAAGCATTCAAAAACTTTAATGAACATTGTTGGGAACTTCATCTAATGATTAATAATGCACAACAGAATATGGGGCCGCTGGATCAAAAGAGGTCTTCTGAGTCACCCTGTATATTATATTTATATATTATTGTATATATTATATTTTATGTTAAAGAAGCGAATCCAAAAGGTGCAGCTTACCTTTCGATCTAATCAGTTTTCCTTCCTCGTAAAGAGGCGCCGGGTTTCTTCAACTTTTCCTCTAATTAGCTCTGAGTCGCCATGTGTAATACATCATTAAAGGCACTATTTTCTTATGTTTTAATTCATAAAACGTAAAAATAAAAACACTGTTGCAAGCATAAATACGGTCAAAGTCTATGACAAGGGCACTACCTATGACAGCGCCATCTATGATTAGCTTTTACCGGCCGGCCCCATAATCACAAGTCTGAGCAGTGCCGTTATAAAAATTACAAGTGTAAAAGGTGTAATAATAAAGAGCATTTACGTAAAATGTGCCCAAACGCGGGCAAAGTAAAGTACGTGGAAGAGGCTGCTGTCGTGGACGACGACGACGGTGAGTTTTTATAATATTCGATGCGTGCACGGGAAACCAATGACGGAGCGCGTGATGATCAGCGGTCTATCTTTGGAGTTCGAAATCGATAGTGGTTCAACGGTGAGTGTAATATCAAGAGAAATCTATAATTCAGAGTTTAACGGATTGCCATTGTCAGATACCAACAAAAGGTTGTTTAGCTATACGGGGGAAAATATCAAATCAATAGGAGTCGTTTTATTCCCGGTATCATATCGCGGGCGTACACACACACTGAATGTATACGTGGTGAACGCAAGCGGCCCGCCGTTGCTCGGTCGCGATTTTATTCGAGAATTCGACTTGGAATTAGCGCCGGTGGCGGCGCGAGCAGCTGTGCAGGTACACGCCGTCACCCAAGGTTCATCAATACGCAAGCGTAATGTCGGTAAACGACTTTCTAACATGTTTCCGAAAGTTTTCTCAGGCAATCTAGGAGCATTTAACAAATATAAAATAGATTTACATTTAAAAACGATGCGAAGCCTATTTTTTCCAAAGCGAGATCAGTACCCTACGCACTCAAAGATAAGATAGACAAGGAACTAGACCGGTTATTGTCACTAGGCATGTTGCAACCTGTACATCACTCGGAGTACGCATCGCCGGTCGGCGTCGTACCGGTATTAAAAAAGACGGCAGCATCAGATTATACGCCGACTACTCGGTTACGATAAATAAACAGCTAATAGTAGAGCAGTACCCTTTGCCAACAGTAAACACATGCAAAGGCTTGTTACTGTCTTACAACGGTTAGACAGTAGGTACCTACGACCGATCGACCATTTCAATATCCGGTGCGGAAAAATTCACGATGGCCGTCTGTGGTACTAGTTGTTTATAGGCCCAACAATATAGATCAGTCTACTTCACCTTGGCACTTTCGTTGGTATCGATCATCGATGTCAATGTGTCGATATACCAAAAGGTTATCGACAGATTGACATCAATGATCGTGCTTGACCCGCTTGTTTTTTATCTATGGTGACTGGTAATTAGTGACCACACATGATTGTGCTCATGATAACAAACAACTTTTACTATGGGACCAAACCTGAAATCGCGAAAAAAAATCAGCGATTATGTGGACATTCATGTCCACATAACTTGTCAAAATGTAGGGAGCAGCTGATTTTTTTTCGCGATTTCAGATTTGGTCCTATAGTAAAAGTTGTTTGTTATCATGAGTACAATCATGTGTTTAAAGTATCGTACACTATTTACCAGTCATCCTATATTTCTATGACCCACCCAAAACGGTAAAACATCCAAACTTAATTGTTGCTATAGCAATAACTGAAATGTCAAAATGATAAGAAGTAGTTGATTTCTCTTTCAGACTTATGGAAAATGTAACTATCTATCCTGCTGTCACAGTTTGACAACGTTGAAAGAAAGGGGGCTTTTTGTAAATTGTCATTGTCAAAAAAGTGTACTAAGTACTTAGCGTCGATTGATGAAATTCGTAAAATATTTTCCGGCATTTCCATGAAAAATGCTAAGTTTGTCGTATAATTGAAGAAATTCAAGGTGTTTATCGCGGTTGACTTGTCTAGTCGCTGAAGGAAGACATCATATAGACGCCAAGATGTCTAAATGGTGTGTCATGTCATGTGTTAGGGAAATATTGTCTTGATTTCAAACAATAATACCGGGCTGTTATCTGTTTAATTTACCAGCTTACGTAGTGGCTTGTATGGGCTATGAGTGCGAGTTTAACGCGTTGTTATCGTGCAGGCAATCGGAGCGCAGCATCCACGAGATGTTGAAGGACACTCCGCCGCTGCGCGAGTCCAGCGACTCTATCACGTCGGGCACGGAGCCCAAGTTCCCCACGTCGCGCTCCATGCCCTTCCCGCCCGCGTACGGTAAGCACCACCAGCTGTAGGTGAACAGTACAACCTGCAACTAAGACTCCAACACAAGTCCTTCTCTATCACTGGTCAGTGGGTCGTCTTATGGGCGGAGTTCTATCACTGTACACAGGCCTGGCCCAAGCTTTGTTAACGACCCACTGACCAACCAGTTTTCAATATCTATCTCGGACATCTTGTTAACGCAAAGACACTGAACGAGATACAGTATAAGTTTTATTGATATAAAATAATGCTCAAAGTGTTAAGTAGTAAGTTATGTCATTGCCAATAAAACTAAATTGGAAATTTGTGCTGTGCTTCTATATCACATATTGTTTTATTGAATCAATCAGGAGCAATGTAATTGTACACATTACACACACTAGCACTCAAGAGCGTTAACTAGGTGAGTGCCATTATACTTGTGCTATGATTGTCAAGAAAATAGATGGCAATGTTACGCAAATTTTAATTGTAAATACTATTTAAGATTAACAATTATTGATAAATTTTTAATTGTCACCGTAACAACTAACAATATTACAGTTGATAAATAATTGATCAACTGTAATTGTAAAAAATTACAATTAATAGGTAATTGTAGTAGTAGTAATGAACATTTAATCAATTGTTAATTGTGATTTGTTTACAGTTGACAATTAATTAATTTTCAATTGTTTTTTGAATTTAAATTAATACTAACAATTAAAGAGGACTACTGTACGCGGACCTGGTGTGTAGACTGATATCATATCACAATTTTGACACAACTAAAATCGAGTTTGACATTCGCTAAGTTGAGGAGATTATAGACCAAGTATTGTTAAGATTTGTCCGACTAGCCTTTTTAGGATAGATTAGGTTCAAAGTTAACCAACCCTGACTCCAAGTGGTATTTGTTTGCCCTACCCATGTTCCTTCGGTTGCCTCGAGAGTGCTTTTTAGAGCCAGAGGCACACAGGCAGGGCAGCCTCTGCCTGCTGTAATAAGCAGTAGGGAGCATAGGTGCTTGTGCCTTATTACCAGTGATTGGAATTTTTTTTTTTTTTTTTTTTTTCTTCTCATTTTATCTGCGATCAGCTGTCTAGCTATAATCAGATGTGGTCTTCGTTTGAGATTTTTTTGTGATGTTCCAGTAAACATTCACATTATATGGTACTAAAAAATTGAAGTTGTCACTTTCTCTGGTCCAAGTTTAGGATTTGCCATCTCTTTAGGCGGATTATATCCCCTTGTCTGTTCAGGAGGTTCTTGGCTAAGACATTGCTGTGTTTGCTCAGTCTCTGTTTATGATTTTTGCATTTTTCACATAGTTCTTCTTTCACTGTTGGTACATATAAGTGCTTGTGTATTTCTGTGTTTCTGACAAACCAGGGTGCTTTTGAGATAGTTCTTAGGGCTAAATTTTGGAACCTTTGCAAAATTTCGATATTGGAGTGGCTAGCCGATCCCCATAGTTCTATACCGTATGTCCAGATTGGTTTAACTACAGCTTTGTAAACTAGTATTTTGTTACTAATGGATAGTTTTGATTGTCTTCCTAAGAGCCAGGATAAGCTTTTCATTTCAATGGAAGCTGCCTTTTTCTTGGCCTTAATATGGTTGGCCCAGGTAAGCCTTCTGTCTAAATGTAGCCCCAGGTATTTTACTGTGTTGCTGTTTGGCAGTGGTTTGCTTTCCATGTACACTGGGGCACAATCGCCCTTCCGAAGAGTGAAGGTCACTTGAACTGACTTTGTTAAGCTAGGTTGAATTCTCCATTTTTTCAGCCATACATCAATTTTATTCAACTGGACTTGTAATTTTTGAGACGCTTGAGTTGGATCTTGGTCACTCGCAAGGCACGCAGTGTCGTCTGCATAAGTCGCAGTTATCACGTCATCAGAATTAGGCAAGTCTGCAGTATAGATAGAGTAGAGTACGGGCCCAAGCACAGAGCCTTGTGGTACTGAAGCCTTCATTTCGTACAGGTCAGACAGTTCTTCCTCATACTTAACTTGAAATTTTCTTTGGTCTAAGTAAGATTTTAATATCCCGCAAAAAGAATTAGGTAGCAGAGATTTCAACTTATATAAAAGACCCTTGTGCCATACCCTATCGAATGCCTGTTGGATATCCAGGAACACTGCAGAACAGTATTCTTTATTTTCCAACGACTGTCTGATTTTGTGGACCACTCTATGCACTTGCTCTACTGTTGCGTGCTTTTCACGGAACCCAAATTGGTGGTCTGGTATTATTCCATTCTCGTCAAGGACTGGTTTTAATCTTCGTAGAAATATTTTCTCAAAAACCTTTGATATGATTGGAAGGAGGCTTATGGGTCTGTATGAGCTTGGTTCGGTTGGTGGTTTTCCTGGCTTCGCTATCATACATATTTGTGATATCTTCCACATTTTTGGGTAGTATAGTAGCCGAAAGACAGCATTGAACAGCATTGTTAGAAAGACGATAATTTTTCTAGGTAGATGCTTGAGTATTTCACCTGTGATGAGATCGTAACCAGGACTTTTATTGTTCTCGAGATTTCTTATTGTTCGTATCAGTTCTCTCGGTGTGACCAGTCTGAGTAAAGGTGATAGTTGTTGATCACTGTTCAGATAACTATCGACTTCTTCTTCAAAATCAGTCATCGAAGAGTCATTCGGAGTGAAAACCGCAGAAAGGTGTTCTGCAAAAAGCTCCGCCTTGTCGCTTGCTTTTCTGGCCCAAGATCCATTAGGTTGCCTAAGCGGAGGTACAAAATGCTTTGGCCTTTTGAAGTTTTTGGTTATCTTCCACAATGAATAGTTGTCCTGTTTTTGAGCTGACAATGTTGAGAGTTTTTCTTGGAACATGGTATTTTCGTTATCATGAATGAGCTCCTTCAGTTCTCTTGCAGCTTTATTAAAATCCCTTCTGTCCTCTTCCGATTTACTTAAATGAAGCTGCCTTCGCAATCTTCGTTTGGCCTCCAGTTTATGCTTAATCTGTAAGGGTATGTTATTTTTGCAGACTAAAGGATTCAGTGTTGGGGTAGCGCGCCATGCTGCTATTTGTATTAAATTGGTTATGTAGAATGTGGCAGAATCGATGTCTTCTTCAGTTTTAAGTTTTACTTTTAGATTAACTTCTTCTTCAAGGTAATCCGCAAATGAGTCCCAGTCAGTTTTCCGATTGCACAAGGTTAGTTTTGGCTCCCTCTTGATAGCTGCAATACTAAATGTGGCAATAACTGGAGAGTGGTCAGATAGTGTATCGAATGACGACTCCACACTAGAATTGATATTTGGCAGTCCCTTGACAATGAAAAAGTCCAGAAGGTCAGGTGTTCTGTTGGTATCCGTAGGCCAGTAGGTTGGTTCGCCAGTGGACAGCAGACTTTGCCGTTGGGTTTCAACGCTCTTTTTCAGCTCGCGTCCTCTGGTTGTGATGAGTCTGGACCCCCAGCAAGTGTGTTTGCAATTCCAATCTCCACCACTGATATACCTATTGCCCAATGTGTTAAAATATCTGTCAAACATGTAGTTCTTGACCTTCTGGTTTGGTGGACAGTATACGGCACTTATGTTAAGGGGACCAATACTCTCATCTATGGTGATTGTAGTTGCTTGTAACCAATTTTCTTTGAACTCACTATGTAAATGGTGCTTAATGTTATTTTTTATGATAACAGCTGCCCCACCATGAGAGGTGTTGTCTGGGTGGTTGGTACAGTATACACAATAGTTATTCATGTTAAATAGTTTGCGATCATTGAGGTGAGTTTCTGAAATTAAGGCAATGTCCACCTTATTTATTTTTAAGAGCACCTCTAGTTCTGTCTTGTTTGGCGCTAGGCCATTTATGTTCCAGATGGCTATACGTAATGAGGTCATGGTTGTTGTTTACTTATGAGTGTTATAATCAGGTTCATCATAGTACTCATCTGGGATATCAGTTGGTCTATCCTTTCAGTCTGTTTAATTATGAGGTCAATGAAGCTATAGTTTTGTTCTATAGGATTGTTTTCTTTTTCCGGTTTATTGGAAATGGTTCTCTGTGACTCTTTGTGGTCACTGTTAAAATTTTTCTTTTGTGTGTTATCCCTAAGGGTATCAGCTCTTTTGACAGCTTCACTGTATAATTTGGGGTAACCATCGGTGTTTTGATATGGCTTGGGTTGTATATTATCTGGTTTAGGTACTGGGTCTTGTTTTTCAGATGTGACTTTACTTTGTGGTTGTTTTTGTTTGTTTCCCCATTTTCTTGCCGCAATTTCTTTGTAGACTTGACATCCTTTATAATTAGCGGGGTGGCTTCCAGAGCATAGAGTACAAACTGCAGGGGTGTTCCTGTCCATGGTGCATGCAGTCGTTTTGTGTTCACCAGCACACTTTACACATCTGTAAGGTCGCATACAATTGTTTTTTGTATGCCCATATTGCTGACATCGCGTGCATTGTACCACAGTATTTTTCCTTTTTGGATCTTCTATTGTGATTTTTTGATGATAAATATATTTGATCTCTTTTACCTTTCGGTTGTTTTCGTGAGGGTATAGGTTCACAAAGAATGTATTTAATGGTTCCTTGGTCGCATTGGCACGTGCTGTCACTATTTCGCCTTATAGTATTGGAATATGTAGTGCAATTAAGGGCTGATTATTTGATCCGTAGTTAACTCAACAAATGGTTAAACAATGGTTGAATTCTGGCTAAATATCAAAATCAATCAGCCTAGCCTTTTCCCAACTATGTTGGGGTTGGCTTCCAGTCTAACCGGATGCAGCTGAATACCAGTATTTTACATAGAGCGACTGCCTATCTGACCTCCATAACCCAGTTATTGGGTAATACGATACTCCTTGGTAAGACTGGTTGTCAGACTTTCCGGTTTCTGACAAACCGTAACAACTGTCAAACATCCACGAAAGACAGCTGGTACCAACGGCTTAACGTGCTTTCTGTGGCACGGAGGAGTCTCGGTATGTAAAGATGACCCATCTACGGACCAACCCCAGCAAGTGTAGCTTAACCTGATTGATCGACCTGTGCAGCTGTTATTACTTAGCCACAAGCTCCTCTTATAAAAGGCTAAATATGCTTCCCAAAATGCCATTATTACTATTTTTTAATATGACTGAGTTAACATGAATACATTCATGTTAAAAAAATATGTTTAGCCTTTCACATTTAGCCAAAATTCAACCATTAGTTACTATGTTTAACGATTGAATTGACCTTAAACATATCAAATTTATATGGTTAACCCTTGTGAGAAGCGGGATTTTATGATTTGTTGTAATCAAATGTTTTTCTTCTGACAAAAATAAATAATAGGTCGGGGAAAAGTTTCTTCGCATTTTTTAAGAAATTTCAAAACATTTTTTAATATAGTTTATTTACATTTAACTAAAGTATGTAGGTACCATTTTGTTCGATAACTTTTTGCCATCTTGTAGGTAGGGACATGATCCCATTGCTATAGAAATTTTGGGACTTCTGGTCAAAATACCGCGACAAGTGGTTTTGGCAGTCCTCTCGTGATGTTAACCTGACACTGCCTAAAGACTTCTGAAGAGACCGAAACAGCTGGAAATCTGAAGGTGCAAGGTCAGGACTATACGGCGGATGCATTAACACCTCCCAGCCAAACTCTCTTAATTTTTGCTGAGTGGCTAAAGATGTGTGAGGTCTAGCGTTATCATGATGAAAAACCACACCCCTTCTGTTGATTAATTCCGGCCGCTTTCTCTCAACTTCTTGCTTTAAACTCATCAGTTGTTCGCAGTAGAGTTCAGAATCGATGGTCCTGCCTGATGGTAACAGCTCATAATGAATAATGCCCTTCCAATCCCACCACACACACAGCATCACTTTGTTGCGAGTCTGTGAAGCCTGACCGGCCTTTGACTACGACCTTTTTCGCACGTTCTTGTCATACGTGATCCACTTTTCATCACCAGTTATCAGCTTCTTCAAAAATGGTTCGGTTACATTACGTCGTAATAAAGAATCACAAATGAGTACACGGTTCATTAGGTTTCTTTCAGTGAGCTCGTGAGGTACCCAAATGTCGAGCTTTTTTGCGTACCCAGTTTTTTTCAAATGCGCCAAAACTGTTTTGTGGTCAATTTCCAGTTTAGCTACGTCATAACTACTGATATGCCGATCTTGCTCCACTTTTTCAGAAATGGCCTCCATTTTATCCGTAATAGGGCGACCAGAGCGACGTGCATCTTTGACATCAAAATTTCCGGATTGAAAACGCTTAAACCAAATTTGTGCTACTCTCACAGACACTACACTAGGTCCATAAACATCGCAAATTTTTTTCGCGGCTTGCGTTGCATTTTTACCTTTTTTGTAGTAAAATTTTAAAATGTATCGAATTTCTTCATTAGATTCATTCATCTTGACGGTACGAAAGACAAATGAAAATCACACATTTTCCTAAATTGAATTTGGAATTATGTTCTTTAAAATTTAAACTTTCAATGATACTAAAACCAGCCAGATACAAATAGTATAGCCAAAGAGATTTTATTACAAGTTCATACATACTATAATGCGAAAAGACTTTCCCCAACCTAATATATGATGCCTCGCGGATGTTCTGGCGAAATTAGATGCATCCCAAAACTCTGTCACCGAATTGCGCAAAGAAGTAAGCGAGTTGCGTAACAGTGTGGCCGTAACTAGGTCATCAGCCGATGCATCTAATGTAAACATGTGTCGCGGAGCCGGCCTCGATATTTCGTCGTCAAATTCCGCGTCAGCAGTTTCGTCGCCAGTGCATCCGTCGTTTGCTGAGGTTGCAGAGCGCACCGCCCCCGTGCCCCGCAGCCCTGCGCTCGTCACCGCAGCTCCTCCACACAGCGCCGTCCGAGTTCATCACCCCGTCCCGCTGCCAGTATCTGCAGCGCTGGCGAAACCCTTACGAAAGGACTTCGCTAGCGTCCCCGCGAGTGCCCCAGGCGCTCCAAGTATGAAGCCTATACCAGAAAAGGCGCCGAATAGGGCTGATGAGGAAGGTTTCGTGACAGTTCAAAGGAGGAAGCGCCGGTCGCGAGCCAACAAGAACCGCTGCGGCAAAGCTCCTTCGAAGCCAGAAGTGAGCCTGCGTGCCGCTAAGCCGAACACACCGGTGTACATCTCCCGCCTGCACTACAGCACTAAGGCGGAGGACATCGTGGAGTACGTGCGCCAGAAGACAAGGTACATGCCGCGGGTGCAGTTACTGGAGTCGCGCCGCAACGTCAATTTCAAGGCGTTCGTGGTGCGAGTACCGAACTGTTACCTGCCCGTTGTCATGGAAGAAGACTTCTGGCCGCAGGACGTGGTGTTCCGTCGCTTCCGCGGACAAGTGCCACAGGACAGCTCAAGGACAAGCGAGTGAAGTGAAGCTACTAACATAGTTTTAAGCTATATTTATTAACTCACGTTTTGTTTTATACTTTATATATGTTAGTTTGTAAGGTATGTATCTATGGGCCATTGTAGCCTGATAATAAATGTTTTATTATTATTATTATTATTATTATAATATTTACTTCATTGCCATACTTTGAAATTCTTTATTATAAAAATAATTTTGTGGCTTTATACAAGTAATACTTTGTAATATTGTAAAGTATTTAGAAAAATACAGTAGGGTCTTGATAATCCGAACTACCAAAAAACAAACCCTGTTCGGACTCAAGGAGCATTCGGATTAAGGTATGTTATAAAAAAATGCAAGCATCTTTTGATAGGATATGTTTATTGAGCTTACACATTTAAACCACAAAATACGTTAGGTGTAAGGTACTTATTCATAAAGTCATCTGTTTTAGTCTGGTGGGTTCTGTTTATTGACCAACAAAAAGCTTTGTCCCTCAAATTACGCAGCATCATCTTTTCGGATAAAGACAGGTCATTTTCGTCAGCCCAGTCCAAACAAGTATTCAGTGCTGATATAGCTTGTTAATGAGGAATTTTCACGACATTTAAAGCAGAAGTATCGTCAACAAAAGACGTCAGTCTCTTGCATAAGTTGGGCTATGATCTCATCAGTTATGGGTTCTGTGCAATTCTCCTCTTCGCTGATTATCAAGAAAGTGGAAATGGTTTCTTCTGTTTACCCACGGTTGCATAGAAGACTGACTGGGAGATCATCTTCCACGTCGAAGCCATCATTTTCTTCTGATCCATTTTCTGTTGCATTCTGTTGTTCTCGGCCACATTGTCACGAGCGACATTGTCCGACGACGGAGATATAGAGAGGGAGCGCAGGGCGTTGTCTGTGAGGAGCATTATGCTTGCCCGCAGGTTCACTACAGACGCCAAAGTAACTCTCGCTCGTTGTACTACAGACGTCAAAGTAACTCTTTTTAAGGCGTACTGTCAATCGTTTTACACGAGCGGCCTGTGGGTGTCTATACGCGTCGAGCCTACAATACTCTGCGTGTTCAATTTAATAATGCTTTCAGGATGCTGTTGGGACTGCCATGGCGTTGTAGAGCGTCGAGAATGTTCGCGGAGGCTCGCACAGATAGTTTTCACGCTATCATGCGAAAGAAAGCTCACTGTCACTGGGTGGGGCAGTTTTTGGTCTGAAATAATAATAATAATAATATCCTGGGACATTTTCACACACGGTCATCTGATCCCAAACTAAGCAGAGCTTGTACTATGGAAACTAGATAACTGATATACTACATTATACTACTTTTTTTTTTATAAATTCATACTTATATAGATAATTACACCCAGACTCAGGACAAACAGACATGTTCATGCACACAAATGTTTGTCCTGGATGGGAATCGAACCCACGACCTCCGGCATGATAGGTGGTATCTTAACCAACCACGCCAACTGGCCTGTCAACAATAAACTAAGTAGTTAAGACATTATAAAATCTAACAATACTAACCTAGTTACTTAAGTAATATTGTTCCTAACACCAAATACTAACACAACTATGGACTTTAGTCTGAAATAAAGTTTTATTTATTTATTTATTGAATTGCTCGGGCCATAGAGGCTTCCAAGATTTTTTGATGAGAAGAGACACGTGATTCCAACATTGCGCTAGTGAAAAAATGACCTCTTTAATGGCAGGTAATCTGAAAAGAACAAAGCAGATGATGCTGGCAGTTTTAGGGGTCGTGCGAACAGTCAAACATTGGTCCTTTCTTTGGAGCGACGAAATTTTCACCAAAGTTAGTTATTTTTCTTGAAATAAAAATGCCTGTGTTGTGTTGTGCCCTCGTGCTCCTCAAGAAAGTCAGGACACAGGTTCCCAAGCGATGAACAGTTAAGAAAAAAGTGATTATAGCCATTAAAAAAGACAAATACAAACAGACAAGAAATTCTGAACATCTTTTTTAAGAATGTGTACCTATGCGATTATAAATAATGTAATACAATGCTGGATTAGTTATTCAGGATGAAATTGAATTCATGGGTTTAGATAAACCAATCTAAAAATGAACGCCCCTCCACAGTAACCGCTGTGGAGGGGCCAGGCGTAAAGTATCGCTTCACCCTATTTAGGATGCCCAGTTTTTACAGAAAATGTTTAGTTTGAAGATTATTGTACCATTTGGCATGCAAAAGTTAATTTAAATTGTATTCTGTTAGCTCCCCCAGACGTGTCACAGAATGGTGCGAGCTCCAGCACATTGCTGCGAGCTGGTTCGTCCAAGCTCGACGCTATCCGCAACTGGGGTGTCTCCACATACAAGTGCACTAAACAGATATTGTACGAGAAACTTGGCAAGAGCTCGCGCACTGTGGATACTGGTAAGGTTTTTATTTCATATATTTTGTAATGTATGTTTTGTGGCAATTGTGTAATGAATGAGAGAACACTGTTTTAAAACATGCATTAATTTAGTAACTTATTAGCACTATTTTGATGACTAATAGAAAAAAACCGGCCAAGTGCGTGTCGGACTACGCACAATGAAGGGTTCCGTAGTTGGGATGAATCCCAAGAACAAACTTAACATTGTAGTTAAAAAACATGTTCTCCCATACATTCCAACTGCAAATGTAAGTTTGTACGCACAATATTGAGAGATTTACCATGTTGTTTTAAGACCATAGACTTCTTGGTTTTCCTGTAATCTATATGTATTGAACTATTTTCTATATATTTTTTTTTTAATTTTAGGCTCATTACTTTCGGAGATAAGTTGGGGGAATAGTCAATTTTCGTTATTTTCTTAAATAACTTTAAAATTATTTATTTTAAATTATAAAAAAAATATATATATTTGGGATCCTCACAGTAAACGCTTTCATTTGATATGTCACACGGTACAGTTTGCAAATCTTTTTTTTTTTTTAATTTTCTTATTTACTCCCCAAAATTGACCCCCATATTCAAAATTCATTTATTTATTACACGTCCGTGTTTGGGTCACAGAAATACATACGTGTACCACATTTCAACTTAATCGGTCCATTAGATTCGGAGCAAATCGCCTGAGACAGACAGACAGGCACACGAGTGATTCTATAAGGGTTCCGTTTTTCCTTTTGAGGTACGGAACTCTAAAAAAGGAAAAAGGGACATGTTGCGCCGACCTCAAATAGATCGGGAGAAGGGCAGGAGAACGATGACGGCTTGCACTATGTTGCTGTTACAGTCAGACGCATCCATGCACATTCTTTAGACATTGCCAACCTTTATTTCGAAGCGGACGTTTTTATAGTTCCTCGGATCCGATCTTGCTTGACTGCTATAATACAATATTAAATATCGACATAACTTAATAATGTCCATTAAAATTATTGATTACTTTGCAAACATGGGTAATTGGTCCAAAGATGTTTTTAACCGACTCCATAACTAGCTTCTGTCCACGACTTCGTCCGCGTGGAGTTTCTTGTTCCCCCGACAAATCGCATCGCCTGGCCGCGCTATACTAACTTCCTTTTTGCTTAGCGTTCTTTCTGAATTATTTTTTTCTTATTACTCGGCTCCTAAAGCTCCTAGCGTGATGTTAAATAGCCTATAGCCTTCCTCAAGAATTGGGCTTTAAAATGCAAAAAGAATTTTCAAATCCAACCGGTATTTCCAGAGATTAGCGCGTTCAAACAATCAAACAAAACAACACTCTTCGAGCTTTATATTAGTATACACAGTCGGGTCATTTATATTGTCATAGGTTCCGAATTTGAAATGCAGACGACAAAAATCAATAAATTACATTCAAATTTTGAATGTTTCGCGCTTTTAAAACAGGTTTTGACACTTTTCTTTAGTTTTCAAAATGAAGTGGACACAAAAAGAAGACAAGAGTCGCTGTGTTGCAACGTTGTGGATACGTTGCAAGTGAAATTTTCAAACTTCTGAAAAACTTAATTTACTCAAAGGTTCGTTTATCGTATTATTAAACGATACGAGGAAGGTTCAAGAATAGAAGACAGAGAGAGGAGTGGTCGCCCTCGTTTCGGTTCGCAATCCAGCGGTGATGAAAGTCTTCAAGGCACGAATTCAAAGAAATCCCGTGCGAAAGCAAAAGCTGTTGACTCTTGAGATGGGTTCAAACAGAACCACGGTGAAAAGGGTGTTGAACGAAGACCTTGGGCTACGGCCTTACCGTAAAATAACAGCACACCTGAATGCTCATTTAAAAACAAAATAGGCTTCAACAATCACGCGTTTTGTTGAGACGGTACGCAGGAAAAAATGTCGCGAAATCTTATTTTCAGATGAAAAAACTTTTACAGTCGAAGAGAGCTTCAATAAGCAAAATGACAAGGTGTAACTCACAACAGAGATGAAGCGAGGCGTGTCCCGCGCGTTCAACGTGGTCATCATCCTGGACCAGTGCTCTGGTATACCTAAATACGTTTCTGCAAAACCTCGTAGAGCCTCTTAAGCGAACAGTGTTCGCAAATCGCCAATGGGTGTTCTAGCAAGATTCTGTACCGGCTCATAAAGCCAAGAGTACGCAAAACTGGTTGGACGCCCATGAAAATGATTTCATCAGGCACTAAGATTGGCCGTCCTCCAGTCCGGACCTTGATCCCTTGGAATATAAAATATGACTGTATTTAGAGGCAAAAGCTTGCGCAAAACCCCCTAAAAATTTGGAGTCGCTGAAGCTATCCCTCATCAAAGCAGTGTTCGTATTGGACCTCAATGTCGTGCGTGATTCTATCGATGACCGACGTCGCAGATTACGGGCTTGTATCTAAAATCAAGCACGTAATTTCGAATAAACTAATATACATGTAAAACTGTGTATTCTGTAAACTGTGTATTCCTCACACTTACACATCTACACACTACACTCAACACTATACAGTGACGTCACATAGACACTAACACCAACACTCTTGCAGACACACACGTACACACAGATACAGACGCTCTGATTAACTTCTTACTTTTTTACGTTTTTACTTCTACCCTCAAAATTGAGTGTTGAATCTCCTTGGATTGTAATACCATACATTGATGTAATCCAATGTAAACTATCTGTCCTTCCGTGGGGTGGGGACCTGGTGATTTGTAATACAGGCATTTTATGCCTACCTTAGACACCAGCTCCTCGCATTGCTAATTAGACAAACAATATGTTAAACCTAGAATAAGCTGGTCATTGTGAGGAGAAATAAAAATATTATTTTTATATCATTATTTTGTACCTATCTATAAATTATTATAATAAAATTGAAAATGTGTCATTTATTTCACACTTGATATGTGACAGAACTTATGACCCGACTGTGTAGATTATGAAATTGAATTCATGGGCAATATTCTAAGGGGTCATTGTACTTACTCATCAGTATGAACAACTTTTACTATGGCACCAAACCTGAAATCGCGAAAAAAATCAGCTGTTCAATAAATTTATGTTAGAATAACTTGTCAAAATGCAGGGAACAGCAGATTTTTATTTCGCAATTTCAGGTTTGGTCTCATAGTAAAAGTTGTTCATAATGATGAGTACAATGACCCCTTAAAATATTGCCCATGAATTCAATTTCACCCTGTATGATTTAATATATAAGTATAATTTATAATTTTGTTTTGTCTTTTTTTTTATAATAAAGTCCTCCTTGTTCTACCGTCACAAATCATACTACGTAAGCGTACGTTCATGTGAATGTGGGTGTGATTTGCGTGCAGAGTTGGAGGCCCAGATCGAGATGCTCCGCGAGACGCAGCGCAAGTACGCCGGCGTGCTGCGCCTGTCTGGAGCCCTCACCGCGCAGCTCGGCGCCGCCGCCGCCACGCAGCGCGCGCTGGGCGAGGCCTTCGCCGAGCTCGCGCAGAAGTCGCCCGAGCTGCAGAACCAGTCAGTACACCCTCATACACACAAACACCCATACACACATATTTAAACGCATTATGTACACACCCACACATATTTACACGCAATATGTACACACACACATATTTACACGCATTATGTGTGTACTAATATGTGTGGGTGTGCACACATATTAGTTTCACTCATAATATAAGTGACTTTTACCGTTAGGTATTGATGACATTGTAGTACCTACAATCTATATTTCTAGTGCTGATAGTCTATAATTTCTTGATCTGTTTAGTTCCGTTGAGATCGGTGGTCGTTCGGGAAATTCGTGGAAAGGGATATTATTTCTGGTGAATAAAATCCCTTTCAACCAAATTTCATGAATATTTTCTAATTTCTTTAACTAATGTAATTGGCAGATAGCTGTTTTATGTTAAAGTAAAATATATAAATGAATGAGTATGTGTGCGCGCTGTCTAGGTTCCTGTACAACGCGGACACGCAGCGCACGCTGACGCGCAACGGCGACACGCTGCTGGCGGCGCTGCACTTCTTCAACAACTCGCTCAACACGCTCACCAACAAGACCATCGAGGACACGCTGCTCACCATCCGGCAGTACGAGGCGGCCAGGTAACAGTATCATGATCTAATACAACGCGGACACGCAGCGCACGCTGACGCGCAACGGCGACACGCTGCTGGCGGCGCTGCACTTCTTCAACAACTCGCTCAACACGCTCACCAACAAGACCATCGAGGACACGCTGCTCACCATCCGGCAGTACGAGGCGGCCAGGTAACAGCATCATGATCTAATACAACGCGGACACGCAGCGCACGCTGACGCGCAACGGCGAACGCTGCTGGCGGCGCTGCACTTCTTCAACAACTCGCTCAACACGCTCACCAACAAGACCATCGAGAAAACGCTGCACACCATCCGGCAGTATGAGGCGGCCAGGTAACAGCATCATGATCTAATACATCGAGGACACGCTGCTCACCATCCGGCAGTACGAGGCGGCCAGGTAACAGCATCATGATCTAATACATCGAGGACACGCTGCTCACCATCCGGCAGTACGAGGCGGCCAGGTAACAGTATCATGATCTAATACAATGAGGACACGCTGCTCACCATCCGGCAGTACGAGGTGGCCAGGTAACAGCATCATGATCTAATACATCGAGGACACGCTGCTCACCATCCGGCAGTACGAGGCGGCCAGGTAACAGCATCATGATCTAATACATCGAGGACACGCTGCTCACCATCCGGCAGTACGAGGCGGCCAGGTAACAGCATCATGATCTAATACATCGAGGACACGCTGCTCACCATCCGGCAGTACGAGGCGGCCAGGTAACAGCATCATGACCTACAGCTGACATCACACACACATGACATGACCTACTTGTAACTCTGCTTGTTCCTATATCGCGCTCCCGAGCTCGTCTTGTACAAGCAGGTTCTACCAGCGCGGCAGCAACAATGTGTTCCGTATGCAAATGCAAACATTGGTGTGGTGACTCAAAGAAGAATGGCAGCTCTGGTGTCGCTTTATTTAGGAAGCGTTCGTGAATGAAAGAATGTACATTATATTAAATAACTAGCTTTTGCCAGCGGCTTCGCTCGCGCGGAAGTCCGTAATTAACTCACGGAAACCACTACCGGGATAAAAAGTATTCTATGTGTTAATCCCTCAGAATACAGAACAAACCAGAAAGAGTGTTCAATCACTTGTGTACGCAGCGCATTGTGTCCAAAGTAACTCCCCGCCCGCGCCTCACCCACCCGCTCAGTGTTACCAGCGCACCATGACATTACCGCTTTTAGGGTAAATTAAAATTGTATGTAAGTACGACTAAATCATTTGATAAAAGCCTTAAATAAGTGAAAAGTAAGTAAGTAGTAGTAGCTTGACAAGTCGCCGTTTATTAATATTAGATAAACTGGATGTGGATGTTGTGAAAGAAATTTGAAATAACTTATAACTAATAAAAAAATATAGTATGGATTAGTTTTAATTCGTTTGTGGAACGTGAAACATTATGCATAAAAGAAGTGTAAAAAAAAACGAATAAGTAATACAATATTTTTTTTTATAATATAAATGGCTTTGATGATTTCCAAAACTCATCTAGTCGGGCTTTTTGAATTATAGTTGTGTACTGAGACTTCCTTTTTTCGTCAGCTGGGAAGCTAACATTAAAACGACCGTTTAGCTGGCAGAGGGGCTCACTCAACTACAATATTAAATTATAGTTGTGTACTGAGACTTCCTCTTTTCGTCAGCTGGGAAGCTAACATTAAAACGACCGTTTAGCTGGCAGAGGGGCTCACTCAACTACAATATTAAATTATAGTTGTGTACTGAGACTTCCTCTTTTCGTCAGCTGGGAAGCTAACATTAAAACGACCGTTTAGCTGGCAGAGGGGCTCACTCAACTACAATATTAAATTATAGTTGTGTACTGAGACTTCCTCTTTTCGTCAGCTGGGAAGCTAACATTAAAACGACCGTTTAGCTGGCAGAGGGGCTCACTCAACTACAATATTAAATTATAGTTGTGTACTGAGACTTCCTCTTTTCGTCAGCTGGGAAGCTAACATTAAAACGACCGTTTAGCTGGCAGAGGGGCTCACTCAACTACAATATTAAATTATAGTTGTGTACTGAGACTTCCTCTTTTCGTCAGCTGGGAAGCTAACATTAAAACGACCGTTTAGCTGGCAGAGGGGGCTCACTCAACTACAATATTAAATAGTTAGCACTTTAAAGCTTGCAAACGGATCCTGAATCGAGAAATTGTTTGCACACACCCGCAATATTTGTGACTTGAACTTGACTTGATTTTTTGAAAAGGTGGGTAAAATATCCCATTATTCTGTGGCAACACTTACAACAGGAACGTGTAATTTTTATATCAAGAGACCGGTCCGGTCAAAAGAAGACCCGGTTCGGGAAGAAAACGATGCAAAGAACCAAGAGATGACTGCTTTTTGGTGAGTCAGGCGTTGCAGATTCGTAAGGCGTCAAGTTTGGACCTGAAGAAGTAAGAGGAGTAGAAGTTAGCTTGTGGACGGTCAGGAGGAGGCTTTTGGCTGCCAATATCGGAGTTACCGCCCGGCTCGGGGCCCTAAATTACTCCGTGAGCACCTTGTTGCTCGAAACTGTACTTCAAGGACTCTGGAGGACTGGAATAAAGTATTGTTTTCTGATGAAGCTAGACTATATACTAGCAAGCTATTATACTTAAAACTGTGACATTCTATTATAACTATTTAGCACTATACTTAAATATTACTTAAAATGCCAATTAATAATCTATAGTTCATTATATGTATGAGTAAGTTGCATGTATTATTCAACACAATGTAAATTGTTTTATGAATAAATGAAATGAAATTTTTGCTTTTGGGCAGCAATTAATTCGACGGAGCGTACGGAGTTAGTTTTCATAGAAAATGAAACATTAAATGCGCACCGGTACATAATGGAAGCCCTAATTCCATATGCACAACCCGCTTTGACTGCACTTGGGGAAGATTCCATTTTTTATGGACAATGCTCACCCGCACCGTTCTGGTAACAATGGAAGCGTACATGCAAGAAGTTGGGATCCGTCGTTTAGATTGGCTAGCTCGAAGTCCTGACCTCAATCAAATTGAGCATGTCTGGGATGTTTTAAAGTAGGTACGTACGTAAGATCAGTGCAACCTGCTCCACAAAACATCAGGGAGCTAAAAAGAGTCATTGCAGAAGAGTGGGAACGTATTCCTCAAAACGTTGTTAAAAACATCGTGGAAAGCATGCCCAGAAGGATTCAAGCTGTGATTTTGGCAAGAGGAGGTCACACTCGTTATTAGGTTTTTACATTTGCAACTTTATTTAATTAAAAAAAGTAAAAATGTCTTCTTGTCTTTATTGCTGACCACTTCTTATTGCTTGGCCGTGTACATCGGTTTTAAAGAATTCATCGAAAATTAAAAAAAAAATGCCAGAATTCACTTCACACGTATTAATTTACACGATTATAAGTATGCAGACTACGTCAAACAATTATATTTCATTTAATAACTCAAATCGACCTTAGAACGTAAATTTCCTTAGGTGTCCGTTTTTTTTGCACAAGAGTGTATGTCCCCTGCCTGACCAATGTTATATATTATACACGGATAAAATGGCAGGGGGTGACTTGCACACTCAATAATGGGCCCCCGGAAACGGCCGCTAGCACATAGTGACGTAGCGACAAGGGGGCAACACTTCCTGAGGTCCACTCCTCAAGTGGAGAGGTATTCCACGGCTATCAGGACAATCCCGGAAGTACGGTCAAGATCAAGATCAAGACCAGCACCTTACTGGAATACTTCCTTCCTCCGAGCACGTTTGCTCTTGCGAATCTGCACTCAAGCCGGCCAGTAAAGATGTATGTTTTAAGAGACATCCAAATATTGGCTTTATTTTTGTTTTACAAATTGATTATTATATTCACACTCACCGAAATACAGTCTACGTATAGAAGACCGACAAGCAAGCAACCTTGCGGCTATGAGCCAAGCTGTGTGTGAAGCTTGGTATCCACCAGTTTTACGTCTCCAATGAGCCTCTTACCTCTGCGTTCTACTGAGTCAAACGCAGCAAGTTGGTATTTAGCTGAGCCATCCCAAAGGTGGCAGCAATACTCCAAGCAGGGTCGGACTTACGCTTTATAAAGGGTCAAAAGCTGCTGCTGTCCAGGCGTAAAGTATCGCTTCACTCTGTTTAGGATGCCCAGTTTTTTGGCCGCAGTTAGACTTTATGCTCGATGGTAGCGCCGAAGTTGAGACTGTATGTCAACACTGACAACTTACAGGAACAGATGTACCCCGAAAAGTAGGAGTTTAGTCGAAACGACTCCTTTTAGCGGTGAAAAGACACGCCTGTGTTTTGGTGGCGTTAAAAGAGATCAGATTATCATCACCCCACTGGGAGACAAAGCTTAAGGTCAAATCTGTCCGCTCTACCATGGCCTCTCTCAAGGAACGAACTTCGGCCCCGCTGGTTTTTGCGCTGGACAAGTATCTCTCCGAAACAGTACTGTCATCCGCCTACCCAACACCACTATTACATATTACAAAGCTCATCAATGTTACATCCAAGATTGCAACTGTGCATGTTCTACTGGGAGCAGAGTTCCTGTTGTGAAATGTCTCGGACTGCAACTCGACGCTTGCCTATCATGGAAAATACACCTGGAATCCCTGTCATCTCGCATTTGGAAACTTATTAACGACTTCAAAAAAAGGAGTTATTAATTCAATACGTATGTATGTAATATTATCGGAACTGCGAGATATTCACATATGATAATCTATTAGGGCTTCCAAACAAATATACAAAAAATAATTTAAAAAATTAAAGCGACTTCAAAAAGCAATTTACTAAAAATTATGAAAGAATTTTAATTTCTGAAGTTGGTGTCTTGGGATCTGTATTTTAATTTTCGCCACCGACTTCCGAAATTAAAATGATTTCATAATTTTTAGTAAATTTCTTTTTGAAGTCGATTTAATTTACTAAATTATTTTTTATTTCGTAATTTTTAGTTTTTAGTAAAAACTGGAATATTTGTTTGTAATAAGAAGTTAATAGTTTTGTTATAAATATTGCACTAGAATTTGACAAAGGTTTTGAGATGTTTTCCCTTTGACACCACACCCGTAGCTCGTATCAATAAGCCAGGCCGTCACACTTACACGTTGTAAGCTAGGTCATCCTAACTATTTCCATTACTGAGGACCAATAAGCACTTACCTGGTCATCATCAGACTTGGGAAAGTATCATGTAGTAGCACCCGTGCTCAATTTAGCTAAATAATCCTAATTATTGACCAATGCGAAATAAAAGCAAAGTAATTAGTAATGAGCACATCATAAAAATATTATTACCGACTCTACCACCTGGCTCTAGCGCAGCGTTTGTCGGTGTTTGAAAACAATAGATGTTTATTGTCCAATAACTTGAAAGTAAACAAAAAAAATACTTCTTTAAATATTCGATATTAACAATAGAATATGCAGATGTGCATTTCTTTTATTTATCTTATGGGATTTTATTACAATTGATAGCTAATTATGTTGTTTAAGTGCGGTCTTAAACTTTTGGCCACTTTTTGCCAATGGTAATCGGTGAATTTTTCCTAGTAAACAACTTTCACACTTAGGAACTGAAGTTTGTTTGGCATCGCCGTTGTTTTTCTGTAACACTTTTCTTACGTTATCGAAATTTTGATGAGCTTATTTTTCATGCCATATTTTTTTTTTTTTTTTTTTTTAATTTGTGATGGGTTTGCTCTTGACTCTAGTCTAGGTCAGAGGTGACAGAGACAAAGTCGACGATGGAGTGAGCTTACCCAGAAGAAGCCTGTTCACTCTCACTTTGAAGAGATTAGGGTTGTATACGTTCGGAAACACAGACGCAGGTAGTGAGTTCCACTCTTTTGCTGTGCGCATTATAAAAGACATTTGGAAGCGCTTAGTGCGAATTGGTGGAATAGCAACCAGGTAGGGATATATTAAGTCATTCGTCTCTGTTTGAGCAACATTTGGAGCTTTGCATTTAAATCGTAAATCCGTAAATAGTGACCACTTCCGACTCGATTTGCAACCGCACGCACATCACCATCTTTGTCAAAAATGTACAACAGTTGTCATCTGTCATCATGACATAACCTTTTTCAGTGGCGCGATTGACTGAGAATAGATTAACTTTCAAACCAGTGGGCTTAGAGCATGGCCACTTGTCTATCTCTACGAAGAGTAGTTTTTGGGGTGGTTTTGGGATCTACCTCCTAGTGGTCCACCCCGGGCAACGGCACCACAGGCTTGCCTGTGGTACGGCTGAACGATCCCACTTAGCGGTGGTAGGCTCCGCAAGGGGCCGCCTGGCTCGCGACCACCATCCCACCGGAGTCCGGCGCCAAGCAGCTTGCTGTGTTCCGTCGGTGTGTGGGAGTGCCAGTGCCTTTGGGGGAGAAGGAGATTGTCAGTTGCGCTGTTTGGCACCGGTTGTGGTCTCTGAGTCAGCTAGCCGGGTAACTCATTTTGGAGGGTAGCGGGATCCGAAGCACGGTGCCAGCCGTTGGCCGACCGCAGTCAGTAGGGGGCCCAAGTAGCACGCCAGCCACGTGCCAAAGGCTGCCCCGCCAACTCGCGAAAAATCCCGGTATGCTCCACCGTGCCAGCCGGCGACTGGATGGGAGGACCCGGTGGCCATATCCGGGGGGCTTCGGGCGTCCCCGCAGTCTCCAGATGAGTTCCCCGTAGGTTTGGTTGGCTCTAGTGTTCCACTTGGATCACTGAGCGGCGCCTCGACAAGTCGACTTTTTCCCCCAACAACTCCACTCAATATGACACACAAAGCGAAGAAAAATAAGGTAAAACAACGGCTGCACTTCCTCCCACTAAAAGTGCACCTCACTAATATCAGGGGGTTGCACTCCAATCTCGATTCGGTCCATCACCACCTTGAGACCGAGAAGCCGCACCTGTTTTTCCTAACGGAGACGAAGATAACAACCCCGTCGGACGTGGCGTACCTCAACTACCCGGGGTACTCTCTTGAACACAAGTTCAAGAAGCAAGCTGGGGTCTGTGTGTACGTCCGCGATGACATTTGTTGTCGTCGTCTCCGTTGCTTTGAGAAATCGGGTTTCTCTGCCATATGGCTACTTGTGGATACTGGCGTGGAGAAATCTCTCTACATCGGCATCTACCGATCGCATAGCGGTGACCAGGAGACAACAGCGCTCTTTAATTTCCTCGTGGAGTCGACTGACGTAGCCCAGCAACGGTACCCAACGGCGAAGCTCATTTTTCTGGGGGACTTCAACGCCCATCATAAAGAATGGTTGTTCCCATACCAGAAAACTGACCATGCTGGGTCTCCAACCCAGCATGGTCAGTTTTCTGCAATTTTGCTTTAACGCTAGATCTAACCCAGATGGTGAATGTGGCAACGCGGGTACCGGATGTTGACGGCCATACACCCAATTGCTTGGACCTTCTGCTGGCATCTGATCCGGACAGTCATTCAGTATCGGTCTCAGCCCCGCTGGGAACGTCTGACCACTGTCTGGTGAAATCCATATCAACCTGCTCTCCTCCAGATGAGAGCCCTAGAGGCACGAGGCGAGTATGGCGATACGGGTCAGCAGACTGGGATGAGATACGGCACTTTTTTGCGTCTTATCCATGGCGGCAAGTGTGCTTTTCCTCGGGTGACCCCTCGCGCTGTGCTGACGCGGTTGCGGACGTGATTCGGCAGGGGATGGAATATTTTATTCCATTCTCCGACATCCCGCTCGGTCACAAATCCCGGCCTTGGTATAATGCAGAATGTGCCCACGCTGAGGCCCGAAAAGAGACTGCCTACCAAGCCTGGGTCAAGGCCCGCGACCGCAAAGTTAGAGCGCGCAGGGTTCGCGCGAAGAAGAGAGCCTTTAATTCTGCCGCCAAGTTCTGCAAGCGGGTTTTGCGTAGGGCACGTTTTGACCATGTCGGACATATCGGGGCCAGGCTGGCTTCGCACCCTCCGGGTAGTAAACAGTTCTGGTCCCTGTCTAAAGCGGTTGAAACGAATTTCTGTCGTCCCACTTTACCTCCTATGATGAAACCTGATGGGTCGCTGGCTCACTCTGCAACTGAGAAGGCAAATTTATTTGCATCTCTCTTCGCAAGCAATTCACGTCTGGACGCTGGCTCAAAGCAACCACCTACTGTACCTCATTGTGACTCCTCGATGCCGGAGATCGCAGTACACATTAAAGAGGTCCGAAGAATATTGTGCAGTCTAGACGTGAACAAGGCCAGCGGGCCTGACGGCATTCCAGCGAGAGTGTTGAGGCAGTGTGCGCCTGAACTGTCTCCTGTATTGACACGTTTGTTCCGCCTCTCTCTTGAAAAAAGAACGGTGCCGAAATCCTGGAAGCTTGCAATTGTACAACCAGTGCCTAAAAAAGGCGACCGTGCAGACCCTGCCCATTACCGTCCGATCGCCATTACCTCCATTCTGTGCAAAGTTTTGGAAAGGGTACTGAACAATAAGGTGCTGAACTACCTTGAAGACAATGATCTTCTCAGTGACCGTCAATATGGCTTTCGCCGGGGACGGTCAACTGGCGATCTTCTTGTGTATGTCACGCACTGCTTTGGCGAAGCCATCGAGAAACACGGCGAAGCACTGGCTGTATCGCTTGACATCTCGAAGGCCTTTGACAGGGTCTGGCACGCTGCTCTGCTCAGCAAGCTTCCTGCTTATGGCATCCCAGCTGATTTTTGTAGCTGGATATCAGATTTCCTTAGTGAACGGTCGATTAGAGTAGTTGTTGATGGCTGCTCTTCTGACCTTATGGCTATTGATGCCGGAGTTCCTCAGGGGTCTGTTCTCTCTGCAACTCTTTTCCTGCTGCACATCAATGACCTGCTTCGGCCTGGTATTGTTGGGTACGCAGATGACAGTACAGTTTCAGAGAGATACTTGTCCAGCGCAAAAACCAGCGGGGCTGAAGTTCGTTCCTTGAGAGAGGCCATGGTAGAGCGGACAGATTTGACCTTAAGCTTTGTCTCCCAGTGGGGTGATGATAATCTGGTCTCTTTTAACGCCACCAAAACGCAGGCGTGTCTTTTTACCGCTAAAAAGAGTCGTTTCGCCCAAACTCCTACTTTTCGGGGTACATCTGTTCCTGTAACTGATCGACTTGAGCTCCTAGGCATGGAGTTGACATCTGGTCTCAACTTCGGCGCCACCATCGAGTACAAGGCCCAAACTGCGGCCAAGAAACTGGGCATCCTAAATAGGGTGAAGCGATACTTTACGCCTGGACAGCTTTTAACCCTTTACAAAGCGCAAGTCCGATCCTGCATGGAGTAATGCAGTCACCTTTGGGATGGATCAGCTAAGTACCAACTAGCCGCGCTTGACTCGGTGGAACGCAGAGCTAAGAGGCTCATTGGCGACGTAAAACTGGTGGATGCCAAGCTTCATAGCTTGGCTCATCGCCGCAAGGTTGCCTGCTTGTCGGTCTTCTACAGATTGTACTTCGGAGAGTGTGCCCGAGAACTCCACGACCTCATTCCACCGGCCCCCTTCTACCACCGGACATCTAGACGCACTGCCAGTTACCATCCCTACCTGGTTGCTATTCCACCAATTCGCACTAAGCGCTTCCAAATGTCTTTTATAATGCGCACAGCAAAAGAGTGGAACTCACTACCTGCGTCTGTGTTTCCGAACGTATACAACCCTAATCTCTTCAAAGTGAGAGTGAACAGGCTTCTTCTGGGTAAGCTCACTCCATCGTCGACTTTGTCTCTGTCACCTCTGACCTAGACTAGAGTCAAGAGCAAACCTATCACAAATAAAAAAAAAAAAAAAAAAAGCTTTTCTATACAAAGTGACATTTCGTTTTTGTCATCGCGTCGTAGAAATCAATCTACAATTTGTCATTTTGTCTCTCGTTTCTAGCGATCTTTATCTAGGTCCTTTTTTATGTAGAATATTTCGGAAGAAAGTTTTCTTTCCCAACTGTCAAAATCACACTGACCACTGATAATTGTGTTGTCCCGGTCCTATAGTTACTGCTACACTACCTAATCCTACCTAACCTAGGCACAGGAATTCCTAGGAGGATTTCAAAATGAAAGGTAGGTAGACAGTAAATTGGAACATTTATTTTTAAAATAGCTCGGTAGACTGAGGTCGAATTATAGTTGGGTTAGGGCCTATACAGCGATTAATCTCCACACAGGTCTAGCACTCCCCTGACGTCACTGGCCGCTGCAGGAGACGAGTGCTCGCGCGTCGATCGCCAGGTCCAACGGCTGGGTAGGGTTCGCCGGTTGTTCTGCTACTGTCCACCACGGGGAAGCAGGTGATTAAGGTGTACGTGAAACCCCAATCGGGGTTTAATTCACACACACAGAATATGTTTAACCGTGCACGAGTACCTACTCAGTATATTAGGTACTAATTTAAATAATAAAATGTCGAGGGAACGGTAGGGACGCCTTCAATAAAAACTTGATCGCGATTCGATATAGGTACTCGTATGGACCGTGAAAAAGTGACGTGCGCTCGCCTCGACAACCAGAATCGTCCTGCCAGCGGCGAAGTGGAATTAGTTTGTCGCTATGGACCTTGACCCGCGCCGCGCCGAGAACAAAGGAATTCCTTTCTGGGTGCCTAATATGTCGCTTGCTTTAATACGTGCGTGGTGATAAACTGCAGCTGGCCAGAAATCTGATTTGATGCGTTCATTTTTAGTTTATTTTTCTATTATAATTAAGAATTAAGACATGTAACAATTAATGTTACATTACCCCCCTCGTCTCAGAAAGAGTTTTGCTCTCAAGGAAAACTCGTCTATAGGTTACCACTAGCACGACACATTCATACTATCACCTTTCAAAATCCTTCTATAATATCAAACAAACAACCTTACACAATAGCTTCGACAATATAAAATTATGTTGACGCGACCTTACGTAAACAAGTTATCTGTGATTGATCGCACAGAAAACTAATGCTAGTCGTAAGAAGTTAATTTAAAGGTGAATTGTCTCAACTCCTACAACAACAAAAAAATAACACTTCAACAACATTTAACTACACTTAATGTTTTTTAAATCTTTGATATGCCAGACGCCTATATTCTTTCCTGACATATCTTCCAGAACATAGACAAGTGGAGACCGTTTTTCAAATATACGGCATTTGATAAATTTGGGTGCAAGCTTTTTACTGAAATACTTGTCTTTATTGCTTAAAACGAATGCGCGCTTATAGACTATGTCTCCTACATTAAATTCAGCCGGCTTTCTACGTAGGTTGTAGTGTGCAGTATTCTTTTCATGTGCTTGCCATAACGAAGCCTGCACATCATTGAATATCGATCGAAGACACCCTAAGTTTTCAGCGTATAAATCGCGAGGAAGGAACAATACTTCATCGCCCAGGTCATTATCAGTATAGTGCGATCCGCATAAAACTAATTCCCTACCGTAAACTAAAAATGACGGTGTATAACCGGTGGCTTCATTGACGGAATTGTTTATCGCAAACTGCACCTTGGGGATGGAGGTGTCCCAGGATCTGTGATCGTTTCCAACAAACGTAGACAAACTAGTGACAATAGTTTTGTTGTATCGTTCTACCGTGTTGACTTGTGGTGTGTACTTCGGCGTGAAAAAAACGTTAGGTATTTTATATTTTTTAAATAGCGCGTCAGTAGACGAACTTATAAACTGCGTCCCATTGTCCATGAAAATTGTTTGAGGAACTCCGTGAACCAAGAAAATGGAATCTTCTAAAATTTTAATAACTATATCCGCAGTAGCGCGACGTACCGGGAAAATATGACAAAATTTTGAAAAGCAGCACGTTACGACCAATATATAAGAATTTTGTTTTCGACTGGTGGGAAGAGGACCCACAAAATCAATTGAGATCATCTGAAAAGGTCTCGAACATTGCTTAGGACGACCCATTTCTCCCAATGTAGTGTGATTTTGTGCTTTATAAGATAAACAAACCGAGCAGGAACCTACATATTTAACGACATCCTGGTGCATATTTGGCCAGTAGTAATTTAATGACAAGCGCCGATAGGTTTTAAAAATGCCAAGATGTCCACCTGTTGGCTCTGAGTGATTTTCGGCTATGATGCTTTCACGGAACTCGCTGGGTACGACTTCCTTCCAGTCAAATTCTGAAGTTAATTGGTTGTTAATATTTTTTGTGAGTCGAAATAACGAATTATTTTTAGTGGTGAAGTTAGGGAAATTTGAAGGAGTAGTCAGACAGCCGTTATATATTTTTTTAAACCATACATCATCTGTGTTGGCATTAGCTAGAGATATTGCATTTTCTTTTATTTTATTTTTAACACGTTGGTCTTATTACAAATTCTGAAAAATATTGTTAGTGTGAAAACACTTTGTTGATATTAAAATAACGTTAGTAGTTGCATTGTCTGATTTCTTTGCATATACTACTTGCTTACGATAAACTTGTAACTCGTTATCGTCATCTACGATTCACAGCAAAACATATGTAATTAGTAAAAAGTGTCTTAACGTGTGTACATTATGACTATTATTCCATGAGCGAGAATCTTACCTTGCCGTAACACAGTCCTTGACTAGCACGGGAGGTAAAGAACTTTTCTCTGTATACCGTCATTGGGCATTCATAAATTTAATCAAATATGTGAACCATTGCTTTACTTGTGATAGCATTATTATAACTTAACCCTTCTTCTACTCCCCTTGCTACTTTTTATAGATAAGTTCTAACTTAGTGTAGTTGAACGTGAGTGTGCCCTATACTATGTAAATATGTATCACCGGTGTACTACAGTACACCGGTGATACATATTTATGGTGATAACCTAAACTTATGGTCAATAAACTTTATTATTATTATTATTATTATTATTATTTACGGGAAAAGCTCTAGACAAGGCATCAGGAATAACATTGTCGACACCTTGACGGTGTTTCATAATAAAATTAAATGAGGACAATCTTACCCCCCATCGAGCTAGTCGTCCTGTGGGATTTTCTAGAGATAAAAACCATTTTAACGCGGAGTGGTCAGTATACACCGTAAATGTTTGGCCGTTTTCGAGATAACATCGCCAGTGCTCGAGAGCCGTTAAAACAGCAAGGGTCTCCCTTTCAGTAATGCTGTAGTTTTTTTCAGGGCTGGTGAAAGATCTACTCATGTAGGCAATTGGGTGTTCTTTACCGTCGATAGTCTGCGTTAACATAGCACCAATACCGTAACTACTCGCGTCAGTGTGCACTTCAAAAGGTTTGGAATAGTCCGGACAAGAAAGAACTGGAGCGGAAACCAAACATTCTTTTAACGCATTAAAGGCCGCGTCAGCATCTGGTGACCACTTGAAAGAAGGAGCGTTTTTTCCGTTAGCAGTGAGCTTATTGAGTGGACCAGCCACTGTGCTAAAATTAGGGACGAAACGTCGGTACCACGTAGCAGTGCCGAGGAAGCGTTTCAACTCCTTCCTATTTGTAGGGGTTGGAAAGTTAATAATGGCTTCCACCTTGTCCGGGTCAGTGCGTAAACCACGGGAATCTACCACGTATCCTAGATACTTGAGTTCGCTTCGAAAGAACTTACACTTTTCGAAGTTCACCGTTAAATTTGCCTGTCTCAATTTGTCCAAAACTCGCAACAATCGAGAAACATGCTCATCAAAGTTAGAACTAATAACAATGACGTCATCTAAATAAGCGAATGTCTTAGACTCCATGTCACTAAATAACGAGTCAACGAGACGTTGTTGCGTTGCGGGGGCATTCGTTAATCCAAACGCAGTAGTTTTAAAACGAAAAGTGCCACGGCCCGGAACGTAAAATGCGGTTTTATCGCGGTCTTCTGGCGCTATAGGCAGCTGCCAAAAAGCTTTGGACAAATCGATACTGCTCAGGTACTTAGCATCGCGAAGGTTATCCAATATCTCCGAGACATATGGCAAATTGTACGCATCGCGCTTAGTCACTGCATTTAACTTCCTGCTGTCCAAACAGAACCTTGGTTGCCCGTTCTTTTTATTAACAATGAGCACGGGAGAAGACCAGGCGCTTTCGCAAGGTTCGACAACGTCAAGTGACAGCATTTCGTCCACCTGCTCAATTAAAATGCGCTGCTTTTCGGGGGACATCCTGTAATAACGCTGTCTAATTGGTTGTGCGTCACCAGTGTCAATGCGATGGCATATTAAATTTGTTCTACCCAGGCCCTTTTCTTCAGTAGAAATAGACCGAAACTGCGCAATGAGATTATCAGCTATCGCTTTCTGCGGCGGCAACAAATGATCGTAGGAGTTAATAAATGGTTCACCGCTACTTGCCTTTATTTCTGCCAAAGGGGCACTTGACATTGTGATACTACCTATATAATTAGGGCAAATACGAAAAGCGCGCCAAAAATCTACGCCTAATATAATTGATGTTTCAATTTCGGGAACAACATATGCCTTAATAATGTGAAACTGGCCCTCAAATGTAACTGGCAAATGAATGAAACCTAAGGTTTTTAATGATTGACCGCCAGCAGCTATCATATTAGTGTGGTCATCCTGGTTTAAAGTGCAATCCGTAAGCTGTAAATGAGAATTGTTTCCCAGAATCGAAACTGCAGCTCCAGAATCAAGTAACCCAACAGCATCGATATTATTGATTTTAATATTTACATAAGGCCTAGAATCGTTTAGTGGTTTTGATAGCAGAATTGTAGCAACTCTGTATGAAGAGGAAAATGTTGTTATAAAATCAAGCCAAGTTTCCCAGTCTTGCTTGCTAAAATTGTTACAACTCTGCTTAATTAGTTTTTTTGGATTTGTACCACTTTTACGACAGTTAGGACAGTCGGGTGTCTTCACATCTTTCATACCGCACTTGAAACAAACAATGTCCCGTGGAGCCTTGCATTGACGAATATGATGGGTGTTAATACGACACCTAGGACAGTAAGGTTCCTTTTTAGCCACATTAATTGCATGTACATATTTATTGTTATTATTAAAATTATTATTATTTCTATGTTGATTGTTATTATTGTAATTATTACTTGAATTATTATTTGCCTTAAATATTGGTTTATGGACATCCTTAGTGTACGCAAATTCAGGAGCTAGCGTATCGGAAGTAACCTTAGGAGGCTCTTGAAATTGTGACAGACGAGTCTGAAATGTCTCATAGTTACGACATAACGAACGCAAGGTGTCTATGGATGAGATTTGAGGAGCTGCTGCTAATGTACTAGCATAGCAGGGTCTAATATTGTGCAAGAGAATTTCCAATTGATCTACTTCAGGAAGAGGCGTAGATAGACGCGAGAACATTCCATACATAATTGCTAGATAAATAGTTATATTCTCACGTTCTCCTTGAGTACGAGAACGAATTTCTGAGATGAGTCTATAATCGTAGTCAGTTTGACTAAAATCCTCCTTTAATAAACGCGCCAACTCAGTCCAAGAACTGACTTTGTCCTTTACCGCACGATACCAGTGAAGGGCATCGTCTTGAAAAATTTCAGATGCAAAACTTAGGACTTTTTGTTGTGGAATATTCCTAGCCAGTACAAATTCATCAACACGCTGTATAAACGAGCGGACACAAGTTTTGCCAGTAAATTTCAATTTACTTAAATCAGACGAAGTACGATCGCATGACACAGAAACCATGTTCTGTAGTTCCGGCACAGCAGGTGTTGATTCTTTGACAGAACTAGCACTAGCCACATTGGAAGATGAACTAGCAGAAGGTTTTTTTGCTAGCAAGGCAGAAAGCTTTTGCGAGAAAATTTTATAACCGCTAACAATGTCGTCATATTCCGTTTTAATGTCGTCACTACGCGTTATCCTCTCGACACGATTGTGTAAATGATTCAACATATTCTGTGTCCGCAATAGTGAAGCAACACTAGGATCACTAGCGTCAAGATTTACTTGAACTTTCGTTAAGACTTCTAAACAACCCTTAAGGTCCTGTCTTGCATCGAGTGGAGACTCTAATATATATTCCGAGGGTAAATCAGGAGATAATTTTATAATTTGTTTCCGTAACTCCTCAACAGAAGGTGCAGGAGACGCGCCTCTAATACGAACTTCATACTCCAACTCAGATTTTTGAAGAGACAGGAACTTAATTGGAAGCATGTTGAAAATTAATTAAATGAAAGATAAGGATAAGTGACGCACTAAGCACGCTAATACTCACCACACAAAAAAAAAAAAAAGATTAAAGGAAAAAACAACACGTTCTCCGTTCTGTTACAAAATGAAATTTAAGAACGTCTGGTTTTTTTTTTAAACGATGAAAACAAAATAATTAAAATAAAAAAAAACAAGCAAAATCATAAAAGAAAAAAAAAATGCTACTAATGTGTACTATATGGCCGTAAAAATACGATATTTCTTTTAATGTGAAGAAAAAAAAATTATAACGAACAATTTTTAAAAGCGTCGTTTTAGGTGCCCAAGACGATATCAGTAGGAAAAAAATATTTTAACAAACTATGCAACTAAACGACTTTAAATGAATAATTATTAATGCAGGGTAGGTTAATGATGACCAAGATTAACTTAAACAAAGAAGTTGAAAGTTCGTGTACACATCAGTAACGGAAAAAACCAAAAATAAAAAAATAAAGACGTTTAACACAAACAACCACTAACATACACAACCCACAACCAATGGAGGAGGAATTAATCAGCTGTATTTCTACCACGATTAAGGGCGCCAGTGTCCCGGTCCTATAGTTACTGCTACACTACCTAATCCTACCTAACCTAGGCACAGGAATTCCTAGGAGGATTTCAAAATGAAAGGTAGGTAGACAGTAAATTGGAACATTTATTTTTAAAATAGCTCGGTAGACTGAGGTCGAATTATAGTTGGGTTAGGGCCTATACAGCGATTAATCTCCACACAGGTCTAGCACTCCCCTGACGTCACTGGCCGCTGCAGGAGACGAGTGCTCGCGCGTCGATCGCCAGGTCCAACGGCTGGGTAGGGTTCGCCGGTTGTTCTGCTACTGTCCACCACGGGGAAGCAGGTGATTAAGGTGTACGTGAAACCCCAATCGGGGTTTAATTCACACACACAGAATATGTTTAACCGTGCACGAGTACCTACTCAGTATATTAGGTACTAATTTAAATAATAAAATGTCGTGGGAACGGTAGGGACGCCTTCAATAAAAACTTGATCGCGATTCGATATAGGTACTCGTATGGACCGTGAAAAAGTGACGTGCGCTCGCCTCGACAACCAGAATCGTCCTGCCAGCGGCGACGTGGAATTAGTTTGTCGCTATGGACCTTGACCCGCGCCGCGCCGAGAACAAAGGAATTCCTTTCTGGGTGCCTAATATGTCGCTTGCTTTAATACGTGCGTGGTGATAAACTGCAGCTGGCCAGAAATCTGATTTGATGCGTTCATTTTTAGTTTATTTTTCTATTATAATTAAGAATTAAGACATGTAACAATTAATGTTACAGTGTAGGGTAGTGAAGACAATTTGTGTCATGCTAAACACAGTAGAAAACTTTTTACTCGACGGCCGCAAAGTAAAGGGTGTCCGGTGGCGGATTTATGATTTTAAAAGCTAATGAAACAAAAACTCACAAACTTATGGGTGTATTAAATAGTTTAAAATACACAAGAATCAAGCGGATTTCAGTTTTAAAAAATAATTTCGTCCAAACGCTGTCCGTTCAGTCACACACACTGTTGGAAACGTTCCACCTTGTTACGTCCGACGCGCTGTAGCTGTGTGTGTGGCTCGGCTGAATTTGCTGTATTTCATTGCGAATATTTTCCTTCAACTGCCTGGCCCTGGCTGAGTAATGAGAATATGTCTGGTGGAACCTCTCCACCCACGACCGTATCAAATTAACACATGATGCGTCACTCAAACGCCGAATATTGTAACATAAACAAATTGTCGACGCGCTGTCACGTAAGAATCACCACTCTTAAAAAACGCCTTAATGGCGTACGCTCGGTGTTGTCCTGACCATTGCGGCATGTGACTGACAATCCGCACTCTCGGAGCGTCAAATAACACCGCCCTCCCCTTGCATTGTTTATAACTTTTCGAGATATTTGCTTTTAAAAACATAAATCTGCCACCGGACACCCGATATATATGGTTATCTACAAAATATTTTTTTTTTCTCTTCTTTTGCTTATATCTCTAAAACGGTGTGTCCTACCGCAAAACTAATGAAAATCTTGCCCCTTTGTAAAACTCCTAACGCCATAAAACTACTTACATGTGGGTAATAATTTTTCATATTTTCCATACAAAAAGTAAAAAAATCCATATATTCCATATAAAACACGTTGAGGATCGCATCTTCTCCGGTGCTACAAGCTCGCCTCCGCAGTTGTATTTATATGCGTGACTTAATATTTGTAAAAATTGAGAATTAAACAGAAAAAAATCCTATGCAAAAACAAAGAATTCCGAATCGAATTATGTAAAAACTGAATTTCGTAAAAGTGCAGTTGACTCTTCGTACTTTGTTGCCGTCGTACTGTCTACACGGAAACGACATTTTTGTTTACTCTTCAGTCGACAAGACACTACGGTCCTCCTGCTAAGCCTGCAGGAACGAACAATATATTATTTATGGTAGTATCAAATCAACCCATTCTTTTCCGTTTCGCCTGCACCTCCATCTGTCCGCAGCCTAACACACTAATTGCTGTGCCGTTACCGACTATCACAGATTTTTGCAAAATGTGTAAACAATGCATGATCACTACACATCTGCTCCACAATCCACCGGCCATTTAGAATCTTGATACAAATCACCATTTATATTGACACCATTGATGTTTGCCACCACAAACGCATTACTTTTCTTACGGTTACTACTGTCCTTACGTTTCCTGAAGCAACTGTGACGTTATTATGTCCCGACTTACCACAGTAAAAACATTTCCTCTTTAAGTTCTCTTCGCTGTTCTCTTTATTACTTTTACATTGACAAAGCAGACGACGCGACGGTGAAGTTTGCTGTGATTCTTCGTTCTTCTCCATGAACCTTTATTCTTCCATTAGCAGCCTGGCCACTAAATTATCCAAGGTCTGCTTGTCGTCTGGAGCTGATTCCCATGCAGAAACGAAATGTTTATATTCTTTTGGCAGCGACATAAGTACTTTAGTCATAACGAACTTGTCCGAAATGTCTTCACCCATTTGTTTCAGATTGTTTTGCAATTCTTGTATCTTTGACAGGAATACATAAATTGCGGTACCTTTCTCATATTTATATTGGAAGAATCTTTGTTGAACAATGTGAATGCTGGTCTCGGTATTTTGTTCATACACACTCTGTAGCTTTCTCCACATTTCAGCTGCACATGTTATGATATGTAACATGACATCTTCAGTCATCCTAGGGACTATTAAAGTCTGAGCTTTGGCATCCTGGTTCTCCCAAGCATTTTCTCCCCAGCATCTTCTGGTTTATGCGCCGGCCTTGTCCACGCAACAGCAGTTTGGTTTGGAATTTCCAAATGTTCCAGTTCCTTGAACCTTGCAGCTTCAAAACATTTAGATTGCTGTCCATCTTGATCAATACAATATCAAAATAACAACAATGAAGGGTTCATTGTTGTTATTTTGATATACTTTGCCTTCCTGTCCTGCACAACGTAGCGTTGCGGTTTCAACCTAACCTCAAATTCGCCGATTAGTCAAGTGCAGTATTTTCAAGTTTTACCAAATCATTCGAGGTATATGTGCCTGGGCCCATAACCTGTAGCGATTAAATAAAAGATGCTGATAATAATTCCACCAAAAGGTTTATTAATTAATCATTACATTCATCATCATTCATTCTCTCATTCACCATTTCTCATCATTCATTTCACGCTTGAGAATGTTAAACGGCAGGAACTTAGGAGCAGCGTTGCAAACACATAAAATATCAATGATGCCAACTAAATATAATTATATGTATATGTAATAAACTATTATATCCCTCGCAGGAACAAATCACGAAAGGTTTAACATGATTATCGTACTTATGCAAACTGTAGGTCTTCTTCTGAAATAAGTAGTTAGAACTTTTCTGTAAAAAAATATATCTGCCATCAAACTCTCTGCACGTTTTCTCACAACACATCTGACATTGGCAGAATGGTCGACATCGGCAAAAAAATCGTCTTAAAATAATAGAATAATTACACTTTAGCTAGAGTGAGTGCTACAGTGATTGATATCGGCCACGCGTCAAAAGATCCTTGACCAGCGGTATCATGTGCGGTGTGCTTGCACACTATGTGTGTGTATGTGTGTGTGTGTGTGTGGCAGGGTGGAGTACGACGCGTACCGCAGCGAGCTGGAGGCCAGCGGCGGGAACCCGCCCGAGCTGCTGCTGGCCAGCATCGAGCGCCATCGCCGACACTACGAGCGCCTGCGCGACGACTCCGCCGTCAAGCTCAAGCTGCTGCACGAGAACAGGGTACGCAGCCGTCGCATGTTACACATTCACTCACTAACTTGCGAACCGGTCTTCCGTAATTTTAGGTTCTGACGGCACCGATCACTGCCGATCGGTGTTCCTAAAGTTGACTAATAAAAAAAATAAAAAAATTGTAACCAAAGGATTTGTCTCGGTTTCAGGTGAAGGTGATGAACAAGCAACTGTTGCTGTTCCACAACGCGGTGTCGGCTTACTTCAGCGGGAACAACGTGGCGCTAGAGGCGGCCGTGCGGCACTTCAACATCCACCCGCCGCCCGCCGCCCTCCCTCCCGCCGCGCCGCCGGCGCCCTCGCCCGCCCTGACGGCGGCGCTGAGCGCGGCCGTGACGTCAGTCGCACCCTCCCCGCCCGCGCCCCCGCGCCCCGCGTAGTCGCGCGTGGAGCGAGCTGCGCGGCGCTGGAGACGGCCGTGCGGCACTTCAAAATTCACCCGCCGCCCTCCCTCCCGTCGCGCCGCCTGCGCACTCACCGGCCCTGGCGGCGACGCTGAGCGCGGCCGTGACGTCAGTGGCGGCCGCCCCGCGTGGTCGCGCGTGGAGGTGCTGAGCGGCACGAGGCCCCGGTGAAGCGACCGCGCGTTGTGTTTAGTTTCGTCATTTAATTGAACCTCTGCTGGAGCCCTCAGCGGGTCGTAAACACTAAAAGGGCTTCTACACTAGGGATGTTACGAATGTCATATTTTACACATTCGCGAATGCGAATTTTGGAATGTGAATGTGCGAATGGATACATAAATAGGAACAACAATCGTATTCTTTGTAATGGTTTTTCAAAGTATTCGCAACGCCAAGGAATAACTTTTTTGAAAAACATAGCATTTAGCGTGATCTCGATCTATAGGCGACAAAAACGCCATATTTCACTTTTCTTTCCCGTTGCCATGGGAAACACTGTCAAAATAGCTCAACACAATTTGACTCTCATAAAGTAGTTGTTTATTAACGTAATGACTAGCTGTTGCCCCCGGGTTCGCCCGCGTGGATGTCGAACAATATCCGAGCGACGAGACAGGTACGACCGGAATTAAAACTATATGTGTTAATACAGGTAAACAATGTATTAATTCCGTAATACATTGTTTTCATATAACTCTATGGTTACGCGGCGCACGCCAGTAAACCTCCCAGTCGGCATGATTTATTCTGACATCTTCAACAATTATCGTCATAGTTCAGCCAGTTTACGCAACACTTGCTTTAATTATACACCTAAACCTTCCTCGTGAAACACTCCCGTCTGTTGGTGAAAACCGTTTAGTTACATCTGAGGCTGACAACTAAACCAAAACAAGCCAAACGAACAAAGCAATCACAGCTATTAGCGAGAAAGAAAGGCTTTCTATTGGTGCATTGAAACACGTGATGCCTGTCTGCGCGGCCGCCGGCCGAAACACGCCATCACACGTCTCGACTTGCACACATTCGCTTTCGCATCCGCATCGCTCGATGCGAATGTTTAAAATGAAGCGAATTATTCGCATAAGCGAATGCAAATGCAAGCAAATATTCGTAACATCCCTATTCGACACTCATTGAATAAATTTTGTACTCCCTCCCATGTTTTCATATGTTATTGTACAAATTCATAAGTTCCTATTATGTTGATGTAAAAAAAATGTGTCGTATATCATTCCGTATAGATGGACAGGGGAACTGTCCTTATGTAAAAATATTAAAATCAGTGATCTGGAAATCAAACATTTCCAAACAATCCCCATCTCCAATATTGTTTAAAATCAAACCAAAACTCGAAGTATGAATCGTTTGAAAAGAAAAGGTGAAAATAATACTTGCGCATTACGTGGGACGTAGGAATATCGCGACGTGAGCCAGGACCGGCGACTCGATATAGCTCGTGTGTGATATGTATATTGCAAAGCTTTAGTTTTATGTTGTGTAACCACGCTTTTGGCCAAATTGAAATGACCCTTTCGACTCTCTGACTTTAATGATAGAACTTTCCTTGGAGCGTTACTTATTATTATTATTATTATTAAATACTTCAAATCACTACAAAGTCAAATGTTAACTCTGTGTAGTGAGCCTAACTCGGTATGTTTTTGCGCGTAACGCATTCTGAGTATATATTTTACTGTGACAAGTATATTCCTTTACATAAGAAAGAACTGAATATTTATTTGTGTATATACTACACGAATAATTGACTTGTTCAGCTGAGCTTACAGTGTGTATGCTTAGCTTGTATTCATTCCAGTATTTATTGTTGCTTTACGCTTGCCTAGTCATGTAAGTAGTTTTCAAAGTCCATTTTATATAAATTTTAAATGATATTTATTACAATTATTTCGTTTGTTAAATAGGCCCAATATTAGTCTCATTTATTAGCTCAACATTATCTTCCAATGTACCCGCAATCTACAGCTTCTGTGTTCAATATAGTTCAGGTCTAATGTTGAATGTCACGCGAACCCCACATGTTCGCACGGTATTCAGTTATTATTTATGAAGAAAAATTAATGTATAATAAGCTAATGTATATAAATTTCCCATTTGTAATAATTATGTCCTGGGAACATACAATGAAGAGCTTGGGTGTTGGAACATTTAAAATAATGTTATTGTAAGTAATACTAATAATATGAGCAATACCCAACAATGGTGCCGATTCCCTTGTTCAATAACTAAACTAAAATTAGAGAATCGCTATCTTTTACTAACAGACAGCGCGAGAAAACAAGTTAGAGATTAGTTTAGGCCTTGCGCTTCACCGTGTTTTTAGTCGACATGTTTTGACGTGTCGTCTGAATTTGTATGGAAATACATATATTAGTTCCAACTAAACACAGCTCTAATTTACGTCCGTCTCTTTCTTGGTTTATTACAAAGAAAAAGTTAGCAATAGCTTAAAGTTTAGTTTGTGTACAACAGAACCGGCTCGACTGTCACAGTAATAATCCGTGAACTTTCACACAACATACCTAAAGGACATTTTGTATTATTCCAACTTAGGGACTACTCACACTTATTCAGCTCCATTCGCGTTTGGTCACACTTATACAGTTCTGCTTCTATCAGCCGCGTACAGCGTCGTAAGAAAGAGAAAAGCCGTCATAGCGTGTTATCTCCGGTGAAACGCTTCTACCTCTTTTATTTCGTAAAAATTTAAAAGACGTCCGAACTCTCTGTCCTTGCATGCATAATGATTACTTAATAATAAATCAAATCTATGCAGGAACTATGCAGGTCGCAACTTGTCGAGAACCATCCGTGTACAGCGCTGTTCCGCCGCGTTCGACTCTGAATGCGGTGGAACAGCGCTGAACGTGGCAGAACAGCGCTGAACTCTATCTATAGCACTCGCATGAAAATAACACATTTGTCCGCATTTTATACTTGTTTGCCGCGAAAACTGAATAGACGCGGAAAGCTGATCGGATGCGTACGTGTCTCCATACAAAATCGTTGTTTTCTATAAGCATAAGCTGAATAAGTGTGAGAAGTCCCTTATTGTTATAAGCAACAATTCTTTCAACAAGATTACAATACATATGTACCCATGTATATTATCTATTGTAATCTTATTGATTATTGCACGCCCACCAGTTATTTGCAATCTAAGTGAACATCATACATGCATCAAGTTGGCCATAATGGAAACTTTCTCTTAGTTAAGTACTAATTGTGATCTCAAATAATTATTAGTCGCTAGGTGCACTTAAACTGCCAATAAATGGAGCATCTTATTATGACAATATTGCACAGAAGTAGCTTGATTATCATAGGTAAGTGGAGCATAGGAAGTTTTCATACTAGCTAGTCAAGTTCTTGTTTTAGTTGATTGTACTATTAATGTGACTTATTTAAATGTTATTTTAGAGAACAAATTATACACTATTATTGTAAATGTAAGACAATGTGTTTATCATATTTTTAAGGAGTGTAAAATAGATCACTTGCCACTTTATGCTGTTTCATTTACATCTCCACTATCAGTCAGTTTTTGTTATAAGACAAATATCACATTAAGTTGATAGAAATTATGTTTGGATTAATAATTATAAGGACACAATAATGTAGTTGCCTGTTTTACAGGATCAATGGGTGGATCAATCTTTGTCACATCTTTTATGGAAAACATGACCTGAATTGACCTGATACTTATAAAAATAAAAGATGAGTAATGTTAGTGATTAATAAAACCAACAGGAGATAGTTCATAGCTCAGAAACTGTATTACATCTCACAAAGATCACAGATCTGTCTGTGGGCCCCGCGTCTCCACCAAGGGGTGTCAGTGCCCCGTCAACAAGGCTTGCTGCTTCAATGTCTTGGCAACTGCTTGCTTTATGCCCTCACAGCTTCTCTGTTATTTTCTGCCTTATGGTTTTCCTCATCTTCTGCCTTTAACTTTTCCTGAAAACACAATTCAGAAAATGTGTTAGAAGGCAGTTACAAACTTGGTCACAATTTGCATTGTTGAATTTTGTTCCGAGTGGACTGTGACAGCTGTGATATTTTTGAAAAATATTTTGTGTCACTTACACAATAGTATAAACATTTAAATAAGAACTGGTACTGCCTCAAACTAACTGATGGATGATTTCAAATAGTCAAAACATATAATTATAATGTAAATGCATTTACCAAATCATAGATAACTCTGACCACAAGCGAGCAGCTTGGACAAGTGGCTAGTTCTTCACCATCCAGTAACTCTTCCTGAAACAAATGGTGTTAAATTTAGTTTTACAAATGAATAGACAAACTTGCATAATGTAGTGCATCTAGTGGACGCCACCTATCTCAGGGTGCGTAACATTGGACTGGGGTTGGGCCCAAGCATACCTACTTGTCAAGTCCAAGTCCAAGTACCTAGAATGGCTGGGATTCGATGCTAGACAATTAAATACATATTATTATGAAACGGCAATTTGGATTTCATTGTTTCACATGAGATGGGAACTGTACAGTAAGGTGCAGTAAAATTGGTTGCCAATTTAGGCATTAGCCCAAATCACATAATACACAAACATGCAGTTTATGTTATTAAAATTCTAACCTTACTTATTTGAAACCTATCGCCGCACGGACATGGATAATAATACATGTCCTCGTCCTCCTCATATTCGAAGTCTTCAATTTCTATTTCATCGTGAAATGTCGTCATTGTAATATTGTTTGACAGTTTTTAATCTGTTTTTGGTTGTGATAACATAAAAATAACCAATAAATAACGTGCACAGCGCAAATTAATGACATTATATTAATATGACATTGACATAACATAACATCATTATAATGAAGGGGTAAGGCGTATTTATTGTAACAGATAGAGATAACAGATATTTAAAAATAACAAATACCAATATAACAAAATAGCAGTCGCTCAAACTCTGTTACCATGACTGTTACTGTTAATTTGTAGCGTAGCCTCCATATAATTATTATTTTATTTATATTAAAAGGTAAATTTAGTAAATTAAGTATTATATAAACAAACTCATTAATAAATGAACAGTTTTGGCTAATCATGCTAATCCTAATCATCTATATGATGATTTTTTTAATATGTACTGTCAACAATTTAATCTCATATTTATTCCCAAGACTATCTCGGTTAATAGTAACGCGTCTTTCAGTAATTGGGCTACCATTGGTATTCATAAAAGTAGAACACGGCTTTATGAACTATACAATGAAAGGTCTTTTGTAAACACTGCTGAATTTAATTTATATGTTAGAAATTTTTCAAAATTATTTAAAAAAGTTTGTTGTATGGCCAAATCGCGTTATTTGAGTTCGAAGATTAAAAATGGTAGTACCTACCTAATGTAATTAAAACAACTTGGAATATTATTAATAGTGAAACGGGAAGGTCTAATAACCGAAGTGCTGACTACAGTCTGTCTATTAATGACAACATAATAAAATCAGACTCACAAGTCGCCGTGGCCTTTGAAAATATCTTTTCAGATATTCCCGTTTCAACTACTAAATCCCTAAACTCATCAACTTCTGTTGCTGAGTCTTTGCTTAAGGAAAATGTTAATGCTTGCGATTCGGAATTTAATTTTGAACATATTACCTGTAGAGATATAATTAAAACCTTTCACACTTTAAATGTAAAAAAGACAGCAGATCTGTGGGGTAATTCTGTAGAAGTTGCTAAGTCTATTATTGACATTGTAGCACCTACTTTAGCTCTTATCTTTAATAACTGTATCAACTGTGGGGAGTTTCCTGACCTTATGAAATAAAGTAAAATAATACCTTTGTTTAAATCAGGTAGTACATTAGACCCCACAAATTATAGACCTATTTCAGTACTACCTACGTTTTTGAGAAATTAATTTTAGACCAATTGCAAAGATTTTTTAATAAACATAAATTATTACATAACAAGCAGTTCGGTTTTACAAAGGGTCGTTCAACTACTGATGCCGGTGTTGAACTTTTAGGACATATTTATTATGCATGGGAAGACAAATGCGATGCCTTGGGCACCTTTTGTGATTTGTCCAAGGCATTCGATTGCGTTCTTCATGAAACGATAATCAGGAAACTCCGCCATTACGGGATCCGGAACACTGCTCTGGATCTTCTTACTCCATACTTGAGTAATAGGATTCAGAGCGTTGACGTTAATGGAAAAAGATCGCCCGGATCTATAGTAACAATGGGGGTCCCACAGGGCTCGATTCTTGGTCCTTTCTTGTTTCTTATTTATATTAACGATTTGCCCTACCTCATAAAGGATAATCATGATATAGTTTTGTTTGCGGATGATACTTCACTTTTATTTAAACTTAAACGTCAGCACAGCTGGTTACTGACGATGTAAACAGAGCGATCTCAAAAGTAGTTCACTGGTTCAATGTTAATAATTTACTCCTTAATGAAAAAAAAAACCAAATGCATTAAATTTACGCTACCTCACGTTAGGCAGGTGATAACTAACGTGTTGATAAAGGGCGAAGAATTGAATCCTGAAGATAGCACAGTATTCTTGGGCTTAACTTTGGATGCTAAGCTACAGTGGGGCCCACATATAGATAAATTGTCAAAAAAGCTAAGCTCCTCCATACGCTGTTAGGAAAATTCGTAATTTAACTAACATATAGACAGCCCGTTTAGTGTACTTTAGCTATTTTCATAGTGTAATGTCGTACGTTATTCTGTTGTGGGGAAATGTAGCCGACATTCAGACTATCTTTGTTTTGCAGAAAAGAGCTGTTCGATGCATTTATAAATTAAGTCCGAGACAATCTCTCAGAGAGGAATTTAAGGAGATTAATATAATGACTTTGCCTTCTCAGTACATTTTAAAAAATCTTTTATATGCCCATAAAAACATTAAATTGTTTAAAAAATACAGTGATATCCACAATATAAATACTAGGAACAAACACAAATTTGTTGTACCTCCAACAAGGCTCAAGAAAATAGGTCGCTCATTCAGGTGTCAATTTATACGCTTTTATAATAAACTTCCAAGCCACGTTCAAGATCGGAGCCTTAATAAATTCAAACCATTCATTAAACGCAAGTTGTGTCAGAAAGCTTATTATACCGTTAAAGATTATATTGAGGACAAAAAGGCTTGGGATTGAACTGCTCCAAATTTTATTTTATTCTTTTATTTTTGCATACCGAATGTTGACATGACTATTTACTATATTATTTTAATTTATTGTGAATGTGAAGACTATGTAGGTCATTGTTTTTTTTGTTTGTTTTATTTTTTCTCTCAGTTATTTTTAATCATCGTCTGGCAGTTTAAGTAATTTATGCGGCCTACCCCAATGTCCTTTCTTTGGTATTGTTCGTCGAATCGATGAGCTCCTTAAGTTCTAAGTTGAGCTGCGCGATTACTGACAAATGCATGCACTGACTGGACAGGTCCTCTCAATCTGTGTGGTTCTTTCCTCAAAAGACCATTTCAGACACCAATCTACATGGTCTTCACATGAAGTGACCAAGATTATGTCTGGACTTTATAAGAGAATGTGACCTCTGAGTTTGTTTCAGCCTTTCTTCTCAGAGTAGTCAGATAGGAAACGCCGACCTCATCTAGTTTAAAAAAAAAAAAACATGATTGACTTGTAAAAGTGTTTGTACAAACCTACTTACAGAAATAAAAATCATTTATCATTTATCAAACAAACAAAAAATAGTATCTACACTAAATTTACACATTGTATAACGAATTATGCTATACGCACTTAAATTTAATATATTTAACTAAATACCTAAGTAGTACAAATTATAAATTAGAGCAACCGCACAAACAGATACTCGTATACTTTTGTTAATAGATATTTTGTAAGTGGTTTTGTGGAATGCGGTTCGGTCGCCTGAGCGAGCGCCCGCGCTTGTCTACCTACCTCTTTCACTCTCGCGGCGCACGCCGCAGTCAAGAATCCTTACTGGTCACTAGCGCACGCCGCTCGCACTCACCGCCGGTTAGCTGTTTGACAATAATAATAATAATAATAATAATTTATTTTGAAAAACAAAGTTACAATTATTGTGAAGCCCTGACTCCAGAGCTAGGTATGTAATACCTGTATTTCAGGAGTCAGAAAATACCTACACACAATACCTAGTACATATACGCTTCTTTCATCCAGTGCTTTTAAGACTTGTAGTGCTAATTGCTATTAACTGTGCCTATCGTTTTTAACCGACTTCCAAAAGGAGGAGGTTCTCAATTCGTCTGTATGTTTTTTTTTTTGTATGTTTGTTACGCTATTACTCAAAGACGGATAGACCGATTTAGAAAATTCTTTTTTTGTTTGATAGGGTATACTTCCGAGGTGGTCCCATATAAATTTTATTAACTTTGCTGGGGGAGTTTTTGAGTTAGCTTCAATAATGCGTATATTTCCCACTTATTTTATGTGGATGATGTGATGGTGTTTTAATAACTTCCTATCACTGTTATTTACATGGCTATATCTACAATTATTGTCCTCAGTTATGTATTCGAATTTGTGTGGGGTAGGTTCCACAACTAAAAAGTGAAAAATAAAACTTTTTAGCAAAAAATAAAACCGACTTCCAAAACAAAACACTACAAAGTGAAAAATAACTTTAATTTCGGAAGTTGGTGGCAAAAAACGAAAATACAAAACCCAAGACACCGACTTCCGAAATTAAAGTTATTTTTCACTTTGTAGTGTTTTGTTTTGGAAGTCGGTTTAATTTTTTGCTAAAAAGTTTTTTCTGTCTGTGCTCTCCATTTCGTCTTCTATCGTACTATCTGTATTCTGTGAATCCTATGAACTTTTGGACAATATACTTCTTCGTTTGTGTAAGCTGTTGTGTTTGCTTATTATACTGCAACCCATTACCGCTTCAAATTCATTATAACAGGCCCCCCCCACACAGACTGTTACCACGGCTGCTATAGTTCGGATCACGTAAGTTTGCCGCACTGAAACCAGGCTTTCCAATGTCCATGGCATGGCGCGCTGCTGTTTTAGTACTTACTGCGCAGTCATTAAAATTTGTAGCCTACTTCAAGTGGACGATAGACGTGCGAAGATAAAGTACGCGATTTTTAAGTTCGCGAACTTACTCGGCTTGGTCAGTGACGTGACACACGTGAAGCTTGCTCACACTGTATCGCGAATTCGCGAAATCGTCGACAGAGGAAGCTTTGTGTTATTTACCGAGTTATATAGTATCACATTTTAAAAACCGGTTAACTGCGTGTAGGACACGCACGTCGCACAATGAATTTACTACTCACTCTTACTAAAGCATTTGAACTACGCTTAAAAGAGAAGCACATAGTATTTATTATCCCTAAAATACAGTTACAAGTTTACAAGAACATTGAAAAAAGTGAGTCCTACTTAATAAGGTCATGCGACCTGTTATTGACTTACTGACCATTGGCCATTATAAAAAAAGCTTAAATATTATATTTTAACCGACTTCCAAAAAGGAGGAGGTTATGTACGACTTTATGTATGATTTTTTTCTGTATATCCACCTATTTCTCCGTCAACGGTGGACCAATTTTGAAAATTCTTTTTTGTTTGAAAGGGTATGCTCTGGAGGTGGTCCCATTGTCAACAAGTAATTCAGCATCCCATGGAAATCGAGGGAACCCTCACATTTTATAGGAACCTATAGAGATTTGGTTATTTTTTATAGTGACTCGTGCAACAGTTCTGTCGGGTAGTAAATGGAATGGTTAATGGTTCCATTTGGTGAACTGGAACTCCAACTACTATAAGTATTTCACGGGTTGCGATTCGATTTTTTTAATATGGTTGTTAAGCAATTTATGCTCGTCTTATTGTATAATTATGGTGAAGTGATTAGGATATTTTTTGTAAGACGTGCAATGGTACTGTCGGAAAGCACTATTTGGTGAAGTGGAACTCCAACTACTATATGTAATATTACTATAAGTATTTCACGGGTTGCGATTCGATGACATTAATATGGTTGCAAAGCAATTTATGCTCGTCATAATGTATAATTATGGTGAAGTGGAGCTGATTGTGACTTCACCATGAGAAACGGTTCTCCTGGTTCTTATTAGGAGAACTCTTCAATAATTAAAGTCCCTGGATCCAGAAAAGCAATATTTTGAATTAGGTGATGAGCAGTAACATTAGGCTATTGCAACTTGGATAAGTTACAAACTGACACACTAAAAAGTGAATAATAAAAAACTTTTTTACAAAAAAAAACAAACGGCTTCCAAAAAAAAACACTAATAGTTTTTGGTTTATGGCAATTTGTGATGCAACCAAAAATTATACAGTGATCGTGTCCGGACGCCTTTATTATCTTTGGTTTTACAGGATTTTTCGCAAAATCACTACTACTATAGTAATATGTGTGCAAAATGTTCCATGCATCATGTACGACTGTTGGAATAATAACCAAGTTCAGGCATTCTGCGGTTCAAAATCAAAATCAAAAGTCATTTATTCAAACTAGGCTGAGAATCAGCACTTTTTGAACGTCAAATTAAATAAGACAGTCCCCCAAACGGCCGCCCTTCACCACTTCCTAGTGCTTTAGCTGGGGAGAAGAAGTGGCGCAACAAACTCCCCAGCAGCACAGCTGTCTGTTCAGTTAAAAAAATGATTCTATATAACACTGCCCATAATAATTTAGGTACATTACGCAACACAAAACATTAAATTAAATTATTTGCTATAAGTAAGCTAGCACACGCCAATATACAAAAAAAAAAAAAACGAAAACGTATAGTTTTCGTTTTTTTTTTCAAGCAGAAACAAAATACAACACTAAAAACTTAAGCAGAACTATATACCTAAATAAGAGCCTCCAGTAATAAAGGGCGTGCCCACTTACATATAGCCGTACATGTAGTCGTAACTCAAAGTCACAGATGATAAACTAGGACCATCGAAGTAAAATCAACAACGAGTTAAGTTACTAATAACAAAACAAAACCAAGGTCAGCAAGACGACCTGTCACCACAAGCAGCACCCGTTCACGAGTATAACGCAAAGATCAGCCATTACCCCCCTCGCCATATTTGAGGGAAGGAGACAACCCGACCCCCGGTTGGTGTTCTGGGTGAATTTTGGACTACAGGTTCTATTTAACAACCGATCTGGACGAAGTTTGGTATACAGACAGGTTACACGACTTTATAGAATTTATTGTCGTCGAGGACTTTTGATTGGAGGGTACATCCTCCAAAAAGCGGCAATTCGCATAAGCGAATGTAATTCGCATTATGAGATCAGATGTCGATGGTTCTTTTTATTTGAAAGGTAGTAAATTTAAGTTTGTCTCAAAAAAAAGTGCTCACGAGTTCTACTGTTCGCAGAACTAATAGTTTCAATTTTTTCGAAAACATTTGACAAACATAAATAAACGTACCGTAATTCCATAATAATATCATTCGTGGTCAATACTTTGGATGCGATTTGACTTTAATTGAAAAAAATAAAGAAGATATTTAAATTTCATTTCAGCTCATACCCTATTTGGTACTCCCCAGCACTTAAACGCTTGATTAAAGAGAAGTTTAAATATCTCCGTAAATTTAAGACGTATGGTAGACTTTCAGACGGGGCGACCTTTAAACATTTACGTGAGCGGGTTAATAAACTTGAAGCGGATTGTTACACCAACTACTTAGCTGATACTGAAGCTTCCATTGAAAAGAATCCTAAACGGTTGTGGAGCTTTGTGAAGCATCGATCTAAATCCAATGCATTACCCAGTTCCCTCAAGTATGGTGATGTGACAATTTCTTCCCCCGAGTCAATTTGTAATGCATTTTCTTCCCCCTTTTATTCCACTTTTCTGGATCCTACCAATGATGGGCCTACTAATTATTGTTCTCCCCAAAATGCCGTAAATCCCAATTTACCCTCAGTTATTCACTCAATTGAGATTGACCTAAATGTTATAGTTGAGCTGATTAGTAATATTGATCCATTTAAATCTGCTGGTCCGGACCACTTATCACCTAGATTGCTGATTGGGTGTGCTAAAACTATTGCCTTACCAGTATCTCTTTTGTTTAAAAAATCGCTCTCTTCATGTTCTGTTCCCCAAATTTGGAATTCTGCCTTTATAACCCCGGTGCATAAAAAAGGCCACAAAAATGAAATAGTTAATTACAGGCCTATTTCTAAACTGTGCATATTAGCTAAAGTTTTTGAAAGGATTGTTTACAACCAATTCTACGCAGCGCTCAGTCAGTCTTTTAGCCCTTCTCAGCACGGATTTCTTAAAGGACGTTCAACTGTATCTAACCTAGCTTTGCTTAATGACTTCCTAACGGTCAGTATGGACAACGGGGCTCAGGTTGACGTCGTTTACACGGATTACAGTAAGGCCTTTGATTGAATTGACCACAATATTCTTAAAACAAAGCTTTTTAACAATGGTATCAGAGGAGATCTACTTCACTGGTTTACTTCATACCTTGAAAATAGATCACAAGCTGTCGTTATCAGTAACTACATATCGAGCTGGGTTTTAGTTCCTAGTGGTGTTCCTCAAAGTTCCTTGATGGGTCCGTTACTTTTTATAATTTATGTGAGTGACATCGACTCGTGTTTTCACAATTCTAATTTACTCTGTTTTGCCGAAGATATGAAGATATTTACTGCAATATCAACAGATGATGACATGGATGCTCTCCGATTGGAGAGCTCAGATTTGACCTGGCGCGATTAGACGATTATTGCTTGATTAATAAATTAGATTTGAACCCTGGTAAATGCTCAGTATCTCCTTTAGCAGAAAACGTGTCCCTCACCCTACAATCTATAAACTTAAAGGGCAGCTATTACAGAGGTGCGACGGTGTACGTGACCTTGGCGTTTTTCATGACTCCAAACTTTTATTTAACGTGCACATTGAGCAAATAGTGGCCGAAGCTTCGAAGTCTCTTGGTTTTGTCATGAGACTCGCGGGGTGTTTCAAGAAGACCAAAACCCTTAAGATTCTTTATTGCTCTTTTGTGAGAAGTCATCTTGAGTATGCGTCACAAATTTGGAACCCATGTTATGGTAAATATATCGATCGTATTGAGAATACAAACTCTCCTATTTAGTTAGTAAAGAAGCCGTCTTGACGGCCTATCACGGACTTGTTATACCATTACTCAGATATGGCTTAATATTCTGGGGAAATTCGGTAGACAAGGAAATTATATTTAAAGCACAAAAGAAATGCATCAGAGCAATGTGCCAAATAGATAGTACAACAAGCTGTCAACCTCACTTCAAAAATCTCAAAATTCTCACATTACCCTCCCTGTACATCTATGAAGCTAATATTTTTGTAAAATCGAATCCAGAGTACTATAAGACTGCATTCAAAAGCTATTATCGAAAGTTAAGAGATAAAAAAAGACTAGAGGTAGAAATACCCTATGGTAAAACGGCACTATTAAATAAAAGTATTTTATGCATGACATCGTTGATTTATAATAAATTGCCTGATGACATAAAACAATTACCTATTCTCCAATTTAAAAAGAAATTACAAACATTCTTAATAAATAAATGTTATTATGACGTCAAAGATTACTTGGGGGACAAAAATGTGTTATTTTAATGACAGCAAAGGTCTGGATATTAAATAGTATTTCTAGAATAAACATTGTATTGTATCTGGAGGTATTTCTTCCTTACAGTTTATACCTTATACATTTTAAAATATGCCATTAATAAAATTCAAAAAGGCACTTAATAACTTGCTTAGTGACAAATGTTACTACACACTGGATGAATTTTTCAATGATGGCTCAATATAATGCTTTGATTCTATGTTATATGAAAAAAAAAAAACTTAAATGATGAATTAATTTGAAATTGAAATTTGTTATTAATATTGATATTTAATCATATTTTTGACATTTTCAATTATTCTGACCTACATTTATAAATAAATAATTCCTCATTTAAATCTGACATCATTCAATTTTTAAATAATACATATTATATAATTGTTCAATTTATTTTGAAATTTTAACTATGCATGATTTTCAAACATCTTTTTTTTTCTGTAAATTTAAATTCGTAATATTGAGCTAGATGCACACCATATTTGTACGCCTCCTGGCATAACATAGCGTCCTATTCACCAAACTCAAGATCTGTATTTCTTTACCTGTGTTAACAAATAAAAGTGATTTGATTTAATTTGATTTGAATATACAAAAAAGATTTGTTCGTTTTCTACGTTTCCGGCTACGTATACCATACCATTCTGATAATTACATAAATCTTTGCAAGAAATTTCACCTACAACCACTAATAAATCGTCGTCAACTAGCCGATTGCACTTTTCTATTAAAAATTATATCGAACGAGATTGATTGTCCTGATCTTCTGCAGAAACTGCGCTTCAATGTCCCCCAGAGATCATTTAGATTTAATCCGCCTATCTCCATTCCTTTTTCCTCTTCTAACTACAGGCAAAACTCATACATAGTGCGAGCGAATAAACATTTCAATATTCTTTGTAAAGAGTTCTCATTTGACCTATTTACCACCAAAGCCTATTCAGCACGCAGTCGGCTGAACGCTGACTTCTTTAAAAGTGAATAGTGCTTATTGTGTATTATTTATATGTATATTCTTTTCTATCGTGCTTGTTAGTGATCCTAAGATTTCTATTAATTTTTTCTGTTTCTACCCGTGAGAACCTGTAATTGGCTTTTTGTTTTATATTCAAATGTTATCCATCTGTCTTAGCTGTTGCTGTTCTCCTATCAATAAATAAATAAATAAATACGTATTTATCGTCTGCACAAAAATAACATTTAAAATATCTGTTATTTAATAACGTAACGGATCTGTTATTTTTGTGTAACAGTAACAGTGATAGCAGCTTATAAAAACCCCCTTTATAAAAACCAGTGATGAGAATGAAATGCAATTTAGTTGCCATTTTATTTAAACTAAACAACTAACTAAATTGGCAACTAAATTGCATTTCATTCTCATTTGAGGGTATGTACATTGTTACGATTACAAATAAACAATACAGAATTCTCTGTATTGTTTGTTTGTTTGTTTGTAATCGTAACAATTACATACTCTGTGGCGCATAGAACACTTATACTCCCACAGAATACTAATACTAATACAAACAGAATACTCCTAGCAGAGAGCGGAGAGCGGGGATCGTGCGTCACGTCACACGTCATTTGACATTTGTGATTTGATTTCATTTTTGTGGGGGAGGATGATCGTGGTGGTCTTACCGTATTTGTTGTAAAAATATTTTGATTGAAGTGTTGCAGTGAGTGAACTAGTGCCCGTGCCGTCCTATTTATTATAATTACAAAGCAAACCAATTTACAGACACAATGTTTAGTTGGCTAAAGAAAGAAGGTGAAAAATCCGAGAGTATCGAAAATGTCGTGGAAGGTCTCAAAAGGATTTACAAAACAAAACTTTTACCCCTGGAGCTGCACTACCAGTTCCACGACTTTCACTCGCCGCAGCTCGAGGAGCCGGACTTCGACGCGAAGCCCATGATCCTACTCGTGGGACAGTACTCCACGGGTAAAACCACATTCATCAAATACCTGCTGGAGCGAGACTTCCCGGGCATCAGGATAGGGCCGGAGCCCACGACCGACAGATTCATTGCCGTCATGTACGACGAGAAGGAGGGCGTCATTCCCGGCAACGCGCTGGTCGTGGACCCTAAGAAACAGTTCCGGCCGCTCAGCAAATTCGGCAACGCCTTCCTCAATCGCTTCCAGTGCTCCACGGTGAGCTCGCCCGTGCTCAAAGGCATCTCCATCGTGGACACGCCCGGCATCCTGTCGGGCGAGAAGCAGCGCGTGGACCGCGGCTACGACTTCACGGGTGTGCTGGAGTGGTTCGCCGAGCGTGTCGACCGCATCATCCTGTTATTCGACGCGCACAAGCTCGACATATCGGATGAGTTCAGGCGCAGTATTGAGGCTCTGAGGGGGCATGACGACAAAATCCGTATTGTGCTAAACAAGGCTGATATGATCGATCATCAGCAACTGATGCGTGTGTACGGTGCGCTGATGTGGTCGCTAGGCAAAGTGCTGCAGACACCAGAGGTGGCCCGAGTATATATTGGATCCTTCTGGGACCAGCCTTTACGCTATGATGTCAACCGAAGATTATTTGAGGATGAAGAGCAAGATCTCTTCAGAGATATGCAGTCTCTACCACGAAATGCTGCTTTGCGAAAACTTAATGATTTGATAAAGAGGGCTCGGCTCGCTAAAGTTCATGCATACATTGTCAGTGAGTTAAGGAAAGAGATGCCTTCTATGTTTGGTAAGGATGGGAAAAAGAAAGACTTGATAAAGAACTTGGGCCAGGTGTACGACCGCATCCAGCGGGAGCAACAGATATCGCCTGGTGACTTCCCGGACATCAAGAAGATGCAGGAGACACTCGCCAACCATGACTTCACAAAGTTCCACCCGCTCAAGCCCAAGCTGCTGGAGGTGGTGGACCACATGCTGGCCACCGACATCGCACGTCTCATGGACATGATCCCACAGGAAGACGTCAACATTGTCGCAGAACCACTAATAAAGGGTGAGATACATACACTATTTTATTGTATATACCTAATAAGAATTTGTTCAAGCACATTGCTCTGTGCACTGACTGTCTGGCCAGGCGCTGGAGTCAAGTATGCCGTAGGATATGAAGTAGGTTTAAATGTTCTTGGAAATCTAATCTCCTATTTGAGATTTCAACGAATAGGTGTGGCTATTAGTTTATGATGAAGTCAATTACTTCATGGTGCAACAATTTTCTGAATCATTTTTCCTATTAAAAACAAGGTATGGAAGTGGGTAAAATAAAATTTAGCAAAATACTATCTTAGTGTTGCAATCAACATACTTGTAATAATATGGGAGCGGCACTTATCACTTGGTTGACAAGGCTACGAGTGCACACTGGCAGCTCCGCTGGCCGGCTAGTGCACGTGGCGCACATACTCTCAGTACTTATTCACTATATATATGATATTGTTGTTGCGTGCTGTGTCTGTCACTTAATATTATGCACTTGGCTTGTGTTGTTTGAACAGTGTAACAATGTAGATCGGCCAATAAATAAATTAAAATAAAATACTCCCATGTTTCTGAGAGCCATTTTTGTAAGCCTACAACATGATAAACACCAGAATACTAGAGTAAGTAGTGTAAACGGCCTGTATGAGCAAGGTACGCATCTGTTATCACGAGATATTGACCTGAATATATTCTTATCAGACTGATAATGCATTGCCGGGAATCCGCTAACGTTAGTGTACTGCATTAGGCAAGCACTATATTTAGAAATGATGAACATATGAAGTATGACCTCATGATCGGGAATTGGCGATACACTCTTGGTGAAGCAACGCCCCTCTGGTTCTACAGAGCCATTGTTGTGATGTTAATTATGGTAACTTACGCCATATGCCATATCTAAATCAGGAAGACTATTGTCAAAAACAAAAATTTGTTTGTTGGCAGTGTTGGTAGTAATCAGTACTCAGTCAGTAGTACTTCTATGTTCCATGTCGCGGGTTCGATACCCGCTCGGTAGATACAACATTTGTAAAACACGGACCTTACAAGAATAATTCCTAGTGGGGAAAATTAACAGTTTCAATTTAACTTAAATCACAATAAAATCAATGCTTTCTCGTAACTAATTGTCATAAAATAAGTGAATCAGGCGCAGACACGACCTACAAAATAGCTGCTTTAATACGAGCATCAAATTAATTATTCGGTAAAAACGATCTAGCACTTGTAAACAAAAATTACGGTATCATTATATCGATACTTCTCGATTCAGACTAAACTACTTTCGCGTTAAATCGTTTATTTAAATAATAGCAGTTCATACTGATGACAATGGGAAACTCGGTCGCCGCTCGACTCGTCAGCGGGTGTCGCCGGGCGCGGGGCTCGCGGTGGCGCTCGGCGAAAGTGACGACGCGCCGCGGTTTGCAGACGATCTTCTATCACGTTCTCGTTGTCCACTCAAATTATAATTAGCTGCTCACACAATCTTCTAAATCTCAGTTTAATTCCCCACACGTGAGATAAATTTCACTGCGACTCGTGTTCGTTGAATTCTAGCTCTGGTGGCTTTAGAATTGACGATCACTGCGGACTGCGGAAGTCGGTGGCATAACACGAAAATACAAAACCAAAGACACCGACTACCGAAATTAAAGTTATTTTTCACTTTGTAGTGTTTTGATTTGGAAGTCGGTTTTATTTTTTGCTAAAAGTTTTTATTTTATATATGACTAGCTTCTGCCCGCGACTTCGTCCGCGATCCAGGTTGTATAGTAGCCAATGTCCTACTCCAGGTCATGGTCTACCCATGTGCCCAATTTCATCCAAATGCGTTCAGCCGTTTCCGCAAAAAAGTTTCCATAAAAATAATATATTTCAATCATGATTCGAAAGACACGTGGCGCCATCTATTATCATAAGAACGTTATTGTTGTTTTCCTCGGGAACAGTACGTTTTTTCGGGATGAAAGGTACCCTATGCCCGTTTCTGTACACCTGACAACGTATATGCAAAATTTCAGGATGATCGGTTCAGTGGTTTAGGCGTAAAAAGATAACAAACAAACTTACTTTTGCATTTATAATATTAGTTAGGATTAGATAGGACTAGCAGCGCCCCGCGGTTTAATTTTTATCCCGATATTCCTACGGGTTCGAGACTTACGCGGTAAGTCTCGAAACCGTAGGAATATCGGGATAAAAGTATCTATGTGTTAATCCAGGTTATAAAATATCTGTGTGCTAAATTTCATGAATATCCGTTCAGAAGTTTTTGCGTGAAAGAGTAACAAACATCCATCCATCCTCACAAACTTTCGCATTTACAATATTAGTAGGATAGGCATCGCTCCATGTAAAATACTGGTATTCAGCTGCATCCGGTTAGACTGAAAGCCGACCCCGACATAGTTGGGAAAAGGCTAGGCAGATTGATTGAGGATAGTAGGATAGGAAGTAGGATGGTACGGACCCCTCGGTGCGTGAGTCCGACTCGCTCTTGACCGGTGTTTCATTGATGCTCCGCTCCTATTGGGCGTAGCGTGATGTTATATAGCCTAGAAACTTCCTCGATAAATGCAACACTAAAATAATTTTTCATTTCGAACCAGTAGTTCCTGAGATTAGCGCGTTCTACCAATATATAATATTAGTACAAAGACTGTAAAGTTACTACTTTTGTTTAATTCTGAACCATTCGTGGTACAGTAAGCGTTTCAGTTCTTCCTACGTCCCGCCTTCTTCAGGTTATAGCCGTCGTCATGCTGACTGACTGATTGGATTCATTGATGGAAAATTCCAAAAATATTTAAGTCTAGTTAGTGTCATGATGCAACCACGATTGAAGTTCCTACTTGTTGTTTGTCGCATTGATAACAAACTGATTGTGATATGTTAATGAGACATGCACCGATCGATAAAGGCGATGGAACTCCTAATTTCTGTTTGCTTTAAACATCCGCTGATATTCGAAGTCGCTAAGCATTACTTAACTTGACATCGTAATGAACCGTGATATTAGCGCTGAGTCACTGATCCGCCGGTAAATACTAGGAAAGTGTTGCGCGATTCACTAAAAGCTTCGTTAATCTACCAGTCATTTCATACAGCCCGCTACCCCGGACGGCCATAAAGCTGCTGATATGCCACACGTGTGGCATGTGTCGCCTTGTACCATTCCACGGAGCGCGGTGTCACGGTGCACAGCAAGACCTTCGCTTCGACAGGCGATTGTTATTGCTGTTAGTTATTTATCTCTCGCAATTACGGGTAATGAAGAATTAATTTATTATTGGATTCGGCTTATTAGTCATTTACCATAATGGAATGGAGCGCGCGATAACAAAATTTATTGTTCTAAAAATAATACATAATTTTAAATGCCCTACATGGGCATTAATTAACGATACACTTGGAAACAATATTGTACTATGCTATGAGTACCTTACACTTGGCCCTCATTTTTCCTGTTGTGTGGATGGTGGTGTGCCGCGTCTGATTTCACGATTAATTGGTTCGTGTGTTAGGTGTACTTATGTGGGCTTGATACATAGTGCGCGGTGGGGTCACAGTGACAACGCTAATGTTTCCTTGTCATTCATTATTGTCGCGAAGCCTCAGACTCACACTCTGCGCACGCGCAACCAAATCGCTTCATTTGCCCTATACTCGTACACTAGCCCCAGAAGTCATCGCAATACGAGGCGTTAGAATTTTCCTTATAAATATATTAATAAACATTAATTAAGATTGACATAATATTGAGACACCGACATCTGCGACTGCGCTCGATCACTCGACATTGTAAGAGAGACACCGACATCTGCGACTGCGCTCGATCACTCGACATTGATCGCCTCACATAAATGTCTTCGATCCTCATATAAAATCACGTGCCACACTGTGATTGCACCATAACGAAGGGTTTCTGTACAGCTAGACAACACAAGATAATCAGCGTCGATTGAATAACTTGCTGCATGCTCAACGTCTGTGATATTGTCCACTTGAACACTTGCCACTCTTCTTGCTCATCTGTTTTAAATAATATGTCAGATCCTGAATGCATTTATGAATATATTACACCTACTCAATATCAATCTGCCTAGCCTTTTCCCAACTATATTGGGGTCGGCTTCCAGTCTAACCGGATGCAGCTGAATACCAGTGTTTTACATGGAGCGACTGTCTATCTAACCTCCACAACCCAGTTACTATTACACCTACTCCTTTGGCATATTTTATAATTCCAAGAATTCGTTATTTACCTATATGGCAGCCGCTATAAATTAGTAAAGAAGGGATATAAAATTGCACGTGTAGCATCGTACACGTGATAGAAGTGAAACTTCTTAAGAACTATACACTAAGAGACGTAGAGTGGGATTCAGAGAGAGTTAAATCTTTCTTCTCTCTCTTGTAACGAAATGTGCCTAAACGTAACGCGTTATTGAAATTTCACTCTCAATTCTCGTCCAATTATCGAATCGCCAGCTAGAAGTATCACTTCAAACATCCATGAACTGTGGAGAATCATGAGCTCTTCAGTGTCGTCGTCTGTCGAACTGTGCCGAACCTCCGCCGGCAGTTGGCCCCTGGCTCTATATTCGGCAGCCGATCATTCGATCGCGTTCAATTGACTTATTAATTAACTACCTATAAGTGTTGACTCGCGCACCGTTTGTGTGTCGTACAATATGTTATTACGTCGATACTGTTTGTTAGCGTTTGGTCCGGTGTTCGCAGCACGTACACCTTCCCCGTATTACACTTCAACTTCGCACGCTGCAGGCTGCGGCCAAAATATTTAGATGCTGACACCTGTTATGTTCCCAAAAAATCAAAGCAGAGCTCCGATAGTACAAAATTATACGTTCTACTGTCCTTAGTAGTTTGCACCTAGACGTCCCGATTTAAAATCCGCCTCACCATAGATGATCTTAGGAAGAAAGTCAAGTAGAAACACTAGAAACAAATGCTGTATTCGATGAAAAAATACCACAATCAGAAACCGTCCTTGCTACCAAGAAATACTAGATCTGCAACTAAATGGTGGTCAATACGTCCTACAAATAAATCATAACTCATGAATGAATATATCATGATTGTAGCGTATATATTAATAACTTATTGCATCGTTCAATGCTCCGTTCTACGAGTATGTAGGTGTATAAGGAAAATTCTTCCGCATCATCGTGAGCACGAAGAATTTGCATAGTTCCTTCATTCTTATACAATGCCAGAACAAGTTTACTTATGAGTGAACCCCGGGCGCACCTGTGCTAGTGCGCCTGCGCGAATGGCCTTGCCGATGCCACAGCACGCCGACCGCCCCGCCCTTCTGAACACTAGGCGCCCGCGCCGCTCTAATCAACACACGAAATCAATGTTTATTTTCTGCCAGGGTAGCTCTACTATTTTATTTAACTCAAAAGCACAATACATTTTAAAGCGTTTACATTGAAAATGTAATTTCTGACTTCAGAGAGTCCATTATTATCAGAAAGGGCTGAGGCTGAGAGTCGACTCTTGGTGCAAACTGCAAATTTAGAGGCATATTGAAGCTGCACGTACTGTAGTGTCCCTGTAGATTTGACTTGAATCGACTGTACTTGGGAAGGTGTGCCTGGGAAGCCCAGGGCACACTTTCTTCCCAAGGACCCACCTCTATCATCCCTCCAATATGATATCTTCGTTCTCCAGTAAAGAATCATCTGATGGGTCCAACTCTGTAATTGCCCGATATTGACACATTGAGCAATTATTTGAACGTAACAAGCACGTTGTGCAATTACTATGTGGTTGCTACCTGCAGAGCTGGTGTATCGCGCAGCTAATCTATTTGGTAATAGCGATCTGGCCGGGGCGGCGTCAGCTATCTTTGCTATCTAGTATCCAGATATCGCGGCGCGCGCCGTATCGCTCGCTAACTGCTTGTGCTCACAGTTACAGACTCAAACTTTTTTCTTGCTTCATTTTCATTGTACTGTGCGTCATCAGTCAGTTAGTCATCGCTAATGAAACTAAGTAGGTTGATATTTTTGCGATACACCGTTACTGAATCAGCATTGCACTCATGTACTTCGTGATCATGTCAAATCGACATTATGATACCGAGTATTATATTGATTGTTTTTGCTGCCATATCTTGTGGGTCAAGAATAATTAATGTTGCTAATGCATGTATTACATATTAGCAATAAATTATAATTCCTCGTTGGGGTTAAGTCAGGGTCCACATATGTTGAGATGTAAAGCGACGGCCCTGCTGACAAGGGCCGGCTTCAAAAGCTACTACGCTTATCACCACATGCACCCAGTCACGTCACTGTCTGCCATACCTCTCATGATGGACAGCTTCCGAGCCACTCGATCCTCTCTGCTGTTGAATCGTTAGCAATCCAAGCTTACATACAATAAATAATTATAAATAATCAGACAGTTGTTAAAACGTAAACTTAGTGCTATTCCTTACGGGCGGCGCACGCGCATGCCTGATGACTCGCTGCGTTAATACGGAAACGTAATTAAGGGCACACCGAGTCGACAACTTGAATAAACTGCCGTCGTCCTCTGTCCAACTCGCCACTTTGTACCCGCGCGTGAAATATTTGCGGCAATCTTATCAAGGTACACCAAGTTATCGATATAATGTCATGACGGGAAGTGTTACGTCCGAGTGCACGGCTGCGAAACTAATTTGAAGTAGGACAGAACGTGGAATTCAATGCGAATGTCAAGGCCCAAAAAGGGAGTGGCATGTACCTATTGGTGCCGGTGACTCGGTGTGCAGTCTGCAGGCGCAATGAGAGCGCGACCGCCACTGCCGGCACTTTCGCCGGCCGCGCTCGGCAGCTCTAGATAACCATGATTACAATGGAAAATGGGCACTAGCCGTGTTCACTAGTCACCGGAGGTTGTTGTACTCGCGATGTGCTAGCAAGCGCCCAGACGTACATTACATGAGCCGTGTTCACTAGTCACCGGAGGTTGTTGTACTCGCGATGTGCTAGCAAGCGCCCAGACGTACATTACATGAGCCGTGTTCACTAGTCACCGGAGGTTGTTGTACTCGCGATGTGCTAGCAAGCGCCCAGACGTACATTACATGAGCCGTGTTCACTAGTCACCGGAGGTTGTTGTACTCGCGATGTGCTAGCAAGCGCCCAGACGTACATTACATGAGCCGTGTTCACTAGTCACCGGAGGTTGTTGTACTCGCGATGTGCTAGCAAGCGCCCAGACGTACATTACATGAGCCGTGTTCACTAGTCACCGGAGGTTGTTGTACTCGCGATGTGCTAGCAAGCGCCCAGACGTACATTACATGAGCCGTGTTCATTAGTCACCGGAGGTTGTTGTACTCGCGATGTGCTAGCAAGCGCCCAGACGTACATTACATGAGCCGTGTTCACTAGTCACCGGAGGTTGTTGTACTCGCGATGTGCTAGCAAGCGCCCAGACGTACATTACATGAGCCGTGTTCACTAGTCACCGGAGGTTGTTGTACTCGCGATGTGCTAGCAAGCGCCCAGACGTACATTACATGAGCCGTGTTCACTAGTCACCGGAGGTTGTTGTACTCGCGATGTGCTAGCAAGCGCCCAGACATACATTACATGAGCCGTGTTCACTAGTCACCGGAGGTTGTTGTACTCGCGATGTGCTAGCAAGCGCCCAGACGTACATTACATGAGCCGTGTTCACTAGTCACCGGAGGTTGTTGTACTCGCGATGTGCTAGCAAGCGCCCAGACGTACATTACATGAGCCGTGTTCACTAGTCACCGGAGGTTGTTGTACTCGCGATGTGCTAGCAAGCGCCCAGACATACATTACATGAGCCGTGTTCACTAGTCACCGGAGGTTGTTGTACTCGCGATGTGCTAGCAAGCGCCCAGACGTACATTACATGAGCCGTGTTCATTAGTCACCGGAGGTTGTTGTACTCGCGATGTGCTAGCAAGCGCCCAGACGTACATTACATGAGCCGTGTTCACTAGTCACCGGAGGTTGTTGTACTCGCGATGTGCTAGCAAGCGCCCAGACGTACATTACATGAGCCGTGTTCACTAGTCACCGGAGGTTGTTGTACTCGCGATGTGCTAGCAAGCGCCCAGACGTACATTACATGAGCCGTGTTCACTAGTCACCTGAGGTTGTTGTACTCGCGATGTGCTAGCAAGCGCCCAGACGTACATTACATGAGCCGTGTTCACTAGTCACCGGAGGTTGTTGTACTCGCGATGTGCTAGCAAGCGCCCAGACGTACATTACATGAGCCGTGTTCACTAGTCACCGGAGGTTGTTGTACTCGCGATGTGCTAGCAAGCGCCCAGACGTACATTACATGAGCCGTGTTCACTAGTCACCGGAGGTTGTTGTACTCGCGATGTGCTAGCAAGCGCCCAGACGTACATTACATGAGCCGTGTTCACTAGTCACCGGAGGTTGTTGTACTCGCGATGTGCTAGCAAGCGCCCAGACGTACATTACATGAGCCGTGTTCACTAGACACCGGAGGTTGTTGTACTCGCGATGTGCTAGCAAGCGCCCAGACGTACATTACATGAGCCGTGTTCACTAGTCACCGGAGGTTGTTGTACTCGCGAGTCGCGACCTACACGCGATGTGCTAGCAAGCGCCCAGAGGTACATTATATGAGCCGTGCTTATATTTTTGCCTAATTATAAATTGTACCTTAAGACGTTAGTACTATTATTTATTCTGTGCTTTGAGGCCGACTTTATGTTACGAATATGTTTAATTCCACATCACGGTGTCTGCAATGCGTGTCGCACAAGTATTGCAGACACCGTGAATTAAAAGTATTCGTTTGAGTTTGAGTGTTTGCGCGAAACTGTGTAACCAATTCATAGTCCTTATAGGGCTATCAGTTCGCTTGTGTAGCTAGATCAATTTTTATTTTAGTTCGTTAATTTTCAAGAAATGCTAGATTAGCGCCCGATAAGTGCATCGTCGACACATCGCGTGTGTTCGCGGGGAAATTTCGCAAATCGACGCCGGCGCAGGTGCAACACCGCCGCTTCCTCGCAAGCCTGCCGGCCACGTTATGTAACGTTCACTCATTTATCGGTTGCCACATTAATGCCCCATTAAAACCGTCCTTCGCGATTGGAACTTACATGTAATTAAAATCATATTTGATCGTTAGGCAAATAAAAGTTGAGCAAACGATAAAAGCTCTCTAAACAACATGCTTCATAAGACCCAATGATATTATAAGTAAAAAGTCGTAGATAGGTTATACACGCTCCGCAAGTGGCACGTCAAAATGTGGCTAATTAGCCACATTTCCGTCGTCTTGTCCCTTTTCCGCTCCCGATAATTACGACATGCCATCCTACTTCCACGTGCCGTCTAATAGTTCGACATTGTGTGTGTCGTTTTTGAACATCGAATGTTGGGTAGGTAACGTATCTACGTCTTTTAACATCATTGATAAGACCCAAAACATTGTTCAGTCTTCTCTCATAGCTGTTAAAATCGAAATTAAAAATGTGAACATAGTTCTGTAGAATGAAGCGGGACTGCGGGAGGACTAGACAGTCAGAATTGATAGTGACCTGGCAACGAGAAGTACAAACACCATAATCAACGAATGCTCGCAATACTTACTTGATAAGAACTTCGGCTTATCGGTATGTGAGTACTGAGCAGTCGAGCACCCGAACAGGATGGCTCATTCGGTGAGATCACTGATCGCTTCGATTCAGTGAATTTGATGGATCCACGAATTTGTATACGCATGGCGCACGCTCAATGTTTACGTCCGCTGCGCAGGCGCACACACGCGACGCTAATTGTATTATTGCGACCATTGTTCCGCATCCGCTGTGACATCACCCAATGTGGCCGTCCATTGAGACGCTTCTGAGCAGCATCCATTGTACCAGCGGTGACCCACTTGTCGCTCAATGGCGACTCATTGTGCTCACATCACGATACAACACACCAACTCAAGCACTCACAGTCACAGACAACAATATTAGCTGGCTCGTTTGTTCTTTTCGCCTTTGCCAACCAATCCCGACAAAATCGATTACATTGGATGCCCTGTGCCCTGTGCATACTAGCGAGAGTCCCGTTGCACCTACTACTTATGTGTTTCGGCATATTTATGGAAGCAAATTCAAGTTCGCTCTGTCACGCTTTCGTTTAAAAGGTAAAAGTTTATGGCGTTGTGGGACACTAAACAAAACAAATGAAATCGATGCTCGTGTCGGTGCATGATACATTGATAAGGTTCGGAAGCGATGTGTGCCGCGCGTGCGCAAAATGTAGAGGGGAACACGCGGCACGCTGCTACGTACGATAGCCACTCGCAGCGCACTTGATTGAGAGGCTGCGAAGTGCACTAGTAGCTGTACATGATACAGGTGGCAGCAGGTGGCTCTTGCATTACTGTTTTCTGAGCTATTCTTAATAGTAGCTTATTTATTCAATAGGGTCTTTGATCCCTTAATTTTAACGCAATGGGCTTCTGAACACTGAGTTAAAAGGAAAAGCAGTTTTATTTGACGCTTCGATTCGACAGCAAGTTCCAGTTCCCTGGGTCACAGACTCGCGGACAGATTCTTGGATAGATGTTTAAATTTTTCTCCGCTCTGTTTTGAAACGGCGACTTTTTATTAAAGGTTTCTTTTATTAACGGTTATGATGATGCGCCGGCGCGCTGGTGTGTGACTATAATCATAATAATGGATTCGAAGCGACGCATATGCCCGACGTGGCTCGCATGTGCGCGTGACTGTATGCAGCCATTGTCCTTAGCACCCTCGGCGATAATCCAACTCATCATTATTGTATGCTCTGCTTGACAATGCATCTGAACAGCATGCAGTTAGAGCAACGGTACGGTACGTTCTCGTGAAATGTAGATCGGCTTTTCGAACATGACTCGTGAGTGATTTGACGATGTGTATTCGATTGTAATATTAGTTATTGCAACTCCTTGGGCTATAGTTGAAGATACCTTATTGTTATTATCTATATCGAAAATACTTGTGCGGGGTAATTGCATAACGCACTTACTGCTGCTTAAGGCTTTCATTTGGACAGTTCAACAACATTCATTGCATTATTTACGTTGTTGAGCAGACAAAGGACACCCGCGTTTCATACATTTTTGGTCCAAACACGAAAGTCCAAAAACAAATTTTGCTATATTCTGTTAGAATTTGTCCGCCTAAGCATTTCATATATATATATATATAGAGGTGATCCCATTGTTACCAAGTCAGAATCTGATGATGTGATCCCATGGAAATCGAGGGCAACTCTCAATTTGGATAATTTTTATAGTAACTCGTGCATTTACTCTCGGAAAGCACCATTTGGTGTTCGATTAAGTACTTTAATATGGTTGCAATTTATGCAATTTATGCTCGTCACAATGCGTATGGTGAAGTGGAACTAATGATGACTTCACCATCAGCTCCAGTTCTCCTGGTTCTTACTAGGAGAACTCTTCAACATTAACGTCCCTACATCGATAAAAGCAATATTTTGTAAAAGGTGATGAGCAGTTGACATTAGGCTATTGTAACTTAGATAAATTACAAACTGGCGCATTAAAAAGTAAAAATAAAAAACTTTTTTACAAAACAAAAAAAAACCGACTTCCAAAAGAAAATAAACACTACAAACTGAAAAAAAAACTTTAATTTCAGAAGTCGGTGGCAAAAAACTAAAATACAGATCCAAAGACACCGACTTCTAAAATTAAAGTTATTTTTCACTTTGTAGTGTTTTTTTTTTTTGTAAAACCTTTTTAATTTACGCACCGATACATCGTCTTCTCTTTCAAACACCATGACCTTCATCTTATATGCTTCATTCACTACAGTCACCATGTCTTGGATCTGGTCTGACGATGCAAGTAGAACTTGGTCATCTGCGTAGAGAAGACATTTGACAGGCAACTCATTCATCCTCAATCCGCACTCATCCACTTTGAAATCTGTCTTTTTTTTAATGGCATCTCGTAGTTGGCCTTGAGAGGCCGTGACTACTTAACCGGTCGATAGTGAAATCTGTCCAACAACTATCCATGTACAAGTTGAATAGCCACGGTGACGCTACACAACCCTGCCTAACACCCCTCGAGATGCAGAACCAGTTCGTGTATGCCCCATTTACCCTAACACAAGCGCTGGAATCCTTGCATAAAGATTTCAGTGTCCGTATCAAGCGCCAGTCCACACCGTACATGGATAGTATCGACCACAGTTCTTCCCTCCAAACACTGTCATAGAGCTTCTCCAAGTCAACGAAAGCACAGTAGACTTTCTCGTGCGTTGCTAGATGTTTATCGGCTATGCACCTTAGGGAGAAGATCTGATCCATACAGTCTATTCCCTCTCTAAATCCTGCCTGCACATCCCATATTTTCTCTCTCTCTAATTCTATTTGTCAAAACTTATACATACAGTTTGTCGACAACACTCAAAAGATTAGTTCATCATACAACGAATCATCCTTCAGTAGGCAACCTAGGTCGTGGAGCATTTTGAGGCCAAGTGCCATGAGGCAGCGGGCAGGCGTGGCACGTGGGCAGAGGACGCGCGACGGATGCACATCCTCCTTATGGCGAGGATACAGGTATCCTGCGCTGGACAGACCTTGAGCCACCGGGGAACACCCAAATTACTTCGTTTCGTATTTAGGAAAGACATACACACATCACAGAAAAGTTTGGGATCAGTTAAAAAAATCAGAATCCTTTTTGTTATGGTAGACTATATTATAATTTCTTATTCTTTTTACATTATTTACTTTAACATATAGAATTAGAATATTAAACAAATTCAATTGTTTTTCCATAAAAAAAAATTCAATCCAAGCTTACGCTTATTCAGAAATCTGACTTAGTCAATTTTAACGGATTTAAAATATTTTTTCGAGGAAAGTTGTGATAGAAAAAATGTCAAGAGGATTATCAGAAGTTTTACGAGAGAAATAGCTCACAGAGTTGCTGTATCCCAATCCTGTGTCGTGGCCACGTTGCAGAGGTACCACGGCATGGATAATTTAGCTGACCTACCCTGCAGAGGTCGCCTAACTGTTCTGACTGCTGCTCAGAAGCGCTATATCAGATTGCTGGCAGCCCGTGACCCAACAATCAACGCCACTACAATAAAAGCAGAAGTGCGGACCGTCTCTGGACTAGAAGTTAGCACTCAGACCATTCGAAATTGCACCAGGCTGGACTACGAGCACGGAGGTCTTGGCGAGCACCTCTGAATTCACGGCAACGTTAGCGACGGACATTCCAGTGGGCTAGGCTCCGGCAAAATGAAGAAGATGAGGAGGAAAACATTTGGCAAAACTGTCTCTTCGTTGACGAATCGCGAATCAGGGCTCATCCAGATAACCGGCGTGTCCTTGTCTGGAGAAGACCTGGAGACTGAAAGGTAAAGAACTGCCACTGGAACCGCATGCAGTACCACCATCATAATATATTCGTGATACTTTGGTTGCTCTTGATATCTTTGATAGTTCGATTTGGAGCTTCGATTACACTGTTGTTAAGTATAGGACATCATACATGTATATTCATTCCAAACCAACAGTTTACATTGCTGCAACATTCGTGGCCGCTCGCTGTTTTTAGTAATGTTACAAACTGGCATTTCCTCATGAGCTAAGTTTAATGGCTGTTCAAGTACCGAATGTGCCGTTTGACCACCATTTAGCAACGTGGCGGCTATTCCAGATGAGGCTACTGCAACTGCTGCTCCTTTATCTGATCGATTTGAGTCAAAATCAGATTTAAAAAAATATAACAGTAGATACCTCCCAGGGCACCCAAAAAAACAAACCACCTTCACCGCTTAAGATTTTTCGCGCAATATTATTAAAAATTAAAATAATAAAATCAGGATTTTATGATAATTGAATGTCTAACTTAAAAATAATATATTATCAACATTAATTTGAAATACTGTAGCGCCGCCTTTGACCACGCAAGTGTACCGATTACTACCAATGTACTCGTACCTACCTACGTGTCATGCAATTACTTGCGACTAACGTGCCTGCAGGTACCTCAGGGGTTACCTCAAGATACGGACAATGACTATATTTCCAATCCCCTAAATCACAGAAAAAAGAGGTTGGTAAATAAAAAAATCAATACTTATTATACCTACATGTGAATTTTAAAATTTTACAAATAGATGTAACTCTTTATTTCTTACCAAAAGCTTAAATTTGAATTTTCATATCCCTAACTTCAGAAATTATAATCATGGGTTTATCATACAAACTTTCATCCCCTATATCACCCCCTGTAGGATTATATTTAAGAAATAATGTATCCTATGTCCATCCCCAGGATGCCATCGATTTCCTTGCCAAATTTTATCGAAATCCGTTCATCTTTTTAGGCGTGAAAGGTAACACAGACAGAGTTACTTTCGAATTTATACATAGTATTAAGTATGGATAATAATGCTCTCTGTTAAGGCTAGGTACTTACGTGAAGAACCCTATAATGATTTAATCAGAAAGACAAGGTGTTTCTTCACATATTCTTTTCCCCTGAAACGTTAGCGTATTCATAATCTGAAACAGTGATAACATCAAGGTCTGCTCCTAATGTCCTCGTTCGTGACGACAGCGCCTTACTATTGCACACTAAATATTAGTTGTTTGTCCAACGGCTCCAAAAGCAAAGTGTTAACTCGTGATAACTAAGTTTGCTTTGACGGTGACATCGCAGGTATCTTGGCCCATTATGGAATCATACAGATACACCTTTTATTAGATCATATTCAAGATTTTTTTTAATGCCAATGTTTCCAACAGGGTATCCGGAAACAAATGCCTACGTCGTTTTCATATTATGTGCTGATTGTACCCGAAAGTGTAATAGGGACATCGACCTTTGCAATCAAAATAGCAAATGGCTGTCATCAATTTGAGTGGCGTCAGAAGTGGGAATTACGGCAATCCCACCAGCGCTCGGGCTAGTCTGTGGCTACTGCTTATTGCAAAACGGATTCTTTATATTGTCTGCACATTGAGTTTATTGCTTTTTGTTGCATCAAGTTTTTTTTTTCATTCAGTTATGAGTTGTGAGGTACTTTATCTAATCACTAGCTTCTGCGACTTCGTCCGCGTGAAATTTCTTGTTCCTACGACACACAACGTCAAAATCAAAAGTCATTTATTCAAACTAGGCTGAGAATCAGCACTTTTCGACCGTCAAAATTACATAAGACAGTTCCCCAAAAACGCCCGCCCTTCACCACTTCCTAGTGCTTTAGCTGGGAAGAAGGAGTGGCGCAACAAACTCCCCAGTAGCACAGCTGTGTGTTCAGTTAAAAAAAAAAAATTGATTCTACACAATAGTACGCAAAATAATTTACATTACGCAACAAAGACATTTAATTAAATTAGATTATGTGCCATAATTGGGCTGCCACACGTAACGCGCGTGTTAGCAAACTTTGCAGTGAGGCACTAACATTGTATATATATAGATATTACCCAAACAGCAAGCATTCAATGTCAGTATGTTTGTTGGTTATTTACTGTGTATGAAAAAGGACTATGGACATGGTGTGTAAGGAAAGGGTTTCATAAACAAAGGCACAAAAGACAAGATTAGCTATTTATCATTTCAATTAGGCTTGTCAGTAGTTAATCAGAAATCTAGTCGTCCGTTCGCAAAACTAGGTAATCATGGAGCAAAGCGGACAAGAAACTCCATGGAAACAGTATTGAAGTATTACATCAACACATTATTTATATTTCTTTAAAATTACCGTTATCTCAAAACAGTTAAGCAACCTCTTGGACAATGGTCCAAGAGAACCCAGAATAATAGCAACATAATAACATTAGTTAGGAAAAGAACATGAATATTCCATTATACGGTTTGACAAATTAACAATATTACAATATAACTACAACAACAATATAGTCATAATAAGCAATAATTGATATATAATATCAAATTACTTAACTTACGTGACACCTGGTCTATTTATTTCACACCACAACAGCAATAGAACTAACCAGCTGAATATCCAGCAAGCAACTATCTCGATAACATCATTGCCACCCTTTCTACCTCCTACCGATGTCACTTAACGACAAACATCAACCGCCATTTTGAACCAGTCACAGATCATTATACATTTTGGCTTAATAACTTCTAATATACATGAAATATTTTTTACTCATCTTTACTCATCTTGTTAGCTATTAGACCAATTCTAAATACCAGCGAAGATCCTGTAGCTGATACGCAACCTAGTACTTGTAATGTAACACTACAAATTCTTTCCGAAGCCAGTGATGATGAGGACACTGACTTTTCTTTCCCGAGTACGTCGGAACCTAAACCATTCAACCAAAATGACCTAGATGAGTTGATTAGAGATCTTGCTCTATCAAAAGTAGGATCAGAATTTCTAGCTTCACGTCTTAAAGAAAGAAATCTGATAACCCCAGAGACTAATGTATCAGTTAACCGTACAAGACAAAAAACATTTAATCCCTTTCTTTTCTGAAGAAGATGATTTTGTTTTTTGCAACAATATTCCCGGTTTGATGGCTGAAACGGAATTAACAAACTATGATCCAAGAGATTGGCGTTTAGTTATTGATTCATCGAGACGTAGTCTTCAATGTGTGCTCTTACATAATGGCAATAAAATGGGTTGCTTACCCATTGTACATTCAACAAAAGTTAAACAAGAATATCCCACAATACGAGTAGCCTTGGTTATGGAGAACATAAAATACATAGAACATAACTGGCTGATATGCGTTGATCTTAAAATGGTCAATTTTCTTTTGGGTCAACAGGGAGGATATACCAAATACCCCTGTGTTATGTGCTTGTGGGATCGTCGAGCCAAAACAGAACACTGGACTAAAAAAGTTTGGCCTTTGAGTGGATTTAGTGCCGGGTAGTATGAATGTGATAAATGTATCTCTAGTAGCCAGAGACCGCATTATATTACCCCCTCTCCATATAACATTAGGTCTGATAAAACAATTTGTAAAAGCTCTCAACAAGGATGGCGAATGTTTTAAATATATCAGTAAAATATTCCCGAAATTGAGTACAGAAAAAATAAACGCTGGTATTTTTGACGGTCCTCAAATCGGGGAACTAATAAAGGATCAAAATTTTACTGACAGCATGACAGATAAAGAGAAATCTGCATGGATTTAATTTGTTTGGGTTGTGCAAAATTTCTTAGGAAATAAAAAGTCTCCAGACTACATTCAACATATTGAGTAGCTCATGTTGCACTTTTAAAGACTAACGTGAGCATCAAGATGCACTTCCTCTTCAGCCATTGAGACCGCTTCCCAGAAAATGTAGGCGATTTAAGCGAAGAACAAGGAGAACGCTTTCATCAGGACATTGGTGGCAGAGCGATACCAGGGTCGTCGGAATGCAAATATGATGGCTGATTACTGCTGGAGCATTCAAAACAAGGCTGAAGTTTCGATTGATGCAAGAAAATCTTATAAAACAATTTTTTTTTTCATGTTAGGTTAGAGAAACAATTTTTTTCCTTTTATAATTCGAGTATTTTTCGCTAAAAATTGAATATGTTAAATTTCACAAACTAGAGCTGCTAGAGAAAAACTGACAACAGATTTGGAATCAGCGTGGCAGAATCATACAAAATCAGGTATGAAACTTCATAAAACAAATCTACTACTTACCAGTGTTATCAATAAACATGTTTTAATCCTTAACTTTAAATAAAAAAATACAATTTAAGATAAAAAAAAAACACAAACAACGAAAAGTCACTAAAAACTAAAAATTCTTCACTTTTTACTTCTTTTTCTGTTTTTTTAATAACGCGTATGCCGCTCCTCTTTTGATTAGTATAAAAAACCGGTGCAGAGCGAGTCGGACTCGCGCACCGATGGTTCCGTACCATCAAAATCAAAAGTCATTTATTCAAACTAGACTGAGAATCAGCACTTTTCGAACGTCAAAATTACATAAGACAGTCCCCCAAAAACGCCCGCCCTTCACCACTTCCTAGTGCTTTAGCTGGGGAGAAGAAGTGGCGCAACAAACTCCCCAGCAGCACAGCTGTCTGTTCAGTTAAAAAATATAAAAACAATATATATATTCTATATAACACTTCCTACTTTCTACTGGCCTACTTCCTATCCTACTAATATTATAAATGCAAAAGTTTGTGAGGATGGAAGGATATTTGTTACTCTTTCACGCAAAAACTACTGAACGGATATTCATAAATTCGGCACACATAGTTTATAACCTGGATTAATACATAGGATACTTTTTATCCCGATATTCCTACGCGTTCGAGACTTACACGTGTGAAACCGCGGGGCGCTGCTAGTCTAATATAAAAAAAAAATGTGCTATTACAGATATCGTTTTATTTTTCCTGTAATTTATACATAAACTTCGATCACTTAAAATAATTTCAGATTTTTTTCTAGGCTAGGGTTTCATTACGTCGTAATAAAGAATCACAAATGAGTACACGGTTCATTAGGTTTCTTTCAGTGATCTCGAGAGGTACCCAAATGTCGAGCTTTTTTGTGTACCCAGTTTTTTTTCAAATGCGCCAAAACTGTTTTGTGGTCAATTTCCAGTTCTTCAGCTACGTCGTAACTACTGATATGCCGATCTTGCTCCACTTTTTCAAAAATGGCATCCATTATATCCGTAATAGGGCGACCAGAGCGACGTGCATCTTTGACATCAAAATTTCCGGATTGAAAACGCTTAAACCAAATTCGTGCTACTCTCACAGACACTACACCTAGTGTAGTGTCTGTGAGAGTAGCACGAATTTTATAAACATCGCAATTTTTTTTCGCGGCTTGTGTTGCATTTTTACCTTTTTTGTAGTAAAATTTTAAAATGTATCGAATTTCTTCATTAGATTCACTCATCTTGACGGTACGAAAAACAAATGAAAATCACACATTTTCCTAATTTGAATTTGGAATTATGTTCTTTAAAATTTAAACTTTCAATGATACCAAAACCAGCCAGATACAAATAGTATAGCCAAAGAGATTTTATTACAAGTTCATACATACTATAATGCGAAAAGACTTTTTCCCCAACCTAATATTTTGAATGTCAGCGGCTTTGCCCCAGAGAATACCGTTGGACATAACGCTATGAAAATAACTTAAATAGACTATTTGGTATTGGTGGACTATTGGTATTGTTACTTTCCTGAGGGCGTAGGTGGCTAAACTGATCCTTCTCGCTAGGCTTGATATAACTATGTGGGCCTCACTGAAGTTTTGCTTCTACTGTTATGCCCAGAAAGCTGCTGAGTGTACAGTTTTAACCACCTCTTTATCTAAGACGATGTTAGGTCCTAGGTTAGCATTCGATAAGGCGAACTTTATTCATTTCGTTTTCTTGGCAGTTTCGTCGCATCGCATCCTGCCGGTATTACTTGGTTTTTGCTTAGCGTTCTTTCTGACTTTTTTTCTTTTTGCTCGACTCCTAATAATCCTAATCTAATTAAAATGAACATTCATTGTAACAGTCAATCATCTCATTCTAAGTCTGTCATTTTTATATTAATGTAAAAAAAAAATAACCCAACTTGTGTTTTTACCGAAGGTAAAATAAATAAATATTTTACCTTCGGTAAAATTCGGTATCGGTATCGCCGATATTTTTATAATGGTAACGGTATCGTATCGGCTAAAAGGCCTATCGATGCATCCCTAAAAGATTTATTAAAAAAAAAAAAAATGAAAAGTCGTTATTATTACTACAAGTAAATGGTTTATTATACTACAAGTAAATATCCTAACAACTAGTGATTGGAGGCAAATAAGCCTGTGTTAGGAGACTCCGCTCTTCCAATGTCAATAAGTACAATTTACTTGTTTTAGGTATATTTGCCTACCTCACGCAATTGGTCTGATTGTTGTACCAATACCGAAGTATTGATACAACCCCCCTATCCACACAGCAGTACCATTGAGCAATTTCTGCCACAGCAAGTCGTACGATACGAGGTGTTTTCCTAGACGTGTAGTACTGGACAGAGTGCTTGAGAGACAGTATGGCACTTTCTGTAGAGAGACCTGGTCTGAAACCAAACTGCGCATCATGCCATTCAATGCAGGTTGCCGTATGTCTGTCAAGCAAACTGTCCAGCACCTTTGCCATGACAGTAACAAGTGATATGGACCTATAGATTACTACTACTACACTGCCGCCATATTGAATAAAAAAAAAACAATATGTCATGTGTCATTCGGAATGATGTAAGGATTCTAACGATACCTCATACAACCAAATCTGTTCAGGCATTTAAGAGTTATGGTGGAATAAATAAACTCACATACACACATGAACCCTAAAAACATTACCTCCACTCTTTTGGGGCAGTCGTGTAAAAATAACCATGATGCTGCATCTTTTCGTTTGGAGCACTGAACAACGAGGATATGCGCATATGTGATGCGCATATCCTCATATGCTGGCCGCACTGGGCTGCGGAACCGATATGAGCGACAGATGTGTGGACAATGTGTTGTTGCGGTGTTCAATTGGCAGGCGGCGCCGCCGCCGGTGGTCGCGGTTGTAATCATCGATTCGTTGCCACCCGCGGCCGTCTGCCGGCCATCCACCGGCGGCGGGTGCCGCACTTCCTGCACTTTCACTCGCATGAAACGCGATCTAGATTACTGCTCCATTAACTATTACATGAGTTGTGATACAGTCCGCATTCACGACTCCGCCGGTTTCACATCGACATACAATTGTTAGGGCTGATGTCACTTGTCGCCGTGAGAACGAGCCACTTGCGCCGGTTGCCATCACGATACCGTCTGCAAAACATAAGGTTGTAATGTCACACGTGCATGAAGGGTGTGCACTGTACGGCAGTACTGGGGGGGTAGCCTCATGTTAGAGCGGGTCTCTCTCTAGAGCGGCCACGCCAGCCGCAGAATTCCCACAAAGCACCTCGGTTTTATGAACTCTTTGATTTGACCATGAAGAAAGATGCGGACATTTGATATATTGCAGCAGTTTTGAAAAGGCATTTTTTCCTGTGCTAGGTGGTGTTTGTGTCTGCTATGAATTTGTGCATGGAAAGTCCTTCATTTACAAAGTAAAAATCACAAAATTTATTATTTAGGCTTATGGTTTGAAACTAACGCAACGTATATATAACGTGTTGTTGGAATTTCAACCCTTTAGAGGGTGAAAAGGGGGTATTTAAGTTGTTCATTCACAAAATTTTGTATTCATGTAAAAATAATAATCTAAGTCTCTACTGCCACCCGTCACACGCACACACACACACACACACACACACACACACACACACACACACAGCCACAGCCTAAACCGCTGATCTTAGAGACATGAAATTAGGAGGCTGTGTTCTTTATGAAGAGTAGGAATCCATTAAGAAAGGGTTTTTCGAAATTCCACCCCTAAGGGGGTAAAACAGGGGAAGAAAGTTTGCATGAAAAATCTTATTCCTTGAGTTACTAGACTTGACACGAATACTTACCTAAGTAGATTATAAAGTTTGAAATTTTTAGTTTTCCTAAACTACCCCCTAAGGGGGATTGGGGAGGTTTAGTGTGTGTGATTCCACAGGGGTAGAATTTTAAATACCGTTTGGATTTGGAAAACAGGGAATACAGTTTATATGAAAAATCTTATTCATTTGGTTAATTAACTTGAAACTTGGCACAAATACTTGTCTAAGTAAGTACTCGTAATAAAGTTTTGTCATTATTCGTTTTTCAAAACTACACCTCAAAAGGGGTTTAGGGATGTTAAAGTTTGTATGGAAGAATTTTAAAGCGCGGTACCGAATAGTTCGAAACTCATTATTTATACTTTTGACAAAAAATAAACAATAATATGTTTTTGTGTTTTTCGAATGTTGATCTCGAAGGAAACTCGATCCGTGAAGGGGCAAAAAGGGGTAATTCAATTTTTAAGGGGAGGATTTTACTGCGTGGCTTTACTAACTCAAATAATGGTATAAATAATCTTTGAGTAAAGTTATGGACACTTCCCAAATGCATTTTAAAATTTCCGCACCTGTGGAGGTGAAAAGAACGGATACAATACAGTTTATGTTTATAATTGTGAAAAATCTTATTCCTTTGATTAATAAACTTAAAAATTTGCACGAGCAATTATCTGAGCTGTCTGGAAATGGTTGAGGAACTTGTGGATATGTCTCATGGCAATTTAAGTCAAAAAATCCCGATCCCGACACCTCACATAAATAATAGATAAATAACGCGAAACTTTGACAGTGTAGCAAGTCAATGATACTGCACAACTTTCTCAAGGTCATAGGTCGAGGAATAAAATAAAAATTCACCTACCCGTACATTGACCCTTAGGTGGATCCGCAGAAGTAGCCCGCGAAGTTCTAATTTTCTTACGTTTTTTGCAATTTGCAGGTCAGTGTCAGGTTGCATCATGATCAAAATATGATTCGCGACTATAACAAATATGTGGGTGTGCGCGCGCGTGTGCGTGTGTGTGTGTGTGTGTGGATCCACCTTAACAGCTTATCGGACAATGTATGAATAGGTACCTATTTTTTTTTTTTCAGAATATTCCAGTTTAGTTGTGAAAGTTGTGCAGTATCGTTGACTGTTAAAGTTTCGCCTAATAAGTTCCATTAACCTTATACACCTCACAAATATTGCACGTATTAGAAGTGTGTTTACTTCGTAAATATTCTCTCACTCCATTAAATGAATAGGAAATAAGTGTGTTGATGTTCATAAAAATTGGAGGTGTGATTTGAATGTTCTTTCGGCTTGCAGATGCACTCCTCTCATGTTAGGTACCTACTATTACATAATTATGACTATGACCGCTTTAGTTACTCAGCAAGCGCTTCAAGACAGGGACACTTGCGAACTGCGAAGAAAGCAAAAATGCAAGGAATCGTAAGTAATCGTCTGACTTGCATAAAACTATAATTGCGTATGCCTTTCATCCATCAGATTTGGATAAAAGGCATATGAATAGGCCAGGACCTAGATTAGGATATAGGATACTTTTTATCCCGGTAGCACGCTCCCGAAGGGTAACTTCCGACCAGCACGCGGGCGAAGCCGCGGTCAAGTTATAATATTAGAATCAGTCACAATTGTTATTGTATTTGCCGCTCGCTGTGGTGGGCGACATGTGTATCGCGGCAACTCTTCTCATCCGCACGTATTTGTTACACGGTGCCGCTGCACACTGCTCCACTGCTGGCCGACTTCTTGTCAATATAGACCACTCCATTTGCCATGCCATTTGTTTTAATACGTACCTCTCGAGTACATAATAAATTACGCGTTGTATCTTACACAAAATGTATGTACAGTCGATATTTTGTTACCAGTTGAACATGGTTGGGATTGTTTGAAGTGAATTGTTTAATAAATATTAGCAAATCGTTTCCTGAAGAAAACTTAAACTCTAATGTTTTGGAGGATAAGCAACTAAATACAACAGTCTCAAGTTATTGTTTTAATACTGGGTCTTGGCTCGGGAACTGGTTTCTCTCTGCTGGGCGTAGGTAGGTACTTCCTGATACTTACACACTTTGTAAATCTGTTCAATGTTTTTTATTAGTGGTATTGCAATATGTGGTTAGCTAGTGACCTCGACAATTGATCATAGTATTATTGCCTGAGCAACCGGCAGCAAGTTTGTCATGCTCCCTTAGATGTCACTGCTTGCGGTAGCGTCGGGGGTTGGGTGGCCTCCTTCCCTCAAATATGGCGAGGGGGGTAATGGCTGATCTTTGCGTTATGCTCGTGAACAGGTGCTACTTTTGGTGACTGGTTATCTTGCTGACCTTGGTTTTGTTATTGTTATTAGTAATTAACTCTTTATTTATTTTACTTCGATGGCACTAGTTTATCACTTGTGACTTCGAGTTACAGCTATATGTAAGTGGGCACGCCCTTTATGCCTGGAGGCTTTTATTTAGGTATAAAGTTCTGTTTACGTTTTTAGTTTTGTATTTTTATTAATTGCTTGAGTATAGTTAATTTTTTTTTTGTATATTGTCGTGTGCTAGCTGACTTGTGGGAAACAATTTAATAATTTGTGTTGCGCAATGTACCTGCATTTTTTTGTGCACTGTTTTCCAAACTGAACAGACAGCTGTGCTGCTGGGGAGTTTGTTGCGCCACTTCTTCTCCCCAGCTAAAGCACTAGGAAGTGGTGAAGGGCGTTTTGGGGGACTGTCTTTTAATGTAATTTTGACGTTCGAAAAGTGCTGATTCTCAGCCTAGTTTGAATAAATGACTTGATTTAGATTTTGTTTGTCATCTACATCTTTTCTTCTTCACTTTTATATAGTGGCACATATGTGTCCTCTTGTCTTGTTGTCGACGGCGTTGGTCCAACAAGTAACCATTCGCTGTTAAAAATGGAAGCGTTGCTAGAATAACAATGAGTAATGAAAGTTGTTTAGTGGCATATTGATTCACTTGCGGTTTATCGCGTTATTAGGTTTTCAGTACCGCGGTGCGTCATTGGTCATTACTTCGTGACGCTCTGTTGGCAACCATGCAGAAAAAAGTGCAGACTGATGACATGATAGTCACCTCAGCGGCCGTTTTTACCAACTAAACAAAATACTGACCTACATCTACATAATTGTCGTACTAAATCCTTGAAGTAGCTATTGTGGACATTCACAAATACGAGCAAGTGTAGAACAATGCCACCGTTTCTTTGGCTCATATAAAAACACGCGGCGCGCTGACACAGCAATCAATAATGTCCTCGCCTTTCATTTACAGTTATTGAGCCGATTGTTGTTTTTTTTTTTTTATGAGCACAATAATTATATTGTTTGACAAGTATTTTTGAAGCATCAACTTTTTATTCAAGTGTTCGTTGTGCCCTTTGCTTGTCGTAGTTCACGCTGCTGTCGGATGTTGCTGATGTTGCCGGTGAAGGCTCGGCACTCGGCCGGCGCATGAGTGCCTCTAAGTACCTCGCTCAAGTTACATTAAGTTCACGCTGCTGTCGGATGTTGCTGATGTTGCCGGTGAAGGCTCGGCACTCGGCCGGCGCATGAGTGCCTCTAAGTACCTCGCTCAAGTTACATTAAGTTCACGCTGCTGTCGGATGTTGCTGATGTTGCCGGTGAAGGCTCGGCACTCGGCCGGCGCATGAGTGCCTCTAAGTACCTCGCTCAAGTTACATTAAGTTCACGCTGCTGTCGGATGTTGCTGATGTTGCGGGTGAAGGCTCGGCACTCGGCCGGCGCATGAGTGCCTCTAAGTACCTCGCTCAAGTTACATTAAGTTCACGCTGCTGTCGGATGTTGCTGATGTTGCCGGTGAAGGCTCGGCACTCGGCCGGCGCATGAGTGCCTCTAAGTACCTCGCTCAAGTTACATTAAGTTCACGCTGCTGTCGGATGTTGCTGATGTTGCGGGTGAAGGCTCGGCACTCGGCCGGCGCATGAGTGCCTCTAAGTACCTCGCTCAAGTTACATTAAGTTCACGCTGCTGTCGGATGTTGCTGATGTTGCCGGTGAAGGCTCGGCACTCGGCCGGCGCATGAGTGCCTCTAAGTACCTCGCTCAAGTTACATTAAGTTCACGCTGCTGTCGGATGTTGCTGATGTTGCCGGTGAAGGCTCGGCACTCGGCCGGCGCATGAGTGCCTCTAAGTACCTCGCTCAAGTTACATTAAGTTCACGCTGCTGTCGGATGTTGCTGATGTTGCGGGTGAAGGCTCGGCACTCGGCCGGCGCATGAGTGCCTCTAAGTACCTCGCTCAAGTTACATTAAGTTCACGCTGCTGTCGGATGTTGCTGATGTTGCCGGTGAAGGCTCGGCACTCGGCCGGCGCATGAGTGCCTCTAAGTACCTCGCTCAAGTTACATTAAGTTCACGCTGCTGTCGGATGTTGCTGATGTTGCGGGTGAAGGCTCGGCACTCGGCCGGCGCATGAGTGCCTCTAAGTACCTCGCTCAAGTTACATTAAGTTCACGCTGCTGTCGGATGTTGCTGATGTTGCCGGTGAAGGCTCGGCACTCGGCCGGCGCATGAGTGCCTCTAAGTACCTCGCTCAAGTTACATTAAGATTTCATTTAATATTCTGATAAAGCCAAATTACAATTAGAAGTTCTTTCGCGGCTGTTGTTTGCTATTATACTAAACTCATTTATGAACAGTATAGAAGCATAATAGGCGTATATAAGTGAACTGTTGTACTCGTACCTAGTCACGTTGATGTTGTCTCTTCTTACTCCACGTCATCCTTGTGTAACGACCTGCTTCAGTCTGTAGATCGGGCTTGGTGTGCAGATGTCAATATGTGATTGTATCTAATGTAGTACACTGCACAACGGAGACATGTGTGCAGTGGATTCATTATGTATAGTGCTTTAAATAATTTTTACTTTAATAGCGCGTGTGCCAGGATTCGCCTTCTAGTCCTCGTGTGGTTCCTCCTTGCTCGGTGTTCTTAGTTGCCGATGATGAAAATGATTTCCGAATCTCAGTATTATCAGTGATGTGGGTCACAGTGGGTCGTATTCAGGGCTGATACGATATAAATCACGATTAAAATCAAGTGATTTTTTTAAAATAAATTGTTGATTTAAATCAATACCTTTTTAATGCAACAAAATCAGCCAAAAAGTGTCAAGGGACTTCCCCGACATACGGTGCACACATACATACGTGCAATGCTACGTAAGAAAATCTGCGGGAAGTTTAACAAAGCGGGGTGTAAACGTTGTAATAAGGAGTTAATGTGTTTAGTAGCGGGAATGTAACATATTTAGAAACATGACGTGTGGCAGACAAGAACTGCAATCAGAACATCGACTTATACGACTTTCTTTTTTATTTAAATAAACAGAGGTTTTTTTTTAATAATGTGTTCCAAATAAAAAAAGATTGGAATATGTAAATAAATCAAAAAATCTGATTTAAATCAAATAAATCTGATTATTTTGATTTTTTTAAATTAATCATGATTTTATTGAACCCTGGTCGTATTGTCCTACTGCGAGAGAACACGGCCTGCCTCACAAGACAGTAGCTATGCTAACGATACGTGCCGTGACAATTAAGGACGACCCTCGCAGTAACTTACTATGATTTACTACAGACGCTTGCGTATCTTACCAACCACTGCAATCATTTTTATTAGAATATCGTCCCCTATTTGATATTGTATATCATTTTATAAAAATGTTAATAACCCGTACTTCTTACAAGGGTTCGCGAAATCGTGACTACCCGTTCCTGGTTTGGAAAAACCTCCGTCAGATGGTAAATCCTGGGCACTTGGAGAACAAGCGCCTCAGACAGGTGTGAAGATTCAGTGTCCGTTCAATTTGTGAAAACTATGAATGCAGCCTATTTATGTCGCCACATGACGCCCTTATAGCCAAGAATGTTGATGGTAGCAGTTACAGGCAAACGCGGCCGGTGCGGTAGTTACGCTGACTCACACTTACTCCAGCCACAGTTAATGGCGGCCCATTCAGCCAGCAGTGAAATGAACAGCCGACCTTGTCGTAACTCGTGAGTGTCGCCCGCCGCTCCCGCCGGCTGAGATACTAGCGAGCGCGGCGCCATCGATGCTCTCTTGACCTGCTCACTGAAGTGCAAGGTTATGTGTAAGTACTTGAATGAGCGCCGCCACAGCTGCTGCGGGAGATTCTTGTGCTTACAACAAGCAGTTTATCTGCCTACTGTATGTTAGCTTAGCGATAAGTCGGATAGTAGCCGTCAAATGCAAAAATGTGGCAATGCAGGAAAGTCTTTATTTTGTATTTAACTATACAGGGTGTAAGTGTAAACAGTGGCAACCCTTTAAGGGGTCATTGTACTCATCATTATGAACAACTTTTACTATGGGCAATCACGAAAAAAAAATCAGTTGTTCAGTACATTTTGACGAATTATGCGCACATAAATGTACTGAACAGCTGATTTTTTTCGCGATTTCAGGTTTAGTCCCACAGTAAAAGTTGTTCATAATGATGAGTAAAACGACCCCTTAAAGGGTTGCCACTGTTTACACTTACAGCCTGTATAATTTGAGAAGCAAACTAAACAACAACCGAATGTTATTGTTTTCATTTAATAAATCAACATAATGTGCTGACTAAGTAATCAGTAATGTTTTCCAATTATTTTGTTACATTGTAGTATGAATCTCTGGTTGATAAAGCGGTACGCCCCTAACATCGATTTATTAACTTTGCTCAATAGGTATATACGAGTACGTAGGTACCATTGTAAAGTCGGCCATGAGTCTGAACTAACCGTCTGTACATTGTATAATACTGATAAATTAATTTTAAATAAAACCTTGACGTAGGTACACAGCTGGCCTATTCATTGTTATGTTATTGCCAATGAGTTCCGTTCATGATACTTTTTAAATTCGTCTAGGATCTACGAGTAGATCTATACGATTCACTCTGTACCAAAGTTGATAAAAATCATGTTTAATTTAAAAAATCGAAATAATCGGATTTAAATCGGATTTATTTGATTTAAATCAGATTTTTTGATTTATTTACATATTCCAATCTTTTTCAATTGGAAGTCAATTATTAATTTAAAAAAAGAAACCTCTTTGTTTATTTAAATAAAAAAGAAAGTCGTATAAGTCGATGTTCTGATTGCGGTTCTTGTCTGCCACACGTCATGTTTCTAAATATGTTACATTCCCGCTACTAAACACATTAACTCCTTATTACAACTTTTACACCCCGCTTTGTTAAACTTCCCGCAGATTTTCTTACATAGCATTGCACGTATGTATGTGTGCACCGTAGTTTATGTCGGGTGTATGCTGATTTTGTTGCATTAAAAGTATCGATTTAAATCAATGATTTATTTAAAAAATCACTTGATTTTAATCGCGATTTAAATCACTGATTGAAATCAGGTGATTAAAATCATATCTACCCTGCTCTGGGATAACTCTGTGCCCTCCATGGCCACTCTGTGCCCTCCATGGCCACTTTGTGCCCTCCATGGCTACTTTGTGCCCTCCATGGCTACTTTTTGCCCTCCATTGCCATTTAAGTCATATCAACCCTGCTCTTTACACTCTGGGATAGCTTTGTGCCCTTCATGGCTACTTTGTGCCCTCCATGGCTACTTTGTGCCCTCCATGGCCATTTAAGTCGTATCAACCCTGCTCTTTACACTCTGGGATAGCTTTGTGCCCTTCATGGCTACTTTGTGCCCTTCATGGCTACTTTGTGCCCTCCATGGCCATTTAAGTCATATCAACCCTGCTCTTTACACTCTGGGATAGCTTTGTGCCCTTCATGGCTACTTTGTGCCCTTCATGGCTACTTTGTGCCCTCCATGGCTACTTTGTGCCCTCCATGGCTACTTTGTGCCCTCCATGGCTACTTTGTGCCCTCCATGGCTTCTTTGTGCCCTCCATGGCTTCTTTGTGCCCTCCATGGCTACTTTGTGCCCTCCATGGCTACTTTGTGCCCTCCATGGCTACTTTGTGCCCTCCATGGCTTCTTTGTGCCCTCCATGGCTACTGTGTGCCCTCCATGGCTACTTTGTGCCCTCCATGGCTACTTTGTGCCCTCCATGGCTACTGTGTGCCCTCCATGGCTACTTTGTGCCCTCCATGGCTACTTTGTGCCCTCCATGGCTACTTTGTGCCCTCCATGGCTACTTTGTGCCCTCCATGGCTACTTTGTGCCCTCCATGGCTACTTTGTGCCCTCCATGGCTACTTTGTGCCCTCCATGGCTACTTTGTGCCCTCCATGGCTTCTTTGTGCCCTCCATGGCTACTGTGTGCCCTCCATGGCTACTTTGTGCCCTCCATGGCTACTTTGTGCCCTCCATGGCTACTTTGTGCCCTCCATGGCTACTTTGTGCCCTCCATGGCTTCTTTGTGCCCTCCATGGCTACTGTGTGCCCTCCATGGCTACTTTGTGCCCTCCATGGCTACTTTGTGCCCTCCATGGCTACTTTGTGCCCTCCATGGCTACTTTGTGCCCTCCATGGCTTCTTTGTGCCCTCCATGGCTACTGTGTGCCCTCCATGGCTACTTTGTGCCCTCCATGGCTACTTTGTGCCCTCCATGGCTACTTTGTGCCCTCCATGGCTACTTTGTGCCCTCCATGGCTACTTTGTGCCCTCCATGGCTTCTTTGTGCCCTCCATGGCTACTGTGTGCCCTCCATGGCTACTTTGTGCCCTCCATGGCTACTTTGTGCCCTCCATGGCTTCTTTGTGCCCTCCATGGCTACTTTGTGCCCTCCATGGCTACTTTGTGCCCTCCATGGCTACTTTGTGCCCTCCATGGCTACTTTGTGCCCTCCATGGCTACTTCAGGCACAAAACAAATTCTACGACTATAAGGTATTGGTGCCGATTAATTCTGTTGTGTACAAACTAAACTTAATTTAGGTTATTGCTAACTTTTTCTCTCTAATAAAACAAGAAAGAGACGGACTTAAATTAGAGCTGTCAAATTTAGTTGAACTAATTTTTCCATACAAATTTAGACAACACGTAAAAACATGTCGACTAAAAACACAAACTAGTTTGACATCTCTAACTTAGTTCATAGCTATAGCCGTCCTTTTCTCGCGCTGACTGCTAGTAAAAGATAGCGATTGTCTAATTTTAGTTTAGTTATTGAACAAGAGAATCGGTGCCATTATCAGGTTACTAAGACACGTTTACTTGACAGTGTTTGTCAAATACCGGTGCCGGTAGAGACTTGGTCGGGAGGGCGACCAGTTGGAAGACTGGCGAGCACGTAACCACGTGTTTATATTAAACTGACATAATATAATAAATAACATAAGACTGTTTGCACTTCCGTGCGTGCTACAAACACCGTGTACTCGTCTCCGAAAGCCGGCTGTTTCATTTCATTTCCACGTTGAGACGTATTGCAGAATAGCTTATCTGCAGTCGGAACAAGCGTTTGGTGTGGCTGCCAATGCCGAATCAGTCGCAATAACCTAGCTAGGGCCCTTGACCAATTGTTTTAGGTTCGAACTGTGACCAACCACGCGAGAGCCGAGCGAGCGAAACGATCGGTGACGCGGCGGCGGCGGCGGCGGCGGCCGGCGAGCGCTACTTCCAAGTTGGTCGCAGTTACTTGGCTATTTAGTATTTTTAGGACTGACTTTCATAAAACTGAAAATTGTCCAGTCACTGTTTTCACTCGAGTTAGGGTCATTTTCACTCATATTACTCGTTTTATTTATTTCTGTTTCGGACGCCATTATTGTTGTATTGACACACAGAGCCACGAGCGTCAAAATTAAGAACTAAAATCTACAACCTGACGTTGCATCTCATGCGGTTTTACATAACCGCTAATACTCGACCCGCTGCATTGATGAACGCAAAACGTTTAAACAATGCTGCGTGTTAAAGTTCAGTAATTATGTAACACAGCTGAACGTCGTTCAGTTGTTTCACATAATGGAGCTGGTTTGTAATCCTCTGCGACATGTATACGTATGTAGGTAACTTATAGTTGAGCAAACCGTTCATGTTCTGACCGTAACATTTCCAGGTGGTGCGTTCGAAGGCGTAGAGGACCAGGTGTCGCCGTTCGGCTACGGGCGCGGCGAGGGCGTGGACGCGGGCCATGGCGACCCCGAGTGGATCTGCAGCAAGGAGAAGCCACGATACGACCAGCTATTCCTGTCGCTCAACCCCATCGACGGCAAGGTCACCGGCGCCGGTACGCAGCTCTCTCGCTCTGACACACGCACCCTCTCACTCCTACTCAACACACACCCGCACTTGCGCGCTCACCTCGCCGTGGACAAGGCCCTCGAGGCGCTGCTCTCGACCACACAAAACTGCTCCCTCATCACCGACCTGTGCATGCGACTGAAAGATAGCGAGACAGATAAGGATGACGATAGCTTTGCAAAACTCGTAGATTCTCTCTCTAGTGCTACAGAAAACTGTAAATTGATCACACAGTTCATTGAGAATGCTCGCGAGGCACAAGTCGCGAGCATCAGTGGGCGCGTGTCACCCGCGGTCTCGATACATAGTGTGAACGATACTTTATCTATAGACGGAGCTGGCGATAGGTGCGACTCCAGGCAATCTAGGTATCGGAACGATGGGATCGAAACTAAAACAAGTGACGGAACCAAAGTTCACTCCGACTGGCGCGCTGGTAATGTCGATACTAGTGACGACAGCGACGACGATAGTAGTTCTGAGTCACAAAGCGCGCCACTGCACGACTCGAATGCAGGTTACTTGGTATCTTTGTTCATTGCGGTCAAGTTCATAGTCCTCCTCTCATTGAACATAGTGACATTGTTGATAACGGCCGAGTTCGTGTTCGTGTCGATGGTGTACGTGCTGACGGGCGCGAGGTACATCGAGTTCTACGTGGACAGGTCGCCCATCACTTGGCTGGACAAGGCGAAGCTGGTGACCTTCGGGCCAGACCAGCAGGTCGTCAGGATACAGTCGTTCGCCGAGCTGTTCTATCGCGACAATGTCGTCCATATACTCAAATACTTCACAGAGAAGCTGATGAGCTCAATGCCAATGTAGAAAGTCATGTTGAGACTAATATTTAGCGCCGAATAACAACGTTTGGAATTAGTTGATTACGATATTAGGAATTATGATATTGCTCATTTCTGATTTCGTTCTAGTCTTCAGTGTGATCAGTTGATGTTTGTGTTAGCCGTGTAAGATTACTATAGTATTAGAAGAGTGTTACTCGTCTGTACAATTCCATAGTTCGCCATCCCTATCAGTATCGACAAGAGTGTTATTTAACTCGCTATCGTGTTCCAACACCGTGCTATCTCGCCTCTCTATCGTCACGCGTCTACTCACGATAATAATATAATCTTTCTCGTTGCGATCATTTTCAAATACTAACTATTTAACGACTGCCAATACTATGCTTCCCTTGTTTATTTTACTGACGCTTTTTTTCATGTGTTTGCCCTGTTTTGATTGCTGAACTCTGTCGGCAACGAAAGTGGTTATGAGAAACTAGCCAGCTCAGTAGACTCGTTCCGTTTTCTGGTCATTTAGTTGTCACACAGACCCACGCTGTGCTAGTCGCGTTCGTTGCCGGCGCAGTTCGCTGCACATACACGTGTTGACCTGGCGGTTTGTCGACAGCCGCCAAGACGGAGATGGTGAAGTCCAAGCTGCCGAACTCGGTGCTCGGCAAGATCTGGAAGTTGTCGGACATCGACAAGGATGGCTTCTTGGACGAGGACGAGTTCGCGCTCGCCATGCACCTCATCCACGTCAAGATCGACGGGCACGACCTGCCCTCCGAGCTGCCCAACCACCTCGTGCCGCCCTCCAAGAGGAACTGACTCAGTTCATGTCCTGGCTAGCGATTCATTACGACACACACGTAAACGTCACAGGTGAAACATTCTCACTTTAGGACACTTCCATACTTTACCTTCGAGTTCAGTTCTCGCATGTACGCAAAGTAGGAACTTTAACGAACTTCGATTATTTGTTAATCACGAACGATGTTTAATTAACAATAAATACATGTTGTTGTTTAATGTAATCCACATATTTGAGCACCGCTTGTTCCTCAAAAATGAGAGAAAAATATATGGTGAATGTTTTAGAAATAATTGTATGTTTGTAGATGCAAGGTAAAGAGCCTATTCAATCGCAGAGCGATTAATTTGTAAGTCAGATATTTTTATTATTTATAATGAATGATCGAAGATTATATTGGCAGCGAATTTGATGCTTTTGCTAATCAGTGTGATGTTTATGTTAACGCTGTGTAGTTCAGTCAGTCGCGTCGTGTAGGTGTCACAGTCTGTCAGATGCGGCGCGCCGTGCGACCACTTCACACGCAACTGTCGCCTCCCACAGAGGCAGCAGCGCACAGCGGCACGCTTGAGGTGATCGCACGGCGTCGTGTGTTTGTGCAATGTTCATGTGTTCGCATCCCTGTAACAACAAGTTTTGTGTGCGAGGGGGTCGCGCCAGCGCGCCTCGCCTGTACTGCGACTCGGATCATAGTGAACCTCATGACTTGTCAAGGGAAGGTGTCATCGACCATCACCCGGTCAAGTCCAGTACACTGTACACGTCACGTTAGATCGCCGTTTCGCCACGTTCAACATGATCCGTGTCGCACGTTACACCCGTGTCTTATGACGTCACACACATTGTCGTTCAAGACAACGACGCAATGGGATGCTGTGACGTACAGCTACAACATATTATTATATTCCAAACAATTATTTTATTTATTTATTCATTTATAGCATTATATTATAAAGTATTGAAGATTTATTTACTAAAAATATTAAAACATTATTTATTAGCTTACATTCAATCTGTAAGTTTTTTATTTTATAATTGAAATTAGTTCAAAATTAATGATTGATCAAATAGCTGCATCCAATGTATTAGCTTTATTTACTTAATTTACTATTATTAGATCACACGTCGGCGGGGGCCGGCTTACTGTTAGTAGATCACACGTCGGCGGGGGCCGGCTTACTGTTAGTAGATCACACGTCGGCGGGGGCCGGCTTACTGTTAGTAGATCACACGTCGGCGGGGGCCGGCTTACTGTTAGTAGATCACACGTCGGCGGGGGCCGGCTTACTGTTAGTAGATCACACGTCGGCGGGGGTCGGCTTACTGTTAGTAGATCACACGTCGGCGGGGGCCGGCTTACTGTTAGTAGATCACACGTCGGCGGGGGCCGGCTTACTGTTAGTAGATCACACGACGGCGGGGGCTGGCTTACTGTTAGTAGATCACACGTCGGCGGGGGCCGGCTTACTGTTAGTAGATCACACGTCGGCGGGGGCCGGCTTACTGTTAGTAGATCACACGTCGGCGGGGGCCGGCTTACTGTTAGTAGATCACACGTCGGCGGGGGCCGGCTTACTGTTAGTAGATCACACGTCGGCGGGGGCCGGCTTACTGTTAGTAGATCACACGTCGGCGGGGGCCGGCTTACTGTTAGTAGATCACACGACGGCGGGGGCCGGCTTACTGTTAGTAGATCACACGTCGGCGGGGGCCGGCTTACTGTTAGTAGATCACACGTCGGCGGGGGCCGGCTTACTGTTAGTAGATCACACGTCGGCGGGGGCCGGCTTACTGTTAGTAGATCACACGTCGGCGGGGGCCGGCTTACTGTTCGTAGATCACACGTCGGCGGGGGCCGGCTTACTGTTAGTAGATCACACGACGGCGGGGGCCGGCTTACTGTTAGTAGATCACACGACGGCGGGGGCCGGCTTACTGTTAGTAGATCACACGTCGGCGGGGGCCGGCTTACTGTTAGTAGATCACACGTCGGCGGGGGCCGGCTTACTGTTAGTAGATCACGACAAAAATAAAAATAATTAAAACACCAAAACTAAATAACTTAAATTATTGTTGGTTAATTATAAAACTTCGACTATAAGTACATCTTTATTTGATAAATGTTCATAAAATCATTTAGTAGTCGATTGTGATTGTTATTGCGACAGATAATTCTCTATTTGTTCTTCCATCTCTAGAATTGTATAATTATCGACATGTAAAGCGCGGTGGTCGTCTGTTGTAACGGGGGTCTTACTTTGAGAAACTCGATAGAATAGTTTGGTAACACACTGCTCACGATTGCCGTGAGGTTGTCGTACTTGAGCTTTTGTTCTGCAGTTACCTTGTTCCTACTAGAGTCCTGGGTTAACATTATCATAGTGATCGTCGTTATTGTATTCACAATAGTTGTGTGCGCTCCACACCGCAAGGCTATGTAAACATATTTATATTGTTCCTTCATTATAACGTTGAATTATTCAAACTACTTTTATAGTAAATGTGCTGCATTTATATAATATGGGACTATCGATGATACACGGTGCCTTTGCTTGAATATAATTAGATGTAAAGCTTTGAAGGACGCGCGAGGTGCGGCGGTCGGGTCGCTTCACTAGAGGGGCGCAGGCCGGCTGGGGGCACCACAACGTCTACAACTATGCACAGTCGAATAGTAACGTACGTGTGGGGTTTGTGTAAATAGGTACAGAATTTTATATCGATTAGATGTTTTGGAATGTATTTAGCGAGTCGCCGGCGCCGCTCGCTCGACACTTGTGCCCGTCAGTGGCGTGACGTCACACGTCGCCGGGCCGCACTGCGAGAGGCCGCGCTGCGCCGGCGACTCGCGCGCTGTTTTTACATTTTGCTACTTATGTACATAAAGATATGTAAATTGATTATAATTATCATAAATTATACATAGAGTGTAATAAATAGTTAAGAAAGCATTCAGTGGGTTTTATTTCAGCGTCGTAGTACCTCTGCTTAGTACCTCTGTATTAGTTTACGAATCTTGTTACGTACTCAATTATTTGTAAGTATGTCTGTATGTCTGTATTGCGCTTTTTAAGTTTAGGACATGTTTGTTTGTATAAAAGCAAGATAACCACAATGTAGTGCCATATTTGTGAGTTAAGTATTCTGTTTACTACTGTCCAGGTTCCGTACTCAAAGCATGCAAACGGGGCCCCGGCCAGTCTGTCCGTCACAGGGCTTTATCTTTAGAAGACCCGTACTAGCTGTAGACTCTAGACTTGAGTGGATTTTTGACATGATGCCGTAAGGACAGGCACCTTGGCCGTTGTCGCTGCAAGAATACGGTCTTAAGCGACTGTCCATAACTTTATCTTTAGAAGACCCGTACTAGCTGTAGACTCAGACTTGAGTGGATATTTGACATGATGCCGTAAGGACAGGCACCTTGGCCGTTGTCGCTGCAAGAATACGGTCTTAAGCGACTGTCCATAACTTTATCTTTAGAAGACCCGTACTAGCTGTAGACTCAGACTTGAGTGGATATTTGACATGATGCCGTAAGGACAGGCACCTTGGCCGTTGGCGCTGCAAGAATACGGTCTTAAGCGACTGTCCATAACTTTATCTTTAGAAGACCCGTACTAGCTGTAGACTCAGACTTGAGTGGATTTTTGACATGATGCCGTAAGGACAGGCACCTTGGCCGTTGTCGCTGCAAGAATACGGTCTTAAGCGACTGTCCATAACTTTTTCAAACATTTTGATCTGCATTCACAGATTTTGAAAAAAATATACAGTCAGCAAGAAAACGTGCAGTTTTCATAAACAAATCAAAACACTATTAGACCAACTGAGGTTTGAGTCAGAAATTCATCATTCATTCATTCAAATTGCAAATATCTTTTCCCATATTTTTGGTAAGAAAGAAACTCGCAACTTACTTTTTTTATGATAACAGACTAGCCGAAAATAAAAATTTAAACTTCCAACGAATATCCGTTATTTTTATTTTATTTATTTATTAATCACAGAATCATAATTTTGTATTATTTTTTTTATATAAAATAATTATAATTTTGGAAAAAGTGTCTGACTGTTTTAGTACCTACTCAAACCTCAGTTGGTCCAATAGAGTTCTAGTATAATAGGTTGGGGAAAAAGTTTCTTCGCATTTTTTAAGAAAATTCAAAACATTTTTTAATATAGTTTATTTACATTTAACTAAAGTATGTAGGTACCATTTTGTTCGATAAGTTTTTGCCATCTTGTAGGTAGGGACATGATCCCATTGCTATAGAAATTTTGGGACTTCTGGTCAAAATACCGCGACAAGTGGTTTTGGCAGTCCTCTCGTGATGTTAACCTGACACTGCCTAAAGAATTCTGAAGAGACCGAAACAGGTGGAAATCTGAAGGTGCAAGGTCAGGACTATACGGCGGATGCATTGACACCTCCCAGCCAAACTCTCTTAATTTTTGCTGAGTGGCTAAAGATGTGTGAGGTCTAGCGTTATCATGATGAAAAACCACACCCCTTCTGTTGATTAATTCCGGCCGCTTTCTCTCAACTTCTTGCTTTAATCTTATCAGTTGTTCGCAGTAGAGTTCAGAATCGATGGTCCTGCCTGGTGGTAACAGCTCATAATGAATAATGCCCTTCCAATCCCACCACACACACATCATCACCTTGTTGCGAGTTAACCCGGGTTTCGCCACAGTCTGTGAAGCCTGACCGGCCTTTGACCACGACCTTTTTCGCACGTTCTTGTCATACGTGATCCACTTTTCATCACCAGTTATCAGCTTCTTCAAAAATGGTTCGGTTTCATTACGTCGTAATAAAGAATCACAAATGAGTTCACACGGTTCATTAGGTTTCTTTCAGTGAGCTCGTGAGGTACCCAAATGTCGAGCTTTTTTGTGTACCCAGTTTTTTTCAAATGCGCCAAAACTGTTTTGTGGTCAATTTCCAGTTCTTCAGCTACGTCGTAACTACTGATATGCCGATCTTGCTCCACTTTTTCAAAAATGGCATCCATTTTATCCGTAATAGGGCGACCAGAGCGACGTGCATCTTTGACATCAAAATTTCCGGATTGAAAACGCTTAAACCAAATTTGTGCTACTCTCACAGACACTACACTAGGTCATAAACATCGCAAACTTTTTTCGCGGCTTGCGTTGCATTTTTACCTTTTTTGTAGTAAAATTTTAAAATATATCGAATTTCTTCATTAGATTCACTCATCTTGACGGTACGAAAAACAAATAAAAAACACACATTTTCCTAATTTGATACCAAAACCAGCCAGATACAAATAGTATAAAATAAAAAAAAATAAAATGCTTTTATTTCAGACAGAAAGTCCATTTGGTTAGTACAACACAAAACTTAGAAACAAGTGTTAGTACTTACATCTAAAAGGAAACAATTAATGATTTTACGCCACAGTGGCATGTAGGCGTATCCAATGCCCCAGTATGGGACTGTCCCACCTGTCTGCAATGGTATGCAGGATGCTGTTGGGGCTGTCCCGCACCCTGCGCATGATGGAAGCGCATCGCTTGCGCATGATGGCGTGAAAGCCATCTATGCCTGCTTCTGCAAACATCTCAGACGCACTGCAGTAGCGTGGCAACCCCATCAACACCCTGAATGCATTGTTGTATTGTACACGCAGAACGTTGTATGTCCTCTGCGTGTAGTTAACCCACAGACTGCAAGTATAGAATGACTGACAGTACGCTGTGAACAGCGTAGCCTTTACTTCAGTCGAGCATTTCGCAAATCGACGAGACAACATATTGCATCGGACAGCCAACGCTCTGCGCTCACGCTCGATATCTAATCCATCTTTAAGGTCCTCGGAAACCCAGTGACCCAGATACTTGAAAGATGTGACCTGATTTAAGGGACTTCCACAAAGTTTCAGCTGTGGTGCGATCGGGTAGGTTTTAGTGCCAGCCTTGAATACCAGTACTTCACTCTTCTTAACATTGTATCTGAGTCCATGGGCCTCCGCGTACCGTTCACATATCATGAGCAGGCTCATCATTGAGTTAATCGATGGGCTCAGCAACACCATATCATCAGCATAACTAATATTGTTGACACATATCCCGTCCACATAACAACCTTGATAAGTATTGCTGAGCTCAACGATCAACCGGTTTATGTACAGACTGAAGAGGCGAGGGGAGGTCAGGCCGCCCTGTCTCACTCCGCACTCCATCCTATACACATCCGATAACGAGCCTGCCCACCTCACACAATTGGTTTGGTTGTTATACCAATACCTTAGTACTGATATAACTCCCCTATCCACTGTGGTATCGTTCAGCATTTTCTGCCACAGTAAGTCATACGACACCAGATCAAACGCTTTGGATAGGTCTAGGAAACAAGCATTAACAGGCGTTTTCCTAGACGTGTAATACTGGACCGTATGCTTGAGAGACAGTATGGCACTTTCCGTGGAGAGACCAGGTCGGAACCCAAACTGCGCATCATGTAATTCGATGCGGGTAGCCATATGCCTATCAAGCAAACTGTCCAGTACCTTGGCAATAACCGTAGCAAGAGATATGGGCCTATAGTTCGCGAGATCTGATGTGTCCCCAGTCTTATCTTTTACGATAGGCACAACCACGGTTTTCATAAGATCACTGGGCAAATAAGCATGGCTCAGACAGAGCGAGAAAAACATCGCCAGCACTCTTGGCAGGTGAACCCCAGCATGCTGCAGGTGCTCGATGCTGAGGTATAGTCAAAGAGATTTTATTACAAGTTCATACATACTATAATGCGAAAAGACTTTTTCCCCAACCTAATAAATAGTGTGGAGCCCAGGATGCTTCCTCGTGGAACGCCAATGTTGATAGCCTCTTCATTACTTACATACATGTTCCCCTGTTTTTACCACTTGTACACGATCTCGTAGATAGTCCGCAAAGATTTTTAAGGGGATACCTGTAACAGCTACGCGTTCCAGCTTATTTAAAAGGATGGGGACAGAGACAGTGTCAAAAGCTTTTGCCAAGTCTAGAAACAATCCTAAGCATTTTTGCTTTTTATCTAGGTTCCGAATAGCATGCTCTGTTAAAGCCAAAACTGCATCCTACACTATTTCTGGCCTACATTAACGACCTTTGTAACCTAAAAGTTGAAAACGCTAACATATTTTCCTACGCCGACGACACAGCTGTTGTCTTCCATGGGCACAGTTGGAACGATGTTAAAATTAAGACAGAGGCTGGTATGTTCCAAATTGCGAGTTGGCTCGATAACAACCTTCTCACCTTAAATACTGCGAAAACCAAATGCATTTGCTTCTCCATCTATAAGAATTCACAACCAGATGTAGTGTTCAACATTAAAGTACACTCTTGTGATAGAGCTGAAAATAATAATTGCGTTTGTCCCCTAATTAATAAAGTTTTGGAAACAAAATATTTAGGTGTAATTATTGACCACAGATTGTCATGGTACTCTCATATTGGACATGTTACCGGAAGGATAAGGAAACTTGGGTGGATTTTTAAAACACTAAGATATATCGCTCCTATAAATATAAAAAAGAAATCAGGCTCTCATAGAAATTTATTAAATGAAATATATATCTCCCTAGCGCAATCTGTTATATCATACTGTATCACAATATGGGGCGGCGCAGCAAAATCAGTTTATACATGTTGAACGAGGACAACGTGCTGTAATAAAAATAATGTATTTCAAAAGGATTACATATCCTACTGAAAGTCTCTATCAGGATAGTGGACTGCTTTCTGTTAGAAAATTATACATTATATATACCGTTCTAAAGAAACATAAGCATCTACCATATGATCAAAATGCAATAACAAGAAGACGGAAAGATCTCATAGCACAGGTTCCACAAACTAAAACAAAATTTGCTGCCATTCAGTACAATAAATTATCATGTCAACTATATAATAGGATAAATAAAAGGATATATATACACAATAAACAATTACACGAGTGTAAAAAAATTCTAACAAATTGGATAAAGACACTGAGTTACGCAGACACTGAGGCACTATTGCAACACACAAAATGAAATACACTCAAATACACGTACACACATACACATGCACACTCACACATGCACAAGCTCTCACACACCCACCCACACACACATGGGCACACACACACACATATAATGTATCGAAGGTACTGATTAAATTGTATACTGATGTGGAAGAGCGGAGTCTCCTAACACAGGCATTACTTGCTTAAAAGGAGGCTCCAATCACCAACTAATGTAAAACTTTTTGGTTCAGTAATAAAGATTTTGTATTTGTATTTGTATCCTCCGAGGATATACCTGTTCGGAAACCATATTTTTTCTCAGATATTATTTTATTTACTTCAAGGTACCTTAGACGGTTATTTAGTATACGCTCCAATACCTTGGAAAGAGCTGTAAGGACTGATATAGGTCTATAGTTATTGACACTGCCTCTGTCACAAGCCTTATAAACTGGATGCACAACTGCCTTTTTAAAAACCCTTGGAAAAATACCCATCGTGACGGACAAGTTACAGATATGAGTAATAAGAGGGACCAAAGTTTGGCGAGATGATTTTAAAATACAGGCTGAGATACCATCCCAACCCAACCCACTGCGCAATCAGATTTCAAATTCATAATTATTCTCTCAACCTCGTCAGTGTCAGTTTCAAGGATGACTGTGGAGTTTAAGTAACTTCGATTATTTAGGGGAATAAGACTATATTGGGAATGGAAATTTTACTCGATAATTTGCTTGCCATTTTCCTGCCAATTTCAGCAAAGAAGTTGTTAACTTTATTGATAGAGGCTTTAGGGCCATTAAGATTGGGCACGCCACAATTGCGGCGATAAGTCCCCTCTTTGAGGAGTGGTTAGAGAGGCGCCACGGCGTCCTCACCTTCCGCCTGACGCAGGTCCTCACCGGACACGGTTGTTTCGGGAGGTTCCTGTTTCGCATAAGGCGGGAGGAAACGCCCGGGTGTCACCATTGTGTGGATCGCCCAGAGGACACGGTGGAGCATACAGTGGAGGTCTGCCCGGCTTGGGCAGAGCACCGCCGTGTTCTCACGGAGGCGATCGGCGGCGGCGATCTCTCGCGTCCGAGCCTGGTCCAGGCCATGGTGCGGAGCGAGAGTGCATGGGAGGCCGTCACCTCCTTCTGCGAAGCGGTAATGCTCGCGAAGGAGGAGGCGGAACGCGTGAGGGAGAGGCAGCCTCACGCCCTCAGTCGCCGCAGGAGACGCCCTGGGCGACGGGAATCGATAGCCGATTCCCAGCCACCGTAGGCGCGGGCTTGCGGACGGTGAGTAGTGGGTAGCTCGCCGTCCGGTGAGGACCAGGCCCGGGTCGACGGCGCGTTGTGTTCCACGCGCGCCTCAAAGAGATGTCAGCAAAAGATGGGGTCCAATAGGGCTGATGCCGCTGGGGTCGCGGGTTGTTTGAAAAAGATACCGTGGCCCTGGCATAGGCAACTGAAGGAACACGGGTGGGTTTTAGTCAGTAAAAGTCTGACACGCCCTTCCGCTCCACCCAGAGCGGGAGAAATTATTTGATGATTTCCCATCCACAAAAAAAAAAAAAGGGCCATTAAGATTTATAAGTTCGGTGGGTGGGGCTGGTTTAGGCTTTAGGTTCACTACCTTATTGATTACATCCCAAGTTGACCTTGGATTGTTGTTCGCTTTCATGAATTCTTCTCTCTCAGAAATCAGTTTTAACCTCTGAAGTAGGTCATTGAAATAATTGCGGTACCTTTTATATGTAATCAATAATATACTGTTTTCTGGGGAAATGTTGACTTGAGCATGGAGATTATCACGGTGTGATATACATCTCAGAAGACCTGGAGTAATCCAAGGCTTTATATTTCTATTTTTCCGCGGGATTGTGGTGACCAGAGTGTGCTTTTTGATAATTGTTGATAGGGTGTTAACCAATATATCAGCTGCCACATTAGCGTCGGAAGCGTTGAACTAAGGTCCAGTCCGTAACATCTATTTCAGTTTGTACAGCCGCGTAGTCCACTTTTTTAACTGTCTTAGAAGGCTTTAATTTCGGTTGTGTGGTCTCGATTTTAACTCTGCTATTTCTAGCGATAATTTTCTTATCTCATTGATGAGAAACTGCGTGTCTGCTTGCGGTATGGATGGCGGCATCACTATCAACCCCGCCAAATGCAACCTAGGCGAACCACAAGTTCAATTCCTAGGATACACCGTATCAAAAGAAGGAATCAAACCTCCGGAGCATAAAATCCAAGCTATTACCAACTATCCCAAGCCAACTACGATCGAAGAGTTAAGAAGATTTATCGGTATGATCAATTTCTATCGCGATCACATACCTAACGCCACAGCACTACAAGCACCATTGAACTCATACCTACATAATGTCAAGAAGAGAGACAAAACTCCAATCACGTGGAATGACGAAGCAACTCAAGCATTCGAGCAATGTAAAGCGAGCATAATAAATGCCGCTCTCCTCGCTCACCCATCGCACCATGCAACACTTGCCTTATTCTGTGACGCATCTGACAACTCAGCTGGCGCCGTACTACAACAATACATCAATGACACATGGCAGCCGCTCGGATATTATTCCAAAAAATTCACCAACGCGCAAAAGAAGTATTCAGATTTCGATCGTGAGTTAGTCGCAATCTACATGGCAGTCAAACACTTTCGAAAAACATTCGAAGGCCGTCATCTCATCATATTCACCGATCACAAGCCGCTAACATTCGTAATGTCGAAGACTAACTCAAACTCAGAAACACCGAGGCGAACGAGACAACTTTTGTTTATCAGCGAATTCACCACCGACATAAGTCACGTGAGCGGTAAACAAAACATCGTCGCCGACACACTCAGCCGCATAGAAACAATTTCATGCCCATCTACAATGAACTACAGTGACATAGCAAGCGCGCAAGAAAAGGACAGCAACATTGAACAATTATTATCACAAACAAATATCACACTCAAGAAAATAACAATACCAAACACCGACGTCGGGTTATACTGCGAAACATCTACTGCATATGTGCGTCCGTACATACCTGAGCAATACAGACGAGAAGTTTATGACAGCGTGCACAAAATCAGTCATCCCGGTACGCGCACCACTCGCAAACTTACAACTCAAAAATACTTCTGGCCATCAATGAACGCAGACATCAGCCGCTGGACTCGAACCTGTTATCATTGTCAGAAAAGCAAGATACAACGACACACTTTCTCGAACATCACATCCTTCCCGCCAAGCGAACTCATATCCTTCCCGCCAAGCGAACGTTTTCAACATGTACACATCGACATCGTCGGACCACTACCTACAACACCTCAAGGTCATCGTTACTTAGTAACAATGATCGACAGAATAACGAAGTGGCCCGAAGCAGTACCTACCGATGAAATAACAGCTGATCGAATAGCCGATAGCCCGATATCGTCTATCAACATTGGATAGCAAGATTTGGATGCCACACTAACAAGCGACCAAGGTCGTCAGTTCGAAAGTCATCTGTTTCAAAACCTTATGAAGCAAATGGGATTCAAGAAAAATCGTACAACACCATATCATCCTCAAACCATGGGAATCATCGAACGTTGGCATCGATCTCTTAAAACTGCATTACGCACCAAAATCTCCGACTCAAGTAAATGGATCGACGAGTTACCTACAGTACTACTTGGACTACGAGCCGCGCTTCGCACCGACACCGGTGTGAGCGCCGCAGAACTTACCTACGGTTATAACTTGCGCCTACCCGCTGATTTTTTTTCTGCAAATACTGGGGGTATTTGCAGAAAAAAAATCACCTACGATGGATTATACTTACGTAGAATAACTGCGTGATATTATTCAAGCAAACAAGCCGCAAGCCGTAACTGAGCATCACGGAAATAACAAACGCATGTTCGTGCATGAAGATTTACGCAATTGCAGTCACGTATTCGTCAGAACAGATGCAGTAAAAAAGCCACTACAGACTCCATACGAAGGCCCCTATCGAGTTATAAGCCGATCAGAAAAGGTATATACCTATCTAACATCCAACTACCAAATGTCGCAACGACGATATGTCGTCACGGAACTTACCAGTACCGTTACCAAGCAAACCAAGAGCTGTACCACTCCAACCGTTACCAAGCTTGTTAATGCTTCGTACATTAATATGAAATATTTTTAACCCATTTTTGTTACCGAGTTTACCTGAACACAGTTCAGGAGAGCATTTAAAGGATTTGGATACTGTGAGATGGTCAAGTTCTTTAATTTTTTTTATACCTACTATCCATTTAGAAAGTGAGCGTCAAAATGTGGTTACAAGCGCAGAGCTACGAAGAAACGGAAAATCTTATAAAGTTACATATCAAATTAAGAATCACTTCTTTAAACACACGCTAACCTGATACGATGGATGATCCTTCAGACACGAACACATAAACTTTCCTCACTCATGTATTATAATTTCACACTTACACACTAAGGCTAACTAAGGGCTTCCTCTCTTGTATACTGTCCCACTCTTGGCATCGTCTTCTGATGCTACCAATGTAACCTACATAGGTATGTATTTCTTTTATGTGAGAATGCTGGTATCCATAAAACAAGTTAAATCTTTCTTTGGATACCAGAGTTCTTACAAAGACTGCTCACATGGTTATACAGGGTGTCCCTGGAAGTATGGATCAAATGGAATAGGGGCGTGCCGCGTGGGCAAGGTCATTTCCAAACTTTTTAACCCTGAGAATGTTGGTGCAATTTTTTACGGTTCAAAAGTTATGACCCATTTTTGTTTTTTTCAATCACTTCGCATAGTGCTCAATGAAAAAAACATAAAAAAAAACTAGCAAAGCTATCAATTACTTTTTTTGTCAGAACTTTGTAGAAAACTGGACCTTTCCTATGGTAATACTTTTACGCAGCTAGAAAACATACGTTCAACAAGAAAAAAACATTTACAGCAAAGGCTTCGGTCTGGCAAAAAATTTACTCAATTTTCGAGCGATTTTCATGGGAAAAAGTTACAGTAGCGAAAGTTGACCACGTATTACAAAAACTGGTCCAAGTCAGAGATTCTTTGGAGGTATGAATCACTGGAATATTTTTAATAGTTTAAAAGTTAGAGAATTTTAATACGTGGTCAACTTTCGCTAGTGTAACTTTTTCCCATAAAAATCGCTCGAAAATTGAGTTAAACTTCTGCCAGGCCGAAGACTGCAGTAACTGTTTTTTATTATTGAACACATGTTTTCTAGATGCGTATAAGTATTGCCAAAAGAAAGGCCCACTTTTCTACAACGTTTTATTTTTATTTATTTATTCTATATAATAAAAACATCGGAAGTGATTATGCCATAGGAAGTGATTATGCTTACGGGGAAGCAAAACCTCATTTAAATGGGTACAGGGTAGACATAATATGCCAATAATATCATTGTGCGTGTTCTCAGGTGAGTAAGCGGGTGATCCTTGTTTGTTGTATAAATCGGGGATGAGTAATATTGTGTGACAATGCAATTTGGTGTATTAATGGAAACGGGTAACCGTTACCCGTTACCCGGGTTACCCGGTAACCCCAATTATACCAAGTTCTCATATTCATTGGTGCAGGAGAACCAGTCTGACACAAGAATGCATTTTCAAGTGAAGCGTGTGTGTGTGATAGTAATAGCCAAGCGTGGGAAGAAGCGTCAGGGTAACCCGCGAGATTAATTTTTTTTACGTTTTTTGCTATTTGCAAGTCAGTATTAAGTTGTATGTTAAATAAAGTATAATTTGCGGCCACAACAAATATGTATTAACAGAATAATTATAATCAGTAGTGTTAGCTTGTCTCTGGTAACCCTACTTACTTAATCGACTAATACTCGTACGTCACTCAATCGATTATTCGTTCATCACGACATTCACTATCATTCGCTATGGGAGACAACTGACAGCCGGCCTTCTTGTTCGAGACGCTGAGCAGTGATCACGCATAAATTATTAGCGTAACAAATTGGTGCAATTTCAATCGTAGCAAGTAAGTACAGGACTTATTATGTTGGTGATGTATGAGTGTTTGAACAAATATTGTGGAAAAGGAATTAAAATGTTTGTGTTTAAATAATGCGTTTAGTTTTCTATTACGAACCCCTTTATTTCTGAGCTGTAGCTTACAATTCAGAAGTGGGATCGTAAGAGAATTCTCATAATTTTCTTATTTTCACGTCCACAACGATCTTATTTTAATAATGAATATTTAAAAATAATCGTTACTGGTATGATTCAAAACATTTTTACGGATGCAAAACATGCATACTTTATTTTAATTTCCTGACTACCTACATCGTTAACTTTCGAAAGTCGAGCGCTACACTTTCTTTCCTTGACAAATATTTTTTTTGTAAGTGCCTATGACACATTAAAACATGAGAAACTATGGTCTGAAAAACGACTTGAATACGAAAGCTATATTTTTTTATAAAGATTGGTGAACACGTTGATCTAAGAATATGGATATTATTAGTAATTATCTTGCTGAACGGATTTGAGAAGTGAAAAGAACATAATAAATGGTGATAACTAGTGGTTGCTTGTACTTGATTGTTTTACGTAATAAATTTATTTACTGCTGTCCAGTGATTCGTTTGAAAGAAGCATCATATTGTGACATTAGCCTAGTGAGTTTATTTTAAAATAAGAAAATCATAGCTGATAATTTGATGTTGATGGCTAAATCCAGGTACTTACTCCATCCTTGTAATAGGTATTTTTATTTATTTGGTGGCCCAGTATACTGACTGAGAATATAGGTGTCACTTGGATTTTTGGTTTTCCTCTAGACACTATTTTAATAATTACTCAATCATAGTATTAAAACGATCATGCGCTAAGCTTTCAAATGCAAGTTTCAGATACACATTCGTATTGGATACAACCGAAGGGAAGGGTTGTTATTCAATATGGATGAGGACGGTGAGCCCAGGTTTGAGGGCGGGAATGAGCCCAGGTTTGAAGGCGGCAGTGAGCCCAGGTTTGAGGGCGGGAGTGAGCCCAGGTTTGAAGGCGGGAGCGAACCCAGGTTTGAGGGCGGGAGTGAGCTCAGGTTTGAGAGCGGGAGCGAGCCCAGGTTTGAGGGCGGAATCAAGCCCAGGTTTGAGGGCGGGAGCGAGCCCAGGTTTGAGGGCGGCAGGGTGTGCCCAGGTTTGAGGGCAACTACCAAGGAGAGGCGGCTCCAGGCGGACGGGGCGTAACAGTGACAGCTCGGATTACCGTGAGTCAACCCAAGCTTAGGTATAAATCTAGTCGGAACAGGAATAGGGAATCTGAAACAAATGTATTATTAAATCATTTTTTGTCGATCTTAAGTAACGTCAAGAGTTCGGAGAAGCCCAAGCTGCCAGTTAATAGTAATGTTTGACCGGATTTTGACCCCCTAAGTAAAGAGCAAACTGTGTTAGTATGTATTACTAAAGTAGAAGAATGTGCCGAAATATACGGATGGTCTGAAAATGAAATAATTCACTACGCTCTTCGTAAACTTTCGGGGGTAGCAAAAACCTGGTACCAAAGTTTACCTTCCCTTCCTCATACTTGGGGCGAATGGAAGAAAGAATCATTCCCTTGTCGCGAGGACTACGCTGAACTCTTGACGGAAATGTTGGTTAAGCATGTTAAGTACGGCGAATCATTGGAGCACTATTATTATGCGAAATTGAATTTATTGAATAGATGCAAAATTTACGGTAAACAAGCAATATATTGTGTCTTATACGGAGAAGATGATCGTGCCATTAGAGTAGGTGCACAAGCGGCTCAATTTAGTGAACCAGAACAAATTTTAAAATATTTTCGAACGGTAAAAGTAGGTCAAAAGCGATAGAGAAGCGTATGAAACTAATGTCAGAAATAGGAACGATCGTAAAGCCTCTGCTAATGCAGCGTCTCGAGCCCAGAATCCGAAGTCTGGTACGACAAATTGTAACATACGGTGTTTTAATTGTAACGAACTTGGTCACCCTAGTTTTAGAGGCGATAATCCCTCTTCTAAATGTTCTTTATGTGACAGATACGGTCATCAAACTTCTAATTGTTATAAAAATAAGCCTACAACTGATTCTCTTAAAAAGTAAACCCAATCGAATGATAATAATTAAAAACAGGTATCAGAGCTGACAATTGATAGGTCTATTGATAAATACATTTTACACATTAAAATTAATGGAAAAGCAGTAAAATGCCACATAGATTTAGGGAGCCAGTGTACGCTTGTTACAATAAGCAAAGTTAAAGAACTTGCCATGGACATTAAGTTCCCGCCTAATCTACCTGTGTTGAGAGGTACAGGTTCAAATCTGAATATTCCATTGGGTGTAATAACTGCCGACGTTAAAGTTCCGGGCATTAGAAAAGTTATAGACATTTATGTAGTTGAAGATCACGTAATTAGTCACCATGCTCTCTTGGGGCACTCGTTTACTGAAATGTCCGATTTTATACTTACTAAAACCCCAACTAAGTTGATAATTAATAGAAGAAAAAAAAAATTCTACGAAAATACACCTATGTGATGATTGTGTCTTCATTCCACCGTCTTCGTTGCGTGTAATACCAGTAAAATCTGAGCCATATTTTAGTGGCAATGTTTACGTAAGAGCTTCCCTTAGGTAGTTGGATGGAAACACATATTTTATCGGGTAAATACACCATCAAGGAAGGAATCTGTTCGGTACTTGTATATAATGTATCTGGAAACGAAATAACAATCTCTTAAAAAAATCTTTAAACTCGTTCTATTAAAAGCTAATGTTTAGACTCTTCAGAAGTTCTTAATTGCTATCAAGTGTCTTTCGATTCTGTCGATTCCAATGAACTAATTAAGAACACCCAAAACATCCACGAATTAAGACAATTTCTGGAGTTATCAGGTTTCTTTAGGCGGTTTATAAAAGATTATGCCTTAATAACTTCCTCGTTGACGAACCTATTGAAAAACGAGGTTGTTTGGACCTGGGGTAGTAACCAAGAAGAATCTTTCGACTTGGGTAAAACGCTGCTTATTTAACGATGATTATTGGCTTTATACGACCCTAAAGCAGTAATGCAATTGCACACCGATGCATGAAAAGTTGGGCTTGCAAGTATACTGTTGTAGAGTGATTCTTGAGGCGTATTTCATCCGGTTTCATACTTTAGCCGTAAAACTTCCCCCGATGAACGCAAGTTCCACTCGTACGAACTTGAAACCCTGGCAGTGGTAGCATCTTTGAGTAGGTTCAGGGTATATTTGCTGGGGATACCATTCACAATTTATAGTGACTGTAGCGCTTTAAGATCTACATTCATAAAACGTGATCTGATCCCGCTAGTGCACGTTGGTGGGTCCAAATACAAGAGTTCGATTGTACTATCGAATACTGACCTGGCTCTCGAAAGACGCATGTTGATGCGCTGAGCCGTGGACCGGTTGCGGTTCCCGAAGCCGAAACACATGTGTGCACATCCTTACTATTGAAAGTTCCGACCAGGCCTGGATTGCCACCGTGCAAGACGCGGATGACAAGGTACAGAGGATCAAAAATATACTAGAGGAAAAAACTGCGGATTTAGTCATGGATATTCATTTAAAAAAAATCCGAAAGGAAGAACGGTCGTATATATCGTAAGGTAGGAGACGATATTAGGTGGTTGGTTCCACAGAGTGTACGTTGGCAGATACTAAAACGTAACCATGACGACATAGGACATTACGGGTTTGACAAAACTTTATAGCGTATACAACAGTATTATTGGTTTCATAAAATGCGACGTTTCGTCAAAAAAATACGTGCAGTCTTGTTTAGAACGTGCCCACCATAAGACCCCTGGTGGTAAACGAGAAGGCGGGCTGCACCCGATTGAAAAAGTCAGTATCCCTCTCCACACGGCACACGTCGACCACTTGGGTCGTTTTCCAAGAGCAAGAGGGGTAACTGTTATTTACTGGTCTTGGTGAATAGTTTCACGAAATTCGTAAATATAAACTCTGTCAAAAATACTAAGTCCCTCACTAGTATATGCGTAATAAAAGAACATATAAATAAGTAAATTTACAACACTATACGGAATAAAACACATTAGTAACGCCGTAGCAACACGCAGAGCAAACAGGCAAGTTGAACGGTTTATTAGGACTATCTTAGATGCTTTATCAACTTGATTTTGGGATGACTATGTTTATGACATTCATGTTGGTCCAATACCACAGTACCAGACTAGAAAAAAAAACCCTTCCGAATTATTAATCCGGTTTAATTTATAACTAGTAAGTCAGAAGGTATTTTTGAACCCCTTTGTATCCAATACCACTAATCTAATTGCCGCTGAAGATTTGCATAGCACAAGAGATAAGGCAAGTTGCAGTATAAATACACAGCAATTAAAAGACGTAAAAAGGTATAATAGACATAGGAAATCGGCCAAAACGTATACGGTTGGAGACTTAGTTAGCGCTGAGAGGCAATTTCCTCATGATGGCCAATGCCAAAAGTTAGTTGCTAAATTCCAAGGGGCATATCGCGTAGTGAAAGTCCCCTCCCTAATGAAAGGTATATGATTGAGTACACCCCTATGATGCAAACACGGCCGTCGATACGAAGCCGTGGTAGCTATAGTTAGCTACATTTAGCCGTTCTAATGTTCGGTATCATAAAAACACACAAACCGGAATACCACTTTAAAAAAAATAGTTGGAGGCACGAGCACTACAGCTACTCTGCTCGTTCCACCTCCAATCCGATCTCGATGCCTCGTCATAGGACTACTGCCTTCAGAGGATGTTTCAAGTATGCCGCTTCTCGATGCTGGAATGATATACCACCTCCCATAAGATCCCTGAAAACAAAACAAAATTTTAAGTTACATCTGAAAAAAAAACCTAAGTATTAGAAAAACAAAAGTATGAGCAGCAAATATTTTATAAATGAATACTCACATAAGGTTTATCATCTATGAACAAGGTAAATCACCATCCAAAGGGCTCGAGGCGGCGTCATGGTGAGACGAAAAGTGGACGCACACGCGAGTAAGACTGCAATCGCGTGCTCAAACATTTTAATTCCATTGGAATTCTTCTATATTCCAAAAACTTATAAAGTTGCTCTCGTAATTTTTCATACGGTGTGGCATTTCCCTTAATTTTCTGTGGTTGAATTAATGTTATTAATTCCATTACTAGAGAAGTGAAACTCTAGTAAAAATAACTCCTCTCCATTCATATTTTGTCAAACACTGGACACGACGATAGAACGAAGCCGCGTTCGGCTGCAGACAGACAGGCATGATCACGCAGGTCCCCGCGGCCCTGTGCCCGTGCCGCTAACCGCACCGCGCTGACGCGATGGCTAGGGAGGGAGCGAGACAAAGCACTGAATGTGTAGATGTGTAGCAATAACTTTAGGTACGCACGGTGATGCCTGCAGATTCATTTTTTATGTTTATCTATAATTTGTTTTTATTTATATATGTTTGGTTTAAGCTTTGTGAGAATAATTGCGTTATAATATTCTAGGTACTATTTGTTTTATTTTATTTATTTATTTACTAATTCATGTACAGATCATTTAACCTGACTTGGTTTCCGTACCTACGTCTTTTTCAGGTGACCACTGAAAAACAGCGCTGTGCTGTGGGCCTCCCATATCACAGCATCATGCTGAGTGGAAGCCTTCTTATCACAGTCATGGCGTGCCAGCAGCTGCCGACTTTTGTTTTGTGCTCGTGATTTGTGTTTTATTTTTCTTATTGTAAAACTCGACTTAATTATTTTTTTGTATGCACGTGTTTCTGTGACAAATAAACATAGTTTTCTTTCTTTTCTTTCTTTCTTAGTTAAAATGCAGCCTTGGCTAACATTTAGTAGAAACTTATAAAGTAGTGATGATAAGGATAGTGATATTATTACTGGTAAGGAACGGAACGAAGTAGAGAATTAAATTAGATTATTTGAATTGTATGATTATGATGTTATTTATTATCATAATTATGATGTTGACCTTTTAAGAATATTCAATGAGTTATAGATTAGGCAAGAGAGTAAAATTAAGCATTTATTTCGAGAAGTAATCATAAAATATTGTAACTAATTAAGGATTATTATTATGAATAATTAACTGAAACTTAATTGTTATATTTATTTTTGTTTGTCGATTGTGATGATAATGTACGTATTGTATTATGGATTATGTTTTGTTCTTTTCTTCTCTCTTCACTTTACAATTTATGAGATTGTAAGCACGAGGACGCACTTTGAACAGGATGGCCGAGCTGTTAGCTTGTCTCTGGTAACCCTACTTACTTAATCGACTAATACTCGTACGTCACTCAATCGATTATTCGTTCATCACGACATTCACTATCATTCGCTATGGGAGACAACTTACAGCCGGCCTTCTTGTTCGAGACGCTGAGCAGTGATCACGCATAAATTATTAGCGTAACAAATTGGTGCAATTTCAATCGTAGCAAGTAAGTACAGGACTTATTATGTTGGTGATGTATGAGTGTTTGAACAAATATTGTGGAAAAGGAATTAAAATGTTTGTGTTTAAATAATGCGTTTAGTTTTCTATTACGAACCCCTTTATTTCTGAGCTGTAGCTTACAGTAGAATCAGTACTACCTACTCTATAAGTTAGTATAATCCTGAAATGTCAAGATTTCATGAAATAGTCATTCATTAGGATTACCTGGTCTTAAAGAGTTGTATTGACCACTTTAATGATTCTAATTATGTAAATAGATACTTGTTACGACCGCAAATTATATTTTGATCAACGTGCAATCTAATACCGACTTGTAAATTGCAAAAAACGTAACAAAATTTGAATTTCGCGGGCTACCTTGACGCTTTCGTCTTAAGTATGGAATTTGTGAGCGACTTATAAATGTATAAAATATGGCTTATCTTGATGATTAAGGTTAGGTCAGTCTCGCTTGTGCCGCGTTCCGATGCGGACGTGTTTGCATAATATTCTGTTTTGATTAGCGCGGCGCAAGCTGTCGCTCGTAATTTACTCGCCATGAGCAATGAACTTGTGGCGAATGAGCTGCTGGCGTTCCTGCAACAGAAGCTGGATGTTATGGACGAGGTGTCTGCTGTCCAGATCTGCGCAACGAACTTCAGCGAGGAAGACATAGCTGCTGCCAAGCTGTTGTTGTTCAGTGTGCTGAACAAGCGCGACCAGATGGTGTCCCGCCGGCGTGACGGGACTAAGAAGAGCCTGCAGGATATAATCACGCTGTTCAAGGAGACCGACCCGGACGACGTGCCGACGTTTGTGGCGAAGGAGTTACACAAGCTTCCACCCGTCACCTTCGACCACGTCGACGTAACGAGCCTAGCGAGCGAGCCGAGTTTAGCCTCAAGGCTAAACAAAACCACAGTGGAATTAGACTGTCGCACTCCCTCTTAGCACTTTGCTGGAGGGTACAGGGCTGGGCTATCCTTTGCGGAGAGGGGGTTAGGTAATATCCCACCTGCTTTATATGGATGACCTGAAACTGTTTGCCACCAACAAATTGCGACTGCTGGAGTCACTAAAAGTAACTAAAACTTTTAGTGATTTCATCAGGATGGAATTTGATGTATATAAATGTGCAGTCATGCATGTAAGGCGAGGCGGGATTGTGGAATCTGAGGGACTACAACTCTCAGATTCCATAAACCTGAGATCACTCTCCGCAACTGATATCTACAAATACCTGGGCATGTCAGAGGGGTTAGGCATTAACGGGCCTGACGTGAAACAATCGTTGCAGGAGCGTTTCTTCGGTTGCCTGAAAAAGGTAGGTACTTAATAGTTATTTGTCAGGCAAGGTGCGCGCCTTTAACGGTAGGTTCATGCCGGTCCTGATGTACTCCTTTGGCATACTCAAGTGGACCCAGACGGAACTAGACGCCCTGGATAGGGGAGTCCGGTCACTGCTGACCGCAAACTGGATGCATCACCCACGTTCGTCTGTCATGAGGCTGTACATTCCGCGGAAGTGCGGGGGTCGAGGTTTTTAAATGCTAAGACCCTCCACAACCGCGAGGTGTGTAGTCTCAGAGAATATTTTCTCAAGGCTGACGTGGGTATGCACCAAGATGTGGTTGCAGTGGACAAGGGGCTCACCCCGTTGTCCTTGGCTAAAGAGAACTGGCGCAAACCTGTGGTGCTTAGTACCAACAACCGCAAGGAAGTATGGCAAAGCAAGGAGCTTCACGTACGCTTTTTCCGGGCTTTTCATTGCCCCGACGTAGATTTCTTAGCGTCCATGGCCTGGCTACGCTTCGGTGACCTTTTTGGGGAAACCGAAGGTTCGGTCTGTGCGATTATGGATGAAGTTATGCTAACGAAGAACTACCGGAAGTATATAAAGAAAGACAGGACGATCGACATATGTCAGGCATGCCATTGTTCCGGTGAGTCCATCAGACATATTACTTCTGGGTGTTCTCGTTTGGCTAACGGCGAGTATTTGCACAGGCATAACCAAGTAGCCAGGATTGTCCATCAGCAACTTGCTCTGAAATACGGCCTTGTGGACTCTGAGGTACCGTATTACAGGTAAGTGCCCGACCCAGTTCTCGAGAATGACCATGTCACGTTATTCAATTCAAATATTTTATTTCAGACTAAAAATCCATATAATGTTAGTAGTAAATAGTATACTTAGCCTAATGTTAGTATTAAATTAAATTATTAATAATAAACAACTAATGAACCATTGAACTGTGCGTTCAATGGTTCACCAGTCCATTATGGTAGGTGTGTCTGAACACCTATCCACCTTCGTAACAGGTGAGAGTCCCACCGGTCTGAAAACACATTCAGGATGCCATTGGAGGAGGAGCGCAAGCGCGCCATCATGGAAGCGCATCGCTTCCGCATGATCGCGGCAAAGCCGTCGACGCCCGCTTCCGCGAACATCCCTGACGCGCTACATCGCCACGGCAACCCCAACAGCACCCTGAATGCGTTATTGTACTGTACGCGCAGGTCGCTGTATGTCCGCTGGGTATACTTGGTCCACAGGCTGCACGTGTAAAACGACTGACAGAAGGCCTTAAAAAGCGTTATTTAAACGGGATCAGTACAGCGTGCAAACCTGCGGGCCAGCATGTTGCAACGGACAGCCAGCGACCTGCGCTCCCTGTCTATGTCTACATTGTCTTTTAAGTCATCAGTGACCCAGTGACCCAAATACTTAAACTTCGAAACTCGACCTAATGGAGACCCCGAGAGTGAGAGTTCAGGCAGCTGTTTGTAGGTTACGGCACCCGATTTAAAAACCAACCATTCACTCTTATCAGTATTGTATTTGAGCCCGTGAGCCACTGCATAACTTTCACAAATTTTAAGAAGCCTTCTCATTGCACCGATAGATGGGCTCAGCAGCACCATGTCATCAGCGTAGCTGATATTGTTCACGCAAACTCCGTCCACGTGTTATACTGGAATCGATCTATTATTACTGAGTTCACTGACAGGACTATTGTAGCCAATAAGCCTGATATAGATAGAGATAATTTATTTGTCCGAAACATGAGTATGCACACACAAAGCATGCAAGATGTTAAGTACATCGCAGAAAGGATCACAATCATGTTTTACCTTAACGGCGTACAAATATGTATTATAATAACATTTGATAGTGGTAATAGATCGATCAGTGCGCCGAGAAGTAGAAGTTGAAGTGTCTCGACTTAGCCCACGAGGTTGTCGCTATGTGGAACGTGGACTCGGCAATCATTGTGCCGATAATCGTTACGGTCAATGGCGTTATCGCTAAGAGCCTCGACCAACATCTCAACGAGCCTCTCGTTGGGTGGCTGGGTGAAGGGCCTGATTCAGAAGGCAGTCCTCCTTGATACGACGTGTATTGTGAGGAGGTTCCTGTCTCTGGGACCCTAAACACCGGTAGCTTGGACCCTACTCCCGCTCGGTATCCGCCGGTGCGGATCACTATTTTTTATATTTTAAATGCTTTATTTAAATGTTTTTCATAAAATAATAATAATAATATTCCACAACTATCACACAACGCCGTCTAGCCTCAAGCTAAGCAGAGCTCGTGTTATGAGTACTAGACAACTGATAAACATACTTATATATTTCTAAATACATACATATATAGATAAATTACACCCAGACACAGAACAAATGATCATGCTCATCACACAAACATTAAAATTTGTCCTGGGTGGGAATCGAACCCACGACCTCCGGCATAGCAGTCAGGGCCACTAACCACTAGACCAACAGGCCAGTCAAAAAAAGTACCTATTTAAAAATGTAATAAGTTTAAAAATAAATAACAAAGGAGATAATAATAATAATATCCAGAGATATTTTACGCACGGTCATCTGATCCCAAACTAAGCAGAGCTTGTATGTACTATAGAAACCAGATAACTGATATAGGTACTACATACACTACTTTTTTTTTGTAAATACATACTTAAATAAGAATGGTGGAATAAGTATGCATAAAATTAAAACAAATACTCCCCGGGATAAGTGGTGATTTCAAATCCGTCCGTTGGATTGTACTATTATATTATTATTATATTATTTAGCTGGTACTATTTCATTGAAAAATCTTTGATTCTGCTGTGAAACTACTCACAAACACTAGTCCTTAATATTTATGACTATATCTATCAGATTTAAGCAATTTTATCAATTATTATACACGAAAAATATTAATTTTACAATTTAATTTTAACACGAAAAATTTTGAGTGGTTCCCCAACCAGAAAATGACCCGGACAGCGGGTCTCGAGTTGAGGCACGCCTCAATTTGTGCCAACACCGTCGTTAGTTCCTCGAACGTTAATGTAGAGTTCCCTATAACCCTTCTGAGATGGTACTTAGTAGACTTTATTCCTGCCTCCCATAGACCGCCGAAGTTTGGAGCATGAGGAGGATTAAAGTTCCACTTTGTACCATTATTTGCCAAACACTCAACCATTCGGGAATGAAATTTGATTTTCTTCATTCAATAATTCCTGCAGCTCTCTCGCAGCGCCAACAAAATGTGTGGCGTTGTCACTGTGTAGTTCTGCACAATGTCCACGCCTCGCCACGAACCTATTAAGAGCGGCCAAGAAACCTTTGGACGTCATGTCACTGACTGCTTCGACATGAATCGCTTGCGTAGACAGACAGATGATGAGCGCAATGTACCCCTTGTACGACTTATTACCACGTCCTTTAAACACTCTGACGTTTATCGGGCCAGCGTAATCGACGCCACTGTACAGAAAAACTTTATTTGGTGTAGCACGAGAAGATGGTAGCTGTCCCATTAGTTGGCTTCTGGCTTTATTTGTATACCTAATGCAGGTAACGCATTTTCTAAAATAGGCCTTTACTAAATATTTAATACCTACAACCCAATACCGAGACCTCAAGTAAGCGATCATAGCTTGAGGCCCCCCATGCATCGTTTTTTGATGAGCCTCGCTTATGAGAAGCTTCGTGAGGAAAGAATCTTTAGGAATAAGTATTGGATGTTTGCGATCATAACTCAACTGAGACATCTCTAATCTACCTCCCACTCTAATTACTCCATTTGAGTCCAAAAATAAGTTTAAGGATTTGTACTTTCTTCCCATTTTACCTAAAGATCCCGTCCACTTAAGCTCTTGTATTTCTTCATGTAACTCTTCTTCTTGACCCTTTCTAATACATACTTCCATGGCCTCCTCGAGTTCTGTCGTAGACAACTGTTTATTTCTTTCCTTGTTAGCACAACTGATTCTTAAGTGCAAGAACTTTCTACAGTAGGCTACTACCCTGATCATCCTTGAAACCGATGAAAATCTGTCCCAAAGGGAAATGTCAAGGATACCCGAATGGATCTATACTTCCTCCAATTTAGTAATCAAGTGTTTAGGTTTTTTTTATATTCTATCACTGATTGCCTTAAGAACTCTGGTCCATCGAACCATATTGCAGTAGTGCCAAGTTCCCCTGGAGCCACGCCGCGAGAGGCACAATCCGCTGGATTTTGTTTATAATAATAATAATAATACCATTTATTTCAGGCGACATAGGCCCATAGATAAATACCTTAACCTAAGCATACATATTTTTATAAACAAAATCTTGTGTTAATAAATAAGGCTTAAGACTATGTTAGTAGCACTTCACTTTGCACTAGCTTGACTTTGTGCTGTCCTGTGGAACTTGTCCGCGGAAGCGACGGAACACCACGTCCTGGGGCCAAAAGTCTTCTTCCATGACGAGGGGCAGATAACAGTTCGGTACACGCACGACGAACGCCTTGAAGTTGACGTTCCTGCGTGATTCCAGTAAGCAGTTACCCTCGGCGTGTACCTCGTCTTTTGTCGCACGTACTTTACGATGTCCTCCGCCTTAGTGGTGTAGTGCAGGCGGGAGATGTACACCGGTGTATTCGGCTTTGCGGCACGCAGGCTTATTTCGGGCACTGTAGGAGCTTTGCCGCAGCGGTTCTTGTTTGATCGCGACCGACGCTTCCTCCTTTCTCGTTTAGATGGAACGTACTCGTATGACCAAATTTGTGTATCCAATGTGTTTAAGATTTCTGCAGTGCGATTGGCCACAAACGTTTTCCAACGGCTTGGATGACTATTAAGCCATGCGAGAACAACTTCGGAATCCGTCCCAGCGTGCACATCTAATACATTCACATCCAGAGTTTTAGCAACGTCCACCATCAACTTAGCTAATAGAACGGCTCCGCATAGTTCTAACCTTGGTATTGACACCTGTTTGATGGGAGACACTTTGGTTTTCGAGGTAACTAACGCAACTTGTATGTTACTCTCGGCATCTATGACTCTGACGTATACCACTGCAGCGTAGGCCATTTTTGAGGCATCCGAAAAACCGTGTAGCTCCGTCTTTACATTGCTGGGTGTTAAGCCAACGTGGAATTTTAACATTCACTAAAGAAGATAAGTCCTTACGGTAAGTAATCCATTCCTTTAATAAACTACTGGGCACTTCTGCGTCCCAACCTGCTAACCATAGCTTTTGTATTTTTTTTTTTTGCTAAAATGATACTAGTTGACAACCAACCTAACGGGTCGAAAAGCCTAGAAATATCCGAAATAATTTTCCTTTTACTTATAGGTTCCGTCGGGAGAGGCAGTTCTACAGAGTACTGGAAAACATCAGCGCGAGGATCCCAGGTAAGTCCGAGTATTTTTGTAATATTATCTATTTTTATTTTTACTTCATAGGCCTTATCCCATTTGCTTTCTCTTATCTTATACAGTAATTTTTTGCTGTTACTTATCCATTTTTGTAATTGAAATCCCCCTTTAGCTAGAATATTTTTTATTTCTGTATGAATTTTATATCCTTCCTCTACACTTTCCGCGCCTGTCATTGAATCATCCATGTAGAAATCATTAAGAATGATTTTTGCTGCTAATGGGTGATCCTTCCCTTCATCATAAGCAACCCGATGTAAAGAACGCACTGCTAGAAATGGGGCCGATGAAGTACCAAATGTAACCGTTACTAATTCAAATTCTTCAATTTCTTTTTCAGGACTATCCCTCCAAAGAACCCTCTGAAACATTGTATCATCTCTATTGACCAGAACTTGTCTATACATTTTAATTATATCAGCACCTATACAAATTGGAAGTGTTCTCTAACGCATAACTGTATGTCGTAATTCTGCTTGCAATGTCGGACCAACCATCAAGTCATCGTTTAAGGATACCCCATTTATTCCCTTGCAGGAAGCGTCAAATACCACGCGCACCTTAGTTGTCTGCTTATATTCCCGGAGTATTGCGCGATGAGGTAAGGACAACCCTTTATTCTTTTCATCTGGAGATACCTTTACCATATTGTTAAGTTCTATGTACTCCTGCATCACCGCAGTGTAATCCGCCTTTAATTTGTGATTCTTTGAAAGTTTAAATTCTAAACTCTTTAACCTTTTTTCAGATATGTATCTAGATTCACCATCCTTACAACTTTGGTTACCATCCCGGAACGGCGACCTTACAATGTAACGTCCGGTTTCATCTCACTTTGTGGTATTTGTAAAAATATTCTCACATTCCGCTTCCTCTTTACTAAGTATTTTTACAGTTCCTGATGTCTCCGCTTCTAGCTCCCAGAATTTACGTAAGAAGTCATCAGCCTGAACATTGGAATGCATGACAGTGATACAAGGATATGAATTGACGTCATACGAATTTTCTGTACCGACAACCCCCGAAATAATCCATCCGAACTCTGTTTGTTGTGCTACCAGCGATCCACTGGTACTTTTTTTAATTCCATCTTGAATAATTTGGCTGAATATCTCAGCACCTAATAAAATGTCAATTTCATTAGGGCTGTGATACTCAGGATCTGCCAAATCGTCGTCACTCAACTTTACCCATTCTACCCTGGTTGCTGTTACAACAGGGAGAAGGGATGTGATGGACTTCAAAACGTATGCGTTTACTTGAACGCTGTAATCTGGATTCACTCGAGAACGAATATCAACAACTACGGATAAATTAGACATAACTGTTTTATTACCACCTACACCTGTTACACGGTGTTTTGTTAGTTTCTTTAATCCTAAATACTGAGCCATTGACTCAGTGATGAAAGATCCTTGTGACCCTTGATCTACTAATGCGGGAACCACACGATATGTTCCATCCTTTAACTTGGCTTTTACTAAAGCCGTAGGTATTAAAACCGTATCCTTACAATTTCCTGTCGAAAGGCTTGCAACTATTGGTTTAGTAGATCCCTCCGCTTGTACAGCGGTTTTTTGAGATTCCTCCATTGAGGTACTATTCCTAGTAGCTGACGCTGCTTCCTTCTGAACAACGCCCGTGTCCTCACCAACAGACCCAGAACCACCGCTAGGGTGGAGTAAAGTATGGTGGCGTCTTTTACATAAATGGCATTTGACGGTATTTCTACAAAATCTGGCAGAGTGGTTACTACCCAAACAAATGAAACATAGCCCATTTTTCTGAACAAAATCACGTCAAGTATCGTTACATTCCTTAGCAAAACCTTTACCTTATGAGCGGCAGTACAAAAAGGGCAAGATAACTCCGCTTTTACTCTCCCTGCCACATGGAACGATTGCGTACTCTATTGAACATGAGGTTTATTTTCTAAATTTTCTAGACCTCGAAAGCGGCCAGTTAAAAAATCAGTAAATTGAGTAAAAGTAGGAAAATCATCCGTTGCATCCGAAGCTACTTTTAATTCCCACGCCTTCCTGGTGTCCTTATCCAATTTGGCACTAACAATGTGTATTATTAGGATGTCCCAAGAAGTAACATCTATCCCTAAATTTTTTATTGACCCCAAACATTCACATGTGGTGCTAAGTAATCTTTTTATTTCAGTGGCTGATTCTAATGTTAAACTTTTTTGATTAAACAAACGTTTTAAAATGCCATTTGCTAAAAATCTTTTATTGTTGTACATTGCCTCTAATTTTGCCCAACTAGCCGTATAATTATCCGATGTTACATTAATGTTTCTTAATAGGTGCTCTGCATCTCCGCTTAAGTACCCTTTAAGGTAATATAATTTTTGCGCATCGTCTAGAGTTTTATTATTGTGTATTAACCATAAAAATAAATCCCTAAACGTCTGCCACTCACCATAATTTCCAGAGAACACAGGTATCTTAACCTCGGGTAACTTAAAATTTCTAAATCCTGTACTACAGCTAGCTCCTGGACTAACATTACACGTTTCACTAGACATTTTCAAATTGTTTAACATTTCTTTCAGCTCGCTTTTAAACTGTATATAAAACTCTTCAACTTCATCATATAAGCCATTCTTATAATAATTTGAATTAAATAAATCAGACTTTCTTACCTCACTAATTATTTTAACATGAGTGTTGTAGAATAATTGCCATTGCTGTTCTAAGGTTTCAATCCTAGCTTCTATATAACAAACAGACGCTCTTTAGAACATCTTTTAAAGTTAGATTTTGATAGCTTTAACGTCTTCCTGAATGTCGTTAAGCGACTCCATTTTTAATTAAAACACACACAAGAAGGTTATGTCACAAATATAAAATATACAATTTACTTGCAACTAAATACCGATCACTATAAATAAACTTATTGTCCAGTAAACACATTCAATAACACCACAAAAATTGTAAGTTTCTTTGTCCATATTTTTATAAGTCCCAGATAACGTTTAAAATTTTACGTTTAAAGTGTTTTTAACTTGTATTTCTGATTAAAATCGGGCGTAGGTTCCCCGTCTGAACCAATTTTTGCTTAAAATTAGTACAAGTCCAAACTACTATTACCAAAGGCCAAGTTAATTACTTAGTGAATTTAAGGTTCAAATTTCAATGCACTTTCTTGAATTGATGAAGTTAAATTCTTCCTATTAATAGGTCGAAAATGTACTCATGATTTCTCCACTATACACGCACTGACACTGATACTCGACGAACACTGGTGGCGCCCTCTAGTGGCCGCTGCGCGAACTCCTCTGTCCGACTCCTCCACGCAACGTCACTCCTCCGGCACCCAGCCGGATCCTCTGCTTCGATGACGTCACCGCTGACGCCTCGCTGTAGGGATGCTCTGGACAGCAATCCACTGCCCAGTACTGACGTTGCGGGGTGATAATCACCACCACCACCGATGACTACCAAAAAACACTTTCACGCCAATCCAGCTTCGAAGGACCATGAACAGGTTTTCAAGGTCCGAAGGCGAGAACACCCAATGAAACGCACCAATTGAAACACAATAGGATAATTTAATTCACAAGGAATCACCCTTACAAAAAAAAAAAAAAAAAAGGTATAAATATACTTTGCTCGGTAACGAAACCATAGCGCGATCTATTTCGATCTCAACGCCATCTAGGGAAGCGTGAGGTAAACTATATATATAATAATAATAATAATAATAATAATAATAATAATAATAATATTCCACAACTATCACACAACGCCGTCTAGCCTCAAGCTAAGCAGAGCTTGTGTTATACACGATATATGTCTCTACGTATTCAAAAACATACACACATTCACTAAAGTAAAGGACATACACACTTATAACACCCGACACAAACATAACTTATACCAACCACCATCAAGACTTAAAATACTACATCAGAGCCCACAACACATGGCAATAAGAATGTACAACAAGCTGCCTCAGGAGATAAAAAATGAAACCAGACTCACTCCGTTTAACAATAAACTGAAAACACTTCTTTTGGAAAACTGCTACTACTCAACTGAAGAATTTTTGAACCAGAAATAATTACTTACATAATTTAAAAATTAAAAATAATAACAATTGAATAATGAAATAATTGAATAGCTAAATAATGAAATAATACAGACATACTTAAATAATTGAATAGCGAATAATTAAATAAACAAATACCTACCTAAATACCAGACATACTTGAATGATTAACTAAATAATACAGACACACAGCCTCGCACACAGACATTATACACAATTAGAGTTAAGTAATTATAAGAATGTGCATGCGCCAAAATGTTATGACCTAAATAATTAGATTTAATCCTACTTAATGATAGAAGGTAATTATGAATTTCATTGTGTCGTTATAGTTTAAATGTTTGCTAGTTAGCCCTCAAGTTTGCGATGCCTGGAAAAGGCCGCTAAGTTGTAAGTACCTGCATTTGTAAACAACACCAAAATGTACACTTAGTATGCAAATAAATATTTGACTTTGACTTTGACTTAACTTCAGCACATATGAAATATTAGACATAACACGTTACAAAGCTAATATTTAAACGGCATACTGTGAGTCGATGTGGAATGGAGTCCACCTACCTACCTACGTTATTAGTACCTATCTAGGTACTTGTTAAGGAAAATTGTACAAATGCGAATGAATCAACTTTGCATTTTAAGTTTTAAGCATTGGTACTCACAGAAAAATATATGTAGGTACTATTAAAATTAGACAAGTTCTTAATTTATCTGTGATTATTCCCTAAAGATGTTAATGCTAAGGCAAAGCAATACGTATAATTTGTATGAGACTAATTTTTAAATAAAAATAATGAATCATTACCGTTTATTATTTTTAATAACCTGACCAGCAAAGTTTTGTATGCAACTGTACTAACAAAACATCCATATTATCCCGTTCATTTGAGATGATTGCGCTTATATATAGTACGGTCGCTTTTACGTGACCTCTTCAATTTGGTCGGCTTATTAGAGAATTGCTGACATATTCTTGCTTTTGATTTATCTTTCATTAAAGCCGTAATTGAATGCTGAAATTTACAGGAACGAATGTTCCTGTAACAAAACCTTCTGGTAATAAATCTACATGCCGAATACAAACTTTGAATAAGGAGACCCAAACCAGTAATCTGAGGGCTCATACGCCAGCAAAATTAAAACGCCAAACATCGACAGCCTGTAGTAATAATCAACCAAGAACGGAAAATGCATGCACACAAACACAGACAGATGTAAATATTGGCAATACTACATCTATACATCAAGATAACAAAACCGCAATAACCAATACTGTTACACCAACAAAACAAATTATTAATAATTCGGACAACAATAATTTAAAACCTAGCAAAATTTGCATCTTAAGCACCGACAACACGAATAAATTACTTGACATTGCAGAAAAAACCATAGATAAATGTGCACTTTGCCACTACATCACACCTCATAGAAATGTCCAAGCTCTTCTGAAAGGCATCAAAGAAAAACTTGCAAATTGCAACATGCTGGACTACTGCATTATATTGATAGGTGGCGAGGACTTCCAAGTGACATGTAATTATTATGACAGCATTTTGATAATAAGACAAGTTTTACAAGAAATCAATAATACAAATATAATTATATGCACACCAACGTACAAATTCTACACTAATAATTATTTATACAATTCGAGAGTAGAAACTTTTAATAACTTGCTATATCTGGATACAGCTACTCATGGACATGCTTATTTTCTGGATAGTAACAAGAATTTAAGATACGATGATACCATGTTCAATAGACGCACAGGCATGATAAATTACTCCGGAATGAAATCTATTTTTAATGATATTTATAATATGATTATTTATATTCAAAGTGTAAATATTGGTATGAAATATGTAGACTTGACATAAATGACAAAATGCATCATAACTCCAATAAGTCTAAGACAACATCTGCGACTAGTACAGAGGGACAAAACTCGCAGTTTTTTCTGTAATACTCTCAATATTCTGCACCAAAACATTGCCGGTTTGCTGAAAAAATCGGACTTGTTGACTATTCAATTAAAACACCTTGAAAATCAAGGAACTATTGTAGACGTTCTCTGTATAACTGAACATTTTATTGCATCTGGCCATGAAAGTTTATTATATCTTCCTGGTTTCCGTCCCGCCGCTTTCTTTTGTCGTAAAACAAATCGCGGAGGGACTTGTATTCTAGTTAGAACTGGGCATCAATATAAAGAACTACCAGATATTGCTAAGCACTCTGTGTCAGGCGTTTTTGAAATTTGTGGAATTGAATTGACAACTCATTCTATTATTATAATTTGTGTTTATAGAATTCCTAAATACAATTATTTGACATTTTATGATAAGCTTGACATTGTTTTGAGTAGGCTATGTTTGTTTAATAATAAAAAAATTGTTATATGTGGCGATTTAAATATTGATACATTAAAAAGTTATAACTTGACATTAAAAATAAATCAACCTACCAGGCTTAGCAGTAACACATGTATTGATCATTTCGCGCATAATATACGAAGAGGATGTAAAGCTGAAATTATAGATCTCATCCTTTCTGATCACACGGCACAAATCCTCAGGGTTCCCATAAATAGAACATGCCGCTTAAAATTCTGGAAAATTGTAAGAAAAGACTACTCCACAGAGAACCTCACAAAATTCCGAGAATGCATTCGAAGTTTAACTTTTAAGGAGGTATATGAAAGTAGCGATGCCAATATAGCTTACAAAAGATTTTATGAAACGTTCTCCCTATTCTACAAACTATGCTTCCCTGACAAAATAATAACTATTTATACTAATAAAAACGTAAAATGGGTATCGCGCAGCATAAAAAGCTGTAGTAAAAAACAAAGAAAATTACTGTGGGCATACAGATTAAATCCTGTGTTAAAAAATAAAACCAATTTTAAAAAATACTCTTTACAATATAAGAAAATTATAAGACTAACACAAAAAGCTCAAAATGATTACTTTATAAAAACCTCGCAGAATAAGTCGAAAGCTACATGGCAAATAGTCAATAAACCTAAAAATAACTCTCCTAAAGAACAAATAATGACCATTAATAAATGTGACCAGACCTTTTCAAAGCCTACTGACATTGCAAATGCATTTAATGATTATTTTATACATGAAATTGAAAATAATATAAAAACTAATATGGGATTCGACAATAAACTAGACAATTTGACAAGGCAATCTATGTTTATGCAGCCTGTTATAATAACCGACATCGTTTCAGCTATAAGATCACTTAAGAATACAAGTACTGTAGGATTTGACGGTATGTCAACAAAGGTGATAAAATTTGTGAATGAAGTTATAGCACCCATATTGGTGCATATTATGAACCTTGCTATTGTTGACGGAGTTTATCCTGAAGACTTGAAGAAAGTTATTATTAAACCACTTCATAAAAAAGATAACAAAACTGATATGAAGAACTATAGGCCAATAGCTAGTAATTTCCAAAATTTTCGAAAAAAATATTTATAAGTCTCTGTATTGCTATCTCAATAAATTTAACTTATTATGCAAGGAACAAAATGCCTTTAAAAAGAATACCACGATCAACATGGCTATTTTTGATTTTTTACGTAGCATTATGTTAGCAATAGACCAAAAAGCTCCTATTTGTGCTGTTTACACAGATATGACCAAAGCTTTCGATTACGTAAAGCATAATGTCTTATTAGACAAGTTGCGTAGCTATGGTATCAGAGGCAATATTTTAAAACTACTCGAATCCTATCTCTCCAACAGAATGAATATACAGAGAGAGTATGTGAAAAAACAAAATTTGAAAAGAGTTTTTTATCTCATTATAGATTGATAAAGTTTGGTGTCCCACAGGGTAGCGTCCTAGGGCCACCTCTTATCTTAATCTATATAAATGATTTGCCAAAGGTGACTAAACATCAAATGGTGATGTTTGCAGACGACAGTAGGTACTGCCATAGTGAAATGTAGTGATCGCAATATTTATCAAGATGACATAAATAATACACTATGCTTAATATCTAGCTAATATCTAGCTAAAGTTCTTAATAATTAAGGCGCACAAAAATTTAAACCCTGACTCCTAAACTAGGAATACCTGTGACTTAGGAGTCAGTGTTCTACTGTCACTTGGACACTAAAAACCCTATGGAAATTAAGAGCTGGTAAGCTGATATTACACAAGAGAATATACACATATATATTGTGATTACAAGGAAAACCAAATGAAAAACAAAATAACAGTATGAAGTTAAAAATTAAAATTAAATAGTAAATTACAATTAAAAATTTAAAAAGTAAAATGACTGTGTGGGTGATGCTGTGTATATGACTGAGAATCGTGTGTATTGTTTTTGTCGTGTGAGTGTGTGTGTGACTGGGAAACATGTGTATTATGTGTTGTGTGAGAGTAATATGAGAAGCATAAGTATATATGTAAATGTGGTGCTGTCGAGTCTGAGTTAGTACGAGCTCGGTGGGTTTTGTTGTAGTATAGATGTCGGTGTTTGTATTAAATGTTTCTATGGAATGTTGGGAGTTATGTCAGAGTGGTCAGTAGTTCCTCAGTTTGAGCGTAGTCTAGGGTGTACAGCATGTTCTTCAGCTTAGTTTTTGCTTCGTGTTTGCTTAACCTAGCAATTTGTGTGGACTTATTAATATTTTTATAAACAACAGAGCTCAGCACATACAGCTGTCTTCTGGCGAAGGTAGTTCTATGACTAGCAGTTGGGCAAACTATTCTTTGACCACGTTTATTTGAGTCTGGAGGTGGTACCTGATTATGTTTCCAGAGAGTGGTTCTAAGTACAAATAACTGTCTTACTGTTAAAAGTTTGAGCTCTGTGTATAGCTGATTAGTCGGATAGCGAAAGGGCTTTTGCACCATAACCTTAAGTACTGCCCTTTGTGCACGTTCCAGCTCGAGAAATTTAGTTTTGGCCGATCCACCCCAAGCTAGAATACAATAGCCGATGATGGGCTGGCAAAGTGCAGTGTAAACCATTTTTAGGGTCTCTAAGTCCGCAGAATGCCGTAATGACTTAAAGAGGTGAATTGTTTTCCTGACTTTACCAGCAGTATACTCTATATGCCTGTTCCATTTCAGTCCATCATCGATCACCACGCCCAGATATTTGACAGATGTTACTGAGGGGAGCGCCACGCAGGAGCAGGTCGAGGTGTCCAGGCAGGTATGATGTCTAATCGAGTATATGTTTGGAGGTTTCGTACTAGCATGAATAGAAAACGGAAGGTAGTTTGTTTTTTGTAGGTTCAGGGTTAGTAGATTTTTGTGGAGCCATTCCATGACAATTTGCAGGGATTCTTCAGCATTGTTTTTCACTTCAGCCCAGTTCCTCCCATGTACTACAATGGCTGTATCGTCGGCATAGGTAAATATATTAGCAGATGGCAGAGTAAGGGTGCACAAGTCATTGATGTAGATAAGGAAGAACGTTGGGCCGAGTACACTGCCCTGCGGGACACCGTATGACATTATCTCATCATCACTAATATGAGATCCTATCTTCACACAAATTTTCCGGTCTAGCAGGTAACTCCTGAAGAGATCATGAACAATGCCTCGTATGCCGATGCTATACAGTTTAGATAGGAGGGTAGGAACAGAGACTGTGTCGAACGCTTTTGTTAAGTCAAGGAATAGACCCAGGCATTTATTTTTATTATCTAGTTTCCTAGCTACAAGTTCAGTTAGGTCTAGCACTGCGTCTTCTGTAGATACTCCTTTTTTGAAGCCGTACTGGTTTTTTGCTACTATGTTGTTTTTTTGTAGGTAGTTTACAAGTTGTTTATTGATTATTTTCTCCATTATCTTCGACATAACAGGGAGTACAGCAATGGGTCTATAGTTATTTACACAATCTCTGTTCCCACTCTTATGTATTGGATGAATTACGGCTTTTTTCCATGTATTAGGGAATATACCTGCGGCCATAGAGCAGTTTACTATGTGAGTGATAAGTGGTACGAAGACATGTCGACATAGTTTTATTAGTTTGACGGGAATACCATCCCAGCCAGTGGCACAGCCCTGTCTTAAGCTAGAGATAATGGAGTCCACTTCAGCATTATCCACTTCGAGAAGAACGAAGGAGCCAGGAGAACTCGTGCGTGGGGAGAGATGTGATGAAGGTTGGGCTGCGGCACTTATCCTGAATGCCAACTTTTGGCGAATGTTCGCAAAGTAGTTGCAAACGAGGTTAGCTGCTTCGCGTTTATCAGAGACTGTACTCAATAACTCATATGGGGGGTTGCTTTGCTTATTGGTATATGTGATTTCTTTGATTTTATTCCATAGTCTTTTAGGGTCATTTTTCGCTTTGCGTAGCTCATTTTGTTCGTGTAACCTTTTAAGCTTTTTAAGTAGACTATTACAGTAGTTTCTATAACGTTTATAAGAGGTTTGAATTATTTGGTTGTCAGGCGATTTCCTTGCTTTTTTGTGAAGTTTATCACGGTGACGAATGCACCGTAGTAAACCAGGTGTAATCCAGGGTTGTATATTTCTGTCTTTCTTAGGGATGGTTACTATTTTTGTGTGACTAATTAAAGCGGTGTTTAATATTTCAGTAAGTGTGTCAGATGCTAGGTTAGGATCATTAGTTTTCAGTACTTCCGAGAAATCTTGAGCTTCGATGTGGTTTTTTAAATTAGTGAAGTCAATTTTTGGTATTTTGCATGCCGGCACCGATCTTCCAGAGAGTTGGACGTTATTAATGACAAGTAGAATTGGGAGGTGATCAGTAACATGTGACTCAATCACAAGTAATGTGGCTGTTTTGTCCGTTTTGAGCATCACATGATCTATGCAGCTGTTAATTCTTGTGGGTATCCGGTGGGCGGGTAACAGGCCGTGCGTGGCGTTTAGTGTTAAATACTCGGTAGCACGTTCCTCTATACCAATAGGTCGGATGTCTATGTTTGTGTCCCCGATTAGGCAGACTTTTTTATAGGTTTTTAAGGACAAGAGGATATTGTCTACGCTATTCAAAAAGTTATCAAATTCAGCTCTAGTATTATATGACGGGGAACGGTAAACAGCCGCAAATGCGAGTTTATTTGTGATTTCACATGTTAGGCAATTTCCATTTAGAAAATCGGGTTCTTTAATAGTGCAATTAATGTTATCTTTTATATACACAACAATACCGTCATTCTGGTTGGCTGTCCGTTCCGTATAATACGACTTATAGCCGTTTAACACAGGGAGATTCACCACTTTGCTTAGCCAGCACTCAGTAAGCACCAAAACATCACAGCTAACATTGAGTAAATTTATCAATACTAAGAGTTCGTCAAAGTTTTTATTTATACTTCGTATATTTATATGGAAGATTCTGATATGATGGTTCGTCCCTACCATGTAGTTCGAGCAGTCTGACGGTGGACATTTATAGGATTTTGCTACTTCAAATTCATCTAAGTCGGCTGTAATAATAGAATGCAGAATATTAGCCATTTGTAAGAAACGATTTACGATTAAATGATACCATACAAAGCTCCAGGGAGTTTGGCATGTATACTATGGTCAGGTAATAGAAACTAGTGTAGTGTGATAGAGGACACCAATTGTTGTGTGTATTAGTTAGGTAAAGTGTGACAAAGTTTATGTTTGTGTGCTTTATGTAATGGTTTATGTATGGATTTGAGTGTTGTTTGTTGTGATTCATTTTACTTGAGTTATGTAACAAAAAAGAAGTATAAAGCAAGTTATCAGTAATAATAATGTAGTACAACTTATGCATACGCATACCAGCCATTAAAACAAAGTAGATTAACGAAGTACTGCTTACTAATGATGATCTGTGACATAGTCATTCCTGTAGCTCTTTAAGTGTTGTTTCAGACTTGACGAGAATTTGTTTATCTCCGGCTTGCTTTCGAAGAAAAATGTTGCCATTAGAGGTCCAGCAGAATGCGTATTTCCTTAGGCGTGCAAATTCTCTTGCCTGGTAAAATAGCTTTTTGTTAGTAGGTATTAGTAAGATGCTCTTCTACATAGACTGGTTGTTTTTGCCCCGATATTCCGAGTATCTCCGTATTCAATTTGTCTTCTTTATTTGTCTTTTTATTGTTGTAAGTTCGTACTCGTGAGATTAGGTCGAACTTTGTTTGGACGTTAGTGAATTCAGCGATTATAGGTTTGCTGGTGCCTCGGTTCCCTGGCGTGCGATATATATCTCGGAAATGAGAGGCAGTTAGAGGTAGGTTCACTACGTTGGCTATGTCTGTTACGATTTTTGACAGATCTGCCGACGACTCTTTATCCTGGGTAGGTATGTTACGCACTTCTATACTAGACGACCGGCACTTATATTGAAGGTCTCTGACAGCCATTTCCAATGACTCGGAGTGCTTCTTATATGCAATGCTTTCTTGTTGCAGGCGCATGATTTCTTTCTGTAGGTCATCATATTGAGAGCTGAGGAATTCAACGGATTTCTTTATTTCGATGTTAGTTTCTTTTATTTCGGTGTTAGTATTTTGGATTTGTATGTTTTGGAGTTTCAGTTCAGACATGTCAGAAACCAGCTTTGCTATCCACTCAGTTTGCGCTGCAGATTGCTTTGTTGCATTTGCATCTTGGTCGACCTTCCAGGCCAGAAACATTTCCTTTATTTCATTCTTAAATTCTTGCTTGAATTGTTCAAATTGTTCCAACTGGTTTTGCTCATGCGGTGATTCATTTAATCGTGGGCGCTTGTTGCGTGAATTCAGATTAACATACTCCTGGTCGTTCACTGCCTGGGTGATATCAGGTTCCGATTGTGTTTGGTCCATTTGGTTTCTTGGTGTGGTTGGTGGAGAACGCTGCATTCGGACTGACATGGTAGTATATAATATACAGTATGTTAACCAACAGAGGGCGTTCCCGTTAACCCGCAATAGTATAGCATCCATACATGCTAAAAAAAATATTACCATTCGAAAACAAAATGGTTTTTATTTTTTTTAATATTAAAATATTCACTAAATATGTTAAATTGCTACGTAAAAGAAACACTCTGTACACGCGTACTTGAAGGACGGAAACATCGCAATTTAGTTTTTATTTTTAGTGAATATTTTTATATTTTTTTGAATATTTTTAGCATTTTTAGTGAATATTTTAATATTAAAAAAAAATAAAAACCATTTTGTTTTCGAATGGTAATATTTTTTTAGCACGTATGGATGCTATACTATTGCGGGTTAACGGGAACGCCCTCTGTTGGTTAACATACTGTATATTATTCAATACGGTCGACGCTATCTGTTTGTTTCTGCGCCCACTTCACGTAGCACTCGTAGCACGTCTCGTAGCACTGTTATCTGGTGCGCTGTGACGTAGTCTGAACCGTAGCACTCGTAGCATAAACTCGTAGCGGTTGAATAATTCGCCGGCGCCGATGACTGTTTCTGTGGCGCAGTGGCCAGCGCGCTCTTACCCACCGTCGTGCGCCGGTGATCGGAGGTTCGAATCTCACCCAATCAATAGAATTTTAGAGTTCTAAATTTTAACTGTGGTATCGCGACATTTATTTGTCTCACTCTAAGACCGCCCAAAAGGCGTGAACTGTCCATTAAAAGACTTTGAGAGAAACAAGGAACTTAAAACTACACTAATCAACCAATCACGGTAAAGTTAGGGGTTCAGCACAGCACGCGTCCGTACTCGACCAAAGCTCACAGTAGACTATCAACTATCAGTAGACTATCGGACATAATTAATTAGCTTAATAAAAATAATTTAGTTATAAACTTAAAGAAAACCAAAATAATGCACTTTCACCAAAGAATTGAAGTACCAAAAGTAAATATCCGACATAGTAACTGTGACATTGAAGAAGTTAAAGTAGCAAAATTCTTAGGTTTATTCCTTGATAACCAACTTAACTGGAAGGCCCACATAGATGACCTAAGTAAGAAGATAAATAAATCAGCATACGCACTTTTCCAAATTGCTAGAAAAATAAATATGGATGCGCTACTAGTTGCATATCATGGCTTAGTAGCCTCAATTTTGCGATATGGTATAATTTTTTGGGGCAATTCTACTGATAAAGATATCGTTTTTAAGGCACAAAAAAGATGCATAAGATCAATGTGTGGTCTGAAAATTGATGATAGCTGTGTACCATTCTTTAAATCGCTGCAAATACTTACCTTACCCTCATTATATAGGTATTTTTGTTTGTGTTTTCGTCAAAACAAACATGAGGTTAGGTATTTGAAAAAGTGTCAACGTTACGAGATGTTGCGATTCGTAACCAATACGCAAACTCTTTAAGCAATCAGCGTTGTAAGACTGCCTTAGTGAGAAAGAGCGTTTTGGGTATGGCACCGCGCATTTACAATAAATCACCAGATGCCATAAAAAGTTTGAATGTTATACAATTAAAAAAAAAATTAAAACTCTTACTAGTTGACAAATGTTACTATACGACTGATGAATTTTTAAATGATATATTAATCTAGACTTATTTACTTATTTCACTGGAGAAACAATTTTTAATTGAATATTGTGACTAATTGTAATTTATGATTATTTATTTATGCATTGACTGTAGAAACTATTCCATTTTGTGACATCTATATTTTTTTGTTTTTATTATTTATCATCATTAGCTTAATTTTGACATACCTACCAAATAATTTACCTCCCGCATGACCAAATTTTATTTCGCATGCAACCATATTTGTACGCCTCTTGGCATAACATAGCGACCTATGAACTCTGTTATAAGAACTGTATTTACTACCTATGCTATACAAATAATAAATGATTATTGATTATTATTATTCATGAATCATTTTAATTTGTTTAAAGTAAAACATGTTTCTTAATGTTTTGGGATCTGCGTATTTCATCGCTAAAGTGCGATCAGTCTAAAATTAATCAAATTTGTTTTTATTTTCTTATCGCGTAAAGTTACAAAATCTAAAATTCCTGACGTTATAATTGTCTAACACGCGTATTTTTTACAGTTGTTTATTTGGTTATAAATGTATTGGTTTATTTGCAAATCCGTTTTTTCTGATTTTTGAAACCATTTAATTACATTGGTTTACGTAAACCAAATCAAAAAGTAATGTTTAAACAAATTAAGGTCTCTTATTGGTATTTTTTTCAAACTTCTGCATTGAGCAGTTTCCGAGATCTGGGAAATCGCAAAACGTTACCGCAGCAAAATCTTAAATAACTTAAGAACCATAACACACACAAATTTTGCTATTTGCTCACATTTCCTACTCAACAAAAGCTATCGATTCAAGTATTTGGTTCCAGCCTAAAACGAATTTTTGAAAAACGATTTTGTCAGGGTAACCTTTCAAACGTTACTGCAGCAAAATCTGTTTTTCTCAAATAACTTTATAACTACAATTCAAACAAATTTTGCTATTATTAAACAAATTGCTACTAATACACTAATTATTTGTTATAGTCTCACCTCCCTAAAGCACAACTTTTTCAGACATTTTGCCCGGGTAACGCACTCCAAATGTTTGTCCTGGATGGGAATCGAACCAAAGTAAGGAGCTGTAGTCTCAATGGAGGTACAGACTTTAATGGATATTCCCTAAAGATCTTTGGTTAATTTGATCTTGATTTGCTTAAAAGCTTTTGCTATAACTTGTTCAAGAAACAAAAAGAATCGAGTGCGTTACCCGGGCAAAATATCTGAAAAAGTTGTGCTTTAGAGAGATGAGACTATAACAAATAATTAGTGTATCATGAGTAGCAATTTGTTTAATAATAGCAAAATTTGTGTGAATTGTAGTTTTAAAGTTATTTGAGAAAAACAGATTTTGCTGCAGTAACGTTTGGAACGTTACCCTGGCAAAATCGTTTTTCAAAAAATCGTTTCAGCTCGGAACCAAATACATGAATAGATAGCTTTTGTTGCATAGTAAATGTTAGCAAATAGCAAAATTTGTGTGTGTTATGGTTCTTAAGTTACTTAAGATTTTGCTGCGGTAACGTTTTGCAATTTCCCATATCTCGAAAACCGCTCAACGCAGAAGTTTGAAAAAAATACCAATAAGAGACCTTAATTTGTTTAAATTTGTTTAAGCATTACTTTTTGATTTGGTTGACGTAAACCAATGCAATTAAATGGTTTCCAAATTCAGAAAAAGACGGATTTGCAAGTAAACCAATACACTTATAACCAAATAAACAGCTGTAAAAAATACCCGTGGTAGACACTTATAACGTCAGGAATTTTAGATTTTGTAACTTTACACGATATGAAGATAAAAACAAATTTGATTAATTTTAGACTGGTCGTACTTTAGCGATCGAATACGCAGTTCCCATAACATTAAGAAACATGGCATACTTTAAACAAATTAAAATAATTCATAAACATTCGTTCCTGTAAATTTCAGCATTCAATTACGGCTATAATGAAAGTTATATCAAAAACAAGAATATATCAGCAATTCTCGAATAAGCCGATAAAATTTAAAAGGTCACGTAAAAGCGACCGCACCATACATAAGCTCACCCTTCCTAAATGAACGGGACAACATGGATGTTTTGTTAGTACAGTTGCATACAAAAGTTTGCTGTTCAGGATAGTAAAAATAATAAAATGGTCATGATTCATTATTTTTATTTAAAAATCAGTCTCATCCAAATTATATGTATTGCTTTGCCTTAGCATTTTTTGGAAAAATCACAGATAAGTTGAGTACGTACTTAATTTTAATATTTGGATATTTACATATATTTTTCTGTTTGTACTAATGCCTTAAACTTAAAATACAATGTTGATTCATAGTTTGTACAATTTTCCTTAAGATGTAGATAGGTATAACGTAGGTAGGTAGGTGGACTCCATTCCACCTCGACTCACAGTATGATACACACATTTATATATGAGCTTTGTGTATGACGTGTTACTTAGAGTGGATATTTCAACATTACATGTGACTGTTACAGGTGATCAACGCGTAAATCACGCGTCGTCTCGTCAACGCGTGAACCACGCGTCGTGCACTTCTTTTAACTTAATATTGAAATATCCTCTCTAAGTAACACGACATAAAACTCACAGTTCAATGCCACAGTGTGTTGAGTTGTAATGGAGTCGGTGTTGCATCGATAATAATAATAATAATATATAATATATCCCCACCGCTGTATCTCTACGTTGACGTCGTGGTGGGGCTTGCGTGCTCCAAACTTTAGGTCTGTGCCGGTAGAGTTTGCCGGAACGGGTCTAGGATGAGGAGCCAGACCAAGAGAGATACAAAAACCTACAGGGCAGCATGTGGCGAGCTGATGGGCAGTAGCGACCCCATGGACCCTATCTCCCGGGAGAAATCTTGTCCTCATCTCTGGCTTGCCTTTATTGGCCGGCTGGAGTGAACACTGACGAGGAACAGAGCTCCCACCTCTTTCTTGCCTTTATTGGCCGGCTTGAGTGGAGATTCGCAAGAGCAAACGTGCTCGGAGGAAGGAAGTATTCCAGTAAGGTGCTGGTAGGGATCTTGACCGTACTTAGATTGGATAAATAGTTATTTGACAAATCGGACTCAATGCGTGGAGATAAGCTCCTTAGACAATATAAATAATATGAAAACATATAAGTCAAAATGCAAAACGAGTAGTTCTGGTGTGCCCCAAGGGAGTATCTTGGGTCCACCTTTATTCTTACTGTACATAAATGACTTGCCTTCAGCAGTAGATCATCAGTGTATTCTTTTTGCTGATGATGTCTCAGTAATTGTTACTCACGAGGGAAAAACCACAGATGATACTCACAATGTTTTGCTAAATAATGCCGCAAGTTCAATCTTGGAATGGCTTAATGACAATAAACTATGTGCCAATATTGCAAAAACCAGATTTATGACTTTTAGGTTCTATAATTCGAAAGAAATAGTATATGACGTAAGAGCCGATGGCCACCCTATCGAGTCAACAGAAGAATATAAATTCCTTGGTTTATTGATAGATAAGCATTGCAACTGGAAAAGCCACATAGATCTCGTGTGTAGTAAAATTAACAGATTCGTATTTGCACTAAAGAAATTAAGGCAAATTGCAAGCGAAAAAGCAGCATTGACAGCATATCACGGATATGTCGCCTCCGTTCTTAGATATGGTCTTTTGGTTTGGGGAAACTCCACAAATATAAATAAGGTGTTTCTCGTTCAGAAAAAGTGTGTAAGGGCAATATGTGGCGTTGGACCTTTAGAATCGTGTCGTCCATTATTTAAAAGACTTGGTTTACTAACTATCACTAATCTGTATATAATGCAAATCGGAGTATTTGTTAAAGAGCATCCAGAATTATTTGAAAATTTTGGAAAAACAAAACTGTACCCTAGCAGGGATCCGACAATGCTTAGAACAACCTGCTGTAAAAGTTCTTTATATAAAAAAAACTGTAGTATGATGGCTATACGAATCTTTAATAAAATACCAAAATATATAAGGGAGCTTCGATTGATAAGATTATTTAAGATCAAGTTACGAGAATGGTTGTTGGAGAAATGTTATTATAACTTAAATGATTTTTTAAATGACAAGAATGACTTAATAAAAATATTGAAATGATAGATGCAATGGTGACATATTAAAATGCAAAATTATATTATATATTGAATTATGAAATTTTTAAATACCGATGAATGTAATTTTTTTTTATTTTTTAGAAATTAAGAGTGTATGTGTGTAATAATTAATGTATTTATGATCTATATTATTATCTGTGCCGCTCCATTTATTTCCATCCATTTATTTTATATCATCTAATATTTGTATACCAATTAATGGTGAAACATGTTGAACTATTGTTTATTGTATTTAACATCCTCAATACCATGTTTTTGACAAATAAATTACTTTGACTTTGACTTCCGGGATTGTCCTGATAGCCGTGGAATACCTCTCCACTCCTCAAGCACCTCCGGAAGTGTTGCCCCCTAGTCGCTACGTCACTATGTGCTAGCGGCCGTCTCCGGGGGCCCATTATTGAGTGTGCAAGTCACCCCCTGCCATTTTATCCGTGCATAATATATAACATTGGTCAGGCAGGGGACATAGTTCTTCCATAGTTCAAGTTACCCAATCCACTTTAGCCACCCAAACCCATAGCCCAATGTGTTTTGTTTCCACTTACAACAATAGTCCTGTCCCAACCGGGGGTTGTCCTTGGGTGCACTTGCATAGTGCATACAGGGATAATCGTCGGTTGGTGCCTCCTCATCATTTAAAATTATCTAAGGGGCCTCTGCGAGTTGGCTTCGGCTCCTCGTACGCCTTCCAAAGGTCCGGGACCCCAGGGTCCCGAGATATATAAGATATATTAATAATATAATAATATAAAATGAAATAATAATATAAAAATGTGCAGGAGTGAGCCGCAAACTGCGTGAGCGGCCATATAAAGAGCTGGAAAGTGACGTCACAGCATGATGCGCCAACCCCATAGTAACTTAAATATCTCGGGAACCACGTATGGCAAAAATGAAAACGTAGTAATTATTTATTTTTACTGTACTACATGATGATATAAAATGTGCTGTTATTCTCCATTGAGCGAAAAAGCGTGCTACATAAAGCCTGTGTGAGCATTCCGCTGTTTGTATCTTTAAAATACGAATATGGTAAAAACGTACCCACAGTAGTGTTATTCTGTACAAATCTCACGGTGAAAACTTAGCTGAAGTGAGTGTGGAGTGAACTGTCAATAGTTTCAACCCCTAGCATCGGGTGGAATGACAGCTCACTACAAGCTCACTTTACCTAAGTTTTCACGATGAGATTTTTGAAACATGTGAAACATGTGTTTTGTAGACTTCAAGCTAATTGCATAACAAAACAATGATTTAAAGCAACTTTCACCAACTGTCACTAATCACGATTAAGGTTGAACATGATAAAAAAGGAGATGTTTCAAATTGTTTGTAATACACAATCACATCAATTATCTAGCCCAATGTAAGTTTCTTATGAACTTGTGTTACGGATACGTGTCTATTTATCTTGGCCTGGGTGTTTAATATGTATATACTTACAAAAAAAAGTATATAAATATATTTACCCGTTACATAACACAAGTTTTTAAGAAACCTGCCTTGGGTTAGATAATTGGTGTGATTGTATGTATGTTTATATAAAGTTATAATTTAACTGTGCTTTTTGGTGCAAAGCATTTTAACTACCTTGTGACATTGTGTAACGGCGGAGAGATACAGGCATACATCGAGATTTCTTTTAAAAAAACGTTCAGAAAAACATATGAGGACAATCAAAAGAATTATCTTGTATTTTCGCCGTTTTTGGGGTTCCCTTCCTCAAAAAGAAAAAAACGGAACCCTTGTAGGATCACTCGTGTGTCTGTCTGACAGACTGTCACAGCCAATTTGATCCGAATCTAATGGACCGATTAAGTTAAAATTTGGTACACATAAGAATTTCTGTGAACCAAACACGGACGTGTAAAGTAAATAAATGAATTTTGAATATGTGGGTCAATTTTAGGGGGCAAATAAGAAAATTAAAAAAAAAGTTTTGGTTTTAAAGTTATTTTAAGAAATATACGAAAATTGACCTTCCCCCCCCCCCCTATTTTCGAAACTACGGAGCCTAAATTTTTCAAAAAAATACAAGAAAATAGTTCTATACCTACAGATTACAGGAAAACTTGTAAGAAGTCAATGGTCTTAAAATAACATGGTGAATCTCTCAATAATGTGCGTACAAACTTACATTTGCAGTTGGAATGTGTGGGAGAATATGTTTTTCAACTACAATGTTCAGTGTGTTCTTGTTCTTGGGATAAATTCATCCCAACTACAGAACCTTTTATTGTGCGTAGTCTGACACATACTTGGCCGGTTTTTGTTATCATAATCCATATCTAATTTTCCCAGAATTCCCCATAATCACAGGAATCTGGCCTGCTGGGTTTTTAGAACTGTACAATACTGGGACCAATTTGTAACATCTCCTTTCATTGCATTTCAGTCGTTTGTTTGAAGTTTGAAACGGACAGAATTTTGTTTTAAATATTATGATAAGAGTTAATCGTGATTAGTGACAGTTGGTGCAGGTCGCTTTAAGTCTAAGAGCAATATCACAACGAGATTGCCTAGCATGGCGTAGGTATAGATTGATGTAAAGTGAACTCCCGCCACTGAGACCACCACGTGGTTATTTTAACCAATAATTACACAGTTTTAAGCAATGAAGAAGACTCGTCGTAAAACAATAATATTACATATTTTGCGCGATGCTTCGGTACAATATTTTATTTTTATTTTATTGAAATTATTAAAAAAATTATATAGTTACCTATATTTTCCAAATTGTAATGAAGAAAAGGGCTAAGTTTTGTTTGTACCGGGGCTTGTTGATTTTATAGGTCACATTTGACAAGTTTTCTTTATTCTGATTCACACCAAAAAGCTTACCTAAAGTTACGCTGAATTATTATTTTATACTGATTAAGGCGAAAGCGTCAGGGTAGCGCGCGAAATTCAAATTTTCTTACGTTTTTTGCAATTTACAGGTTAATATTTGAGGCACTTTGATTAAAATGTGAGTCGTGACCGTAAGAAGTATGTATTTACAGAACTATAATCATTAAAGTCATCAATACAGCTCTATATGACCAGGTAATCCTAATGAATGACTATTTCATGAAATCTTGACATTTGAGCATTACAATAACTTAAGGAGTTGTATTATGATTTCAATGATTATAATTCTGTACATACATATGTGTTACGGTCGCGAATTATAATTTATTCAATATACAACCTAACACTGACTTGCAAATTGCAAAAAACGTAAGAAAATTTGAAATTTCGCAGGCTACCTGCCCTGACGCCTTTAACGAATAAAATAAAAACATTAAACACTCACATCGTTCAAAGACGTCGTCGCACATAAACCACAAGCAAGCACTTCTCTCCAAAACACTTGGTTCATGACTGTTTCATTGGTTCGGTTAACTACAAATGTAACATACTCATAGCTAAAAAGTAAGTAAGACAACGCATAAAGCTGTTGCATCGGACTCAGCGATGCGCGCTGCGGTTTAACCAAACAGAAACAAGAAAGTACTATATATATATATATAGTACTTTCTTGTTTCTGTGTGTAACTATATATATATATATATATATATATATATATATATATATATATATATATATGTGTGTAATATGTCGTTATCGTAATAATGTTTTTCTGCTTAACTGTACAAAACATCGGATACTAAGCTGCCAATTTGCGACGCTTACCCGTACGTACGGTGCGGTCGCTTTTACGTGACCTTTTCAATTTGATCGGTTTATCAGCGAATTGCTGACATATTTTTGTTTTTGATATAACGTTCATTATAGCCGTAATTGAATGCTGAAATTTACAGGAACGAATGTTCATGAATTATTTTAATTTGTTTAAAGTATGCCATGTTTCTTAATGTTATGGGAACTGCGTATTCGATCGCTAAAGTACGACCAGTCTAAAATTAATCAAATTTGTTTTTATCTTCATATCGTGTAAAGTTACAAAATCTAAAATTCCTGACGTTATAAGTGTCTACCACGGGTATTTTTTACAGCTGTTTATTTGGTTATAAGTGTATTGGTTTACTTGCAAATCCGTCTTTTTCTGAATTTGGAAACCATTTAATTGCATTGGTTTACGTCAACCAAATCAAAAAGTAATGCTTAAACAAATTTAAACAAATTAAGGTCTCTTATTGGTATTTTTTTCAAACTTCTGCGTTGAGCGGTTTTCGAGATATGGGAAATTGCAAAACGTTACCGCAGCAAATTCTTAAATAACTTAAGAACCATAACACACACAAATTTTGCTATTTGCTAACATTTACTATGCAACAAAAGCTATCTATTCATGTATTTGGTTCCGAGCTGAAACGATTTTTTGAAAAACGATTTTGCCAGGGTAACGTTTCAAACGTTACTGCAGCAAAATCTGTTTTTCTCAAATAACTTTAAAACTACAATTCACACAAATTTTGCTATTATTAAACAAATTGCTACTCATGATACACTAATTATTTGTTATAGTCTCATCTCTCTAAAGCACAACTTTTTCAGCCATTTTGCTCGGGTAACGCACTCAAAAGAATCATGTTTTATTTTTTTTATTTTTTATTTGTGATGGGTTTGCTCTTGATCTAGGTTAGAGGTGACACGAGACAAAGCCTACGATGGAGTGAGCTTACCCAGAAGAAGCCTGTTCACTCTAAGAACACTTTGAACAGATTCGGGTTGTATGCATTCAGGAACACAGACACGGTAGTGAGTTCCACTCTTTCCTCCAATATTGAGGTCATCTTTCCTTTGACAACACTGTCAAAAGAAAGATGACCTATAACAGAAGTCAGCATTTAAGATGCGATCTGAATTAAATATTAATATATTGAAGGTGCATTGGAATAGTGTTTGAATAAATGATTAAGATTGTAGTAATTTTCTATCAGACTGTACATCCAGTGGCTTTTCAAAAATGCGAAACAAAATCACACAATATTATTTAAATAAATTTATTAACAATACCAATAATTGCAACCTTAGCTTTTAATAATTTGGGTTAAACAGAGATAAATTTCTCATGAAGTTTGTCTCTCATTTAACATTCCGCACAAAGTTTAAATATTTTACATCACATGTGGCATCTGAGCATGGCCTCCATGCATCACTCCATAGTCTGTGCAGGAGTTCACTTTATATAATTTAAATCTAACTAGTGTTTAGTCCAGTTTGGGTAAATAATATCTGCTGACAAATAAATGCATATAATGCTACCGAGTACCTCCATTGCTATTAAATAATTCTATCAAATATAAAAAAATAACTATTTGAAACCAATGCTGGTGCACTTACAGCAGCAGCAGCAGCTTATCATAATATATACATTTCTGAACAGGAGGCAGCCGGCGCTAAATAAAACAATATCAATTTGACAAGTCAGCCAAGTGACATAATAGCAGCAGGCACAAGTCGTGTCTTCAAACAATAAAAGTAAAAGTCAATATAATCATTCCCACTATCCATTGGAAAATCAGCAGGTGTGAATAAAATAAAATTATATTACATCTTAAAAGATTAAACACTCTTCCCATAGGAACAACATGCTAGGAGCGGCATGCGCAGGCTCACTGCGGCGGGTTGGGGCCGGGCGGGCGCACCTGGCGCCGCAGCTGCTCAACCAGCTCGGGGTTGGCAGCCTGCATGTGCTGCGCCAGCGCCTGGCCAGCCTCCAGCAAAGCGGACATGCCACCCGCTCCGTTGGGACCGCCGCCGCCGCCCGGGGCCGCACCTCCGCCGCCGCTCATGAGCCCCGAGATGAGGTTCTGCATGTTGGGGTCGGCTAGCATCTCCGTGGCCATGTTGAGCAGCGCCGGGTTCTGCAGCAGGCCGCCCAGGTCCAGCGGCGCGCGCTCGCCGTGCGCGGCCAACTGCTCGTCGGCCAGGCGCAAGTTCTGGCGGTATGACTCGTTGTCGGGCTCCAGTTGCGCCGCGCGCGCGTACGCTTGGCGCGCCTCCCGGTGTCGCTCCAGTGCCGTGAGCGCCAGACCTAGGCGCGAATGCGCCTTGCCGTAGTCGGGCTGCAAGCCCAGCGCCGCCGTGCAGTCCGCCACGGCCGCCTCGTTCTCGCCCAGCTTGAAATGCGCGGCAGCGCGGTTGCAGAAGTACACGGGGTTGGAGGGGTCGAGCTCGATGGCGCGCGTGTACTTGTCCAGCGCTTCCCGATGGCGGTCGCTCTTCATGAATTCGTTACCCTCATTCTTGAGCTTCTCGGCCTCGGAGCGCGTCGGCGGCGAGTTGAGCGGCGCACTGCTGCGAGTCTGGGCGCGCACGAGCTGCAGCAGGTCCACGCCGCGTGCCGCGTCCTCGGGGCCCAGCTCGAACGCGGTCTCGATGCACTGCACGCCGACCTCGACGCTCTCACGAGAGTCCACGCTGAGCGAGTCGCCTTCTAGCTGCCGCTTTAAGAAGTTCACAATGCTTGCTGCTACTATTTTAATATCCGACATGGTGCTAGAATTTCGTTTTAGTCGGTAAAAGCTAGTAAGTCTTCGAAACTTTCAGAAATTTCTATTATTTTTAGATTTTTCGACCTACGATGACACAATGACAGATGACAAAATGAAAATGACAATCACAGATTATTATTAAATGACATTCTGGCTCTCCGGGTTACAAGGCTTGTAAACAAGAAAAATACCGATATTTCTTCATAAACGAAAAAATTGGTCATACACATTTAAAGTACCAAAATCAGCAAATAATCAATTTCATATATTATTATTTATTTAGGAATATTCTTTATTTCAAACAGAAACTAGATTATATGTACAAGCTAAAACTAAAAGATATATATGTATATTATGTACAAGTATATAAAAATCATAAAAATAAAAAGGTGACAAGCTCATAGGGCATCAAAAAATTCGTCCGCATCGCTGTCAATGGTAAAAGTGCCCAAAAGGCTGGATAGCAATGCTGATTCTTTGGGCTAAAAATAGGCCAGCCCTCTGGTCACGTGATGAGTCGACCAACCGCTTGGCGATGTCCCGAAATACTCGATGAGCACTCGGACCCCAAGGCCCTAGAGTTTCAACCCCAAACGGCTCAAACATATAGCACGCAATAAGGTTGCTATATTTGCGCCGTTTGAGGTTTTCTGCTCCTGCAGCAGCCGCCCCAGCACAACCCGCCGTGCTAAGAAGATGGGATGGCGCGAGGGTGTCGACACAGGTTGCATCCCACACCAAAGGCCTACCCAACTTCCAAGGCATTATGGTCATTCCGTCTGGCCTCTTCCCATCGTCGCGTGCCAAGCCATTGGGTTCTAAAACTGCTGGCACCCCGGCGGTGACAAGAGCCCGACGGATGATGTCGTTAATGCTAGTCGACTCCTTCACCGCATTGACAGCGATGTGGAGCCCCACAAGGAGCACCCACACGCAAACATGTAGCGAGCCGGAATGTGGTGTCACTCAGCATAGTGCCTATGTTGGGTGACGGTAGAGCCTGAAGCCAGAGACCCGACTCCCATTCACCCACAGCCAACAGGCGGGCACGCTCAGCAGTATTGGTGGACGTATTAAGTTTATTCCGTAACAACCTGCAGAGCGACTCATCCCACTGTCTCTGGGAAGACGGGTTCTCGGGCTGAACCGTATCCGGGCAAGCCACTTTCCAGGCATTCACCGCGTCGGTCAAACACGGCACTTCAGAGTCAACCTGAGAAGGGGTAAGATTGTTGTGGTTAACTTTTCGGTGCTGTGGACCGAGGACAGGAACGCCGGTAGGCTTACACTAGAAATTTTGCGGACGCCGAGCCCACCAAAACGGATGGGTAGTGTGGCTTGCAGCCACGCCCGATCGTCCAATGCCACATTTAAAATTGATGATAGGGTATTTCGAATAATATGATCGATTTTGTTTAAAAGTTGTGGCTGCTTCCATAAAGAGGAAGAGCGGAGAAAATACATAAAATTTGTACCAAAACAGCAATATCTGATAAGGGTGAATGCCGAATGTAAATTAATTTTTGAAAGTCTATCCGAAATATCGTTAAAATGTTTAATTTTGTCGTCGACGAAAGATGAGAAACTGTCTTCTAATATTGGGGAACCTAGGAGGTGCAATGAACTTTTTTCCAAAACTTTGATATCTGGGGCTATGGAATTGAATTTCTGTATAGTTGATTGTCTGTCGGTATTGTCACAAAGGTAAATTTCGCATTTGGAGTTGTGGAGGTCAAGGCCGATGGATTGGAACTGCTGCTTTACGAATTGAAGATCTTTTAGAACGGTGTCTACGTCACCTCCTAGTGTTCCATCATCTAAGTACCACACATTAAATTTTGAATTTAGTTTTTTTATTATGGGATGGATAGCCAAACTGAAAATGACTGGCCCGAGAGGATCACCTTGTTGGCATCCTACTGCAGATTCCAATACGGTGTTTTTAAATAATAATTTTGATGGGTGCCTGTAGCACTGCCACATAAAACCATAAATTTCTGGTAACTCCTTTTTTACTTCAACCAACAAAGTGTCCCTATTAACGGAATTGAAGGCATTCTTAACGTCAACCTTGAGGATGACCTCACCTTTACCGGCATTTAAAAAACTGGAAAGGGCATGTACGGCAGCCTCGCAGCCCCCTTTGGATCCAAAGCCAAGCTGTAGGGGCTGGAACTTTTTAGTCAAAATTTCTCCGTATAATTTGCAGCATATTTTGGCTGCCGTACGCCTGTAGGTGCACCCAACGGCGATAGGACGAATGCCGCCGTCCCTCTTGCGCAGGGCACATAAGTTGGCCCCGTACAAGACATCAACGACGGCATCGTTTACACTGCCGTTGAGCATCAGGTCAATTAGAGCCGCAAGCTCCTTCAAGAGCAACTCACCAGCTTCCCCGGCGCCTGAGCTCAGTAAATCTTTTAAATGTTGAGGAGTCAGACCGTCCAGGCCGCCCGCGGAACCACTTCTGAAGGAGCTCACGGCTGCAGTCAGCTGGGGGGCAGTAACATTAAATGGAATTGAATCCAGGTCGGGAGGGAGGGGGGGTTCAGGGAAGGTGAGACCATCCCCAGCCGCTGGATGTTTACTCTCCAGGGCTGAAAGAGTTTCTGGAGAGTAGGGCGCCACCACATCGCTACTGAACAGTAGCCTGGCTGCTCCCCTGATGTCACCTTCACTTACTTTGGATTCCACATGTGAGCATAAACCTCTTCGAGAAGGGTTACTGAAATCAGGTAATTTTGGATCTAAAATAAGAGTCGGATTATTACAGTTGTCTTTAATTTGGTTTGTTAATGTTTTTTTAGTTGCCAAATTCTTTTGGACATGCAAAATCCTATAAGGGAAGGTGAGTAGTTGCTCCCAGGCGCTATAGGAATTCTCCTGGGTCACAACGCGGAGACATCGCGTCAAACTTAGGGCAACAGACCGCCTTGCGCCCCGGGGAATTCTCTTTAAGACAGGGGTAGAATTTTTTAAATTTGAAAGGATTTTCCAAAGTGTCTCTCTCTCGTCTGAAGGTATTGAAGTTGTAGTTGGGGGGCAAAGAGGCACACTATGAGGTTTGTGAACCTTCCCATAGTGTATCCGAAGCCCCCGTTCACCTTTAAAGAAGCGTGCCTGGGAGCAATGGGGACATCTCACCTGGACATCAAGCGATGTGGCAGGTTGACTGGCACTAATTCCGGCGTCGCTATTGCCGGCATTTATCATATATAATACACTTACCTAAAAGACTTATCACAAAACATACACAAACACAAAAATGATTATTTACACAGATAAAAACACTAGAAAACGATAGTCAATTGAAATATAAATTATTATTTTTCCAAAAAATGTCAAAGAGTGTCACTTCGTGACAGCTTAACGGCTGTGGCGCAGACGCGCGGGCCTAGGGCGCCGCGGCGCCGCACGTGCGTGGCGCAGCCTCCTTGATGATCGTTAGGGATGCACGATCACTGACAAAAGCGTGAAGAATTTACGTAAACTTCATAGTAATTTCACTTTTGACAAGAAAACCGCAGTCTTTCACAATGGATAAATCAGTACACGAAGAGATAATCACAAGATCCGTAGCTTGAATAAATGGATGTTTCTCAAGCCATTGAAACAGCTTCTTTATTTATTTATTTTAATATTATTTTGTTCGTGACGCCATACTTGATATCTTCTTTTATTCCAATATATCCATATATGTATATCCTTTCTGTTTTCTTAATCAATAAAATTCACAAACTTGGGAATATAATCAAATATCAAACATTGGTGGTGAATAAAGATGGATAATATCAAAGATAATAAAAGATCTGAAGAAAAGTAACTGCATCTTAATTATTTTTCCAAAGTGGTTTTATGGTTGATTTTTTGACATGAGATAGAGAGACATCATGTATTTTGTCCGAAACATGAGTATGCACACAAAAAGGCATACAAATATGTATTATAATAACATTTGATCACTTATTTAATTAATTGTAACTATTAATAAAATAAATAAATATAATACACATTAAAAAAAAAAAATTGTTAACGATTACAATAAATTAAAGAATTTAATGTAGGTACAGCATAAGCAGTTCAAACATTGATTAAATTAGATAAGTATTTAGAAGAACAAAATATTATCGTCTTAAGAAAATTCAAACGTCAAAATAAAATAAAATACTTACAATAGTTAACAGAAGCAAACTTCGCCCCTACAATCGAATCTACATTAGAAGAATGATTATGTTTTCTCCGTTAGAAACTCGGCAATACTACAGAAACATTTGGCTGCTAAGTACTCGTTATTTTTTTTCTTAAATAAGGTAGAGTGCTTGTGGTAGATGATTAAATATACGTGGTGCCATACCGAAAACACCTTTACTCATTAGTGCTGTATTGGATGGTTTCACACACAATCTGTGCTTATATCTATCGCGCCCTCAGACTAAATATCCTGTAGACGGAGCCTTTAAGAGAGACGCGTGTCCTTTTCTTGTTAGTGTGCGGCTCTAGAGTAGTATTAGTGTGCGTGACTAGGGAAGGGTCGACGCTTCAAAGCATACTATGGAATCTGTAATACATCGATTTTTTGCTTAACGAAAAATGCACAGGAGTGAAACTGCGGATAGAAGCTAGTACCTACCTACTATAATAAAATGTGTGCTTTGTTAAATAAAAATTATGGGCACATAAATATGGTATTATCTAACAATTTATTACCAATTAAGGGTCCAACTTAAATAAATAATCAGACGCATATTTTTACGATTTTATTTATTGTAATATTTACACAGGTACCTACATATATTGGAATACAATCAAATAAAATGAAATTGTTTATTTTGCAAATTGGATGTTGGCAATATTCTGGATATCCTTCGAATACTGTTGGCAGCGAAACAGACTTTAGTTTTTTTTTAATAGATAAACCCGTTATGAAGCAGGATAGCTGTGGCTTTCTTTGGAGCAAAGCCTTGAATATTTCATGTTCCTAGTTCTGACGTCTAACAGCTTTAATGCACTCACTGCTTATTAATTTCACAATATTATGGAAACCTACAACAGTAAGCAAAAATTATTATACCATATCAACAACAAACGTCGATAGATTTTATCGATAATATTGTACACATCCCTGCAGTTCACGCCTAAAACAATGCCTAGGTTAAACATTAATTTAGACTATAAAACTTGGTTTTTTATCAATATGATATAAGACAATCTTAGTCTAAATATGTAAATCTTCAATGTTTATCAATTTTATAACAGTTAACCTCTGTAATTAACGATAAAATTGTTGTCATAGACTTACGTGTGAAATGATAATTCTGGGTCTATTACGCCTTCTTTCGTTATTCTTGATGAATAATATACAGCCGCACACAGCATATTTTCACTTTAATAATTTTGTTCTAGCCAAACCACTGATATTATTTAATATTTCGCATTTAAACTGCACCAAGCCGCAATGTTTTGACCGACTAAGTCGGTCACTTGTTGACACGATTTACACAGACAATGCGACGTTACCAAACTTACATGTGCTGTACCTTTTACTCGTTCCTGAACTCTGTGAAATAGACAGAGAGAACAATACTTTGTTTGACACACGGATACAAGAGCGGCAACAAGTTATAGCTCCGTCTACAGGATACTTAGTCTGAGATCGCGCCGGTTGCGGTTATCCATACCTATCAGGGGGCCGATTCTACTAATTTGCAACGTTACACGTTCAATTGTGTTTCAACGTTCAGTTTCGATCGCCGTTCGATAGTTACCAAAAAAGTCATTCTACTATTCTATAAGCAAAATGGAAACTAAACTTAAACCGAATCGTAACGGGAACGTAACAGCGGGTAACCTGTGTGACCAACATTCCATATAGTATGTTTTAATAATACCACAGAAAAAAAAAGTTGAATCTAATAATATTAGAGGTCAGCTCTTGAGCACGTTGCAAGTAGATCTCTGTAGTATTTTAATATTGTAGAAATAAATCTAAGTTGTAGAATTAAGGAGACAGGAGACATAGTTACGTGAAAGTGTTATCATAACGTAAATATAAATAAAATTGATTAAAATCTTAATTAAAATAGTGAACATAAATATCAAAACCACTCTTAAAAACATCATGCAGAAACATAATAAACAACAGTGGAAGTAAACTATACAAATAAACATTGCATACAGTGATAAAAAAGGGCCAGATATTTACCAAAAAAGTGATTTATAGTAAACTTAAAGTGATATTGGTGATCACTACGTAAAATGACAGGTGGATGTGAAAAAAAATCATAATTGTGTCCAACGGACAAACCTTACATTCAAAAACTAAATACTACGTAAGGGATCCCCAATTAAGCCTTACTCAACAACCGCACGGTGGCGGAGTAAGTGAAAGCTTTACCTACACCAAGCGCATGGTCGCTGGTTCGAACCTCACGAATTGCGACGACTTTTTGTGATATAAAAATTTGTCCACGACTTCTTATACCTAAAAGTATCGCATCAAGATTGAGTATAACTTCTTCTCGAGCACGAAGCAAAAACATTATCTCTTAATTTACAGACTAACTACACTACACGTAACATATCAATCTTCACGCCTATGTTCATCGAACGTATGGGCAGAGGTGTATTTTGTATTATAAGAATTTAAATAAAATAGTTAAAGGTGAATATCCGCCTAATAAAATAATGGACGATACGACAAACGTTACCCTGAGAAAACATCAGATGTTTAAATGCAGATCACTAGATAACATGGATAATAACCATTCTTTGGACTCTTCTCCGTCCTTTGACCTACTGGGCAAAAGCTTGGATCTATCAACAAACTTGTTTCCATCTAGTTTTATTGAAGAGATGAAATCTGAAATAACAAGTTTAAAATCGAACCTACAAAGTACCCAAAACGAAATGGACAATTTGGTCCTGGAAAATGTTGGTTTACAAAAACAAGTTGCTCAGCTATCCCAGGAAATTACTATTTTGAAACAAATTTGTAGAAGTCCCAGGTCAACTAAGAAAAACAATATTTCATTGAGCCGGAAAAATAGCGTGAAACGACGACTCACAGAAGATTTTCGCCATAGTCCTATCACACTTTGGCCTAAATATGACATGGGTAAAGAAACAACCAAACCACTAACACAGTCTCTTCCAGACTCAGAAACTAAAGTGGATAACCATTCAGCGAAAACATCAGGCTGCCCAACTCTACCTCAGCATAATATAATGCACGCTGACACTGTTGTAGATAGCGTAAATGGCAGTCCAAGTAACATAGAGAAAGGTGTCGGAACGAGAATCAACGCTAGTAACGGAACAAATAGTAACTCCACTCTCCTGAACTCTAACAACGACAACGTGGCACCAGTTACAGTGAAAATATCGTCCAGATCAAAGGAAACTTATTTAAAAGAAACTGATATTAGCAGAATATTCTTATTTGGTGGTAAACAGTGCCTAAAAATGTCTAAATTAATAAAGAAATTAAGAGAAAGAACTCCATATAAACAGTACCGAGTGATATCTTTCATCAAACCTTATGCATCGACGGAAGAAATACTAAATTGCGCCAAATTGTTCGATGTTACTCCAGATGATCGAATAATTGTTTGTGTGGGAGAACATGACTCAAACGTACTCAAGATAATGTCAGAACTATATATATTTCTAAAGATAAGTCAATGTCCAATATTTGTTTTAAAAGTTTTTAATAATGTACATCTAAATGAATCTAAAATTAATGACATGCTAAAGATGATAACTTACCAGTACAAAAATTGTAATTTTATTGACTTTGACGACAGCTTACAGTTGACTATGTATGATATTTGTAAGCAGATTAATTCTACTCTGGATCAAATAGACTACAACCTTAAATTTCTTAATTACAAAACTACTTCTATATGTACTGGGAACAATACTGTGAGGCTAAAAAACAAGGACCACTCTCGAAACATACAGGTTAGTCAAATAAACCAATGTTCAAATCGTCCTAAACTAAAAAAGGTAGATAGTAGTACACAAACAGAACAACATATGTTGCAAGATAATAGTACAACTAGTACGAATACAGAGCAGTTTTTTCGTGACTAACTTATTAAGAGTACTTCATCAAAATGTAGCAGGTATCTTGAGCAAGCGTTATTATATAATTTAGAAATACAGTTGTCTAACCTGTATTTAAGAAATACCAAGCCAGACGTTATCTGCTTGACCGAAACATTTATAGATAAGGGTATACTTTGTGTACAAACGTGCTCCTGTTGTTGACATGCGACTTGCTTGTAGGAGCGAGTGACGACATTGTCTCGGTCAGCTGGCGAACAAATTCTGCGTCATCATTTTTCGTCTGTGTAGGCGCGAAGAAATCTGACGGTATTCTTAGTGTCGACCCATAGGTCATCAGGGCCGGGCTGACTTGCGTGTCTTCTCGCAGAGCTGTACGCAGTCCGAGCAACACGGTCGCTAGTTCGTTGCTCCAGTGTGTGCCTCTAGCCATGAGCGCGGCCTTCAAAGTTCGATGCCAACGTTCGACCTGGCCGTTTGCTTGCGGGTGGTATGCAGTAGTTCGTATTCTTGTGATGCCAAACTTCTTCATCAGTGCATTGAATAACGACGATTCGAATTGTCTTCCTTGATCCGTCGTTATACGTAATGGACAGCCAAATCTCGATATCCATCCCTCATGTAATGCCTTAGCAACAGTGTCGGCGGTGACGTCACGAATAGGTATCGCCTCGGGCCATTTAGTGCAGCGGTCGATCATTGTCACTAAATATCTGTAGTCGTTAGATGGCGGTAGCGGTCCCACGATGTCCATGTGTATATGTTCGAAACGCGCTGATTTTTGAAACTCGCCGAGTGGACTGATAACGTGTCGTTGCACTTTCCCGAGCTGACAACCGATGCATGACTTGGCCCACACACCAACGTCTCTGTTCATACTTGGCCAAAAGAACTTTGTTGACATTATCTTCCTTGTTGTTCGCACACCAGGGTGACTTAGTTCGTGTTGCGCTTTGAATGCTACTATACGATAAGTCGTTGGTAGGTATGGGCGAACGTTGCCAGTCGATGTTTCACATATGATAGGTCGTTGACCTCCGGGCAATGTGATAGGTGCAAATCGAAGATTTGGGTTGGACATGCAGGTCTTCAGCTCTTCATCATTCTCTTGATCTTGGGCGAGTAGGTTGTAGTCGATTGCGGAGTGTGATAAGTCGATTTCTTCGATACGTGATAAGGCGTCAGCCGCTTCGTTGTTATCACCGTGCACGTACTCGATCTTTGAGCAGAACTGGCTAATATAGTGTAGCTGGCGTTCTCTTCGTGGTGTATCGCTGCTACTTGGCGTTCTTGTCAGCGAGTACGTAAGCGGTTTGTGATCGGTGAATATCGTCAGGTCACTGCCCTCTATCAGTCGTCGTAGGTGTTGCACAGCTGTGTACATTGCTAATAATTCGCGGTCGTACACGCTGTAACGTCGCTGCGTATCACTCATGGTTTTCGAGAAGAATGCCAGTGGTTTCCAGGTGTTGTCAACCTTTTGTTGCAGGACGGCGCCGATGCTAGTGTTCGAAGCGTCGGTATATAGACATAGCGGCGCGTTAGGTATTGGATGCGTCAATGTTGTTGCCTCGAGAATGCTTTGTCGGCATTTCTCAAAGGCTTCTGTTGCTATTTGAGACCATTGTATCGGAGTTTTGTCTTTCTTCTTGCTGTTGTGTAGATATTTATTTAATTCATGTTGGTACTCAGCTTGATGAGGTAAACAACTACGGTAGAAGTTTATCATTCCCAGAAATCTTCTTAGTTCTTGAACTGTTTGTGGTTTCGGGTAGCTGACTATGGCTTGTATTCGTTCTTGAGTGGGTTTGATACCTTCTGATGTTACTTGGTATCCGAGGAACTCGATGTTTTCCCTCTCAAACTCGCACTTGTCAATGTTAAGACTGACGCCGTAGGTATTTAGGCGTTCGAGTACTTGTTCTAAGTGGCGGCGATGTTCTTCCTTATTTCTCGAGTGGACGAGTAAATCATCGACGAAGCAGAATACGTTGTCATCTAGTCCTCGAAGTACCTCGTGCATGAAGCGTTGAAAGGTTTGTCCGGAGTTTCGCAAACCGAACGTCATGCTGTTAAATTCGAAAAGTCCGAATGGTGTTATTATCGCTGTTTTCGGAGCGTCTTCTTTTGATATAGGTATCCAATAATAGGCCATTTTCAAATCGAGTTTCGAGTATATCTTCTTGCCGTGAAGTTGGTATGTAAAATCTTGGATGCGTGGAATAGGGTATCGGTCCGGAACTGTCACGGCGTTGAGTCTTCTGTAATCGCCGCAAACTCGTAGCGATCCGTCTTTCTTGTTGACTACGTGAAGTGGACTTGCCCACGGACTGTTTGACGGCTTGCATATTCCCATCTCGATCATGCGCTCGAACTCAAGTTTTGCCGCTTTATATTTGTCGGGCGGTAGAGGGCGCGGTCGTGAGTAGATAGGCGGCCCAGTTGTCTCGATGTGATGTGTGACGTCATGCTTGACGGGAGTTTTGGTTGTCATCGGTCGTAGCACATCTGGATATTTCTTCAGCAGGTCGTGATGGGTATGGTCGCGGTTAATTATGTGGATTGATTCTTCTTGGTTATTTACTTTTATGGCGTTCACGCTGAGCTCGGTGACACGGTCGATAAGTTTTCTTTGGTGCAGGTCGACTAACAGTTTGTGATGTACTAGAAAGTCGGCACCCAGTAATGAAGTCTTCACATCGGCGACGACGAATGTCCACTTGAAACCTCTTCGTAGGCCTAGGTTGAGCTCAAGTGTGCGCTCACCGTAGGTACGAATCTCAGTTCCGTTTGCCGCGTAAAGTTTGTAACCGGAATTATCTGCCGGCCTTGAATGTTTCTGGTTTCGTGCGGCTAGTACTGATATGTCGGCTCCCGTGTCGACAAGAAACTTTTCTCTGTTTTTAGTGTCGATCACACATAGGCGGCGGCTTGCTTGGTTTACATCGACGCCCGCCACTATCGATGCACGTTTTAGTTTTCCCGCTTCGTGAAGGAACACGGCGATTCGCATTTTCGTGCCCCGTTGCCGAATCGGTAGTGGTAACGGCACATCCAGTCGGGATCGCCGGGCTTGGGGGCGTTATCTGTACGCTGTCGTGAGCGTGAGCGGCCACGATATGCGGAGTTTTGGCGGGAACGGCGATGCGACGCAAGTTGATGGTTGCGGAGTTCGGCGACTTCGAGTGATAATTTTTCTATTTGTTTCGTGAGCATGTTGATTTGAAGAGTTGTTATTGCGTTAATCTGTACCTCGTTGACTGCTGGACTTGTTGTTGTTGCTGTCGTTATATGGTTTGTTGTGGAGACTGCGGCGACTGTAGCGGGTTCGAAATGCTCCATCATCTTGTCCGCCATAGCGGCGAGCACGTCGAGCGATGACTCGGTGTTGACGGAGAGCACGGCGCGCACCTGCGCGGGCAGCTGGTTGAGCCACATGACCTGCAGCGCCTCATCCGACAGTAGCTTGCCGCTGAGGTCTCTCATTTTGCGTAGCAGCTGGCTTGGCTTGTTATCGCCGAGCTCGAGGCCGCTGAGTAACTTCTGTAACTGCCGGTGGTCTGACTCCTGGTACGTTGAGATGAGTCGTTCTTTGAGCACAGTGTACTTGCCGGTGCTCGGTGGGTGCAGGATGATGTCTCCAATTTGTTCTAGGTCACTGTTGCCGAGTAGCGGAACGACGAGGTGGTATTTCTGCTCCTCACTTATCTTGCTGGCAGCGACGGCGGATTCAAACTGCGCGAACCATAGTCGCGGGTTTTGGCGCCAAAAAGGTGGTAGTCGTGCAGGAAGCGAGACTGCTGCCACGTCGTTCGTCGCTGCTGTAATGCCCAGAGCATCACTGAAGTCTTCCACAACGTTCTGCATGCTGTTCGAGGGTTCAGGATTCACGGGTTCTTGGTTTCATGAAGTCTCGGGGTCACCACTTTAGCGTTTAGTAGCTAATAGAGCAGGGGTACTGCCTCGTCTGTCGTGAATAAAACTCGGACTAGTATAATGTCGACGATCAATCAAGGTATCGAATATTCTATCTTTATTTTTCCAAAAACACCTTATTTATAAAAACCTACTATAGTACAATTATATGTGATACAATCTTACTACTAACACAAATCCACCATTAGGAAAAGGGCATAGGTCAGGCGGCGCGCGCGGGGCGCGGGGCGCTGTTTTGCCACGACACTATCCGCCGCGATTACCGCCGAATCTATAAATAAAGGTCGCGCGTAATTCGCGGTCATTTCGACGCTCGACGCTCGCCGCGAACGGTCGCCTGCTCCGCACCCGCCGTCTGCGCTCTGAGTCAAGAGTCCGCCCCCCGTTGCGCCCCGCAACGCCTCTCGTAGTCACCTGACTACTACCGATCTTCGAGTGATTAATTAAGCAATTAATTAATCGACTCGAAAGTCACACAAGTGCCTTTTTTAAGGCAAATACTATTTCTTAATCCCGCGTGTGTAGCTTCACCAGGCCCCTTCTGGGCAAAACCACAGTTTCGTGGTCCTCGGTGGATACCTTACGGTGCCAACGAAGCCGAGTGGGGTGTTGACCCAATAACACCCGCCGAACCCCTTCAGGGGGAGGCAGTCAATTGGACGGGTCCCAGAGTTAACCGGCCTTGGGGGATCTCCTAGTCGGCTCTGGTGTACAGTCTTCCCTCCTCAGCTACACACCTAGTGTCTTTAGGGTGTGTCTACACCCTTCGCGCTAGACTGGTCAGGGCCCCGTTCGCACATTAAGACTGGCGACGGATTACAAGCTTAGGGCTCACCAGTAGGTACACACCTCCCTGTCTGACCCGACAGGGAGGGTTACTCATCCCCGGGCACACCCACCCGGGGAGTTAGGCTCTCCGGAGAATTCCTCTCCCCCCCCCCCCAACCCTGCCTCCTCATGGCAGACATATTAGGTCTCCTCTCCTTTGTGAAAAGGGTCATCCTCAATGACCCTTACTTCACCGAGAAGTACGGCTCGGAGCTTGCTGCTCTGCAGCTCCCTTCCGCCCCTCCCTGTTCCGACATCCCCGATGTCGCTCCCCCCAGTCCGACCGTGTGCATGGACACCGATTCGGTGTCCGACCGCGCCCCCTCCCCGTCCGACAACGAGTCCGCCTCTGGCTCCGACGAGGAGGCCCCAAGTTCTGAGGCTTCCGCTTCCTCTGCTTCCTCGGAGGACGATGGCTTTACGCCCGTCCTCCGTAAAGGAAGCAAGAAGAGGAAGTTGAAGGGCTCTAAGGCCCCCTGCCCCTCTGCCCCTCCTAAGAAGGCTACGACTGCCTCAGTCCGTGGCCCGACCCCTCCCCCAGCCCCCGCCCCAGCTCTAGCGGCATCCCCCGCTACTGCTGCCCCCGCCTCTCCCCCTGCTCAAGCGGCTTCCCCCGCTTCCGCCCCTATCCCGACCTCTTCATCCTCCTCACAGGATGCCTCTCTTCGCAAGAAGAAGTTAGCCCCCCCTCCTCCCTTGTTCATTCAGGACAAAGGGAAATGGACCGATGTGTCCAAATGGTGCACTGATCGCAAGATCAGCTACACTAGTGCCCGCAATACCCAGCAGGGTATTAAAGTCCTGGTTCCCTCGTCTCACGACTACAGGGAACTCTCTAAGCTCCTGAGGAGCAGAGGTGTGTCTTTTCACACCTATGCCCTCCCTGAGGAGCGTCAGACCCGAGTGGTAATACGCCGGGTCCCAAAGGAGATCCCTGTGGAGGAGATAAAAGCCGACCTTCAGTCGCAAAATGTCCCGGTGGACGAAGTCCACCGCATGTACCGCGCCAGAGGCGGTGCAAAATATGACATGGTCCTCGTGGTATGTCCACCCACCGAGGGCCATCATCCCATCTTTGGGGTCAAATCGATCTGTTGCCTTACAGGCATTCAGATCGAGAAACCCGACAAGAGCAGCATCGTTGGCCAATGCCACCGATGCCAGCTCTATGGCCACTCGCAGCGGCATTGCCATGCCACACCGAGGTGCGTAAAGTGCCTGGGAGAGCATGGCACGGCAGACTGCCCCCGGCCAAAAGACCGTTCCCTCTGCCCCGACCCACCCAGCTGTGTGCTATGTGGCCTGTCCGGGCACCCAGCCAATTACCGTGGCTGCTCCAAAGCTCCAAAGAGCTCCTCCCCTAAACTGGCCAAGCGTGCCAACGCTCGCCAGCAAAGGGAATGCCCTTCTTTGGTACTCCCCTCAACCGAGATGCCCACGCGACTAAGTCCTCAGAGACCCAGTCCGTGGAATTACCTCAACCACCAGCAGGCCTTCCCTGCTCTGGCTGCCTTCCAGCCTCCCCCTCCCCCCCCTCTTATCCCGGCTCCCACGGATGCCCGGAAACCCACAGCTCCTCCCAGAGCTGCTGCCTCCGCTCCCGCTGTCTCAGCTCCCGCTGTCTCAGCTCCCCCCCCTCCTCGCTCACCCGCAGGAGCCAGTCAAGGTCTGCCTCTAGATAACTTTAGCGTTATCTCCGGCACGTTCCTGACCTTCATGTCCCCTCGAGCCACCCAAATGGCCACCGAAATCGTGGCCGCTAGGAATGCCTGTGATCTCTTCAGGATCCAGAGCATCTATAATGCGTACCCGGAGATTACGCAAGCTCTGATGGCCTTTACCAAAAAATAAATCAACAATGGATAAAGGCATCTTAGCTAGATTCAAACCCCGTTCCCTCAAGTTAGGTTTTTTCAACGCCAATGGCATTCATAGCCAACGTACTGAGATCGCCACTTTCCTCCGCGATCACCAAATAGACATCCTCTTAGTTCAGGAAACCTTTTTAAAGCCTCGTCATCGAAACCCGTCCATTGCCAACTATCGCATAGTTCGCAACGACAGGACTCGATGTCACCTGGGCGGCACCCTTATCTACTACAAGAGAGGCCTATACTGCATCCCTATAGACCCTCCCCCCCTCTCAGACTTAGAAGTGACTGTCTGCCGCCTAGGCATGACAGGCCACCAACCGATCACTCTAGTATCGGCCTACCTCTCCCCGACTTCCTCAGATAGTTCCCTATCTGCTGACCTTTCCACCCTTTTTGGCTTGAGTGAATCCGTTATCATAGCGGGTGACCTCAACGCCAAACATTCCGCCTGGAATAGTACCAGGACCTCTCGCAGAGGTAGACTTCTGTTCAACCTCTGCTCCCTCCTGAGTTTCGATGTCATCGCCCCGATGACTCCTACTCACTTTCCCCACAACCCTGACCACGCCCCTGACGTACTTGATGTGGCGCTTCTAAAGAATGTCAACCTACGGTTGGATTCTATAGAGGCGATACATGAACTGACCTCTGACCACCGACCAGTCGTTGTAAACCTGGCACCCCGCATAGGTCTCCGTGACCCCAGCCAACCCCCTCTCACTCAAAAAGTGACCGACTGGAGGAAAGTAAGCGAATGTCTGAAATCCACCACGTCCCCTCACTTAGACTCCATCCCCGACCACTTTGACTCTATCGCTGACACGACGGCCGCGATCGACTCATTCACAGAACACGTACAATCTGTCCTGGACGATTGTTCAAGGGAAATTCCAGCGATGGAAGACCATCGCTGGAAGTTGCCGGACGATGTGCGTGAGCTGCTGAATGAGAAGAACGCGGCTGTCCGTGCCTACAGCAGCTTTCCCTGCCAAGCGAACAAAGCCCATATGCGCTCTTTACAGAGATCTGTAAAGAAACGCATAGAGGAGCTGCGTAACACTGGCTGGGATAAGATGCTGAGCGACCTAGAGCCTACCCACCTAGCCTTCTGGCAACTCCAGAGGAAGCTCAGATCCCAAGAGACTGCCTCTATGCCCCCCCTTATCCGCCCTGACAAGACCATCGCTTTCGATGATGTCGACAAGGCTGAATGCCTAGCCGACAGTCTTGAGACTCAGTGCTCACCCAGCTCCCAACCAGTAGACCAAGCTCACCTCTCTGAGGTCGACGCGGAAGTCGAACGTAGAGCCTCCCTCCCTCCCGTTGAAGACCCTGATTGTCCCCTGCCCCCCGTCACTCCAGACGAGGTGCAGGACATAATCAAGGGTCTTAAACCCCGTAAAGCCCCCGGCTCAGATGGAATTACCAATAGGGTGATCCAACTCTTCCCCGCCCACCTTATAATGCTCATGGTCACCATCTTCAATGGTGCCATGAGCAACAACATCTTTCCTCAAGCATGGAAAGAGGCCACTGTAATTGGCATCCCCAAGCCCGGTAAGCCCAAGGCTGAGCCCTCTAGCTACCGCCCCATCAGTCTGCTCAATGTGCTCGGCAAAATCTATGAGAGGCTTATTTATAAGCGACTCAGAGACTATGCCGAGACAAAGGGTCTCATCCCTAACGAGCAGTTTGGTTTCCGAACGCAGCATTCCTGCGTTCATCAGGTCCACCGCATCATCGAACACATAAGCGTTGGCTTCCAACGTGGTTTGATGACGGGCGCTGTCTTCTTTGATATAGCGAAAGCGTTCGACAAAGTCTGGCACAACGGCTTATTATATAAGCTCTACCAACTTGGCGTGCCGGATCGTCTCGTACTCATCTTACGAGACTTTTTGTCGAATCGCACCTTTCGCTATCGCATAGAAGGAGCGCTATCCTCCCCCCATCCCATCCGTGCAGGAGTCCCTCAGGGCTCTGTGCTCGCTCCCCTCATTTTCACGCTGTTCACCAGCGATATCCCGAAAAGTAAAAAGGCGCAGTTAGCTCTGTTCGCAGACGACACGGCCATTTACTATTCGGGCAGGGACCAACACCCGATATCTCGCACTCTCCAAACCGCAGTCGATAATCTCGGCGCCTGGTTTAGGAAGTGGAGAATCGAGGTCAATCCCGACAAGAGTCAAGCGGTTCTCTTTCTGAGACCGCGTCGCACTCGACTCCCCCCCCGACCGATCACCATGTTCGGCAAGCCGATCCCTTGGGAGACGCGAGCCAAATACCTCGGTGTGACCCTCGACCACCACCTCTCCTTCGCTGAGCACATAAAGCAGGTGCGTTCGCGCGCCGCTTTCGCTCTCGGTAGGCTCCACTCCGTTCTGAATGCACGTAGCAAATTGTCACTTAGGTGCAAATTGCGCATTTATACAGCGTGCATTCGCCCCATCATGACCTATGCGGGTTCAGTGTTTGCGCACGCAAAACCTCACCTCATTCATAGGATGCAGGCCCTCCAAAACCGTTTCCTCCGAAAGGCAACGGGAGCCCCTTGGTTCGTTCGGAACGAAATCCTCCATGTCGATCTCGACATTCCCACCATCTCCCAGTTCTTGAAACGCAATTCCAAGCGTTTCTTCGACTCAGCCACCAACCATCGCAACCCTCTGGTTGTCGAGGCGGCTAGCTATGTCCCCTCTCTTATTAGTAAGGTCCGCCGCCCCAGGCTTGTCCTCTCAGATCCCGACGACCCCATAACTCTTCTCCAGGAGAGCAGTAGGGACCGTAGGAACAAAAACAAATCGACATTCCGACCTCGCCGCCGAGGTCCCTCGCGACGACCCCGTAATAATGGTCCTCCCCCCCGTCCCTTGCTCGGGTATGATGTGCCAGCTGGTGGCGTAGCTGAGCCTGTAGCTTTAAACTCCCCTGTTAATAATAATTCAAATCTGATCCAGCCTGTCCCATCTTGCTGTCCTCCCCCCAGCGACGCCCTAAGCCGAGGCCCGTTCCCCACAGGGGGAGCCCTTAGCGTGTAGTCGCTTAGTCTGTAAGTTTTTGCCCCTGGCTGGAGGCTTTGAGTTTTTCTTAAGGCAGCCACAGGATAGTCCGGTTAAGTAGTCTCGACCTCTCTAGGTCAACTACGAGATGCCATTCATAAAAAAAAATAAAATAAAAAAAAAAAAAAAAAATTCGCGGTCCTTTTCCCGGAGCGCCGTCGTCGAGTGAACGTCTCTGCACTGCGTGAGCCCACGTGTTCCATCTGCGCGGTCCTGAAGATTGAAGTGAAGATCACGGCGGGTGCTGGAGCTCCTGCTTACTGCTTGCGCTTACAAATAGCTTCCAGAGCTATATTCTGTTTCTTACGAGGTTGTCATGTTTCTTAAACGGTTGTCAGCTCGGGAAAGTGCAACGACACGTTATCAGTCCACTCGGCGAGTTTCAAAAATCAGCGCGTTTCGAACATATACACATGGACATCGTGGGACCGCTACCGCCATCTAACGACTACAGATATTTAGTGACAATGATCGACCGCTGCACTAAATGGCCCGAGGCGATACCTATTCGTGACGTCACCGCCGACACTGTTGCTAAGGCATTACATGAGGGATGGATATCGAGATTTGGCTGTCCATTACGTATAACGACGGATCAAGGAAGACAATTCGAATCGTCGTTATTCAATGCACTGATGAAGAAGTTTGGCATCACAAGAATACGAACTACTGCATACCACCCGCAAGCAAACGGCCAGGTCGAACGTTGGCATCGAACTTTTAAGGCCGCGCTCATGGCTAGAAGCGCCGGCACACACTGGAGCAACGAACTAGCGACCGTGTTGCTCGGACTGCGTACAGCTCTGCGAGAAGACACGCAAGTCAGCCCGGCCCTGATGACCTATGGGTCGACACTAAGAATACCGTCAGATTTCTTCGCGCCTACACAGACGAAAAATGATGACGCAGAATTTGTTCGCCAGCTGACCGAGACAATGTCGTCACTCGCTCCTACAAGCAAGTCGCATGTCAACAACAGGAGCACGTTTGTACACAAAGACCTAGCGACGTGTACACATGTTTTCGTGCGCAACGATACCGTGCGAAGTCCATTGACCCCTCCTTACGACGGTCCGTTCAAAGTGATTCAAGCATTTTACCATCCAGATGCCACTTCGAACTACAGTTGTCTCAATAGACAGACTTAAACCAGCACACCTACTCAGCGAAGAAGAGTGTACTTCTCCAACAACATGCGCGCAACACCAAGCAACGCGCCCTGAGAGCACACCTACCGCGAGCGTCGAGCCGCGGCCGTCAACAACACCTAGCGCGCCGCGCGACGCATACGTCACTCGATCCGGCCGCGCAGTCAAACTCAACGTACGCTTCGCTTAGGGGGGAGTGATGTTGTGACACAGTACCTGTCACAGTTACCTTCATACCTCGAACCACCTTACCACCATAACAGTTACCTTCATACCTCGAACCACCTTACCACCATAACAGTTACCAGTACCTCAAACCAATACCACGTTTTGACATCCATCAAGAAATAGAAAACGTTTGACAACCGTTTAAGAAACATGACAACCTCGTAAGAAACAGAATATAGCTCTGGAAGCTATTTGTAAGCGCAAGCATTAAGCAGGAGCTCCAGCACCCGCCGTGATCTTCACTTCAATCTTCAGGACCGCGCAGATGGAACACGTGGGCTCACGCAGTGCAGAGACGTTCACTCGACGACGGCGCTCCGGGAAAAGGACCGCGAATTATGCGCGACCTTTATTTATAGATTCGGCGGTAATCGCGGCGGATAGTGTCGTGGCAAAACAGCGCCCCGCGCCCCGCGCGCGCCGCCTGACCTATGCCCTTTTCCTAATGGTGGATTTGTGTTAGTAGTAAGATTGTATCACATATAATTGTACTATAGTAGGTTTTTATAAATAAGGTGTTTTTGGAAAAATAAAGATAGAATATTCGATACCTTGATTGATCGTCGACATTATACTAGTCCGAGTTTTATTCACGACAGACGAGGCAGTACCCCTGCTCTATTAGCTACTAAACGCTAAAGTCTTATTAAAGTGTCTGGGTATGATTTGGCAGCTTCATATTGTAGACAAATTAAACAAAAGCGTGGAGGTGTTGCAATTCTCATTAAACATGGCATGAATCACAAAGAATTGTCCTTCCTGAAGGAACACAGTCTTGATAAACACTTTGAATGTTGCGGCTTGGAATTACCTTCACATAACATTTTCATAATAGCTTTATATAGAACGCCAAATTCAGATTTTTCTTTATTTGTTATGAAACTCACTGCAGTACTTTTCTACATAAGTAAATCAAAAATATAAAAAGAAAAAAATTATTCTTTTAGGTGATATAAATGTAAACACCTTAAAACCAGGTAACAAAACTAAAGATCTTCAGGATCTTGCTGCAAACTATAATTTAATGTTTCATATTACTGAACCAACGCGGCAGAATACCTGCATCGATCATATTTTAAGTAATATTCCACTTGCCAAAGGTGAGCTTTTGCATTGGGATATATCTGACCACAATACGGCACAAATGCTAAGTGTCCCTGTCAAACATAAGGAAATTCCTCAACGATACTTTATTTTCAAAAGAGACTATAGATTGGAAAATATCCTTAAATTTAAGGAATGTTTGTCTAAACTTTCTTTCTCAGAAGTTTATAGCAAACTGAACATTAACTCGGCCTATGAATCTTTTCAGGAATTGTTTCTACTGTTTTATAAGTTATGTTTCCCTAAAGTTAGAATTAAAATGACAAACAAATGTAAGAAAACTAACTGGATAACTAAAGGTATAAGAATTAGCAGTAAACGTAAACGCTCATTGCGTTTTATATATTATAAGAATAAGTCAGAATGCAACAAGATTGTATACAAAAAATACAGCAAATTACTAAGATGTTGTATCACTAGTTCTATTAAAACATCAAATGACAACATACTAATGTCATCAAAAAATAAAAGTAAAGCGGCGTGGACAATTATAAAGCAACATTCGGAATTTTCGAATAAATTACCTTTGATAACGAATTTACAAATAGATAATACAACGTTATACAACCCACAAAAAATTGCGAACTCTTTTAATAACTACTGGATAGACTTAACTAATAAACAAAACGATAATGTAAGGGATACATGCAAAGCTAACACGTGCGATAGTTCGTTCCTTCGGCCATACAGTTACAATGACATAGAAAAATTTATTCTTTCCCTAACTAACACAGGAGCGGTCGGGTATGATGAGATCTCGACAAAAATTCTGAAGGCTTGCTCAATAGAAATAACTCCTGTGTTGACACACTTAATAAATTTGTCATTTTCAGAAGGCTGCTTCCCAGAGTTGTTGAAGTTTGTGATTGTTAAGCCTCTTCATAAAAAAGGTGATAGCTCGAAATCAGATAATTACAGACCAATTAGTCTCATACCAATAATTTCTAAAGTTTTCGAAAAAGCTATGCAACACCGCCTCTTAGAATTTATTGGAAAACATGAGATTCTTAAGAAAGAACAATATGGGTTTCAAAAAAGGAAATCAACTACTCTTGCATGCTTCAATCTGGTAAAAAATATAATTGATGAAGTAGATATAGGAAACCGGGTATCTGTTATCTTTTTCGACATGTCGAAAGCTTTTGATTTTGTATCCCATCGATTATTACTTTCAAAGTTGGAACGATATGGTATTCGAGGTCCGGCACTTAGTTGGCTTGAAACCTATATAGTGGGCAGAAAGCAGTGTGTTGAGGTTCTGAGTATGACTGAGAATAGAAAACTGAAGGGAATTAGATCTCTAACAAAATTTAACAACTCGGGTGTACCACAAGGGAGCGTTTTGGGACCCCCTTTATTTCTGTTATATATTAACGATCTTCCTGATCATACATCCAATCAATGCACATTATTTGCGGATGACATTTCTATCATTATGACATCACCAATTTATACTGACATAAATAATTACAGAGCTGACATTAATAACACAATTGAATCAACAATTTCTTGGTTAAGCTCTAATAATTTAAATGTAAATATAAATAAAACAAAAATTGTTCAATTTAGCACATATGGTCGTAAGCGAGATAAACTTAATATTAGTCATAACGGACAATCTCTATTAGAGGCAAACGAAACCACTTTTCTGGGAGTAGCATTGGACGGGTACTTCTCTTGGAAACTACACGTAGAAAAGGTATGCAACAAACTAAACAAATACGTTTATGTTCTCTACACTCTGCGAAAGACCTCGTCACAGAGTACGATGTTGACTGCATATCACGGCTGCGTTGCTTCAACTCTACAATACGGCCTTATACTATGGGGTAACTCTACAGACGCGGATAAAGCTTTTAGGGTACATAAAAAATGCATTCGAGCTATTTGTGGGATTCCACCATGGGAATCCTGTAAAGCGTTGTTTCTAAAGTTAAAACCTCTTACATTACCCAGTATGTATATTTTAGAATGTGCTAAATTTGTCCGACAGCACTTTAACCTGTTTAAAAAGGCTCAAGACCGTTGCCCTCGTAAAGTAAGAGATCCAGATAGAATAGTTCTGCCCAGGGCACCAAGGACTTCTCTTTATAAAAAGAACTGTTATCACATGAGTGGACTTATCTATAATAAAATACCAAAGAAATTTAAAGATTTACCTAATAATCTATTTTTTATAAAGTTAAAATTATGGCTGCTGGAAAAACGATTTTATTCTATAAATGAATTTATAAATAATGTGTTTTAAATTGTGTAATGTGACGATAATGAATATTGAATGTATTGTAAAAGTAAAGATTGTTAGTAACTAGTACTCAAAGCATGCCATTGGACGTAAATATACTCTTATATTGTAAAATTTTGCATGTCAAATGTTGACTATGTATTAGGAAACTTTATTACTAACCTTAACACCAACACTGTACCAATACTTATTGCAAATAAAATGATTATGATTATTATGATTATGATTAGGTAAATGCGCCAATTATGGACTGGTTCTGTAATATGGACTACCCGCGTTTCTCAATGAACGTTATTAGTATAGAGCCGTTGGTCAGCGCACGCTAAACTTCACCCCTCCCGCTGCCCGCTAGTCACTTGCAGGCCGGCAGAGAGCGCGCACGTATTCACGGGAGCAATGTTTCGTTATTATCAACGCGCGATGTAATTTCTTAGCTAACTTCGTAAGCTCATAATTTCAACAAATATTACACTTTGTGAAAGTGGATTAAACCAGGGGAAAGATAAGTTATTTTACAATAATCCTATTAAGTTGCAATATTCAATAGTTTTTATAATTTTCTGAATATTTGTAACCATGTGTAACTATATTTGAAACCATATGGTCCATATTATGTACACTTTTTGCAAATTCACAATAATGACATATTTTAGAAAAAGTTGATTATTTCTAAGATGTTGATGTTTCTTAAGAATTTTATTAATGGTTTTTGATACCAAATAATTATCGAACTGTTCAAAATATATAAGGCTGATTATACTTTACAATTCTGAGTTTTATTTGACAAAATCCTTATGGTGGTCCATAATTGGCGCACTTACTCTACTAAATACGAATAAGTGCTAATAAAAGCATTTTTAATACAAAAACATATCTAGACCATACTTATACTTTTAGCCTGTATATTTTTTTGTAACATTTCAACTTTATAAATAATAAAAACTCAGAAGAACGTTTCGTTTTCGGCCCCAGCTTGCAAAATCTGTGAAACGAAACGTTTCAATTATGTCAAAACGATAATGATGCGACTAAACGTCACGCTCATGTTCGGTTTTGTTAGCAGAATAGCTTTTGAGATGGTTTCGATCAAAGAGTAATGTAAACATGGAGAGAAAGAGTACCAACTCTGTGGTAAAATTTGCATGTATGGAAAGTGCTGCTACCTCTAGTTTGGTGGGTGAATTAAGGCTATAATTATATATTTACCTACCTATAGGTATGTATACTTACTACAGTATGTAGCTCGCCTATTTATTATACTCTTTGAGCGAGTTTGTGTTATGGTAACAGTCAGGGGAAAAAAACACGTATGGAGTTCAGAAAAATGTCCTTTTATTATAATGAAACATAAATTTTATTAATATTTATTCGTTTTATACTTAATTAAATTAAATTATTGAATAACATAACACTTTTTCTTGGTTATAATAAAGATAATACGGTACGGTATGGTAATAAACACTTACATAAAACATCACACCCAAAAATACAATATCTTCTTCGGAGTTCACTCACGTTAACAAAACAACAAAAATAACAAACGAAAATCAAAGTGGTGTTACGAAGCCAACCTGCAAGCTCAGCACATCGTACCGACAAAGTGACCGACAGTATTACACACGATAGATTCGCGATTTTGATATGAAGTCAGGTAACTGGACTTTGTACGAGGAGCGGTTGCAGATGTATTTCAAGGTCAATAAGGTCGAGAAGGACATGTGGCTGCCTATGCTGATCACGGGCGTGGGTGATGAGACGTACGAATTGCTGAGCACGCTGTGCAATCCCAGAAAACCAGGGAATATAACGTACGAAGAGGCCGTTACAATCTTGAAAAACCACCTACAACCGAAACCTGCGGTCATGGCGGAACGGTATCGGTTCAGACAAAGAAGACAGAAAGACGACGAAAGTGTAACACAATATCTTACCGAGTTAAAGAAACTCTCGAAAACTGGTGAGTTTGGTGCAAATTTGGAGGAGAATTTGCGTGACCAGTTCGTATGCGGAGTGAAGAGTGACGTCATCAGACAAAGGTTGTTTGCGGAAGACAATTTGACGTACTCAGAAGCAGTCAAATTGGTAGTTGGACTGGAGGCGGCCGAGCGGGATGCGGCAGTCATGGAACAGAAAGCGACGGCGGAGGCATCGGCAATCGTGAACACGTTGCGGGCAAAGCGTGGGCGCGGTCAGTTTGCGGACCATGCAGCGGTCCAACGAACGAACCACGGGCGTGCGGCGCGGGTCACCGAGAAGGGCGCCGGGGGCTGCACGGCGTGTGGCTGGCGCGGGCACGGCAAGGAGGAGTGCCGCTATAAGCATTTTGTTTGTAGCAAATGCAAGCAAAGCGGACATTTGAGGCGAGTTTGTCCGCGGACGGAGGCGAACAGTGACAGAGGAAAGAGGCGCGGAGTGAACCACGTGGATGCCACCCCGAGCGACCATCCGAGGGCAGGAGCGGGAGACTCCAGTTCGGACGAGCTGGAGGAAGAACTTCATCAACTATGTTTGAGCGGTTACAACCCGGTGAGTTTATCATTACTGATTGATGATAAAACATTAAAAATGGAGGTAGACACAGGCTCGGCAATTTCATGTATCAGTAAGAAAACATATGATAAACTTTTTAACAATAGGGTAATTAAACCATTTAATTTGGTGTTAAAATTGTATGATGGTAGCAATAAGGCCACTAGGGGTTATAAGACCGAAAGTTCAATACAAAGATAAAATTAAATATCTAGAACTATTTGTGATAGACGGGGGTACAACTTCCTTACTGGGCAGGCAATGGTTAAGGCGATACCAAAATAATTTGGGGGCTTTTTCGTAACCATTTATTTCACTATTACAGAATGTATGGATTTAATTTTTGGATATATATTTATTGACTATTTGATTAATACTCTGACTGAAGGAAAACACGATTGGGTTAAAGGTCATTGGGCATTTTGTTCGGACATTTGACCCATGGCGTACACAAACGAAATAGGGCCAAGGTATTTAGATAAATGTATCTGCACCCCTGTGGTACGGGTCGCATTCTTGTGGGCCTTGGGAGAATTGAGAAAAAAAAAATATTATTATGGCAGTTTTAAAGCAGTTTTGTAACGAATTAACTCAAAACTACTGGACTGATTTCAAAAATACTTTTACCAGTCGAAAGCTAGTCATCCCTAAGTGGCATTGGATAATTTCCCGTGGGGAAATACCCACGGGAAAGAAAGTAGAATGTGCTAGTTTTATCAAAAGCAGTTGTTTTAAACTATCTAAGGGACATTAAAATAAAATCCAGTTCAACTTAAATAATATTTTTATTCTGCTTGATCAAAATCTATTGTTATTTCATCTAAAAAGGCTGCAGGTGCATCTATTACATCTTGATGCCTGGCCCATGATAAAAAGTAAACTAGGCTTACAACATGCGCACAGCTTCCAACAGTGCGGCGGCCGTGTATACATGAACAGTAATACTGATCAATGCCATTTCTTCCAATTCGATTGGGATCTACTAAAATATACGTATAATATTGTTTACTACGGACGTGTCGCGACTGAATTCGGCCTCTTATTAGTATCTTGTTTTCAATAGTTTCTTGGTGTCGGTATATTTCGATGTGGTATACTCCATTCAAACGCATGTGCTCGTGGCAATATGACCTCGCGATTCTCAAGTGGTACGATCCCAACGTAAATAACATTAATTCATCATATGTAAGGCGCGGAAAGTCTTCAAAGTCCGGATCGTTTCCGTCGAGTCGCACGAACGCTACTCTCTGCCTGTTCAAATTATGCCTTATCACATAATCTGAGAGCTCATTGCGTTGAATCATCCGCTCATTTATTATGGATATGAACTGTTCCGCATACATATGGTCTTCGTATGGATTTCGAGTGGCATTAATTATTGCCGCAGTTATTCTGAAGTCGACCATCATATGTCTCATAGCAACATTAAAATATACATGGCGGAAGATTTTAAAATCTTTTTTAAACTGCTGTTAATAGTTTCTACTACCCAACGGATCATAGTTAATAACCTAGATTTATTGGCATCTAATGTCGTCAGTTGTTCTCCTCTTGCTCTCGTTGGCGGCATGTGAGGATTATATCCGCATTCTTCAATAGTATTGATCGAATCTCGAAATCCACGATCCAATATAAAAATGTCATCAGTTCTCAAGAACCCATGAATCGGAGAATCTTGTCGCATCAGGTCGAGCATAATTCTTGCGTCCGAAGTATTTGCTGTATATGGTCCCATAGCATCTAGTATGTAGCCATCGGTACATACTAATAAAAAGGGTTTGACTAAGTTCCGAAACTTATGGAGACTGTAAGTTTTCCGCTGAAAAAGGAAATTCGCACTCTTCTGCAGATAAATATATGTTCCGTCACATACGACAATGGCTGCGGGATCATTTTGGTTACCACCGAAAAAATGGCTTGAGATTGAAAGGTTTCTGGCTACCACATCTTCTCTTGTAATATGATTTAAGCCCAAATGCTGTGGCACAAAATCATTAATTAAGCATTCCCTTGCTATCACCAATTTCCTTTCTAATGTTCTCCTCGACATATTGAATTTAGTAGCTAAGCGCTCATCTGGTTCACCGGTTCTTATTTTAGTTAGGTAAATTCCAAGAACCGTGGTAGGACGTTCTGATCTATCACGCAGAGAAGGCGTTTGGTTTAAAATCACATTAAATTGATATTTTGTAAGACCCGTCCAATAGTGGAATTCGTTGTCATCTATTTGTTCGATATTTTCATAATCTTGATTTCTCCGTTCGAAACCCCATTTGTACAGATTCATCATGCCAACAACATGAGCACCATTAAAGTTTTCGAGTGAAGGGGTATTAATTAAGTCTTCCCAATCATTTCTTATAAAATGAGGATTGCAAACCCGAGCGAATTCCGGTATGTAAAAATTATAATTATGCAAAAGTTGAAACTTAGCATACGGTGGAACAATGTGGGCCACCACATTTCTGCAGTTCGGAAAAACACAATGCCTGGCTGTATTTGATGCTCGCAAATATCCACTAGGCGCAACAAAACCGGGACCCAATTGTGGATCCGCAACATCTCTCTGGTCTGCCGCTCCTTCAACTTGATGGGGTACATGATCTTGAACTGCTTGATCTTCCACTTGGTGATCTTGCACGGGTTGGTCATCCACTGGTTGATGTGGTATATGTTGATCTAGTACAGGCTGGTTTTCTATGGGTTGGTTGTGCAATTGACGATCAAATCTCACCCAGCAAGCATGGCATATGGCTCTTGAGCCATCAAAACGAATCTGAAACAATTGTTAAAAAATTGAATATACTGAGAAATATTAACATCATCATCTTCACATCAAACGGAGAACTTCCACTGTAAGCATACAAAGATCTCCGCCAACCGCCAATGACACTCACACACATCCACTTTACGACGACGCGTGCGGCGTTGCCATCCCGTGCATTAGCACTTCATGGCAACGTGCCGCACCCGGATCTTTCCATCGTTTATGACCAAACAGTATAATTATATTAATTAGCAATTATAAATAATTTCATTTTAGTAAAAACGATTGCAATTCCTCACAAACAAAGAAAACGTTAGCGATAACTGCGACTATAATCACGGTAAAGGCTACGATACCAAATAAGCCTATGTAGGTACCTACATATAATGACAAAATCATGGTTAAAAGTATTTCTTTCTATCGCTATCTCATTGTCGAGGTTTGGTGAGCCGGTAAGTAGGTATAATAACTGTGTAGGTTACTTACCTCGCGTGGAATAATTTCTTGCAATAATAATACTGCATGACCTCGGTATCTTTCTAGAAAGAGCGTTGTCAATATGTGTTTTCGTCGACGTAACACCGATCGATTACACGACACACAACTATTTTGTCTTTCCATTTCAACGTAAAACCAATCGTCAAGCAAAGCCAATAGTCCATAAAACGCGCACAGGTAGTCGATAAAATGAATAAATAACAGAAACACAGGTGTAAACGCACAGATCGAAACGACGGATGACGTACGACTGCGACGCGGTCCAAGCGCCGCTGGCGCATGCACACTTCGGTACCTACCTGTTTTTATCTACCTGCCAAATGTGCGAGCGAGAGAGAGATATTTCGTAGAGCTATAGGTACAAACATTTATAGTGACTGAACGACACGTTTCCACAATGCTAACAGTAAAAACTTTTGTTTTATTAAAAAAAGTTTATTAACTTTTTAAATGTTAAATAATTTTATTTTCCCATTGGATACTTTAAAAAAAATACATATTTTGAAAAGGGGGATTGAATTCTTCAATTTAAAACTGATTTGGTCTGTGTACGCGAACTTACATTAAGTGGGTCAGAAACGCCCAATGACCTTTCCTCGATAGAATTTAATTCCGAAAATACCTCTACTTTTTTATATTTTTTTCTGTAATTCTAAAATCCTAAGTAATTTCATTACAAAATTGCACTCAATATGTGCGTATTAGGTAATTGAAAACTCTGGCTGAACATATTTTTGATAGATAGCTTAATTTATTTTAAACAATTTTTATTTGGTTTGGCGCTTTTATTTTGGTTCCAGCGCATTGTAGCGCTCTCTTTTTTTCGCATGTGGATGTAATTGACTCTGTCACTTTCTTATTACCGCTCAGTTAGCTTTTTACGTATCGCCTTAATAGAATTGGGTATTAAAATACCTTCATTTCAACAAGAGATTAATCATAGTGTACACAAAATGTCTGATACTGTCGATTGTTTGTTGAACAGGTATAAAGAATTGTTCAGCGAGGGACTGGGGCGGTACACAGGCGGCAAGGCAACGCTCCGGTTGCGGGAGGGCGCGAGACCAGTGTTTTGCCGCGCGCGGCCGCTGCCTTACGCTCTGAGGGGTCAGGTCGATGCGGAGCTGGACGCCATGTTGCGAGCGGGCATCATCGAGCCCGTCGAGTGCTCGGACTGGGCGACGCCTTTGGTACCGGTACGTAAAGCGGACGGAGGACTCCGTATCTGTGCTGATTACAAAATAACTTTAAATCCTGTCTTACTGGTCGATAGATATCCGTTACCCAAGATAGATGATTTATTAGTGAGCTTAAACGGTGCTACACATTTCTCAAAAATTGATTTGACCCTCACTTATAACCAGATTGAATTGGATAATACTAAAGATTTAACTGTAATAAACACTCATCGATGTTTATTTAAGTACAATAGACTCGTGTTTGGGTAGTCTTCGAGTCCGGGCATCTTCCAGCGTATTATGTCGAATTTACTTAGTGATATTCCGGGGGTAGAAGTATTTTATATTATATAATAAAATGAACAAGCAGCTGTTAATTTATCCTCTTTCTAGGTCAGAGTGCAAGAAAAAAGTTTGCTCGTGGCTTCAAGGCATTGATTACAGTGCAACAGAACGTTTATTAAAACCATTAAGGTAACGTTTGCCAGCATGGAACGATATACAATTAACACACACTTACCCATCACACCATCTCCCATACACACACACCCACACACACACACACACACACACACACACACACACACACACACACACTCACTCATTCCCAAATCAAACGTTAAGCCATTTTTACTTTAGTTTTTAATTTCCCATATAGTTACACTTCACTTTTGTTATTAATTTGTAATAGTGTTTTATTATGTACAACCTGTATGTTAGGTTAATACAGTCATAGGTCATTCATGAGTTGTCCGATGGCGGTAAGCCTGGTGATCTGTAATACAGGTTTTACCTACAACAGACACCAGTCTCTATTAAGTGTTACCTTGACTTTGTACTGTGTTTGTGATTACGAGAGAAATAAAAGATTATTATTATTATTATTATTTTTAGATGATATCATCATCGGAACAGCGGGAACACAGGATAATCACTTAGTTACGTTAGAAAAGGTGTTCCAGCGGTTACAGAGTCACGGGTTGAAGCTAAAAAGGAGTAAATGTTTATTTATGGTTAATGAAGTCAAATACTTAGGCTATGTCATATCAAAAGATGGGGTTAAAGTAGATTCAGATAAAATAAAAGCAATAACAAAAATTCCCAGGCCAAGAGATATTTCAGAGTTGCGATCCTTTTTAGGTTTAGTTAATTTTTATGCTAAGTTTGTTAAGAATTTGAGCACTATTTTGTCACCACTGTACGAACTTTAAAAAAAAGAGGTCAATTGGAGATGGAGTGCGGAGTGCGAAAGGGCGTTTGCAAAAGTTAAAAAAATATTAGTAGGCGCGGAGGTATTAGCTCATTATGACCCAAACAAGCCGTTAGTGTTGACATGCGACGCGAGCGCGCGGGGCATAGGCGGTGTGCTCACACAGCCGGGCGCCGGCGGCCGCGACCGCCCGGTAGTGTATGTGTCACGCGCGTTGAATAACGCCGAGGAACATTATTCGCAAATAGATCGGGAGGCGTTAGCTATCGTATTTTGTTTACAAAAATTACATCAGTATGTTTATGGCCGACGTTTTGTCTTGCGAACCGACCATAAACCGTTAGTAAGTATATTTGGACCAAAACACGGTGTACCAGCGATGGCCGCGAGTAGATTACAACGCTGGGCAATAATTTTATCTGCTTATACGTACGATATTGAATATGTAAACAATAAACAAAACGGTGCGGACGGGCTGTCGAGACTGCCGATGCCGGTTCCGTGCAGCATAGATAGCGATGAGTCACTGTGGGTCCCCGAGCAAACGTATTTACATTTTGCACAGAATGCATTGTTATTAGATTATAACACAATTAAACAACAAACTAGGGTAGATCCAATGTTAGGTAGGGTTTTAAATTATATTCGTGATATGTGGCCAACAGATAATGATATTCGAGAATTACAGCCGTATTTTAACCGTCGTAAGGAACTGTACGAGGAGCTAGGCTGCGTGATGTGGGGGCACAGGGTAGTGATTCCTGCAAGTGTTACAGTTACTACAGTGTGTTAGTGTTACTACAGGAATTACATGAACCCCATATGGGCATAGTTAAGACGAAGGCGTCGGCTAGGAGTTATGTTTGGTGGCCGGGCATAGACGAGGCGATTGAGGCTACGTGCAGAGAGTGCGCGGTGTGCGCGGGGGAGGCGGACGCGCCGCAGCGGCACGCGGTCACGCCGTGGCCCTGGCCTTCTAGACCGTGGGCGAGGGTTCATCTTTGGCCAATTTTCGGAAAAATGTATTTAATCATAGTTGACGCTAGAACTAAATGGTTAGAAGTATTTCCTGTGCCTAGTACGGCGGCTAGTTCTACGATTGAAAAGCTTACCGAAGTTTTTTCTAGATGGGGTTTACCAAGACAAATAGTCTCAGATAACGGACCAGCGATCACGAGCAAGGAAATGACAGACTTTTTGGCTAGTCAGGGGGTAGATCACGTTTTTTCCGCTCCGTACCACCCGTCATCGAATGGGGCTGCAGAAAATGCAGTGCGTACGGTTAAAAGAATAATAAAAAAAGCTACTAAACAAAAAGAAAACGTTAATTTATTTATAAATACTTTCCTCTTGCATTACCGTAACACGGAGCACTGTTCAACAGGGGAAAGTCCAGCCACATTGATGCTGGGTAGGAATTTACGTACCAAATTAGATGCATTAAAACCAAACATAGAAAATAAAGTTAGGAAGTCTCAGGAACGACAACAGAAAGTAGGAACGGACGTCAAACGTTCTTTAGAGATAGGAGAGGAAGTATGGATGAGACAATATAGGGGAAATGAAAAATGGAGTCCGGGGCAGGTAGTAGATAAAATGGGTACTACAGATTATAAAGTTATGGACTGTACAGGCAAAGAAAGTCATAGACACATAGACCAGTTAAGACAGCGATCGCGAAGCTCATTGATTTGTCCGACTAGCACATCAGAACGGAGTTCTCTAGATGCGGAACGTCCCAACAACCCCGAGGTGACGAAGCCAGCGTCAGTCCCCGGAGAGACTCGGAGCCCTCGGAGCGTGAGGGAGTTCAGTCCGGTTCGAACCGCGACTACGGTTGAGTTGCCGTCTACATCTGCTTCTGGATCAGTACCTCTTAGTAATGTACCCAGTCTTGAGGAGCGGGTGATAGTTTCCCAATCCGAGGATGCTGTTCCAGAGGTAGTACGCCCCCGTCCTGTACGGGCGTGTCGCTTAAAAAGACCGCCCCAATATTGTGATAGCTAAATATATAGTTCTTACTTATTTCACTTATTCTTTAATGAAGTTATACTGGTAGCTTTTGAAGACTAAGCTCCTATTTCATTTATGTTTGTAGAGCGCTGTAACAGTTGTAAGATATAAAATAGTTAATGTTAAGGTGTTCGGGCGAAGTCCCCCCTCGGTGTGGAGGCGCCCCCGCGCCCGGAACTGGTTCGCGGAGCAAACATTTATGTCCGAACACCGAGCTAAGTTTTATTAAAAGAAATAAAATAAAATATAAGTCAGTAAAATCATAACGCTTTTAAAGTATTAACGCGCGTTTCACTCTCTGCCGGTCAACTCCTCTTCGTTCCAAAAACAGATAATTATGTAGCGCCCGCGCCGATACCAAATATATTGGGATAAGGGCAGGATAGTGATCATTAAATATATAACTTGGAGCTTTGCTTGCATCCCAGCGCAACGCAATAACAATCATGTCACGATTACCATTCCTGGAGTCGCGAGTACTATCACTTATTCTGTGCTGGAGGTTCCGAGAGCGTGTCGTGGTCGTATCTAATGGAGTACCTATCTACTTCAAGCTTCAGGGCGTTAGCACACAGACAGTAGACGATATGAAAGGAAGTTTTAAAATAACTGACAAAAATAACGTGAAAATAAGGCATTTATTAAAATTACAAAATTAAATCATATTGATATTATAGGTACATAGTTCTTTTTCTTGTAGGGTAAGGGGAGGTATATTGGTGATATAAGTAATTTGGTGATATTTTTTAAACAGAATACCACAGAGTTCCCTATGCAAGCACATTCAAGAGACAGCGCTAGCGAGTTGTTACGAGTGTGAGGAAGACAGATATATATTACGCGCTTCACTGCATCGTTCCCGCGTTTAGTAAACAAACTTTTCTGACAATCGTGAATCAGTGGCGCCATTGCTTAGCGAATGTGGGCTATGTTTACGTATTTCGGTAAAATTAATAGATTTAATTGGTGTTTGACTGATAAAACTTACTAAAATCGTTCAATAAACTAACGATTAATAAAAAACAGCTGTAGTGAAGTCGTGATTCAGTCAAGGTAAGTTTTTATTCCTTAAGTTGTGTCGGTTGTTTCTTAGTGTTTTTGCCAATATTTTGGATTAGATTTTGAGAGGTTAACTTTAGACCTATTTTACGCTTGCATTTAAAAATATACTAGAGAAGTCTATTATAGAGTTTGAAAGGTATTATGATAAGGAATTCGTGAATGTATTTTATTTTGAATTTGAGCTTAGTTTTTTTTTTATCACCAAATTACCTGTACAAGGATTTTTGATATCACCAAATAACCTATTTTTTTTTGTACCTCTAGATTGGCAATGGAGAAAGAGAGTAAATATAGAAAATATAACCAGCAGCAACTTCAAAAAGCCGTCAGTTTAGTAAGAAATGAAGGTAAAACCATTTATAAAGCTGCTAAGGAAGCAGATGTCCCATGGAGCACCTTAAAGCGTTACCTAGGGAATGAAGAGGATTCTGTACGAAAAATGGGGAGGCCTTATGCATTATCTTGTGACTTAGAGTTGACTCTTTACAATTATATTGTAGAAATGCAAGAATTGGGTTTTGGGCTTACTGTTTATCAAATTAGAAAATATGCCTATGATCTTGCTGAAGTGGCTGGACGGGAGAACTTCTTGCCATCAGCTAATCGCGTTGCAAGCAAATGGTGGTGGAATAGCTTTAAAAGTAGGTACAATTTATGCTTACGTGTACCAGAAAATCTTTCAGCCTATAGGGCTTCTATGGCTAATGAGATCATGATCGAGGACTTCTTTTCGAAACTAGATGATGTTCTTACGAAACTCGCTATCAAAGACAAACCACATCTAATTTGGAACTGTGACGAGACTGGGTTATCATATGTAGTTAAACCATCTAAAGTTGTTACTGGAATTGGAAAAAAGTACGTTTATAAAAGATCCTACGCTGAGCGAGGTCAAACTCAAACAATGTTAGCATGCATTTGCGCTGATGGGACATGGATTCCTCCTATGATAATATTTAAAGGTGTTAGGTGGAACGATACACTTAAAAATGATGCTCTTCCCAACGCATTAATCAAACTATCTCCCAAAGGATGGATAAATTCGGAATTATTTTTAGAATGGCTAATTTTTTTTATAACTGCCATACCACCTGAACGTCCTGTAGTCCTGCTGATGGACTCACATTCTGCACATATTGGAGCAGAAGTTCTTAAAGTTGCGAAAGATAACCAAGTTCATCTATTTACTTTCCCAGCTCATTGCACTCATCTATTGCAGCCTCTTGACGTAGGTTTATTCAAGCCACTTAAAAGTTACTGGCGCGACAGCATGAATAGGTACATGAGCAATAACCCTACAAATGCTCCAAATCGCAGTAACTTCCATTCCATCATGAATCCAGCATTCATAAGCGCCTTTAATAAAAAGAATATTGAGAATGCTTTTAAAAAAACAGGCATTTGCCCTATAAACGGAAATGCAATTTCAAAGGAAGCGTTACGACCTTCAGCTTTAACTGACACAGCTCCTGCTGCATGCCCTGCTCCTGTAGCTTCAGCGTTGATATGTACATCATCTGAAAGTTCTTCTTCAAGTCCTATACTCACAGTGGATCACATTTTAAAAATACCCAAAGCTTTAAAACGCCCAGAAAAGTCAAGAAAAAGAGATTCTAGCGCGAAATGCTTAACACTGACAAGTGCTAATGTAAATGAAAATATAATAAATGAAAACCTTCAACCCCAGCCCTCAACATCGGGAAAATCTGCTCAAAAAGCAAAAAAAAGTAAAATTCAAGACATTGAAGATGATTGGGAGTGTGGATTATGTGAGGTCTTGTACTCAGCTGATGTTAAAAAAAGGAATGGAGCCAAATGGATCCAGTGCTCGTATTGTTTGACCCCATACCACGAGATCTGCGCATCTATCGAAGATACTGATGCCGAGGAACAGCTATATTATAGATGTGATCGTTGCATGGAATGATATTTATTAAAGGGCCAAACATTTTTTATTTTAAGTTCAAAATATCTGATTACATAGCCAATTTACATACTATCACCAAATTTCCTACCCTATATCACCAATCTACCGGACTGTGTCGCCAACTTACCTCAGATTTCTTATGTATTCAATCAACATTTATTCTCAAAATTATTAGATTTTTGTTTAGCAAACTATTCCCAATGTTTACTTCAAACATTATATAATGTAACAAAATAAAAATGACTTTTTGTTTAGTTGCCAGATTCCTATAGAATTCGTTTGTTTCTTTTTATCACCAATATACCTTTCCTTACCCTACACGATCGTACATGTACCTACATCTTCGAGATAAGCGATGCAACGCTCGGTCGTCATGCAGGTAAGTAAAGCCAGGAAAAGACTGGTAGATCGCCACGACGTGCTCGTGAGTGTTTACATGTCCCTGAGGTCACGGTGCGGGTGGGTGGGCGGCGTGTTGTCGAGCAGGCACACCCAGTCGCGCAGGCGCGGCTCGCGCGCGTAGTGCTCGCGAGGCAGCGCTCGCGCGGCACCGGCCTCACCCGCACCCAGCACCGCGCCGCCCAACCACGCGCACGCGTTCTCGTGCGCCGGCGCACTGTGGAACTTGAACTCGTTGATGTGCAGGCTTGAGCTGGAATATTTATTTTATAATGTTGAACTTGAGTAAAGATTAAGATAAGATAATTTAATTTGTTCAAACATGAGTATACATACAAAAATCAGCATGCAAGTTGTTCAAAGTATTCTAAACAGGTCGTCATGCTTGCCCTATACAATGGCATACAAATATTTAAGTAGGTAAAGTATATAAGCAAAACAATTTTTTTTCTTTTTATTAATTAGGTATTAAAATTATAGAGCGAATACAATTATTTAAATAATAATATAACCACAATTCAATTATTCTAATTAAAATATAATAGTCACCGTTCACATAAAATAATAATAATACGTTTAAAGCAGTAGTCAAAATAAATAGGTCAAAATTATAATAGTCATTCAAAATATTTTTCACATAAAAAATCATGGATGGTGTAATATGCTCTTTTTGCTAAAAAATTTTTAACTTTCAATTTAAACTGCATGTTACTTAAAAGCTTCCAACTTTTTGGCAATTTATTATAAATTATAGGAGCCATGCAAAAGACACTCTCGCATAAGAGTAGTTCTGGATTGTTGTAAGCAAATCTGAGTGTTGTCACGTCTGTTGCGTGGAAACACCTCAGCCATACGAGTAAACAGATTAGGGTTGGACCTTACAAACATTGCATTTTCTATAATATAAATGGACGGTAATGTCAAAATTTTATATTTTACAAAATAAGGCCTACAACTCTTAGTTTTTTTTTAATTGCTCGTCCGCTGGTGGGTATACGAGTCTATGTTACAGTGGTTACAGGTGTACGAGTCGATTGTACGTCGAAATACTTGTCTTGTGTTGAACAGGTTTGACGCAGAATGTGCACTTCGCAAAATGTGCACTTCTCAAGATGAGTGTGAATTTTATCACAATGGGCCAAAATAAAAACCGTTTGCTTACAATATATTTTTTTTAATATTTAGCATGATAACAGTAGTTTCTTTGTACAGACGCCAGCAGGTCAACCTACCCGAAACTGTCAGATTTTCTCAATCAACCTTGAACCTAATGCCTTAGCAATAAAGTCGAAAATCTATTAAAGAAATCTGACAGATTGTAGTAGCTTGATGTGCTGGCGTCTGTACAAAGTGATCACGTTCAGGAAATGTTTGATTAAGTATTTTCAGTACACGTCAGCTATACCTACACATAATATGTATAAGCACTCCAGCCATTCATTGTAATATGCTGTGCACTGCATCTATCTAACATATTAATATTATTTCCTTTTTTAACTTCTTTACATATAAATTATATTTTTAAATATTAGAATAAAAATAAAAACATTTAAAAATATAGAAATGCACCGGCATGGGGAACAGGGTCCAAGCTACCGGTGATTAGGGCCCCAGAGACAGGAACCTCCTCACAATACGCGCCGTATCAAGGAGGACTGCCTTCTAAATCAGGCCCTTCACCCAGCCACCCAACGAGAGCCTCTTGAGATGTTAGTCGAGGCTCTTGGCGATAAGGCCATTGACCGTAACGACTATCGGCACAATGATTTCAGAGTCCACATTCCACATAGCGACAACCTCGTGAGCTATAGTGCGCGCGGAACTAGTTGGCCGCACCTTAGGTATGTGAGCGGAGGGACGGAGAGGCGGGGGCGCTTGCTGTCATTACTCAGTGCGGCGCCGTACTTCGCGACGGCAACACGCGTTGAAAGTTCCGGCTAGTTTAGACAAAACGCACATGAGATTGCAATAGCGAGATGAGTCCGCCGATAAAAAGACAATCTAAGGAAATAATATTTAAAGTGCATACGTTTTTTAAAAACAAAAAAAAAGAGGAGCTCGTGGCTAAATAATAACAGCCGCACGGGTCGATCCATCAGGTTAAGCTACGCTTGCCAGGGTTGGTCTGTGGATGGGTGACCATCTTTACATACCGAGACTCCTCCGTGCCTCGGAAAGCACGTTAAGCCGTTGGTCCCGGCTGTCATTCGTAGATCTTTGACAGTCGTTACGGGTCGTCAGAAGCCCGAAAGTCTGACAACCAGTCTTACCAAGGGGTATCGTATTACCCAGTAACTGGGTTGTGGAGGTCAGATAGGCAGTCGCTCCATGTGAAATACTGGTATTCAGCTGCATCCGGTTAGACTGGAAGCCGACCCCAACATAGTTGGGAAAAGGCTAGGCAGATGATGATGGTGACGTTTTTTAAAAAACGGAAAGCCGAAGTCAATAGTTTAGAACTCAGACTAAGTATCCTGTAGACGGAGCTATAACTTGTTGCCGCTCTTGTATCCGTGTGTCAAACAAAGTATTGTTCTCTCTGTCTATTTCACAGAGTTCAGGAACGAGTAAAAGGTACAGCACATGTAAGTGTGGCAACGTCGCACTATCTGTGTAAATCGTGTCAACAAGTGACCGACTTAGTCGGTCAAAACATTGCGGCTTGGTGCAGTTTAAATGCGAAATATTAAATAAAATCAGTGGTTTGGTTAGAACAAAATTAGTAAAGTGAAAATATGCTGTGTGCGGCTGTATATTATTCATCAAGAATAACGAAAGAAGGCGTAATAGACCCAGAATGATCATTACACACGTAAGTCTATGACAACAATTTTATCGTTAATTACAGAGGTTAACTGTTAGAAAATTGATAAACATTGAAGATTTACATATTTAGACTAAGATTGTCTTATATCATATTGATAAAAAACCAAGTTTTATAGTCTAAATTAATGTTTAACCTAGGCATTGTTTTAGGCGTGAACTGCAGGGATGTGTACAATATTATCGATAAAATCTATCGACGTTTGGTGTTGATATGGTATAATAATTTTTGCTTACTGTTGTAGGTTTCCATAATATTGTGAAATTAATAAGCAGTGAGTGGATTAAAGCTTTTAGACGTCAGAACTAGGAACATGAAATATTCAAGGCTTTGCTCCAAAGAAAGCCACAGCTATCCTGCTTCATAACGGGTTTATCTATAAAAAAAAAAACTAAAGTCTGTTTCGGTGCCAACAGTATTCGAAGGATATCCAGAATATTGCCAACATCCAATTTGCAAAATAAACAATTTCATTTTATTTCATTGTATTCCAATATATGTAGGTACCTGTGTAAATATTACAATAAATAAAATCGTAAAAATATACGTCAGATTATTTATTTAAGTTGGACCCTTAATTGGTAATAAATTGTTACATAATACCATATTTATGTGTCCATAATTTTTATTTAACAAAGCACACATTTTATTATAGTAGGTAGGTACTAGCTTCTATCCGCAGATTCACTCCTGTGCATTTTTCGTTAAGCAAAAAATCGATGTACTACAGATTCCATAGTATGCTTTGAAGCGTCCGCGTCGACCCTTCCCTAGTCACGCACACTAATACTACTCTAGAGCCGCACACTAACAAGAAAAGGACACGCGTCTCTCTTAAAGGCTCCGTCTACAGGATATTTAGTCTGAGGTTTAGAATATAAAACTGATGCGAATATATATATATATATATAAATTAGTAGCAGAAGCAACAGGGATATCAGAACGAAGTGTAAGGAGAGTGATTGCTGAAAGTAAAACTTCCTTGCAAAATACAGGGGAAGCAAAATTTAGTTCTCCGCGGAGACCAAAATAAATAAAAAAGAAAATACAAGTTGATGCTTTTGATTTAGGAGTGATAAGAAGAAAAATAAATCAGTTTTATACGGTAGAGAAAAAAATCCAAGTCTACGAAAACGATGCTGTGTTAAAAGAGGAAAATATTGGGTTGGCTAATAAGTAATGAGCGACATACAACTACTTTATTTGTATTTATTTATTAAATGAATAATTGTTAATCATTAATAATATATTCACCGTCGTTTTCTACTACCATTCGCCATCGATCTGGCAAAGAGTGAATGGCGTCCGCATAGAACTTCTTTGGTTTTGAATTGAAGAAGTCATCTATGTATTGTTTCAAATGTGGTTCATCGTCAAAGCTTTTTTCCCGTAAATTATTACTAAGTGATCAGAACAAGCTGAAATCAGTTGGTGCTAAGTCCGGTGAATATGGAGGGTGTGGTATTATTTCCCAATTAAGCTCCAATAGTTTTAGCCTGGTACTCTTAGCAATATGGCCGGGCATTGTCGTGCAGGAAAAGTATTTTGTCGTGTTGTGGACGTTTGAGACGGATGCCAAGCTTCAGTTTTTTGAGTTGATCACAATATACTGTTGCTGTAATCGTAGTATTAGTAGGAAGGAATTCCCAGCTTATTACGCCGTGTATATCCCACCAGACAGAAAGCATTACCTTGCGAGGATGAAGATCACCTTTTGACGTTGGTTTTCCCTGTTCTTTACATCCCAGCCACGGGCGCTTGCGTGTGTGATTAACATAGAGAACCCACTTTTCATCTCCAGTGACAAGATGATCTAACCAATTAAATGTGCGACGGAAAGATAAAAGTTGTACACAAATCTCAGCTCGGTAGGTCAGCTCGTCTTTACTTAATTGATGGGGTACCCAAACACTATATTTGTAAGTCTTTCCCAAACCATGTAAATGATTTTCTATGGTGCCATGAGAGCACTCGAGCTGAACAGCCAAATCGCGTGTAGTTATTCGAGGATCTTCTTTGATTAATAGTTTTAATTTATTGATATCTATTTCCACGGAGCGCCCAGACCTTGGTTGATCGGTTAAGGAAAAATCGTTATTGCGGAAGTTGAAACCAGCGCTTTGCTGTTGCTTCGGAGACTGCATCGTGAGCTATCTTTTGACATACGAGTATATCACGTGTAGCTCCTGCAGCAGAATGCCCAGTTTGAAACTCATATAATAAACAATGTCGTACGTGGTTTTTAATATCACTCATTTCTTTGTGAACTTTAACGCACTAACAGCCAAACTGTCAATAACGCGCATAAGCGCGACTCGCTCTTTATATACTCTCTGCTACAGAACGTTCTCGAACCTTTCCGAAAATTCTAGAAATTATAAACTAAAACGCTCATTACTTATTAGGCAGCCCGATATTTTAGATTCCGGATTAACTTTTTTAAGAGAACTTTTGCACAAACTGGGATATTCATTTAAAAAATGTAAATCGAAGAGATCCCTTTTAATAGAGAGACCAAACATTGTTGAATGGCGAGTGAAATATTTGAGGGCCATAAGAAAATTCAGAGAAGACAAACGAAATATATTCTTTTTGGACGAAACTTACGTTAACCAAAGTCACAATGTCCAAAAATGTTGGCAATCTTCGTCGGAGCCTGGAATTTATACAGCTATAGGCAAAGGAAGGCGTTTAATAATAGTTCACGCTGGTAGCCGGAACGGGTTAGTTGACGATGCTTTGCTAATTTTTAAATCAGATTCAAAAACAGGATTATCATGGAGACATGAACTCTACAAATTTTTACAACGGGGTTGATCGAAAATTAATACCTAAACTTCCACCTAACTCAATCATAGTTATGGATAATGCTGCTTATCATTGTGTGCAAGTTGAGAAAAAACCGACTTAGTCCAGTTTGAAAATTAATATGCAGAACTGGTTGGAAAATCATAACGTGCCATTTTCTCCCACGATGATCAAAGCCGAACTCTTGAGCCGAACTAATCGATTTATCACCACTATATCAGGTTTATTGGCGACAATATTTCAGGCTTAAAGCTAAGGTACAATTATGGACCCTGTAGGGGCACAGCAACATAAGGTAAATTAAAATCAAAATTAAAATACAGCATTAAAATTAGTATACAATTTACACATTCAAATTAATTAATACACAATTTATTATTAATTAATTCAATTAGAATGAAATAACAATTTATAGATTAAAATTAAATAATACACAGTTTATCATTCATATATTCATTTATATCATAGTAGCTTTTATTTATTAGAAGCTGCTTCTACTTATTACTAAAAACAGCATATTTATTTATATTCTTAATTTGTTCCGGTAGTTTATTATATATTTTAAATGACATTACATATGTACTTGATGAATGCATCTTAAGTCGTGATGTTGGAATGTTAAGTCTATTCTTGTGTCTTAGGGTAAATCTATTTTGTATGTCTTCTCTTTTGGTGTATAGTTCGGGATATTTGCGAACAAATTTACAAATTTCCCATATGTAAAGGCAAGGTAAGGTCATAATCTTCAGTTCCCTAAAGTGAGGTTTACAACTGTCAGTTTGATCTATGTTAACTAGAGTCATCATACTCGTAAGCTTTTTCTGCATTGTAAATATTGTGGGCGCGTCAGTACTATTACCCCATAGGATTACCCCGTATGTGAGCCATGCATAAGCGTACGCGTAATACATGATCAGCGCAGTTTTAAGGTCTGTAGTTTTTTTGATCTCGCGGAATGCATATGAGAATTTGGATATTCTCGCTCTTAATTTTTGAATATGGGACTTCCAATTAACGTGTGAGTCTATGTCTAGGCCTAATAAAGTGAAACTACTAACGACTTCTAATTTCGATCCTTCAAAACTAATATTTATGTCTAATGGTGTTTTTGGCGGGGGTGGAATGTCATTATTTTAGTCTTATTAAAATTTATTTCCAGGTTATGTTTCAGCATCCAATTTGTAGTTTCGTTAAGTATGGAGTTTAATTTACTATGCAGGTTGATATTGGAGTCACATGAGGCAACTATCGATATATCATCCGCAAACAAAATGCAGGGTTCTTTAATATGGTTAAGAAGGTCATTGATGTATACAAGAAACATAAAGCAGCCAATGACGCTTCCTTGTGGGATTGAGGCTTTGATTGGTATGTTATTGGATCGGACTAATTCTATTTCGTTTGATTTTTGGTTGTAATATTCTATTTCTACCAGTTGTTCTCGGTTTTGTAAGTAAGATACCACTCATGACATTTGCCGCGGATTCCTATGCTATATAAATTTTTTAATAATATTTGAAATTGAACTTTGTCGTAAGCTTTTGTCATATCTAGCAGTATACCTATGGCGTATTTTTTATCATTAATAATATTGAGAGCTTTTTGTATATTCTTATAGACTGCTAAGGTAGTGGATCGGTTTCTCCGGAAACCTTTTTGTTGCACATGGCTTTTTCAAATATTTTAGAAGCTGTTGGTAAGAGGGCAATCGGACGATTTTTATATGTTGTGTTAATTTATATTCATGCAATAGCAATAGTCCTGTCAGTAACGATAGACCGATCCCAGTACAACGTGACATGGTCATTTACGAGAACTGGGTCGGGCACATACTTCGCTGCTTTGCATGAATACCCGCACAAACCAAAATTTTTAAAATACTGGTTTAGAATACAGCCAAATGCAAAATAGTCCTTATTTCATGGTCAGTAAGACTCACATTCATAACGGCAAAACCGCCGGTTTTGCGCAGCCCCGGCAGCGTAACCAGCAGCACGTTGCGCAGGCACGCCGCCGCCACGCACGCCAGCGATAGAGTACATATCTATACCTGTATGGTAGCTGCGTGACGAGGTAGCGCAGCACAGCGGCGAGGCGCGCGCGCAGCCCCGGCAGCGTAACCAGCAGCACGTTGCGCAGGCACGCCGCCGCCACGCACGCCAGCGATAGAGTACATATCTATACCTGTATGGTAGCTGCGTGACGAGGTAGCGCAGCACAGCGGCGAGGCGCGCGCGCAGCCCCGGCAGCGTAACCAGCAGCACGTTGCGCAGGCACGCCGCCGCCACGCACGCCAGCGATAGAGTACATATCTATACCTGTATGGTAGCTGCGTGACGAGGTAGCGCAGCACAGCGGCGAGGCGCGCGCGCAGCCCCGGCAGCGTAACCAGCAGCACGTTGCGCAGGCACGCCGCCGCCACGCACGCCAGCGATAGAGTACATATCTATACCTGTATGGTAGCTGCGTGACGAGGTAGCGCAGCACAGCGGCGAGGCGCGCGCGCAGCCCCGGCAGCGTAACCAGCAGCACGTTGCGCAGGCACGCCGCCGCCACGCACGCCAGCGATAGAGTACATATCTATACCTGTATGGTAGCTGCGTGACGAGGTAGCGCAGCACAGCGGCGAGGCGCGCGCGCAGCCCCGGCAGCGTAACCAGCAGCACGTTGCGCAGGCACGCCGCCGCCACGCACGCCAGCGATAGAGTACATATCTATACCTGTATGGTAGCTGCGTGACGAGGTAGCGCAGCACAGCGGCGAGGCGCGCGCGCAGCCCCGGCAGCGTAACCAGCAGCACGTTGCGCAGGCACGCCGCCGCCACGCACGCCAGCGATAGAGTACATATCTATACCTGTATGGTAGCTGCGTGACGAGGTAGCGCAGCACAGCGGCGAGGCGCGCGCGCAGCCCCGGCAGCGTAACCAGCAGCACGTTGCGCAGGCACGCCGCCGCCACGCACGCCAGCGATAGAGTACATATCTATACCTGTATGGTAGCTGCGTGACGAGGTAGCGCAGCACAGCGGCGAGGCGCGCGCGCAGCCCCGGCAGCGTAACCAGCAGCACGTTGCGCGGGCACGCCGCCGCCACGCACGCCAGCGATAGAGTACATATCTATACCTGTATGGTAGCTGCGTGACGAGGTAGCGCAGCACAGCTGCGAGGCGCGCGCGCAGCCCCGGCAGCGTAACCAGCAGCACGTTGCGCGGGCACGCCGCCGCCACGCACGCCAGCGATAGAGTGCATATCTATACCTGTATGGTAGCTGCGTGACGAGGTAGCGCAGCACAGCGGCGAGGCGCGCGCGCAGCCCCGGCAGCGTAACCAGCAGCACGTTGCGCGGGCACGCCGCCGCCACGCACGCCAGCGATAGAGTACATATCTATACCTGTATGGTAGCTGCGTGACGAGGTAGCGCAGCACTGCGGCGAGGCGCGCGCGCAGCCCCGGCAGCGTAACCAGCAGCACGTTGCGCGGGCACGCCGCCGCCACGCACGCCAGCGATAGAGTACATATCTATACCTGTATGGTAGCTGCGTGACGAGGTAGCGCAGCACAGCTGCGAGGCGCGCGCGCAGCCCCGGCAGCGTAACCAGCAGCACGTTGCGCGGGCACGCCGCCGCCACGCACGCCAGCGATAGAGTACATATCTATACCTGTATGGTAGCTGCGTGACGAGGTAGCGCAGCACAGCTGCGAGGCGCGCGCGCAGCCCCGGCAGCGTAACCAGCAGCACGTTGCGCGGGCACGCCGCCGCCACGCACGCCAGCGATAGAGTACATATCTATACCTGTATGGTAGCTGCGTGACGAGGTAGCGCAGCACAGCTGCGAGGCGCGCGCGCAGCCCCGGCAGCGTAACCAGCAGCACGTTGCGCGGGCACGCCGCCGCCACGCACGCCAGCGATAGAGTACATATCTATACCTGTATGGTAGCTGCGTGACGAGGTAGCGCAGCACAGCGGCGAGGCGCGCGCGCAGCCCCGGCAGCGTAACCAGCAGCACGTTGCGCGGGCACGCCGCCGCCACGCACGCCAGCGATAGAGTACATATCTATACCTGTATGGTAGCTGCGTGACGAGGTAGCGCAGCACAGCTGCGAGGCGCGCGCGCAGCCCCGGCAGCGTAACCAGCAGCACGTTGCGCGGGCACGCCGCCGCCACGCACGCCAGCGATAGAGTACATATCTATACCTGTATGGTAGCTGCGTGACGAGGTAGCGCAGCACAGCTGCGAGGCGCGCGCGCAGCCCCGGCAGCGTAACCAGCAGCACGTTGCGCGGGCACGCCGCCGCCACGCACGCCAGCGATAGAGTACATATCTATACCTGTATGGTAGCTGCGTGACGAGGTAGCGCAGCACAGCGGCGAGGCGCGCGCGCAGCCCCGGCAGCGTAACCAGCAGCACGTTGCGCGGGCACGCCGCCGCCACGCACGCCAGCGATAGAGTACATATCTATACCTGTATGGTAGCTGCGTGACGAGGTAGCGCAGCACAGCGGCGAGGCGCGCGCGCAGCCCCGGCAGCGTAACCAGCAGCACGTTGCGCGGGCACGCCGCCGCCACGCACGCCAGCGATAGAGTACATATCTATACCTGTATGGTAGCTGCGTGACGAGGTAGCGCAGCACAGCTGCGAGGCGCGCGCGCAGCCCCGGCAGCGTAACCAGCAGCACGTTGCGCGGGCACGCCGCCGCCACGCACGCCAGCGATAGAGTACATATCTATACCTGTATGGTAGCTGCGTGACGAGGTAGCGCAGCACAGCTGCGAGGCGCGCGCGCAGCCCCGGCAGCGTAACCAGCAGCACGTTGCGCGGGCACGCCGCCGCCACGCACGCCAGCGATAGAGTACATATCTATACCTGTATGGTAGCTGCGTGACGAGGTAGCGCAGCACAGCTGCGAGGCGCGCGCGCAGCCCCGGCAGCGTAACCAGCAGCACGTTGCGCGGGCACGCCGCCGCTACGCACGCCAGCGATAGAGTACATATCTATACCTGTATGGTAGCTGCGTGACGAGGTAGCGCAGCACAGCTGCGAGGCGCGCGCGCAGCCCCGGCAGCGTAACCAGCAGCACGTTGCGCGGGCACGGCTCCACGCACGCCAGCGATAGAGTACATATCTATACCTGTATGGCGGCTGCGTGACGAGGTAGCGCAGCTCAGCGGCGAGGCGCGCGCGCAGCCCCGGCAGCGCGGCCCCCCCTCCTACCAGCAGCACGTTGCGCGCCAGCGCGCGCCGAACGTCACGCGGACACGCCGCCACGCACGCCAGCACGGCGTCGGGCAGCGAGGCCTGTTCCGCGTCGCGCGCGAACAGCGGCTCGGCGCACAGCTCGCGCGCCGCACCCGGCACCATCACGCGTCCGTAGCGCACCGCGCGCGGAGGTGTGGGAGGGGAATCCGAGGCCCATAGTAGCGCGCGGGAGCGGGGACTCACGAAACACGTCTTCACTGAAATGATGCCGAGAGAACACGTTATCGTATTTCATTATGTACCTAATACGCAGAGAAGAAGTATCGACAGCATTCTAAGGAAGGAAGGAAGGTATTTGCAGAGAGACTACGTGACAAACATGAAGCTTGATAAATGTTCCTGTGATTGTGACGTTCACGTTAACATTATTGTGCATGTGCTAATTGTTCTACTAACATAGCGTATTGTTACGCTCCCGCCATCTGTTATCGAATAGAAGAACTACACGCTTCCAGAATTTTCTAGATGGTTAAGTGTCGTGTTGCAGCATTCTATAGATCATTCCCGTAAATACTAGAATGTTCTCGAATTATGTCCTCGAATTTGCTAGAGCACACACTTGACATATTATATAAATAGAGAGTTACCATACCAGCGCTGCGGGGCAGTTCAGTTTGGAATGCGAAACAGTGAGCTTGTTGGGGCTATAGTTGCAAAACTTCTGAATAATTCCGGAATACTTCTGGGAAAGTTTTTTAAATCAGAATTATTCAAAATGAATTAAATAATAATAATAATAATAATCTTTATTTGGCAAATAAAATACAACAAACAACCTTGCACAATTCAATTATGTTACAAATAAGCAGGTATTTATTTATTTTTTGTTTGGTATGTTTCGGTCCTTATTATGGTTATATTATAATTTAATTAAGATTGTTTTTTTTTTGCTGACAAATCCGCTGCCTCTCGTGTGCCGGCCGCTGCCGCCCCGCCGCGCGCGCCCGACTGTCATGAGTCGTGCGTGCAGGCGATGGCGGTGCGGGGTGCGGTAAGAGGGGAGATGCTCCCCGGAGAAGTTTTCCACCCCGCGAGAAAGATTCGTACCCCGCAATCGAATGTTTCCGCCGAATATTTCGCCCGAATAATTCAATGGGAATAAACGTTGAAATATTCCCAAAGTTTCGGAATATTTCGGAATACTTCCGAAGTATTCGACGGGAATGATTCGGAATTTTTCCCGCCAGCATCTATAGTTGGGTCGTAACTCCCAACATATGGTCCTTCGAGCCGGATGAAAGGGAATTGTTGTTGTGTATTGCTTCCGTGAAAAGGTCTTTAAATGGGGATCCCATTTAAAGACCTTTTCACGGAAGCACTGGTTGAATTTACCGTAGAAGACTGGTATCTCTAATTTCGGTGTTGTTTTTTCACGATGAGCGCCGGACCACATTTTGGTATTCATTCTTCTTCAGTTCATGGAACTGGTTTTCATACCTGGTGGATCTCCCAGTGAAGGTTGTCAATAGCTATCCAGCGCGTTTGTAGTGTTTGCATGAAATCACACACGTGAGTGAACTACAAGTGATTCTGCATTAAAAGTTGCTGATTACTGTATTTATGTAATATTTACATAAATGTTAGTGTTTTTTGTGTAAATTGGTATATAGTTATATTTATATAGTGACGTAGCGACAAGGGGGCAACACTTCCTGAGGTGCTTGAGGAGTGGAGAGGTATCCCACGGCTATCAGGACAATCCAGGAAGTACGGTCAAGATCCCTAATAATAAAAATAAAATTAAATTGTTATTGAAGAAAGCCTTAATATAACATTGTTAAGTACTTACTAAAACAATGTTTTATAACAATAATTTATAAGTAGGTGGATATGCTATGCACAATACATTAAAACCCTGATCTCCAAACTAGGGGTATCCCTGTATCTTAGAGATCAGTGTCCCTCCGCAGCAAAGTCATTAGCCAATATTTGTAATTTATTGGTAAAGTATTTCTTAACATAGTTAAATAAAGAAAAAAAAAAAAAAAAAAAAATTATATTATTCTCATTTACAATTTTGTGTGAGTGTGTATGTGTGTGGGGGGTAGGTGTGTGTGTATGTATGAGCGTGCGTGCGTACTGGAATACTTCCTTCCTCCAAGCACGTTTGCTCTTGCGAATTTGCACTCAGGCCGGCCAATAAAGGCAAGAAAGAGGTGGGAGCTCTGTTCCTCGTGTGTTCACTCCAGCCATTCAATAAAGGCAAGCCATAGATGAGGACAAGATTTCTCCCGGGAGGTAGGGTACGTGGGGTCGCTACTGCCCAACAGCTCGCCACATGCTGCCCTGCGGGTTTCTGTATCTCTCTTGGTCTGACTCCTCATCCTAGACCCGTTCCGGTAAAGTAAACTCTACCAGCACAGAGTTCGGAGCGCGCAAGTTCCACCACGACGCCCACGTAGAGATACAGCGGTGGGGTTATTATTATTATTCTTTTTTATACTTTTACGTATCTCGGCGTTGCGCCGGCTTAATGGGGTAGTACGGGCCGAAGCCAAGTGCTACCCCCTGTAAATTGGCGAGAATAGGATGAGATGATGGTGTGTTCGAAATTTGTGATGGTGAGTGTGTCTGTCCATGAGACTGCGTTCGTGCGATGGTTGCTTATTATTATTATTATTTTATTTGTTATTCTCGGCCTAGCCGGGTAGTGCTGATGGCACGGGCCTAAGCCAAGTGTTCATCAGTGGGATTACGTGTTGCAGTAATATTAGATACTGCGTGGTTATCCGCAGTAGGCTGTACGTGAATCGAAGGTATATTTGAGTGGGAGGAATGGCGCAAGCTGTCCGACTCACACTGGAGGCATTTTCTTACTAGTCTACATGTAAGAATCACCTTCTGCAGCAGGTGGTAGGTGTTAGGTGGCAGGTTGAGGGAACTAAGGGACTGATGAAGCTGTTTGGGTATTACTCCTGTTGCAGATAGCACTATGGGGACTATTGTGACTTTTTGTAGATACCAAAGCCGAGTAATTTCGTCTTTCAGTTCGGTATATTTGGATAGTTTTTCGGCTATTGTAGTCTGTAAGTTATGTGTATTTGGCACGGCGATGTCTATTAGGAACCCAGTTTTATTTACTTTGTTAATTAATGTGATATATCTGGTCTATTAAAGTGAATTGTGCGATCGGTGAGTATGGCTCGGTCGAGGTACAATTTTGTTGTGGGGTTCTCTAATACCGTTTCTGGGTTGTATTTGTAGTATGGTACTATAGTGTCTATAAATTTGTATTTATGAGCTAGTTTTTGGTGTATTACGTTGGCTACTTGATCGTGTCGATGTTTGTAGTCTGTCTGGGCTATTGATTTGCAGGCGCTAGTGATGTGTTGGATTGTCTCTGGTGAACTATTGCATTTTCTACATGTATCGGTTGTTAAATTCTTTATAATGTATTTTCTGTAGTTTTTGGTCTCAATAACTTGGTCCTGTATTGCAAGCATGAATCCTTCAGTCTCCGGAAAGAGTTCGCCTCGATTTAGCCACGCGTTCGACGCAACTTTGTCGACATTTAATTGGCATAAATCTTGGCGATGTCTCCCGTGTAGATTTCTGGGCCCACTCTAGACATTTGGTTTTATCATCAGTCACTCTTTCGTTTTGTTGTTCAGTTGTGTCTGTAAGATTAACGTTTTGTGCTATTAGTTTGTGAAGTGTGGAAGAATCACTTTTATCGAAGAAGTATTTTCTGAGGGTTGTGATCTGTCGGTTATGTAAATTTAAAATGTCAATAAGTCCTCTGCCTCCCTCCTTCCGTGGTAGTGTTAACCTTTGCAGGCATGACCTTGGGTGGTGTTTACGGAATTTAGTCATTGTTGTGTTAATTTTCCGTTGCAGGTTTTTCAGGTCTGTTTTGGTCCAGTTAACTATACCGAACGAATAGGTGAGGACAGGGATAGCAAAGGTGTTAATTGCTTTTATTCTGTTTAGTGAGTAGAGTTGTGTTTAAGAATAGTGTGTAATCTATGTTGGAATTGTTGTTTTAATTTCTGTTTGGTCTCTTTATAGTGTATCTGACTTGATTGTATGTATCCTAAGTATTTGTAAGTGTCCTGCTCATCCAGTGGTTCTATCTGTTCGCCTGTTTCTAAGGTGTATTGGTGTTGGTAGTTCTGTCCTGCTCTAACTGAGTTTATTTTGCATTTATTTATGCCAAATTCCATTTTTATGTCGTTTGTGAATTTCTCTGTCAGATTAGCTAACTCGTGAAGTTGACTCTCGGTTTTTGCGTACAATTTTATATCATCCATGTACAATAAATGGTTAAAAATGCCACCCTGGGTTTCATCCTGTCCATCGGTAGCAGTTGAATTTAAATGGATTCCTAATGAGGTTGCGTTTAATATTTTAGATAGGGGGTTTAGAGCCAGGCAGAACCACAATGGGCTGAGTGCATCTCCCTGGAAGATTCCTCTCTGTATTTTAATTGGGCTTGTGTCTATTGTTTCGGTTGGTGAAGTGAGTCTTAGTACTGTAGACCAAGTTTTCATCACGGTCTTGAGAAATGTTACCAATGACGGGTGTATTTTGTAAATTTCTAATACTTGCACTAGCCATGAATGGGGAACAGAGTCATAGGCTTTTTTGTAGTCGATGTACATTGTAAATAAATCTGATTTGGATTTCTGAACTTTTTTTAAAACAACGGAGTCTATGATTAATTGTTCCTTGCAACCTTGGCTATACTTTCAACATCCTTTCTGTTGCTCGGCTAAGATGTTATTGGCGTCAATGTGCTCGTATATCAGTTCAGATATACAGGATGTGATGATCTTATACAAGGTCTGCAAGCATGTAATAGGTCTGTATTTCGCTGGATAGAGATATCATTACGGTCTTTTGGTATCATATAAGTTGTTCCAGACATAATGTACGAATGTATTGATTTGGGGTCTTGGATGAATGAATTTATAAATTTATATATAGGTAACAATGTATGAATTGCTGTGAATTTTTTGTACCAGTAACTATGGATGTGGTCTGATCCGGGAGCTTTCCAATTATGTAACCTTGTTAGAACTTTATGAAATATTTCCGGGGATATGTGCTGAAACACCATTGGCTGAATGTTTGTATTGTTATTTGACAATTCTGTTTGTATCCAATCAGCTTGGTGATTATGGCAAATAGGTTGTTCCCATAATCTTGCCCAGAAGTGTTGTAATTGTAATGTCTCTGGGTAAGGGGTGTTATTTTCGTTGTCACATGTGATGTTGTGTTGAGTATTTATAGTTGCCTGTCTGATGTTGCGATAAAAAAGTTTTTCATTATGAGTAAATTGAGTGTTTTGTTGTTTTCTTAATGTGCAAGCTTTATATCTTTCGAGTCGGCCTGTTACGACAGAAAGTTTTTGTTTCAGTGTGTCTAATGTGTGTGCTGCTTGTCTGTTTGGTTCTTCGTGTACGGTATGAATTTTATAAAGTTTTATGATCTTTTTAACATGTTTTTTTAATTTTCTACCTACCTATTTTCTTTCTTAAATCTTTAACTTTTTGTTCTAATCTTCTTTGCCATTTTGGCTTGTATTCTGTTTTACCTCGAATTATTTCCCTCGGTTCAAGTGTTATCTTTGCTCCATTTACCTTAGCAGCGGTCCATGCGGCACAGTATACGATAGTTTGTAATGTGTTGAAATCGGTGTCTTCATTAACATTTTCTGGGAGTATGATTTTGTCTAAGTAGCCAATTATTCTTGCAAGATTTTTAGATGGTTTCTGTTTAGGAATATAAATTCTATTAATAGGATTCATTTCTTTAAAAAACAGGAGTGCTTGTTGGAACAAATCATCTATTAATGGCTCCCTATCTGGGTTAATATGTGGGTTAGATAGAATTTCTGTTATTCTATTTAATTCAGTGTTATCCGATGTTTGTGTATTATGTGTAGGTTCTTCTATGGTGTTTGTGTCAATGTTGTTTGTTATTTGGGTATCAGTATTGTTGATATTAGTAATAGCTGTTATAGTTTCCCTATTGTTGCGTGAGTTAAGATTATCTATTTCGAGTTCTTCAGACACCTTTGACTTTAAGGAATTTAATTTTTCATCGGTGATGTATTTATTGATTATTATTGCTCTCCTCTGATCAGCAATTCGTTGTTCATTTAGGTGAGCAATCGAGGGGCAACTGTTGATAAAATCTTGATGCATGCGTCTTCTATAAACTGTTTCATTTCTGCCTAAATCTGTAACTCTATAATATGACCGCATTATAGCTTTATTTTTGAAGAAGCTGATAACTGGTGATGAAAAGTGGATCACGTATGACAAGAACGTGTGAAAAAGGTCGTGGTCAAAGGCCGGTCAGGCTTCACAGACTGTGGCGAAACCCGGGTTAACTCGCAACAAGGTGATGCTGTGTGTGTGGTGGGATTGGAAGGGCATTATTCATTATGAGCTGTTACCACCAGGCAGGACCATAGCACCAACAACTGATGAGATTAAAGCATGAAGTTGAGAGAAAGCGGCCGGAATTAATCAACAGAAGGGGTGTGGTTTTTCATCATGATAACGCTAGACCTCACACATTTTTAGCCACTCAGCAAAAATTAAGAGAGTTTGGCTGGGAGGTGTTAATGCATCCGCCGTATAGTCCTGACCTTGCACCTTCAGATTTCCACCTGTTTCGGTCTCTTCAGAATTCTTTAGGCAGTGTCAGGTTAACATCACGAGAGGACTGCCAAAACCACTTGTCGCGGTATTTTGACCAGAAGTCCCAAAATTTCTATAGCAATGGGATCATGTCCCTACCTACAAGATGGCAAAAAGTTATCGAACAAAATGGTACCTACATACTTTAGTTAAATGTAAATAAACTATATTAAAAAATGTTTTGAATTTTCTTAAAAAATGCGAAGAAACTTTTTCCCCAATTATACGAGTACTCGTATATTGTAATAAACGTTGATGTAAATACGGCAACGTCGCCCGTGCAGTGGTTTAAATTGTGTAAAGTAAATAACTTTTTTTATTTAATAAATCACGGGATTTTGTTGCTGTTTAAATTTAATCTTGGGATTTGAGGCATATCCACTTTATTCTTTCGCCGTATGAAATCAGTGTAAGTATATACACATGTACTTACACTGATTTCATACGGCATTTCATGTGTAGTACGTACATACAATAACTCTACCTAATTCCGACCTCTGCTCATAAACTATAAGCTGCGTCTCATATTAATAAAACTGGAAATTATGAAAACAAATTTCGCTATGTTCCGTGTTGCCAGCTTGTATTATTATTTCGTGTACAATATTAATAATGTATAAGTAGTAACCTTTGATGTCCTCGATGACGTGGTCGGGCAGGTTGAGCGGCGCCTGTGCCTCGTTGTGCTCGTCCAGCAGGCGCGCCAGCTCCGCGTGCACGGCGCGCGCGCCCAGCGGCTGCGACTGCAGCGCGTGCAGCACCACGCACGAGTGCACCACTGAAGGGTACAACTCATCATAATTCCAGCCTTTTATTGTGCCACTGGAGGACAACGGTCTCTTCTAATAACATATGGTTGAGGTGACATTTTCCGACTTAGATAGTGAGTGGTAGTACCTGCGCACACTTCGGCCTCCTTGGCGCCGATGGACACGACGAGCGCGACGGGCGTGCCCAGCGTGAGCGCGCACAGGCGCCCGCTGTCCGCCCAGATGACGCCCGACACCTGCAGGAACAAGCCATGTGCGCTATGGGAGTTCTCATTTCAAATTCCAGACAAACTTTCCCGTTGAGGGCACCCGAACTTACTTTCGATAAATACGGAACTCTTGTGCCAACCAGCCGCTTGTGGCTCGTCAGAAGCCCGAACGTCTGATAACCAGTCTTACCAAGCGGTATCGTATTACCCAGTAACTGTGTTATGGAGGTCAGATAGGCAGTCGCTCCATGTAAAATATTGGTATTCAGTTGCATCGGAGTGTAGTTTCTGCAGTGGAGTTTCGCCAAAGCGGATTATGATTAATTATACGTGTTGCTATTATGAAACGATTGGGGTCCGATGTATGACATACATGACCCAGAGGCGGCGGTTCAATATTTTTATAACACCGTAAATCACACAATTGACAGTTGCGTTCCAAGGAAGAGGTTCGGTTTCATGTGTAAATTCTAGGTATAGGTACCCGGAGTGGTATACTGGTGAAATTATTCATTATATTAGAAAAAAGGCGATATTGCATAAGAGGTTCAAAGAAAGTGGGGTAAGCAGTGACTACGAAATGTTTGCTCGGTGTAGGGCGGCGGTAGACGATGTAGTGCGTGCCCATAACCAGCACCAGGAGTGGGCTCAACATAACCAGTACCAGGAGTGGGCTCAACATAACCAGCACCAGGAGTGGGCTCAACATAACCAGCACCAGGAGTGGGCTCAACATAACCAGCACCAGGAGTGGGATCAACATAACCAGTACCAGGAGTGGGCTCAACATAACCAGCACCAGGAGTGGGGTCAACATAACCAGCACCAGGAGTGGGCTCAACATAACCAGCACCAGGAGTGGGGTCAACATAACCAGCACCAGGAGTGGGCTCAACATAACCAGCACCAGGAGTGGGCTCAACATAACCAGCACCAGGAGTGGGCTCAACATAACCAGCACCAGGAGTGGGGTCAACATAACCAGCACCAGGAGTGGGCTCAACATAACCAGCACCAGGAGTGGGATCAACATAACCAGTACCAGGAGTGGGCTCAACATAACCAGCACCAGGAGTGGGGTCAACATAACCAGCACCAGGAGTGGGCTCAACATAACCAGCACCAGGAGTGGGGTCAACATAACCAGCACCAGGAGTGGGCTCAACATAACCAGCACCAGGAGTGGGCTCAACATAACCAGCACCAGGAGTGGGCTCAACATAACCAGCACCAGGAGTGGGCTCAACATAACCAGCACCAGGAGTGGGCTCAACATAACCAGCACCAGGAGTGGGGTCAACATAACCAGCACCAGGAGTGGGGTCAACATAACCAGCACCAGGAGTGGGCTCAACATAACCAGCACCAGGAGTGGGCTCAACATAACCAGCACCAGGAGTGGGCTCAACATAACCAGCACCAGGAGTGGGCTCAACATAACCAGCACCAGGAGTGGGCTCAACATAACCAGCACCAGGAGTGGGCTCAACATAACCAGCACCAGGAGTGGGCTCAACATAACCAGCACCAGGAGTGGGCTCAACATAACCAGCACCAGGAGTGGGGTCAACAACAATTTATAAAAGATCCTAGATCGTTTTGGAACTATGCGAGGTCTAAAAAAGCAACAGGAAACCGTAAAAATATTATAAAGGACGGCAACATTTTATCGGATTCAGAATGTGCTAAAGAGTTCGCGCAATATTTTTATTCTGTGTACAACAGTCAGCAGCAGCGTCTCGACGTAATGCAGCGGCAGCTTCAAGCAGCGGTAACAGCGCGCGTGTTCACATAGGTCGCCTAGCATTGAGTCAAGTAACGGATGCACTTACTCGACTTAAACCAAAACGGTCAGCGGGGCCGGACGGAATTCCCGCTTTTGTTATTAGGGATTGCCGCGCTGTATTAGCGAAGCCACTCTTACACATTTATAATTTGTCCATAGTTCTCATATTTTCCCGATTGTTGCAAAACCTCGCGCGTGATTCCAATACCTAAGGGTAGGATGGATTCGGACGTGAGTGGATATAGGCCAGTGGCAATTCTGTCAACTCCAGCAAAAGTTTTTGAGTCGACCATACAAAGGTGCATATTAGACCAGTTTGCTATCGGATGCCCAGCATGGATTTCGGTCGGCGTGTAGCACAGCCAGCAATTTACTGAACTTTATGACGTATAATACGTGGTTCCAAATGTTGACGCTGGAGTGCAAGTCAGCGCTGCCTACTTTGATTTCAAAAAAGCATTCGATTTGGTTGATAATGACATAGGGTAGACCGGGTACAATAGTAACACGGGTCAATAGTACCATCATCGATATTTCTACTACTGAGCTAAATCTTGCATGTGTGAGTGCGCCAGCACACGCGCTACTTGAGTCCCGAGGTGCCCCTCAGACGCACGTGTTGTAAAACACGTCCGTGTTAGTGGAGAATTTTTGATTTTTGGCAAGCCACAGTAAGTTTTTACGTAAAATATTATTGACTGTAACTCGTACTACCAGAGCTTTTTCGATAAGTAATTTTTGTTGCCAGGTTAAACGGATATTAAACTTTTGATTTATGATAAATATGGAAACTATAAGTTTAGAATTATGTGAATATGAGATGGTTTTTCTAAATGAGTAACTTTGGGGCAATTGTACCAACATCGCCGGGGTCAATGTTACCGGTACAATTGACCCCATGGTAGAAATAACCCCGTAGTAATAATAATAGAGTAAAAAAATAAATATTTAAAATATGCAATTATTTATTAGACATGTTCTTGTTCTAGATGCCATGAAATAGAATAAAAAAGACGGACCGTGGATCAAGAGATACTTTGTTGTATGAACAGGCGTATGATGAGGTTTTAATAGGGCGTAGCATACGTGCCGCTGCGAATATGTTCAACGTTTGTCATGTTTCTCTCACAAGATATAAACGTAAAAGAGAAGCTAATCCAGACGAATTTATTTATATGGGCTATAATCCAGCAACGAAAGTATTTACGATTCCAGGCAGAAAAATAAAGCTGCAGCAAAAAATGACTCTGAAAGCAGTGAAGAAGAAGAAGAAGACGAAGAATGGTTTTGTGTTGTATGTATGGAACCTTATAACGCCAGCCGCCCAAGTGAAATGTGGATTCAATGCACTCAATGCAGATTATAGGCACACGAGGAATGTACACCCCAAGAGACAATTTATGTTTGTCACAATCGCGAATCTGACTCAAAATCAAAATCAAAAGTCATTTATTCAAACTAGGCTGAGAATCAGCACTTTTCGAACGTCAAAATTACATAAGACAGTCCCCCAAAACGCCCGCCCTTCACCACTTCCTAGTGCTTTAGCTGAGGAGAAGAAGTGGCGCAACAAACTCCTCAGCAGCACAGCTGTCTGTTCAGTTAAATAAAAAATTAAAAAAAATATATATATTCTATACAACACTGTGCAAATTACATGCAAGTACATTACGCAACACAAACATTAAATTAAATTTAATTATTTGCTATAAGTCAGCTAGCACACGCCAATATACTTAAAAAAAGAAGAAAAAAAAAATCGAAAAATCGAAAACTATACTCAAGCAGAATCAAAATACAAAACTAAAAACGTAAGTAGAACTTTATACCTATATTAAAAGCCTCCAGTAATAAAGGGCGTGCCCACTTACATATAGCCGTAACTCGAAGTCACAGATGATAAACTAGGACCATCGAAGTAAAAAAAAACGAGTTAAATTACTAATAACAAAACAAAACCAAGGTCAGCAAGACGACCAGTCACCACAAGCAGCACCCGTTCACGAGCATAACGCAAAGATCAGCCATTACCCCCTCGCCATATTTGAGGGAAGGAGGCAACCCGACCCCCGACGCTACCGCCGACTAATATTTTTTATTAGTAAATAATGTCCTATGTGGGTCAGTTGTACCAGGGGTCGATTGTACCTCCATACTAAAATATTTTTTGTGATTTTTTCTATTTTCTAATGGTTCTAAAGCTAAATAATTGCAAATATGCAACAGTGGACCAAAGTTGATTATATGTTAATAAAAACTAATTTTATTTTTGTTCTATGAGAAGAATATTATGTTAATGTTAATATTTTACATTTGTGTTGATTCAAAACACCGATCTCACGATTTTTTTGTTCCTATTTTTTTAAGACTGATTGTAAACCCAAATAGATGACTGAGAAAATTTGAGTAATACCTGTATTCGTGTTATTCTATATTTTATTACCCTAAGCAGTTTTGGTACAATTAACCCTTAAAGGGGGTCATTTGTAGCACAAGCCATCATTTGATTCAAAGTCAATTTTGACCAAGTCTTGTTCAATCTACGCCAACTTTAGGTATTTTCTTCGGTAGATAATAAACCAAGGCTATGAAACAATAATATTTAAAACAAAAAGCGACAATTAAATTTGTGTAATCAACCGATGTTTCAAAAATGGTACTATTGTCCCCGGTCTACCCTACATATTATTAGAAAACCTGGCGGCAGTCGGATGTACTCCTGCATTGCTTCAGTTTTTTGCAAACTACATGAGAGGTCGACGGCAGTTCGTAGAATATGCTGGATGTAAATCTGAGCCTTATTATACAAGATCAGGAGTGAACCAGGGCAGTAATGTGGGTCCGCTGAGCTTTATTATCATGATAAATGACTTGCCTGAAGCTGGCAGGGTTGCCACTTGTCTATTATTCGCGGATGATCTAAGTTGCGCATGGCCATTAAGGATAAAAGTGACTGTGCACGATTGCAGCAAGATATATACTATGTACCTGAGTGGAGTAGGAAAAATAAACTGCAGTTAACGTAAAAAAATGCTCAGTCATAGAGTGAGAAAACCACATCATCACGAGTACAAGCTTGAGGCCACATCAATTAAGCGGGTAGACAAGATACGCGACCTGGGTGTGCGCCTGAACACTGGGTTATCATTTCGTGACCATATTGTAAATGTTTGTAAGAAATCATTCAGAAGTCTGGGATTCGTTCTTCGACAGGCATCGGGTTATACAAATATAAAAGCAGTTGCAGCATTATATAATGCGCTTATGAGATCTCAGCTTGAGTATAATGCTGTCATATGGGCTTCGCATGAGACTAAATATAATCTCATGTTGGAGCGCTTTCAAAATAAATTCACCAGATTTTTGTACATGAAACTATAGGTAGTGTCTATCCCTTCTCTATCCATTGATGTACCCAACCTTATTCGTTATCGGTATGGTCGGTTACAACAAACTCGAGACAAGGAGGGACTTAGCTATAACCACATATATATTCAAACTATTACGTGGTAAGACCTATAATTCCGGTGTTTTCAAGGAGATTTGTTCGCGGCGCAGAAGGACGTATCGCGGCGCCGAAAGCCACGGTTACTAGCAGTGCCACCCGCACGGACCAACTTGCTCAGCAAAGCGCCACTGACGCGCGCCTTGCACGCACTGAACGACACGGCTGACAGGATCGACTTATTTTCCTGCTCTCTGAATGAATTCACAAAAATAATATTGTATGTGTTATTTAAGATAGTTTAATTAAGGTCCACGCTACAGCATTAGGATTTTCCTGTAATGATAGCAGTGTTTGTGACAAATAAATAAATAAAAATATTGGTATTCAGCTGCATTCGGTTAGACTGGAAGCCGACCCCAATATCGTTGGGAAAAGGCTAGGCAGATTATAATGACATACTCTCGAAAAACCCTCCTTCTGGGGGCAGTCGGGTAGCGTCGTATCCAAAGCGAAAGTTCAGTATGTTTGCTTACAAGTAGAACGGCAGCAGAATGTTACCTCATAGTGCGTGAACAGCACTTTGGCGAGCGTCTCGCGGAACAGAGTGGGCGTGAGCAGCGACTCCACCACCACCACCTTGCGCTCCTTCGGGTTCACCAGCACGTGTCTACAAACACGCGTTAATCATTCACAATATCGTCCACAGTTTGGACTCAAAATATACAGGATGGATTTTTAAGATGGAAAGTAAGGGAGGGCAGGACGCAGGTATTCCCGTTGTCGTTACAAGAATAATATGGTCTTAGCAGACTGTCCTTAACTTTTTGAAGTATCTTAACCTGCGTCCATAGATTTTGAAATAAATGTACAGTTAGCAAGATAATGGGCAGTTTTCACAAATACCTACTTTTTTTGATGTCAATCAATCCTATTTCTTATAAGCATCATAAAACTCTACCGGACCAACTGAGGTTTGAATACTAGAAAAGTCAGAAATCGCAAAAAACTTCCCATACTTTTTGTAGAAAATGAGACTCCAACCTACTTTTTTACGAAGGGTAGACACTGGCCAAAACAAACAAAAAAAAAATTATTGTCTTCTTTCGAACGAATACGCGTTTTAACGTTTCCCATACAAGCCTGAAAGTTCTAAATTATTTGAGGTAATTTTCTTCTCAGAACCTATCTTGTTCTTAATGCAAATACATTTATAACGCATATTACTTCGAAGTAAAAAAAAAATGTTTTTTTTTTTCGGTTAACCTGTCCATCATAAAAAACGGAGTTTCTTTCCTACGAAATGTACTTATGGAAAAAGATTTTTGCGATTTCTGACTTATTTAGTACTCAAACCTCAGTTGGTCTCACAGTTTGTTGATGCTTATAAGAAACTAGCTCCTGCTCGCGACTACATCCGCGTGAAACTGTTTGTTCCCCGAACCAGCCGTCGCATTGTACCGGCCTGCCCGCGCTATTACTTCGTTTTCGCTTAACGTTCTTTCTGACTTTTTTCTTTTTGATCGGCACCTAAGGGTCCTTACGTGATGTTAAATATGGCTACAGCCTTTCAATTGGGCTATCAAATGCAAAAAGATTTTTTCAAATCCGACGGGCAGTTCCAGAGATTAGCGCGTTCAAACATACAAAAAACATAAAAAAAAAACAAACAAATTCAGCTTTATTATTAGTATAGATGTAGATAAATAAATATTCAAGCCAATTTTTAAGTTCACAGATCACAGGAATAAGATTTTGCAAATAAACTGTGTCCTCTTCACCACAACAGGGCTTGTTTTAAAAAAGCGTTTGGTACGTTTCCATTACTTATACTCGTTTTCGAGTTAATTGAAGCAAGCAGTAAAGTCCATCCCTTAAACTTTATTACTCTTTTCCGACACCCCCTTAGGAGATGATTTTTGAAAATCCCCTACCCCCTGAAACACGTACTTTTTATTTTTGGTTTTGAGTATAGAAATTAATTAATAATAAATAAAAAAATAATAATAAAAATAGTCTCCTTTCAGGCGGAAACAAGATGCAGCCTTCAACGGTTGGGTCATGCCGGTCTTGATGTACTCTTTCGGCATACTCAAATGGACTCAGACCGAACTTGACGTCCTGGACTGGAGGATCCGTACCTGTTGACCGCAAACCGGATGCATCATCCATGTTCATCGGTGATGAGACTGGTCGTGGCTTTTTAAATGCTAAAACCCTCCACGATCGCGAGGTGTGCAGCCTCAGGTAATATTTTTTAAAAGCCGAATTGGGTATGCACCGTGATGTGGTCACAGTAGATAAGGGGCACACCCCGCTTTCCATGACTAAATAAAACTGGCGCAAACCTGTGGTACTTGTACCGATGACTGCAAGAAGGTATGGCAAAGCAAGGAGCTTCACGGGCTTCTATCGGGCTCTTCATGAGCCCGGTGTAGATTTCTAAGCGCCCGTACCTACCCTGGCTACGTTTCGGTGACCTTTTCGGGGAAACTGAAGGTTTTGTTTGTGCAATTATGGACGAAGTTATCCTGACGAACAACTACCGGAGACATATTATGAAGGACGAGACGGTCGAAGTGTGTCGGACATACCACCGTCCGGGTGAGTCCATCAGACATATTATCTCTGGTTGTTCTCGTCTGGCTAACGACGAGTACTTGCACAGGCATAATCAAGTGGCCAGGATTATTCACCAGCAACTTGCTTTGAAATATAAACTTGTAGATTCTGAGGTACCGTATTACAATTATGTGCCCGACCCAGTTCTCGAAAATGACCATGTCACGTTGTACTGGGATCGGTCTATCATTACTGACAGGACTATTGTCGCCAATAAGCCTGATATAGTGGTGATAGATCGATTAGTGCGCCGCGCAATGATTGTCGATGTTACCATTCCACATGACGAGAACCTCGTGAAAGCTGAGAAAAAGAAGCAAATGAAGAATCTCGACTTAGCACACGAGGTTGTTGACATGTGGAATGTGAGCTCGGCTGTCATTGCGCCGATTGTAGTAATGGCCAACGGCCTGATAGCCGAAAGTCTCGACCACCATCTCTCAAGGCTCTCGTTAGGGTTGGATCAAGGGCCAGATTCAGAAGGCAGTACTTCTCGATACGGTTCGCATTGTGAGGAGGTTCCTGTCTCTGCAGCCCTAACCACCGGTAGCTTGGACCTTGCTCTCGCTACTGGCGAATCACTATTTTTGAAATGTTTTTTTTTTAATAAAAATATTTAAAAATGTATTTAATAAGTTCTGAAAATAAATAAAAGATATAAATTAAAAAAAATTGTTTATTGACAGACAAGGGTGGTCCATAATGTTAGTTACAAAATACCTACGACGGGACGAACGCGAACGCACGTCCGTCCAGAGGCTCTCCAGTGAAAGTGAGGTGGGCGGAAGCGGATGCTGCAGACGACATATTGACATGCACGTCGATGATGCCGAGCGCGCGAGATTTAAAGTTGTAGCTTGACTTCCCCGTCGGTGCAGAGATGGCGCTAGCAGTCGCTTCTTAACAATAATAATAACGTATTGTCTTGTGGAGCACCACTTAACGTGTTCATTTTCTGCATTTTCATTCTAAAATAAAAGAAATAACGAAACAAACAATGAGGGCGCCACTGCGCGCTCGGTAGCGTCTTAAGATAATAGTCAACAGTATGTTTCAATGTCAGAATGGCACTTTCTGTTGACAATCCCGCTTGAAAACCAAACTGGGCGTCCTGCAATTGAATGCATCCATCAAGGCGTCCATGTAGTACCGTATCCAGCACCTGTGCTGTAATAGTTGCGAGCGACATGGGCCTGTAATTATTTGTATCGGCCGTCTCCTGTACGGTTCTTGACAAGAGGTACTACTACTGTTTTAATTATTTGTATCGGCCGTCTCCTGTACGGTTCTTGACAAGAGGTACTACTACTGTTTTAATTATTTGTATCGGCCGTCTCCTGTACGGTTCTTGACAAGAGGTACTACTACTGTTTTAATTATTTGTATCGGCCGTCTCCTGTACGGTTCTTGACAAGAGGTACTACTACTGTTTTAATTATTTGTATCGGCCGTCTCCTGTACGGTTCTTGACAAGAGGTACTACTACTGTTTTAATTAAATGTGGTGGCAAGTAAGAATGCCTCATACACAACGTAAACAACAGTGATAGTAGCCGATTTATGTGTGGGCGAGCATATTTTAAGTGTTCCACACTAAGCCCATCATGCTATGAAACGGAGAAAATCACCCTGATGATTTTCCCCGTTTCATATTAGCAATAGCACTATCCACCTCTTTACTAGTAATTCTAATTGGCTGCGCAATATTACAATTATCAGTTTCTTCCAATTCACCTGTTTTCAGCGGTGGTTCTACTCTAAAATGGTCTTTAAAAAGATTGGCAATATCTTTAGGTTCACTGGTGCCGCTCACACAAGCTGGTAAGGCCGCCTTTCCATCCAGTTTTTTAGTGTTTAACCAGAATTTACTAAATTGTTTGGCAGAGTGCTGTGTTGCAAGTATGTCCATACGGATCTGTTCCCGATTTTGTTGACAGGATAAATCCTTGATTTAAAGATTTTTCGACTGTGACACATCTTTTCATATATTAGTCCTGTTTCCGGCTTACCATACCATAAATATAATTGGTAGTCAAACTTAGCCTGCTCGTGTGCGTCAGCAACATGTTTATTCCAGCCTAGTATGCATTTGCTTTTTGATTTTTAGTCATACCGCAGTCACAGCTGCTGTCTATCGAGGTCTGTGTTAGTACCTTGACAATATCATTATATAATTTATCTAATACAAGTCTATGACTCAAAATACCACACATCTTATAAGCACATTCGTGGCAATCAGAAGGAAAATCTATCAGTTTTAAATTATTATTACAATATTCATTATATTTCACTATGTCATCTTTATTCCTTATACCCCACATAATATTGCTTTGCTATGATTATTATTATCCAATTTTATTTTATTATTTATGAGACCTAGATTACATTCAATCTGCAAAGGGTCGGACCAGTATGTGTCATTGAGAACATGTAGGGTCATGTGTTCAACAATGAAACACTAAAAATTCAAAGTCTCGTATACCTTTTGTTTTTACAGATAGAAGTGTAATTTTTTACAGGTATATAGGCAATTTTATTGGGTATAGGATGTCATTTATGGTTTTTTAAATTGATGTGTAATTAATCTGAAAAAAAATTAAAACAAAAACATTGGAAATGTTTCATTGTGTCCACAGTAGTGTACACAATAAAACACCACAAATTCAACAATGAAACATATAATTAATAGTGTGGTCAACAATGAAACACTAAAAATTTAATGTCTCGTACACCTTTTGTTTTTATAGATAGAAGTCAAATTTTTTAAAGGTATATAGGCAATTTTATTGGGTAGGTATCGGATGTTATTTATGTATTTTTTTTTATTTATGTGTAATCAATCAGCAAAAAATAAAAACGTAAAAATTGGAACTGTTTCATTGTAAACACATTGAAACACCACAAATTCAACAATGAAACAAAATAATTATGTGTTTGTCTCATATTTTGTGAAATTTATGGAGTAGGTGAATGATAAAAAATGCTTGAGTTCAATCAAAAAGTTTTTATTACTAATTTAACTTTAATCAGACTCTTCAGGTTACCTTTGAAAGGTAATAATGAATTATGATAATGCCTTAAAATTTATAATAAGCTAGGTATCACAATTACTGAATTTGCTATATTTATCGCACTCGTTAATTAAACTAGTTAAACAATAATAGTAAAAAACTTTTTAGGCACTTACATTCATCTCAAAATTATAAAATCACATTACGTTAATACTTAGCTATAAAAATTGACTGAGTCTCAAAATTACGAAAATCACAAGTCTAGGAGAAAGTTAATAATTGACAACAAATGACTAATGATTAATAAATGCCAGTTTACGACAATTAGGTACAAATAAACATTATAAAAAAATAATAATATCAAAATTAACAAAAGAAAATGAAAAATCAACGCAACTTCATATTTGGCGTGACACGGACAGGAAAGACGTAAGTTGAGTTTCTGGATTTCGATCCATTTATTTGTGGCGGAGGAAGAATCATTTTTATCTCATTCATGTGAATTTCTGAAAGGTCAGGTTCCAACGGCATGTAAAATTTCATATTATCTTTGACTTTTAGCCTCATGAATGAAGCTCCGAATTTATTTGTATTTATGACTTCTGTGATCTGCGCGACATAGTAGACCTTCAGTTTTTTTGAGTCTAGTAAAACAAGCACGTAATCACCTTCTTGAGGTGTGTGAGTAACTTTTTTGAAATTTTCTGTTATCAAAGGTAACCCATCTTCATCTAGATCTTCATTTAACTCGCTCATATCAGAATCGCCTTCTTCCGTGTAGACTACTTCCTCGTCATCCTCACTACTTGTTACTGATTCAATCCTTGTGATTTTTGGTTTCTTTTTTCGTTCTTGTTCAATCAAAACAGGCCGTTTAATCGTCTTTGCTGCTGATTTTCTTTCTTGTGTTTTTTTTCGTTCTTCAGCTATCCGGTCTTTTTCTGGTGTGTCCGTCGCCACCATACTTTTGCCGAGTTTTCTTGGTTTTCGCTTTCCAGTTCGTGGGCCGGCCTTCAATGGGGCCATAAATTCCTTAGGGGATTTGAAATTAGTCTGAATACCAGAAGTACTTGCTCGAATTTCTTCTATAGGAGGAGTCATCCCTCTAAACAGTGAAGTAGTAGAACCTGATTCGTTAGACTTCAACGTGAAAATTTCGAAATCCTTTACACCACATGCAGCTTCGGTGGCTTGTGCGGGAATTTCTCCAAATAGAAATTCGTCAGCTTCAAGTATTGATGGACTCTCAGCCCGTGTCACATCAGATAAGGGACTTTCAGCACGTTCAACCTCTAAAGATGGAATAGCAAGATTCTCCCTCAGTACATCAGGAGCGGTAGCTGTAGAATGAAATGGTCCTGTTTGCTCTCTGTCGGTCACCAATGACGGCATAAAGTCAATTTCTGTAAAAACATCTGGGTCATACGGAAAAATGCCGCATTTTTTGAAAGCCGACGCAATATTAACTGGCGTCATTGCTTTTGTGTATGCCTGACCCACACACTCAGCAACATTGTAAACAGTCATTTGTTTACCAGGATGCCTCATCAGCCACGAATCCACAGCTCTATTATAATAGCCTTTAAATGGGGCATTTAAGCCCACATCAAGAGGCTGCATCTTTGCAGTCGTATGTGGGTGCAGTGTAAGCACTGTTACTCCAGCTTTTTTGGCTAAATCTAAGGCTTCAATACTAAGGTGGGATTCGTGATTATCCATTATGAGTAGAGCTGGGTTTTCTGGGCTCGCAGACGTGTGTTTAATGAAATGCTCCATAACTTTTACGAATAGCTCCGCATTCATCCACCCGGTTGGGGCTGCAAGTCCTAAAGATCCTGTTGGAGCGCCATTTAACATAATATCTTTATAATTTTTCCTAGGAAAAACAAGTGCTGGAGGCAACGCTTGTCCTGATGCACACACAATTACACATGTTGTTACCAATATACCCCGTTCACCGCTGGTTATCTTACAAATATTGTGTTTGCCTTTGGGTGCTATAACTTTTTGCGGCTTTTGAACGGTTGTTGTAGCAGTTTCGTCTAAGTTGTAGATTCTACAACCGTTACCAAAGGAAGGATGACGCTCCATGACATTTTTCAGGTTATCAAAGAAAGACCTGACAGTTTCTTTATTGAAAGCGGTGGCACGCGCCATGCTGCATGCTTCGGGCCTCTTCAGTGTTAATTCTGGATGCCTTGATTTGTATGACCGAAGCCATTCAACACCTGCCATTTGATCTTTTTCCCAACTAGCAGGACATTGAATATTATTTACTATCGCCATTTGATAAGCAATACGGCGCACATCTTTGGAGCTTAAGCCGTAAAATTTCAACGCACATTCTTCGATGTATTCTTTAAGTGCTGTTTCTTGTTCGACTGAAAACGTTCTATTAACTTCGTAGTTAGGAGTAAATCTTAGACCTGGTAAAGATGCATCGTCTATATTCTTATATTTTTGTACGTATCGAAACAGCGTAGGATAATACACATTGCATTCTTGTGCAGATTTTCTCAAACTCTTTCCTTTTCTGTGCACTAAAATAGCTCGAAGCATGTTTTCTCTTAAATGGTCGCCTTTCTTTCTAGAGATTTCGTACGCCCCATCTTAAATGAAAAACCAATATCAAATATTAAGATTAATTTCTACCCACAAAAATGATTAATTTGCACGGGAAGTAGATGATATAAGGTTTAAGGTACACAATGAAACAAGACAGTACACAATGAAACAGTGTGTTACTGTGTCCATAGCGAAACTGTTTCATTGTTGACTACATAGGGTTTCTTTTACTAACCTCAAAAAAAAACCACCAAATTGTAACAATTTTAACATATGATCTATTCCACTTAATCTACGCAATATGTTTAATGCCAGGTTAACATGAAAAATATGAATTTTCCAACCATAATTTAATGAAAAATCTTTAAAGAATGACGAAAATACTTACATTTTTGTCGAAAAACTTAAAAATGCTCCACAGACACGTCTTCTCCCGCGTGGCGCCGACGCAAACTGGGGTGGGGTGAGGGGTTCTCGAGAGTGTCCTTACGCGATATAATGCACGATCTGGCAACGCAGCGTTTTAGAAATATTACAGTGTTTTATTGTGTACCACTGTTTCATTGTTGGACATCTGACCCTACGTCTGATATAGTATACAAAGCGGATTTACTTACCACACAATGATCCAGCCACCTTTTGCAACCATGTACCTCACTCACAAATGTGTGTGTATCAGATGATTCCCCAAGTGCTTTTACATCAGCGCACACGCACTGATTTTCGTTACAAAAGAAACAATTCGTCACAAAAAGGGGCTGACGGATGAGCATTATAATCACCCAACATAAACACTGTTTCAATGTCACTGCCTTCTACAATTGCATTCAGTTCCCCCAAGCATTGAGTAAACGTAGGCAAGTGCTCCAGCTGATCAGTAGGCATATACACGCACATAATTAAAATATCGCGTAAGTCATTGGTTACCACTTTTATTGCAACAATTCGCTCACTAGTGCACTTTATTAGTGACACTTCACGAAACGCATTTTCCCGCCACAATAGCGCCACTCCACCGTGGGGTCTGCCGCGTAGTACACCTGCCGAAAGATCAACCGCGGCCTTCCCGGTGTAGCTAAACTCATGGTCATTTTTTCCGACAATGTCAAATCGTGCGGCAGGAGCCAGGTTTCTTGTAGCGCCACAACATCCGCCACTTTACACAATTTGCGCTTCGCTTGACATTTTTACAATCGAAAGTGATTAACTTACTATGCTTTTTTTGATCCATCATTCATTTTATCAACTTTGCTGGGTTTTATCTGCGTACCCGCTACTGGAGCTGTCATTGCCGGTGATCGCATCCGAAAATGCACAAAACGCCTGAATTTAATTCCATCCGGCCACAGCTCATCATTTAGATATTCATCTAACTTGTTCTTAGACACAAATATTTTGAAGGTTGGGTTCATCGGCGGTAAGTCCAGATGTAGAGACTGCGTGCTTCAGTTTATCAGCGTCAAGTTTCGTCTCGGTACTAATAATAACGCCTCTATTTTTGGTCTTGCGGACACCACGTACTTGCAGCTTCATTTGATCAGGGCGAATGATTTTTGCACGAGGTCTTTTGTTTCGTCACACGACTTTAAGTTATCGTTGGGGTCTCAAGTATAAATACTGAGTTTCGAGTTACTCGGACCGCGCGTTAAAATTTTTCCATACAAACTTTGACACCCCCAACCCCGCTTTAGGGGATAGTTTAGGAAAACTAAAAATTTTATAATCTACTTAGGCAAATATTCGTGTCAAGTTTCAAGTCTAGTAACTCAAGGAATAAGATTTTTGATACAATATTTCTACCCCTATTTTACCCCCTTAGGGGTAGAATTTGAAAAACCCGTTCTTAGTAGATACCTACTCTTCATAACGAACACACCCTTCAAATTTCATGTCTCTAGGAGCAGCGGTTTAGGCTGTGCGTTGATATATCAGTCAGTCAGTCAGGACTCAGAACGTTAGATATGATTATCATTAAAAAGTTACGGCGAGCCAACCTTAAAAGATAGACGTAATAACATGCAATCGCGGACTTTTTTTTACAACTTCTTAAGAGGAACAATTCCATCGTACATGATTGTTGCGTAATTTTAACCGTTTACGCAGCGCACGCAACGGAAGCTCTCAAAAGGAATTAATTTTTCCCATTTTTGCAAAATTTTTATTGATGCTCCGCTCCTATTGGTCGTAGCGTGATTTTATATAGCCTATAGTCTTCCTCCCGACTGTACATTTTTTTCAAAATCTGTGAATGTAGATCAACATATCTCAAAAAGTTAAGGACAGTCTCCTAACACCGTTGTCCTGTAGCTACAATGCTTAAGGCAAAAATCCACACTGTGGTACAGAAGGGCAAAGGCCTCTTCTCATACAGGGAAGGTATGAGCATTAATCACCATGTTTGCTCAAGGCGAATTGGCGATTTCAGACTTGTATTAATTGTAAGTCCAGTTTTCCTTCACGGATGCTGAATATTCAAGGTGTCAAGAACCCACAACCTCGTGCATGAGGCGAGCCCTTACCCACTGGGTCATCACGCCACACATTCATTCCTACCGTAATATTATCGTGTAGTTGGAGTGGAGGTGGTTACCTGAAGTAGAGCAGATGCAACATGTGCACGAGGTTGTCGTAGAGCTCGTCGGGCGAAGCGTAGTCGTGCACGCGCCGGTAGCGCCGCGTCGCCGCGCACCAGAACTGCGAGCGCACGATGCAGCGCGGCGCCGCCTCGCCCGTGAACCCGAACCTGGCACATTACATCACTACTGTACTGACTGAAGCAGCTCACAAAGTGGAGAGCTCCCCGACGTAAAAGAGCAAGAGGCAGACCCAAAGATTACTGGACTAACAATATACAAAAAGTAACACGTAAACACCGGATGGAGCAAGCAGAAAACAGACAGTTGGAGGCCTGTACCCGCAGTAACGTACCATCGTAATATTTATTCATGTTCAAAATTAACCTTTCTTTTAACTTTTAATAAAAAATACAACCAAGTTGAGATCAGAAAGCAAACTGTTTTATTCCTTTTTACCCTCATTCACAAAATGTTACACTTGACAACTAAAGAAAACAATCACAAGGTTCAAACATAACATTATTATATACCTTTCTCTCATAATGATTGGTAATGAATAATAATTTCAACAGTAGATCATAACAAAATCAATTTAACAAAAATCTGTACTTCTAATATCGCATTCACTTAAGTCATTCATTAGGAATTCCTATAATATCTTGCAGTAACAGATGCATACTAATACAAATATTTAAGGTCGCACTAGTCGGCGGCTCGAACTCGTTGGTGGCGTGACATGCATGCTATTTAATTTTATTTATTTAGTATTCATTTATTTAGTATTTATAATAATAATAATAACCCCACCGCTGTATCTCTACGTTGACGTAGTGGTGGGGCTTGCGCGCTCCGAACTTTAGGTCTGTGTCGGTAGAGTTTACTTTGCCGGAACGGGTCTAGGATGAGGAGCCAGACCAAGAGAGATACAGAAACCGAATCGAATAGGGGCGTGGGCAAGGTCATTTCCAAACTTTTTAACCCTGAGAATGTTGGTGCAATTTTTTACGGTTCACAAGTTATGACCAATTTTTGTTTTTTTCAATCACTTCGCATAGTGCTCAATGAAAAAAATCATAAAAAAAAAACTAGCAAAGCTATCAATTACTTTTTTTTTCAGAACTTTGTAGAAAAGTGGGCCTTTCCCGTGTTAATACTTTTACGCAGCGAGAAAACATACGTTCAATAAGAAAAAACATTTACAGCAAAGGCTTCGTTCTGACAAAAATTTTACTCAATTTTCGAGCGATTTTCATGGGAAAAAGTTACACTAGCGAAAGTTGACCACGTATTACAAAAACTGGTCCAAGTCAGAGATTCTTTGGAGGTATGAGTCAGTGGAATATTTTTAATAGTTTAAAAGTTAGAGAATTTTATTAACAAAGCGGTCGTATTTTTAAAATTTTCTAACTACGTGGCAAAATAAAATAAAACAATGAAATTAATATGTAAATGTAGTCTTCGCGCGAACTCGGAAGCGTTCGGGTGTAGAAAATGTCTTCTGAGAAAGTAAAGTGCGTATCACGTAACATAGTGATAAACGAGTTATGTTTTGTGCAAAATAAAATAGACATTATGGATGAGGAGAGTTTGATCCGTTTGTGTATTAGCACCTATAATGAGGAAGAAATCGCAACGGCAAAAAGTTTATTGTTTGAGTCTATTTCTGCAAGTACCCGCAATATATCGAGACGAAAAAACAAAGAGCAGAAGAATATTGAAGATATTATATGCGTCTTAAAGTCAACAGACCCGGATAAAACCCCGATCTTTGTGGCCCGAATGCTGGAGAAACTACCACCGATATCCTTTGACCACATCGATGTCTCAGCTTTGTTGAAAAATATTCTGGTTTTGAAATCGGAAATTCAGAATTTAAAACAGTCTAGTGTGACGATAGACCAATTAAACAGTTTAAGAGCGGATATCGACCATATGAAGTTTGCGTCGCTGGTAGATGCGGAACGACCAGTGTATGTAAACAATAGACGCGGTGGATACTTACTGGAAAGTGACTGCGATAGTGGTCCGATCGGTATTATAAATCTTTCGAAAAATAACAGCAATGTGGAAAGTGCGCCTAAAAATAAAACAAAGGAAAAGGTACATTGGCGATCACCCGCATTTCCCCAAAATAATAAGGCTGGAAGTTGCCATAGCGCTATCTCTTTCGCACGCGGCCCGAGCCCAGCTGATTATACTACCGTAGCCGCCACCGTCACCGGTGACACCAACGACGTCATGCAGCAGCGACCGGGTGACTCACAAACTGTGTGTACGAATGATAAAACATTGTCACCGTCGGCGTCGAACCGATTTACTGAGGGAATGCAAGCGCCGCCGGAAGTAGTCACTGTTAGCGCCGACTCATTAGACAGCCGTATAGTTACGACTGATGTAAACAAAAGTAAGTCGTTAGCAGAGGTAACGCGGAATAGTGTAGGTAAATCGGAATGTCCTCAAGAACCATGGATCACAGTGCAAAGGAAGAGGCAGAGAAACATGCACTTAGACTCTTTTGTTAGAGGAAAAGCTGCCTACTTGCCCGAGGATAAATTTAAGCCCGCTAGTTCGAACATACCTTTGTTCCTCTCCAATGTACACAAAGATACATCGGAAAAGGATATTGTGGAGTATGTGTTTTCGAAGATTAACGAAAAAGTCGTTTTACAAAGAATTAAAATGAAAAACGAAAAAGAATACAATGCGTATAAAATAATAGTCTGCAATAACAAGTTAGACATGTTCCTAAGCGATGAGTTATGGCCAGCAGGTATAACATGTAGAAGGTTCAGACCTTACAAAAACCCTAGGTCTGACAAGGATGAAAACAGAAAGCATTCAAAACAATTATGAGTACAACTTTAGTGACATATAACTGTAAGAATGTCAAGCGCTCCGTCGAGGGTATACAGCAGCTGTGCAGCTTTGCAGATATAATTGCCTTACAAGAGACGTGGTTGCTGCCGGATGAGATGTCATACTTGGCTGGCGTGCACAGTGAGTTTGGAAGTACCGGGACATCGGCTGTGGACACGGCGACCGGTATTTTAAGAGGTCGGCCTTTCGGTGGAGTTGCACTGCTGTGGCGTAAGGCGCTTTTCCCGTGCGTCTCTGTGGTTTCGTGTGGGAACCCGCGTATTGCAGCTATACGGGTGGTGACGAATGATCGGCCAGTGCTAGAGTTTAGTGTTTACATGCCCACGGACTGTGCTGAAAATGTGCCGGAATTCACAGACTGTTTAAGTGCGGTGAGTGCCTTAATTGATGACAGTGATGTTGAGTCCGTAATCATGCTGGGGGATTTCAACGCACATCCAGGTGAGCGTTTTTATCGTGAGCTTTTAACTTTCTCCCTGGAACAAGACTGGACATGTGTAGACACTAGTAGGTTACAGCTGACATCTGAGACGTTCACATTTATTAGTGAAGCACATGGTTGCAAACGCTGGCTGGACCATTGCATAGTTACAAGCGCAGCTTTAGATTGTATTACCAATGTATATGTTAAATACGACGTCTATTGGTCTGATCATCACCCATTAGTCATCAACTGCAATCTAAATGTTATTAAGCAAAAGGCATTGCCAATGAACCCTGTTTGTAACGGAATTAAATGGGGAGACAGGAATGCAAGTCAATGTCTAGCTTACGAAAGCTTATGTAACTCTAAACTTAGGCTCATTGATTTGCATACTGAGTTACAACGCTGCTGTGGCGAATATTGTAATATTACATCGCATAGAGAGGTCATAGATAGTGTTTATAAAGAGGTTGTAAATATCTTAGGTACGAACGCTGTTGTTACTTACGAGCAAAAGGCTTGTTCTCGTAAAAGAAGGAAACCATTGGCGGGGTGGAACAAGTATGTTAGCGAGGCTCATAGTAATGCTAGGCTGGATTTCGTTACATGGTGTGACTACGGAAAGCCCTCATCGGGTCCCGTTTATGACTCAATGGTGAAATCGCGGAAAATTTTCAAAGGAAAAGTCAAGTGGTGCCAAAACCACCAGGAACAGTTGAGGATGGATTCGCTGGCAAAGCACTATGCCAATTCAGACTTTAAAAGTTTCTGGAAAGGTACTAATAAGCTAAATCCTAGGCCTGGTATTCCTGTGAGTATCGATGGGGTTGCCAGCCCAAAAGATATTGCTGAGTTGTTTAAAACCCAGTTTACCACACAGTCGCCCCTGGGACCACCATGCAGGGAGCTCGATGCTCCTCCCATAGGTGAGGAGGTACCAACGGTGGTCTTGGCGAAAGATGTCAGGGCCAAGATTAAGAATATGGTTAGAGGGAAATCCCCAGGACACGATGGGCTAAGCATCGAGCACCTACAGCATGCTGGTGTGCACTTACCACGAGTACTCGCACTATTATTTAACTTGTGTCTGTCCCATTCGTACTTGCCCTCGGACATGATGCGGACTCTGGTGGTACCAGTAGTCAAGAACAAGACTGGAGACGTATCGCACGGGTCAAACTACAGGCCAATCTCACTAGCCACCATCATAGCCAAGGTGCTTGACAGCGTGCTCAACTCGCATCTAAATAGGCATGTCAAGATTCATGATGCCCAGTTCGGTTTTCGGGCAGGGCTGTCAACGGAGACGGCCATTCTTAGTCTGAAGCACGCTGTTAAGTATTACACGGACAGACAAACACCCGTCTACGCGGTTTTCCTGGATCTATCCAAGGCCTTTGACCTAGTCTCCTACGATTTACTCTGGCAGAAGCTAGGAGATACAACACTGCCGCCAGAGCTCGCATCTCTCCTCAAATACTGGTATCTACATAAAGAGACTCGGGTGAGATGGGTAGGGGAGCTTTCGGACCCATGCAGGCCGGAGTGTGGGGTGAGACAGGGGGGACTGTCCTCGCCCTTGCTCTTCGGTCTCTATGTGAACGCTTTGGTCGAGCGACTCAGCAGCTTGCGCGTCGGCTGCTATGTGGATGGTGTTTGTTTTAATAATCTGAGCTACGCGGACGACATGGTGCTGCTGGCTCTCTCAATCAATGCGCTCCGAAAGTTACTGGCTGTGTGTGAGTCGTACGCGGAGTCTCATGGGTTGATATACAACACCAAAAAGACTGAGTATATCGTCTTCGGGTCTGGTGCCAGATGTCCATCTACGGTCCCTCCTCTGTTCCTTAAAGGTCACCCAATAAACAGGGTGTATAAATTTAAATATTTGGGCCATCTGGTAACAGATACCCTGAAAGACGATTCAGATTTGGAGAGGGAGCGCAGAGCGTTGTCAGTCCGGGCGAACATGCTGGCCCGTAGGTTCTCTCGATGTACAGTCGCAGTTAAAATAGCCCTTTTTAAGGCGTATTGCACATCACTGTACTCGGGGGCCCTGTGGTTCAGATATACCCAAAGGGCTTACAACGCTCTGCGTATCCAATATAACAATGCGTTTAGGGTGCTTTTAGGACTGCCACGTTTCTGCAGTGCGTCGGCAATGTTTGCCGACGCGCGCGCTGATAGTTTTGACGCAGTATGGCGCAAGAAATCAGCTTCGTTACTTCGCAGGGTGCGTGGCAGTCCCAACATTATTCTGCAGTCGATCGCCGCCCGGGCAGATAGTCCGCTTGTGTGGGCGTTAGTGGATCGAACCAGATCTGTTTTAGTTATTAAGTACTAACATAGGCTAAGTAAGATTGTTACTAACACAATGGACCGCATTTGTAGTCTGATCAATAAATGATTATTATTATTAAATTGAAATTACAATAGATGTTCAAAATTCCTTCCTCTTACTCTCAATCACAACTGGCATCGCCGAATGAAATTTGGTATTATTCGTCTAAATGCACGGGAATATTTTTTATGTATAAAGTTGCAGATGTGATTTTCTGACGGAGTTGTTCCTCGGTTCCGCTCTGTCTCGTACACCATCTCTTTGTAATAACCCCATAGAAAGAAATCTATGGGGTTCAGATCAGGGGAACGTGCTGGCCATCGAATGTGCCCCCCTCTTCCGATCTAACGACAAGGGAAAGTTAAGTCTAGATGGTCTCTTACGACTCTTGCGTAATGTGGGGAGCGCCGTCTTGCTGCAACCACATGTCTGACGGGTTTCAAGTGATACTTCCCCAAGTAAACCATTTAGGTCATTCTGTAGAAATCTCAAGTATGAGGGGCCATCGAGTCTAGCAGGTAACTCATGAGGACCTATTAGCTGTCCTTCTACTATTCCAGCCCACATGTTTACTCCGAACTGATGCTGGAAATGGTCACTTCGTACAATGTGTGGGTTAATACGCGCATAAAAATGCAGATTATGCATGTTAAATATCCCCACCCTTCGGAAACTTGTTTCATCGCTCCATAAAATTTTCTTTAAAAATTGAGATTCTTCACGATGGCGACGTAACATTTCCCTACAAAAAGCCCTTCTCGGGCCATGATCACTCGGTAAAAGGGCTTGCACACGTTGAACGTGAAAGGGATGAATTATGTGTCGTCTCACAGTACGATGTACCACAGATCTCGAAATCCCTGACATTCTTGACATGCGACGAATACTTGTCATTGGATTGTCACGTAGCATCTGAAGCACCACATCTTCGACTCCAAGGTCTGGAACGCTACGTCGACCTTCCCTAGCTCCTGGATTTCTACCATCTGCGTAAGCGGAGTGTACACGTTGGAATACTCAGTAATCCGGATAGCGGTCCCGATTAGGATATCGCTCTCGATACACTCTTGCAGCTTGGCGTGCATTTCCATCACAAAATCCGTAAATGAAATGCATATCTGCATATTCATGGCTGTTGTACGTAGGCATACTCAAGTCACAGTGTCCAAATCACAGGCAAAAACAAAGTCCACATAACGTTAAATTTGATGAACACCTAATTAAGTACGTGCGCAGTCACAAGCTGGTAGCGAGTTACTAAAATATCTACCTGTGTGCGAACGTGCGCCGGCGCTGGTTCTTTTGTTTCCCTTCCCCCGCACATTCCTAGCACCTCGTTGGAATGCAATGCCCCTCGCACTTCCTCTTTCACCTCGCCGCGCTCGCCCCGTCATCATATTTATTGTACCAGAGCGCCGATATGACGTCATTGACAGCAGGTGCACGGTTTTTTCCGGGTTGTACGAGGGCAAATAACATGACTCATGAGATAACAAAAAGTTTACCGAAATTATTTTTATTTAAACCTAAACCACATCAAACAGTAGTGTTCAGATAGGTAACAAATGCCTAGGGACTGAAATTAAATCGTTAGTTAAGCTGAAAAAAATGAAAATTTGAAACATAGAAAATTGTAAAATTACGACCTCCTTGTTAATAAAACTCTCTAACTTTTAAGCTATTAAGAATATTCTAGTGATTCATACCTCCAAAGAATCTCTATGACTTGGACCAATTTTTGTAATAACTTTCGCTAGTGTAACTTTTTCCCATAAAAATCGCTCGAAAATTGAGTAAAACTTCTGCCAGACCGAAGACTTTGCAGGAACTGTTTTTTATTATTGAACACATGTTTTCTAGATGCGTATAAGTATTACCAAAAGAAAGGCCCACTTTTCTACGTTTTGAAAAAAGAAAATTATAGCGCTGATAGTTTTTTTTATGATTTTTTTCATTGAGAAAAACATAAATTAAGAAGTGATTGAAAAAAACAAAAATTGGTCATAACTTTTGAACCGTAAAAAATTGTACCAACATTCTCAGAGTATAAAAGTTTGGAAATGACCTTGCCTACACTCGTATTCGATTTGATCCATACTTCCAGGGACACCTTGTATAACACTGGTCAGGCAGGGGACATAGTTCTTCCATAGTTCAAGTTACCCAATCCACTTTAGCCACCCAGACCAATATGTTTTGTTTCCACGTACAACAATAGTCCTGCACCAACCGGGAGTTGTCCTTGGGTGCACTTGCATAGTGCATACAGGTATAATCGTCGGTTGGTGCTTCCTTATCATTTAAAATTATTTAAGAGGCATCTGCGAGTTGGCTTCGGCTCCTCGTACGCCTTCCAAAGGTCCGGGACCCCAGTGTCCCGAGAAATGTAAAAATAAAAAATAATAATAAAATAATCTGTGGCCCGACCCGTCAAATTGACGGACGAAATATATTTTCTCCATGTAATTTTTTTAATATTTTTTAACTTTTTAGATGTATCATTGTTGCGTACCTAATTATTCCAACACCATTTATGAAGATTTTTTTTTAACCTGGGGTTTTAACAATGATGCAAGAAGAAAAATGGATGTTACAAATGTTACATGGCCAATTACGCAGAAATATATAAGTCAATCATCGAGTTATAAGTACTAACGTACTAGAGAAGACACCGTAAATTCCTACTTTGTCCCGTTCAACTGCGGCGATCGCGCCGCACCGTCGCCGCACCTCACTCAGTCGCTCTCTAGCTCTTTCGCGCCTAGTACTTCCGACAATAATAAATTAATTCATAGAAAAAATCGACGAAAAATGCCTTGGTGTGTGTTGAGATATTGTACTAATAATTCAAGGAACACGGCAAAGTGCAAAGGAATTACTTTTCATCGGTAAGTAAACTAATTTCCTTGTTTTACAAATTAAATAATTACCACGCGCCATATTGTATTGTTTGTCATAGACTAATCAAACAGAGTGCAATGTAGGTAGATTAGACTGACATTACGGTGAAAATATCGTATGTTGTGTTTTTAATGTTGATATTAATATTTAGTTTTTTAAACTATCGCACTTTAAACAGATAATTATTAGTCTTAACGGGACTTAGCACGAACCTTTCATTTATATATTTTTTTCTAGTCTTGCGCAACCACAGTGGATGTAACTACATCGAAACGTCAGCAGATATAAATAAATGAAAGGTTCGTGCTAAGTCCTGTTAAAACTAATAAGTAATTATATATATTTAGGTAGAAAAAGATTTAATAAATTTTCCTATAGTATATATCATAATTAACCAGACAATTTTTACATTAATGTTAAATTAGTTTTGGATGTAATTAATTATTTTAAATTCTTATCCAGATTTCCACGTCCAAGTCATAAAAATAGAGAAAAATGGATCCGATTTGTTCAAAACAATCGCTGTGAAGAGACCTGGCTACCATCCGATCATAGTTACATATGTTCGTTGCATTTTCGTGAGGATGATAAGTATGTTACGAAAGGGGGAAGGCATTTTCTAAAGAAGTCTGCTGTGCCCTATGATGATGTGAGTATCAATATAATTTTAAATATTTGATGCTCCGTTGGTATTAATTCCGAGTATGGTGACAACATTTCATTTAGCCGCCACTAACATTGTGTTGTTTGTTTTAGCAAGACACTTTGTGTCATGGAGCCATTGAGCCGATTTCAGAACCTGTCAGTGAGTCCGAATCGGTTTTTGATACCCCAAGAAAAATCATCCTGAGACGTCAAATTCGGACCTTGACGTCGGCTAAAAAAAAATTATCAGAAAAATTTAAGAAAGTTCAACGCCAAAATAGAAATCTTAAGAAAAAATGTGAGTCATTGAAGCTTCTTGTAAAATCATTAAAAACAAAATTTCCACTCGGTGAGGTAGCTGAGAATAATTTACTGGCAAAGGCAGAATTACTCGAAATCTATAAAAGAATGTCAAAGTGTAAAAAGAATAGTAAAATCTCTTTAAAATATCCTCCATTATTACGTAAATTTGCATTAACCCTCCATTACTACTCGCCAGCTGCTTACAAATATGTGAGAGATATGTACGGCAATCTTCTACCACACACAAGAACTCTCTGTCGCTGGTATGGAACAATTAATGCTGAGCCAGGATTTACAAATGAATCGTTTGAAGCTCTAAAAAAGAAAAGTACTTTAAGTCAGCAACCTCTTATATGCAATCTAGTATTCGACGAGATGGCTATTAGACGCCAAAAGCTTTTTCACAATCAACAGAAGCTTGGTGCTGTGAATTTTGGTGCTGGTCCTCAAGAAGGTGATGGAGATGATCATGTTGCGTCACAGGCGTTAGTATTTATGTTGGTGTCAGTGACTGAAAATTGGAAACTTCCTGTAGGCTATTTTTTAATATCAGGTATAACTGCAGAAACAAAAGCTAATTTAATCACTACATGCTTGCATAAATGTCATGACGCCGGAGTTACAGTCGTAAGCATGACATTTGATGGATGCCCTGCAAATTTGTCAGCTGCAGAAATTTTAGGGTGTAAACTGACGAACCCAAATGATTTGGTGACCCATTTTCCACATCCATCTACACAGGAGAAAGTGTGTATATTTCTCGATCCATGTCACGTCATCAAACTTATAAGAAACTCATTTGAGAAAAAAAGATTATTATTTGACCAAGATTGTAAGAAAATAAAGTGGCAGCTATTGATTAATCTAAATAAACTGCAAATGAAAGATGGTCTTAGGTTTGCCAACAAACTTACACCACGGCATGTGTACTTCCGTAACCAAATTATGAAGGTCCGTCTTGCTACTCAACTCTTAAGTAAGAGTGTAGCCAAGGCATTGCAGCTATGTGACGAGGATTTGAAGTATACACAATTCGCGGACTCGTCGGCTACAATACAATTTTTGGAAACGTTTAATGATTTTTTTGACACAATGAATTCCAGAAAGTGTTATTTTTATGGGTTCAAGCGACCAATTGACGCCATAAATAAGTCAGAAGTACTGAATTTTTTGTCAAAAGTAAAAAGATACATATTAAATTTAGAATTTCATATAAAATGCAGAAGAGTCGTAAAAAGAAAAGATTTAGATCCACGTATTACTTTGTCGATTTCAAAAAAGAAAATTGTTGAATCGGCTAATAAAACAGGATTTATAGGAGCTTTGATTTGTATAGAATCTCTAAAAACTTTATATCAACATGTAGTAGAAGAAAAAAAATATATGACATATATTTCTACATACCGTCTAAGTCAAGATCATCTAGAGCTTTTCTTTGGGGTCATAAGAAAGCACGGCGGGTACAATAATAACCCCAACGTCTTACAATTTCGAGCTGCCTACAAAAAAACTCTGAACCATTTGGAACTTCGTTCATCATTCACGGGTAATTGTATACCTTTAGATAATATAAACATTCTATGTAATTCTTCAACAAATGTTATTAATAGTACGACGCCCTTAAACAGACACGACGATGAGGAATACGAAATATTGTCAGCAACTAGATGTTTAGAATCTGATATAGAAGCTGAACACAACTGTTATATTTTTTCCGATACTCTCAGCTTCCAACAAATACCATTTGGTTCTCAATTGATAGTCGGTTACATATCTGGCTACATTGCTCGAAATCTCACAAAATCATTAAAATTTGAAGAATGCGTGGACGCATTAACAACAGCAGAAAGGCTGCCACACCATAAACTTATAACTATTAAAGACATGGGTGGGTTGTTATATTCTTCAGAAGACGTATACAAAATATGTGTGATCACGGAAACTATCATACGAAAACTTATAAACCAAAGTGGTGGAATTAGCCTCTCCACGAAATACTATTACAGTTACATTACTGTAAATACTTTGGAGCATTTTATTCACACGGAGGTATTTACATCTTTGGTTCAGCATTCATTTTGCCAACCAAGTACACTGAATCATAGAATTCATTTGATTCGGGCGATTATTAATAAATATACTACTATTCGTTTAAAACATGAAGCAAAAACAGATCAAAGCGTTGATTATTCCACAAAAAGGCAAAAGATGACTAAACTCATATTATTTAAGGGTAACTAAATAAAATATATCAAAAAAATAAATTGTCTATTATTTATGAAATAAACCCTGTAGGCAAAATACCTACGTTGTCCATTCTGTAGTACTCCTGTCATAGTCTATAGGGAAGACATGTTGTTGCACTTTGTCGAAGAAAACGCGTAAGTGCCGTGATTTACATGGCGCTTAAGACCTTTTTGCCGAGAATAAATACACTTCCGCAGCAAATCTAGCGCTGTGGTAAATTAGTTACGGTTTAGACGAATTGTTATTATTTTAGCGCTGCAGCGAACTAAAGATTCAAATTACGAAGAATAGAACAATTCAGTTATTTGACGTAGCTTCTCTAGTACGTTAGTACTTATAACTCGATGAAGTCAATGCGGACAATAGTGCAATGTTGACGAAAAGTCGGGCACGACAATTAAACACATGTCCAACATCTTCGGGTTCGTCGCTCAGCTCCGCCTCGCCGGAACCTGCTACAGACGTGAGTTCAGTGATACCGGCCGCTGCAGTTGCGTCGAGCTCAAGTGACGAATACTTCTCGCCGCCGACGACACCACCACGCACGTCGGCGCGGAAGAGGCCGACCAGCGGCCAGCTTAGGACTTCGAGGCCCACCGGCCTCTGATGGGGTCCCCCGCTCCCGGTGGAAGCGTGCAGCGCATGAGGTGGACACAAACCACCAACGAAAATGTCATGCTTTGGGGCTACAGAGCGGGGAAGTAACTTGACTGTGTACCGTGGTCGGATGCTCTCTCTGTTTCAGGTGCTTGAGCCAGCTGTCAACGTGTCGGCGCAACGACTGTTGGATCAGGTGCGGGTCATCCAGCGTAACCATATGCTGGATGACGTCGTAATTGATCGACTACGTCTCGAATCACGGAATAGCCATGTCACGCCTGCTTCGACGCTGGTCGCGGTGCAATTGCAAAATTTACCCAGTGCTGCACCGCGACCCGACCGCGTAAGTGATGAGGATGATGACGGGGCTATGTCCGTGAGTTCCCAATGCAATGTACGATTGAGGAGCGCTCTGGAGGATGCTTTCCAGGAGTACCGTTTCACTCCACCTGAGCTTAGAGCACGTTTACCTCGTTCGCCTATGCACAAGAAAAACAAGGCTAATTTGACGGCAGCAAAGATCTCACCGATACTCACTCGATCTTGTACTGTGCAGCTGTAGCGACATGTCGTGTAGCTCATGTTAAATTTCCTAACAGTGACAGAGCTCCACGACCAAAACCAGCTGCACCAGCTTGGCAGTGCAGGATTGAGCGTCGTATCGGTGAGGCTAGAGCACTCATCGGCAAGTTAATCTGCTTCAGGCAGGGCAATACTCGCCCTAGAGTGATGCGCTTTGTGAGGCGGGCGTTCTCGGGGACGGATATTAGTTCTCGAGATTACTTGACCCGCATCACAGAGCGTATCGACTTCCTGAAGCAGAAGATCTGTGCATGGGCAAACCGTATTCGTCGGTACAGGCGAAGAGTGGACCGGTACACTCAGAATTGCACATTCCAGAGCGATGAAAAGTGGGTCTATAGGGCTTGGGAGCGACCAGACCATGGTGTGACAGACACGCGCCTCCCGGATGATGACGCTGCTGACATGAAGCAATCGCAGAAGGAGCGCTTCTTTGGTCGCCTGAACAAAGTATTTAATAGTCTTCTATCAGGCGGAAACAAGGTGCGCGCCTTCAACGGTTGGGTCATGCCGGTTTTGATGTACTCTTTCGGTATACTCAAATGGACTCAGACAAAACTTGACGCCTTGGATAGGAGGGTCCGCACACTGCTGACCGCAAATCGGATGCATCACCCACGGTCATCGGTGATGACACTGTATATTTCGCGGAAGTGTGGTGCTCGAGGATTCTTAAATGCTAAGACCCTGCACAACCGTGAGGTATGCAGTCTCAGGGAATACTTCCTAGAAGCCGACGTGGGGATGCACCGAGATGTGGTTTCAGTGGACAAGGGCCTCACCCCGCTCTCGTTAGCTAACGAGAACTGGCGCAAACCTATAGTATTAGATACTACTGACCGCAAGGAGGTATGGCAGAGCAAAGAGCTTCACGGGCGCTTTTACCGGGTCCTACATGGGCCTGATGTAGACCTCTTGGCGTCCGTATCCTGGTTGCGATTCGGTGATATCTTTGGTGAAACCGACGGTTTTATCTTTGCGGTTATGGACGAAGTTATAATGACGAACAATTACCGGAAATATATTGTGAAGGACGGCACGGTTGACATCTGTCGGGCATGCCACCGTCCGGGGGAATCTATCCGTCACATTATTTCTGGCTGTTCTCGCCTCGCTAACGGAGACTACTTGCATAGCCACAACCTTGTAGCCAAGATTATCCATCAGCAACTTGCTCTGAAATACAATCTTGTGGAATCGGAAGTACCATACTATAGGTATGTGCCCGACCCAGTTCTCGAAAATGGCAATATCACGTTGTATTGGGATCGATCTATCATCACTGACAGGACTATTGTTGCCAATAAGCCAGATATAGTGGTGATAGATATTCTCAGGGTGGCATCACAATTCATCTTCGCCAACAGCTTATATATTAGACAAAATATACATTTATACACTAAAAACAGTTATATTCACAATGTTAACACCAGAAATAAGGACAAATTACGTGCTCCATAAGGTTCATAACTCATTTGTTGGGCTTGGTATATCCTTTTATAACAAGCTACCCTCTTCTTTGCTAGATTTGCCTTACAGTGCGTTTAAAGCCAAAGTAAAATCTAACCTGTGTTCAAAGGCATACAATTCTATTAACGATTACTTAAACGATAAGAATAGTTGGTCGCTGTGTTTAACTTGAAGACAATGTTTATGTTCTTTCTCCAGAATTAGCTTACCTACTAACAGGTTATATGAGTTCATATAATGATTTATTTTCTTTGACTGTAAAGGTCAATTTATTTTAATTTTATTTTTATTTATCATTGACATAATCTACTCATTACAATGTTTTTTTTATGAGTAGTATTGCAATATGTGGTTAGCTAGTGACCTCGACAATTGATCATAATTATTCTTGTCTGAGCAACCGGCAGCAGGTTCGTCATGCTCCCTTAGATGTCACTGCTTGCGGTAGCGTCGGGTTCCCTCAAATATGGCGAGGGGGGTAATGGCTGATCTTTGCGTTATGCTCGTGAACGGGTGCTGCTTGTGGTGACTGGTCGTCTTGCTGACCTTGGTTTTGTTTTGTTATTAGTAATTTAACTCGTTGTTTATTTTACTTCGATGGTCCTAGTTTATCATCTGTGACTTCGAGTTAGGACTACATGTACGGCTATATGTAAGTGGGCACGCCCTTTATTAGTGGAGGCTTTTAATATAGGTATAAAGTTCTGCTTACGTTTTTAGTTTTGTATTTTGATTCTGCTCGAGTATAGTCTTCGATTTTTCGATTTTTTTTCCTTCTTTTTTTAAGTAATAGGTTGGGGAAAAAGTTTCTTCGCATTTTTTAAGAAAATTCAAAACATTTTGTAATATAGTTTATTTACATTTAACTAAAGTATGTAGGTACCATTTTGTTCGATAACTTTTTGCCATCTTGTAGGTAGGGACATGATCCCATTGCTATAGAAATTTTGGGACTTCTGGTCAAAATACCGCGACAAGTGGTTTTGGCAGTCCTCTCGTGATGTTAACCTGACACTGCCTAAAGAATTCTGAAGAGACCGAAACAGGTGGAAATCTGAAGGTGCAAGGTCAGGACTATACGGCGGATGGATTAACACCTCCCAGCCAAACTCTCTTAATTTTTGCTGAGTGGCTAAAGATGTGTGAGGTCTAGCGTTATCATGATGAAAAACCACACCCCTTCTGTTGATTAATTCCGGCCGCTTTCTCTCAACTTCTTGCTTTATTCTCATCAGTTGTTCGCAGTAGAGTTCAGAATCGATGGTCCTGCCTGGTGGTAACAGCTCATAATGAATAATGCCCTTCCAATCCCACCACACACACAGCATCACCTTGTTGCGAGTTAACCCGGGTTTCGCCACAGTCTGTGAAGCCTGACCAGTCTTTGACCACGACCTTTTTCGCACGTTCTTGTCATACGTGATCCACTTTTCATCACTAGTTATCAGCTTCTTCAAAAATGGTTCAGTTTTATTACGTCGTAATAAAGAATCACAAATGAGTACACGGTTCATTAGGTTTCTTTCAGTGAGCTCGTGAGGTACCCAAATGTCGAGCTTTTTTGTGTACCCAATTTTTTTCAAATGCGCCAAAACTGTTTTGTGGTCAAGTTCCAGTTCTTCAGCTACGTCCACTCTTCTACGATCTTGCTCCACTTTTTCAAAAATGGCATCCATTTTATCCGTAATAGGGCGACCAGAGCGACGTGCATCTTTGACATCTAAATTTCCGGATTGAAAACGCTTAAACCAAATTTGTGCTACTCTCACAGACACTACACTAGGTCCATAAACATCGCAAATTTTTTTCGCGGCTTGCGTTGCATTTTTACCTTTTTTGTAGTAAAATTTTAAAATGTATCGAATTTCTTCATTAGATTCACTCATCTTGACGGTACGGAAAACAATTTGAATTTGGAATTATGTTCTTTAAAATTTAAACTTTCAATGATACCAAAACCAGCCAGATACAAAGAGATTTTATTACAAGTTCATACATACTATAATGCGAAAAGACTTTTTCCCCAACCTAATATATTGGCGTGTGCTAGCCGACTTATAGCAAATAATTAAATTTAATTTAATGTTTGTGTTGCGTAATGTACTTGCATGTAATTTGCACAGTGTTGTATAGAATATATATATTTTATATAACTGAACAGACAGCTGTGCTGCTGAGCAGTTTGTTGCGCCACTTCTTCTCCTTAGCTAAAGCACTAGGAAGTGGTGAAGGGCGGGCGTTTTGGGGGACTGTCTTATGTAATTTTGACGTTCGAAAAGTGCCGATTCTCAGCCTAGTTTGAATAAATGACTTTTGATTTTGATTTTGATCGAATAGAGCGTCGCACAATGATTGTCGATATAGCGGTTCCGCATGACGAGAACCTCGTGAAAGCTGAAAAAGATAAACAGATTAAGTATCTTGATTTGGCTTGCGAGGCTGTCGACATGTGGGATGTGGATACAACAATCATTGTGCCGATAGTTGTGACAGCCAATGGCATAATATCGAAGTCTCGACCAATACCTGAGGAGGCTCTCGTTAGGCAGCTGGATCAAGGGCTTGATCCAGAAAGCGGTACTTCTGGACACGGCACGTATTGTTAGGAGGATCCTCTCTCAGGAGCCCTGACCACCGGTAGCTTGGACCCTGTTCCCGATACCGGTGGGCTACTATTTTTTATATTTTTATGTGTTTTTATTTTAAGTTTTTATAAAAATATTTAAAAATGTATATAATAAAAAATAAAGGAGATAATAATAATCAATCTTTATTTCAGATATTTGTCCATAGGTACTCACAACAAGCAAAATATAGGTAATAAAATAAAAATAAAATAAAATAAAAAAATAATTAATTTATGACCAGTTTTGCATATTTCTGTTTTTAATGCCATCACAAAATACAAAGCTGAAATTTGCAAAAAATGTAAGTAATAAAATTTTAACATCTTAAGAAAATTTGAAATTCGCCTTAATTAAATCTTTTAAAATTTACTGCCCCGTAAAATGTAAAAATTTATTTAAAAATTGCCTCTTTGGGATTAATTGTATAGCGTTTTTGGCAAAATGATTAAGGCGAATGTCCATATATTTTTCCAAAACACATTTAATTAATTGAATGACGTGATTGTCGATTGGGGACTGGTCATATTGATGAAAATCAAAGTCTTCAAATAATTCCACCATTTTGTTGGAATGCCTTGGTTGCATGGCCTTTATAACAAATACTTTTTTAAACTTTTTATTTGCTATTACCTTGTTATCAAAGACAATGGTTTTCAATAATACTTCTGTCTTTTTGCATATATTTATCACGTCTTTGCTCGGTATAAGAAGACCTCCGTTGTCTTTAAAAATGAATTGAGCATTTTCATTGGAACTATCTGTCTTCATCAACGCGGAAATACAAACTTCACATTTAATTTTATTAATTAAATAATGGACAACTGATCCTGCTATATATGTCACAACTTCTGATGCAAAATCAGACATATTACTGATATCGCAATGTACATCCTCATTATCTTCATTGTCACAAATGTCGTCATATTTATTTTGTCAATTGCTGAAGTACAACTCAGAATTGATAGGTTTTCAAGAGCCATACAGTTACCACTGTCAAAGTCTTTTAGCTCAATGTGTACAATAAGTTTTTTTTATATATTGACATAAACTGGCGAGCTGTGGGGTTATTATTACAGCCACCGTGTGGCCAAAAGTGAGCTCTAAGTGTTCTTGTGAAAATTTATATGCAGGCAAATACTTTAGTTTCCACAAGCTTTATATAAATCTGTTTAAAACTTTGGATGCAAACTAGAAAGCCGACAAATCCTGTTTTTTTAACAGATTTTACCACTTCTTGTCGTTAATAAGATTTAAGTTTTTTATATAAATTGCTGCTGTGTCGAGAAATTTAAATATTAAATCTTTATTTCTATATTAAATAGGTTTTTTAAAATGCAACTGTTTCATATTTCGCGAGTTCAAAATGTCAAATAATTTATTAATGTTTCTTAAAAAGGTTGATGTACCATTAACGGGTTCCTTTTCTTGCAAATTATTAAGTTTTACTAAATTTGACCACTTGACAATTTTTTTTTATCGACTATAAATACCATACTAGACTCAAATGAATTTCTCACTAATTTCATCATGTGGCAAGCGTCTAGAAAAATAAATACTGGATTTTTTGTTATCGGGTGTGGAAAGTGTGTAATCATTTGGTCCAAATCCAATGAACAACCTAGCTTTTTGGCCATGGCAATGTGAGCTTGGACAGCCATCAAACGTCAAAGATATGATTTCCATTCCTATGTCGTGAAGTAGTTCTAGACACTGCAAAACTAAATTGGATTTTTACTCTCCAGATAATCCGTCTACAAGAAAATAGCCAACAGGGATTTTCCATGATCCATTAATGGCTGTTAATAAGAATACAAGCGCCCCTTTAGCAATCGTCATGCTCTCATTATTGTCGTTACTATTGCCTATATCCACGTATCCGTGCATGTGATTACCATCCCACTCGACACGTTGCCTAATGGCCATCTCCTCTAAAACCGAGTTTCCAATTAGGCCATATTTACAAGCTTGAACCTTAGCTTTGATTGCAGAAAAAGATTCTGTAGTGAAACCAGGTTCTGCACAGGGGGGGCACACTTAACACTGTCATCAATTTCCATAGATGACAGCGACATCTGCACTCTAGTGGCATAAAAAAAACTTGGCAGCCATATTGTCTTGGTCAAAAAAATGTCATGACGCCATTGTCAACTCCGGCTTTCCCGACGTTGTTGCGCAATTCTGTTGAAAATTGTTTCTCGTTACTATTGTTTGTTTTGTTTCTATTTCATAATATTGTTACCACTTTGTTGTTGTTTTGTTAACATGAGTGAACTCCGAAGAAGATATTGTATTTTTGGCTGTGATGCTTTATGTAAGTGTTTATTACCATACCGTACCGTATTATCTTTATTATAACCAAGAAAAAGTGTTATGTTATTCAATAATTTAATTTAATTAAGTATAATAAGTATAAAACGAATAAATATTAATAAAATTTATGTTTCATTATAATAAAAGGACATTTTTCTGAACTCCATACGTGTTTTTTTCCCCTGACTGTTACCATAACACAAACTCGCTCAAAGAGTATATATTAACCCTTAAACCCTACCCAGGGGTCCAGCAAACCCCAGAGGATGAATATTTCTAAATATTTTTGCAATAATTGAACGGACTATGTCACTCGAGTCTAATCTCTAGTGACGTCGGCGGCCATCTTGTCATTAGTCGAGCGTCAGCGCTTTCACTGTTTTGACGGATTTATTGCTATCTACGGGTTTGTCAGACCCCAGGGTAGTAATAACGCAATATAGTACAGCGTGTCTAGGAGATCAAAAAGGTGGCCAATGGAAATTCTTATGGTCTCCTGAATATAGTAGGTGTTAATTCATATGTCTTGCTAAAAATGGCCACGAAAAGAGCTACAAAAAGACGTCATTTCTTGAAAAAACTTGCCTTAGATCTGATCACCCCTCAAATCGAAGAACTATTTACATGGCCCTCTTTGCCCATGAATCTTCAAGTTCTCCTAGGTGGAATCTTGCAAAAGAAGCGGCCATTGCAAGAACCAAGTTCTGCTCCCACTGCGAAGAAAAGATGTGCCATGTGCCCAAGGGGTAAGGACCGGAAAACCAAGGTCACCTGTGGCAAGTGCCAAATACATCTTTGTGGTGAACACACTGAGGCTATGTGCCAAGAATGTGTTACCAAAAACAATTAAGTTTTTATTTGTATTGTTAAATAAGCACTTAATAATATTAAATAATAATTTTAATTAAATTGTTTTTTATTTTGTAAGTATATTTTTTATGTATTGGGGTCCTTAAAACCCCTGGGTAGTAGTAGTGCTTCTCCAGGAATGGGTAGGGTTTAAGGGTTAATAAATAGCTAAGGAGGACTCGTTCCGCTACCCATAGTAAGTATACATACCTATAGTTATGTGGTATATATTATTATAGCCTTAATTCACCCACCAAACTAGAGGTGGCAGCACTTTCCATACATGCAAATTTGACCACAGAGTTGCTATTCTTTCTCAACATTATTAATTTACTCTTTGGTTCAGCATTAATACTGATACCATTTTTTTTATGTTCTAACATGAGGCAAACATGTATTATTTTTTTTTTCTTACAAACTCATAGGCTTTTGGCCAATAGAAATGTAAGGTCATAGCGAAACTTCTTAAACTTGTGGAAAATTTTGTACGCGTATTTTTACCGGATTTAACATTTTTTTTGACCTTGCTAACAAATCGTGATATTCATATTTTCTAAGCAACACCCTTGGCTACCCGTAATTAATCGTTTATCTTCCAAGTTGTTGATGAGGTCTTTCAGTTTAATTTTTTTTTTACTATACCGCCTGGCTTTACATTGCAAACGTTTCATTTTCAAACGCTGGTCTGCAATGATGACGCGAGTTTTCATAATTTCTGAGCGTAATTTTTTTTCCTCGGAGTGTCAGGTTGTACAGATTCACTTATTGGGGCCGTCGATTGCTGCTCATCTGCGGACTAAGAGATACGAATTACTTAGCTACATGATAAGTTCTAATATTTTTACCGATTTTGGCGAAGCCCAAAAGAAGAGTAGTGTTTTTATTTAGTATTACAGCGTGTAAAGTGAACTCACGCGAAAAAAATATAACTTTACGTGATATAAAATGTGTCTAAAGTGTCTGCCGCACTGAGAATGAAACAGCGACCGTCCCCTGCCGACGTTAAGTTTGTCGTAACCCGCCGCATCAAGCGCGCTCAGTACCTAAAGTGTCTGCCGCACTGAGAATGAAACAGCGACCGTCCCTTGCCGACGTTAAGTTTGTCGTAACCCGCCGCATCAAGCGCGCTCAGTACCTAAAGTGTCTGCCGCACTGAGAATGAAACAGCGACCGTCCCCTGCCGACGTTAAGTTTGTCGTAACCCGCCGCATCAAGCGCGCTCAGTACCTAAAGTGTCTGCCGCACTGAGAATGAAACAGCGACCGTCCCTTGCCGACGTTAAGTTTGTCGTAACCCGCCGCATCAAGCGCGCTCAGTACCTAAAGTGTCTGCCGCACTGAGAATGAAACAGCGACCGTCCCTTGCCGACGTTAAGTTTGTCGTAACCCGCCGCATCAAGCGCGCTCAGTACCTAAAGTGTCTGCCGCACTGAGAATGAAACAGCGACCGTCCCTTGCCGACGTTAAGTTTGTCGTAACCCGCCGCATCAAGCGCGCTCAGTCCCTAAAGTGTCTGCCGTACTGAGAATGAAACAGCGACCGTCCCCTGCCGACGTTAAGTTTGTCGTAACCCGCCGCATCAAGCGCGCTCAGTCCCTAAAGTGTCTGCCGCACTGAGAATGAAACAGCGACCGTCCCCTGCCGACGTTAAGTTTGTCGTAACCCGCCGCATCAAGCGCGCTCAGTCCCTAAAGTGTCTGCCGCACTGAGAATGAAACAGCGACCGTCCCTTGCCGACGTTAAGTTTGTCGTAACCCGCCGCATCAAGCGCGCTCAGTCCCTAAAGTGTCTGCCGCACTGAGAATGAAACAGCGACCGTCCCCTGCCGACGTTAAGTTTGTCGTAACCCGCCGCATCAAGCGCGCTCAGTCCCTAAAGTGTCTGCCGCACTGAGAATGAAACAGCGACCGTCCCTTGCCGACGTTAAGTTTGTCGTAACCCGCCGCATCAAGCGCGCTCAGTCCCTAAAGTGTCTGCCGCACTGAGAATGAAACAGCGACCGTCCCCTGCCGACGTTAAGTTTGTCGTAACCCGCCGCATCAAGCGCGCTCAGTCCCTAAAGTGTCTGCCGCACTGAGAATGAAACAGCGACCGTCCCCTGCCGACGTTAAGTTTGTCGTAACCCGTCGCATCAAGCGCGCTCAGTAGGTACCTAAAGTGTCTGCCGCACTGAGAATGAAACAGCGACCGTTCCCTGCCGACGTTAAGTTTGTCGTAACCCGCCGCATCAAGCGCGCTCAGTACATACATTGTTCTTTATAATCACACCACTTTCGCTACATTCGCCTTCATTTTCACCGAAATCGAACTTATTTTCCGCAGTTGCCATTAAAAGATACAACCAAGTCGAGATCAGAAAGTAAACTGTTTTATTCCTTTTTACCATCATTTACAAAATGTTACACTTGACAACTGAAGTAAACAATCACAAGGTTAATTTATCGTCGGACGACTATCGTCTCGTAGTTGTTCCCATTATAACGACTGTTTGTCGTCAATTTTTTTTATCGTTTAGCCATTATCGTATGCTGTTTCCATTGGATCGCGACGACATTTTATCGTTTCACGGCAGTCACTTTGTCGTTTGCACATCAGTAGCAAGCTACAACTCCACGATAGATAGTCGTAACAACGACTCATGATTTGCCGTCACGATTTAGTTGTGACGATTTTTTATCGTTTAACGACTGCCCTTCCCACTGCCATGACAATCTGTCGTCACCGCAAAAAACAGTCGTGGACGACAGTCCATCGTGTCGTCCTATATGTGAACACCTCCACACAAGCCACGACGCTTTAAACGATACGATAATCTGTCGTCACTATAGATGCTGGCGGGAAAAATTCCGAATCATTCCCGTCGAATACTTCGGAAGTATTCCGAAATATTCCGAAACTTTGGGAATATTTCAACGTTTATTCCCATTGAATTATTCGGGCGAAATATTCGGCGGAAACATTCGATTGCGGGGTACGAATGTTTCTCGCGGGGCGAAAACTTCTCCGGGGAGCATCTCCCCTCTTACCGCACCCCGCACCCCCATCGCCTGCACCAACGACTCGTGGCAGTCGGGCCGCCAGACGCGCCGCGCGCGCCTGATTCGGGCGTGCGCGGCGCGGCTGCAGCGGCCGGCGCACAGAGGGGCAGCGGCGCCGGCGATCGACGATCGATGCAAAATACGATTTTTCAGCAAAAAAAAATAAAAATCTTAATTAAATTCATTTTGAATAATTCTGATTTAAAGAAACTTTCCCAGAAGTATTCCGGAATTATTCGGAATATTTCGGAAGTTTTGCAACTATAGTCGTCACGACATAGCGGGAACGCGCCCTTACGCTGTGGTTACGACCTACGGGCTGCCACGTAACTTAAAATGCATAACTCGTGGTCAGCAGTGTGGCCGGTAAGTTAAAAACTCAAGGGGGCGTACTACGCCAGTATCCAACCCGACATCCAACGGAAACCTTTGTTTTTTTAATGCACCCAATTATCCAATAGAACTATTTCCATCATCGTTGTGTAGACTGCGACTCGGTCACTGCTGCAGTGCAGTTAATAAGATTCGTGTTCGTGACAGTTCCTTGTGCGAATGCGGACTTGATGAGGGTACTCTGGCTGGACCATATATTTTTTTCATGTCCTTCAAATTCACAATCTTTTGAATTGTAAAATTAAAATCACCCTTCCTACTAACTTCCGTTCCCTCTTGACTAACTTTTCCCCTATACTAATCCAAGTCCTAGCAACATTTTTAAATGACAATGATATAATAATGTAGTCTAGTGTGTAATAATAATCATAAATCTGTAAATATCTGTGTTGTTTTATACTAGAGTAATAATTTATGTATTTATTACTCTAGTGTAACGACTTATTAAACAATTTAATACTAACAAAACTTGTTGTGTCCTTTCAGCTAATAACATTAACAAATAACAACTAGCACAAAGTGAAAAGTTCGACGGCTCATCTTGCTGTGCTGCCGTCCATCACCACCATTACACTGGCACAATACTCGACACCGGCTCCGTTGACAAAAAAAAAAAAAAAGAACAACAGGAACTAAACAGTGTTTATTATTATTACAGTCCCTGGATGTAGGCATAGGTGTTTTGTAAAGCAACATTTCAGTGGTTATGTTTTACTAAGTCTGTTACCTCAAGCATGCACAAATTAGGACTATGGACAGCTACTGAGAAATTCCTACTGGAAACTCTCAGTGACTACCACTGACGGCCCTTGCTCTAGGGACCTAACCCAGGGGCTTGCTCACGCATTAACAATTCTTTAAGTTCCATAACTGGTTTATTGACTAGCCTGTTTATGACAGAAACAAAGAAGGAGTTAGGATGACATTGTTCATTATATTGTTATTATGAGGGTGGGATTTTCAATTGTTCACTCCCTTGGTCAATAATGTTGAAGTTGTTTCCTGATGAATTGATGGTACAAATTTGCTTAAAAAAAAAAACAGACTTGAAAAACCTAAGACAAATAAAATAACTTTTATAGAAAATTTAACAGCTTCTGAAGTCAGTGCCAAGCTAAGGTGCATTGAAGAATTGAAGACACCAACTTCAGAAGCTGTTAAGTTTTTTATGAAAGTTACTTTATTCATTTTAGGTTTTTGAAGTCAGTTTTTACTTTTAATTTATTTGTCTATTTTTAGTTGAATATACAATTACCACCATGGAAAACCAAAACCCAATTACCCATGGGAAGTTGCGAGGTAACCCCATCACAAGTATCCTTATAACTTACCGGGCTGCCTCAATTTTGTGCTGTAGAACAATTCTATGAGAAACAAAAAAACTTGAAAAAAAAATTACATTAAAGACCAAGGTGAATGGTAAGAAGAATCAGCAAAATCCACCTAGAAAAGCGCATATAACTTCGTACATAAGAATAAATACCTAATGTATTATATACTACAACCTTCCTGAAAGTACTAGATCATATTAGGAATGTCATAAATCATCCAAGATTGTTTAATTTGTTTTTGAGGAAATCGTGAACATACATACAGGTCAAATACAGAATCTTCTTATTTGAAGTTTGTTAAAAATAAGTAAGCCAATTATCTTTTAGATAATTGATCATATTTCACAAAACTGTTAACAAACTAAGTACATAAAAGAAAGGAGCATGTAAGGATCGTAGCGGGTGGTGTTCTGTACTTTTGTCTACCCACTACCCTACTTGTAGAAGGTGTGCCTTTATGTAGATAAGTATATAAAAGAATAATTAAAATGAACTGCTACAAATGGTTGTGTTACCTTTCAAATAATTACCGTACTTGGTAGATCACCTTTTGTTAACTATAGAAAGTGGGTCTTTTGATAACTAACAAGCTCTGGAGTGAAGATCCTCCCTTATGTTAGTACTTAAATGTCTTTCAACTTTTAGATTCTATTACTATATGCACAAAATGCGTAGCTTCACGTGAATACCAGTAAAGCTAAATGATAAGTTATATATTTAAAAGGATTTTTATGGCATAGTAAGCCACAATTTAAACGAAAAATATACTTATCACTATGGTTCAACCCCTCAGCGTTATTTGTAACTTGGACACCTTCCAAGTTCCAATTATTTACACATTACTTACAGATTAGATTTTTTATAAAGGTGAGTGTTTTTCAAAGGGAAATCTAAATAAAACTGTCGGTAAAATAACTCACTTGGTGTAGTCAGTGCCGAGGTCCAACACGACGGCCTGCTTCTCTTGTATTAACGCTATTCCTTCGTACAACGCCATATTCTGTCATTTATCTTGTACTTTCTGTTTATTCCATTTATTTACATTGGTGGCCAATAAAACACCTTTTAGAATGAAGTGAATTAGTCATAGACTATACTTGGAATTTTAATTTTTTTTTTCTTTCGCCTGTATTAAAAGGCAGGCATCGATCTATAGACCATTCAGCCTCGTCATGTTTTCTTATTCTTCTATTTAAAATAAAAGTAAGGCCAAAGCCAAGTCATCAGTAAATTCTTAATCAAGGCATATGCCATGTCTTCTTTTTTTCATGTTTGTCAATCCAATTTTTTTTCTTTGTCAAATCAACATTTTATCGTCATTTCCATGTAGTGTAGTCATTTCCAAGAGTTATGTCAATTCAATGTCATAGCCATGTAAGCCATGTATTATATATCCCAATCAAATTTTACACCCACTAGATGTAATAAAATTAAATAAAGGATTAAATGTAGAAGAATTTTCCAGCAATCCTTGAATGTCGCGCGGGAGGTTTGCCGGTGTTTTGTAAATCTCAAGCAATTTGTCAATCAATATTAAACGATTCACATTGTGCGCTGGGCATTCAAAAGTAATGTGATTAAGGGTTTGATCTTTATCGAGGTTGCAATCAGTGCATTTAGGGGAAGTTATTAACTTCATTCTGGCCAGATGAGCATTAAAACGTCCATGTCCATATCTTAGCTGATTAAGTAAAGAATAAAACTGTTTGCTTTTGTGAAATTGTGCCTTCGTAAACCAAGGAGCTAAACCAATAACTGTATTTATTTTTGCATACCAAGTGCCTTTTATTTGCAAAGTCTCCTGCCAATTTTCAAGCCAACATCGAATATTATCTTCCTTCTCCTTGATCATAGGTAATAAGTCTGAACAAGGTATGGCAACACTTTTAATTTCTGCAATTCTGCATTTCCTATGTCAACAATGGCTCTCGCTAAAGTGTCTGCATTTTCATTGCCACTGACTCCGATGTGCGAAGGAGTCCACAAAAATTTGATATCAAAGTCTCTTGATTGAAGTGTAAAATACTTTTCTTTGATGCAATATATAATGTAGTTTGTAGAAGCATCCAGTTTGTTGTTATCCAATGCCTTAAGAACACTCATGCTGTCCGTTACAATAAGCCAAGAAATGATGCCAGAGTTCTTTTCACTTATGAAATCCAAAGCAGCTGAAATAGCCATCGCCTCAGCAGAAAATATAGTTAAAACATCAGGCAACCTTACACCATGACCAGTCTTAGTAGAAGGTATGTAAATAGCCATTGCGACATTTGTACTGCTCTTAGAAGCATCAGTGAATATACATCGATAGCCAGAATGCTCCTGTAATAACTGATACACCTCTTCCTTGGTTTTCAAATCATGCTTTATAACAATATTCATATCTATAAATTTACTATTGTACTTGCCAGAATAACATGTCCAAGTGTCATTACATTTGTAAAGTTCATGTTGCTGAATAGGTGTAATTGTATTAGAGAAATCATGAAGTAAATAGGGAATGTTAATATTATTTGAAGGATTATAAACTGTATGATAAAATAAAAGTTTTCTGTAAAGAGGGTGGTTATGAAATGACAAAAGCTTTAAAAGGAATTTAGATTTTAAGTACTGAAATCTAATTTTCAGTGGAGGAATATTACACTCTACTTGTAAGGAATTGATAGGTGTTGTTTTCATGGCACCTGTAATGCAACGCAAGTTATGATTCTGTAAGATATCAAGTTTACGGATAAGTCTCTGATCAGACCCAAAACACAAAAAGCCGTATTCAAAATGACTACGGACTAAAGATTTGTATAACATTAACAGAATTTTAGGATCAGCATGTACTGAGACAAATTTTATAAAATTGTATGCTTTATTTGCTTTACCAAGTATGTAATCAACATATTTATTCCATGTAAGATTGGCAGAAAAAATTACTCCTAAGTACTTAAATTCATTAACAGTGGTAAGTTCAAAGTTATCATAAAAAATTTCTAAATCAAAATCTATTTCACTAAAAACAATAACTTTTGATTTGTCTGGACTAATTTCTAAATTTAAATAGTGAAAATATTTACTCATATTTTTCAAAGCCCCATTAATATTACTCTTAATCTCATCCATATCTGGACCGGATGTATAAATAACCAAATCATCAGCAAATTGTAAATTCAGTACTTTACTACCCAAAATCAAGTCTATGCATATAAAGCACATAAATCAATGGACTCATAATACCACCTTGACACACCCCTTTATATGAAAAACGGGGTCCAATTAACTGCTTATCCACTTTGACATAAACTTCTCTACCATGCAAAAAATTAAAAACCCACGAAACTATTTTTTCAGGTATGCCTAGTGAGCGGAGTTCAAGTGACAAAATGTGATGATTGACATTATTGAAAGCACCAACGATATCAACAAAAACAGCAACAAACTCATGTTCCATTTTACGAGCATTAAAAATATCAAGATGCAAATGAGAAATAGTTTCACGTGTTGACCTTCCTCTACGAAATCCAAGCTGATTAGAAGGTAATAAATTATTACTTTCTATGTAAAATTCTAGTCTTTGCTTTATCAATTGCTCATAAATCTTTCCTACACAAGAGGTCAAAGCTATAGGTCTGTATGAGTCAGGTTTGTTTTTGTCTTTATTAGGTTTTAAGATTGGAATAAGACAGTCCATTTTCCAGTCTAGAGGTATAGTTTCATTAAGCCAAAGTAAGTTAAAAACTTTTAAAACCAAAAATAAGGCTTGCAATGAAACATTCTTAAGCATTTTATATGGTATACAATCTAGGCCAAAAGCTGTATCACGCCTGGAAAAAATTGCAGCTTTCAATTCTTGCATAGTAAATGGATCTGTTAAATAATTTGAGCATGCTGCTGTTGGTAAATGGTCATGTGAATGAAAGGGGGCCTCTACAGTATCAGGTGTGAATTTTTTAAGAAAATCAAAAATCCATGGATATACATTATTGCAAGATGGTACATATGTTCTATTAAACTTTCTAGAAATACCCCAAATTTTACTTAAAGGAGTTGTTCTGTTAAAAGACTCACACAAAGTTACCCAACTCAAATACCTCTCTCTTTTTAAAATCAACTTTTTAACAGCTTGTCGCCTTTTAAATTCAACATAGTTTGCTTGTGAGGGGTCATGTTTAAACTGTATATAAGCATTCTTAGCATCTTCTACAACCCTAGTACAGTTGTTATTCCACCATGGAAGTGGACTGCGTTTTTTCTTTTTATAAGTTCTAGGTGTATTGAGTGAGGCACTAGAGGTACTTTGCATATGAGAAATATCAGAACATGGAACAGAATTCTGTACAGCTTTATTTAAGATAAGAATAAGTTCTTTATAAGTTTGTAAAGGGTTTTGATGAATAACCACAAAATTTTGTAATAGATTATCTACTTGAGCTGTGTAAAGTTCCCAATTAACTAGTTTAAAATTTACATGAACAGGCAGATTTGAAAGATCATTGGATGAAGAAATAAAATTATTAAATACTATTTTTGTAATTACAGGCAAATGATATCCACCTAGAGGAACATCATGCACTGACCAGTGACAAGACAAAGCCAACGAGGGTGATACTAAGGTTAAATCAAGGGCGTTTCTCTGCCACCTATCTGAGCCTAATGTAGTCATATCTCCGTTATTCAGCAACACAAGATTGTTACCATTGATACTTTCAAGAACGTCAATACCACGACTGCACTGTGCACTACAGCCCCAGGCCGAATGATGGGCATTGAAATCCCCACCAATCAAAACAGGACCAGGAATACTTTGGATTAAATTATCCAGCTTTGATTTAGAAAAGGATGGATGACAATTACCAGGACTATAAAATGACACCAAAGAAAGCTCCTTAGCACCATATTTTAAACGTATTGCAATATTTTGTATAGAGTCATCATATGAAGTATCAATTTTTTTACATTTTTTTTACAACAGTGTTATAATATTTTATATTAAAACGCATCTCAGGCTTAAGCCAAGTTTCACAAAGTAAAGCTACATGAATATTGTTCTCAATTAAAAAATGAGAAAAAATATGTTGATTACTACGAATACTCTGAGCATTCCACTGTACAATATTTAACTGATCCATAATTAAGATTGTTTAATGTTATTATCACTCTGTATTGTTGCTAAGAGAACTTTTTTAATATTTTCATTTGTAATGGAACTTTCTTTGTTCCGATTTTGTGAAATTAAAGTAAGAAGGGTCTGAATTAAAATGTTTTGTATTTGATCTGTTTGTATTAGAAATTTAAGTTGTTCAGCAGGGTTTTTGTTAGTTAAAGGAGGGAATGACTTCTCATTTAACACGTCAGCATATGATCTTTTCTGAATTTTATTTTTATTTTCTTGTATCTTAGCTTTTTTGACAGGACATTCTGCAGAAATAGCAATATGATTTCCTTTACATTGGCAGCATGTAGCTTCTGTTGGGGCAATCGTACATTCTTTATAGCTGTGATCTTTTCCGCATATAGAACACCTGATGCTGTTTTTGCAAAATTTTGCAATATGTCCATACCTCAGACACTGCAGACACTGCTTTACAGGCGGGATGTACGGCCGTACCTCAAACCGCCAGCTGTTTAGATCCACGCTGTCGGGCAAGGAGACGCACGAAAAGGTGATGCTCACTGTCTTCATAGGTTCAAAGGAGACTTTATTTCCTGTAATAGTCCGACGCATAAATCTTTTGACCGATATTATATTTTTGGAGCTGGATATAGCTGAATAGATTTGCTCATTTGACAGATCAATCGGGACATGCTGTATGATTCCAGTAATTTCTGTAGCCGAGGCTGGAATGCTGGCTTTGAGTTTAAAATTATCCAAAAACTTTATTTATGAGCGCAGCATTGGCAAATGACGGACGTTCGAAAATAACGCCAACTTTGTGCCGATTCATTCTAATTAGTTGCTTAACCCCTTTGTTATACCTCTTGAAGTTAGTGGCTAACGACATCATATCGCGGTCACCGATCGGGACTTGATTCAGACTTTCGATGAAAACAATATATTCATAGTTTCCACCAGACTCTGGATAAGACCGGGTGTAATCAGATACACTATATTCAAGGTACTTATCCGTATCCTTTTCATTTACAGCATCTGATGTGGCCGACTGCATGGAGCGCAACGACCCATTGTCGGCATCATCTTCGAGGGGGATCCGTCCCACTTTTCTTCCTCTTCTTAACCTTCCCCATCACAACAAACTACCATTAAGTAGTTATGTAATAATAATAATAATAATATTCCACAACTATCACACAACGCCGTCTAGCCTCAAGCTAAGCAGAGCTTGTGTTATGAGTACTAGACAACTGATAAACATACTTATATATTTCTAAATACATACATATATGTAGTATTAGTATTAGTTATTATGCAAAAGGTAGCAATAAAATAAAATAGATTTGAAATTTTTTTCAAGAAACGCGCCTTTCCTTAACTTTCCCGCGCTTTTTTTTTTCTCGTCCTGGAATTTTAATTCGATTCCAGATTTGACAATTTCAGTGTTGCAACGTTATGACAAGTACTAAATAGTGACGTTGCGAAATTATTCGATATGGAAATGGAATATTTCCGGATCGATTCTTCTCGTTTATAATTTTACTCTCGTAAACGAAGTATATCAGGAAATTAAATATTTCTGAACCGATAATTTAGTTTTGACGATTAATTAACGATCTGAGACTTTTCTTTTATAATTGTGTGTGAAATAAATAAAAAAATGTGATCATGAAGGAACATGACAAATAAAACAGATAGATGTATTATGGTAATAATTTATTTTATATATTGTCGCCGTCATCGCTATCGCTGTCACATTCTGTAACATTTATTATAAATGTGTCTGTGATATTGTCAATTAACATATCTAGCCTACTCATTTTTTCCTCTTCTTTGACAACATGGGATACGCATTTAGACCATTCGGTAGCCGTAATTTTTTGAATGCCTTCCTGAAATAAATTTCTCACGTCTGTCAATTTGAAAGTTTTATTATTTTGAGCTACATGCCCCTTTACCTGCGCCCATATCAATTCGATAGGGTTTAGCTCGCAATGGTAAGGGGGCAGTCTTAAAACCGTGATCCCATGTTGTGCTGCCATTTCGTCTACAGCGTACTTATTAAAAGACTCGTTATGTGGAATCAGTTCTAAAAGCGTAGCTTTAACCATATCTGGTTCGTAATGAATATTTTTATTGAAAAGCCAATCTTGAATGGCAGCTTTTTTCCAGCTCATTTTTGGTGCCGTTTCCAATTTTCGGGAGTGGTAAGGTGCATTACCCATCACCACAATTGAGTTTGGTCTTAATTTTGGTAAGACTCCAGCGAACCACTCTTCAAAACAAACTGCATTCATCTCATCGTGGTAATCTTCACAATTTTTCTTTGCTTCAAAAATCATGAGCCCCTCTTCCAGGAAGCCTTCTTCACTACCTATATGGCTAATTATGAGACGTTTGCCTTTTCCAGATGGATTTTTTAATCCAGTGGTCAGTCCCTCCAAAAACGCTTGTCGAGATGATGTGACTTTCTTGTCCACCCAAGTTTTTTTTACAGTATGACCTTAAAATAAATATAGTACAGACGCCAGCACATCAAGCTACTACAATCTGTCAGATTTCTTTAATAGAATTTCGACTTTATTGCTAAAGCATTAGGTTCAAGGTTGATTGGGAAAATCTGACAGTTTCGGGTAGGTTGACCTGCTGGCGTCTGTACATGAAAATTCAAGGCCGGGTTGAAAGGCCACCAAGGTAACCAAATGACTATTCATCTTGTAACAATGCCAATAAAGTAAAACAAAGAGTAGCTCATTTATCTCTTTCCCACATCATTTTTCGTACCATAAGATAGAACGGGAACAAAGATAGATAAAAAATTCTGTTTTAGCCCTCTTTCTATGTTTGATTTTTTTTTTTTTTATTTCCTTTTGGCAGTTGAGCCGGTGTCGACTATTCTGCCAGCGTCACGTTTAGACGGCGGTCCGTCGGCTTTGCACTTCGTGGTAGATCTACAGATGAGTCGCTATGACTATGAGTCGCTCTGACTGGCAACACCAGTGCTGTTTACATGACCCGTGTATTTAAAATTAATAATTAATTGAAATAATAAACTAAGTTAAGTAAAAAATTGTGGAAGTGCATGTGTGGACAACTATCTCCAAGCTATATTATTTGTGACAATCGACATTCAGTGAAATCACTAATACGACGAAGTCCCCGTAGAAAACTATTTCAGTGCTAAACAATAACAAAAAAAATAAATAAAAATAAACAGTGCTCTCAAGAACTTTACTAACAGTGCTATAAAACAGTAAACTTATTGTTTTGTTCAATATTTAATGTTTGCAATAACTTTGAATCATCATTAGAAAACGTTACGAAAAAATATTCAAAAAGTGAACTTTGGACTTTATACGACTACTAGCGCCACACACACTTGTGACGAGTGGACAAACTGCGCAGTTACTACTAGCGCCATTGCTAACTCTAGTGGAGAGTAGAGGAAACGGTTTTGTATGACAACTAGCGCCAATATTGTCTCTGGCGAAGAGTAGTGGAAGCAGTAGTGTTGCCACATAAAAAAATTATTTAACATTTGGTAGAAAAACATAAATAACTGACTGTAAAGTTCATATTCTAACTTGAACTATTTAATATAAAAACAAGAGGTACACTAAATAGCTAAATAAAACAAAGCAACTATAAAATAATGTCGTCCGCGCGGGCGTAAACGCGTAAACACGTAAACTCAAGGTGCTCCTAATTAAAAAATATTATCCAGTTAAACTGTTATCAACTAAGTTCAAGTTACATATAGTTAGAAAGCTCAGTGAATCGACTACCAAGTTCGTGCATCAGCTCTGTGTTTTGCGAAAAGACCAACGAGTAAACACAGTTTTATTGTTTACTGCTTTGTTTACTGCTTTGCAAAAATCACAACGGCCATCGCAAGCGCATGAATCATCGTGTCAACGAGCTTAGCCGAACGCCGTGCCGGGGTCAACGACCGTCCTCCGCACGCCCACATCGCTGCGTGTCACCGCAAGGACACATGCACTGGCGCGGCCGCCCGCTCGTTGTCGTCGTTCGGCGGTTGTTCGAGTCCCGAAGATCTCCGAAGGCGAAACAACTTAGGATACCACATACTCGCGCGTGCAAAACAACACTTGACAAGCTTTAGCTGAGTGAGTAAAGTGACTTACGTATTATTTAAACTACTTCACCGCTCATCTTTACCATCACACTGTTATTGAACATCATCGCTATAAGAGGGCACTACATTATTAATGATTACCTTTAACTCTAAACACGAGATCTGCTGAGGAATAGGAAGACCTCTCATTTAGTACATACGGCACTAAATTGGTTCCACAACTCTACTGTAGGGAGCGCATAACGATGGAAGGCCTGGATAATGTTACTCGTAGAAGACCTTTAAAAAAGTGTAAATCACTAGAAAAAATGGATATGAGTACCTCCATCAACTCGTCATTTTCAGATGAATCTTTTAGTAGAAGACTAGACGTTTCCTCGCATATTACAGCATTATGCCGAGACGAAATGGACTCCGAAATAAGTAAATTAAAGGCGGACTTACAATCTACTCAGGATGAATTAGAAAATGTCATTCTCGAAAATGTAGAACAAAAAAAACAGATTGCCCAACTATCTCAGGAAGTTGAAATACTAAAACAGATCTGCCGTAGTCCACGAGCAACTTTACATCAGTTATCTGTGCAGAAATATAAAGTCAAGCGTCGTCTTGCTGAGTCATTCAGGAACTCTCCGCTCAAGATGCAAGGTTCACCTAGTGATGAAAAACTTCATACCGACACTCACTCACTGGACCAACAAGGAAAAATACCAATCAATTTACCTACAACAGAACCGGGATGTTCTCAGCAAAGTGATACTGTATCAGTTTTTACTCCACAAAGCAGACAATTATTTGAACACAGTATAGAGATCCCATGTGCTCAAACTTCGTCAACCCTACTAAGTAAAAGTGATCACCAACGTTCGCAAACCTCAACCACAACTAGTGTTCCAAAAATTTTTATTTTAGGAGACCAACAAGTACGAGGTCTTGCCAACCAAATAAAGTTGCAGAGGGATGCCAATAAGTGGAATAACGTATATTCTGTGTCAGGAGTGTCAAAGCCAAACGCAACTAGTACACACATATTGTATGAAATGGATGATTACATAAAAACATTGCACAATGATGATATAGTAATATTGGGTATAGGAAGCAATGACAAAAACCCGTATAGATTTCTATCAGAGTTGATTCCGACCCTTCATAAACTAAGAAATAGCCAAGTATTTATTCTAAATATTATTAATAATCCCTATTTAAATTTTAATTTCTTGAACCAAAATATAAAACTATTTCTGCGTAATTTTCCTAACTGTAAGTTCATTGATACAACTGAGAATATGTATAGTCATAATAATTATAAATACACATTCAAGGAAATACTGTGTTATAAAATAAATATAGAAATTGATAATATCAATTTTAAAAAAAGTATGGACACAGCTTGTACATTAAAACACACGAGCACGTCGTCATCGAGCTCAAACATAAATAGTAATCACACAAAAGGAACAATTCCATATTATTTTAAGGTACAAATAAAGAACCCCCACCAGCCATTAAAAGCTAATGAAACTACTGTACCTACACCGAACCCTGATGATCCTAATAAATCAATTTTTTTTCGATGTTAAACGTAAATGTACACTATTTCATCAAAATATTGCCGGTATCTTAAATAAAACAGATTTATTACAAATAACTTTACAAGAACTACATGCAAACGGTACAATTTTTGATATCCTATGTTTTTCTGAAACTTTCATAAAAAAAGGTTCCGAAAGTAACTTAATACTAAAAAATTACAAGCTGGTCTCTTCTTTCTCAAGACCTCACCAACGGCGAGGAGGAACCTGCATAATGGTTAAAAAGGACCTTGAATGTAAACTTATTCCTAACTTGGTTACGCCTTTAATAAATGATTTTGAATATTGTGCAATAGAAATTATCACGCTTAAAGTCATTGTTATCTGTATTTATCGTACTCCAAATTCAAAATTAAGTTTGTTTTTAAAAAACCTAGATGCTATTTTAAAGAAAATAACGAAACGTAATAAAAATAAAATAATACTATGTGGAGACTGGAACATTGACGCATTAAAGCGTAACAAAAATTATAAAGAATTAGAATGTATCTTACAGAACTACAATATCTCTAACCATATTACTAAACCAACAAGAAAATCATCATGTTTAGATCTCATCGCAAGCGACATACCTAATGTTCAGCCCCAAATACATTCCCTTGCATTATCTGACCATGAGACCGGTCAGTCTATTTGTTTCCAATCGTCTGTAGATGCTGCGAAATGCAAAAAACAATTTTGGTTTCAAAAAAGAAGAGATTTGAGTCAACAAAATATAGACAAGTTTATTTCATGCATATCATCTCTCTCCTTTTCGGAAATATACGAGTTGGATGATACTGACATAGCATTCCATCACTTTCATGACACACTGTCCCTTTTTTATAATCTCTGTTTCCCCATTCTCAAAGTAAAAATTACCAACAAACCGCCAAAAAGTAAATGGATAACAAAAGGAATAAAAAGATGTTGTGTCAAGAAGCGAAGCATGTACCTAAAACATAGACTATTAAACTCTAATAAAAATCGAAACCTAAAGACCTACCAAAATTATTCAAGAATACTGAGACGATGTATACTACATGCTCAAAAAATTGATAATACTCGCTATATCCTTCAATCAAACAATAAATGTAAAGCCGCCTGGGACATTATTAAAAAGAATAGTGCAGATAGCGATAACAACTCTGAAATTACGTCTATCATAGATGATCAGTGCACATACACTAATGCCGATATAATTGCCAATAAATTTAATGACTTTTTTATAAACATGACAAACAAGCCTAATTTACCTGACCCTCAAAAACACATTGACTACAAACATACTATCGCTGACATATCAAATACCATTTTCTTGACTCCAACTGATGAAGATACTGTGTGTAAAATTATTAATTCTTTGAACTCAACAAACTCAACCGGGTATGACGATATCAATACGAAAATTCTTAAACGTTGCTCTAAATATATATCATATCCGCTAGCTCACATTATTAATCTCTCCTTATTTCAAGGCATATTCCCCGCTAGACTCAAATTTTCGATAGTCAAACCTTTATACAAAAAAGGAGATAAAAAAGACATGAATAACTATCGACCGATTACTCTAGTACCCGTAATTTCTAAGATTTTTGAAAGAATCATGTACGATAAACTGCACTCTTTTATATTAAAACACTCAATCTTAAAAGAGGAACAGTTCGGTTTCAGAAAAAATAAATCAACAACTCTTGCATGTTTCTCTCTTGTGAAAATGATTACTTCTAGTCTGAATAAGAAAAGACCAATAGCATCGGTATTTCTTGACATGTCAAAAGCATTTGACTTCGTTAATCACAAACTGCTTCTCTTCAAACTTAATCGCTATGGTATTAGGGGAAACGCATTACAGTGGATAAAATCTTATCTAAATAATCGACAACAATGCGTAGAAATATCAAGGCATACTGTATCAGAAAATAAAACACATAGATCAGCTTATCGTCAAAACTCATGTGGTGTTCCCCAGGGCAGTATATTGGGTCCCTTTTTGTTTTTGCTCTATATCAATGACTTACCCAACGTAACCCCACATTCTTGCATTCTGTACGCCGACGATACAACTCTTAGTATTGAACTTACCGATGACAATATCACGAAATACGAAAAAGAGATTAATTACACGTTAAACAAAATAATAGAATGGCTAGAAGACAACAATCTACATGTTAATATTAGTAAAACCAAGCTTATACAGTTCCAAACTTACAATAGCAAACGTCAACAATTAGAAATTAGATATGCAAATAACGCTGTAGAAGAGGTTGAAAGTGCTACTTTTTTGGGAATAGCATTGGATAAATATTGCAACTGGAAAGTACACATTGACAAATTATGTACTAAGCTGCAAAGATTTGTATTCGTTTTAAATCGAATTACTCGCGTGGCGGGTATCAATGCAGCACTTAGTGCTTATCATGGTTACGTAGCATCAGTTCTCCGCTACGGCATCATTATATGGGGAAATTCCACTGATACTATTATTGCATTTCGAGCCCAAAAGAAATGTATTCGATCAATGACTAAAGCCCAACCATTACAAAGCTGTGTCCCTATATTTAAAAAATTAAGAATACTACCACTCCCATCTTTATATATATTCGAACTCTGTATCTTTGTACGTAAAAACTTGGCGTTATTTCAAGTACGCAATGATGTTGTAATAAGGAAAAGTCGAGATATCCATAAATTATGTGTACCCCCACAAAGAATCAAACTATTTTCGAACAATGTTTACTGTATGGCCATTCAAATTTATAACAAATTACCTAATGTTTTTAAAAGTCTTGACATCACAACATTTAAAAATAAACTATTTAACTTTCTATTGCAAAAGTGTTACTACTCAACGAATGAGTTTTTAAATGAAAAATTTGATTCAAAATTTAAATTAGACGACGACTTGCCTACCTAACTCTAGGACATTGTATTGTAATCTTTAATAATCTTTAATATTTTGTTCATTTATTTAATAATACTGACACTGTATTTAATAATTCTTGACATTGTAATTAATAATCCTGACATTGTAATTAATAACCCTGACATTTTAATTTAATTAATAATCCTGACATTGCATTTAATAATTCTTGACATTATAATTAATAATACTGACATTGTATTTAATAATTCTTGACATTGTAATTAATAATCCAGACATTTAATCATTCTTGTCATTATAATTTGATAGTAGTTAACGAATTCCTTATTCTTGACAATTTATAGTTCATTTGTATTAATTATATTGTATGTAAATTTTAATGTTAAATTTTAAATGTTAATTTTTATTCTTTATCATAAATTCATTACCATTATTCATATTCTTTAAAATATTTGTACGCTGGAAACAGCAGAATATTATGGACATCAAATTATGTGTAACACCTATAGCAACAATATTCTGACAAATAAATTTATTATTATTATTATTATTATTATTATTATTATGCTTTAGTTATTATTCAATATTCTAAGGCTTGATCTCTGCGACATATGTCAAACTGACATTCCTAGGGTTGTCAGGATATAAAAAATTGTCTATAGAAATTATCGACGTTTCTTACTATTATCGACTCAAAGTATTTTTACCACTTTAAAATTTTGTTTTGTATAATTCTAATTTGTTTATTGGGTTTGAATGGAAATTGTATCACTCTTAAATATATAATCACGTCCAAAAAACAATATAATACACATAATTGTATCAATCACTTTAGAACACTCTACTACTATAAACACACTTTAAAAACATTTGTCCAAACAAACATAAACACACACACAAGACGAACACTAACATCTCGAAAACACACTATACATATTTTAAGCAATGGTCAGCCAGGACAAGTATTACTTTTTGTTTAAAAAATGGCTGTCGCGTGTGAATCGTTACAAACACTACAAGAAATAGATAACACAAAGCTTGCTAAGTCGATTGCGTGCGACTGTACAGATCTTGGGAAACATACATCTATACACAAGAATGATTTTACTGTAATTTCCCAGAACATTAGAGGCATTTGCTGCAATTTTGATGACTTTTTACTAACATTATCTAGTCTTAAATTTGAAACTGACACCATTATACTGACGGAATGCCAACTTAATTTAAATAAACCTGTACCTCAACTGGATAATTATAATTGTTATTACACCACAAACCTTTCAAATAAACATGATGGAGTCGTTGCGTATGTGAAAAAATCTTTAAAACATAAAGTTACAGAAGTTAAACTAGTGCACGCATCTTGTCTTCAAATTGAGGTACTAGGTAACACTGTCCTTGGCGTGTATAGGTCCCCTGCAAATCTAAGCGCAGATAATTTTATTGACTCTTTATGTTTACATTTGGAATCATTAAACGTACAAAAAGGAAACATTGTGATCGCAGGGGATATAAATATAAACTTAAGAACCAGGGACAATGAGCAATATTATGAACGTAAAAATAGAATAAATTATCTTACTATGTTGTCGTCACATGGAATTCTGGCCGGGCATACATTACCCACTAGAGAAATGAGTTGCCTTGATCATTTTATGCTAAAAATTAATCCCAAAAAAATATCGGCATTTATAGCTATCTTACACACTACCACTACAGACCACTATACCACCTTTCTTTCTTTAGCTAAAGCAAAAGACAAAATCATTCCAGATAAAATTAAAATAATTATAGATTTTAACAGTGCTCTCCTACATTTGGGAAATAAAAATTTAGCTGAACTTCTGTTCATTGATGATCCAAGTGTAGTTATATTCTCTTTAATAGAAAAAATTACTGGATCCTTGACTGCTAGTACACGCGATATTACCATCCCAAGCAGTAAGCGTTTATTAAAACCTTGGATTACTCAGGGTATTTTGAGATGTATTCGGAATCGCAATACGTTACAGAAAAAGGCACGAAATGATCCTCACAATGAAATTGCCAAAATGACATATACACGGTATAGAAACTATTGTAATAATCTCCTAAAAAAGTTAAAAAGAAAATATAATAGGGAACAAATTACAAACGCTATCAAAAACAATAGACTTCTTTGGAAAAATATAAAAAATATCACCTATACTAATAAATCACAAACAGAGAACTTGGAATTGCTGCAGGTTAAACCATCTCCCATGGAATCCGCAAACTTTATAAATAAATATTTTGCAAGTATTGGTAGAGATCTGGCCCAAAAAATAGCATCTGGTACTAACTCATTTAGTAAACCCCTAAATAATTCGCCATCACAGCTAAGCTCAATGGTATTTCTGGAAACTGATCAATCTGAAGTTTGTACTACTCTTATGAATCTGAAAACTGACAGTGCCCCCGGATGGGATAATATACCTACTTGCTTCCTGAAGCTTGCTAAAAATGAAGTTGTACCAATTATCACGCACCTTGCCAATCTATGTTTTCAAAAAGGTGTGTTTCCAAGCCCCTTGAAAAAATCTATTATTACACCGGTGTATAAGGGTGGTGGTAGAGGCGACGTCAACAATTATCGTCCTATTTCCGTTCTAACTGCAATTTCTAAGATTATAGAAAAGTTGATAAATACTCGCCTTTTGAAGTATCTGAAAAGATTTGATATTCTGTCACCTTCTCAATTTGGATTCAGGCAAAAAAAGTCAACTGAAGATGCTGTTATTGCACTAAGTTCACTAGTAACTGAACAGCTTGATAAAGGAAATAAATGTATGGCAGCCTTTCTGGATCTAAGAAAAGCCTTTGACACCGTCTCTACTCCCATTCTTTTACGCAAGCTTGAAGCTATTGGAGTTCGTGGAATACCCCTGGCACTGTTTAAAGATTATCTTTCTGGTAGAACACAAAAAGTGAAACTTGGACGAATTGTTGGTGAGAGCGTAGATGTATCATACGGCGTACCTCAAGGTAGTGTACTAGGGCCTACGCTGTTTTTAATTTATATAAACGACCTCTGCAACATGAAGATTAATAACGCCAAAGTATTCTCATACGCCGATGATACAGCTGTCGTCTTTACAGGGAAAACATGGGATGATGTTAAAAATAGCGCAGAAGATGGGCTTGCTCTTGTTGCAACTTGGTTAAAAGATAATCTGCTCACCCTGAATGCTAGTAAAACCAACTACATTTGCTTTAACATTTATAACCGGGTACAACCAGACTCAGAATTTAATTTAAGAATCCACTCGTGCGTCATTGGTACAGGTAGAACTAGCTGCAGTTGTCCAACTATCCAGCAAGTTACCCAAGTTAAATATCTAGGAGTGATTATTGACCAGCGTCTTTCCTGGTATCCACAACTGGAACTAGTCATGAGTCGAGTAAGGAAACTTATATGGATATTCAAAGAGCTGAGATATGTTGTACCAAGGAGAATACCTGTCAGTAATAATAAGAACAACCACAGAAATCTATTAAATGAAGTTTATGTATCTTTGGTCCAATCTGTTATAGTGTATTGCATAACTGTTTGGGGGGGAGCAGCCAAAACCTGTTTTCTAGGTGTAGAACGCGCCCAAAGAGCGATACTTAAGGTGATGTACTTCAAAAAAAGAAGATTCTCTACTGACAAGCTTTACGAATTATGTAATCTGCTGTCAGTGAGGAAATTGTATATCCTCCTTATCATCCTCAAAACGCACAAAGAGATACCATATGATGCTAAAATACTAAAACAAAGAAAAAAACACTGCATAGTAAACGTTCCTGCAACTAGGACAGAATTTGCCAGTAGACAATACTAAAAACGTTCAGCATTTTTATACAATAAAATAAACTAATATATATTTATGATAAAAAAGTTTATGAATGTAAAGAAAAGTTAAAGACATGGCTTCACAGTTTAAATTATAATGACACAGAGTTACTTTTACAACGTGCGACTTAATAATAAATATTATTGGTGATTTTATTCGCTTATTTAACCACTTATGTAGACTCAAAAGCTCCCTCACTCTCTCTCTTACACACACACACATAAACACACCCCCACACACACACCCTCACACACACACACACCCACACCCACACACACACTCCAACACGCACGCACACACACACTCGTAGAAAAGTGATTGTATTTTTATTTTTAGTTTTTCCTCTCTGTTTCTTTATATAGGTACCTGTTTGTGCTCGTACGGTTATAATGTAAGGGAAGAGCGGAGCCTCCAACTACAGGCATTTTTATGCCTAAATGGAGGCTCCTCGATATGCAGTGTATGCCAAATGAGATATATGAATAAACTTATTTTTATTTTTTTTTATTTATTTTATTTTATCGATGCTAATGTAACATATAATTGGGTTTAATTAAATTACAAACGTTACTAAATTAAACGAATATTTTAATATAAATTACTTTTATTCTCTTAAAGGAGTTATTTAGAGCAATAAGGTTGTGTTTGGTTTAAAAGGATTTTTGAAAAAATAGACGTGTGTTTGTCGCAAAGATTTAATTTCAACTAACTTGACAAGTTTAAAAGTGGACTGTATGTGTGATCGTCTACATATCGATAGCTAGCTTTACATACTAACGTTACATTAATTCGTTTGTAAGTACTGGCTTAAACATTCCGCCCCCCAAAGAACACAGTTCTTTAGTATGAGTTTACAAAATAATAGATAGGTAAGAATAGAACTACAATTTTAAAGTGACAACTAATTATGACATCCTTAAGATGAGTCTTACAATAATACACAATTAACTAGTACCTAAGGATTACAACAAAGACAACATAATAATATCACTGCAAAGGTAAGGTGTAGTTACTACATACAGTTACATCTACGAAAGGGCCGGAATTATACTTTACACAGCTGTTTTGGTAAGTCATTTATGATAAAAGTTTAACACTAGTCGATCAAGAATGTATTAATAAAGATAAGTGCCTAGTTCATTTACATAACATTTTGTAAACATTATTGTATAGGTAATGGACACAAGTTTCACGGTAAGTTATAAGTTTTAATTTTATAAGTTTAAAAAAGTAGTTATCTCTAATCCTAAGTTTATTTGGTTAAGATACATATTTTATTTACAGGACGTTTTAAAATACTGTTCTTACATTTAATTGATACAACTCGAGTAAGATTATCGGGACCAACATATTTTTTAATTACTCTTCCTAATATCCACTTACTAGGTGGGATATTATCATCTTTTAGGATTACTATGTCGTCGATTTCTGGCTCAAGTTGTTTTGTGTTCCATTTATATATTTTATTAAGATTAACAAGATATTCTTTATACCATCTTTTCCAGAAATCGTTGACCATTTTTTGTACTAATCTCCATCGTTCGAGATTAGTGATATGTTCACAAGGTGTATAATTCTCATCTGATAGGTTTAACAAAGGTTCGCCCACCAAGAAGTGACCTGGTGTCAGGGGGAGAGGGTCATTGGGGTCATCACTTAAAACCGAAATAGGTCGCGAATTTAAACAAGATTCAATTTGTGCTAACACAGTGGTAAGTTCTTCGTAGGTGAGTGTACTATTTCCAATTACTTTTGTGAGATGTGTTTTAGTACTGCGTACCCCAGCCTCCCACAAGCCCCCAAAGTTAGGCGCATGCGGAGGAATAAAATGCCATGTAGTACGTTCTAAAGATAACAACTCTGCTATCTCACTAGGAATGGAAGACTTGGCTTTCTCAAACATATATCTTAGCTGCTTGTCTGCTCCCACAAAATTAGTGCCATTGTCACTGAAAAGGTCCTGACAATGTCCACGTCGGGCTGTAAAGCGCCTGAAAGCAGCGATGAATCCCTTAGAAGTCAGGTCTGTGACAGCCTCCAAGTGTACCGCACGTGTTGCCATGCAAATGAAGAGACAAATATAGCCCTTGTAAGATTTAGCTCCTCTGCCTGGTGAAAATTTGATATTAATGGGTCCTGCATAGTCTACACCAGCTGATCTGAAAGGTCTGCTGGGTTTTACTCGTACCTCTGGTAGTTGGCCCATCAACTGTACCGCTTTGTTTTTTGCATATCTAATACAAGTTGTACATTCTCTGTAATATCCTTTTACTTGAATCTTAGCTCGTAATATCCAATACTTCGACCTCAAGTAATTAAGCATTACTTGTGGTCCACCATGCATAGTGTTCTGATGTGCAGCTTTAATTATTAGTTTACTAAGATGGCTCTTAGCAGGTAAAATTATAGGATGCTTTGCGTCATACGCCGCTTGCGACTGTTGGATACGTCCGCCAACTCTTAAAATGCCATTATCATCGATAATAGTACAAAGATTGCGTAGTTTGCTCCTTTTGAGAACACCGCCTTCAGATTTTAACTGCTTTATTTCTTGATTAAATTCTATATGTTGGACTTGTTTGATGCAGTTATTTAGAGCTTCATTAATTTCTTGTGTTGTAATAAATGTAGTATTATATTTAACTTTGTGTTTATTTAACTTATTTAACCATCTTCTACAGTATGAAATTATTCTCAACATTTTCTGTAAATTAGAAAACTTAGTCCAAATTAATTCCTCTTCACTATTTACTAAAGCAGTGAAAACTCTGACTTTCTCTTCTTCTTCTGTATCCTCGACATCAACTAAACTCATGTTTAGCTCTAGTGCCGACAACCAAGCCGGTCCGTTCCACCACAGTAAGTTATTTATTAACTCTGAGGCCTGTAAGCCTCTTGAGGCGCAATCAGCCGGGTTTGTGTCTGTAGTTACATGACCCCATTGCTCATAATCTATAATGTTTAATATCTCAGATACTCGATTGCTGACGAATGTGCTCCATCGACTCGCTCCACCCTTTAACCAAGCTAGAACAATGGTCGAGTCTGTCCATGCATGTAAACTTTCCTTAGATATGTTCATTACTTGTGCTATCTCGAAAATCAGTTTGGCTGCTAGTGTCGCACCACAGAGTTCCAACCTTGGAATAGATAATTGTTTCTCAATAGGAGCAACCTTAGTTTTTGCTGATATTAGATTAACGTAGACTCTGTCTCCCTCAATTACTCGAATATACACTGCTGCCCCATATAATTATGCTGCCTGCGAAGCGTCTGCAAAGACGTGCAACTCTATTGTAGATGTGTGGGAACATTGTAACCACCTTGGTATAGAAACCTTTTTAATGTGAGCTAACTGCTCTCTGAAGTGTAACCATTCCGCTAGCAGCTCTGTATTTATGGTGTCGTCCCATCCAAGTCCTAGTTTCCATAACTTCTGTATCATCATTTTTGCTCTGACAACAACAGGAGCTATCCACCCTAGCGGATCATACAATTTAGCAACATCGGAAAGAACACGTCGTTTGGTCATCGGTTCCTTTGTTTCTGATAAGTTGAGGGAATACACAAAACTGTCTGTATCTCGATTCCAATTAACTCCTAGTACTTTAACTAAACTATTGACCTTAAGAGGCAGTTCATGATAATCTCTTTGATTGGTATCCATATATTTTAACACGTTCTCATTATTACTACTCCATTTTTGTAACTCGAAGCCTCCTAAGTTCAGTAGTTTGTTCATGTCGTCATAAATACTAACAGCTTCATCTTCTGTCTCACATCCTGACAATAGATCGTCTATATAAAAATCAGTTTTTGTTATTTTAGCAGCAGCTGGAAATTTTGATTTCTCATCATCCGCCAATCTCTGTAATGATTTCACTGCAAGATATGGTGCACTTGCGGTACCAAAGGTCAAACTCACCAGTTTGTAATGTTTAATAGGCTCAGTCGTTGTTGGTCTCCATAACAACCTTTGATAGTCTGTGTCTTCCTCTGCTACACGCACCATTCTATACATTTTTATAATATCTGCCGTAATGCAAATTCTGTGTGTCCTCCATCTCATTAGTATGTGACGTAAGTCCTGTTGTAGCTTAGGACCCACAAGTAAATTGTCGTTCAAAGAAACATGATTAATGCCCTTACATGAAGCGTCAAAAACCACACGAAGTTTCGTCGTATCCTTATCTTCTCTTACTACGCCGTGGTGAGGTAGATACACTGCTTTAGGGTTATTAATATCTGCAGACTCCACTTCAATCATGTGATTAAGATTAATATATTCCTTCATAACCTTGGTGTATTCTTCCTGAAATTCACCATTTTTTGCGAATTTCTTCTCTAGGAACACAAACCTTTTAGTTGCTATTTCTCTCAATCCATCGGCTTGACCTTCTGGTTTAATGTTTTTGAATGGCAGTCTTACCACATATCTTCCTTCCTTGTCTCTGATCGTTGTAGCCTCTTCACATCTTTCTTCTTCTTTTGACAATCTCTTTTGTATGGTGTTTGGCTCGTTTTCTAACTCCCAAAATAACTTAAGCACCTCATCTTCTTTAAGCTGAACATGCAGGCTGGTGATGTTCTTCTCTGCTGAAGTGCATTCTCGTGACATCCTTCCTGACAGAACCCAACCTAGAATTGTGTTTTGGGCTAACAGATTACTCACAGGATGTTTGATAACGCCGTCTAACAAGACGTCGCTGTACACTTCAGCTCCAAGGAGAATGTCTATTCTCCCTGGTGTTGCAAATCCTGGGTCAGCCAGCTCTAAGTATTTTAAATCTGACCACTCAGAAATACCTAGATTGGTGGTAGGTAGCATTGTTGTTAATGAACGCAAAACATATGCCTCCACACGCACTGACGCATTGGGATTATGATTTGATTTGACGCAAAGTGTAACCTTGTGTTTAATTTTCGTTTGCCTCTCTCCCACACCTGACACCCAACCACTCACTGATGTACGATTAAGATTCAATAATTGTACTGTTGCCTCTGTAACAAACGAAGCTTGTGACCCTTGGTCTAACAAAGCTCTCAACACGTATTTGCAACCATTCCTACTATCTACTAACACATTAGCAGTAGCTAATAGGACACTGTTTGATTGGTTATGTTCACTAGAAAAGTTGGTTACAATATGCTCATCATTAGATATAGAAATAGGCGTACCTGTAGATTTGTTGTTCGCTATACCTGTTGTTGAAGTTTCACCTTCCTTTGGTTTCTCGTTCTGCTGGCCTCTCTCGAAATGCAGAAGGGTGTGATGCCGCCGTCCACACTTTCTACAACACGACGACTGTCGACACTTGCCCACGGGGTGTGTAGGCGCCAAACAATTGAAGCATAACTTGTTCGTCTGTACGAATTCTTGTCTTTCATTTGGAGACTTATCTCCAAACTTCTTGCAGGAATAGATGTAGTGGTCACCACTACATAAGGCACATTTTGTTTCGGGCCTTTTTCCATCGCCGCTGGTAACATTTGAATGGAAAACCTTAGGTTTAGCTAACGGTTTGGGTTGCACCGTTTTAACTTTAGTACTTTCTATCATTTCTAAAGCTCTGAACCTTGCTTCTAAAAAATCTCTTAATTCCGACCAAGTGGGTATGTCGGAATTACATGTTGTACTAATTTGTTGTTCCCACAACTTTATAGATTCGGAATCTAACTTCGATACAACTAAGTAGGTAGTTACCATATCCCAGGTATCAGTCTGTACACCCATGTTCTTCAGTGCCTTCAAACAAGTCGAAGTTGTTTCTAATAATTGTCTAATTAAACTAGCCGATTCCGTCTGCACAGGTTTTTGCGTAAATAAAATCTTCATAATTGCGTTGCTGTTGAATCTCGTATTATTGTAACGTTTTATTAATTGGTTCCAGGCCTCATCATAATTCGCATCTGTTATAGAAAAGTTACGTAATAGTACCTCAGGTTCTCCAGATAAATTGCCTTTTAGATAATGCAGCTTCTGTACACGTGATAGATGTTCATTGTCGTGAATTAGAGTACGGAACAGGTCGTAAAATGGTTGCCACTCCTCGTACTTTCCCGTGAATGTAGGTATCTGTATACTGGGCAACCTGATTCCTCGATTCTTAAAATCATGCACGTCGTTAATTGACGAAGATTGAGATAAAGCAGGCTGAAATTTAGATTCATCTAAAAAGGGCTGAAGAGCTTCTTTTAATGTTGATTTATAGTTAACGTATATTTCTTCAAATACCTCATAGATATCTTGCTCAAAATAAGAGTTTTCTCTTTCCGCTTCAGCTTTTATAATAATACACTTGTGACCCTCTTTGAACTCCTTCCACAGATCTTCTAATAAGTCCAACCTTGTTTCTATATAAGGTCGTCTAATTCTGTCTCTCGGCGATTTCTTATAGTTTTTTTCGGTCTTTTTTAACTTTTCCAGCAGCTCATTCTGATACATAATCAGATCCTCCATCGTTATATTTGTTCCGCTTCACAAGAAACACAAATTATCACTATAAGCAGGTAAGTTCACTATATTTATGCGCTTTTTAAGTTCGTAACACGTAATAAAGTCTATTAATTGAATTCACTAGTTAGTTTTTAAACCACTTCTCAGAAAAATCCTTATCGCTCAGGAATGCTATTGTTCTCACTCGCGGCGCTCGTTCGCACCTTGGTCGGCCGATGACTTGAATCCGGCTCGATTTTGGACCATATGTTTAGAGCAATAAGGTTGTGTTTGGTTTAAAAGGATTTTTGAAAAAATAGACGTGTGTTTGTCGCAAAGATTTAATTTCAACTAACTTGACAAGTTTAAAAGTGGACTGTATGTGTGATCGTCTACATATCGATAGCTAGCTTTACATACTAACGTTACATTAATTCGTTTGTAAGTACTGGCTTAAACAGAGTATACCCCAAATCAATATCTGAATCAGTTTCTGAATCACTAGAACAAATTATAAACTCTTGTTCGCAAATATTATCAAATCGGACGTCCCGCTCCCAATCTTCTTCCATTAGTTTTCTGCATTTGGTTACCACATTCTTCCAGTCTTCTGCAGATACATTGGCGGCCGCACTTTTTAATACCTGCAACATTGTATTTGCCGTGAAAGGCGGTGTTGTGTTGTGTCTGGCAGCGTAACCTTAAAAGAAAACATATGTTTACTAAGATGAATTATACAGTAGTTAATACTTAAAGTACCTATCTAACTGAAATTCAAGCAAACAAACCTTTGACTTGGGCCCAAATAGGCTCGATCGGATTATACTGGCAGTGGTACGGGCGTAGTATTATGACGGTATGACCCTTTTCGTGGGCTATATCATCTAAGACATACGTTGGAGTACTAGGTTAGACCAACGAGTCTTAATAATCATTTTTGAGCATAGTTTCATTGGCCTCTATTCTTCTTTCTTGAAGCCATGCAATGATTTCTAATTTTCTGTTTGCCGAAGTTGGTGGTTTGTGCTTTTGGACCGAGTGATATGGGGCGTTATCCATAATAATGCAATATAGCTCCTTTAAATTATCTAATAATTTTAAAAACCACTCCTTATATTTTTCAAAATTCACTTCCTCGTGGTATTCAGTAGTGTTAGTTGATTTGAATGCCAATAGGCAATTTCGGCACAAAACCAGATGACGTCCCAGAATGAGTGATGATTTATCTTTGACCTTTGCCTTCGGGTACTTTATTGGTTTATTGTGCAGTATCATCGGTCCAAGTTTTGGATACGGTATGATTGGCGTTTAGTAATGTCTCGTCTAGAAACACTACTTTGTCACAAGTTGTCACGATGATTCATCGCCCATTACTTTGACATTTGACAGGTATGTAATATAATATTATTTCCAATGATACAGGTAAATCTTGTTTGATACCTTCATGCGGCCCTTATTTTACATAATGGTTTTTGTTGCAGATTTAATAAGAATATCAGTGATGCTATAAGATTATATGAATCAAGATACCTTCTTGATTTACGGTCATCAATATCTGGCCAAGATACATACCTAAAAGGTAGGCTTATTCTCCCTTAAAACTCATTTAAAAGTTGATATCTAGAAACTTAAGTGTGGCTAGGTCACTTCTTCCATGGTTGACAATGGTGAAGTTTTAAATTTTGATGTGTAAAGTAATTTGCTTATTAAACATATCAATACTTCTTCCAGGTTATTGCAAGGCATCTATGAAGCAACTTCAATATGAGGTAAACATTAAATTAAGTAAAGATGGAATGCCTGAAAAAGCAAGCTGTGAATGTGCTGCAGGAGAAGGAAAAGGCGCTCATTGCAAACATATAGCTGTGGTACTTCTTGCTGCCGAAAATATTGTTGCAGAAAAAATAATACTCCTACATGAAGTTTCTACCTCACAACTACAGACAATCCATAAGCCATCAAAGAAATATTATGCAACACCATTGAGAGCCGCCAGATTGCCGTTGAAAAGAGATATACATAATTCTGTTTACTCTCCATATTTGAAACAAAACCCTAATTTTGATAAAAGTGCCTTTCAATGCCGGTTTCAGTCATTGATTTCAAATTATTCACATTCATCAATGCCTCTAAAACAAATATATCCTGCAGCTAACCAACGAGGAATATGTTTGGACCATGATTATATGGAAAAAACGGCACTGGATGTTTTTTTAGAATCCATGAGTTTATTATGTGTTTCTGAAAACAGAATTAAGGAAATTGAAATTGAAACTAGAGGACAAAGTTCCAATCCAAAGTGGTATGATTACAGAAAAACCCACATTACAGCCAGCATTTTTCACACTGTGTGCCATTTGAAAAGTGAAACTTTAATTAAATATTCAAATCAAATATTAAATAAAAATCTTGTGCGGACAAAAGCCATGGCACATGGGATTATAAATGAAAACGTAGCCATCAAACGCTACATGGAGACTTATGATGTGGTTGTAGTGGAATGTGGTTTGTTTTTGTCTCAAGAAAGGCCTTATCTAGGTGCATCTCCTGATGGTTTACTGGGACCAGAAACCATAATAGAAGTGAAATGCCCATATGCTTCTAGAAATCAGAAAATTAGTCCTATTACAGTACCCTATCTTCAATATGATGAAAATGGACAACTAACTTTAAAAAAAACAAATGTTTATTACTACCAAATTCAAGGTCAGTTATATGTACTTAACAAAAAGATTATAATTACTGTAATTATCTATATAAGTATGTATTTACAAAAAAAAAGTAGTATATGTAGTATATCAGTTATCTGGTTTCCATAGTACAAGCTCTGCTTAGTTTGGGACCAGATGACAGTGTGTGAAAATGTCCCAGGATATTATATTATATATTATTTTGTAATTTATTGGTTTTTACCTTTAAAGGTTTAAGTGTAATATTTATTGAACGTGATGAACAATTCATTCAGCATATCGCACGCCCAGATCAACACTGCACTAAGTCAAAATAGCTCATTTTTCAGAATGGACGAAAAACGATTATCTCATGTTATGTCAAAGTTATTGCGAATGTTCTGAATATTGCATGTGAAGAATCCAATGCGTTTCAGCATTATATAGTTCAGTCGATCCATAACGCATTAATAAAGCAAAATAATGCATTTTTTGACTTAATTCACTGTTGTGGAATGACCGAATGAATTAAAAAATAATTATTTTGAGTTACGTGCTTTTTACTGAATGATTCTGAAATAATGCACTATTATTCTACTGTTTTTTTATTGAGATTCAACATACAATAACGACTCATTTGTTTAGTTTTCAGGAAAATACCTGTTAAAAATGAAATAAAACACAAAATATTAAAAAACCAGTAGGTACCTACTTATATTTTTAACATAAAGTAGTACTCGTTTTGGACCCGTAGTGTTAATTCAATTACGTAAAACACACAACAACAACAAAGTTAAAGCACAATTTTACACAAAACAAAAACTGTTTAAAATTTTCAGACAGTAATTAAAAAAACGTAATCATTTTAAACTTCAACCAACATAGAATTTACTTACTTTTGAACACAACACAAGAAGTAAGTACCTAGTTATTTCCTACTATTACAGACTGTAAGTACGACTATTTAATGGCACATCACAAAATCTTAAAAACTACAAAAAAAAAACTAAAGTTATAATTTAAACGTCAATTAATAATAATAATTATTGAGACTAATAATAAGTTTGTTACAAAGAAATATTCATAAATTATTAGTAGGCTATTTTAAAACAATACATAATGGGAGCATCTGCAGCCGAACTAGGTGTAAACCTGTATCTCGGCAAACAGCGCCAATCCTCTGAGATATTAAGATACAATGAAAAAAATTAAGCCAACATGTGCAATTTTGTTTCAAAAACCTAATGTCATAAGGACAATTTTAAATACAATAAAAGAATATAAAAAACAAAAATAACAAAAACATAAATGTGTTGGAGAGTGTTGGTGTGTGATTGAAGTTTAAGTTAAGTGTTGGTGTAGGTAGGTGTGTGAATGTGTGGGTGCTTGATGAGTGGATGAATGAATGGATGTATGGGAGTTTGGATGTGTGATAGTGACTTAGAATTATTAAAATAAGTGTCGAACAGTACTATATAGGTAATTATAGTATGTAAGCGTAAGAACTTATGAAGTTACTTATTCTGGTACAATTATAAGCTTTTCTGTCTCTACATACATATGTTAAAGTTAAAAGGTACTCTTTTACCTTATTCTTACAGTTTGCCTTATTTAGGGGATAAATATTAAGTTTAGAGTTTATTTTATTATACACAAAAGGACCCAAGAATGCAAAAAATCTTTTAATGAATGATGTGTGTGGTTGGTGATCACGAGTACACACTAAACTATTCCTACGTCTAAGTGTAAGTTTGGGGTCATATATTAATTTTTTATGCTGTCGTAAGATGATAGTAAGTAAGAAAAGCTGTCGAACGTTAAGAACTTCACAGTGTTGGTATAACAAAGTGGTTGAGAAAAACCTGGGCTTAAAAGTACAGATCTTGAGGATCGCACGTTGAGCAATCTCAACCGGATTAATAACAGTTTTAGGAGCACCTCCCCAGGATGAGATGCAATAAGTTATTATCGACTGGCATAAGGCGAAGTATATTTGCTTTAGTAACGAAAGATCAACTACATGTCTCAGCTTTTTAAATACATATATGAGCTTTCTGACCCGCGAGGAGAGTAATTTTATGTGATCTTTAAAACTGAGGTTACTGTCTATAATGACCCCCAAGTATTTGATTTTATGAACGTGTTCTATTGGTTTACAACTGCAGTTGCTACCTTGGGAGCATTGATGAGGGACTATGCCGTAGTTGCTCATATTACACATCGACTGACGGATACTGAATGTAAGGTATTTAGTTTTATCATTATTTAGAGTCAAAAGATGATGTCGAAGCCAGTTGTTCACAATATTGAACCCAGTTTGTGCAGCAATGAAGACCTCATCCCAGGAATCAGCAGCGAAAAGAAGAACTGTATCGTCAGCATAAGATATTAAATCACATTTTGGAATGTTGATATTTGTGAGATCATTAATATAAATGAGAAAGAGGGTTGGACCCAAAATACTGCCCTGGGGGATGCCGTAGGAAACCGGTAGATCAGAACTTACGTAACTACCTATTCGAACACTTTGATTTCGACCGGTAAGATAGCTCTCAAAAAGTTTTAGCTGAGTTCATCTAATTCCAAGCTTTTCAAGTTTGGTAATTAATATGGGGATTGAAATAGTGTCGAAGGCTTTCTTTAGATCTAAGAAAATAGACAAACATTTACGCCCTTTATCGAGATTGGTAGAAATATAATTAGTAAGGGTATGAACGGCTTGGTCTGTTGATCTACCAGCCCTGAAACCAAACTGATTCTCAGCAAGCAAGATATTTTTTTCCAAATATTTTGTCAGTCTATTATTAATTATTTTTTCTAATAATTTAGACATTGCGGGGAGAATTGAGATTGGGCGATAATTACTTACCAAATTTTTGTCGCCACCCTTAAAAATCGGACGAACCTCTGAACTTTTTAATTGGGATGGGAAGACACCTGTATGAAGACAATGATTAAAAATATGTGTAAGAGGTGGGACTAGGAAGTCACTATGTTGTTTCAGGAACTTATTTGAGATATTATCCCTTCCTACCGAGCATTCGGTTTTTAAACCCATGACAAGGCGAGAAACCTCATCATCACTGGTATCCTCCAGCACAAAAGAGTCCAACTTTAGAGAGTGGTTATCATCCTTCAACACTGAGTCACGTCGGATATTTTTTTGACATTCTTCAGCTAAATTCTTACCAACATTTATGAAATAACCATTTATTTCGTTTAACGATTTATCAGGCGAGGAATTAGTTTTCAGAAGGTGATTAGAGTGGTTAGGGGAATTATTCATGTTAGAAATGTCTCTAAGTACTTTCCAGAGTCTTTTTGGATCATTTTTTGTTTTTTCGACCTCAGATTTTTCATACGCACGTTTTACTTTCCTTAGAATCGCATTGCAAAAGTTCCTGTAACGCGTATAAGTTATTTTCAAGATTTCATTATCAGGTGATGATTTTAGTTTTTTGTTAAGCCTGTCTCTATTTTTCATGCACCTTAATAACCCAGGAGTGATCCAGGGTTTGATGATCTTTTTACGCCTAGACATAACAGTAATTACGGTATTTTTAGTAATAGCATCCTGTATTGCCGTTGTTAGGTAGTTCATCGAGTAGTCTGGGTCTTGAGACTGATATATAGGCGATAAATCTATATTTTGTAAATCCTGAGTTAGGTTTTCCTTATTAGTTATGCTGAAAGTAGTGTTTGCAAAAACTCGAGGCATGTTAAAATCCATACAAACAAGCACAGGGTAATGATCCGTTAAGGTGGCTTGAGGAATCAATACATGTGTACTATGTGAGCTTTTCAGTAAAACATGATCAAGACAGGTACCACTCTTGCCACGGGTAACTTCTATATGTGCAGGTAGTAGTCCATGAGAGGCTGCTAGTGTTAAATAATTCTCACCGGCTTGATTGATTTTATCATGATTAATAGGAATATTAATGTCTCCAATAAGCATCACGTTATTTGTAACCTCTAGCTTTAAAAGTGTTTCATGTAATGATTCTAGGAGTTGTTCAGTGTTTTTGTATGACGGAGAGCGATATATGGAGACAATCACCATTTGCTTGCCCAGACGGGCCAGAAGACAATTTCCTTCTCGAAAAAGCGGTTCTTCGAACTTTAAATCAATATGTTCTCTATAATAAATAATAACGTCATCATTTTGTTTCAAATTTCTTTTAGTAGAGAACGATTGGAAACCAGTTAAAATTGGAATAGTGTTAGTTTTTACTAGCCAGCACTCCGTTAGGACGATAATGTCACATTCAATTTTTAATCTATTTAGTAGTAATTCAAGACCCGAGACATTACAATTTATGCTACGTATGTTTTGTGTGAGTACAGTCAGACGTTTGCTAGGCGAAAAAGTTATTAATTTATGGCAGTCTTCAATATCACAGATTGAGGCCCTAGAGACAGCGCAGTTGTCAATTTCATTAGTTAATGTATTCATGTCACCAAAAATGAATCAAAGCAGGAAAATTGGACAAAGCGAAAATAAAGGCTGTTATGAAAACGAAGCTAAGAAAATTAAAAATCAACTCTGGAAAACAATTACAATGATACTTGATGTATTGACTGTTCGATACATAAAATGTTTCAATGTGGATGAAGTGTTTTATTATTAGTTTTGTAGCAATAAAGTGGTAACAAATAAAAAATAAAAAGTTTGAGGCATGCATAATGTAGGGTTCACAAATAGACAAAAATGACAAAAAAAGTTCTAAGTCTAGTCTAATGTGGATGAAGTGTTTTATGTTTAGTGTTGTAGAAATAAAGTAGTAATAAATTAAAAATAAAAATAACAAGTTTGAGGCATACATAACATAGGGTTCACAATTATCAACCACTACTTAACTACTTATCTCAAGCGGTAGTTAACCACTTTCAACTTACAACGCTACGATATTAATTCGCATTAAAAACTCTAAAAACAAGACATATTCCCAAAAAGTAACAAGGAAACGTTAAACACTGCAAGCCATCGATAATACGTATGTACTTTTTTACTCAAAGTATTAACTTGGACCTACTTACTATGTATAACTAGTCTATATGAGTAACAAGTCTTATATAAATCACCATGTATTACATTATCACAGGTTTTCTTATTAATACCATAATATTCACTATCTTCAAATAACAAATCAAAAAATACTTTTAATTAAAAAAAAATATACTTTATAAAATGGGGAAAACTGGTACTGCCACCGTTGACGTCTCGGCTGATGCTGCAACGGTTGTATTTTCAACATCGTTTTCCACGCTACTTTGTTGAACAGAAGGTCTAGTTTCTTCTGTGGTTGCTTCGATTGTCTTTTTAAGTAACAGGAGACCACGACCCCTCATCATCTGCAAATAACAATTACAAATTTAATTGATTCAACAATAGTGCATCATCTCAAAACAAAAAAAAAAATTATCTTCTTGTAAATAAAGAAAAATATAAACTGTAAAAATATTTCTTTTAATTCATAATGTAAGTAACAATTCTGAGTACAAATGAATAATTTATTGTGATTTTTAACAAAATTAGGACATAATTTATATCTACCATCAACAGTGCATCATTTCACTGATTTTCATCTTTTATGAACAATACTGAACCATTTTGGAATAATACAAAAAGTGTAACGTACCTTCGTCAACAACAGAGTACTATTTTGAAATAGTGTCAAACACGTTGTATAAGCACAGTCACCAACACCGAATTAAAACTAAATAATTCAGAGTAATTGTTATAATACATTCAACAACGCCGTATTTTAACACAAAATAATTTACTGTTGCGTAAAGATCTGCGTGTTGTTCGCTAAGGCCGACAAGTTGCAACTGGAAATAGTTTTGTGTTCGCGGTATGATTTTGGCAGCGCGTCTTCACCAACAGAGAGTTAGCGCGCCATCTGTTAGACATTTTTTTTAAATACAAATACGCCTGTCTTCGTGGTATGCGCGGAAAAAATTGGCCTATTTTATTAAATACAAAACTCGATTTTAAGATTTTTCGACATAATACAGTGTTGTTCTGGGTGTGCGATATGTTGACAAAACTTGATTATTTTTATGAAAACTTTTTTAAAAATGCTGTAATCAAGAAATATTTTTATAGAGATTAAGGTTTTATAATAAAACTTATTAATAAACAGATAAGAAAGCTTTTATATCATTATATTTTCTCTAAAATTACAAAGCATAGCACAAACAAATAAAATTCTAGATGCTAGCGGTACATGATATGGGCTTAATTCACATTTAAAAATCTTGTAAGTTTTAGCTAGACCTATAATACGTTCTATATGAACTCGTTTGCTTGCTAGTTTTCTATCTTGTACTATTTGAACACCTGGTATTTGTGTCTTTCCTTTCAAGAACATTGGAATGTTAATTTTAATGTCTTTTGGAGCAAAAATATCCTGCACATTAAAACCTCTGTCTGCCATGATGGAATCGCCACTGTCACACAGATTTTCTAGGTTGGATCTTTCTATAATCTGTCTATCACTGACTGAACCTCCATAACATTCTGAGACGAACGTTATAAGACCACCAGGTGTAGCTCCAATCATAGCCTTCACAGTATTTTTGTGCTTGTAGCTGCTGAATGTTACCTGCTGTGCTACAGGATTCCCAGGCTTTGTGATGGGTATTTCTGTTGTGTCCACAATATTTCTTGTACTTGCAAAATCTTTTCTAAATGACTCTGGCATAAAGTACTGAACCAATGCTTTACTGGGCCATATACTAATTAAACTCCATATTTCATACATAAAATTGATCCATGTTATAAAAATGTTAGCAACATTAGTCTGGGAAATACCAAATAAAAATGCTAACTCAAAATCTGGTAAATACCTCCTTAGCTTGATAAGTGTTATCAACAGTTGGTCACCAATAGAAACATTGACTACTGAAACGGGAAAGCAGTAATAGACTTCACACTTGACGAATAATCACAATTATTTATTGATATTTTTATACAGTTGAACAGAGTTTCGACTTATCTCATGTACGGCAGCAAAATGTTCCCGCCAAACGTCGAGATGTCGCTACGCCCCCGTGAGGGGGCGTGGCGTGCGGTGTCGGGGCATGGCCCCCCGACCGCGGCGGCTGTACGGTGGCCCGTAACTACGGGCCCCTCATCATTGTTGCCACTGGCGAGCAGATGTTTGGGCGTGCGGCATACACGCCCATGTTAAGAGGTGTCTGAAATTTGTGTCTGTAGGCACGCCACGACGTTGATGCCCAACGCCGCTTGTTTCACCGTAACTCGGCGGACAACCCCTACCGGGTGAGACCCCCACCTACATGGGGGAAGCCCAGCAGATGGCATCCAGCGACAGAGTTACGGACTCGACGTTCCTACAGAAGGGGTGTATGGCCCCCCTCACCTCCCCGTTTTCAGGTCGAGCCGAGCCCGGGTGGCGAGAAGGGACCGTGTTCTGAGTGTGTGGGCGGTATTGTACTGTGTAACACCGCCCGGTGTATACGCGAGTCGCACGCCCGCATAAAAAGAGCCGCGACTTCGCGTGTGAGTTGGGTGCCTGTATAGAGGTGAATGTCTGTTGTTTGCTACGTGACACGCCTATATTAACCTAGCACGCGCCACGCAACAGATGCATGTATATGTATAGAGTCAGTGTCACAAATGAGCCGCGTGTAAACTGAGGGCGGCTCATTTGGAAGTCCAGTCCGGTGATGGGGTCATCGTCCGCAAGCAGGTCGCGGGGAAGGGGCCTCGCGTCAGGGGGGCGCGCATGCCAGGGCGCGATCTGCTTGACATGTGGCCAGGCAGACGCGTCGGCACGCGCGAACATTCCCTTCGCGAGGCGGCACGCAAACTCATCCAGGCTCTCAATCCCGAGGTCGCGTTGAAGGACGCTGTTCCTCACGAAGCGAGGCGCGTCGACTATGGTCCGCAGCGCAAGATTTTGCTGCGCGCGGAGCGTCTTACGGCTCGTCTCGCTCGTGAGGGCGAACCAAGCCGGTGCGGCGTACGTCAAAATTGGGCGCACGTACAACTTGTACACGCCCAACTTGACGCGCGCCGGGAGGCGGGACGAAAGCACTGGTTTGAGTAGGTTGCGGGCGACCCTACCCTGTGCGGCGACCTTGCGGACGTGCGGCCCCATCGTGAGCCGACGATCGATGGTGACACCCAGGTGTTTGACCCGGGGCGACCACTCGATGTCGGCTCCTTGCAGCCGGGGTGGTGGTAGTCGCGCGGCTCCGGTGACCATCGCTTGCGTCTTACCCACGTTCACCGACAGCCGCCACTTCGACAGCCAGTCGGGGAGAAGGTCGAGGGCGCGCTGCATCTTGACCGCCGCGTGCTTCGCATTGAGCGAAGTAGAGATGTACGCGGCGTCGTCAGCGTACAGCGCGAGCGTCGCCTCCTCCGTGGTGGGGATGTCGTCCGTGTATCGCGAGTAACACGCAGGCGACACGCAGCTACCCTGTGGTACACCCGCCAGCACCGGGCGGGCGCTGGATAGCGCACCGTCGACCACCACCCTAAAAGTCCTGTGGGAGAGAAAGCTAGATACCACCTTTACAACGCGACGGGGCGCGTCTGACGTGGCCAGCTTGTGTATCAGACCGTCGTGCCATACGCGGTCGAAGGCCTTCTCCATGTCGAGGAATACTGCAACCGAGCATTCCTTTTTATTGAGCGCAGCTGTGAGTAGGTGCAGTACCCTCGACAGCTGGAGCGTCGTGCTATGTTCCGCCCGAAACCCGAACTGCTCTGGTCGCGGCGCGATATGAGGCTGGAGATGTCGCAGCAGGAGTGCTTCGAACACCTTGGAGATTGTCGGCAGCAGTGTGATCGGCCGATAGCTCTCCGGCTTCAGTATGTTCTTTCCCGCCTTGGGCAGCATGATGACGCGCCCCTCCTTCCACGCAGCGGGAAAGACCCCCGTGCGCAGTATCGCTGTAAACAGGCGCGCCAGGGCCGCTACCATACGGTACGGCAGGTGGCGCAGCACTGTATTAGTGATACCGTCGGCTCCGGGGGCCTTTCTTGGCTTGGTTCGTAGGATGGCGCGTCTGACTGCGCCAGGCGAGAAGAATACAGGGTCTTCATCGGGAGCTATCAGCGCAGCGAAGTAGTCTCCCAGGTGTTGCTCGACTGCTGCGACATGGTCTTAGTCGCTGGTCGGGTTTGGTTGGAACTGACGCTCCAGGTGTTCGGCGAAGACCTCCGCCCGGTCCTCCGCTACATATTTTAGCGCCCCGTCGCTGTTGAGCAGCGGGCGCACCGGGGCTGGGGTATTCGATAATTGGCGACAGAGCCTGTGTACAGACGGCCAGCTGTCTGTAGTGGCGTCTAATCTTTCCTCCCAGTCCGCGGCGGCGTTAGCCTTGAGCTCGGCCTTCACCTTCTCCGCAAGACGGTTGAGCTGCTTTTTGATTTGCGGGCATCTGAGCTGTTGCCACTGCTTGCGTAGGCGCCTCTTCTCGGCGATCATCCTGCTAATGCGCGCTGGTAGGGGCGGCAATAGCCCTCTCCCCTCCGGCTGCAGTGTTGTCGCCGCTTCCAAGGCGCTCTGAATGCAAGCAGTGATTTCACCCGCCGTCTGATCTACGTCCGCGGAGGTAACAATAGGCCGAGTCGGCGTGGTGGTCTCTAGCTTCTCTCCGAAGGCTGTCCAGTCTGTTAGTCGACGTGGCGCTGTGGGCTTCAGTCGGGTCGGCATACCCGATAAGACGACGAGTACCGGCTGATGGTCTGACTGTAGCTCGTCGTCTATCACTTGCTGCGTGATCTGGCAGTGTAGCCCTCGGTGGACTACGATGTCCAGCACGTCTGGCATATGTTGCGAGTTTTCGGGGTAGTGCGTCGGCGTCTCCGGTCCGGACACCGTATACCCGAAGGCTTCCGCGTCCGCGAAGAGCCGTCTCCCCTCGGTATTCGTTTGTAGTGAGTTCCACGCTGGGTGCTTACAATTGAAGTCACCGGCGAGGATGGTCGCCTTCTGCTGTGAGCTAACAAGGGCCCGCAACTCTGGCAGGCTCAAGCGAGTCGCGGGCGGCTTGTAGCAGGCATAAATGTTGATATCCTCGCCGGCTATGTGCAGCTGCACACCCAGCGCGTAGAATGAGCTGGTAGACGGCAAGGGGAGTTCTTGATGTACGACTCTTCGCCTCACTAGTACCGCCAGACCACGGTAGCGGACGTTCTGAGCCGACCTTTCGTCCTTCCTATAAGCGAGATAACCCGGGAACCTAACCCTGTCTTCGGGTCCCAGGAACGTCTCGCTTATGAGCGCCACGTCTATGTCCTGTTCCCGCAGGAGATGGCGGAGGGGGCAACCTTGTCCCGAAGGCCGCGGGCATTCCAGTGTATCACCCTCAGTGGCCTAGCCATGGTAAAGGGTTAGAAGGGTGGCCAGGCCATCGAGGATGACAGTCTCCGCATCTTGCCCCTGCCTAATGGCTTTAATTAAGTCCATTAGTAGCTTGATGGCGCAGGCTGTGAACTCCTTCTTGGTGTGTTTCGATTTGGCGCCGGTGGCGCCGCCAGCCCTTTCAGTATCGAACTTTTTTTGTTCGGGTATTTGCCGCGGCGCTATGCCGGCGCCTGCTGTTGGTTGGTCCTTTTGAACAGCCTGCGCCCCGCTTGAGGCAGGGGCGGCCTTAGGGATCTCTTCCTGGGTTGCCTGGGAGGGGGGGGAACTGGCTTCTTGCCTTTCCCCTTTCCCCCACGTTTCTTCTTCCTCCTCCGCCCTGAGGAGGTGGCTTGGTTTCTTTCAGTGGGCCCGTTGGCCGCCGCCATCAGCGACGCACCTTGTGGCCCTTCTGGCATCACTTGTGGCCTCTCTGTGGCCACCTGAGGCCGGCGTGAATTGGCCGTGATGGCGGCAGTCCCCGCTCGCTTATTCCTGATTTCTTCTTGGAAAACGGGGCTCTTTATGTTGCACGCGGGGTGCGGGCCACCACAGTTAATGCAGGTGGCCGGCTCTTCCCGCGGGCGCGGGCAGTCGCGCGCCGCGTGCTCGCCACCGCATCGCACACAAGCGAGCGGGCGGTGACACTGGTGCGAGCTGTGTCTGAACTTCTGGCACCGGTGACACTGGGCGGGCCCACGCTTTCCCCGCCAAGCCTCTATTTTGACACCACGCATATACATAAATATGGTGGTGTCATATATGGCCCGGACGTCGGGGGTCTTCTTAAGGATCGCGTGGAATACGCAGCCGGGTCGTCCTTGCGCCCCCTTTATGTGGCGCACGTACACCGGCTGGTAACCCAACGCCCGGAGTTCCTCCTCTATCTCCTTTGGGTCCGTGTCCGCAGGCAGGCCCCGTATGGCTACTTTCATGTTTCTCTCCGCTGGTAGCGAGTAGGCGAACCATGAAACGCCGCTATCCTTCTCCAGGCCAGTCAAGTACCGCTGGACCAGTCGGTACTCCTCCTCGCTGTCGGGGGTGAAGCGAACTCCAGCCCCGTATGGACGAGCGTTAGGAGGCCGGCCCAGCTTGGCGCTAATGGCCCGGAAGTGGGCGGCCCAGTTAGGCAGCTTCTCGACTACCAACGGAGGGTAGCGCGGTTTCTTCCCCGGCTTCTTCGTCGACGATGCAGCGGCGCCGGGGGCAGTAGCGGGGGGTGGTATGGTGTCAGAGGGGGCAAGGGGTAAATCAAAGTCACTTACCCCTGCGGTTGTCGTATGTTCCCGCCAAATGAGCGGTCCGACTACTTATACACTTCGGCGGCCGGATGTGACGTCACTAATGGTCACTCGCTGGCTTGGCTGACAATTTCTGCTCCAAATGTCGTAAAGTGGCATTGGCTTGGCGTTGGCTCGGCATTGGCTTGGCGTTGGCTTGGCGTTTGCTTGGCGTTGGCTTGGCGTTGGCTTGGCGTTGACTTGGCGTTGGCTTGGCGTTGGCTTGGAGTTGGCTGAACACATGACGAGGCGTTACAATCGGCCATCCTGCAACAATTGCTCCCGCAATGGAGCACACGATTTTGTTTTAGCTTTTTATTAGATCGATTAAGTCTTCCGTCTCCAGCTGGTCATCAGAGCTGCTGGCACTGTCAGATACAGGAGCTATGCTACGATAAGGTCGCAGAGAATCTGCTGAAACAAGCCCGGTAAAGTTTTTGTAGCCCCTTAAACCCTTAATGCTCCTGATCCTGTATCTGTCATACTACTTTAGTTATTATATAGGGGCCTGAAAACAAGTCATCTAGCTTTGTGTTGACCTTAGCAGTACTGCTAGTAGGTGCCTGCGTCCATAAAATCAAATCTCTTTTCTTATAAACATGGCAAATTTTACGACGTTTATCAAAATTATGTTTCATCTTAGCGCTAGTTTTATTGATACGTGCACTGGCCTTGCTACGCTTGACCTGGGTCGATTCAGGTACTTGATCTGGGACGGTTACATCACACACTGGCCTACCACTACGTGCAAACATTAAATCATAAGGCTTAAGCCCGGTAGTTTCATTTAAAGTATTATTTATTCCCCAGATAACATCGGGTAGACGGTTAGACCAGCTATTAGCGGCTTCACTAGGGTCAGTCGCGCGTAGGGCATTTAGTATGGTGCGATTGGTGCGCTCAACTTGCCCGTTGGCACGCGGGCACGCAATTGCATTCAACGTATGTTTAAATTGTTTGTTTGCCGCGAATTTCTTAAAATATCTACTAGTAAATGCCTTGCAATAGTCAGTTACTACTGTATCCAGATAGCCAAATAACGAAAACATTATTTTGAGTATTCTAATTGTTTCTACTGAATTAACTGATCGACTGCACTCTGCAATAACAACGTTTGAAAATGCATCAGTTATAATTAACATGTATTCCTAACCTTTCTTATGTATCATTCTAAACGGTTCATTTGGCTTAGAAACCGGATGTACCTTGCCTTCCTTTCTGCCATGATCTCCCTTTCCATAAGCGCAACTTAAAGAAGAGGTTACATATTTACGAACGAACCGTGTCATTTTTGGGAACCAAAAATCACTTAATCAAATTGGTGCATCGTTTTAATCCTACGTGCCCTATTTCGTCATAGTGCAGTTGAAGAATTTTCCACCTAGCTGCCTCAGGCACTACAAGTCGATTACCACTGAGCGTCTTCCTATATAACCTGTCATCTATCAACACGTAATTGTTTATTATATCGCGTTCAGTCGACCCGGCTTTTAATTGGTCACTAATATGTTTTTATTTATCATCTTGATATAGAACCGTATAAAACCAATCAGTGACTTCTAAACGATTAATATTTACAGCATCTCTTGGGTTCCTACTTAACACATCGACAAGTTTCATTCGTTCACCAGGCCTGTATTCTACACTGATATCGTATTCCTGAATTAACAGCCACCATCTTGCGATACGAGGTATAATATCGCGTTTAGTGAGAGTGGCTCGGACGGCGGTACAGTCGGTGACTACCTTTACGTTTTAACCTACTGTAATTCCACGACTCCTAATGTTTCTAGCTCGTAGCTATGATACATAGTTTTCTCCCTAGCCGTCACTCGGCTAAAATACATAACAGGGCGCAAAGTACCGTCAGACTGTTTTTGTAATTAAACTCCTGCTATTCCTAATTTGCATGCATCGCTGTGAACTTCTATGTCTAACGTAGGGTCATACAAAGCTAACACTGGCTTAGAGCATAAACATTTTTTTAAAGCGTTAATACTATCGACTTGTTTATCACTCCATACCAACGGTATTGTTTTCTTAGTCAATTCTGTTAAAGGGCGAGCTATAACCGCGAATTTATATATACATTTTTGAAAGTAACTACAGAGTTCTGTTTGGGACGCCTTCGCGAGCGGTCGCGTCAACACAGAACAGCGTGCGCTATACACAACCAAATACACGAACACGTGTTACAAACTCTGGCATAGGCCGCCGAAATTGAATAGTGTCTTTGCTGTATTTTGTGTCGCGTAATAAATTCAGTGGTGTTGTGTGCAAAGTGCAAAAGTTCCTGACTCTGCACAAAGGACGATTGCGACATCCCCAGCAAGGAAAATTTGGTGAGATCCTTCCATATTATTACTAGATATTAAGAGTAAATATAGTAGTAAACTGGATTCCCCAGTAACTAAAGTCAAACAAATAGTTTACTTATCGAATGTTATAAATTAGTCATTAGTTCAACAAAACAAAACTGTTCCACACTGCAAGGTGCAGGACTCACGCTGGTGCGCGAGCGCTTTTCCGGCGCATCGTAGATACGTATAGCACACACTTTATCGAATTGGGTATTTTCGCGCTTACTCACGTAAAGTTTAAAAGATTGGCTTTAGAATCTTTAAAATAGTTACTTTAGTCATCTAATATTATTGTCTAAATACTAACGACTACGTATATACTTTTTCTGTAATATTAGCGCACGTTTTAATTTAATTGTATAACTGTTTGTTACTAGATATTATTTCGCGGACATTTTTGTGGGTTACATGTTTACCTACTTTTTAAAATTCTCTGGCATACCTTATATGTAATGTGTAACTGTTTTATGTCCCAATAAAGTAAATAAAAATAAAAAATAATCTCCGTTATGCACACAATTATACAACCTGAACCTTCTTTTTATTGTTGAATGCCAAGTTCCAATTCAGCTGCACACTACAAAAAATCTACCCCTTAAATCATTCTACAGAAAATTAAGACATAACGGCCCATAAATCTTACTCCAGTCTGTATTCAAGGCCCTTGTAACACATGTTAGGGTGTATTGGCTATCCTCACTAATTCTGCAAACATTTAAACAAAAACAATTTATAATGACTGCATTTGTAGTACCAATAAAAAGGGACGGAAATTGTTTATTTAGGGCTGTTGCTCATCAAATAAATAACTTAATGGGTTTGACACTCGACCACATGGCCGTGCGCCGAGATCTTGCAAACTATGTATCGGTTAATCGTGTCGACAACAGAATTTATTTAGCACTTTTGAATAATATTCATGACTTTCTCCCTAACAGCAATCTTTCTCAGGAACAACGGATAATAAAATACATAACCGAGCAGTTTAAAGACGCGTTCTGGGGAGGTGAAGATATGTTAATCGCCGCATCCGAATTCTACCTCGTAAATGTGCATGTTCACACAAATAACGTGAACACTCTGGTGTATGCACCCACTGGCGAGCCAGTGCCTGGCAACATTCACATCTTCTTTAAAGACCAGCACTATGATAGCTGGGTTACGATCGGCAACAATCAGTACATGAGTAACCAACAAATTCTAACGCAGAACTTACACAGCGCCAAAACACCACAACAGACAGAAAGCTTCACTAACCAGTACAACATACGAGTTGAGCAGGAACATTCCACAGAATTCCGATTACAAATCAACAGCCCCCAATTACCTAGGCCATTAACACAGAGTGAACAAGTAGTATTGTCACTAAGTACACCAATATCGGATGTAGTCGCAGATGCCACCGGATACACCATACTCAGAAACCCGCCCTCTACCACAACTAAGTACATTTGCCCTGACTTGCGTATTGCAACCTGGAACGTCCGTGGGGCTTCCAAACCTGACAAAAAAGATAAAATAGACTTAGAACTTACACATAGGGGCATCCACGTAGCCTGCCTTCAAGAAACCGGGATGTATGAAGGAACCTACAACTCCATACACTACGAATGGCATTTATATGCAGCCGCGGGTAAAGCACACCGGGGGCTTGCAATTTTAATCAGAAAAGACGCCCAAATTGCTATAAAAAACAAGAAAAAGGATACCGATGCGATGTCATTTACTCTTATAATAGGTATGGGAAGTGACAAGCCTGATCATCTTTATATAATCAACTCTCACGTCAATAGTTGCACCTATAATAATAATTTATTTCAAAATAATCAGATAACAGAGATCCGTAGTGTTAGTAAAGCACCTTATACCTAGTGTTAGTATATACATATATCAAAATAACAATTTGGGTATGAGTCACTTTGTAAAGAAGACGTAAACCAGTTTCTCAACCGGTCATCTTCTCCACAAAATGCCTCATAAAAGGGGAAAACACATTCTCAGTCACTGTTTCTAGAATGCTGTTGCCACTGGCCCGGGTTCTAGCTGCCACAGACGCTATTTTCTTCCGCACAATTGCGTGGAAGCCGTCAGTACGGTTCTGCGTAAACATCTCTGACGCACTACAGAACCGGGGCAGTCTCAAGAGCATTCTAAAAACATTGTTATACTGGATGCGCAGGACATCTAGCGACCTTTTGGTGTAGTTGATCCACAGACCACCCGTGTACAGACCCTGACAATACGCTTTGAAAAGCGTTATTTTTACCTGGTCCGTGCAGCGGGCGAATCTACGAACCAACATATTACCGCGGACCGCCAAAGCCCTGCGCTCCCTCTCAATATCCACATTGTCTTTCAGGTCGTCGGTAAGCATATGTCCCAGATATTTGAATTGTTTTACTCTTCTTATGCTCAAGCCATTTAGGGTAAAGTTAGGTGAATAATCTGTACACTTACCGGCGACCCCAAAGACCATGTACTCACATTTCTTCACGTTATACACGAGCCCATGCCTAGCCGCGTAGTCCTCGCAAACTTTTAACATCTCTCCAATAGAACCTGCAGTCGGGCCCAGCAGCACCATGTCGTCTGCATAGCTGATGCTGTTAATATTAACACCACCCACCCGGCAGCCAACACGCATACTGCTGAGCTCGACTATGAGGTCATTCACATATAGGTTGAAGAGCCTGGGTGAGGTCAACCCTCCCTGCCTCACCCCGCACTCCAACCCATAAGCCTCAGAGAGAATGTTGGACCACTTAACATGATTCGTTTGGTTAGCATACCAAAATTGCAGAACCTTAAGAACTTCCGCCGGTACATTCCTGTCCCCCAACTTGCTCCAGAGCACATCATATGACACAAGGTCAAAAGCCCTGGAAAAATCCAGGAAACAGGCATATACCGGCGTTTTACGATCTGTATAATATTGGACAGTATTCTTGAGGCTTAGGATTGCACTTTCAGTGGACAGCCCAGGTTGAAACCCAAACTGTGAGTCGTGCAGGTCCAGATGTTTTTCCAAGCACGAATCAAGCATACTGTCCAATATTTTAGCAATGGTAGTTGCAAGAGAGATTGGCCGGTAGTTTCCCTTGTCCGAGATATCCCCTGTCCTGTTCTTGACAATCGGTACCACAATCGTTCTCATGAGCTCTGCCGGTAGGTACGAGTGACTAATGCACATTGAATAAAACAGAGACAGGACCCTCGGCAGGTGAATACCAGCATACTTAAAATGCTCGATGCTGAGTCCATCGTGTCCGGGTGATTTACCTCCACTCATGTTTTTAACTACCGCCCTGACCTGTTTCGTCGAGAAATACATTACCGGTTCCACTCCCTCACGGCAGGACTCAGCACCGGTTATCGTACCTGAGGGGCCAAGGGGCGATCGCATTTTGAAATGTTCCATGAACATATTTGCAATTTGTTTTGGATCATTCCTTCCACCGACGCTCACCGGCAGCCCAGGCTTGGTATCCAGCTTACCTGTGGCTTTCCAGAACTTACTAAAGTTGTTTGCGGCTCTTTGCTCGGCTAAAAAATCCATTTTCAGTTTTTCACAATTCTTTTGGCACCATTTATGACGACCCTTAAATATTTTCCGGGTCTCCCACATTTCTTCATATATTAGTCCAGAGGTCGGTCTATTATGTGTTACCCATTCTTTGAATTTAAGCCTGGCCTCTCGGTACGCGTCTCGAACATGCTTGTTCCAGCCACACAACACTCTGCCTCTCCTTTTCTTGGACCTAACCTTCTCACTCGTCATTACAGCTGCGTCACTTAAAATATCTACAATAGTTTTATATAAATTATCCAGTATACATTTATGTTCGACCACATTGCAAGACCCATAACTACACTTTTGAAATTCATGAGGAAGACCGATGTTGCGCAGCCTGTCATTGCATAAATTACGATATTTTGTAATTTGCGAGTCATCCCTCTCACCCCAAGTCACATCACAATGGCGAAAATGTTGCATCGTTATCTTCGGTCTAACTAAATTCAGGTCACACTCAATATATAGTGGTAGGTGGTCAGATAAAAATACATCCTCTTCTATGCCTACCCTAACAATAGTTTGCCACGCTGATAAAGACACAACACAGTGGTCTAGCCACCTTCTGCACCCGTGAGCTTCGCTAACAAAAGTGTAGTTATTAGCTGCATAGCCCAGCTTCTCTATATCAGCACAAAGCCAGGTTTGATCAGCACAGAAACTTATGAGTTCCTTAAAAAACAGCTCATGAGGATGCGCATTAAAGTCACCCAGAATAAAAACGCTTTCAACACCTTCACTCTCAACAACTGCGCTGATCTCACCTAGGACTTCCGTGAAAATAGGCAAATTGTCGGAAGAGTCAGTTGGCATGTAGACTGTAACTATAATAACGGAGCGATCGCTAATAATAGCTTTTATAGCTGCTAGACGAGGGCTCGTGCATTCTATTATGGACACAGATTCAAATATTCCCTTCCTGCAGAGAATGGCCACTCCCCCATACGGCCTCCCTACGAGTAAACCCGCAGACGTGTCAACAGCCGATTTACCGGTATACTCAAATTCATCACAGATGGTTCCTAACAAAGGAATGTCATGAGGGAGAAGCCACGTCTCTTGGAGGGCTACTATATCTGACATCTCACAAATGTTCCTCACACAGTCAATTGAGCGTTTAACAGACTTACAATTAAAGCTAACTAATTTACAACACTTATTATGGTTATTGTTCATAGTGTATATCATTAAAACGACTATAACCTATTTTCTTCCTCATTCTTTTGGTACGTAAAACGCACGAAACGCCTAAAAGTTATGCCATCTGGCCACAATTCATTATTTAAAAACAAGTTAAGTTTCGTTTTAGAGACATACAACTTATAAGCATTATATTTCTTTGTAGCTTTTATATTTATTGTTTTGAGGGTAACACTCTCATTCGTTTTCTCTAGTATGTAACTAATTATGTCCTGCTCACTTGTTTCCTTGCTAACGTTCGAAATAAACAAAGGGACCTTAACGTCAGCCGCTTTAAACCTACTATTCGGTGCGGTAGCAGCACAACCTTTCTGACCAATTAGTTTGTACCGTTTGGATGCTTTGCCCCGCACTAACGTCCATTCTGTATCACTACACTTGTTTGCCGTTTGTTCACATTTTGTGCTAGACTGCCGCATACACATACTCGCTTTAGGTATTTGGAGCGCATTCATACTATCACCAGGTAAAACTGCAGCTTCGTGTGGCGACCGTTCTCCACTAGTCGCTGGCTCAACTGAGGTGTGCGCTCGCGCAGAGGCAACCGGCGATGTGTTGGCTGACATGTGCGAAACCGTGGACTCAACACATTCTGTTCGTAGCGCTGTCCCGCTCGAACCATCGCAGCCGCCGCGTCCTTGAGTATGTCCGCCTGTCGTCCCGCTCGCTCGATCCTTAACCACAGTGCAAGATTGCGCCTCCACGTGTCCATGAGTCTCTGTCGCGCCTTTTTGAGTCCGTAAGAAAGAGACAAAATCGTCTTCACCGTTTGATGTTAGCGATGATGAGTGGCTTACGTAGGCCGGGCGGTCACCGACCTCACTATCAGCTAATAATTTTGACGCTGTTATAGGCACGTATTGGAGACCTATGGGACCACTATCATGTTGACTATTTTGTAAACAGGCCCCTCTTCTATTTACATTAACATATGAAACGTGATCTAATATTGATGCATGTTTCATATTATCCACCTCCTGCTTGAGTAAATCAAACTTTTCCGTTGTAACGGTTTTCTCTTCCAGCGCATTGAGTTGGTTTTGCAGTTTTAATATGTCCTTAAGTAGCCGCGTCACATCGACGTGATCAAAAGTGACCGGTGGGACCTTGTGTAATTCCTTCGCCACGAAGATTGGGAACAAATCCTGATCTGTGGTTTTCATAAGCCAGATTATATCTTCCAGATCACGTAGCACTTTTTTCTTACCGTCCTTTCGTCGAATCGGCATCTTCTTAGAATTAGGTACCGACTCAAACAACAGGGTTTTAGCCTTCATAATATCATCAGCCGAAAAAGACGTAGTACACAGCTGGTGTATACTCTGTTCATCCATGAAGCCCAAGACATTTCGCAGGAATGCCAGAACTTCATTAATCACAATATTGCAATTCGCGCACTTCACAGTATTCGGGGTCATTGTCCTCCGCGATGAGTCATCAGTACACGCAATGCCACAACCGCGCTGTGTCACATACGCACAGTGACTATAAAGCAACTAGATCTTTTACGGGGTTATTAAACCTGATTAGACAAAAGCCAAGGAAATGTATGCTAGTAATACTAGGTGACTTTAACGCCCATATCGGTCGACAAGATATGCAAAGATTTCAACGCAAAGGGCTCATTCACCAAAATCTCCATCATGACTTTTCCAACTACAACGGGGAAATGTTAATGGACATAGCCAACAGGGAAAAACTGCAAATAGAAACAACAAAAGCTAGGTCATCATGCCGGATAACATGGTCAAAGGGCAATCAGAAATCTCAATTAGATCACATTATTACGCCGCAGGCAACAGTAAAACTCTTCCAATTTATTAAAGGGGAATGGGCCGCTAGGGGCACCTCCGACCACAAAATAATCTGGGGGCAGTTAAAAACAAATCAAATAGTAAACAAAAATCAAACCTCCAAACATAAGGCACAAAGTCAAACGCTCGATGCGAAGGAGACAACAATCGACGAGGCCAAACAGTTCAACTATAAACAGTGCTATTACGCCGCTCTAAATAGCAAATCCACCAAAACAAAATACCAAGATTGCATAATCAAAAAACTAGGAAATATAGGAATCAATCCAACGGACATAAACATCGAAATACCATGGAATACTATAACTGGACTATTAAAAGCGGCTGCTCAGGAAACTCTGATCTTCCAGTCGTTTCACTCCAGGGACCACCGAATAGCTCTTGCTAACCTTCAAAAGGCTAAATTTTTACAAAGAAAGCAACCAGTTAACCACAATAGACGTAATCATGTAAAAGAATGTCAGGCTACACTTCAAATAGTTAAATACCAAGAAGAGCAAAAAGCATGCAGGGCCTTCTTCAATGGACTGGGGAAAAAACACCCTTCAAAACGCATGCAGGTACTGTACTTATTCTACAGGAAAAACAAACAACAAACAAAACGACGTAAAAGAAACGCATACATTCCGATGTCCAAATGGGAGAAAATCCTAAAAAATTCCGAGGGCCCAGCTATACCAACGATTAGCATAAAAAAGGTAATAACCGACGCCCAAAACATAGGACCCACTGTGGATGACGTAATGGGAATAATTAACAAGATGAGAAACGGGACAGCTCCAGGTACAGACCAAGTGGTGATCGAGCTTTACAAAGCGATGCCCCGAATATTACAGGAAGCGGTCACCAAACATATGAACACAGCCTGGATCCAGAACGAAGCACCTGGCACCTGGTTAGAGACAGTGCAGGTACCAATTCCGAAAAATAATAATCCCAAAGACTCTAACGACTATCGCCGCATATCGATTTGCAATACAGGTTACAGAATTTATGCTTCCTACTTACTAAAAAAATTAGACGAAACAATAAAGGAATTGGGCAATTACCAAGCTGCCTTTTTAAACAATCGGTCAACAGATGATCACATCTTTACACTCAAGAGGGTATTGGACGAAGAATGGCGGGCTGGTACAAGGATTTATGTACTCGCTCTCGACATAGAAAAAGCTTTTGATAATGTAGACCTCAACGCACTGCGGGATATTTTAGTACAAAGGACCAACAAGTCACTAGCTAACAGGATAATCAAGGTTTGCCTGAATGAACGAACATACATCAAATGGTATGGCCAGCAAAGCAGCTGGATCATTAAAGGGAAAGGTGTAAAACAAGGTTGCCCCCTATCCCCTCGTCTCTTTACATTGATAATGGATGATGTCCTTAGAACACTCGAAGATGAAACACAACTAATTACACTAGATCAAGACCATGAAATCAATCTCCCCCTAGTACTATCATTCGCGGACGACCTTATCTTCATTACTGACGACCTAAAAGGGCTAGAAGGTATCGTATTCCATATTAAACCCCTACTAGCTAGTGTCGGTCTCCAAATAAATGAAACAAAAACAAAAATATTAATTAGGGATCCCATAGCCTCACAGAAAACGACCTGCGTATCCATTAATGGGATAAAGTTAACTACATTTAATGAAATTAAATATCTAGGCACCTACATAACATCTGCTTTAAGGAGGAAAAGCACTATTAAAAAACGTTGTGAACAGGCCACTAGAAACGCTAAATCTCTAGTACCTTTCATATTAAACTCAAAGATGGACTGGAAATTAGCCAGACTCATGTATCAAATGGTGATCGTACCTTGTATGACACACGGTTTTAAAGTATCAGCACTCACTAAAACTAACAGATCAAGACTGAGAAGATATGAAAGAGTTATCATGAGAGACTTGATTAACCACGCAAGGAATAAGCCAAGACAAAAGAAAATGCATGAAATCCTAGAGGGAAAAACTGTAACCAAACGCATCAAGAACCACAGGATGTGCTATCTCGCACATGTCCACAGGCGTCGCGAACCGCATCTGTTACATGCCGCAATGAAGTACAAGGCTAAAACCAAAAAAGTCGGTCGCCCTATTTACACATGGAAGGACAACCTAAAGCAAGACATGATCTACTTCAATAATGAAAACAGCTTTTGGGTGGACATGGCTGAAGAACGAAATAAGATTAAAAAGGCTGCAAATGAGATTTACAAGAAACCGGAAACGGATAGCAGTGAAACCTCAGACGAAGAATTTGGAAACAACAACGTGTAATATAGCATAGCAGTGACATAAAAGAGTCGAAATCGCAGTTTAACCGGCAAAAGATTCACCGGGGAAGCTGGAATAGAAGCAACCCGGCGGCGACGTCGTAAAAGAGCCCATCCATAATTATGTCACCTGTCTCTCCACTATTCCAAAGCTTATTTAACGGTGCATACCGGGTAGGCGATAATCCCTATCCATATCCTAAGGGCCTGTCTTCCCTACCATTATCGCGCCCCCCGGTCTACTCTTTGATATGCAATGATCCCTGTTGCACCATGTAACATGAGGCAACAGGGGCTAGTGTGAATCTTTGGGTTCATTCGAATAATCGAGTCTGGTCAAACCACGCTGGGGTCGGTGCATTTCATTCATTCATTCATTCATTCACATTTTTGAAAGTAACTACAAAGGCCTATAAATTGACGTACATCATGTACATTCCTCGGTACAGGAAAATGCGAAACTGCAATAATTTTGGTTCTGCTGGTTGCACACCTTCATGAGAAATTTCATGCCCTAAATAAGTCACTTTCTCTTGTAAAAAAAGTATACTTTCCCATGTTTAATTTTAGATTTTCAGATTCAAACTTTTGCAACACCGATTCTAACATTTTTATACCAGAACTAAAATCAACCGAGGGTAGTAATAGATCATCTATGAATGCCAGAATTTCGCTAGTTGAACTGTTTGTTTGCGACGTTTTGGAACGAAAGGAATCGACAATTAAACTAATCATTCGCATGAAAACTGAGGGAGCATTTGCTAAACCAAACGTAATGCGCGAATACTCATAATGGCCCTGGCCCTGAGGTGTTATAAATGCAGTTTTGTGAGTGTCTTCGTGTGCAATTTGTAGTTGATGATAACTTTAGCCATATCGAGGCTCGTAAAATATTTCTTACCGACTAACTTATGTTCGGCAACGGAAATCTGTCTTTTATAGTGACCGAGTTAAGGGCACGACAATCCACACATAACCGACTATCACCGTTCTTTTTCTTTACCAAGATAACTAGAGAGGCATAATCGGATTTGGATTCTTTAATAATACCGGCATCAAGTAACTTACGAACTTTAGAATTAACTATTTGTTGTTCAGTGTGCAATAACCTATAAAATTGACGATACATTGGCTGATGGGTAAGTTTTATTTTCATATGTAGCAAATTGGTGCAACCGAGATCTTTTGTGCCAATGGCAAAGGTGTATTTGTATTGTAATAATAAATGTATTAAACTATCACGCTCGTTTTCATTTAAACTCCCCATACTGATTTCGGATATAGGTACCCCGCCTGTACTATCACTCATTTTATTAATTGTTAAGACCAAGGCAGACGGGACTGTAAGGCCACATGGATTAGAGGAACTAGTGACTGAATAATTTGCCTTATTTGGCAAAATAGTGGGCAAGTAAGACAATAATGGATAGAACTCACCCGGCTTGTTTGGGTCACCGATTCGCTGCAGCTATCTGCTCGTGCGAGGATCTGGCCGGCTTCCCACTCGATGTCCTTGGTGCCGGTGTTGATAACCTTCATGAGCCCCTCACCACCTCGGAGTAACGTGGCTTGACGACCTTCTTGTAAATTTCATTGTAATTTTGCACTAGCTTAACTTTCTTGACGTTGCTGTTCGATTCGGCAGACATCTTGGCATGTGTAGTTGAAGAGCCAGGGCAGCGCGTGGTAATATGACCTTGCACACCACACTTGAAACAAATGCGTTGATCAGGTAATGAGCAATTCCGTAGGATGTGACCAGTCTTCTTACAACGCGGGCAGGGGTCGGTCTCAGGGCTCACTTTCTTATCCTGATTCGGCAGCTGTCTAGCGTCCTTTTTCGGCGTGTCACGTGCTTCGAATGTTGGTTAGCGATAATCGTCGAGGGCACAGAGGAAGGCTTCGTACAGTTCATCTGGACGCTGGCATTGGAAAGCCCGTGCGTTTGGTTGTAATGAAGGAGGTAATCCTCTGATTATACACGAAACACTAGCAGTGTCAGACAGGTTACGAAAGCACATGGCGATTTTATCCTGGTAATATTTAGTCATTGTTTCGTTCGGGAGCTTCTTCCGGTTCATTATTTCGTCTAACAAAGCACTGAAGTCACGATGTTTGGGAAATGCTCTTGCTAGCATGCATTTCCATTCGTCCCAGGAAAAGTTATATTCATCGAGGCTGTTGTACCATTTACGTGCTTGACCACGGAGTTTATCTTGAAGGTGAAATGATTTTACTTTGTCGCTCCAGCCATGTATGTCTCCCAACTGGTCAATTTTCTTCATACCATACCAACACTGTGCAATCTTCTCCCTCCTAGCGGGTGGCCGCGCGAATTCTTCATCTCCACTAATATGATCTTGTTCTTCTTCACTCCAACCAGGCGGACGGATTCCACGTCCGACAGATGCAGTAGGGCGATTACGCTTCATATCCCACTTCTGAATGAAACGGGAAAGCAGTAATAGACTTCACACTTGACGAATAATCACAATTATTTATTGATATTTTTATACAGTTGAACAGAGTTTCGACTTATCTCATGTACGGCAGCAAAATGTTCCCGCCAAATGAGCGGTCCGACTACTTATACACTTCGGCGGCCGGATGTGACGTCACTAATGGTCACTCGCTGGCTTGGCTGACAATTTCTGCTCCAAATGTCGTAAAGTGGCATTGGCTTGGCGTTGGCTCGGCATTGGCTTGGCGTTGGCTTGGCGTTTGCTTGGCGTTGGCTTGGCGTTGGCTTGGCGTTGACTTGGCGTTAACTTGGCGTTGGCTTGGCGTTGGCTTGGAGTTGGCTGAACACATGACGAGGCGTTACACTACTTTACTTCCCTTGTAATTTTTCGTAGTTTTCTAGCCCAGTATAAAAATGAATAGCTTGCTGATTTGCTCTCATAGCCTCTAGTGATATGATTCCCAAAGAACTACCACATTGAACGCCAACAGATACTGTTCTGGGAGTAATTACTTCTGAGGAGGTCTCTATCATAGATATTTCTATTTCGGTGCTTGTAGAGGGTTCAGGAATACTTTCGTCCAGTCCAGTTGGTTGTGTGAAATTAATTCTACGGTTGCTTCTTTCCAAATACCGAAGGCTTCTTGATGTTGGTGTTGTTGACACCCTGGTGGACCAAGGAAATATGCTTGGTACAGTTCCCTTTTTGAGAAATCTGCATATTTGAGGATTTCCTGCAAAACAACAACAATTGAAAAATATACTTTACTGTAGTAGACATGAGTAGACCAGTATAAGAGCGTAAGTATAATACTTTAACGCATAATCTGTAGTATGGAGGACTACAGGATTAATGTTCTTTGGTTTATTTACATAATAAACCCCCAGAAAACCAACAGTTTTCATACACACTTTGATAAGCTACAAGCTAGTTAAATTAACCACCACAGGGATCACGAGAAGTCTCTGTCGGTAATAATAATGACTGATATCAACACATAGGTAATAATAACTCACCTGTATAGGCAGACTCTCCTACATAATCAGATTCATGGAAATGATTCCGGCATAACCTGCTATGCTGTGTCGCTACAAAATTTTTGCGACGTATAGCCTGTTCCCACTTCTTTTTTAACGTTGCATCTTTGGGAAATAAATGTACACCGGGGTTAGTACATCCTGGTACAGCACACAGAGGCATATTACGAGAAAATTAAAATTGACTGAATAATAGGTTATAAAATGTTCTTAGAAACCAGAAGTGAGGACAGTTTTTAAAAAAACAAAATAACGCACAAGTATTCCCTAAAATTATTTAATTAACAATCAAAATGAATAACCGAAATTACAACAAATGATAATTTAAAACTATGACATCCGAAACTCTAATTACTGCAAATGATATAAATTAATTACGAAAATAACAATATAACGACCGAATATATGAAAGTACATACAAGCGAGGGTAGCGATGTTTAACCTTTGCCGACCGATAATTGAATGAATCCGTTGCTTTATAAATGGCACCTCGTAGTTGACCTAGAGAGGTCGAGACTACTTAACCGGACTATCCTGTGGCTGCCTTAAGAAAACTCAAAGCCTCCAGCCAGGGGCATAAAACTTACAGACTAAGCGACTACACGTTAAACGGGCCTCGGCTTAAGGCGTCGCTGGGGGGAGGACAGCAAGATGGGACAGGCTGGATCAGATTAGAATTATTATTGTCAGGGGAGTTTAAAGCTACAGGCTCAGCTACGCCACCAGCTGGCACATCATACCCGAGCAAGGGACGGGGGGGAGGACGATTATTACGGGGTCGTCGCGAGGGACTTCGGCGGCGAGGTCGGAATGTCGATTTGTTTTTGTTCCTACGGTCCCTACTGCTCTCCTGGAGAAGAGTTATGGGGTCGTCGGGATCTGAGAGGACAAGCCTAGGGCGGCGGACCTTACTAATACGAGAATCCGTTGCTAAGCGCGCGCCGTCCTTTATAGCGCACCGCTTTGGCCAGGTCTTGGAGAGGTTTCGCTAAGAATGTATTGAACTGACAGCTTTCAATGGCCATGCCGACGATGCGCCACCTATCGTGATAAATTGGCAGTACAGATCCCCATTAGGTCAACACATAAAGTATGACATTGACAGGTACTGTCTGTACATCGATCTCTAATAAACAACTAGATACACAATCGGCGGCAAAAAATGTCTTCACCGAAAGTCCACCAAATTTAACATTTGGTGTACTTTTACTCTAGTATCATTTGAACGCTCCGACAGTAAGTATGACTCAGTGCTCGTTTAAAAAGTGCGAAAATCACACTTCCAGGACGCAAAAAAAAGATGGAGTTTCATATTTTCGGTAACTATTAATATTATCAATATATAATTGTTATCACTGTATTGTAAATACTGATATTTTCTCAGGAAATCGTCGTAAAAACATTTTTTTAATTAAGTCTTAATAAACAGGAGGAGTTATAAAGCATCTCAATTGTAAAGACTCTCAGTAAACATAGTAATAATCATACTATCGCATGCCCGCTTAAATTGTTCGGGTTATGTGCGTCGATTCTGTTCCATTTGTGGAGACGCTATTGTTTCTTTTTTTATTATTAGATATTAAAGTTACTTATGATTTTTTTTTTGTTTTTTGTTTAACGAGACTTGTTTACTGTTTCTATAAATATTATAGTAACACAATCCCATGCAAAAGTTCTCGTCGCCAATTGTGTTTACGTAATTGTAGTTGAAATAAATATACGTTAATGTAATTCAAACGTACCCGTCCAAGTGGGCATTCATTCGGTAAGGACCTTTTTTGCGCTGATTGTGTATCTAGTTCTTTATTAGTGATCGATCCATTCAGGTAAATTATAATAATAGGTTGGGGAAAAAGTTTCTTCGCATTTTTTAAGAAAATTCAAAACATTTTTTAATATAGTTTATTTACATTTAACTAAAGTATGTAGGTACCATTTTGTTCGATAACTTTTTGCTATCTTGTAGGTAGGGACATGATCCCATTGCTATAGAAATTTTGGAACTTCTGGTCAAAATACCGCGACAAGTGGTTTTGGCAGTCCTCTCGTGATGTTAACCTGACACTGCCTAAAGAATTCTGAAGAGACCGAAACAGGTGGAAATCTGAAGGTGCAAGGCCAGGACTATACGGCGGATGCATTAACACCTCCCAGCCAAATTCTCTTAATTTTTTCTGAGTGGCTAAAGATGTGTGAGGTCTAGCGTTATCATGATGAAAAACCACACCCCTTCTGTTGATTAATTCCGGCCGCTTTCTCTCAACTTCTTGCTTTAATCTCATCAGTTGTTCGCAGTAGAGTTCAGAATCGATGGTCCTGCCTGGTGGTAACAGCTCATAATGAATAATGCCCTTCCAATCCCACCACACACACAGCATCACCTTGTTGCGAGTTAAACCGGGTTTCGCCACAGTCTGTGAAGCCTGACCGGCCTTTGACCACGACCTTTTTCGCACGTTCTTGTCATACGTTATCCACTTTTCATCACCAGTTATCAGCTTCTTCAAAAATGGTTCGGTTTCATTACGTCGTAATAAAGAATCACAAATGAGTACACGGTTCATTAGGTTTCTTTCAGTGAGCTCGTGAGGTACCCAAATGTCGAGCTTTTTTGTGTACCCAGTTTTTTTCAAATGCGCCAAAACTGTTTTGTGGTCAATTTCCAGTTCTTCAGCTACGTCGTAACTACTGATATGCCGATCTTGCTCCACTTTTTCAAAAATGGCATCCATTTTATCCGTAATAGGGCGACCAGAGCGACGTGCATCTTTGACATCAAAATTTCCGGATTGAAAACGCTTAAACCAAATTTGTGCTACTCTCACAGACACTACACTAGGTCCGTAAACATCGCAAATTTTTTTCGCGGCTTGCGTTGCATTTTTACCTTTTTTGTAGTAAAATTTTAAAATGTATCGAATTTCTTCATTAGATTCACTCATCTTGACGGTACGAAAAACAAATGAAAATCACACATTTTCCTAATTTGAATTTGGAATTATGTTCTTTAAAATTTAAACTTTCAATGATACCAAAACCAGCCAGATACAAATAGTATAGCCAAAGAGATTTTATTACAACATACTACATACATACTGTAATGCGAAAATACTTTTTCCCCAACCTAATATAATGATTACACATATACACCAAAGAAGAGAATAAAATGTGTTTTATTACGTACACTTTTTTTAATACATTAAGCTTTAAGCTTTAAAAAAATACCTTTATAATAATATATACTTAAACAAAAAAATATTGGACAATTCGACTCTACTCATTCCTTTGTCCTAGCGGTGAGCCTCGGTCGTAAAATCTATTGTTTTTTTTTCGCACTGTAAATCTGATTTTAAAACATTGTAAGTAAGGTTGGATTTGTTTTGATGTATGTTGACTAGCAAGCACCGGTCGTAACGGCTTTGTGAATACAACTTTAAACATTGCACTTATGGTTGAATTTACATTAACGTATATTTATTTCAATTAGAAGTAGGTAAAGACATTTGGCGACTATATCGATGTTTGGCGACCATAGAGCTCGTAGTACATATATATCGATGTTCGCGACCGTTTTAAGAGAATATTTGTATGGCATTGTGCATCTAGTTGTTTATTAGTGATCGATGTGTCTGTACTATTATGAAATTCAGGACTTCATAGGCGTGATTTTACTGACAGCTGTCGCAGAGATCAAGCTATCTTTTCTTATATTCTTGTCCACAGAACATCACAGTGATCACAGGGAGTGTGAACATCACAATACAGTACAATACATACCAAAAAAAGAGAAAATAAAAGGTTTAACATTTTAATTAACATTTTGTTGAATACCTATGTAACAAATTCATATTACATAGGTATTCAAAAAATCTTTGCTCAGGCACTTTCTGGCCGAGGACGCACTGGTATTGAATTGAAAGAAAATCATGCACACATGTCATTAAAGTTTCTACTTGCACGCACTATAAATGAATTCTGCCTGTATTCCTGTAATGTAATTCGTAGAGGTAAATGGAACACGCAATGGTGTGTTCCATCGCTTCGACCTTCCGGGAACGTTAAAATAAAATTTGGAAAGAATATCGGAGTTATCAATAGAATTATTGAAAATTTTAAAAAATGAAATACAGTCAGATATTATCGCCCCTAAGGCTACCCACTGACACCCCGGTTTTGTGTGTCGCTTCGCGTTCCGCCGCCGTTGCTTCATCTTCCGAAGTGTGTGCAAGTGTTGGACTCTAGTGAGCATAAGGAAATACAACAGAGGACGTCAAGTGGTAGGCCATTGGGTGTTGGGAATGGTTGAGGAAGGCAGTGATGATCTGCGTGTGGAATTGTGAATAATGAAAGTTTAGCTGACGCATTGGTGCCACTTATAAAAAAACATGTTCGGGAGGGCTCTATTATACATACAGACTTTTAGAGAGCTTACAACTATCTTTCCGAACATGGATATACTCATAAAAAGTAAACCATAGTGACACAGATAATAGGTTTCGATAAATAGGTTTGTGGCACCAGACGGGACAAACACAGCGGATTGAGAATCACTGGCGTGTTATAAAGAGATCCTTCCACAGGGAGAATTATAAAGAAAATTTCGCTGACTGGCTTACAGAATTTTCATGGAGGCGGTGAGTAGCCATCAACCATTTAGATCTATTTGAGGAACTACTAAAATGTATGTACGTGTAAAAAATAGAATTGGCAAGAGTTAAGTTTCGGCGGTCGGGATTTTACTTAAAAAAATATTTATTTATTACAATATTAATTTAATTATAAAGATACAGGATATTAAGCCGATGGCTGATACAAGACTGAATACAATGCAAAAGAAAATAATTCTATTGAATTTCCGGTAAATGCATAGTTGCAATATGACGCATGCTGGCGGTGGCTGCATGCTCAGCGTAAACGCGTGTTACGATGAGTTAACTCCTCCCTCCATAAGATAGAAGCAACTCTTGCTTCTGGCGGCGTCCGCGCTGCCCTTGGTGTCCTCCGGGATGTTCTTAGTTTTCCATTGATACAGCTTCCAGGATGCTGCAGCGACCAGTAGGATATATAGGATGATTGTGTTCCAACTAGGTGTAGCTGCTATAATTGGCCAATAATCTTCTTCTGGAATGGATATGTCTCCTGCCCTATTGATCAGTTCGTGGATGCTGTCTAGTGAGATGTCTTCTAATTGGAGTTCGTATTGTATTGATTGTTCTGGGATTTGATGCTGCTCCGGTAACGGTATGACCTCGTTGATGACAACCGTGTCAGTGTGAGATCGCAGTGTCTTGTTCATGATGTTTATCTGGCAGTCTTCCGTTAGTGTAACGAGATGAATTCCAGATAGCTTCTTGTAGTCTGTCTTGGTGTTGCATTGTGTTTTGGTGACTTCGTCTTCTCTGAGGACTAGTAGCCAGGTGTAGTCTCCAATCTTCTGAACTTTTCCTCTTCTTAAGTTCATCTTAGCGTAAGTGCAATTAGCTGGGTGAAGCTGAATGAGTGATAGTATGCAGTCATCTGTGTCTTCGATTCTTCTGGTGTCGAGGAGCTTGCAGAGCTGGGTGTTGTCGGTCAGTGGCTGACAGTCTTCTTCCAGGTAAGCGTACTCATCGTTACCAAGTGCTAGGTATTTGGATTTAGGGATGATAGTAAGGTTATTTTTATTCGGGATTGAATAAAGGTGGATAAGGTCATATGTTTTTGGGGTAATTGAGGGGATTTCGAGAATAAAATTAACCGAGTGTTCTGTGCTGTAAGCTTTAACTTTAATTGACTTCTCTATCCTGTATATGTTACTAATACTAATACTAGCTACTGGTTTAAATGAAAACATACTTTCTAAATTTCCTAGCTCTTCTATTAGATTCTGAGGGCTTATAATACTAGGATGCATAGTGCCCATCTGAGCAAAAGTCATAGCATCTTCTAATAACATTAACCTGTCTAAAATTATCTGTAAACTAAAATCTATCTGTACGTAAATATCTCAGAAATGTAAATGGTTAGATAAGTCGTTGGAATAATTAGTGATATTTTGTAATAAACTAGCCAAATATTTCTGATTATTGTTTAATTTTGTTAACTGTTTACTGAACTCATCTATTGTATTATGTGCTAATACTAAGGATTTTCTTTGAGAATCCTGAACGTGTTTAACTCTGTTTTTAATGTTTAAGATTTCTTCTTCGAACTTAGCTGCATCTTCATGGTCGAGGTTACCTGTGATAGATTTAACGACAGTACCTAATCCATCTATAAGACCGCGTCGCTTTCGAACTTGCGGCGTTAAAAACTTAATTTTCTTACCAATAATACTAAAGCTATATTCTATTTGATTCCTATATGTTTTATGTAAATCTCCAGATGCTGTATTCTCAGCGTTTCTCGTGTTTGCATATAGGGACATCAGTTGGATAGATGTAAAGTGCAAATTGGTAATATTGTAAACGCAAGCAAGGCTAAAGTAGTTGTCTTGATTAAGGAGTTGACCTTGTTTTAGGAGGAGGATCCCATTGTCATTATCTACATGGGTAATGGTTACGGTTGCTGTTGTGTTGAGCACGACGGCTCCTGCGATGAAGGTCCTGCAACAAGATGAGGCCTCCGTAGTAGCTTGAAGTGAACTCTAATGGACTTAGAATTTGGATGGTTACCTATTATTTCGGCTACGTTATTTGGGTGGAGGTGTATAATTTTGTATGGTCCTTTGAAGACTGGCTTCGTTTTGTCACTGCGTGCTGACTTTGCTACCTGTTTATAGACAGTTTCACCTACCTTGAATTTCATCTCTTCTGCTTCTTGGTTACGTTTAGCAATCACCTGCTCCTTGTTTTTGGACATGTGGGCAGCGATACACTCTTGAACTGCTTCTGCATTGGCACGATGCTTAATAACATAGTCCTGGTAAAATTCTTTTGGGTAGTATAACTCTGATGGGTTTCTAGATGCTGTGTGTCCGAATAATAACTCATGAGGTGTATAATCTGTTGCCGAATGGATAGAGTTGTTGTATGCTATTATAGAGTACTTCATGATTAGCTGTATTGGGTCATCTTTGTTAGTCATTCTTTGAATCTTAATCATTTCTGCTAGGGTAGAATGCAAACGTTCGATAGGGGAGTTAGAATTAGGGTTATAGGGCGTTGTAAAATGTACGTGGATGTTATGTAGTGCGCATATTTCTTTAATAACATCATTGTCGAATTTAGTATCTGAATCTGTGGTTATTTTATTCGGTAAGCCTAACACTGAGAAAACGTTTAGTAGTGCCTCAGCTATATGGACACTGCTGCATGCTGTTAGTTGGACTGCCTGGGCGTATTTAGAGAAGTTATCAATGACTGTAAGGAACGTTGCGCCTCCGGTTGAATATAGGTCCATAAATATATGTTCCATCGGTTTGCGAGGTGTATCGGTTATAGCTAGAGGTGGTTTAAGAGGGTTGCGTTCGTATTTAGATTTCAAACAAGTGTCGCATTGATTAATGAAGCTTTGAATTGTAAGGAGCATGTTTGGCCAATGATAATTTCGGTGCAACTGCTTGTACGTCTCCTGAATGCCACGGTGAACAGTCTTACCTTCGTGGTATTTCTTAATCAACTCTTGTTGTTCAGGTTTGTTTTCTACTAGAGTTACGCGTGTTGTGCATTTAAGTAGTTTAGGACCTCTGTCGTTAAATATTGTTGTGTAAACTCTAGAAAAGGAATGGTATAATTCTTCATTATAAAAGTAACAATGGAATACACGGTCAGCGATGGTGTGTTCTTTAAGGAATCTAATTATCTCGGACTCTGTATTATTTACTGGGATAAAGACATCTTTTATAACTACTTTTGTGTTAGTGGACCTGTTATCTACTCTATACGTAGATCCGGGCGTTGACCTAACGTGGAACTGCTTCAACTGCCTGTCAATAGCGTCTGTAATGATGGGTATGCCTCTAACTTCGTTGTCAGGCTGTGTATGTCTCGTAGACACTAATTCAGACTCAGCTGATACTACACTCATACTATCTGTACCTATGTGAGATTCGGGAATGTTTGGGTTTTGTGGTTGTATATTTTCATTGGATGCTATTGTGTCTAATTGATTTTCTGCTTCCCTACGTGCATTTTCGAATATTCTATTAATTATCTCATCGTCTTCGTTATCATCTAAATTAACAGCTAGAGAGTCAACACTGCCATGGAAGATTTTAACACGTGATAAAGCGTCTGCGTTAGTGTTTTGACGACCCTTCTTGTATACAACCTTATAGTCATATTCCGATAGTTTTAAACGCCATCTAGTTAATTTAGAGTTAGGATCTTTTAATGACATAAGCCAGGTGAGAGGCCTGTGGTCTGTGTAGATGATAAACTTTCTACCGTAAAGATAGGGTCTAAAGTATTTAATTGCCCATACTATGGCAAGTAGCTCCTTTTCTATTGTAGAGTAACGAGATTCGGTATCTGATAGTGTTCGGGATGCAAATGCCACTGGTTTATCTGATCCTACTATTCCTTGGGATAATACCGCACCTAATGCTACATCTGAAGCATCGGTGGTGAGGATGAAGGGCTCATCAAAATTCGGGTACTGTAGTATTGGGGCGTTAGTTAAAATTTATTTGCACTTATTGAAAGCTTCTAAGAAGTCCGGAGAGTGTATGACTCTACTATTTTTCTTAAGGCAAAGGGTCATTGGTTTCGTAAGTCGTGCGAAATCTTTTATAAATTTTCTGTAATATCCGACTAAACCTAGGAAGGCTTTTATTTCCTTCTGAGAGTTAGGTAGGGGGAAGTTAAGTACGGCTTTTATCTTATCTTTATTTGGTTTTAAACCTTCATCTGTTAGTTCGTGTCCTAAGAAGTTAACCTGTTTTTGTAGGAACTGTGATTTATCTAGCTGAATCTTTAGATTATGTGTTTTGAATGGATCAAATACTTGTTTTAATTTTTCTATGTGCTGCTGCAATGACGTAGATATTATTATTACGTCATCTAAGTATGTGTAAACATTATCTATGCCTCTTAATATATGATCCATTAACCTTTGAAATGTACTTGGTGCGTTTTTGAGTCCAAAGGGCATTCTAAGGAACTCGTAGTGTTCTCGTTCAGTGGTAAATGCGGTTTTTTCAATATCATTTGGGTGCATTTCCACTTGGTGAAAACCGCTAGCGAGGTCTAGGGTTGTAAAGTATTGTGCTCGTCCTAATCTATCTAGTATGTCGTGTATGTTTGGTAAGGGGTATTTATCTTCAATGATACGATCGTTGAGTCGCCTGTAATCAATTACAAGTCTCCATTTGACGTTGCCTAAGGAATCGGGCTTTTTGGGTACGATATGCACGGGACATGACCAAGGAGATATGCTCTCTCGCACGATACCTTGCTGAAGAAGCTTATCTACTTGTTTACAAATTTCTTCGCGTTGTTGAGGAGCTTGTCTGTAACTACGTACGAAAACTGGTGTATCATCGCTTAATCTGAGCTTGTGTTTAACAGCGTGTGTAAAAGTGAGTGGTATATCTTCTGCATAGAACAAGTCCCTATACTGATAACATATCCGGGTTATTTCGCGCCTTTCTTCTTCGTTCATGTGATCTGTACGTATTTTCTGAAGGTTTTCGTTTAATATTTGGTCAATGTTAGATTGAACCTGTATGGTATTAATGTCGTGATTATCATTTTGGTTGACCTTGGAAAATTTCTCTAATTCAATTGATGGATTAAACGGGATACACTTCTTTTGATCACTATGATTAATTACCGATGTTTTAAAAGAACCGTTTGTAACATTGACTATAGCTGCTGGGGACATTAAACCATTTGACCAGATTAAATCGTCGTGAATATATTGTCCATCTAAGTAGTTGGTTTTTACTTTGACTATCTTTTCGCATCTAGGTTCGATACTTATCTTTTGAGGTGGAGAACTAAAGTGTATTGGTATTTCCGCTGTAGATGTACGTAAAACATTATTATTTAAATCAATATTACTCTTTAGTTTTTGTAGAAGGTCAATTCCGATAAGACCTTTATATTTAGGGTCGAAGTCGAATATTAGAAACTTATGTGTTATATCGCTATTAAACGCGGGAGGTAAGGGAAGGTAAACTACCTTGTCGTGAACTGATGAACTGTGTGCCGTATTAATTTGAAAGGGTTCTGTTTCTATGCAGTACTCAAATATGGTGCCTGCAACTACGTCAGTTGCTATAGTTGAATGACTGGCCCCTGTATCTATTAGAAACTTACCGTCAAACTCAGGTAGTATTATGTAAGGTAAATATTTCTTTGTCTGGAAATTTATTGAAACTAGGTCTGGCTGTCTCGGTTGGTGTCCAAGGGAAAACCCTGGTCACTACTTACCTCATGTTCGTCCGTGTTTGCATTCGGCTCAACCGACATGCCGTTACCGTCTGTGATATCGTTATAGAACCCTATGTCACTGGGTCCTAGTTGATCTTGAGTGGCCATCTGAATCGGAATATAAAACAACTGCTGGGCGAACTGTGGTTTTTCTGGCTTACCTGCCGTACGCATTGTGACGTCTGATGATACTGGTGATGGTGTGGGAACCGGTGGTTTTGGAATGTTAGGTTGATTTCTAAAGTTATTTGAACCATTTGGTCTAGAGTTACCTGATGCTGGTCTGGCCTTCCAGGGTAATACGGATTGTATCCATTGTTGACGCTGTTCAGGGGTCATATTATATTGTTGAGGTACAAAGTTTTGTGGGGGAATAGTAAAGCCAGGTACACATGGGTTTACTGTATTATGGATGGGATTATTATTGCCTGGTTGTTTAGATAACTCCTTTGGCTTTGCTTGTGACGTTGAAGAATTATTATTAGTGTAATTAGTTCTATTATATGAAAGCCTAGCTTCTTCTTGTCTAGCCGCTATAATGGCTGCTTCGAAGGTGTCTGGTTTAGCGATTCGAACGCCCAACGAGACGTGGAAGTCTAACTGATTTGTGTACTGTTCAATAACCATCTTTTCGTAATATGATTTATTACCATGCTCCCCTACGGAATACAGAGTATCCAACAGCTCACGGAGGCGTTTGCCGAAGCTTTCAGCGTCTTCTGTCTTAGACTTACGCACTCGCGTTAGCTCCTGCATTACTTGTATTTCATTTCGTGGTTCACCAAGGCGCCTAGTTAACACATTCTTAATTGATGACCATGAGTTTAAGTAGCCTTCGTACGCTATTGCGTCTACGGCTGGACCACTGAGCCTACTTTTAATTAAGCAGATGCACGCTGGGTGCACGCGATCTGCCTCAGAAGTTAACTGCAATAAGTTCTCTACTTCCCTAATATAATAATTGAGTAATTTAGGATTACCATCATATCTTGGCATTAAATCTGCAATTAGTTTGTACGGTTTATAGTTAGCATCATAATCCCTGAGCGACATTGTTTTTCTGTAGCTTGCCTGCCTAGTGGCGCTTGACGCAAAACAATAGAGGTGTCAAATTAAACACTTGGAATTTACTCGTGGGATACTTAGCGTTACTTATTATAATTCTTTGGTTGCCTACTGCGATTTTAGCTTATAGACAGATACACATAGATTAATATAATATACACAAATTAAAATAAGGCAGGAAATCGAGCAAGGACACTTGGCAAATAAGAGCACTTACCAAAGCAGCCACTGCATCTCCTGTCGAGTCAAGTCTCGGCCAGCGCAGCTTCCTCCAATTCTCCGGAGATTTATCCCGATGACCGTAGAGGTGTCCGACCGCGCGATAGGTTCTTTGTAGATCACGAAGGAACGATTTGAGAACCGTCGCTCTTAAGATGAAGAGTTGGATTCGATCTTAGAACGTCGCGATCCTACCGACTGCGCCAGTTAAGTTTCGGCGGTCGGGATTTTACTTAAAAAAATATTTATTTATTACAATATTAATTTAATTATAAAGATACAGGATATTAAGCCGATGGCTGATACAAGACTGAATACAATGCAAAAGAAAATAATTCTATTGAATTTCCGGTAAATGCATAGTTGCAATATGACGCATGCTGGCGGTGGCTGCATGCTCAGCGTAAACGCGTGTTACGATGAGTTAACTCAAGTCTTTCAATTTTTTTATTGTTGTGTTCTTTTTATGTGCTAATTATTATCCAGCCGACTAATAACTGAAAGGGCGAGTAACTATTTGCTACTGAAAAAATAACTTGGCAGCAAAAATATGTCCATCGACAGGATGCAAGGGCAAGCGAAGGGCACCCCGAGGTTAGATTTTGTTACTTTAAACCTTTTACACAGAAATAAGAGCCGCGCGAAAGGTCAATCCTGATGCTACTATACTAAAAAGGGTCTATTCTACCCAAAAAAATAGGTACTATAAAAAAGCGACGCCTTACCAACTGCAATGGTTCCGCTCAGCACTGCTCAGCTTAGCTCCGATCCACTTTGCTCCGCTCCATTTAGCTCCGTTCCGCTTTGCTCCGCTCCGCTCAGCTTAACTCCGCTCCGCTTAGCTCCGCTCCGCTCAGCTTAGCTCCGCTCCGCACAGCTTAGCTCCGCTCCGCACAGCTTAGCTCCGCTCCGCACAGCTTAGCTCCGCTCCGCACAGCTTAGCTACGCTCCGCACAGCTTAGCTCCGCTCCGCACAGCTTAGCTCCGCTCCGCACAGCTTAGCTCCGCTCCGCACTGCTTAGCTCCGCTCCGCACTGCTTAGCTCCGCTCCGCACGGATTAGCTATGCTCCGCACAGCTTAGCTATGCTCCGCACAGCTTAGCTCCGCTCCACTCCGCTCAGCTTAGCTCCGCTACGCTCAGTTTAGCTCCACTCCACTCTGTTTAGCTCCGCTCCACTTGGCTCCCCTCCTCTCCGCTCCATTCCGCTTAGCTCTGCTCCGCACAGCTTAGCTCCGCCCAGCTTAGCTCCGCTCCTCTCAGCTTAGCTCCGCTCCACTCAGCTTAGCTCCGCTCCGATCAGCTTAGCTCCGCTTTGCTCCTTTCCGCTCAGCTTAGCTCCGTTCCGCTTAGCTCACTCCGCTAGCACTGCGTCAGTGGAAACGCCAACATGCGAGCCATAGCGGCCGAGGGTGCGGAGACCAGCCCGTAGCGATGGAGAAGATGCGAATTTGTTTTGTATGGAATTTTTCACTTTTTGTATGGAAAATATGAAAAATTATTATCTACGTGTAGAATTTTAGAAGTTTATGGGCTTTCTAAAGGGGGTCGATAATTCATGACAACTAATTTTATTCCACACTTTTTTAGTCGCGATTTAAAATAGTGAGTTTGACAATCAAAATTTTAGGTGAAAAAGTTTAGGTTTAGAATTTTAGGTTTAGTCCTATATTTTAGTTTAGCGCCGGTTTTTTGCCTGCCTTTCACATTTAGCCAAAATTCAACCATTAGTTACTAGAATAAAGAAAGAAAGAAAGAATAACATTTATTTGACACAGTTCGTGAAACACAAAATACAAATAAGAAATAAAAAAAATAATGTTTAATCACCAGTGTGTGCCTCACGGCTGCATCAAAAAGGTTCATTTCAGCATTAATGCCAGACAGATGCTGTCTGACGCTGGTTTTCTAATGAACCTTTAGGGACCTTTACTACGTTTACTACGTTTAACCATTGGTTGAGTTAACTATGGATCAAAAAACCGGCCCTTAATGTACTTACGCTAGGTTTTTTTTTTAGGAGCTCGTGGCTAAGTGTTAACAGCCGCACGGGTCGATCCATCAGGTTAAGCTACGCTTGCCGGGGTTGGTCTGTGGATGGGTGACCATCTTTTCATACCGAGATTCCTCCGTGCTTCGGAAAGCACGTTAAACCGTTGGTCCCGCTTGTCATTTACGCAGACATTACGGGTCGTCAGAAGCCCGAAAGTCTGACAACCAGTCTTACCAAGGGGTATCGTATTACCCAGTAACTGGGTTGTGAAGCTCAGATAGGTAGTCGCTCCATGTGAAATACTAGTATTCAGCTGCATCCGGTTAGACTGGAAGCCGACCCCAACATAGTTGGAAAAAGGCTAGGCAGATTGATTGTACTATACGAGTAGGTGCAGACTTAGCAAACAAAATACCAGACACATCAGACAAATACTGGCAACATAATCATGTATGATCATAATGAAGCTCATACACATTACATAACACTAAACGAACTAACGCCGTGCACCAAGAGGAAATAATTGTCAGGCCAGCTGGCGTGGTTGGTTGAGATACCACCTATCATGTCGCTGGTCGTGGGTTCGATTCCCACCCAGGACAAACATTTGTGTGCATGAACATGTCTGTTTGTCCTGAGTCTGGGTGTAATTATCTATATAAGTATGTATTTACAAAAAAAAAAGTAGTGTATGTAGTATATCAGTTATCTGGTTTCCATAGTACAAACTCTGCTTAGTTTGGGATCAGATGACCGTGTGCGAAAATGTCCCGGGTTATTATTATTATTATTATTATTAATTAGAATCATCGACGACCATGACAGTAACACTAGCCCTGGTCTGGATGGAATTAGTACTAAGGCAATAAAATGTCTAAAAACATAATTGTTGAGCAGCTGTATAAACGCCTGTTTACAACATTTTTATTTTTTTTTATTTACTTTATTTTCGAAACACGAACGTACTTGGTACTTTTCCCGATACCCTCAAGGTGGCTAGGGTCAGTCCTATTTACAAATCTGGAAATAGAACTGACCCAAGCAACTACAGACCAATACTAATAACAATATTAATAAAATAGGGTTAACAGGACACCTAACACTATATGCAGACGACACCTGTCTCTTTTACTTTGACAAATCAATTCAGAACATTATAAAGGACGCTCAACATGACCTTGATCTAATAAACGAGTGGTTAAAGTACAACGTTCTTACAATCAATACATCGAAAACCTCATTCATGATTTTTACCACTAAAAATAAACGTATACCAGACTTCTCGCCTCTTAAAATAAATAACGAAATAATAAAACGATCAACCAACGAAAAATATCTTGGATTAAGGGTAGATGAAAAACTAACTTGGAAATTACATATCGTGTAACAGTTATTCGCCACCTGTGCAGCTGAGCCCAGGGCCGGCTGTCTCGACATAGGTAGCGATCGCTATACGACGGAATTCGGTCGCTAAGTCCTAGTGGGGTCCCTAGACGATCTAAATTGCATGACAAACACGAAAAAATCACATGCTTATCAAGCAATTTTGACTGTATAGGTACCCCACTAGGACTTAGCGACCGAATTCAGTCGTATAGCGATCGCTACCTATGTCGAGACTGCCGGCCCAGGAAGCCTATTTACTCGCGCATCGTCAACGTCAAGTACACACAACGCCATCTACCAGCATTAAAAGCAACTAGTATAACAGCACAGCAGTCATCAGGATTACTGATCAATGCAATCTACTTAACAGACTTATTAGCTATCTTATCAACGTAATAGGTTGGGGAAAAAGTTTCTTCGCATTTTTTTAAGAAAATTCAAAACATTTTTTAATATAGTTTATTTACATTTAACTAAAGTATGTAGGTACCATTTTGTTCGATAACTTTTTGCCATCTTGTAGGTAGGGACATGATCCCATTGCTATAGAAATTTTGGGACTTCTGGTCAAAATACCGCGACAAGTGGTTTTGGCAGTCCTTTCGTGATGTTAACCTGACACTGCCTAAAGAATTCTGGAGAGACCGAAACAGGTGGAAATCTGAAGGTGCAAGGTCAGGACTATACGGCGGATGCATTAACACGTCCCAGCCAAACTCTCTTAATTTTTGCTGAGTGGCTAAAGATGTGTGAGGTCTAGCGTTATCATGATGAAAAACCACACCCCTTCTGTTGATTAATTCCGGCCGCTTTCTCTCAACTTCTTGCTTTAATCTCATCAGTTGTTCGCAGTAGAGTTCAGAATCGATGGTCCTGCCTGGTGGTAACAGCTCATAATGAATAATGCCCTTCCAATCCCACCACACTCACAGCATCACCTTGTTGCGAGTTAACCCGGGTTTCGCCACAGTCTGACCGGCCTTTGACCACGACCTTTTTCGCACGTTCTTGTCATACGTGATCCACTTTTCATCACCAGTTATCAGCTTCATCAAAAATGGTTCGGTTTCATTACGTCGTAATAAAGAATCACAAATGAGTACACGGTTCAATAGGTTTCTTTCAGTGAGCTCGTGAGGTACCCAAATGTCGAGCTTTTTTGTGTACCCAGTTTTTTTCAAATGCGCCAAAACTGTTTTGTGGTCAATTTCCAGTTCTTCAGCTACGTCGTAACTACTGATATGCCGATCTTGCTCCACTTTTTCAAAAATGGCATCCATTTTATCCGTAATAGGGCGACCAGAGCGACGTGCCTCTTTGACATCAAAATTTCCGGATTGAAAACGCTTAAACCAAATTTGTGCTACTCTCACAGACACTACACTAGGTCCATAAACATCGCAATTTTTTTTCGCGGCTTGCGTTGCATTTTTACCTTTTTTGTAGTAAAATTTTAAAATTGGTGGAAATAATTCTTTCGAATCCTAAATTCAACTAAACCATTTTTCACCACGCGGGTACTGGATCTGATAAGAAGACATGAGTGGATGAAGGGGTTATGTTACATTTTTAGAAAAAACTATTTTTTACGCTGAATGAAGGTGTTATGTACCTACAAACCATATTCAATTTTAAAACAACGCGCTTTAAGCTTAGTTTTAGAAACACCAGGTGATGAAGGGGTTATGTACCGACATAAAATAACAATCACAATGAATGAAAGTGACATGGGCACTTAGCACATTCTTTCATTTGAAATAATTTAAATTTAAGTCTTTCTTGCGTGGATGAACGAGATAAGTGCAAGCAAACGCGCGGTTGCGTTGCGTTGTTCTGGATGAAGGAGTTATGTGCTGTACTTGTCTCTTTCTTTCATTTCAATTCGTGTTTAATAGCGCTGGAGCACGGGTCACGTACGCATTTCGCGAGTGTTTTGTTTATTATTTTAGTTAAACTAGTGTTTAAACTTATTTGTTCTTATCTACAATAATGTCAAGGGCTAAAAGACTTGTAGACGCTGCTATAAACTCTCCTACTTTGCGTGATTTAAATTGTGATTTCTTAACTAACGACAATCCTAACCTCGAAATCTTCGAAAAAAGTAAGTTTTTTCTGTGTGAATAATTAATTGATTTATCTAGTATTATTTTTTCTAGATCACCATTACAATAATGGAACAAAGGTTTCTATGTTTAGATTATCACAGGTGGTTATTATTACTGGCGGCAAAAATGTTACTTACCTATATCTAATTTATGACATTTTTATTTATTTCCATGGGTAAGCAAAGAACAACCTTCGTACGATATTGCAATTAAATAGTGCACACCTTGTCTCATGATAGCGGTTTGATATAGGCATAATTTATTCACCGATTGCTTGATTTATTTATTCTGCTAATTTAACATACCTAATGTGTTAACGTGTTTGTGTGTGGGTTTGTTACTTATTACGAAAGCACTGAGTGAATGTGTTTTTCGAGTATGAATACTCTGTGGAGCAAATTTTTAGCTTTCTTTCATCATAGTAGCTTATTAGAGGATAAGAAAATAATTTTGAAAAAATCAGAGTGCTTTGACCCCTTTCGCACGTCATAACGCTTCAAAATTAACCTTAATCCATTCCATAATTTGTTTGGCTGGCGTGGTTACTTTTGCATTTCGCAGCATTACCTGCTTATTTGTTTTGTGTGTATATTGATTATGGTGCTTATGGTGCTTATGGTGGGACAATATAAAAAGTAAAATAAGTTTTTACATTCCGGTTTTCGCTTTTCTTTTGCAGATGGGAAACAAAATAATATATTGAAAGAAAATGTGCCATCACCTTCAAAAGGTCAGAACAACATTGTAAATTATGAGGTCCTACAATCTTCTCGTCTACAATCACCATCTATATTTGTACATACCGAAAATTCTGATATAATAGAACCCTCAGAAGAAGAAACATTGAACTCAAATCTCTCTCTCAAACAGTTGTACTCAAAAAGTTGTGTTTACTCCAATCTGAATAATGTTTCTCCGTTTAGATTTGATGAAAACGAGCATGAAAATATTGATGGTCCTGATTTTTCTTCAGGCAGTGACGAGGTCTATATCCCTGAGAGTTATTCGTCCGATACAGATCTCAGTGTTGGTGACAATTTTACAACTGATGCAAACCACTCACCATCAAGAGCAAGTGTAACACTGCAAAATCCGTAGAGAAACGTTGTAGAAGAGGACCCAGTCACATCACATAAACGCAAACAGTTCCCTCCTAAAGAAAATAAATCAAAGAAACGTCCAAGAAATGAAAAGAAATGGAAAAAGAAAACTGCAGCTTTAGCACGGGAAAAAGGTGATGAATACTTATCTTATAAAAATACGGTTAAGCCTCGAAAAACAATAAAAGAAGGGGTACTATGCCATGAGAACTGTAGGATGGATTGCTCTAGCAAATTTAATAGAGCAGAAAGACAGTCCATTCTAGAAGATTTTTACAAATTAGATGTAAATGGTAAAAACGCTTTGCTATTCAGTTCCATAGTAAGCAAACCTGTTTCACGACGTCGTACTAATGCCAAAAAAAATAAGTCTGCGACCTACAAATATTTGATTAAACACAGAAGCTTGACAACAGAGGTTTGTAAATTGGGATTGTGTGGTCTATACCAAATATCGCGAAAGAAGGTGGATATCATAATCCAGAAAATCAAGAGTGGAGCTTCTGCTCCGCTTCCTGATAGACGAGGCAGACACGATAATCGTCCCCATAAAATCGACGAAGAAGTCACACAACGCATAAAACTGCATATATCAAGCTTTCCGGCTGAGCAATCTCATTACTCACGTAACAAAAATATATACAAACGTTATTTGTCACCACTTTTAAATGTCACAAAAATGCACGAACTTTATTTAGCGATGTGTGTAGAGCAGAATTTACCGGAAATATATAAAATTAAGAAATGTACATATAACAAAGTATTTTTTACTGAATTTAATCTTTCTTTTGGATACCCCAAGAGCGACACATGTGCCACTTGTGATGCTGGAAACTCCAATGAAGAGCATGTATTAAATTATCACGCCGCGATTGAAGCCATGGCTACTGATAGAAATAAACCCAAAGAAGATATTGGATTGTTATACCTCACAGTAGACTTACAACAGACTATGCCACTTCCCAAAATACCGACTTCTAAGGCTTTCTATTTACGCCAGATTTGGTTTTACAATTTGGGCATCCATGTTGTTGACCAGACCAAACAAAAAGCTGTCTGCTGCACATGGACAGAAGACGTAGCTGACAGAGGTAGTGTTGAAGTTGCTAGCTCTCTACTAAGATTTGTTGAAGTGGATCAATCTTGTCGCAATAAGCATCGCTTAGTAATATGGTCGGACTCGTGCGCTGGACAGAATAAAAATTTCAACATTATAGTCTTGTACCAATACATGATTTTGAAGGGTTACTTTAAAATTATTGACCACAAATTTCCTGAAGTCGGTCATTCCTATTTGGACTCTGATAGAGATTTTGGCCGCATCGAAAAGATCATGCGCAAGCATGAGGCAGTTTATGCGCCTGAGCAATATCGAGAGATTATAGGCAAAGCATCTAGAAACAATGTTGTTATTGACATGACGGATCATTTTCGTAGTATCAACGACTTGCAAAACAAACTCAATTTGACAAACAGAAAGGTGGACGAAAACAAGCAAAAAGTTAACTTCAGGGACGGTATTAAATGGATAAGGGTAGAAAAATTCGGTGCCTACTTATATAAAGAAAATTATGACGAAATGATGCCATTTAGAAAAGTGGATATATTAAAAAAAAGAGGTCAAGTAGAAGACTTTGTAGTTGGACGTGTTCAGGGAAAATATGGTACAATTTCTGAAGAAAAGAAAGCTAATATTAAAGAACAGATGAAATTTGTGAAACCAGAATATAGATATTATTATGAAAATATTGTAGGTCAAGGTTAACTTGGTGAAACTGTTTTTTTTGTTTGTTTAATTACGTTTTTTAAGTAGTTGCCTCATTCTTCCTTAATTTAAGCATACAAATTATTTATATTTCAGCGCTGAATGAAGGAGTTATGTACATATTTTTTTCAATAAATACATATTCTTAAACATTTATTTTATTTTTTCACTCCATATTAGTAGTTGCGTGTCTTTACTATAATTTGACATAAATAGTTAGTAAAATAACAACAGGAAAAAAGATTTATCTCAATGATAAGTAACAAAACTTTGGTGCCCGTTATCTTCACATTTACAAATTGTATCATAACCCCTTCATCCACTTATGTCTTCTTCTCAAAATTCCTGCGGAGAGCGAAGAACGGTTCACGAAGTAGGAGGCCAGGAGAAATAATTCAGTTTTCATGCAAAATGGCTGTACATACCAACGTAACGCCTTCAGCGGGACTCCCACAATCTGGTGCGACCTCGGGATGGCGGGTCACAATTTTCCGTGGTCCAGGTATCACCAAATCACACAACTACTGTTCGTGCGAGGTCTATTTCCTATTCTTATAAAGGGTGCGCGCGCGCGATAATTAGTTATTTGCGAATAATTGTAAAGGTGAAGGACGTGCGTCTATCGTCCTTCATGTGTGGCGTAGAACTGGCGCAAGGGCACGTCGAGGTCGCGCGCGCAGCTTCACTAATGCGGTCGCCAGCGCGTCTTGCGTACATAGATATACACATACCAATTTACACAAAAAAAAGAACCAAAAATGTATCGAATTTCTTCATTAGATTCACTCATCTTGACGGTACGAAAAACAAATGAAAATCACACATTTTCCTAATTTGAATTTGGAATTATGTTCTTTAAAATTTAAACTTTCAATGATACCAAAACCAGCCAGATACAAATAGTATAGCCAAAGAGATTTTATTACAAGTTCATACATTGGGGTGGTTTTGGGATCTACCTCCTAGTGGTCCACCCCGGGCAACGGCACCACAGGCTTGCCTGTGGTACGGCTGAACGATCCCACTTAGCGGTGGTAGGCTCCGCAAGGGGCCGCCTGGCTCGCGACCACCATCCCACCGGAGTCCGGCGCCAAGCAGCTTGCTGTGTTCCGTCGGTGTGTGGGAGTGCCAGTGCCTTTGGGGGAGAAGGAGATTGTCAGTTGCGCTGTTTGGCACCGGTTGTGGTCTCTGAGTCAGCTAGCCGGGTAACTCATTTTGGAGGGTAGCGGGATCCGAAGCACGGTGCCAGCCGTTGGCCGACCGCAGTCAGTAGGGCCCAAGTAGCACGCCAGCCACGTGCCAAAGGCTGCCCCGCCAACTCGCGAAAAATCCCGGTATGCTCCACCGTGCCAGCCGGCGACTGGATGGGAGGACCCGGTGGCCATATCCGGGGGGGTTCGGGCGTCCCCGCAGTCTCCAGATGAGTTCCCCGTAGGTTTGGTTGGCTCTAGTGTTCCACTTGGATCACTGAGCGGCGCCTCGACAAGTCGACTTTTTCCCCAACAACTCCACTCAATATGACACACAAAGCGAAGAAAAATAAGGTAAAACAACGGCTGCACTTCCTCCCACTAAAAGTGCATCTCACTAATATCAGGGGGTTGCACTCCAATCTCGATTCGGTCCATCACCACCTTGAGACCGAGAAGCCGCACCTGTTTTTCCTAACGGAGACGAAGATAACAACCCCGTCGGACGTGGCGTACCTCAACTACCCGGGGTACTCTCTTGAACACAAGTTCAAGAAGCAAGCTGGGGTCTGTGTGTACGTCCGCGATGACATTTGTTGTCGTCGTCTCCGTTGCTTTGAGAAATCGGGTTTCTCTGCCATATGGCTACTTGTGGATACTGGCGTGGAGAAATCTCTCTACATCGGCATCTACCGATCGCATAGCGGTGACCAGGAGACAACAGTGCTCTTTAATTTCCTCGTGGAGTCGACTGACGTAGCCCAGCAACGGTACCCAACGGCGAAGCTCATTTTTCTGGGGGACTTCAACGCCCATCATAAAGAATGGTTGTTCCCATACCAGAAAACTGACCATGCTGGGTTGGAGGCGCGCAATTTTGCTTTAACGCTAGATCTGACCCAGATGGTGAATGTGGCAACGCGGGTACCGGATGTTGACGGCCATACACCCAATTGCTTGGACCTTCTGCTGGCATCTGATCCGGACAGTCATTCAGTATCGGTCTCAGCCCCGCTGGGAACGTCTGACCACTGTCTGGTGAAATCCATATCAACCTGCTCTCCTCCAGATGAGAGCTCTAGAGGCACGAGGCGAGTATGGCGATACGGGTCAGCAGACTGGGATGAGATGCGGCACTTTTTTGCGTCTTATCCATGGCGGCAAGTGTGCTTTTCCTCGGGTGACCCCTCGCGCTGTGCTGACGCGGTTGCGGACGTGATTCGGCAGGGGATGGAATATTTTATTCCATTCTCCGACATCCCGCTCGGTCACAAATCCAGGCCTTGGTATAATACAGAATGTGCCCACGCTGAGGCCCGAAAAGAGACTGCCTACCAAGCCTGGGTCAAGGCCCGCGACCGCAAAGTTAGAGCGCGCAGGGTTCGCGCGAAGAAGAGAGCCTTTAATTCTGCCGCCAAGTTCTGCAAGCGGGTTTTGCGTAGGGCACGTTTTGACCATGTCGGACATATCGGGGCCAGGCTGGCTTCGCACCCTCCGGGTAGTAAACAGTTCTGGTCCCTGTCTAAAGCGGTTGAAACGAATTTCTGTCGTCCCACTTTACCTCCTATGATGAAACCTGATGGGTCGCTGGCTCACGCTGCAATTGAGAAGGCAAATTTATTTGCATCTCTCTTCGCAAGCAATTCACGTCTGGACGCTGGCTCAAAGCAACCACCTACTGTACCTCATTGTGTCTCCTCGATGCCGGAGATCGCAGTTCACATTAAAGAGGTCCGAAGAGTATTGTGCAGTCCAGACGTGAACAAGGCCAGCGGGCCTGACGGCATTCCAGCGAGAGTGTTGAGGTAGTGTGCGCCTGAACTGTCTCCTGTGTTGACACGTTTATTCAGCCTCTCTCTCTTGAAAAAAGAACGGTGCCGAAATCCTGGAGGCTTGCAAATGTACAACCAGTGCCCAAAAGGGGTGACCGTGCAGACCCTGCCCATTACCGTCCGATCGCCATTACCTCCATTCTGTGCAAGGTTATGGAAAAGGTACTGAACAATAAGTTGCTGACCTACCTTGAAGACAATGATCTCCTCAGTGACCGTCAATATGGCTTTCGCCGGGGATGGTCAACTGGCGGTCTTCTTGTGTATGTCACGCACTGCTGTGGCGAAGCCATCGAGAAACACGGCGAAGCACTTGCTGTGTCGCTTGACATCTCGATGGACTTTGACAGGGTCTGGCACGCTGCTCTGCTCAGCAAGCTTCGTGCTTATGGCATCCCGGCTGGTTTTTGTAGCTGGATATCAGATTTCCTTAGTGAACGGTCGATCAGAGTAGTCGTTGATATCTGCTCCTCTGACCTTATGGCTATTGATGCCGGAGTTCCTCAGGGGTCTGTTCCTGCTGCATCAATGACCTGCTTCAGCCTGGTATTGTTGGGTACGCAGATGACAGTACAGTATCAGAGATACTTGTCCAGCGCAATGAATCCAGTGGGGCCGAAGTTCGTTCTTTGAGAGTGGCCATGGTAGAGCAAACAGATTTGACCTTAAGCCTTGTCTCCCAGTGGGGTGATGATAATCTGGTTTCTTTTAACGCCACCAAAACACAAGCGTGTCTTTTTACTGCTAAAAGGAGTCGTTTCGCTCAAACTCCTACTTTTTGGGGTACATCTGTTCCTGTAACTGATAGGCTTGAGCTCCTAGGCATGGATTTGACATCTGGTCTCAACTTTGGCGCCACCATTGAGTACAAAGCCCAAACTGCGGCCAAGAAACTGGGCATCCTAAATAGGGTGAAGCGATACTTTACCCCTGGACAGCTTTTAACTCTTTACAAAGCGCAAGTCCGATCCTGCATGGAGTATTGCAGCCACCCTTGGGAAGGATCAGCAAAGTACCAACTAGCCACACTTGACTCGGTGGAACGCAAAGCTAAGAGGCTCATTGGCGACGTAAAACTGGTGGATGCCAAGCTTCATAGCTTGGCTCATCGCCGCAAGGTTGCCTGCTTGTTGGTCTTCTACAGATTGTGCTTCGGAGAGTGTGCCCGAGTACTCCACGACCTCATTCCACCGGCCCCCTTCTACCATCGGACATCTAGACACACTGCCAGTTACCATCTGTACCTAGTTGCTATTCCACCAATTCGCACTAAGCGCTTCCAAAACTCTCTTATAATGCACACAGGAAAAGAGTGGAAGTCACTACCTGCGTCTGTGTTTCCGAGCGCATACAACCCTAATTTCTTCAAAGTGAGAGTGAACAGGCTTCTTATGGGTAAGCTCACTCCATCGTCGACTCTATCTCTGTCGCCTCCTACCTAGACAAAAAAAGGGGTTGACCTTATAATCGCGCTGACTCACGCACTTTGTGATGATAAAATTCGTCGTGAATTAAATTCAGTTGTCATTAATTCAACTTCATTCATTCATTCATTGTCATTGCTTCAACTGGTCCGAACACTGAGAGGTTTTACACTGAAACGATGCAATGACGATCCTATAACCTCATGCCACTCTTGTGGAAAAATTGGATAATATTATTTCCTCCTTACAAATAAAATGTTCCATCTGTTTCCAAACTTCGCCTCTAGCATTTTCTATGAATTATTACTAGGTATTTCTACGTATTACGTAGGACGATTGTTTAAGCGAAGAAGTTCTATTAGGTCCTGATATATTGCAAAAGGGAATTTCTGTAGAAATCAAATAAGCGATTCATTAACTTTTTCAAATCCATGGTTAATAATTTCTGTTCAAAGCATAACAATTATTGAAATTTACGGTTTATTGATACTGAGCTAACAGGGCTTGATAAAAAAAGGCTGCAACTATTTAAATAAGTATTGCAAAAAAAAAAAAAAATCAATAAGTTAACGACTACACAAGCCGTGAAGGCGAGCTAAAAATAAAATTGATTGACTTCTTTATTTTATTAAACCCCTTCTGGGTTGGTGTGAACTGGTACATCAGATGTTTGTTATAGGAGGCTCGTCAATCCTTTTTGCCAGGTTTTGGTTGACGAGGTTTAAACAGGACAACGTAGTATTTGTGGGTGCACTTCGGCACAATTAATAGTTAATTTATCTGACACTTAGCGTGGTGTCAGGCTTGCGCGAATCGTATGTCCTGAGTTAAGCCTACTTTTGCAAAGGTATGACCTCATATTGTGAGATTTATTCCTGGCGTTAGGTAATTATTCTCATAGGCATTAGGTAGGTTTAGCCTGAGTACTCGAATGCCATGTTGTGAATAAAGGTCTTATTTAGAAATAGGACTCCGTCAAGACCTGTTATTCAAATGGGGCGTAGCTCATGTAAAGGTTCCATGTAATGGACTTTAACCTTATGTTGTACTGGCTGACATTTGATTGCTTACACCAGTTTAAAGCTATCTAAATAGTGATAATGATGACGTGACGGCGGCGAATCAGGCTGATAATATTGTTCATGAAATCTGTGCTCAGTCTGATGATATAGTGACACGAATTGATGTCCATAGAACTAATGAGGATAGTTACATTGCAAAAATCATTGTAGGGTTAAACCGGTCTAATGATAAATCAGCTATAGGGAATAATAATGTTCCGGACTAGCAAAAATAAGATAAAAGTTCTGAAGAGCTTATAGCTGGACAAGAACTTGTTAATATGAAGGGCTTGTGTAGCTGGAACAGAACTTGTTAATCTAAAGGGCTTGTGTAGCCGGACTAGAATTTGTTAATCTGAAGGGCTTGTGTAGCCGGACCAGAACTTGTTAATCTGAAGGACTTGTGTAGCCGGACTAGAATTTGTTAATCTGAAGGGCTTGCGTAGCCGGACCACAACTTGTTAATCTGAAGGGTGAATAGAGACCGGTCCAGAACTTGTTAATCTTAAGGGTTATTGAAGACCGATCCAGAACTACGTTTTACCAGCCTGTAGGGTTTTGATAAACCGGTCCAGATTGTAAAGTAAGACTTTTGGTCAGGATAATCGAACGATTTATGTTCATTACAGATATCTGAATTGTAAGCGCACGAGGATGTTCGCAAGTCAGTATGGACGTGACGGCGGTGTGGTCGTGCGTCATTTCTCTAAGCTGTAAACAACACGTGCACCGAACACGCCATCGACAAGTACGTCACTCGACCACTCCTACCACCCCACTACTCGACTTGTTTTGATACAAGTATAAAGGAGCGCGCAGCGGGGAAACAAATCAGTCTTGGCTCTGGCGTGGGACGGTACACAAGTTGTACTTAGCTGATCCTTGACTCTAGATAATTAATTTGAGGATTCGAATTAATTATCATTTCAATTATCAAATTGTCATCGTATGATTTATGATCAATTAATGATGATTATTTATAATTACAAAATAAGATAGTGCAATTGGTAATTGCCACAATTAGTGACTTAGCTGTACCAATTGTAATTATTATAGTAATAAAAGGAATAGTCCAATCTATCTTCAGCCTATCATTTTATTGAGTCTGACCCCTTCTGCCTACACATACATACATACAAACATACATCTATAAATTTTGTATATTTGTTTGGAAGCCCTAATAGATTATCATATGTGAAAATATTGCAGTTCCAATAATATACATACGTGTCGAATTGATACCTCCTTTTTTTGAAGACGTTAAAATGTAAGGTGAAGCGTGGCCGAGCTCTCCAATTCTATGAAGTACATTACTCGTATTTCTATTGTGTTTATTTTTTATCGTTTTTTATTTAGCTATCTTGAGAATATCGTTGGACGGAGATCTAGATGACTGATGATGTCGCCTACCTGATGGATGAATCTGAAGGCGGGTATAGGATCTCAGTGACGGCACTATGTAGAACCATCGTGTTTTTACTTATTTAAATAGAATATAAGTAAAGGAATATAAATGTTGAAAGCTAGGTCATCCTAACTATTTCCATTACTGAGGACCAATAAGCACTTACCTGGTCTTCATCAGACCTTCAGAAAGTAACGTATAGTAGCATCCGTGCTCAATTAGATAAATGTTGAAAGCTGGATCATCCTAACTATTTCCGTTACTGAGAACCGATAAGCACTTACCTGGTCATCATCAGACCTTCAGAAAGTGTCGTGTAGTAGCATCCGTGCTCAATTAGATAAATGTTGAAAGCTGGGTCATCCTAAATATTTCCGTATTGAGAACCGATAAGCACTTACCTGGTCTTCATCAGACCTTCAAAAAGTATCGTGTAGTAGCATCCGTGCTCAATTAGACAAATGTTGAAAGCTGGGCCATCCTAACGATTTCCGTTACTGAGAACCGATAAGCACTTTCCTGGTCATCATCATACCTTCTGAAAGTATCATGTAGTAGCATCCGTGCTCAATTAAATAAATGTTGAAAGCTAGGTCATCCTAACTATTTCCGTTATTGAGAACCGATAAGCATTTTCCTGGTCATCATCAGACCTTCAGAAAGTATCATGTGGTAGCATCCGTGCTCAATTAGATAAATGTTGAAAGCTAGATCATCCTTACTATTTCCGTTATTGAGAACCGATAAGCACTTACATGGTCATCATCAGACCTTCAAAAAGTATCGTGTAGTAGCATCCGTGCTCAATTAGACAAATGTTGAAAGCTAGGCCATCCTAACGATTTCCGTTACTGAGAACCGATAAGCATTTTCCTGGTCATCATCAGACCTTCTGAAAGTATCATGTAGTAGCATCCGTGCTCAATTAAATAAATGTTGAAAGCTAGGTCATCCTAACTTATTTCCGTTATTGAGGACCGATAAGCACTTTCCTGGTCATCATCAGACCTTCAGGAAGTATCATGTAGTAGCATTCGTGCTCAATAAATGTTGAAAGCTGGGTCATCCCTAACTATTTCCGTAACTGAGAACCTTGTTTTGAAATGCTTTCCCTTTGACACCACACCCGTAGCTCGTATCAATAAGCCAGGCCGTCACACTTACACGTATTAGTCCATTATCTTGAAAAGTACTGAACCGATTTCGATGAAACTTTTATTATGCCCTAAGTTGACGTAAATGTAAGCCAACAAAAAAAGAATGGTCACGATCCGATTAGTAGTTTCGGAGAAATGCGTGTACAAACATTCATACATACAAACATACATCTATGAAATTTTGTATATTTGTTTGGAAGCCCTAATAGATCATCATATGTGAATATCTCGCAGTTCCGATAATATTACATACATACGTATCGAATCGATAACTCCTTTTTTTGAAGTCGTTAAAAAAAGGTGGCAACCCTAGATGAGGCCCATTTCCACCTCGGTGGCTTCGTCAACAAGCAAAATTGTCGCATCTGGGGCTCGGAAAACCCAAGAGTTATTGTTGAAAAGCCTATCTATCCTGAACGTATGACTGTTTGGTGCGGTTTATGGTCCGGCGGAGTCATTGGACCTTACTTTTTCGAAAATGAGGCTGGAGCAACAGTTACGGTGAATGGATTGCGCTATCGAGAGATGATTAATGATTTTTTATGGCCGGAACTGAATGGTTTTGATCTGGACAAAGTTTACTTTCAACAAGACGGCGGCGCTACGTGCCACACAAACAACGAAACCATTGATCTTTTACGGGAAAAGTTTACGGACCGTGTTATCTCTCGAAGAGGTGATCACAATTGGCCACCGAGATCTTGTGATTTAACACATTATCTGCTTAATTCTTTATGCAAACGCTTCTTTATGCACCCTCCTTACCGACCCTTATTTTACGATGTTTTCGAAACAATAGAGATGCACAACGAACGCACAGGTGCGGCGCGCCGCACTCGAAGAAAGTTATGTAAATTGTATGGACGCGTATACGCGCCGTCATGCACCTGGTGAACGTCCGAAAACGCGCATGTGCGTCTGCCGCGCCTAATGTATTAACACCTTGCGACTTCTTCCTTTGGGGCCACGTGAAAGAGAAGGTCTACGCCAACAGCCCAGCGTCGATTCAAGACCTCAAAGATGGAATTCGTGAGGCTATCGAGGACATAGGGCAGCCACTTTGCGATTTGGTTATGGAATATTTCATGAAAAGGATATGGTCCTGTAAGCGTGGTCGTGGTGGTCATTTGCCTGATGTTGTATTCCACTATTAACGGCATACCTTCCTCTTTATAATGAAATAAACATCCGATCATTTATATTAAAAAAATGGCATTTTTCTTTGAATATCAAAATAACACCTCTTATTGGAAAACCCTTTATTATAAATACAAAAGTGATTTTGTTTGTTTCGCTTTCACGCTAAAACGGCTGTACGGATTTGGATGCTTGACACACGGGTAGACCATGACCTGAACATAGGATACTCACTTTTATCCCGGTAGTACGGTCCCGTGGGATAATTTCCGAAATGTACGTGGGCGAAGCCACTGGCAGTAGCTAGTATTCTGTATTTGACTACCTCGTCTTGTCTCAAACACAGTGCAGAAGCAGAAACGTCGACCATGAACGTCGTGTCTTCACGACGTTCATGGTCGACGTTTCTGCTTCTTTTCTTTGTTGGGATCTCAACCTCACATTTACTTCATATTCAAGTCGGAATTCAATTGACGAGGATGTATTTTATTAGGATTTGAGAGTAAAAGTAAAAGATGACAATAATTTAACTATTTATTTATTTTATACAAATTCCGCTATAATACATATTTACAAACGTAAAAACGAATCGAGAATATCGCGGTATAAAAAAAAGCTTGAGCAGGAACGGCGGCGGCGCCGGGCGGTCCGCGGGCCGCGCCACGCCGCCGCCCCGTGCGCGCCTCGCCCGGCGCGACGTGCCGTGACGTCACGTGCGGCATGTCTCGCGCGCACACGCGGCGCGGGCGCTCAGGCGCTCTGGGCCCGCGCCGCTGGCCTCTACACTACTACCTACACTAGATATTGTTCTACATTCTCGCGCATTAAATGATGGAGGTGATCAGTCGCGCCTTGAAGTTGACTATTCTCTCGGAGGTCTGCGCGATACGCAGGATGAGGTCCTGGATGAGGTTGGCGATACCACGGTTGGCGATGATGAACAGCCTCGTGATGGGGCCGGGCACGCCTTCCGTGAGATTGTCGCCCTTGGCGGCGCCGGCGTCGTCGCCGTCACCTGCGCCCGCGTCGCCGCCAGACGAGCCGGATGAGGAGCCAGCCACCAGCTGCAACACAACATGACACGTTAGTACAGCGATCATTCTCGCGGTTGCCACTGATTACATTCAAACTAATAATCGTCCTCCTCCATTGGGTATGTTATCTGTGGCGCTGTCGGGCCGAGATAGTAACTACAGTGTATCTACTGTCCTCTCACAGTTATCTGTGGCGCTGTCGGGCCGAGATAGTAACTACAGTGTATCTACTGTCCTCTCACAGTTATCTGTGGCGCTGTCGGGTCGAGATAGTAACTACAGTGTATCTACTGTTCTCTCACAGTTATCTGTGGCGCTGTCGGGCCGAGATAGTAACTACAGTGTATCTACTGTCCTCTCACAGTTATCTGTGGCGCTGTCGGGCTGAGATAGTAACTACAGTGTATCTACTGTCCTCTCACAGTTATCTGTGGCGCTGTCGGGCCGAGATAGTAACTACAGTGTATCTACTGTCCTCTCACAGTTATCTGTGGCGCTGTCGGGCTGAGATAGTAACTACAGTGTATCTACTGTCCTCTCACAGTTATCTGTGGCGCTGTCGGGCTGAGATAGTAACTACAGTGTATCTACTGTCCTCTCACAGTTATCTGTGGCGCTGTCGGGCCGAGATAGTAACTACAGTGTATCTACTGTCCTCTCACAGTTATCTGTGGCGCTGTCGGGCTGAGATAGTAACTACAGTGTATCTAATGTCCTCTCACAGTTATCTGTGGCGCTGTCGGGCCGAGATAGTAACTACAGTGTATCTACTGTCCTCTCACAGTTATCTGTGGCGCTGTCGGGCCGAGATAGTAACTACAGTGTATCTACTGTCCTCTCACAGTTATCTGTGGCGCTGTCGGGCTGAGATAGTAACTACAGTGTATCTACTGTCCTCTCACAGTTATCTGTGGCACTGTCGGGCCGAGATAGTAACTACAGTGTATCTACTGTCCTCTCACAGTTATCTGTGGCGCTGTCGGGCCGAGATAGTAACTACAGTGTATCTACTGTCCTCTCACAGTTATCTGTGGCGCTGTCGGGCCGAGATAGTAACTACAGTGTATCTACTGTCCTCTCACAGTTATCTGTGGCGCTGTCGGGCCGAGATAGTAACTACAGTGTATCTACTGTCCTCTCACAGTTATCTGTGGCGCTGTCGGGCCGAGATAGTAACTACAGTGTATCTACTGTCCTCTCACAGTTATCTGTGGCGCTGTCGGGCTGAGATAGTAACTACAGTGTATCTACTGTCCTCTCACAGTTATCTGTGGCACTGTCGGGCCGAGATAGTAACTACAGTGTATCTACTGTCCTCTCACAGTTATCTGTGGCGCTGTCGGGCCGAGATAGTAACTACAGTATATCTACTGTCCTCTCACAGTTATTTTACATCTGACTTTGCATCACAGTATTCACACCTTTATTCCCGTTACTATACGTTTTATGTCGGAAGTAAAATAACTGCGAATGGATTGTACAGCGTGTAGTTTGTCGCCAAATCGTGGAAACTCCTGCATGTTCTGCAGAAAATCTGAAAGCAAGTAACAATACATCACCCTTCCCCAAATATTCCGCTTTGAGCTGACAACGATGTTAATCTACAGGACTAATTACAACAAGGACATGAACGACACGCGGCGACGTCCACATGGCGCTCGATGACGCTCGTCGTATGCGCTACGTACGTGTTAGTAATGCCTACGTTATCTGTAATGTCACAAGTTAATACAGATAGAGACACTACGCAAAATCATTTAAATAAAAAGCGACTCTTGCACACAATAAAGTGCGATTCAGGTCGCACAACGCTTATTACGTACAGTTATATTCACCTACAAGTTGCCTCTCTTTCTAACGCGTAACTCTTATACCTTCTGGTAGCGGCAGTCCTACTGAATTGGCCCAGTGAGATAGGCTGCCGCACGGTGAGCTGAAAATCGGCTTTCATAGACTTAGGGATTTTAATTTGCAAGTGCCGGATTTTTTGCCGGATATCGCTTCTATTGGTTATAACATATACAAAAATGACACCCGAGTTAATTCTGCCCAAAAACGAAGGAATTATATTTTTTTTAAGAAAAAATTGTATGAAGAGCTATGAATGAATGAATGAATGATATATTTATTTGCAAGAATATAGGTAGCTAAGTTCTTAAGATCTATGGGTTTCACTATATTCGGTATTTCAGCCGTACAAATATTAGGTTTTATTTATACATAATAGCATGCAGTACACATAGCAATCACATAAAAAACAATTGTAATAATAATTTCATAATATAAATTTAGATTACAATGCAACTAATAATATTAAGATGAAATACAATTCTATTCATTTAAAATAATAATTTATATTAGAAATAGCGATCAATAATAATAGCAAGAATAATTAAAATGTTTTAGTATTATTTAAGTAATGTCAGTATGCAAATGTCATAATAATTAAAGTAAACATGTTTTACATTTTACCTACACTCAAAATATTCATTGATGGAATAAAAACATCTCTCACACAACCAGTTATATAGCTTTCTATTAAATTCTAAATCTGTAGCACTTCTAAATTCTTCAGCTAAGTGGTTATATATTTTGACCGCCATGGTATAACAGTTTTTTTTTGCATACTTTTAGCTTATTACGAGGGACTACTAGTGGCTTTTGTGCTATTTTCCTCTTTGACATAGCCTTTTCATCTTTTTCAAAAAGCGAATAGTTTTTTCTTACAAATTTGCAGGTTTCAAATATATATAGAGACGGGAGGGTAAGCAGCTTTTGCTTAATAAATACAGGTTTACAAGAGTCTGTCCACCTAAGATTGAAAATAGATCTTACACACTTTTTTTGGGCTATGAATGCCCTCTGAGCATCTGTTGAATTCCCCCATACAGTTATTCCATACCTTAAAACAGAACAAACATGGCTATGGTATACCAATAAGGCTGTTTGAATGTCTGTTAAATTTTTGATCCTCCTAATTGCAAATACGAATTTGTTTATTTTCTTACATACATTATCTACTAGTTTGAAAAATCTAATTATCTCTTGAACGGAAAGGAAACCGTAATATCCTTACATATGGTTATACTACTAATTATTTATGATTTTTTATCGCCGATTCCCCGAAAAATGTTAAGCGGGTTTTTTTTAATCGTCAAAATATTTTGATTTATTTTTACATTATGAACGGTTCCTTTTAGTGTCTAAGTTAAGAACATCGGTATGTTATTGACCCAAATATTAAAAATATATATAAAACAAGAAATTAAACAAAACTAGCTGTTTGTTCTTTTTTATTCTTAATTTAAATAAAGAGGTTACAAAAATATTATTGAAGTACAATAAATTATACAAAATATTTTAAATACTAATTTATGAAAAAATAAATAAACATATTGGTACAATAAACTAACATACTTATATAAAAAAAGTATGGAAAAATGATTAATTTTCCTTATCACTCTCATTGTGGGACTCCAATTCTGAGTCATAATCCAGATTGGATATATCTAAAAACTCTTGGCATCTAGTTTAGGCCTTTGTGCACTTAGGATAGAATCCTGCCTGCGGTCTTCCCGTAATTGGTAGTTCCCGAACCTTGTTTCACTATATCAATCAGCAGATTGAGCTCATCTTTGAATTTATTTTCAATACATTTTTTTCTTGTCTGCATCATTTCTTTGTCCTCATTACTTCTCGCTGCCCACCGTTTGAAGTCGAGCCTGTATGCAATGTGTAGCAGACATTACATGCAGTTTATACGGGTGTGTAGGGATGACAAGCCAAATTCGTTCATGTCGTCAGAACAGACAGTCTTTGATGTTACAGTATCTAAGCGGTTCATTTCTTTAGGTTTTGCTAAGCACAGGTAGCACGATGCATTTGATCTGGCTTCAGAAAGGTAAGTGCATCATTAGTTTATGAGTCACCCTGTTACTATTACTGCACTCTGTGGGGATAAGGGCCTTAATTTCATCATCCATTTGTCTTTTGAGATCAAAGACAACTGCTTCGCTCTCCTTTACAAAAAGAAACTGAACTGGACGACAATACAATACTGAGCACGGTTTTGGGTTCGTCCATAAAGTATTAGCTCAATTTGTCAGTTTTGGTGGCACCATAAAAATGCTTGAGTCACCTTGCTCACCCTCCATTTTCTGCTTGTATCGGCTTTGGTTGGAAGCACCATCAAATCCCCACTTGGATATCAGCTTTAGCTGCTTATTTTGCACATCGTCAGAAAGACTGAAGGATCCTCGTCACCGTGATTTCAAGTAAAGCTTGAAGTGTAATCCTAGCCGATGAATTCGTAAGTGACACTGATTGTTTCAGAGGGTGGCAATCAAGCTTATTTTGTTGCACTTTATAGTAATAATGGATGGATATATATTCTTAGCACCTTACCGAAAGGCAGCCTCTCGCGACGTCATATATTGCCAATTTGACAGCTTTAATGAAAGAAGCAATCCAAGTGCTTTATCTAGTGTAAATATGACTGTTTCCACCGGTTTCTTAAGCGTTTCATTCATTTTAACGGCTGCTTCAGGATTTTTCATCATATGTTCGATCACAGACGCGATATCCTCCTGCCCTTCTTCTTTTAAACGTGCTGCAACTGCATATGCCAATTCACTGGAATCTTCGCCTATATGATCATCAGATCTTCTCTTTTTCTGTTTGCTTCCCAGATCTTAGAATGATTTTCGGGACCGTTTTGTCATTGTTGCAACGGACGATGATGTCGACGGTTCTTGAGAGATTGAGTGTGGTCTTGGTATCTCATCAATAGTTGGTTCTTGATTAACTAAAGTTTGCACACAACTTGGCCAATCAATATTTGCTTGCAGCCAATTTCCGTACAGTCTTCTGACATTATCAAGGCATCGGTTGAATTTCTGCCACCTCTGTAAAGCAGCTCGTGTGAATCTCCGACAAAATTCGTTGAGAGTTACTCGATGTTCGGCAGAAAGGCAATCGCCTATGCGGGATACAACTGCACCAAACAATACTTCATGATTAAATGAAGTACTCTCACTTTTTAGAAGAACAAACAAGTCTAAATTGGTGATTAAACTTTCTATTCTCCTCATTCGAGTTTTACAAGATGTGCTAATGACAATTTATAATCGTCAAAAACATTTCTTAGAACTCATAGCACAACTAGTCAACAAATTAGCTTACTTATCAGAAAAAGGTGAATGTAGTCCATAGTTGGCGTTGTTCGCGATATTGCAAATCATGTAATCACCTATTCAAACTTATTTTTATTTTTTTTTAATTTAATTATTTTCACTTGTTTTCCGACTCATTAGAAGACTAAACAATTTGTTATTTGGTATTTTGGTTGTATGTAAAGTTATAAAACTCATTTTGTGTTGATTAATATCTAGCTCAAACATAGTTGTCTAAGCGTGGCAGTACTATAAACCTCTGCCTACTCTTTCGGGGATATAGGGGTGATGCTATTTTATTTTATTTTATACGTATTGTTAAAAGTCTGTGTTCCTCAACTTAAACACTAAAAGGAACCTTTCGTAAACTAAAAATAAAAATATTTTGACGATTTAAAAAAAAACGGCTTCATATTTTTCGGCGAATCGGCGATACAAAATCATAAATAATTAGTACTATAACCACATGTAAGAATATTACGGTTTTCCTTTCCGTTTGAGATAATTCAATTTTTCGTACTAGCTTCACACAAAGTTTTCGTAAAAAATGTATGATTCCTTCGTTTTGAGCAGAATTAACTCGGGTGTCATTTTTAACCGACTTCCAAAAGGAGGAGGTTCTCAATTCGTCTGTATTTTTTTTTTGTATGTTTTTTACGCGATTACTTAAAGACGGATGGACCGATTTGGAAAACTCTTTTTTTTGTTTGAAAGGGTTATACTTCCGAGGTGGTCCCATAGAAATTTTATTAACTTTGCATGGGGAGTTTTTGAGTTAGCTTCAATAATGCGTATATTTCCCACTTATTTTATGTGGATGATGTGATGATGTTTTAATAACTTCCTATCACTGTTATTTACATGGCTATATCTACAATTATTGTGTTCAATTATGTATTCGATTTTTTGTGGGGTAGTAGGGTTCCACAACTAAAAAGTGAAAAATAAAAACTTTTTAGCAAAAAATAAAACCGACTTCTAAAACAAAACACTACAAAGTGAAAAATAACTTTAATTTCGGAAGTCGGTGGCAAAAAACGAAAATACAAAACCAAAGACACCGACTACCGAAATTAAAGTTATTTTTCACTTTGTAGTGTTTTGTTTTAGAAGTCGGTTTTATTTTTGTTGTATATAGTAATAACTAATAGAAGTGATATCCGGCAAAAAATCCGGCACTTGCAAATTAAAATAAGTCTATGGAAGCCGATTTTCAGCCCACTGTGCGCCGCATACTTGTAGCTTCATACTAGCTATATATATACTACGGAGTGTCCCATCTGTATTATTCTGTGGGAATGTGCAGACTAACTTACTGGCGACTGGGGAGGGAAAATAGGGATGGGACATGTTTGGGTTTGCGTGAGTCAACGGTAACTACGGTCACTACTGTGTTCTATGTCGACGGATGATCGTCGGTAGACTATGTTCTACGAGCTGTGTCGGTCGCACTACGATAGACCAGTCCGACGCTTAGTGAGACCCCCTGGGACAAAGCGGAATAACTGCTTGTTGATGCGCTTCATCAGTAGGGCGTAAGCAGAGCCCCGTATTGATGTATCGTAGTGCGACGTTTCTACGTTCTGGCTTAAGTTGTGTGTGCAGAATGTTTTGTGTATACTTGAGGGTCGTTAGGGTCCAGGGTGGCGCTGTGAGAGGCGGTCAGGCCCACGTTTAGCGAGTCCGTGCCCGCGAACAGACGGAACGCCGTACCAGCCGCGCGGGCCATCGCCTCCGGAGCGCGCTGCAAAACAAATCTTCTCACTCGCAAATGACGCGCAACTATCGCGCAACCATCGCGCGTACTCGCCGCACTCGCAGTGCGGATGTCCGTGAACTTGACAGGACCTACTTGTGTTGTTTTGTGTTATGTTAACATTGTTTAAAAGTGTTAACAGTGAATGTAATGGAGATAAAGTTAGGAAGTAACATGTTAATATGGTATGACGAGAGATGCACAAGTCTTACCCGGACGATATCGAAGAGGAAGTTGCCCGAGCCGCCGCCCGAGCCGCCGCCGGCGCCGCCACCGAAGCTCAGGAATCTGGAACATTCGGTTCGTTAGCATCGCCGCGACGCGCTCGTGTGAGCCTGTGTGACGCTCGTGCTCGCAACAGTTACATGATCGCACGCCTCGCCGCGAAACTAAATCGAAACGTGCGAACATGATCGCAAAAACCTACAATAGCAGCTCTCACTCCCGAGTATTGTTCGAAGTAACGCAATCTGCGGTACAATATCACCACTTGTGCGTTAAGTCAGGCGCTGAACAATTATTAATTGATTTTTACGGTACATTCATATTACCAGTGTCAGGCACTCGGAACCTAAACATTCTGACATCTTGTAACCTTGGGACACGGTATGTATGTCGGTCACGTAGTACTAACGAATTTCATAATGTCCGTTTCTGTGGTGCCTGCCGACTGACTCACCTCTTGTTTCTGTTTTCTTCGCTACCGTCAGCGTCGTCCAGCGTGATTTCGTCGATGCTGGCGGCGTTGGTCTGCGCCGCCGTCTGCTGGTCGTCGCTGGCGGCCGCCTGCTGGCTCTCGCCGAACGCGACGCGCACCTCCGCCTGCTGCGACTCAGCTCCGGATAGCAGCTGGTTCTCCTCCGCGATGGCGTTCTGCAAGAGAGGCGGGCGTGAAAGGCGGCGGTGGTGACGTGGAGGTGATGGTTAGTGTGACGTGACGTGGCCATGCGTGAGTGACGATGACGATGCGATGACGATGACGATGGAGGCGCGCGGTCTGCGCGCGCCGGCACTGCCGTCTCCGGGCAGGCTGAGAGTGCGCATAGTCCGTGACGTCATACCGGCAGGATGTACAGCGCGCGCCGGCGCCGCAGCGGGCGCGGCGCGGCGGTGCTGCTGCTGGGCTCGTCCTCATCGTCATCGTCGTCGTCGTCGTCGTCGTCGTCGAGCTCGACGGTGCCGCCGCCGGTGTTGCCGCCGGTGTTGCGGCCGCCCAGGAACAGGCGCAGCACCACGGGCCCCAGCGTCGACAGCACCATGCTCGTCAGTTGCTGTACCTTCTGTTCGATTATCTAGAACATACACCGGCCTTAGCGTCGCCGACAGCGACCACACACCACACACACCACACACAACACCGCGGACCGCGTCACACGCGCCGGTCCACTTGCCGGTGACGACACTCGCCGCTGCCGGCTCGACTGGCTCGGAATGGCTCCGAAGGGCTAGATAAAGTCCTGTGTTATTAAAGGGGGTCTAACTACTGGTTGTTAGTTTCGTTAAGTTCGCCAGCGGTGCGCACCGGAGCCTGCCTGTCATACCTGCGTGAGGGAAGGGAACAGTTGTCGCAGGATGCCGATGGTTCTTTTGTTCCTCTCGCTGAGCTCGGAGCCGGGCGCACCCAGGTTCAGCGTCGCCAGCGTTTCCTGCAACACGAATAATTGTTAAATTACAAGACATTTGCTTTATATAAGAAGACTATAGGTATATAATATAGGTATGAGATCTCTGATTCCATTCTAATGTTTAAACAATGAAACTGATAGCCCCGATCTCTTATTCGAAATTAACTTAAACGTTCCGTCTAAAACTCGGTTTAATCCGCCATTACGGGTGCCCTTTAGCTCAACAAACTATAGGCAAAACTCATGTATTGTGCGTGCAAGCAGAACCTTCAACAACCAGTGTAAGCAGCACGATCTTGACCCTTTACCACCAGTGTGGTCACAGTCAGAAGACGCCTAAGCCTTGATTTCTTTTCAAAAAATAAATTAAACTGTACCTACCATGTTGTAATGAATAAACTATATGGAGGTAATCTATTCTGTAAAGATGTGTATTTGATTTTTGAACTGTTTTCTTTTTATAATATGTAGGTATGTGTTCGCTTAATTTTTTTTCCGTCTCTAAACGTGAGGACTTATTATTGGCTCACTGTTTTAATGTAGCTGTTAGTCCTCCATAATCCATAAAAAGTTTCAATGATATATGCAAGGAACATGATTTTGATCCATACAATAAGTGTGAATTCGGCCAGAAGGTGTTTAAGCCTCAAATTTTTCAAGTAGCGGTAGATAATATTGTTTGATTTTGTTATTTTATTATTTTCTCTATTATATTAGTCAAATTATTGCGCATTAAGTATTTTAAGTGTATTACTTCAATTTAGGCAATGTGTTTTTTGTGCTCACACCGTAAATTATTATTATAAATCTATACTTGAGGACTTGTAATTGGCTTTCGGGTGTCTATGGTATCCTTTATGTATTTGTTTTTATTAGCTGTAAGTCCTCCATATACTAAAATAAATAAATAATTGTTAAATAAATAAATACTATGTTAGTGACAGGAGGACACGAGGACGTTTCAAGTTGCACAAGAATCGCGTGCTTTTGTTTTGATGCGTCTCCGCGGCCTCCTCATCGGTGACGGAAAGTCGCAGCCTCGACATGGGCAGAGATAGACGAATCATTGTTAGGGGTATTGTCATAAACAAAGCGATGCAATTACGTAATTATAGAATTATTGATAGATCGAAGTAATTAGGGTCACGCTAGGCGCAGACCCGTCCCCTCGCCCCTCGCCCCTCGCCCCTCGCCCCTCGCCGCGTCTCTCGCTACTCGAGACTACGGGCTATAGCGGCGATAGTTTCTTGGCGGCGCGCAATGAGGACGTCTTTTCATCGCCTTGTAATTGTAATGAGACGCGGCTTTCTGATCCTTGTTTGGTAATGTAGCTGTGTTAGTTACCTGTGCGCTGGCGGCGGGCGCGATGTAAGTACTTGTGTTAGTTACCTGTGCGCTGGCGGCGGGCGCGATGTAAGTACTTGTGTTAGTTACCTGTGCGCTGGCGGCGGGCGCGATGTAAGTACTTGTGTTAGTTACCTGTGCGCTGGCGGCGGGCGCGATGTAAGTACTTGTGTTAGTTACCTGTGCGCTGGCGGCGGGCGCGATGTAAGTACTTGTGTTAGTTACCTGTGCGCTGGCGGCGGGCGCGATGTAAGTACTTGTGTTAGTTACCTGGGCGCTGGCGGCGGGCGCGATGTAAGTACTTGTGTTAGTTACCTGTGCGCTGGCGGCGGGCGCGATGTAAGTACTTGTGTTAGTTACCTGGGCGCTGGCGGCGGGCGCGATGTAAGTACTTGTGTTAGTTACCTGGGCGCTGGCGGCGGGCGCGATGTAAGTACTTGTGTTAGTTACCTGGGCGCTGGCGGCGGGCGCGATGTAAGTACTTGTGTTAGTTACCTGTGCGCTGGCGGCGGGCGCGATGTAAGTACTTGTGTTAGTTACCTGTGCGCTGGCGGCGGGCGCGATGTAAGTACTTGTGTTAGTTACCTGTGCGCTGGCGGCGGGCGCGATGTAAGTACTTGTGTTAGTTACCTGTGCGCTGGCGGCGGGCGCGATGTAAGTACTTGTGTTAGTTACCTGTGCGCTGGCGGCGGGCGCGATGTAAGTACTTGTGTTAGTTACCTGTGCGCTGGCGGCGGGCGCGATGTAAGTACTTGTGTTAGTTACCTGTGCGCTGGCGGCGGGCGCGATGTAAGTACTTGTGTTAGTTACCTGGGCGCTGGCGGCGGGCGCGATGTAAGTACTTGTGTTAGTTACCTGTGCGCTGGCGGCGGGCGCGATGTAAGTACTTGTGTTAGTTACCTGGGCGCTGGCGGCGGGCGCGATGTAAGTACTTGTGTTAGTTACCTGGGCGCTGGCGGCGGGCGCGATGTAAGTACTTGTGTTAGTTACCTGTGCGCTGGCGGCGGGCGCGATGTAAGTACTTGTGTTAGTTACCTGGGCGCTGGCGGCGGGCGCGATGTAAGTACTTGTGTTAGTTACCTGGGCGCTGGCGGCGGGCGCGATGTAAGTACTTGTGTTAGTTACCTGTGCGCTGGCGGCGGGCGCGATGTAAGTACTTGTGTTAGTTACCTGGGCGCTGGCGGCGGGCGCGATGTAAGTACTTGTGTTAGTTACCTGTGCGCTGGCGGCGGGCGCGATGTAAGTAGTTGTGTTAGTTACCTGTGCGCTGGCGGCGGGCGCGATGTAAGTACTTGTGTTAGTTACCTGGGCGCTGGCGGCGGGCGCGATGTAAGTACTTGTGTTAGTTACCTGGGCGCTGGCGGCGGGCGCGATGTAAGTACTTGTGTTAGTTACCTGGGCGCTGGCGACGGGCGCGATGTAAGTACTTGTGTTAGTTACCTGTGCGCTGGCGGCGGGCGCGATGTAAGTACTTGTGTTAGTTACCTGTGCGCTGGCGGCGGGCGCGATGTAAGTACTTGTGTTAGTTACCTGGGCGCTGGCGGCGGGCGCGATGTAAGTACTTGTGTTAGTTACCTGTGCGCTGGCGGCGGGCGCGATGTAAGTACGTGTGTTAGTTACCTGTGCGCTGGCGGCGGGCGCGATGTAAGTACTTGTGTTAGTTACCTGTGCGCTGGCGGCGGGCGCGATGTAAGTACTTGTGTTAGTTACCTGTGCGCTGGCGGCGGGCGCGATGTAAGTACTTGTGTTAGTTACCTGGGCGCTGGCGGCGGGCGCGATGTAAGTACTTGTGTTAGTTACCTGTGCGCTGGCGGCGGGCGCGATGTAAGTACGTGTGTTAGTTACCTGTGCGCTGGCGGCGGGCGCGATGTAAGTACTTGTGTTAGTTACCTGTGCGCTGGCGGCGGGCGCGATGTAAGTACTTGTGTTAGTTACCTGGGCGCTGGCGGCGGGCGCGATGTAAGTACTTGTGTTAGTTACCTGGGCGCAGGCGGCGGGCGCGATGTAAGTACTTGTGTTAGTTACCTGGGCGCAGGCGGCGGGCGCGATGTAAGTACTTGTGTTAGTTACCTGTGCGCTGGCGGCGGGCGCGATGTAAGTACTTGTGTTAGTTACCTGGGCGCAGGCGGCGGGCGCGATGTAAGTACTTGTGTTAGTTACCTGGGCGCAGGCGGCGGGCGCGATGTAAGTACTTGTGTTAGTTACCTGGGCGCTGGCGGCGGGCGCGATGTAAGTACTTGTGTTAGTTACCTGGGCGCAGGCGGCGGGCGCGATGTAAGTACTTGTGTTAGTTACCTGGGCGCAGGCGGCGGGCGCGATGTAAGTACTTGTGTTAGTTACCTGGGCGCTGGCGGCGGGCGCGATGTAAGTACTTGTGTTAGTTACCTGGGCGCTGGCGGCGGGCGCGATGTAAGTACTTGTGTTAGTTACCTGTGCGCTGGCGGCGGGCGCGATGTAAGTACTTGTGTTAGTTACCTGTGCGCTGGCGGCGGGCGCGATGTAAGTACTTGTGTTAGTTACCTGGGCGCTGGCGGCGGGCGCGATGTAAGTACTTGTGTTAGTTACCTGTGCGCTGGCGGCGGGCGCGATGTAAGTACTTGTGTTAGTTACCTGTGCGCTGGCGGCGGGCGCGATGTAAGTACTTGTGTTAGTTACCTGGGCGCTGGCGGCGGGCGCGATGTAAGTACTTGTGTTAGTTACCTGTGCGCTGGCGGCGGGCGCGATGTAAGTAGTTGTGTTAGTTACCTGTGCGCTGGCGGCGGGCGCGATGTAAGTACTTGTGTTAGTTACCTGGGCGCTGGCGGCGGGCGCGATGTAAGTACTTGTGTTAGTTACCTGGGCGCTGGCGGCGGGCGCGATGTAAGTACTTGTGTTAGTTACCTGGGCGCTGGCGACGGGCGCGATGTAAGTACTTGTGTTAGTTACCTGTGCGCTGGCGGCGGGCGCGATGTAAGTACTTGTGTTAGTTACCTGGGCGCTGGCGGCGGGCGCGATGTAAGTACTTGTGTTAGTTACCTGTGCGCTGGCGGCGGGCGCGATGTAAGTACGTGTGTTAGTTACCTGTGCGCTGGCGGCGGGCGCGATGTAAGTACTTGTGTTAGTTACCTGTGCGCTGGCGGCGGGCGCGATGTAAGTACGTGTGTTAGTTACCTGTGCGCTGGCGGCGGGCGCGATGTAAGTACTTGTGTTAGTTACCTGTGCGCTGGCGGCGGGCGCGATGTAAGTACTTGTGTTAGTTACCTGGGCGCTGGCGGCGGGCGCGATGTAAGTACTTGTGTTAGTTACCTGGGCGCAGGCGGCGGGCGCGATGTAAGTACTTGTGTTAGTTACCTGGGCGCAGGCGGCGGGCGCGATGTAAGTACTTGTGTTAGTTACCTGGGCGCAGGCGGCGGGCGCGATGTAAGTACTTGTGTTAGTTACCTGTGCGCTGGCGGCGGGCGCGATGTAAGTACTTGTGTTAGTTACCTGTGCGCTGGCGGCGGGCGCGATGTAAGTACTTGTGTTAGTTACCTGTGCGCTGGCGGCGGGCGCGATGTAAGTACTTGTGTTAGTTACCTGGGCGCAGGCGGCGGGCGCGATGTAAGTACTTGTGTTAGTTACCTGGGCGCAGGCGGCGGGCGCGATGTAAGTACTTGTGTTAGTTACCTGTGCGCTGGCGGCGGGCGCGATGTAAGTACTTGTGTTAGTTACCTGGGCGCTGGCGGCGGGCGCGATGTAAGTACTTGTGTTAGTTACCTGGGCGCTGGCGACGGGCGCGATGTAAGTACTTGTGTTAGTTACCTGTGCGCTGGCGGCGGGCGCGATGTAAGTACTTGTGTTAGTTACCTGGGCGCTGGCGGCGGGCGCGATGTAAGTACTTGTGTTAGTTACCTGGGCGCTGGCGGCGGGCGCGATGTAAGTACTTGTGTTAGTTACCTGGGCGCTGGCGACGGGCGCGATGTAAGTACTTGTGTTAGTTACCTGTGCGCTGGCGGCGGGCGCGATGTAAGTACTTGTGTTAGTTACCTGGGCGCTGGCGGCGGGCGCGATGTAAGTACTTGTGTTAGTTACCTGTGCGCTGGCGGCGGGCGCGATGTAAGTACGTGTGTTAGTTACCTGTGCGCTGGCGGCGGGCGCGATGTAAGTACTTGTGTTAGTTACCTGTGCGCTGGCGGCGGGCGCGATGTAAGTACGTGTGTTAGTTACCTGTGCGCTGGCGGCGGGCGCGATGTAAGTACTTGTGTTAGTTACCTGTGCGCTGGCGGCGGGCGCGATGTAAGTACTTGTGTTAGTTACCTGGGCGCTGGCGGCGGGCGCGATGTAAGTACTTGTGTTAGTTACCTGGGCGCAGGCGGCGGGCGCGATGTAAGTACTTGTGTTAGTTACCTGGGCGCAGGCGGCGGGCGCGATGTAAGTACTTGTGTTAGTTACCTGGGCGCAGGCGGCGGGCGCGATGTAAGTACTTGTGTTAGTTACCTGTGCGCTGGCGGCGGGCGCGATGTAAGTACTTGTGTTAGTTACCTGTGCGCTGGCGGCGGGCGCGATGTAAGTACTTGTGTTAGTTACCTGGGCGCAGGCGGCGGGCGCGATGTAAGTACTTGTGTTAGTTACCTGGGCGCAGGCGGCGGGCGCGATGTAAGTACTTGTGTTAGTTACCTGGGCGCAGGCGGCGGGCGCGATGTAAGTACTTGTGTTAGTTACCTGGGCGCAGGCGGCGGGCGCGATGTAAGTACTTGTGTTAGTTACCTGGGCGCAGGCGGCGGGCGCGATGTAAGTACTTGTGTTAGTTACCTGGGCGCAGGCGGCGGGCGCGATGTAAGTACTTGTGTTAGTTACCTGTGCGCTGGCGGCGGGCGCGATGTAAGTACTTGTGTTAGTTACCTGTGCGCTGGCGGCGGGCGCGATGTAAGTACTTGTGTTAGTTACCTGGGCGCAGGCGGCGGGCGCGATGTAAGTACTTGTGTTAGTTACCTGGGCGCAGGCGGCGGGCGCGATGTAAGTACTTGTGTTAGTTACCTGGGCGCTGGCGGCGGGCGCGATGTAAGTACTTGTGTTAGTTACCTGGGCGCAGGCGGCGGGCGCGATGTAAGTACTTGTGTTAGTTACCTGGGCGCAGGCGGCGGGCGCGATGTAAGTACTTGTGTTAGTTACCTGGGCGCTGGCGGCGGGCGCGATGTAAGTACTTGTGTTAGTTACCTGGGCGCTGGCGGCGGGCGCGATGTAAGTACTTGTGTTAGTTACCTGTGCGCTGGCGGCGGGCGCGATGTAAGTACTTGTGTTAGTTACCTGTGCGCTGGCGGCGGGCGCGATGTAAGTACTTGTGTTAGTTACCTGTGCGCTGGCGGCGGGCGCGATGTAAGTACTTGTGTTAGTTACCTGTGCGCTGGCGGCGGGCGCGATGTAAGTACTTGTGTTAGTTACCTGGGCGCTGGCGGCGGGCGCGATGTAAGTACTTGTGTTAGTTACCTGTGCGCTGGCGGCGGGCGCGATGTAAGTACTTGTGTTAGTTACCTGGGCGCTGGCGGCGGGCGCGATGTAAGTACTTGTGTTAGTTACCTGTGCGCTGGCGGCGGGCGCGATGTAAGTACTTGTGTTAGTTACCTGTGCGCTGGCGGCGGGCGCGATGTAAGTACTTGTGTTAGTTACCTGTGCGCTGGCGGCGGGCGCGATGTAAGTACTTGTGTTAGTTACCTGTGCGCTGGCGGCGGGCGCGATGTAAGTACTTGTGTTAGTTACCTGGGCGCTGGCGGCGGGCGCGATGTAAGTACTTGTGTTAGTTACCTGTGCGCTGGCGGCGGGCGCGATGTAAGTACTTGTGTTAGTTACCTGTGCGCTGGCGGCGGGCGCGATGTAAGTACTTGTGTTAGTTACCTGTGCGCTGGCGGCGGGCGCGATGTAAGTACTTGTGTTAGTTACCTGTGCGCTGGCGGCGGGCGCGATGTAAGTACTTGTGTTAGTTACCTGTGCGCTGGCGGCGGGCGCGATGTAAGTACTTGTGTTAGTTACCTGGGCGCTGGCGGCGGGCGCGATGTAAGTACTTGTGTTAGTTACCTGTGCGCTGGCGGCGGGCGCGATGTAAGTACTTGTGTTAGTTACCTGTGCGCTGGCGGCGGGCGCGATGTAAGTACTTGTGTTAGTTACCTGTGCGCTGGCGGCGGGCGCGATGTAAGTACTTGTGTTAGTTACCTGGGCGCTGGCGGCGGGCGCGATGTAAGTACTTGTGTTAGTTACCTGTGCGCTGGCGGCGGGCGCGATAATCTCGATGATCTCGGGTCTGTCGTCGGCACTGGGGTCGGGAAGCGCGACGGGCGCAGGCGCGGGCTCGGGCGCTGGTTCGGGCGCCGGCGCCGGCGCAGCATGCGCGGCTACCAGCGCGCACAGCGCTACTATGTATACGGACGTCCTCATGCTTGTTGTTTACGTTGTTCTGGACTAGCACCACACTTCTTGTTCGTTCTCACCGCTGCAAACTATCTGTTGGGACCTGCGGGACATACAGCCGGTTAGTTCACAGTTCCGCCGGGGTGGCGCTGGTGTCGGTGCTCGTCCTACTAACAGAGAAGCTTGAACGAAATGATGACAATGAGTTGTTCATAATAATATGAATCACTTGTTCATTTGCTGACTTCTGTGTTCGTAGAACGAGAGCAAGCTGGCACAGCGGACCCCAACATAATAAATTATACTATTTATATCAGCAAATAGAAAAAGCAGCAGCTCGGTGAACCCGCACGATGTTGTGTGTGTGTTTGCTAGTAATTGTGTATGCAGGGCGCGGGGGATTGCGCCGGCGCACCGCGACCTCTGCGCCGCCCGCGAGCTGACAAATAATCGCTCACTTACTCATTCATTACGAAGTTATACAAACATTCATTATGTGAATAATTGTAATTGAAACAAATCCTAATTAGGTATTACCTGCTTACCGCCTACCAGGTAGAAAAACGCCGTGAGAGAATTCTTAGGCAATCGATTCTGTGAGAATAGCAATCGATCGTGGCGTTGTCTCGCGGCCACTTCACCTACAACTACATAGATACGAGTATGATACGAGTAGGTCCCTCCTGCTCACAATGTTATTCACGTAGTTCGTACTTCTCACAATATTATTCAAGTTTTCTTAATTAAAACTAAAAGCGATAACACGAATATATTAAGAACTTAAATGAATAGACATTATTAGTGATAAATGATTTTTATTTCTGTAAGTAGGTTTGTACAAACACTTTTACAAGTCAATCATGTTTTTTTTTTTTAAACTAGATGAGGTCGGCGTTTCCTATCTGACTACTCTGAGAAGAAAGGCCGAAACAAACTCAGAGGTCACAGTCTCTTATAAAGTCCAGACATAATCTTGGTCAGTTCATGTGAAGACCATATAGATTGGTGTCTGAAATGGTAGTACCTATCGACATAAAATGTACTCGAGTTGGGAAACGACTAAGGCGCGAAAATTCCCCAGCAAGTTACACGACAGCTGCAGTCGTTAAGGCGACGACAACCGGCTTTTAATGATCGTAAACTGAAGATCACGTCCAAGCGAGTGCTGTTAATGATTTGGTAAAAATATTTGTTAAATTAGGCCATTTTGTTAATAACTTAATCTGTGAATATTTAAGATTGTGTTAGTGTAATTAATTTGTAAAGTTATGTCTAACGCGGATAAAAAAAACTGAGAATCACGCGAAAACTATCAAGCGTATTTTTCAGAAACCTTCAACATTTTAAAGATAATTTAATTGTTTATATTTTATTTTTATTAAAATACCTTTTGTTTTATGTATAATAAATTAATAATGCGTCTAATTTGGGACAGCGCACCTTGACGGGCGAGTGTTATTACTGGCTGGACGTAGGACGCGTTGCGTGAGCTCAGCACAGAACACGCAAGCTACTCAAGGCCGATGGCAATTATCTGCGTCTTAAGATAAGTGAGCATTGAGCATTGTTGGCACGCTGTAGTACCATCTCGGCACCTACAAATTTATTTATGCCGTGCCGAGATGGGACTAAACCGTTGGCACACCGGCGCACGGCGTATAATGCTGTGCGTACGCAACAGCTGCGGCGTGTGCGCGTGTGCGTGTACGCCTTAACGATTGCCTCACGAGATGCTGAGACTGTTAAGAATGTAATTAAATTCAGCAGGTTCTCAGTGACCATGTTTATGATTAGGTTCACGATTGCTTGGAATTTTTAGTATGTATTTTTGTTATATCATAATTTGGACATAGGAAGGTCGTGTGCAATGTGCGGACGCGGCGAGGGCGCGTCCTTATCGATACAAACTCACGGAGCGTTGCATTACAGCCGACAGGAATTAACTGTTGCAACATCTTGCTCGGTCGGACACCGACGACGGCCGACTCACTTTAATTTACGTATTCGAGGTTAAGGCGAAATTGTGCCTTTTACAAATGATATGCGCATGTCTGGACCCAATGGATTATGAACGGGCGGTCGTGGACATGCGAGGTCGCGCCCGGCGTCACAGCGGCCGCTCACCGCGCATGCGTGTGTCGCCGCGTTGCCTCAAGTAGGTGATGACGGTGTCTCGCAATGCTGGAAACATTGTAACTTGTAACGAGCTTCAAGCTAGCTAATCTCAAGTATGCAATTATTTTGTAAATAATACATTGTAAGTACGTTCCTAATGATGAAACAACTTCGTGCAATGAGTAGATTGTGAACGTAGGTATATATCATTACATGTATCTGTCCATTTATCTAAAATTAGTGGTTATTGGTGGCATCGCCATAAACACTATAATTTGTCATTATTGAAATTACAAGCGACCTTGATGAGGGCTCTGGGAGTTGTATAAACTCCACGAACATTGCTATCGCTAAGGTTTATGTTATATTATATTATAGCTCTCACCGTCTGATTACGAACTTCGTCAGTTTAAACCTAATCTATCTGTGGGAAACCGACAACTTGTGAACTGATATCAAGCCTGCTTGCAAGTGCGACGAACGCAACTTGCGCTAAATAACCAAGTTACTGCGACCAACTTGGAAGATGTTTTGTCACAGTTTCAACCTAACCCATTTGGTCGGGGTGCCCTGGCTTAGTTACTGCGACCAATTCGGCTGCCGCCAAGACCAGAATCAGGGCTGGTTCACAATTTTACAAGTGAATATCGGACAGATTGAGAACCCTGGCGGTAAGTGCAAGTTCGTTCACTAATTCGTGATATTGTATGCAGTATGGTACAGTGCACAGTCTCGCTAGACAGATTATATTCGAACGGTGTTCACCGTCACACGGTGACAGGCTAGGCAGGCAGGATAGGTTCCTTGTTCTGCAATAAGCAGGCAGGATAGGTTCCTTGTTCTGCAATAAGCAGGCAGGATAGGTTCCTTGTTCTGCAATAAGCAGGCAGGATAGGTTCCTTGTTCTGCAATAAGCAGGCAGGATAGGTTCCTTGTTCTGCAATAAGCAGGCAGGATAGGTTCCTTGTTCTGCAATAAGCAGGCAGGATAGGTTCCTTGTTCTGCAATAAGCAGGCAGGATAGGTTCCTTGTTCTGCAATAAGCAGTGCCACGTGCCGCGCTGGAGGGGCTCGCTCAGTGCTGTCGCTGGAGGGGCTCACTCAGTGCTGTCGCTGGAGGGGCTCGCTCAGTGCTGTCGCTGGAGGGGCTCACTCAGTGCTGTCGCTGGAGGGGCTCGCTCAGTGCTGTCGCTGGAGGGGCTCGCTCAGTGCTGTCGCTGGAGTGGCTCGCTCAGTGCTGTCGCTGGAGGGGCTCACTCAGTGCTGTCGCTGGAGGGGCTCGCTCAGTGCTGTCGCTGGAGTGGCTCGCTCAGTGCTGTCGCTGGAATGGCTCACTCAGTGCTGTCGCTGGAGGGGCTCACTCAGTGCTGTCGCTGGAGGGGCTCGCTCAGTGCTGTCGCTGGAGTGGCTCGCTCAGTGCTGTCGCTGGAGGGGCTCGCTCAGTGCTGTCGCTGGAGGGGCTCACTCAGTGCTGTCGCTGGAGGGGCTCGCTCAGTGCTGTCGCTGGAGTGGCTCGCTCAGTGCTGTCGCTGGAATGGCTCACTCGGTGGTGTCGCAAGGGGTTTCCCGATACATTTGCACGACGGGTACCAGTCACTCGAGTCAAACGGATATTTGGCGTCGTATTGTGCAAGTAGTGGGTCACATAGCATTGATCGGTTTACTTATAAGCTGCAACGACTGTACGCCGACGTATCGCGAACGCGTCAGTAACAGTGACTCAAGGAAATATTGCAGTTGACTTTCAAGGTATTGCAGAAAGGATATCCAGAGACGTTCAGTCACACGCAGTTTGTGAAACGTTTCTCTTCTCTAACGGGATTTTCCACCACTTTGTGCTCTGCGGCGACGACGACCGACCAACAGGACATCTGTTCTTGATTCATTTACATACAAACAAACAAACCAACAGCTACACCTTCAACCTGTAAGGCGCGACTCGGGTAGCTGATTTAATGAAGTTTTCATAGAAATAGTTCCACCAGAGCAGCGTCGCGACTGTCGTCGGGAGCCTTTACGATAAAGCTGCAATAAACGCGCACGCGCACAAGTGGCAGTGTGTGCACTAGCCCCAGTAGCCTGCACTGTGCAGCACAGAGCGTAGCTGTGAAGCAGTTTGCTTTATTAGGTCACGTCTGTGTAAGGTAACATTACAATTTTAAATGTGTGATATTATATTTCGTAAGCACGGTCAAACTTGCTCAATCTCAACACATTATGCAAATCAGTTTCCATTCCAGTTTATGTCGTAGTTATCAGCAGCCTTGAGGATAACGGCGGAATTACCCAAAGTGGATCAAGTGTGGCACGCGCGGGGGGCGGGGGGCGGGGCGCGGAGGGCGCGGGGGGCGGGGACACACTACCTCGCGTCCTCGAGCTCGTGTGCAACAAACACATAGGTCAAGAGAGTCCTCTCTACACGAAATGGCAATTACTAACCGCAACCAGTGCCATTGCACTACGAGTAGTACATTCCGCTTGAGATAAGTGCCTACAGCCCGCGACAACTGTTATATAGCTAATACTTTTACAGAATTTCGTTTCACATACATTTTTTCTCATATTTTCGTTTCATAGAATAATCAATACGCAGAATACTTGCTTTGAAGATTTTTAAATAATTGATTTTTGTTTCAGATAAAGTTAACATTAAACTTTATCAACAATCATATCATACACTAACATACACTAACATACACTAACATACACTAACATACACTAACATACACTAACATACACTAACATACACTAACTAATCCCATATTTGTTATCCTTAAATTGTTTATTTAATACAAAACTTAATATAATACTCTGGCTTAGGTCATTTCTGTTTGGGGTCTCAGTTCTAACCAAACCTACTGCTTGCATGCTGCAAGCGAGCATACAGCATGCAGCATGCAAGCAAGCAATGAACATGCAGCGTGCTAGCAAGCAATGAACATGCAGCGTGCTAGCAAGCAATGAACATGCAGCGTGCAAGGAAGCATGCAGCATGCAAGCAAGCATGCAACATGTAAGCGAGCATACAACATGCAGCAGGCATGGTTTCTGTTTTTTCTTTTATCGCGTGCTCTCGTGCCGTCACGATACGCAAGCTCGACCAGTCAGAGCATCGCGTGCTCGCGTGCCGTCACGATACGCAAGCTCGGCCAGTCAGAGCATCGCGTGCTCGCGTGCCGTCACGATACGCAAGCTCGGCCAGTCAGAGCATCGCGTGCTCGCGTGCCGTCACGATACGCAAGCTCGACCAGTCAGAGCATCGCGTGCTCGCGTGCCGTCACGATACGCAAGCTCGGCCGGTCAGAGCATCGCGTGCTCGCGTGCCGTCACGATACGCAAGCTCGGCCAGTCAGAGCATCGCGTGCTCGCGTGCCGTCACGATACGCAAGCTCGGCCAGTCAGAGCATCGCGTGCTCGCGTGCCGTCACGATACGCAAGCTCGGCCAGTCAGAGCATCGCGTGCTCGCGTGCCGTCACGATACGCAAGCTCGGCCAGTCAGAGCATCGCGTGCTCGCGTGCCGTCACGATACGCAAGCTCGGCCAGTCAGCATCGCGTGCTCGCGTGCCGTCACGATACGCAAGCTCGGCCAGTCAGAGCATCGCGTGCTCGCGTGCCGTCACGATACGCAAGCTCGGCCAGTCAGAGCATCGCGTGCTCGCGTGCCGTCACGATACGCAAGCTCGACCAGTCAGAGCATCGCGTGCTCGCGTGCCGTCACGATACGCAAGCTCGGCCAGTCAGCATCGCGTGCTCGCGTGCCGTCACGATACGCAAGCTCGGCCAGTCAGCATCGCGTGCTCGCGTGCCGTCACGATACGCAAGCTCGGCCAGTCAGCATCGCGTGCTCGCGTGCCGTCACGATACGCAAGCTCGGCCAGTCAGCATCGCGTGCTCGCGTGCCGTCACGACACGCTATGTAAGAAAACCTATTTGTCTCTTTCCCTCGCCGGGCCGTTACGAAGAAGGTAATAGGCGACGCGCGAGCCACAGTCCGCTGCCCACACGCTTGCTGCGTAAACGCGTTTTTAAAGTATCGCGCAAGCCGCCACGTGCCTGCCTCGTGCCGTCATTGTTTTATTGTTACGCGAAATTAGTTTTTTACTTTTAAGGGTTTTCGTTCCTATTTGTTTTACCTACTTACTCAAATATTTACTGAGAAGGTGGTTTCAGTGAGACAACGTAACCTCATATGTGTCGCCCAACGTGGGGCGTCTTTTAATTTTTTGGTAATTCAATATAAAGTATGACCGCCTCTGTTGTTTAAAACTTGTCGACAACGCTTTTTCATTGAATTAATTAGTTTGTAACCTGATCCTGCGGCAATCGCTCCCAATGGAACTTTAACAAGTCTTTCAGTTGTTGGGGTGTCGACACTCCGTCCAGGTTCTTTAGAACACGTCTCTGGAGCATGTCCCATGCGTGCTCGATGGGATTGAAGGTCTGGCGATTGTCCAAGCCACGGCAATACCCGGATGTTTTCCATTGCCAAGTACCCAAGTACTCTCTGGTCCTCGGAGCTTGTTTGTTTTAATTTAGTTGAGCCTTTGGCTTTATTAATGTGAGGACTTTCTGTTCAACTTTATGATCAGTTTCATTTAAAGATGTGCGTGACCTTAAGACGCCCTCGGAGCATGCGTAGTTCATACAAACGAAATACCAAAATAATTTGTAATTCAAATATATTCTAAAAGTAGTGTGTATTTATTCCGATTGGATTACAGAATATCTAGGTTCCCAAATATACAGCGTGAAATTTTAATGGTTGTTTTCCTGCGGCAGAACGATTTGCACTCAGCACAGCTACCGATTCATGGAGTTAAATTTAAAAAATAAAAATGTTTTTGTTTTCAAATAATTATAAAAATATGATCTCAACTCGAAAGCGTGAGAATCAATAGTAACTCACGCGCGCCCGCTTGCTACCTACCATCTTTGAAGAAGCACGCGGCGGCGCGGTACAAAGTGATGAACGATTCGTAAATGTTTAGAGCAAACTAAACTGTCGCCCGAAGTGATACGGCATAATCTAGCCCGCAAGCACGCGGCGAGTCAAGATTATGTCTGGACTTTATAAGAGATTGTGACCTCTGAGTTTGTTTCGGTCTTTCTTCTCAGAGTAGTCAGATAGGAAACGATGACCTCATTTAGTTAAAAAAAAAAAAAAAACATGATTGACTTGTAAAAGTGTTTGTACAAACCTACTTACAGAAATAAAAATCATTTATCATTTATTGGTTCGAGATCGCGTTTGAGTTTTGTTTTTCACAAATGTAAATCTGCCATTTATTAATACTTTTTTTTTTTTTTTTTATAAATCGATTGTACTATCAAGACAAAATCATTTCGCTTCGGGAAAACAACCATTAAAATTTCACGCTGTATATTAAATAAGAACATTGATTTAAACAGGAAATATGAGAAAATTAAGTTTTCTATAGAAATTTTAAATTCCTCATATCTCGTCTTCAAATCAGTGTCCTTTCAAAATATATGTTTGGGAACCTAGATATTCTGTAATCCAATTGGAATAATAACACACTACCTTAAGAATATGTTTGATTTACAAATTATTTTGGTATTTCGTTTGTATGAACTATGCATGCTTCGTGGGGCTCTTAATAGCTTGATTAGAATGTATCGTTTTCATGTCTATGGTAATTGTTGATTTATGTTTTAGAAATAGAATTTCGTCCAAATCCAATCCAATTAGATGCTTCATTATATTCATAACTTAAACAAAAACACTTAAAAAAATATTTAAAAAAATTAAATCGACTTCAAAAAGAAACGAACTCAAAATTATGAAATAACTTTAATTTCGGAAGTCGGTGTCTTGGGATCTGTATTTTAGTTTTTTACCACCGACTTCCGAAATTAAAGTTATTTCATAATTTTGAGTTCGTTCCTTTTTGAAGTCGATTTTTTTTAAATTATTTTTATTTCGTAATTTTTACTTTTTAGTAAAAACTGGAATATTTGTTTGTAATATGTATTTAATAGTTTTGTTATAAATATTGCACAAGAATTTGACCAAGGTTTTGAGATGTTTTCCCATTGACACCACACCCGTAGCTCGTATCAATAAGCTAGGCCGTCAAACTTGGGCACGCCACAATTGCGGCGATAAGTTCCCTCTTTGAAGAGTGGTTGGAGAGGCGTCATGGCACCCTCACCTTCCGCCTGACGCAGGTCCTCACCGGACACGGTGGCTTCGGGAGGTTTCTGTTCCGGATAAGGCGGGAGGAAACGCCCGGGTGTTATCACTGTGTGGATCGCCCGGAGGACACGGTGGAGCATACGGTGGAGGTCCGCCCGGCTTGGGTAGAGCACCGCCGCGTCCTCGCGGAAGCGATCGGCGGCGGCGATCTCTCGCATCCGGCCCTGGTACAGGCCATGGTATGGAGCGAGAGTGCATGGGAAGCCGTCACCTTTTTCTGCGAAGCTGTAATGCTCGCGAAGGAGGAGGCTGAATGCGTGAGGGAGAGGCAATTTTTGCGCCCTCACGCCCCTAGTCGCCGCAGGAGACGCCCTGGGTGTCGGGAATCGATAGCCGATTCCCGGCCACCGTAGACGCGGGCTTGCGGATGGCGAGCAACAGGTAGCTCGCCGTCCGGTAAGGACCAGGCCCGGGTCGACGGCGCGTTAGTTCCACGCGCGCCTCAAAGAGATGTCAGCACTATCTGAAGGGGTCCGCTGGGGCCGATGCCCGCCAGGGTTACGGGTTGTTCGAAAGAGTTACCGTGGCCCTGGCACAGGCAACTGAAGGAACACGGGTGGGTTTTAGTTAGTAGAAGTCTGACACGCCCTCCCGCTCCACCCAGAGCGGGAGAAGTTATTTGATGATTTCCCATCCACAAAAAAAAAGGCCGTCACATTTACACGTCCATTATCTTGAAAACTACTGAACCGATTTTGATGAAACCTTCATGCCCTAAGTTGAAGTAAATGTAAGCCAACAAAAAGAATGGTCACGATCCGATTAATAGTTTCGTAGAAATGTGTGGACAAACATATACATACTTGCAAATATACATACATCTATAAAATTTTGTATATTTGTTTGGAAGCCTTAATAGATCATCATATGTGAATATCTCGCAGTTCCAATAATATTACATACATACGTATCGAATTAATAACTCCTTTTTTTGAAGTCTTTAAAAAATGAAATGTAATTATTTTAGGTAGGTACGTTGAAACGCACGTACCTAAACATCAGGATTGTATCGTCACGATGTTTGTGAACTGATAGCGAGCACATTGTGTGCGTGCGTCCAGAGCCGCGCCGGCGACACTGCTCACTGTTTGTTTACCGACAGACAGACGAGCTACGAGTAGCCTGTTCGTGGTGGGCGTCACAACTCACCAATCACTCACGAGCATTACTCCGAGTCCGCCGCTACTCACTGCCACATGTCGCCGATGTAACTCAGCGGAACACGCCGTGTTTAATGATTACGAGCATTTTTTATTTCAATACCTATTCGACTATTAAAATGTTGATTGTCATATAAGAAAATTTAACAGTTAATTAATAGTAGTTATCAAAATCACAATAAACGGCAATGAAATAGTAAACGCGTGTATACAGGAGCACGTCGAGTGCCTCGAGCGAGTCTGCCGGGAGCACAGAGAAGTGTCGACCGCACGCCATCGTCGCTTACGAGTAGCACTCACTCAGTGAGCTACCGGTCTATTCTGTAAAAATCTCACCGTGAAAACTTACGTGAAGTGAGCTGTCATTCTAAGAGACTGACATTATTGCCCTCTCACTTCACGCTCACTTCACCTATTTTTTCACGGTGAGATCCGTACAGAATAGCACTGCTGTTATTGTATTCGATGAATGACAAGGTTTTGAAATGTTTTGTACATTACGAAACGACGCAAATTAATTTATTCTACTATCCAATATTTCATTTGAAAAGAATTTGTTAACAAGCAGCACATCATTAATTCTATTGACAAATAAACAGATACTAAATCTGACAGTTTTGCACAACACCGAATTAAGCTCATTTGCATAATTTGTGTATAGTTGCGCGAGCGCACTCGTAGCACGCGGACGGCGTAGCTCTGTAGCCCGTAGCCGGGTGCTACGTCATTTGCTACGAGCTATTTCGGTGACGAACATTAGAGAACCCGTAATGCAATGGTCTCGAACCTACCGATTTTTCGGTAGGTTCGAGACTAAAAAAATATGCCTAAAAATATCCCATATCGGTAGAACGATATGGGATAATTTTTGGGATATTTTTACCTACCTACCTGTTTTGGGTGCAAATCTACCGATATTTGTGGGCAACTCTACCGATTTGGCCTTGTGACGTTCGAGACCACTGCCGTAATGTTATATAATCGGGATGATGTATGTCACATACCTAGTGCCTGTGTCAGGTCGGGATGATGTACGAGTATGTCACATACCTAGTGCCTGTGTCAGGTCGGGATGATGTATGTCACATACCTAGTGCCTGTGTCAGGTCGGGATGATGTATGTCACATACCTAGTGCCTGTGTCAGGTCGGGATGATGTATGTCACATACCTAGTGCCTGTGTCAGGTCGGGATGATGTATGTCACATACCTAGTGCCTGTGTCAGGTCGGGATGATGTATGTCACATACCTAGTGCCTGTGTCAGGTCGGGATGATGTATGTCACATACCTAGTGCCTGTGTCAGGTCGGGATGATGTATGTCACATACCTAGTGCCTGTGTCAGGTCGGGATGATGTATGTCACATACCTAGTGCCTGTGTCAGGTCGGGATGATGTATGTCACATACCTAGTGCCTGTGTCAGGTCGGGATGATGTATGTCTGTGTCAGGTCGCGCGGACGAGAGGGTGGCGGGCGGTGTGTGGCGGCCACGAGCCGCTGCTTCTGTATATCGCCGGGGTAGCCTAGCGTGTGGCAAGCCGTCCTGCTCCGCCGCGTGTGGCGCCAGCGCTGCGTGCACCGAACTCGCCCACTACAGCTAATGAGCAGCATTACCCGCAATCATCCGCACATTATGTGTTCAGTCCTACTTCAGTGTTGTCTTTACAGTGAATGTCGCAACGCGCCACACTGCCGGCGCCCGCGCAGCGCCCGCTGTTACCGGCGATTTGTATCGCAACCGCGGCTCGTATCGGTGCTCATTATTTTGAATCGATTTAGAACCGAAATCCTCAATTACAGGAAGTATACGAGTATTATGTATGAATTGCTTCTGAGCTGTACTTGATGAACGACTTCTATATTTAAACTATTGCCTACACGTTATATAATGAACAGAACTACCTATGTCGGATTACATACGTCGGATTACTACCTCCGTCGGATTACATACGTCGGATTACATACGTCGGATTACTACCTCCGTCGGATTACATACGTCGGATTACATACGTCGGATTACTACCTCCGTCGGATTACATACGTCGGATTACTACCTCCGTCGGATTACATACGTCGGATTACTACCTCCGTCGGATTACATACGTCGGATTACTACCTCCGTCGGATTACATACGTCCGATTACTACCTCCGTCGGATTACATACGTCGGATTACATACGTCGGATTACTACCTCCGTCGGATTACATACGTCGGATTACTACCTCCGTCGGATTACTACCTCCGTCGGATTACATACGTCGGATTACTACCTCCGTCGGATTACATACGTCGGATTACATACGTCGGATTACATACGTCGGATTACTACCTCCGTCGGATTACATACGTCGGATTACTACCTCCGTCGGATTACATACGTCGGATTACATACGTCGGATTACATACGTCGGATTACTACCTCCGTCGGATTACATACGTCGGATTACTACCTCCGTCGGATTACATACGTCGGATTACTACCTCCGTCGGATTACATACGTCCGATTACTACCTCCGTCGGATTACATACGTCGGATTACATACGTCGGATTACTACCTCCGTCGGATTACATACGTCGGATTACTACCTCCGTCGGATTACATACGTCGGATTACTACCTCCGTCGGATTACATACGTCGGATTACTACCTCCGTCGGATTACATACGTCCGATTACTACCTCCGTCGGATTACATACGTCGGATTACATACGTCGGATTACTACCTCCGTCGGATTACATACGTCGGATTACTACCTCCGTCGGATTACATACGTCGGATTACTACCTCCGTCGGATTACATACGTCCGATTACTACCTCCGTCGGATTACTACCTCTGTCGGATTACTACCTCTGTCGGATTGCATACGTCGGATTACTACCTCCGTCGGATTACATACGTCAGATTACTACCTCCGTCGGATTACATACGTCGGATTACTACCTCCGTCGGATTACATACGTCGGATTACATACGTCGGATTACTACCTCCGTCGGATTACATACGTCGGATTACTACCTCCGTCGGATTACATACGTCGGATTACTACCTCTTATGGGCGCTAATGAATAGGCGCTAGCTTCATAATGAGAACGCTTCGTGACCGATGAGCGCCGTCACGTACGCGCTGCCACACGGATCTGATACATGCAGCCGGTGGCCTGCCCGGCTACCCTAACCTCCAGGCTACTGATACATGCAGCCTGTGGTCTGCCCGGCTGCCCTAACCTCCAGGCTACTGATACATGCAGCCGGTGGTCTGCCCGGCTACCCAAACCTCCAGGCTACTGATACATGCAGCCTGTGGTCTGCCCGGCTACCCTAACCTTCAGGCTACTGATACATGCAGCCTGTGGTCTGCCCGACTGCCCTAACCTCCAGGCTACTGATACATGCAGCCGGTGATCTGCCCGGCTACCCTAACCTCCAGGCTACTGATACAGGCAGCCTGTGGTCTGCCCGGCTACCCTAACCTCCAGGCTACTGAGGTAACGTATATGTACGGTATGTAAGCCAGTTATTATACGTGATGGCTTCATCGTTTGATCGTTGTGTAGCAAGGTGACCGACGCACCGCACTGATGCGGGCCTGGGGCGACACACAGAGGGTCCCTTCAAGTTGAGCTCGTTCGTCGGAAGAGTTGTAGCGACAATGATGTAAGCGCCACATTCGTCGACACGATCGCAGCTTCATCTCATTTAAAGAATGTGTGGCGGCACCCGCGGAAGTGCGCGCTCCGGCCAGCTGGACCGGCGCGGCGGCGCGCACGCCACTCGCGAGCGATGCGCGGCGACAACACTCTAATAACGTGTAATGATTACAATGACTCTGATTGTGCAGAATGCCGGCATTGTGCAATCGCCACCAGTTCCGCGGCCCGCACGTAACGTTTGCGAAAGTGACGATTGTTCTGCGCGCGCGCCGCCGAATTGGGCGCTCGATCGACGTGGCGCAACACTAGCGTGCTATGTAATGTGCACGTCTTCACGACAAAACCATAATTATCGTACTTCCTTGTTGGCCCACTGCGCATTGTGCTCATATGCGCCCAAAACACATTGTTCCACGACCGGTTCGAAGGTAATGACGCATTATGTAAGAGATAATCTGCCATCTGCTAGTCATATAGACGTAGGAGATAGTCTGCTATCTGCTAGTCATATAGACGTAAGAGATAGCTGCCATCTGCTAGTCATATAGACGTAAGAGATAGCTGCCATCTGCTAGTCATATAGACGTAAGAGATAGTCTGCCATCTGCTAGTCATATAGACGTAAGAGATAGTCTGCCATCTGCTAGTCATATAGACGTAAGAGATAGTCTGCCATCTGCTAGTCATATAGACGTAAGAGATAGTCTGCCATCTGCTAGTCATATAGACGTAAGAGATAGTCTGCCATCTGCTAGTCATATAGACGTAAGAGATAGTCTGCCATCTGCTAGTCATATAGACGTAAGAGATAGTCTGCCATCTGCTAGTCATATAGACGTAAGAGATAGTCTGCTATCTGCTAGTCATATAGACGTAAGAGATAGTCTGCCATCTGCTAGTCATATAGACGTAAGAGATAGTCTGCTATCTGCTAGTTATATAGACGTAAGAGATAGTCTGCTATCTGCTAGTTATATAGACGTAAGAGATAGTCTGCTATCTGCTAGTTATATAGACGTAAGAGATAGTCTGCTATCTGCTAGTTATATAGACGTAAGAGATAGTCTGCTATCTGCTAGTTATATAGACGTAAGAGATAGTCTGCTATCTGCTAGTTATATAGACGTAAGAGATAGTCTGCTATCTGCTAGTTATATAGACGTAAGAGATAGTCTGCTATCTGCTAGTTATATAGACGTAAGAGATAGTCTGCTATCTGCTAGTTATATAGACGTAAGAGATAGTCTGCTATCTGCTAGTTATATAGACGTAAGAGATAGTCTGCTATCTGCTAGTTATATAGACGTAAGAGATAGTCTGCTATCTGCTAGTTATATAGACGTAAGAGATAGTCTGCTATCTGCTAGTTATATAGACGTAAGAGATAGTCTGCTATCTGCTAGTCATATAGACGTAAGAGATAGTCTGCTATCTGCTAGTCATATAGACGTAAGAGATAGTCTGCTATCTGCTAGTCATATAGACGTAAGAGATAGTCTGCTATCTGCTAGTCATATAGACGTAAGAGATAGTCTGCTATCTGCTAGTTATATAGACGTAAGAGATAGTCTGCTATCTGCTAGTCATATAGACGTAAGAGATAGTCTGCCATCTGCTAGTTATATAGACGTAAGAGATAGTCTGCTATCTGCTAGTCATATAGACGTAAGAGATAGTCTGCTATCTGCTAGTCATATAGACGTAAGAGATAGTCTGCTATCTGCTAGTCATATAGACGTAAGAGATAGTCTGCTATCTGCTAGTTATATAGACGTAAGAGATAGTCTGCTATCTGCTAGTCATATAGACGTAAGAGATAGTCTGCTATCTGCTAGTCATATAGACGTAAGAGATAGTCTGCTATCTGCTAGTCATATAGACGTAAGAGATAGTCTGCTATCTGCTAGTCATACAGACGTAAGAGATAGTCTGCTATCTGCTAGTTATATAGACGTAAGAGATAGTCTGCTATCTGCTAGTCATATAGACGTAAGAGATAGTCTGCTATCTGCTAGTCATATAGACGTAAGAGATAGTCTGCTATCTGCTAGTCATATAGACGTAAGAGATAGTCTGCTATCTGCTAGTCATATAGACGTAAGAGATAGTCTGCTATCTGCTAGTCATATAGACGTAAGAGATAGTCTGCTATCTGCTAGTCATATAGACGTAAGAGATAGTCTGCTATCTGCTAGTCATATAGACGTAAGAGATAGTCTGCTATCTGCTAGTCATATAGACGTAAGAGATAGTCTGCTATCTGCTAGTCATATAGACGTAAGAGATAGTCTGCTATCTGCTAGTTATATAAACGTAAGAGATAGTCTGCTATCTGCTAGTCATATAGACGTAAGAGATAGTCTGCTATCTGCTAGTCATATAGACGTAAGAGATAGTCTGCTATCTGCTAGTCATATAGACGTAAGAGATAGTCTGCTATCTGCTAGTCATATAGACGTAAGAGATAGTCTGCTATCTGCTAGTCATATAGACGTAAGAGATAGTCTGCTATCTGCTAGTCATATAGACGTAAGAGATAGTCTGCTATCTGCTAGTCATATAGACGTAAGAGATAGTCTGCTATCTGCTAGTTATATAAACGTAAGAGATAGTCTGCTATCTGCTAGTCATATAGACGTAAGAGATAGTCTGCTATCTGCTAGTTATATAAACGTAAGAGATAGTCTGCTATCTGCTAGTCATATAGACGTAAGAGATAGTCTGCTATCTGCTAGTCATATAGACGTAAGAGATAGTCTGCTATCTGCTAGTCATATAGACGTAAGAGATAGTCTGCTATCTGCTAGTTATATAAACGTAAGAGATAGTCTGCTATCTGCTAGTTATATAGACGTAAGAGATAGTCTGCTATCTGCTAGTTATATAGACGTAAGAGATAGTCTGCTATATGCTAGTTATATAAACGTAAGAGATAGTCTGCTATCTGCTAGTTATATAGACGTAAGAGATAGTCTGCTATATGCTAGTTATATAAACGTAAGAGATAGTCTGCTATCTGCTAGTTATATAGACGTAAGAGATAGTCTGCTATATGCTAGTTATATAGACGTAAGAGATAGTCTGCTATATGCTAGTTATATAGACGTAAGAGATAGTCTGCTATCTGCTAGTTATATAGACGTAAGAGATAGTCTGCTATATGCTAGTTATATAGACGTAAGAGATAGTCTGCTATCTGCTAGTTATATAGACGTAAGAGATAGTCTGCTATCTGCTAGTTATATAGACGTAAGAGATAGTCTGCTATCTGCTAGTTATATAGACGTAAGAGATAGTCTGCTATCTGCTAGTTATATAGACGTAAGAGATAGTCTGCTATCTGCTAGTTATATAGACGTAAGAGATAGTCTGCTATCTGCTAGTTATATAGACGTAAGAGATAGTCTGCTATCTGCTAGTTATATAGACGTAAGAGATAGTCTGCTATCTGCTAGTTATATAGACGTAAGAGATAGTCTGCTATCTGCTAGTTATATAGACGTAAGAGATAGTCTGCTATCTGCTAGTTATATAGACGTAAGAGATAGTCTGCTATATGCTAGTTATATAGGCGTAAGAGATAGTCTGCTATCTGCTAGTTCAATAGACGTAAGAGATAGTCTGCTATCTGCTAGTTATATAGACGTAAGAGATAGTCTGCTATATGCTAGTTATATAGGCGTAAGAGATAGTCTGCTATCTGCTAGTTCAATAGACGTAAGAGATAGTCTGCTATCTGCTAGTTATATAGACGTAAGAGATAGTCTGCTATATGCTAGTTATATAGGCGTAAGAGATAGTCTGCTATCTGCTAGTTCAATAGACGTAAGAGATAGTCTGCTATCTGCTAGTTATATAGGCGCTTTAGAATAGATATCACCATGAACTGTTCACAATTACAATCATAAAGAGTTTACTACGATAATAAACGTGTCACAATAAATGTGTCAACGTAACACACAATAAGCGTGTCACGTGTGCCGTGTGTGTTGTCTGTACGTCTGTGCGCCGCGGTAATACTCGTACTGCGCGGGTAATGACAGGCGGCGCCAGCAGCTACCGGGGCGGCACTGCGCACACGCCGACACCTTGCCCACGCGACAAGCCCTATTAGCACGTGCCAACTGTCGCGATTTATATTTGTCGCGAAAAGTAAGTTCTGCAGAAGATCGATTGCTAGCCCTGTCAGATACTGAGCATGCTCCAGTTTGCACTAGAGTAAGTAGCTCGCATAGCGACGGGAACATCGGCATCGGCAACGGTAGAGGCGCGACCTCGCACAGCCGCGGCGAACGGTCGCGCACAGGCGCGGCGAACGATCGCGCACAGCTGCGGCGAAGGTTCGCGCACACCAACGATGCCCCTAATTGTAAAATAATAACTAATAATAACGCTCCACTGAATTGATTAGCCAACTACCAGTTTTAACTACTAAACGACGTGCTTTTTTAAGCGTAACAAATTAGGTTAAGTGTGAGCCGCGAAACGTTTCCATAGTTGTTTAAGTTGTTACGGCATCTGCGTGTGTCAGTGGAGTTGCGACAATATTACATCTGCGTGTGTCAGTGGAGTTGCGACAATATTACATCTGCGTGTGTCAGTGGAGTTGCGACAAAATTACATCTGCGTGTGTCAGTGGAGTTGCGACAATATTACATCTGCGTGTGTCAATGGAGTTGCGACAATATTACATCTGCGTGTGTCAGTGGAGTTGCGACAATATTACATCTGCGTGTGTCAATGGAGTTGCGACAATATTACATCTGCGTGTGTCAGTGGAGTTGCGACAATATTACATCTGCGTGTGTCAATGGAGTTGCGACAATATTACATCTGCGTGTGTCAGTGGAGTTGCGACAATATTACATCTGCGTGTGTCAATGGAGTTGCGACAATATTACATCTGCGTGTGTCAGTGGAGTTGCGACAATATTACATCTGCGTGTGTCAATGGAGTTGCGACAATATTACATCTGCGTGTGTCAGTGGAGTTGCGACAATATTACATCTGCGTGTGTCAATGGAGTTGCGACAATATTACATCTGCGTGTGTCAGTGGAGTTGCGACAATACTCGTATTACAGACTTTCGGGCTTCTGACGACCCGTAACGACTGTCAAAGATCACGAATGACAGCCGGAACCAACGGCTTATCGTGCTTTCCGAGGCACGAAGAAATCTCGGTATGAAAAGATGGTCACCCATCCACAGACCAACCCCGGCAAGCGTAGCTTAACCTGATGGATCGACCCGTGTGGCTGTTATTACTTAGCCACGGGCTCCTCACAAATATACCATGCTAACTTAGAACTCCGTAGCCAAGCCATCGTGCGCAGTATTAAGTATATCGAAAGGTTTTGTTTGGTAACAGGGTAACAGTTAAATAATCTTTTATCATAAAACCGTTTAAACTGTATTGTATTAAGGTGTTAGTTTACTCATCATTATGAACAACTTTTACTAAGGGAGTATGGGACCAACCCTGGAATCGCCAAAATAAAATCGGCTGTTTCATAGATAATCAATAAAAAAAATTATGGAACAGATACGATGATTTATGCATTGTAAGTACTCTAGTTATGGAATGGAATTCAACTTATGTTTCACAATCGCGTGGTAAGTAAAAAAAAGATAACGTTGAGTTTTTCTGTTTACTGTAACATCTATTTTAGTGTTACGCTTTAATTTGATGCCTTAGCGAAGGGTGCACAAAATCAAAAATAAAATAAAAAATAATCGTTCGTGTCTCGCTGATTTGACCACACACACACGGCATGTTAGTCTGGGTGTAATTATCTATATAAGTATGTATATAAAAAAAAAGTAGTATATGTAGTATAACAGTACAATACCGGCTTTGCTTCTTAGCCGGGTTTTGTTTTATTTCATTTTGCATTGTTTTATTTTTTTTGTATTCTTTTCTAATAATTTAGTCTCAATACTGTGTTAAATAAGGGAAGTAGCTAGTCAACCCCAACACAAGTGTTTCTGATTACTTACTGGGGCTGTCTCAACTCATGTATAGAATGTAGCATTTGAGACACAATAAACATTTTGAATTTTGAACAGTTTTCTGGTTTCCAGAGCTTGCTCTGCTTAGTTCGGGATCAGATGACCGTGTGTCAATAATGTTCCAGGTTATTATTATTATTATTATTTATCTCGGGGCTCTGGGGTCCCGGACCTATGGAAGGCGTACGAGGAGCCGAAGCCAACTCGCAGAGGCCCCTTAAATCATTTTAAATGATGAGGAGGCACCAACCGACGATTATCCCTGTATGCACTATGCAAGTGCACCCAAGGACAACCCCAGTTGGTGCAGGACTATTGTTGTACGTGGAAACAAAACATATTGGGCTAGGGGTCTGGGTGGCTAAAGTGGATTGGGTAGATTGAACTATGGAAGAACTATGTCCTCTGCCTGGCCAATGTTAGATACACGGATAAAGTGGCAGGGGGTGACTTGCACACTCAATAATGGGCCCCCGGAATCGGCCGCTAGCACATAGTGACGTAGCGACACGGGGACAACACTTCCTGAGGTGCTTGAGGAGTGGAGAGGTATCCCACGACAATCCCGGAAGTACGGTTAAGAACCAGCACCTTACTGGAATACTTCCTTCGTCCGAGCACGTTTGCTCTTGCGAAACTCCACTCAAGCCAGCCAATAGAGGAAGCAAGAGGTGAGAGCTCTGTTCCTCGTCAGTGTTCACTCCAGCCGGCCAATAAAGGCAAGCCAGAGATGAGGACAAGATTCCTCCCGGGAGATAGGGTCCGTGGGGTCGCTATTGCCCAACAGCTCGCCACATGCTGACCTGCGGGTTTCTGTAAATCTCTTGGTCTGGCTCCTCATCCTAGACCTGTTCCGGCAAAGTAAACTCTACCGGCACAGACCTAAAGTTCGGAGCGCACAAGCCCCATCACGACGTCAACGTAGAGATACAGCGGTGAGATTATTATTATTATTATTAAACTCGCCGGTCGAATTTAAATATAACTAGTCTGCTCACGCTCAGAGATATCATTCCTGCAAAGCAAGTAATTATGTACTTAGCAATCATTAATATTATTCATGTGTTGAAGTTCGTGGCTCACTGCAGGCTCCTGCAGCAATGTGTCTATGTGCGTTATAATCGTTACAAGTACTAAATGAAAAGGAACAAGTAGATAACCATGAAATGAAACATTGATGAGAACGGTTCACGAACATGTCCAAGTGGTCACACCAGCTAACGACCAGCTGATGTCCGCCGGGGCCGGCGCTCTTCACGCACAGCTGTGTGGCTGTAGGAGGATGCCTCGCTGAAGGAAGTGTTCGTTGGCATGTATGTAGCGCTCCTCATGTTTGTGAGTTAATGGCGTGCGTGTTGGATAACATCCAGTAGTGCTAGAGACGCGGCCGCAGGGCTTCACAACAATATGAACTCGAAATGTTGCCATGTATTGTTGTTGTAAGCTGTCAGTGCCTGCGACATAACGGAGCCTTGGAAATCAGTAGGTACCTACGTGCGAGGTGCAGGTAACACTCGGTCGTGTTTAAAGGTTTCTACGTATTGTGTTTTGACGGAAAATAATGTTTAAAACAATTACTCACGACACTTCCTTATGCTCGTGAATGTGCAACGAGCGGGAAATATATTTAAATATGACCTTAAATTATTACGAATATTGTTTATCCTTAGCGTGACGTCACCCGCGCGGCCCTGAAGGGCGCACATTCGCCGTCGCCTAACTCTTCCTATTGATGTAACCGACAGACAGTTTGGCAACGTGCATATCATGGCCGATACTTCTTGCACTCGTTCACTGCGATTTGTTGAGCAGGTAGGAACTGCTGCACGCTGTGGCGCGAGCGTGTCCGCGCAGGCGCAGTGCTCGCTGCATTAGTGGGAGCTACACTTGTGATATCTCGTTGCGACAGGTTTAGCGGGCTCTGCGCGGGCGTCTCGAATACGTCCAGTTTCGCACTCGGCCGTAATCGACGGACTTATTATGAGTCCTCGATTCCGTCGCATTATATTCGCATTAGGCTTTACTTAGTTTCGCAATTAAATCACTGCAGAGTCGCGTGTGGCATGTCGCGCCGAGCAGTTAGGTGCGGAAGGGTCTCAACACCGCGGCATCGCCAGCGCGCGGCGCCGGACGCGGTGAGGGCAACTTCCCCTGGCGGCGATACACCGGGACCTTTGCTCAACGCCATTACTTACTACACTACGTAATTGGCGGCGGATACTTGCACATAGCGGGTCGGTGACCGCTGCCGCCCGCGCCGATGTGTTACAAGTAGATCAACTGGGGCGAGTGAGCGCGCGCAGGCACGCGGGCACATCGCATTACTGCGGGCAAACATGCCGAACATTTTGTAAAGTACAAGTTTTTGTTTAACAGTTGATGTGAGATTACTGAGTTAATTAACTATTTGTAGAACAGGGAAATATACAACAAAAATAAGATGCGCTGAGTTTGTAGTCAGTTAAATATCTTGTAAATAACTTGTCCTGCATTTAGGTTTGTTGTTCGGCGTCGTTTTAAAAGATCATGATTTATATTTGTCTGAAATAGCAAGCGGTGTTGTTACCAGGTGTCGAGTTACATCGCCGGCCGGCGCCGTACCTACCCACTGGGAACTTTATGTTGTGGCCATAGACGCGAGCAGGGCAAGTGTTGCGGGGCGGGGTATACAGCTGCGGGAACTTTGCGCAACACCCTTTCACCGCGAGGTGGCGGTGGTGGCGGCGGTGGCCGACTCATAAAGGAAAAAACCCAAACATGGAGAATGTTAACGTCCTCGGCGCCCTTCGACGACGCCCACCGCACCACTCCACGGAGCAAGCACCGACCGAGTGACGTCACCAGCGGACGAGCGGGATACCGATATATCGACTTCTCTTACAATGAACAACGACGAAGGAATCTATATTCCTTTAAACATACCATCGGAGAATCAGTTCAAAGAGATTATGATGTCCACATGGTCATAAGTCGACCACAAACAATGTTTTATCGTTTTAGAAAGGAGGAGACTGTGACGATATCGAGTAGTTTATTTATTTATTTATTTATTTATTTATTTATTTATTTATTTATTTATTTAGTTTATAAGACAATTGTTTGGGGGCTGCTGCGGGTATGGAATGGCGATGAGTTTTCATGTTGATGACACGTGACACGGTCAGAGGTGACGGTCACCTCTGTCGGCAGAAGGAAGGGCACTACGGGAAGCTTCTATAAAAGCGTGCTATTCATAATGGTAACCTTTTACTGGCGATGTTTCTGTCGGATTGTGACGCAACGCCGAGCAGATGTACCTACTTACATACAAATATAAGTACGTACAGCTTCAGTACTTTCATTAGAGTGTGAGGAGCCGGCGACGGCCATCGGTGGGCGCCGTGACGCAACCGACGCGTCGCCACCTGCACGACGCAACGGACCCGTCGCTACCTGCACGACGCCACCGAGGCATCGCCACCTGCACGACACAACCGACGCGTCGCCACCTGCACGACGCAACCGACGCGTCGCCACCTGCACGACGCAGCCGACGCGTCGCCACCTGCACAACGCAGCCGACGCGTCCCCACCTGCACGACGCAACCGACGCGTCGCCACCTGCATGACGCAACCAACGCGTCGCCACCTGCACGATGCAACCGACGCGTCGCCACCTGCACGATGCAACCGCCGCGTCGCCACCTGCACGACGCAACCGAGGCATCGCCACCTGCACGACACAACCGACGCGTCGCCACCTGCACGACGCAACCGACGCGTCGCCACCTGCACGACGCAGCCGACGCGTCGCCACCTGCACGACGCAACCGACGCATCGCCACCTGCATGACGCAACCGACGCGTACCCAGCTGCACGACGCGAATAACCTAATGTTTGGACGAGAGTGGCGGCGCAGGCGCACGCGGAAACAACTCACTTTAAGACATTGAATGGATCATCCATGAGCACAGCACAGCCGTGCTCAAGCAAGCTACAAGCAACAAACAACGATCGTGTTCAGTTCTCGTCACGCTGATTGCTGATCATAGCAAATGTTTGCTCGAAATCGTTAATCATAAAGAGTTCCATTATAAGGACATGATGATGAACAATGTTTTACTATTCATGACGAAATCATTAAATGCTTTATGAGATATTTGAAGTGAACGTCGCGCGGCGTGAATACGTTGTGGAGGTGGTAACGGTTCATAAAGTTTATTAATAAAGGCGGTGTGGCAACGCACGAGCGCGCGTGCGCCGCCGCGCGTTGCTCAAACGCCGGATGCGCCAGGAATGTGATCATCATATTTGTTCACATCGCCAACACCAACACCAACAGTGTACGTCTCCCCGGGACACCCGCCATGTCCACACGCGGCCAACCTTGAGATTCTCGCTCATGTTCACACTGTTACAGTTTTAGCGCTCGCAAGTTATTACCCGCATATTTCCAAAAAGGTGAACATGTGCAGTGAATGGCGCGCCGAGGTCGCCGTAAAAGTTGCACTCGCTCGCATTGGCAACACGCACAACAAGCGAGGTACTGCGCTCGTTGCTGTAACATGCGAGGTACGGCGCACGTTGCTGTAACATACGAGGTCCTGCGCACGTTGCTGTAACATGCGAGGTAATGCGCACTTTGCTGTAACATGCGAGGCCCTGCGCACGTTGCTGTAACATGCGAGGTAATGCGCACTTTGCTGTAACATGCGAGGCCCTGCGCACGTTGCTGTAACATGCGAGGTAATGCGCACTTTGCTGTAACATGCGAAGTACTGCGCACGTTGCTGTAACATGCGAGGTAATGCGCACTTTGCTGTAACATGCGAAGTACTGCGCACGTTGCTGTAACATGCGAGGTCCTGCGCACTTTGCTGTAACATGCGAGGTCCTGCGCACGTTGCTGTAACATGCGAGGTAATGCGCACGTTGCTGTAACATGCGAGGTACTGCGCACATTGCTGTGCAGGCGCGAGGCGGTGCTTGCAGACCTTATGTGTTGCATCTCGTGGCTGCTGTTCTGTGCGCTTGTTGCATGTACCTGGCATTTGTTACGTCTCTCATAGTGCAGGTGCGATGCGGTGCTCGCAGCGCTTATCTGTTGCATCTCGTGGCTGCTGTTCTGTGCGCATGTTGCATGTGCCTGGCATTTGTTACGTCTCTCATAGTGCAGGCGCGAGGCGGTGTTCGCAGCGCTTATCTGTTGCATCTCGTGGCTGCTGTTCTGTGCGCTTGTTGCATGTACCTGGCATTTGTTACGTCTCTCATAGTGCAGGTGCGATGCGGTGCTCGCAGCGCTTATCTGTTGCATCTCGTGGCTGCTGTTCTGTGCGCATGTTGCATGTGCCTGGCATTTGTTACGTCTCTCATAGTGCAGGCGCGAGGCGGTGTTCGCAGCGCTTATCTGTTGCATCTCGTGGCTGCTGTTCTGTGCGCTTGTTGCATGTACCTGGCATTTGTTACGTCTCTCATAGTGCAGGCGCGAGGCGGTGCTTGCAGACCTTATCTGTTGCATCTCGTGGCTGCTGTTCTGTGCGCTTGTTGCATGTACCTGGCATTTGTTACGTCTCTCATAGTGCAGGCGCGAGGCGGTGTTCGCAGCGCTTATCTGTTGCATCTCGTGGCTGCTGTTCTGTGCGCTTGTTGCATGTACCTGGCATTTGTTACGTCTCTCATAGTGCAGGTGCGATGCGGTGCTCGCAGCGCTTATCTGTTGCATCTCGTGGCTGCTGTTCTGTGCGCATGTTGCATGTGCCTAGCATCTGTTACGTCTCTCATAGTGCAGGCGCGAGGCGGTGTTCGCAGCGCTTATCTGTTGCATCTCGTGGCTGCTGTTCTGTGCGCATGTTGCATGTGCCTGGCATCTGTTACGTCTCTCATAGTGCAGGCGCGAGGCGGTGTTCGCAGCGCTTATCTGTTGCATCTCGTGGCTGCTGTTCTGTGCGCATGTTGCATGTGCCTGGCATCTGTTACGTCTCTCATAGTGCAGGCGCGAGGCGGTGTTCGCAGCGCTTATCTGTTGCATCTCGTGGCTGCTGTTCTGTGCGCATGTTGCATGTGCCTGGCATCTGTTACGTCTCTCATAGTGCAGGCGCGAGGCGGTGTTCGCAGCGCTTATCTGTTGCATCTCGTGGCTGCTGTTCTGTGCGCATGTTGCATGTGCCTGGCATCTGTTACGTCTCTCATAGTGCAGGCGCGAGGCGGTGTTCGCAGCGCTTATCTGTTGCATCTCGTGGCTGCTGTTCTGTGCGCATGTTGCATGTGCCTGGCATCTGTTACGTCTCTCATAGTGCAGGCGCGAGGCGGTGTTCGCAGCGCTTATCTGTTGCATCTCGTGGCTGCTGTTCTGTGCGCATGTTGCATGTGCCTGGCATCTGTTACGTCTCTCATAGTGCAGGCGCGAGGCGGTGTTCGCAGCGCTTATCTGTTGCATCTCGTGGCTGCTGTTCTGTGCGCATGTTGCATGTGCCTGGCATCTGTTACGTCTCTCATAGTGCAGGCGCGAGGCGGTGTTCGCAGCGCTTATCTGTTGCATCTCGTGGCTGCTGTTCTGTGCGCATGTTGCATGTGCCTGGCATCTGTTACGTCTCTCATAGTGCAGGCGCGAGGCGGTGTTCGCAGCGCTTATCTGTTGCATCTCGTGGCTGCTGTTCTGTGCGCATGTTGCATGTGCCTGGCATCTGTTACGTCTCTCATAGTGCAGGCGCGAGGCGGTGTTCGCAGCGCTTATCTGTTGCATCTCGTGGCTGCTGTTCTGTGCGCATGTTGCATGTGCCTGGCATCTGTTACGTCTCTCATAGTGCAGGCGCGAGGCGGTGTTCGCAGCGCTTATCTGTTGCATCTCGTGGCTGCTGTTCTGTGCGCATGTTGCATGTGCCTGGCATCTGTTACGTCTCTCATAGTGCAGGCGCGAGGCGGTGTTCGCAGCGCTTATCTGTTGCATCTCGTGGCTGCTGTTCTGTGCGCATGTTGCATGTGCCTGGCATCTGTTACGTCTCTCATAGTGCAGGCGCGAGGCGGTGTTCGCAGCGCTTATCTGTTGCATCTCGTGGCTGCTGTTCTGTGCGCATGTTGCATGTGCCTGGCATCTGTTACGTCTCTCATAGTGCAGGCGCGAGGCGGTGTTCGCAGCGCTTATCTGTTGCATCTCGTGGCTGCTGTTCTGTGCGCATGTTGCATGTGCCTGGCATCTGTTACGTCTCTCATAGTGCAGGCGCGAGGCGGTGTTCGCAGCGCTTATCTGTTGCATCTCGTGGCTGCTGTTCTGTGCGCATGTTGCATGTACCTGGCACCTGGTTTATTGCAATTGATTTTCAACTTGACATCGAAAGTGAATAAACTCGTGTGATGGACGGATAGATTATAAATGATTATTGTTATTATTATTTTGAGCCTCTTATGTCCCACTGCAGGACAAAGGCCTCTCTACTTTCCATTTTTTCTGTTTTTTTTTAATTACTTTAAAAAAAGAGTTATGTTATACCTGGCCAATCCTTTAGGTAGGCGTCCAGTTCGTCACGCCATCTCTTTCTGGGCTTACCGCGTCGCCGATTCCTGTTATTCGGAATCCAGTCGGTGGCTACTTTTGCTCAATTCTGTTGGCCTGCTCAATTCCTCTTTAGTTTGGCGGCTGTGTTGCCCACGTGTGCGATTTGTGTTTTGGAACGAAGTATGCTGTTCCGAAAGTACGCGTACGCGTAGGTATTTGTGGTAGTAAGCGTTTGATATTAATTGCCTTTTTGTAACTTCAAATGCGTAATTTGTTAAGAAACATCGAAAATTTAGGTTATGTTTGTTTGGGAAAACGTTTAGTAATAACACTTGGAATTCGATTTCGTAAAAAAAAATTGCGACTTTGACTTTCAATATCTCGAGAACCTGTGGATTCCCAGGTATGGTCTAGTGGAACAAAAAGGTTCCAAATAATGGGTAAAATATGTGGCTTTCGGCTTCGGAAAGTGTGTTTTTACACCCGATGTACTATAACAGTCAGAAGTCGACTAGCAATCTCACAAAACTATGGCATAGCAATATTAGTTGTACTTATGACCTTCTTCTATAAGAACGTTTGACAATACTACACATTGGCAACTTTGGCAGCCCGTATAGCGCAGGCGATAATGGTCATTGCGGTGTAAGTGGACTTCTAGACGTTGACAGTACATGTCAAAATGAAAACTTTAAAAAGTATATCACGTCGGATGGTGTCGGCCACTCGTACTGTTTCCCTGAACTGTCGTGTTGTTGTTGTTGATGTTGTTGTTGATGTTGAGGGCTGGCACAGGCGGCGTGAACAAGTTCCCACACTGCGGCGACGCGAGGAAAAACGTGAGCACTACCGACATGCCTGCACAATGCGCGTGCGCCGCGCGCAGCTACAAAAAGTGCTCGCATTGCTCACCGCCGCCACCCACCTGCGGTCTCACACGAATCATACAGACGGACAAACAATATGTTTCCAAACACAAGTTTATGTTTGTCTGACAAGAACACTCGTTATTGTTTAACTAAGCTTGCAGACAAAACGGTGAGTTTAACTCATAGCAAGCATTTAACTAGGAAACTAGAACAGATATCAATAATAATAATACCCCACCGCTGTATCTCTACGTTGACGTCGTGGTGGGGCTTGCGCGCTCCAAACTTTAGGTCTGTGCCGGTAGAGTTTACTTTGCCGGAACGGGTCTAGGATGAGGAGCCAGACCAAGAGAGATACAGAAACCCGCAGGGCAGCATGTGGCGAGCTGTTGGGCAGTAGCGACCCCACGGACCCCCTATCTCCCGAGAGAAATCTTGTCCTCATCTCTGGCTTGCCTTTATTGGCCGGCTGGAGTGAACACTGACGAGGAACAGAGCTCCCACCTCTTTCTTGCCTTTATTGGCCGGCTTGAGTGGAGATTCGCAAGAGCAAACGTGCTCGGAGGAAGGAAGTATTCCAGTAAGGTGCTGGTAGGGATCTTGACCGTACTTCCGGGATTGTCCTGATAGCCGTGGAATACCTCTCCACTCCTCAAGCACCTCAGGAAGTGTTGCCGCCTTGTCGCTACGTCACTATGTGCTAGCGACTGTTTCCGAGGGCCCATTATTGAGTGTGCAAGTCACCCCCTGCCATTTTATCCGTGTATAATACATAACATTGGTCAGGCAGGGGACATAGTTCTTCCATAGTTCAAGTTACCCAATCCACTTTAGCCACCCAGACCCATAGCCCAATATGTTTTATTTCCACACACCAACCGGGGGTTTTCCTTGGGTGCACTTGCATAGTGCTTACAAGGATAATCGTCGGTTGGTGCCTCCTTATCATTTAAAATTATTTAAGGGGCCTCTGCGACTTGGCTTCGGCTCCTCGTACGCCTTCCAAAGCCTTCCAAACCCCAGGGTCCCGAGAAATAAATAATAATAATAATAGGGTAATACTCGTAGCTACTTCCTCATTTTTGTGATCACTAGTAAGCCATTTGTTATCAAAATGTTGTGCTAGGGTAATAGCTACTTCCTCGGGTTCATCAACCATTTTGCCTTCAATTTTAAGTAGTAGATGTTCCGTATGCGTAACTTTAGATCGGTTTGTGCAATTGTTAACGATTTTCCATATCTCTTTGCTAGAGTTTGTTGAATTATTAATTTTGTCCCTCACTGTCATTTTTTTAGCTGTCGTGATAACCTTTCTATAAATTCGGATATATTTATTTTTGTAATTTAGAACACTAGAATCGAGGTTATTACTTTTATTAGAGCATAACATGCGTTTCATTTTACTGGAGATTTTTACTCCTTTGGTGACCCATTTAATTTTAGTACTCTTTGTGAGATTTATTTTACGTTTCTTGTATTTATAACTATTTTTAAAACCTCTGAGAACTTCTTTATAAATGCATTAATTCCCATATTACTACAGTTACGTCTCAATATTCCCTGCTTAAAATGTGTGCTGCTGTTAGAATTGAAAACTCTCTTATTTATAACAATATGCTGGTTGTAGTTACTTGACTTGCTTTTCAGAGTTTCCAACCAAAATTTACCTAATAGACCTCCATGTCCATCAGCCAGACCATTATGAAAGACCGAAACAAACTCAGAGGTCACAGTCTCTTATAAAGTCCAGACATAATCTTGGTCACTTCATGTGAAGACCATGTAGATTGGTGTCTGAAATGGTCTTTTGAGGAAAGAACCACACAGATTGAGAGGACCTGTCCAGTCAGTGCACGCATTTGTCAGTAATCGCGCAGCTCAACTCAGAACTTAAGGAGCTCAACGATTCGACGAACAATACCAAAGAAAGGACATTGGGGTAGGCCGCATAGATTACTCAAACTGCCAGACCATGATTAAAAATAACTGAGAGAAAAAATAAAACAAAACTGTCAAAACTGTGTGATATTGTCGATACACGAAGATGAGTCGTTTCGAATAAAAGTTGCAGTGTTTACAAGATGCCTAAAATTGTAACATGTTAATAAGCTGACAAATTCAGTGCGTTTTTTTATTATCTGAAAGTAAATATATTATATTAAAGTCTCCGCATATTATGCAATTCCTATTAAATAAATGTTCTAGCAATTTTTCCATGCGTGTCATGAAAAGTTCAAAATTCTTGTCATAAGGACTACGATAACAACAACATATGTATAGACCAGTATCGATATCTTTAATACAACATACATATTTCAAAGCTGTCCATCTTATAAAGTTTGTTAATTACATCTACATTCTCTACTTTTCTATCCACATGCCCCAGGATCAAACTACCACCTCTAGTCTTTTTACTTCAGTATCATAATACAGTTTACGTGAAGCAGCTCGAAACATTGATTGTTATTAACGATTATTATTATCGTTGTACGAAGCGCTAGTAAAAAGTCATTTGGAATGCAATGCTGTCGTCTGGTCGCCACACGAAGCCAAGTACAAACTAATGCTAGAACGTATCCAGAACAAGTTTGTGAGATTCCTGTACTTAAAGCTATATGGTGTGTATCCAGGATATCCAGTGTTGTATCCTACTCTGTTTGTGCTGGGCATGGTGGGCTATAATAAGCTGGAAGTAAGAAGGGAAGTAGCTCTCGCCACTTACTTATTTAAGATTATGCGTGGTATAATACACAACCCAGGCGTTCTAGGCACGGTTGGGTTGTGTGTACCTGATGGGCACGTGGGGCGGCGGAGGCGGCCGCCGCTGCTGTGGGTGCCGCCCGCTCGCACCACCCTGCTGCAGCACGCGCCGCTGACGCGCGCGCTACGTGCACTCAATATGGTGTCACAACAGATTGACTGCTTCAACTGTACACTGAGTGAATTCACACGGGCCGCAATTTGTACAATAACTCTTTGTGGTTCATAATATAATTTAGCAATGTAAGTCTAACCTTGTAAGTTGTAACTACACTATTGCATTAGGTAAACCTGTAATGATAGTGTATGTGTTTAAAATAAAATAAATAAATAAATTAAGTTCATAGTTACACTGTACTAAGTATCTGATCGTAGCAAATACACCAACACACGCTTGTTGCCTCCTCACTCACTACAAAATAAATTAAACGAGAATGAACAAAAATTGGATTGCTATGAAGTAAAATTACCGAGCTAACTCCCGTACAAAAGACATAAACGAACACGCACCTGGCGTAGCGCCACCGTAGCGCCGCGCCGTAGCACTTTGCTACGAGTCATCTTCGCTTGTACAGTTTCGTGTGAAAGTGAGTTGCGAGTACATTAGATCACGTCGAGCCAACGGACAACGGGACAACGTGTGCATGTGGGCCCGCTACGAGCTGCGAGCTACGAGCGGCGGCGGCGTAGCGCGCGGGTGGCGGTCGCTAACGAGCGATTGTTCACATTATCTAGCGACGACAAGCATCGTAATAATTATAATCGAGTAAGTGATACTGTCGGATGGTCGGAGGTCGCATGTTCATGAGTTACCATCGGACAGTCGGAGGCCGCATGTTTATGAGTTACCGTCGGACGGTCGGAGGCCGCATGTTCATGAGTTACCGTCGGACGGTCGGAGGCCGCATGTTCATGAGTTACCGTCGGACGGTCGGAGGCCGCATGTTAATGAGTTACCGTCGGACGGTCGGAGGTCGCATGTCCATGAGTTACCATCGGACAGTCGGAGGCCGCATGTTCATGAGTTACCATCGGACAGTCGGAGGCCGCATGTTCATGAGTTACCATCGGACAGTCGGAGGCCGCATGTTCATGAGCTACCATCGGATGGTTGGAGGCCGCATATTCATGAGTTACCATCGGACAGTCGGAGGCCGCATGTTCATGAGTTACCGTCGGACGGTCGGAGGCCGCATGTTCTTAAGTTACCATCGGACAGTCGGAGGCCGCATGTTCATGAGTTACCATCGGACAGTCGGAGGCCGCATGTTCATGAGTTACCATCGGACAGTCGGAGGCCGCATGTTCATGAGCTACCATCGGATGGTTGGAGGCCGCATATTCATGAGTTACCATCGGACGGTCGGAGGCCGCATGTTCATGAGCTACCATCGGATGGTCAGAGGCCGCATGTTCATGAGCTACCGTCGGACGGTCGGAGGCCGCATGTTCATGAGGTACCTTCTAAATAATTCATTTATTTATTGTATTTTTTATAATGATGATGTGGATGCTCTCAAGAAGACGTGTATTGAAAGCTGATGACGGAGGAAGCTCCACACTATCCAGAACTCGACAACATTACAGTCGTCATTGTGAACTGCGGCGTTCCAGTTTAATAAGGTCCGTACAAGTTAAGTGACTGGTCAGTGAGAAAGCGCAAGTAATTGTTCAGTGGCGACCGCGACCTTGACCCGCGCGCGCACCGCCAGCTGTGCAGTGACCCGCGCGCGCACCGCCAGCTGTGCAGTGACCCGCGCGTGCCGCTAGCTGTGAGGGGTCACAGTGTAGCAACCTGCAGAGGCCTCACTGTCGACACAGTACAGCCGGTCGCAGTTCGTGTTCAGGTCTCACTGCGGTATACTGTGAGGTACAATGTATCAGAACGCCCGCCAGCGCACGTCAGGAGCGCTACAAACAACGCTTGCGGTCACTGAACGAGACACAACAGACGTTTTATTGTTATCACGTCCATATGCTTTCAGCCAGAGTGCTGTGGACTGTGGTAGACGATGCGCGTGCGACATTCACCTCCGACGTAGCGCTGCGTGTGGCGAGTTAGCGCTGTAGCGAGCGCACTCAGCTTGTAGCGCCACCTCACACGTCAGCTCGGTCGTCATAGTTACGTTGAAGTGTTGCCGCCGCCAATGACGCGCGGCAATCGGTTCCGTTGAATTATTTGGTAACCGCGGGTGGCATCGCATCACATCGCATCGCATCAGGCGGGGCAAAGGTCGCGGTTGCACAAAAACAAAACCCTTAACGTTACGATATCTTAACTTCCTCTAGAGGCCTAATGGCTATTTACACAGTGCGAGCTGCTGAATAGACAGTAGACAGCTGCTCGCATTGTGTAATCGTATGTCAGTAGGACGGCTTGCCTTGGCTGTTGTCATTATGAGAGTAGCTGCCTAAACCCTTGAGAGTAGTGTGCTGGCTGGAGTAGTGCTGGGATCGTGCAATCTCGAGTCAACGTAAATTAATAAAAAAACAAAATGTGTAAGGTCTAGACTCTAGACCTAGAACGGATTTGGAGAGATTCAACTGACGGGCGAGCTACTGCCGACAGCGTCCGAGCGGTGCGAGCGATGTGCGAGCTGCTGAAATGAGAGTGATGGGGGAAGGTGAGCAGCGAGCGAAAACAAAAAAATTTACGATACTTAACTGAGAAAACAAAGAATGATACGTCCACACAGTGCGAGTAGCTCATGTGATACGTCCACGCAGTGCGAGTAGCTCGTGTGATTACTAAAGGTCGTTCGACTACAGATGCGGATGTTGCTCTGCTGAAACATATATTTAACGCATGGGGGAACTCGCAAGATGCTATTGGAATTTTCTGTGACCTTTCCAATGCCTTTGATTGCGTGCACCGTGACACGCTTTTGCGTAAACTACATCATTACGGTGTACAAAACGAAGCTCTTAAAGTAATAAATTCATATTTACATAATAGGTTTCAATGTGTAGATGTAAATGGTGTGAAATCTTCCGGGCTACCAGTTCAGTTAGGTGTACCTCAAGGTTCAATACTGGGTCTATTCTTGTTTTTAGTGTATATCAATGACTTACCATTCTATTTAAAGGGTATCTGTGACGTTGTACTGTTTGCAGATGACACCTCTTATTTTTAAAGTAGTCAGGAATAGACAAGATTTCGACGACGTAAACAGTGCACTCTCAATGGTTACAGATTGGTTTACGACAAATAACTTAGTTCTCAATGCTAAGAAAACGAAACGTATAAAGTTTGCCTTACCGAATGTTAGAAATCTAGGACCCAACATCGTTTTAGATAAAGAGATGCTTAAAACTGTAGACTCGGCAGTTTTTCTGGGTATAACAGTAGATGCCAAACTTCAGTGGGGCCCACATATATCAAGCGTAGCGGGAAGGCTCAGTTCAGCCGCCTACGCCGTCAGGAAAGTAAGACAATACACTGACGTTGATACAGCTCGGTTAGTCTATTTTAGTTATTTTCATAGCGTTATGTCATATGGTATTCTGCTCTGGGGCAAAGCCGCTGACATTCAAAATATATTTGTTCTTCAGAAACGAGCCGTTAGAGCAATTTACCAGCTCGGTGCCAGAGTATCTTTGAGAGATTTTTTTAAACAGATTGGTATTCTCACGGTGGAATCACAATTCATCTTCGCCAACATCTTATATATTAGACAAAATATACATTTATACACTAAAAACAGTGATATTCACAATGTTAACACCAGAAATAAGGACAAATTACGTACTCCGTTTCACAGGCTTCATAAGGTTCATAACTCATTTGTTGGGCTTGGTATATCTTTTTATAACTTTGCTAGATTTGCCCTTTAATGCGTTCAAAGCTAAAGTAAAATCTAACCTTTGTTCAAAGGCAATACTATTCTACCAACGATTACTTAAACGATAGGAATAGTTGGTCGCTGTGTTTAACTTAAGACAATGTTTATGTTCTTTCTCCAGAATTAGCATACCTACTGACAGGTTATAGGAGTTCATATAATTATTTATTTTCTTTGACTGTCAAGGTCAATTTATTTTAATTTTATTTTTATTTATTATAATAATAATAATAAGTTCTCGAGAATGACCATGTCACGTTATACTGGGATCGATCTATTATCACTGACAGGACTATTGTAGCCAATAAGCCTGATATAGCCTGTCTCGTATGGGGTCGCGGCATTATGCTGAGCGACGGCCGTTTTGCGTGAATGTGACGCATATTTTCCCCAAACTTGTTCTTTAATTGTTTTATTTTGTTATTTTATTTCCTTGCGCCATGTTTATCGCAAATAAACGTATTTTCTTTCTTTCTTTCTTTCAATATAGTGGTAATAGATCGATCAGTGCGCCGCACGATGATAATCGATGTCACTATCCCGCATGACGAGAACCTCGTGAAGGCTGAGAAGGAGAAACAATTGAAGTATCTCGACTTAGCCCACGAGGTTGTCGCTATGTGGAATGTGGACTCGGCAATCATTGTGCCGATAGTCGTTACGGTCAATGGCCTTATCGCTAAGAGCCTCGACAACATCTCAAGAGGCTCTCGTTGGGTGGCTGGGTGAAGGGACCTGATTCAGAAGGCAGTCCTCCTTGATACGGCGCGTATTGTGAGGAGGTTCCTGTCTCTGGCGCCCTAACCACCGGTAGCTTGGACCCTGCACCCGCTACCGGCGGATCACTATTTTTTATATTTTTAAATGTTTTTTTTATGTTTTTATAAAAATATTTAAAAATGTAATAAAATAAGTTTAAAAAATAAATAAAGGAGATAATAATAATATCCCCACCGCTGTATCTCTACGTTGACGTCGTGATGGGGCTTGTGCGCTCCGAACTTTAGCTCTGTGCCGGTAGAGTTTACTTTACCGGAACAGGTCTAGAATGAGGAGCCAGACTAAGAGAGTTACAGAAACCCGCAGGGCAGCATGTGGCAAGCTGTTGGGCAGTAGCGACCCCACGGACCCTATCTCCCGGGAGAAATGTTGTCCTCATCTCTGGCTTGACTTAATTGGCCGGCTGGAGTGAACACTGACGAGGAACAGAACTCCCACCTCTTTCTTGCCTTTATTGGCCGGCTTGAGTGGAGATTCGCAAGAGCAGACGTGCTCGGAGGAAGGAAGTATTCCAGTAAGGTGCTGGTAGGGATCTTGACCGTACTTCCGGGATTGTCCTGATAGCCGTGGAATAACTCTCCACTCCTCCCGCACCTCAGGAAGTGTTGCCCCCTTGTCGCTACGTCACTATGTGCTAGCGGCCGTTTCCGGGGGCCCATTATTGAGTGTGCAAGTCACCCCCTGCCATTCTATCCGTGTATAATTGTATAACATTGGTCAGGCAGGGGACATAGTGTTCCATAGTTTAAGTTACCCAATCCACTTTAGCAACCCAAACACATAGCCCAATATGGTTTGTTTCCACGTACAGCAATAGTCCTGCACCAACCGGGGGTTGTCCTTGGGTGCATTTGCATAGCGCATATAGGTATAATCGTCGGTTGGTGCCTCCTCATCATTTAAAATTGTGTAAGGGGCCTCTGCGAGTTGGCTTCAGCTCCTCGTACGCCTTCCAAAGGTCCGGGACCCCAGGGTCCCGAGAAATGTGAAGAATAAAAATAATAATAATATCCTGGGACATTTTCACACACGGTCATCTGGTCCCAAACTAAGCAGAGCTTGTACTATGGAAACCAGATAACTGATATACTAAATATACTACTTTTTTTTTTTGTTAATACATACTTATATAGATAATTACACCCAAACTCAGGACAAACATACATGTTCATGCACACAAATGTTTGTCCTGGATGGGAACCGAACCCACGACCAGCGACATGATAGGCGGTATCTTAACCAACCATGCCAACTGGCCTGTCAATTATTGACATAATAAAGTGTTTATTTTTTTTTATGAGTGGTATTGCAATATGTGGTTAGCTAGTGACCTAGACAATTGATCATAGTTTTTCTTGCCCGAGCAACCGGCAGCAAGTTCGTCATGCTCCGTTAGATGTCACTGCTTGTGGTAGCGTCGGGGGTCGGGTTATCTCCTTCCCTCAAATATGGCGAGGGGGGTAATGGCTGATCTTTGCGTTATGTTCGTGAACGGGTGCTGCTTGTGGTGACTGGTCGTCTTGCTGACCTTGGTTTTGTTTTGTTATTAGTAACTTAACTCGTTGTTTTTACTTCGATGGTCCTAGTTTATCATCTGTGACTTCGAGTTACGACTACATGTATGGCTATATGTAAGTGGGCACGCTCTTTATTACTGGAGGCTTTTATTTAGGTATAAAGTTCTGCTTACGTTTTTAGTTCTGTATTTTGTTTCTGCTTGAGTATAGTTTTCGATTTTTTTTTATATATTGGCGTGTGCTAGCTTACTTATAGCAAATAATTTAATTTAATGTTTTGTGTTGCGTAATGTACCTAATTATTATGCGCAGTGTTGTATCGATTCATTTTTTTTTAACTGAACAGCTGCTGGGGAGTTTGTTGCGCCACTTCTTCTCCCCAGTTAAAGCACTAGGAAGTGGTGAAGGGCGGGCGTTTTGGGGGACTGTCTTATGTAATTTTGACGTTCAAAAAGTGCTGATTCTCAGCCTAGTTTGAATAAATGACTTTTGATTTTGATTTTGATATGTCCACACAGTGCGAGTAGCTCGTGTGATACGTTCACACAGTGCGAGTAGCTCGTGTGATACGTTCACACAGTGCGAGTAGCTCGTGTGATACGTTCACACAGTGCGAGTAGCTCGTGTGATACGTTCACACAGTGCGAGTAGCTCGTGTGATACGTTCACACAGTGCGAGTAGCTCGTGTGATACGTTCACACAGTGCGAGTAGCTCGTGTGATACGTTCACACAGTGCGAGTAGCTCGTGTGATACGTTCACACAGTGCGAGTAGCTCGTGTGATACGTTCACACAGTGCGAGTAGCTCGTGTGATACGTTCACACAGTGCGAGTAGCTCGTGTGATACGTTCACACAGTGCGAATAGCTCGTGTGATACGTTCACACAGTGCGAGTAGCTCGTGTGATACGTCCACACAGTGCGAATAGCTCGTGTGATACGTCCACACAGTGCGAGTAGCTCGGTAGGCCGGAGCCACGCTAGCTCGCACCATGTCAACCAGCCATAAGGCTGTGCGGGTAGCGTCTGTATTGCGTTAGTAATGTATAATGTCAGTTAACGAATATGGATTATACAAGTAAAAGGAACGCCTAAGTTGGTTTATTGAATGCGATGGAACCTCGATGTGGGTATTAAATAATAAACACTAAGTCATCCGTAACACTTAGCATCCTGTGAGAGGAGATAATTCACAATTAGCGTGGAATGTGTTGTTATCCGAGGAAACATCGCTCGCCTCACAGCCGCCGCAATTAGACACTATTATATTATTTACAAAAGTTGCGGCACGATGTGGTCACCAGCCGCCGCGCGACGTGGTACACATTCTGAGAACATGACTTTTATTCAATCAATTTTAATCTTGTTCGTGAAATGCTCAAAGTTATCCGGTTTGCTTTCCGAACTGAAGGACACTTACAACAGAGTTACCTAATAGTTCGCGAAAGGTCCGCATGTTAATGTGGCACGTTGACCGTCAACGAACACGGCGGCGAACACACACACACCTAGTGGAGGCGATGGCGCGTGTTATGAGATGTGTTCGCAAACTTATGCGGCTGTTTAATAATACGTAACTGATCGTCTTCGTGTGTCTGCTGTGCACGGATACGGCGCGCCTGTGTGCGGTTCCTTTCGCTGCGGCGAGCGCGACCTCCTTCCGCCGGCGAAAGTGGCGCACGCGCAGCCACAGACACACACATACAGTTGCTCAACACACGGAGCACTACTGATCTGCGGTTCACTTTCATACACCAAACTGACCTGAAGCAGTCCACTGACTTGGAATGTTTCACAAACGTGAATGCTGGTCTGAGTCGGTGCAAGCGACCGCAGCAGACGTGCTGGGAACGAACAAGAAGCCACTTCATTGATCAATTGATCATGAAGGAAATGATATTCACATTTCAATGGAAATAGCAAAAAATACGTAATTCCCAAATTGAGAAACGCGCTATGAAATCGTGGCCTCTGAGGTAAAGTACCTCATTAATTATTTATGTGTGTCACGATGAACGATGATGAGTTTTACTTGTGAATGTGGCTGGTCACGGGCCGCGCCCGGCCGGCGCAACAGATACCTGCGAGCGGTGGCACCGTGTGCGCGAGGCGGCACGTCGCCACGTCGCATGCAGCCTGCGAACTTCGTGCTCTGATTACAACCGGTTCATTATTATGAGTTTCAGTTTTGAATGCATATTGACTACAGCTGTATTTGCGCTGACGTCGGTTACCAATAAAAACATCAAGATTAATTAACATTATGTAAGACATTTCTTACTAGTTTGTAAAACTCATGACAGACGGTCTGCGCTTCCGCATTTGAATTTCGATTTAGTGAAAGATTTAAAAGCAGTTTGTATGAGAGTTTAACTGGTTGAATAATATGGAACAAAACAACAGAGGCGCGCGGCGGTCGGCCGTGATGCAACAAACAGATCGTTTTATTTATTAGGCGCCTGCGCCGGCGCCGGCTGCAGCCAGTGCCGTGGCTGCTGCTCACAGACCTCGCCGCTCTCTCAGATAATATAATTGTGCTTCATTTCGCAACCTGGACGTAGATCCGGTCGAGACACTCGCGGGGGTGACAGAGCAGGGGGCGGAGGGATTCAGCGTTATGCTTTATCTAACTGCTGAGTGGACTCAGTGTCACTTGCTTAATGATAACGCGCTTGTGGTGGAGCTCGAGTGAACACCGTGAGCGAGCGTGCCGGTACCAGGATAGAGCTCATGTTGTTGCATGTTAGGATGTCAGCACCTCTGACGTCACGTCCTCTCATGTAGAGTGACTCTACGGTTGACTTACTCTCTTAATAATAAATCACTTCGCTATTGTAACGAAGTTTACTTGCATATGACATCCGAGATGAGCCGCGCGCGCGAGAGCGCTGCCTACACGGCAATACTACCTAATTTATCTATGTCTATCACAATTTGCAAAACAAACAAGGAAAACGATTTATTATATATACATACATGCGAGAAGGAGAAAAGGCCAAAACTAATTTGCACCACACTGTGAAGTTACTATGACTGCTCGAGTGCTCAGCATAGCATGTACTGTCTCCACACTAGCATTCATGATCATCATATCTGATTTCGTTATCTGTCGTCGAGATGACGGCAAATATCAGGCATAGGCCTGCCACAGACATCACAGGACCATGAGTTTAGTATGAGGTTTGATGCGATATATACGTATTATATCGTATCGAAGGAACACCCAAACTATCTGACGAGCCAAAATATAAGACGCTGCATCGGCTTAAAAAGATGTCACATCTTAGAATACAATAATGTCGGACATGTCTTGTGTTTTAAATGTCTGTCTACTCAGTTAAATTCAGAAGAATGTGATACCTCGTTGTGAATAAAAATATGTGACGTCACTTAAGAAAAAATAATTGTTTAGATATTTAAAGTTTAGAAATTTGCGCAACAAATGGAAAACCAGTTCAAACAATTAAGTGATAGCCTTGAACCACATTAGTGTTATTGTCTCAGCGCTCTCTGTAACCTGGACAGTCGACAGCATTACAAATGTTATTAGTTACTTATTCGCGATTTAGCAATAGAAGAGTTGAATGAATGCCGCAGTCGTTCCGGATCGCGGCAGGTAATGCTAGCGGGCGGCACAATGTGGTACTACACCACAGTCTGCACACACTGCAGTACTGCACCACAGTCTGCACACACTGCAGTACTGCACCACAGTCTGCACACACTGCAGTACTGCACCACAGTCTGCACACACTGCAGTACTGCACCACACAGAGTACAGTGCGACGAGGAAGTCATCACAGTTTCACATTAATACGAGTTTCGCATAATTACATTTTATATCTTATTACATGATTACGCTCAGCATGTAGTGTTCGCGTTTGTTCCGTATTTCAAAGTTCAAAGTGCAATTGTGTCAGATCCGAAGTACGTACGCGAGTAGCCGTGAGTGGCATCGTGCTGTGTGCGCAGCCAGTTAGCATATGTCGGGAATGTTTACTCCGTGTGAATGTTAAGTAGTAGTAGCAGAGCGTGCAAGTAAACAATGAACACGTCACAGTGCGACACGTGCCGCCTGCACGCTGCGGCTGGCCCTTCACTGCAGCGTGACGACGAGTCTGAGGACGCTGAAGAACATGCTCTGGCGCGCAGGCCCCTGACCTGCCACAAGCGCAACGGCTGCCGCCACTAGTGATGCAGCGCGCGCAGGAAAGTGATGACGTCACCGCTAACGTGTTACGCAACGTGCGACCGGCCCGCCCGCCGCCTCCACCGGCCATCGCGCGCGGTGCCACCAGAGCGTTCTCTCTCATTGAGAGCGCGCTATTGATTACATATCGAGTTACTTTATGTAACAGCTGATGTGGCTGCGCGGCCGGGATGGTGCAACGAGAGCTGCGCGCCTACTTAAGCGGGCCATCGGTCATGTGTTCAGACGAGGCGGGGGCTCTGCTGCGACGCTGTTCTACTATCACTTCCAAGAGCTGTTCCGCGTTGCATTCATTGCATGGCGCCGAGACACTCCAGGCGCACGGTGAGCTGATGCAATCACGATACAGTTGTGCTCTCTTCGCCGAGTGTCGCGTCAACACAAGTCCAGATGTGTTGCCGGTCGTCGACCCAATTTACTGTTGCCAAATTATTACAATATCTTTCCCAGTGCATGAAGCAGCGCTGTTCATGACTTTCCTTTACTTGTATGGGTGCTCGTCATCTTCGCGTCTGCACGTATACGTATGTCTACTTATAGTGTTGCTGCCGAGGGCCTGTCGTGCTGTGTGCTGTGACACTCGAGCCACGTGTGCGGAGCTCGCTCGGCTCGTAAACAATTACTTATAGTGTTGCTGCCGAGGGCCTGTCGTGCTGTGTGCTGTGATACTCGAGCCACGTGTGCGGAGCTCGCTCGGCTCGTAAACAATTACTTATAGTGTTGCTGCCGAGGGCCTGTCGTGCTGTGTGCTGTGATACTCGAGCCACGTGTGCGGAGCTCGCTCGGCTCGTAAACAATTACGCGCGCTAACTATCTTACAAATCTAAACCCGGATTACTATTGTAAGACATGTTGAGCTCGCATGTATTAGGTTGGGGAAAAAGTCTTTTCGCATTATAGTATGTATGAACTTGTAATAAAATCTCTTTGGCTATACTATTTGTATCTGGCTGGTTTTGGTATCATTGAAAGTTTAAATTTTAAAGAACATAATTCCAAATTCAAATTAGGAAAATGTGTGATTTATACATTTTAAAATTTTACTACAAAAAAGGTAAAAATGCAACGCAAGCCGTGAAAAAAATTTGCGATGTTTATGGACCTAGTGTAGTGTCTGTGAGAGTAGCACAAATGTGGTTTAAGCGTTTTCAATCCGGAAATTTTGATGTCAAAGATGCACGTCGCTCTGGTCGCCCTATTACGGATAAAATGAATGCCATTTTTAACCGACTTCCAAAAGGAGGAGGTTCTCAATTCGTCTGTTTTTTTTTTTTTTTTTTTTTGTATGTTTGTTACGCGATTACTCAAAGACGGATTGACCGATTTGGAAAATTCTTTTTTTGTTTGAAAGGGTATACCTCCGAGGTGGTCCCATATAAATTTTATTAACTTTGCTTGGGGAGTTTTGAGTTAGCTTCAATAATGCGTATATTTCCCACTTATTTTATATGGATGATGTGATGATGTTTTAATAACTTCCTATCACTGTTATTTACATGGCTATATCTACAATTATTGTGCTCAATTATGTATTCGAATTTGTGTGGGGTAGGTTCCACAACTAAAAAGTGAAAAATAAAAACTTTTTAGCAAAACATAAAACCGACTTCTAAAACAAAACACTACAAAGTGAAAAATAACTTTAATTTCGGAAGTCGGTGACAAAAAACGAAAGACACCGACTTCCGAAATTAAAGTTATTTTTCACTTTGTAGTGTTTTGTTTTAGAAGTCGGTTTTATTTTTTGCTAAAAAGTTTTTGAAAAAGTGGAGCAAGATCGGCATATCAGTAGTTACGACGTAGCTGAAGAACTGGAAATTGACCACAAAACAGTTTTGGCGCATTTGAAAAAAACTGGGTACACAAAAAAGCTCGACATTTGGGTACCTCACGAGCTCACTGAAAGAAACCTAATGAACCGTGTACTCATTTGTGATTCTTTATTACGACGTAATGAAACCGAACCATTTTTGAAGAAGCTGATAACTGGTGATGAAAAGTGGATCACGTATGACAAGAACGTGCAAAAAGGTCGTGGTCAAAGGCCGGTCAGGCTTCACAGACTGTGGCGAAACCCGGGTTTGCTCGCAACAAGGTGATGCTGTGTGTGTGGTGGGATTGGAAGGGCATTATTCATTATGAGCTGTTACCACCAGGCAGGACCATCGATCCTGAACTCTACTGCGAAAAACTGATGAGATTAAAGCAAGAAGTTGAGAGAAAGCGGCCGGAATTAATCAACAGAAGGGGTGTGGTTTTTCATCATGATAACGTTAGACCTCACACATCTTTAGCCACTCAGCAAAAATTAAGAGAGGTTGGCTGGGAGGTGTTAATGCATCCGCCGTATAGTCCTGACCTTGCACCTTCAGATTTTCACCTGTTTCGGTCTCTTCAGAATTCTTTAGGCAGTGTCAGGTTAACATCACGAGAGGACTGCCAAAACCACTTGTCGCGGTATTTTGACCAGAAGTCCCAAAATTTCTATAGCAATGGGATCATATCCTACCTACAAGATGGCAAAAAGTTATCGAACAAAATGGTACCTACATACTTTAGTTAAATGTAAATAAACTATATTAAAAAATGTTTTGAATTTTCTTAAAAAAATGCGAAGAAACTTTTTCCCCAACCTATTATTTAACTTTAGTTGTCAACTTTCTTCGTCTTCGATTATTTATTCATTACAACTTATGAGTCTGGAAAATCGCCGTATGATCCTAGATCATCTGTTCCTATACAAAACAATAAACACTCATATTGATTGTCCGCGGTTATTAAGTCAAATAAATTGGAACGTACCTTACAAACTTGCTCGTAAGTCTACATATAAGTTGCTTCGCGCTAAGGGCTAAATAAATAACACTTTATGAGCTCTTTTCGCCTGAAACACAGGATTACCTAGTTCAGGCACGTAAGTCTTAGGAATATAATTAACATTTAAGCAAAACTGTACAATTTTTATGCCTTGTAAGTTTTGAATAAATATTATTATTATTTCGTTTATTCATATTTTCTTTTCTTATAAAATATTTTTTTAAATATTTCTTAAAAACTATTAAAAAAAGAAAACATTTAAAAATATATAAAATAGTAGTCTGCCGGTGTCGGGAGCAGGGTCCAAGCTACCTGTGGTTAGGGCTGCAGAGATAGGAACCTCCTCACGATGCGAGCCGTATCAAGGAGTACTGCCTTCTGGCCCTTGATCCAACCGCCTAACGAGAGTCTCGAGAGACGGTGGTCGAGGCTTTCGGCCATCAGGCCATTGGCCGTTACGACAATCGGCACAATGACAGCCGAGCTCACATTCCACATGTCAACAACCTCGTGTGCTAAGTCGAGATATTTGATTCGTTTCTCTTTATTATTATTATTATTCCGGTTGTTCCCACGGCGTGTTGCGCATGAGTGTGCCTCGCGTTGCGTCACGCCAAACACACGCAACACATGCGAACAACATCACTAGCCGCAGCGTGACATATTGGCACCTGTACGACATTCACAAGATTGATTGATCGGTCGATTTGTTCTCGTTGGCCAACAAAGTTGCTACATTATCGCCGACGCGGTTTATTAAGATAATAACTAATAATTCTTTGAATCCAGCAGCTTTGGCTTGACCAGCGTGACTAATGTTAAATTGAAAACATAGCAAGTAGTCCGCGACATTGTTCCAAGTATTAATGTTCGAGTGTGCATCACTGTAGGTACGCGTGTGCAGAGCGCGTGCGCGGTGCGGGGAAGGCGCACGGTACGCGACTACACCGCGAGATGAGCAAGTTCAAGGGCGCGGCGCATGCGCACACGCGCTTCTCAGTATAATAGCATTGCGCAGGAGGCCGACGACTTGCTGTGGGATGAGACAATCACATCCGCTGCCACAGGCAACGTCCAACCGCAGAGTGGCGGGTGCTTGCAGGCCCTTCATCAGTCTCTCTGTTCCTGTATGTTGTCACAAGCTTTCTTCTGCTTTGTACAGAGTAGTAGTTCTGTGAGTTGGTCCCCGCGTGCGCATCGCATCTCACTACAAGGGCACTAGGGCAGGGCACACCTGCACGCGCGGCATCGATACCGGCGCTCAGTCCACACAAGTACGTGACACAACCAGTGCGCAATGGCGAGCTCGCCAGCTCACAACATTTCTGTTTTTGTCACATTGTCAAACGAAAGGACGGGTATGTCTTTGTCTGTCAATGCTATTTAAGAACGTTCCTCAACGAAAGGTGGAGATGTCAAGGACAGGATTAATATCACAGATTCAAAGTTAACACAACACGAGCGACTCGAAAATCTTCTGTGTCATCAATCGATCAATAAATCAAGCGAGTTGCCACCACACTCGTTCATAAATGTCAGCTGCCTTGATAAGGATGACGGCCACCTGTTGATCAACATCCGCTTAGTTTCAGTGACGCGAGAGTGCCACAGCGTCGCTCGTCTTAGTTTCAGTGACGCGAGAGTGCCACAGCGTCGCTCGTCTTAGTTTCAGTGACGCGAGAGTGCCACAGCGTCGCTCGTCTTAGTTTCAGTGACGCGAGAGTGCCACAGCGTCGCTCGTCTTAGTTTCAGTGACGCGAGAGTGCCACAGCGTCGCTCGTCTTAGTTTCAGTGACGCGAGAGTGCCACAGCGTCGCTCGTCTTAGTTTCAGTGACGCGAGAGTGCCACAGCGTCGCTCGTCTTCGCTCACAACTATGTGCTCCACTGTCGACGCAACAGCAGAACGGTTGCTTCACCTCTGGGTTCTCTTCTGTCGGCAAGGGCGGTCTCTCCGCAGGACGTCACATTCTACATATGTACAATAGCCGCACTTGGCAGCGACACGCAACAGTTGCATATGTACACAATATTATATATGTGTACCGACACAATGAAACAGTTACATGACTCGTAATAATTGTAGTTGCTTGAGAATGCTCTGTTGTGATTGTAATACTGTCCTGCTCGCGGTAATAAATGTTGATGCAATCGCTACTCTGTGGTTTTGTACTAGTGGGTAAGCCGGTTCATACGAAACTCAAATAGGTATGTGCGTTGAATTTTGATTGAGGACCACACATCATAATGACAGAGCCCTATGAGGGTGAGGCACATGCACGTGCAGACGTTTGCCGTGCTGCGGCGGCTATGAGGGTGAGGCACATGCACGTGCAGACGTTTGCCGTGCTGCGGCGGCTATGAGGGTGAGGCACATGCACGTGCAGACGTTTGCCGTGCTGCGGCGGCTATGAGGGTGAGGCACATGCACGTGCAGACGTTTGCCGTGCTGCGGCGGCTATGAGGGTGAGGCACATGCACGTGCAGACGTTTGCCGTGCTGCGGCGGCTATGAGGGTGAGGCACATGCACGTGCAGACGTTTGCCGTGCTGCGGCGGCTATGAGGGTGAGGCACATGCACGTGCAGACGTTTGCCGTGCTGCGGCGGCTATGAGGGTGAGGCACATGCACGTGCAGACGTTTGCCGTGCTGCGGCGGCTATGAGGGTGAGGCACATGCACGTGCAGACGTTTGCCGTGCTGCGGCGGCTATGAGGGTGAGGCACATGCACGTGCAGACGTTTGCCGTGCTGCGGCGGCTATGAGGGTGAGGCACATGCACGTGCAGACGTTTGCCGTGCTGCGGCGGCTATGAAGGTGAGGCACATGCACGTGCAGACGTTTGCCGTGCTGCGGCGGCTATGAGGGTGAGGCACATGCACGTGCAGACGTTTGCCGTGCTGCGGCGGCTATGAGGGTGAGGCACATGCACGTGCAGACGTTTGCCGTGCTGCGGCGGCTATGAGGGTGAGGCACATGCACGTGCAGACGTTTGCCGTGCTGCGGCGGCTATGAAGGTGAGGCACATGCACGTGCAGACGTTTGCCGTGCTGCGGCGGCTATGAAGGTGAGGCACATGCACGTGCAGACGTTTGCCGTGCTGCGGCGGCGGCAAGAACTGGTACCCATTGACGAATAAAAGATATCACGACTACTTCAAATTCTATTTTCAATGTACATAAACTTAGAATAAGGAACGTCAGTGATGCGGACGATTGACGAGCATGGGACAAGAAAAGTCTTCCATATGAATGTTGATGGGTAAAAAAAAACCGGCCAAGTGCGTGTCGGGCCACGCACAATGAAGGGTTTCGTAGTTGAAGAGAATTTATCCCAAAACTTTATTTATTTATTTATTTAACCGTTTATGTACACACAAATTAACAGACAAGAATAAAGGAACTGAAAATTACGTACAAAGGTAATGCTTATTTTATTTCTAAAGAAATCTCTTCCAGCATACCTGCGGAACCTACCTTAAATACATACATACTTATAGAATAAATATCACTAAAATAACTATGACGAAATGGAAAGATAGTGTTCTTTCACTCTTCTTACAGGTCAACAAGTGATCCGAGTGCCTGCGACACAACTGGAAGCGTCGGCGATCAGCTAAGTATATTATATGAAACTCGATTAGTTGCGCACTAGTGCACTTGAGTCACCACGAACTCGAGCGGGGGCTGACAGGGACAAGACAGTTTAAGAACTTGTGAGTGGAGCGAAAATAAGCGATTGCTATTACCAGCATGCTTGCGACCTTTGCACCGAGTGTCGCGGTCGGGGCGGCGGCCGCTCGATATCCTTGTTCTCGTTTCCACTTCGTTTATTGTGCGATTAATAAACATTGGCAATGACAACTGCTCCCGAAATGAGACCAATTGTGCTGACCCCGAGTGACCTAGACTAGGGCTGGCGTGTCTGCGAGCGCGTCATCAGACCTACTGTTCATCGACATCTAATAGTTTTGTGGCAAGGAAGCTTGTGCTTTGTTAATCAGCATCTATTGAGAGGAATCACTGTCTACTCTTATAGATGAATTTCACACGAGTTCCGTGCACGATGTGGCGGTGTGGCGGGGGGCAGGGGGCGCGCGGCGGGAGGCGGGGGCATTGTCACTGTCACGAATGCCGTGTCAATGTTCATGTCAGCTGCGTGACGTCACACCTCACCGCTAGGAACAGTCCCACATCTCTCGTCTGTGGCATTACATTATAACATACTATTTCAATAAACTCATGACTATAAACTGTTCCATGGCCACACTAATCTCAAAATGTTCAGATGTCATACTGATGTAACAAATTATTTCATAGTTTTTATGTCCACAATAACAATTCTCACATGAATTATCAAGAATATAATAATAAACAATTCTAAATCACAAAGAGGTGTCGTGTAACTCGCGCGGTGCGCGTTTTGTGTTTAGTACCGCGGCCGCGCGGCCGTGTCGCGCTGTCAGTGGCTCAAACATCATTCCAATCATTTTAGTAGGTGCTGTAGGCTTCAATAGGATACCCATTAGTTATATACTATTTTGTTATTTATTATTTTAATATATATATATATATATTATAAGTGTACAGAAAAGTTGTAAGTAAATGAGGTTGATCGTAAGCAATCATAGATATTGCACATTGTGACGTGGAGCTCACTATGTCATAACTAACATCATTAGACTAGGTAGAACTCTGGCTGTAAGCGCGTGTACTATTGTGCAAGGTAGCCAACAGTTCAGGGGGTGAGTACGTGCGGAGTGTGTGAGATACATCTGCGTAGCGACGTGGGGGGCGGGGGCGGGAGGCGGGGGGCGTGTACGCGACTACTGCTGATTCGCCGACTCAATACCCTGGATAAACATAGATTATCTATCTCACAGATGCTAGAAAAAGTACAAAAAGCCTTCCTAAGATGCCTCTTCCAAAGGTATACCATTTCTTTCCTTACATGTACCCTACCAAATATCTTTTAGGGACGTTGATCAGTTCACGCTAGCCTGTAAGACCTTACGGGGACGTATCGACTGCCCAGAGCTCCGTGGCCTTTTGTGCCGATTATTTGTGTCCGACATACACATCGGACACCGACAGAGCGTTTGCGCAACTGCCATCCATACCTGTAGCCAGAGCCGAGTCCCCAGTAGTCCTACTCTACAGATGCTCAGTGCCCTTCTGACTGCACGCGCTGAATGTGATGTGTTTGCGGATGAGTGGGGTAAAAGTATGCGTATATTTCTGTGTGTGTGTGTGTGTGTGTGTGTTCTGTGAGAGAAATAATGCAAGGGAGTCCACTGGTCCATGTTAGTTTTTAACCGACTTCCAAAAGGAGGAGGTTCTCAATTCGTCTGTATTTTTTTTTTTTTTTTGTAAGTTTGTTACGCGATTACTCAAAGACGGATGGACCGATTTAGAAAATTCGTTTTTTGTTTGATAGGGTATACTTCCGAGGTGGTCCCATATAAATTTTATTAGCTTAGGGAGTTTTTGAGTTAGCTTCAATAATGCGTATATTTCCCACTTATTTTATGTGGATGATGTGATGGTGTTTTAATAACTTCCTATCACTGTTATTTACATGGCTATATCTACAATTATTGTGCTCAATTATGTATTCGAATTTGTGTGGGGTAGGTTCCACAACTAAAAAGTGAAAAATAAAAACTTTTTAGCAAAAAATAAAACCGACTTCCAAAACAAAACACTGCAAAGTGAAAAATAACTTTAATTTCGGAAGTCAGTGGCAAAAAACGAAAATACAAAACGCAAGACACCGACGTGAAAAATTAAAGTTATTTTTCACTTTGCAGTGTTTTGTTTTGGAAGTCGGTTTTATTTTTTGCTAAAAAGTTTTTAAATCAAAATATTTACAAAATAACTATTGTCAACGTAATGTTTCTACGTTAATTAATGTAACTGGTGTTGTACCGTTGTAAAAATAAATAAAAAAAAATAGATAAAAAGAATAAAAATAATGAGAGAGAGATAGATCAGGTGTGTGTGGGGGGGGGGGGGGGGTTCATATGCTCAAGACGTGTAGTGTATATGTGATTCGTTACCGTAACAAAACAAGCAAAGGACGTGCGGGGACACAGTATTTGATCTTAACGTCAAAATATTCAAGTATCAGCAAGTCAAGGAAAAGCAAACACTGAAAAACTGAATTAAGCATTGGAGGAGAGTGGAGCCTGCTACACAGACAAGTTGCCTGTTAAGTTTCAGATGATGCAGAATTAGATACGATTGAACACCGATCTTGGAATTTCATAAAGTAGTGTATGGCACGGTGCACGAGAGCTGCGCCACTCACTTCAGAAGATGTTCAGCGCGCGCACGCAGGCTGGCGCCGGACGGCTGCTGCTGCTGACGCCACCGCCACAGGGTCGCAGGGGACCCTACCAGCACGTGGCGCACTCTTCCTATCTCTGAGCCATCGTGCTACAAACATGTCACCTAGTGTCAAGTCTAATCGGAGGAGTAAACTGATAGTATTGGGGGCTGAAACAGTGTACAGTTTCAGCCCCCAATACGAGAAGCTCTTCAAATAATGAAACTTTCAACAATTCTAGGTCCGATAGCTAGAACTGAAATATTTGAGAAAGATAGGAAGTCAGTGAGTAGGTATATCAACATCGATTAACATATAAATTAGCATGTTCTGAATGAACAGCTACGCTGTATGGTACGCGGTGTGAGAGTGTGAGGGCGTGAGGCTGGCAGCGAGAACAAGCGGGGCGGCTGATGGCGACGTTGCCAGAATGTAAACTGGGAGGATCACGCAAATCGAATAGCATCTCGAGCGAATCACAAGCTTGAATGATGAACGACATCGTCCCGCAAGTAATGACCTATAATATTGAATGTTACGGACAACAAACAGCTCTGATTGGATCAGCAAAATAAGTTTTTTCGCCTTCTTGTTTCACTGTCGAAGGTTGTTTTGTTGGTTTTGGGGTTGAGGCGGGGTCATCCGGTCGTATCGCGACCTTGACCGCGGCGGTCATTCCAATTTCTTTCCAAGTATAAACACTTATTTTAAAGCCTAATGTAGAATGTTAGATAAGACGACATGAAATCATTGGAACGCTCGACCGTCCGTTATATAATAGTCAAGCGACAAGCGACCCACTTGTGTACGAGGAAACCTGTCGCGTCGTGAGTGCCTGTCTGTCTGTGCGGAGCGACACGCACGCGCATGACGTCACACACGACCAGCGCGCGTTTGTTTACATCTCACTATCGGGCCATCCCGGGCGCGGGAGCAACACGCAGCGAACGATTTACGAGCTGACGATACAACCACGAAATAATTATAACAAATGAAATAAGCGACAAAGTTGATGGCAATAGCGGTTTGGCTCAATGTTATCGAAATCACTTTCAATCGTGCGATAGATCGATATTGTGTGTCGAAACGCGCCCAATGTCGACCAGCGAGGTTGCGCCGCGCCGGTGAGGCAACAGACTTCAATTGCACTACATTTAGTTCGGCGACGAATTAGCCTCCGAGCTGCAGAGGTCCCGGGACTCCCCGGCACCCGGCGCGGTCCGGCGGAGGCCGGCGCGCGGCGGCCGGGCGCCGGCTGCCGGAGCGGCCACTGGCTCACTTTCGGTTTCATAACGGGTGGTGAGGCGGAAACATCGCGCTTATGCAAGCGCGCGTGCTGTGCGGAGTGTAGGTGTGTGTGTGCGGGTACGTTACCGAGCGGCGGCGGAGCGCGAGGCGGCGACACGTACGGGAGCGGAGCTGCTGGCGCGGGAGGTCCGGGGACACGAGCGATCGGAGCGGGCGCGCGCGACCGAGTGGCGCAGCGGCCGGCGCCGGCGCCGCGCCTGGCCGCGCCCCCCACCGCCGCCCGCCGCCTCTCACCGGACACCGCGCTCTAAGTTTTCCGCGGCAGAGCGCGGTTTTCCCCGTCCGCGTCCCCTACGGACAGAGCTTTTGAGTATCGCAAAGTACGCGTTGTCCAACTTCCACATGCAATTAGGAATTTCGAACACCTGTGAACAGTAAAGAAGTTGGCGTTATGTGAAGTACAGAGCCGTCTACTGCGTCTAACCTGATCCTCCATTATGTGTTCATCGCCGACGCCTTAGGTAACGGTACGCAGATGTCGCCTGTACTGACAGGACTGCTGGTAAGGCTTTTGATCGAATTGACTATAATATCCAGTTATTGGAGCTAAATGGCACGCGCACCACGTTGAGAGAAGCTCCCAAACCGTAATATTGAATGACTATAATTTCTAGTTGGCTCCCTATACTTTGTTGAGTCCCTCAGGGTTCACTGCTTGGTATATTTCTATTGATAACCCACATCGTCGACATCGCCTCTTTCATGCACAGTTCTAATGATGATATGAAAATGAATGCCCCTTATTATCGCCTATTAACTTGATGGTACTCCAGAATGATGTACGGAGTCTGGAGGAATATTGTCGAAGGAGTAAGTTAGATCTCAATCCCGCTAAATGCACGCTCATCACATATCCTCGAATTATAAAGTGCTCAATCATAGTACAACCTCGGTGACCAAGTACTACCTACATGCAGTACACCCCCACATCTGGGGGTCTATCACGATTTCAACCTCAGTTTAGTAATGCGTGTATATCATCTACATAAAAATAAAGACATTGCAAATACCTGACACAAAGACGTCTCTACCATGTAGTAGGTAGGTAGAGAGCTGTCATTCGCCACGGTGTAGGGTAGCTTATAGTGATCAGAGTCGCACAACAAACTAGCGTCGGAAACAAAGACGTCTCTACCATGTAGTAGGTAGGTAGAGAGCTGTCATTCGCCACGGTGTAGGGTAGCTTATAGTGATCAGAGTCGCACAACAAACTAGCGTCGGAAACAAAGACGTCTCTACCATGTAGTAGGTAGGTAGAGAGCTGTCAGTCGCCACGGTGTAGGGTAGCTTATAGTGATCAGAGTCGCACAACAAACTAGCGTCGGAAACAAAGACGTCTCTACCATGTAGTAGGTAGGTAGAGAGCTGTCAGTCGCCACGGTGTAGGGTAGCTTATAGTGATCAGAGTCGCACAACAAACTAGCGTCGGAAACAAAGACGTCTCTACCATGTAGTAGGTAGGTAGAGAGCTGTCAGTCGCCACGGTGTAGGGTAGCTTATAGTGATCAGAGTCGCACAACAAACTAGCGTCGGAAACAAAGACGTCTCTACCATGTAGTAGGTAGGTAGAGAGCTGTCAGTCGCCACGGTGTAGGGTAGCTTATAGTGATCAGAGTCGCACAACAAACTAGCGTCGGAAACAAAGACGTCTCTACCATGTAGTAGGTAGGTAGAGAGCTGTCAGTCGCCACGGTGTAGGGTAGCTTATAGTGATCAGAGTCGCACAACAAACTAGCGTCGGAAACAAAGACGTCTCTACCATGTAGTAGGTAGGTAGAGAGCTGTCAGTCGCCACGGTGTAGGGTAGCTTATAGTGATCAGAGTCGCACAACAAACTAGCGTCGGAAACAAAGACGTCTCTACCATGTAGTAGGTAGGTAGAGAGCTGTCAGTCGCCACGGTGTAGGGTAGCTTATAGTGATCAGAGTCGCACAACAAACTAGCGTCGGAAACAAAGACGTCTCTACCATGTAGTAGGTAGGTAGAGAGCTGTCAGTCGCCACGGTGTAGGGTAGCTTATAGTGATCAGAGTCGCACAACAAACTAGCGTCGGAAACAAAGACGTCTCTACCATGTAGTAGGTAGGTAGAGAGCTGTCAGTCGCCACGGTGTAGGGTAGCTTATAGTGATCAGAGTCGCACAACAAACTAGCGTCGGAAACAAAGACGTCTCTACCATGTAGTAGGTAGGTAGAGAGCTGTCAGTCGCCACGGTGTAGGGTAGCTTATAGTGATCAGAGTCGCACAACAAACTAGCGTCGGAAACAAAGACGTCTCTACCATGTAGTAGGTAGGTAGAGAGCTGTCAGTCGCCACGGTGTAGGGTAGCTTATAGTGATCAGAGTCGCACAACAAACTAGCGTCGGAAACAAAGACGTCTCTACCATGTAGTAGGTAGGTAGAGAGCTGTCAGTCGCCACGGTGTAGGGTAGCTTATAGTGATCAGAGTCGCACAACAAACTAGCGTCGGAAACAAAGACGTCTCTACCATGTAGTAGGTAGGTAGAGAGCTGTCAGTCGCCACGGTGTAGGGTAGCTTATAGTGATCAGAGTCGCACAACAAACTAGCGTCGGAAACAAAGACGTCTCTACCATGTAGTAGGTAGGTAGAGAGCTGTCAGTCGCCACGGTGTAGGGTAGCTTATAGTGATCAGAGTCGCACAACAAACTAGCGTCGGAAACAAAGACGTCTCTACCATGTAGTAGGTAGGTAGAGAGCTGTCAGTCGCCACGGTGTAGGGTAGCTTATAGTGATCAGAGTCGCACAACAAACTAGCGTCGGAAACAAAGACGTCTCTACCATGTAGTAGGTAGGTAGAGAGCTGTCAGTCGCCACGGTGTAGGGTAGCTTATAGTGATCAGAGTCGCACAACAAACTAGCGTCGGAAACAAAGACGTCTCTACCATGTAGTAGGTAGGTAGAGAGCTGTCAGTCGCCACGGTGTAGGGTAGCTTATAGTGATCAGAGTCGCACAACAAACTAGCGTCGGAAACAAAGACGTCTCTACCATGTAGTAGGTAGGTAGAGAGCTGTCAGTCGCCACGGTGTAGGGTAGCTTATAGTGATCAGAGTCGCACAACAAACTAGCGTCGGAAACAAAGACGTCTCTACCATGTAGTAGGTAGGTAGAGAGCTGTCAGTCGCCACGGTGTAGGGTAGCTTATAGTGATCAGAGTCGCACAACAAACTAGCGTCGGAAACAAAGACGTCTCTACCATGTAGTAGGTAGGTAGAGAGCTGTCAGTCGCCACGGTGTAGGGTAGCTTATAGTGATCAGAGTCGCACAACAAACTAGCGTCGGAAACAAAGACGTCTCTACCATGTAGTAGGTAGGTAGAGAGCTGTCAGTCGCCACGGTGTAGGGTAGCTTATAGTGATCAGAGTCGCACAACAAACTAGCGTCGGAAACAAAGACGTCTCTACCATGTAGTAGGTAGGTAGAGAGCTGTCAGTCGCCACGGTGTAGGGTAGCTTATAGTGATCAGAGTCGCACAACAAACTAGCGTCGGAAACAAAGACGTCTCTACCATGTAGTAGGTAGGTAGAGAGCTGTCAGTCGCCACGGTGTAGGGTAGCTTATAGTGATCAGAGTCGCACAACAAACTAGCGTCGGAAACAAAGACGTCTCTACCATGTAGTAGGTAGGTAGAGAGCTGTCAGTCGCCACGGTGTAGGGTAGCTTATAGTGATCAGAGTCGCACAACAAACTAGCGTCGGAAACAAAGACGTCTCTACCATGTAGTAGGTAGGTAGAGAGCTGTCAGTCGCCACGGTGTAGGGTAGCTTATAGTGATCAGAGTCGCACAACAAACTAGCGTCGGAAACAAAGACGTCTCTACCATGTAGTAGGTAGGTAGAGAGCTGTCAGTCGCCACGGTGTAGGGTAGCTTATAGTGATCAGAGTCGCACAACAAACTAGCGTCGGAAACAAAGACGTCTCTACCATGTAGTAGGTAGGTAGAGAGCTGTCAGTCGCCACGGTGTAGGGTAGCATATAGTGATCAGAGTCGCACAACAAACTAGCGTCGGAAACAAAGACGTCTCTACCATGTAGTAGGTAGGTAGAGAGCTGTCAGTCGCCACGGTGTAGGGTAGCTTATAGTGATCAGAGTCGCACAACAAACTAGCGTCGGAAACAAAGACGTCTCTACCATGTAGTAGGTAGGTAGAGAGCTGTCAGTCGCCACGGTGTAGGGTAGCTTATAGTGATCAGAGTCGCACAACAAACTAGCGTCGGAAACAAAGACGTCTCTACCATGTAGTAGGTAGGTAGAGAGCTGTCAGTCGCCACGGTGTAGGGTAGCTTATAGTGATCAGAGTCGCACAACAAACTAGCGTCGGAAACAAAGACGTCTCTACCATGTAGTAGGTAGGTAGAGAGCTGTCAGTCGCCACGGTGTAGGGTAGCTTATAGTGATCAGAGTCGCACAACAAACTAGCGTCGGAAACAAAGACGTCTCTACCATGTAGTAGGTAGGTAGAGAGCTGTCAGTCGCCACGGTGTAGGGTAGCTTATAGTGATCAGAGTCGCACAACAAACTAGCGTCGGAAACAAAGACGTCTCTACCATGTAGTAGGTAGGTAGAGAGCTGTCAGTCGCCACGGTGTAGGGTAGCTTATAGTGATCAGAGTCGCACAACAAACTAGCGTCGGAAACAAAGACGTCTCTACCATGTAGTAGGTAGGTAGAGAGCTGTCAGTCGCCACGGTGTAGGGTAGCTTATAGTGATCAGAGTCGCACAACAAACTAGCGTCGGAAACAAAGACGTCTCTACCATGTAGTAGGTAGGTAGAGAGCTGTCAGTCGCCACGGTGTAGGGTAGCTTATAGTGATCAGAGTCGCACAACAAACTAGCGTCGGAAACAAAGACGTCTCTACCATGTAGTAGGTAGGTAGAGAGCTGTCAGTCGCCACGGTGTAGGGTAGCTTATAGTGATCAGAGTCGCACAACAAACTAGCGTCGGAAACAAAGACGTCTCTACCATGTAGTAGGTAGGTAGAGAGCTGTCAGTCGCCACGGTGTAGGGTAGCTTATAGTGATCAGAGTCGCACAACAAACTAGCGTCGGAAACAAAGACGTCTCTACCATGTAGTAGGTAGGTAGAGAGCTGTCAGTCGCCACGGTGTAGGGTAGCTTATAGTGATCAGAGTCGCACAACAAACTAGCGTCGGAAACAAAGACGTCTCTACCATGTAGTAGGTAGGTAGAGAGCTGTCAGTCGCCACGGTGTAGGGTAGCTTATAGTGATCAGAGTCGCACAACAAACTAGCGTCGGAAACAAAGACGTCTCTACCATGTAGTAGGTAGGTAGAGAGCTGTCAGTCGCCACGGTGTAGGGTAGCTTATAGTGATCAGAGTCGCACAACAAACTAGCGTCGGAAACAAAGACGTCTCTACCATGTAGTAGGTAGGTAGAGAGCTGTCAGTCGCCACGGTGTAGGGTAGCTTATAGTGATCAGAGTCGCACAACAAACTAGCGTCGGAAACAAAGACGTCTCTACCATGTAGTAGGTAGGTAGAGAGCTGTCAGTCGCCACGGTGTAGGGTAGCTTATAGTGATCAGAGTCGCACAACAAACTAGCGTCGGAAACAAAGACGTCTCTACCATGTAGTAGGTAGGTAGAGAGCTGTCAGTCGCCACGGTGTAGGGTAGCTTATAGTGATCAGAGTCGCACAACAAACTAGCGTGGGAAACAAAGACGTCTCTACCATGTAGTAGGTAGGTAGAGAGCTGTCAGTCGCCACGGTGTAGGGTAGCTTATAGTGATCAGAGTCGCACAACAAACTAGCGTCGGAAACAAAGACGTCTCTACCATGTAGTAGGTAGGTAGAGAGCTGTCAGTCGCCACGGTGTAGGGTAGCTTATAGTGATCAGAGTCGCACAACAAACTAGCGTCGGAAACAAAGACGTCTCTACCATGTAGTAGGTAGGTAGAGAGCTGTCAGTCGCCACGGTGTAGGGTAGCTTATAGTGATCAGAGTCGCACAACAAACTAGCGTCGGAAACAAAGACGTCTCTACCATGTAGTAGGTAGGTAGAGAGCTGTCAGTCGCCACGGTGTAGGGTAGCTTATAGTGATCAGAGTCGCACAACAAACTAGCGTCGGAAACAAAGACGTCTCTACCATGTAGTAGGTAGGTAGAGAGCTGTCAGTCGCCACGGTGTAGGGTAGCTTATAGTGATCAGAGTCGCACAACAAACTAGCGTCGGAAACAAAGACGTCTCTACCATGTAGTAGGTAGGTAGAGAGCTGTCAGTCGCCACGGTGTAGGGTAGCTTATAGTGATCAGAGTCGCACAACAAACTAGCGTCGGAAACAAAGACGTCTCTACCATGTAGTAGGTAGGTAGAGAGCTGTCAGTCGCCACGGTGTAGGGTAGCTTATAGTGATCAGAGTCGCACAACAAACTAGCGTCGGAAACAAAGACGTCTCTACCATGTAGTAGGTAGGTAGAGAGCTGTCAGTCGCCACGGTGTAGGGTAGCTTATAGTGATCAGAGTCGCACAACAAACTAGCGTCGGAAACAAAGACGTCTCTACCATGTAGTAGGTAGGTAGAGAGCTGTCAGTCGCCACGGTGTAGGGTAGCTTATAGTGATCAGAGTCGCACAACAAACTAGCGTCGGAAACAAAGACGTCTCTACCATGTAGTAGGTAGGTAGAGAGCTGTCAGTCGCCACGGTGTAGGGTAGCTTATAGTGATCAGAGTCGCACAACAAACTAGCGTCGGAAACAAAGACGTCTCTACCATGTAGTAGGTAGGTAGAGAGCTGTCAGTCGCCACGGTGTAGGGTAGCTTATAGTGATCAGAGTCGCACAACAAACTAGCGTCGGAAACAAAGACGTCTCTACCATGTAGTAGGTAGGTAGAGAGCTGTCAGTCGCCACGGTGTAGGGTAGCTTATAGTGATCAGAGTCGCACAACAAACTAGCGTCGGAAACAAAGACGTCTCTACCATGTAGTAGGTAGGTAGAGAGCTGTCAGTCGCCACGGTGTAGGGTAGCTTATAGTGATCAGAGTCGCACAACAAACTAGCGTCGGAAACAAAGACGTCTCTACCATGTAGTAGGTAGGTAGAGAGCTGTCAGTCGCCACGGTGTAGGGTAGCTTATAGTGATCAGAGTCGCACAACAAACTAGCGTCGGAAACAAAGACGTCTCTACCATGTAGTAGGTAGGTAGAGAGCTGTCAGTCGCCACGGTGTAGGGTAGCTTATAGTGATCAGAGTCGCACAACAAACTAGCGTCGGAAACAAAGACGTCTCTACCATGTAGTAGGTAGGTAGAGAGCTGTCAGTCGCCACGGTGTAGGGTAGCTTATAGTGATCAGAGTCGCACAACAAACTAGCGTCGGAAACAAAGACGTCTCTACCATGTAGTAGGTAGGTAGAGAGCTGTCAGTCGCCACGGTGTAGGGTAGCTTATAGTGATCAGAGTCGCACAACAAACTAGCGTCGGAAACAAAGACGTCTCTACCATGTAGTAGGTAGGTAGAGAGCTGTCAGTCGCCACGGTGTAGGGTAGCTTATAGTGATCAGAGTCGCACAACAAACTAGCGTCGGAAACAAAGACGTCTCTACCATGTAGTAGGTAGGTAGAGAGCTGTCAGTCGCCACGGTGTAGGGTAGCTTATAGTGATCAGAGTCGCACAACAAACTAGCGTCGGAAACAAAGACGTCTCTACCATGTAGTAGGTAGGTAGAGAGCTGTCAGTCGCCACGGTGTAGGGTAGCTTATAGTGATCAGAGTCGCACAACAAACTAGCGTCGGAAACACACACACACACACACAATAAATTAGTGTGTATATATTGTTAACACTGTTACATCAACTCAATTAATAACCCCGGCTCCGCCACTGGAAAAATAGGTCAGGTATTGTCTTAGAGACCTGCACTGGCCTGCAGTGATCTGCACTGGCCTGCACTGGCCTGCACTGGCCTGCACTGGCCTGCACTGGCCTGCACTGGCCTGCAAGGTAGGGAGTCCACAGAATGAAGTACATCAACATCAAGCCATCGCTCGCGATACTGTTCGTACGTACAGTCACGGAATGAAAAGGTTCGTCGATTTTCAAATTGATTCGTTCAACGTATTGCGAGCACATATTACCTTTTGAAAATATGTTATAGTATAGACTTGAGTTAGAGAAAATAATGTTTAACTGTTCGTTAATAAAGTTCAAAATTATTCAGATCAAAGTTGTTTGACTATTTATCTTGTCAACAAGATTATTATGTTTGATAAACTAAAACCTTCTTGTTGGTTCAACCTGCCATTATTATTTCTGTTAAAACTATTGTCAATCGGTCAATGTCATCACTACGTAGTTTGTGATGTCATGATTGCAAAATATCATAAATTCTCCTAAATAACTATTTTATAATGCCAAGACCTTTAAGTGTTGAAGAAAGAGCAGCAATTATTGCCGAACATGAAGCTGGCTACAACATCACGAGATATCACGTCGTCTAAATGTGACCAGAGATAGTGTGAGATTCTGGATAAGGAGACATGGCGAAGAAGGTGCACTAGTCGATCATCGTCACAATAATTCTGGTCACCGTCCTATTCTTAACGCCGCACAAAAATCAGACATGAGAAGGCAATTATGAAGAAGACGGCTTTGTGTCAATGGAATCATTTCGCCCAAATGTATGATGTTTGTCCAAGAGTGATAAGAAACGCATTACACTCAATGGGATTACATTATAGACGACACGTAAAAAAAGTTGCTCTGACAACGGCTCATAAGGAAGCACGTTTAAGATTTGCACAGATTTATTTGAACTTCGATTGGAATACCACTATATTTACCGACGAAACATGTCCATGTCGAGTCAACATGGGAGGCTTAATTTGTGGAGATATAATAGTACGAGATATACGGAAGACCATGTAGTGCCCAACTTCAGTTCTGGACGAATCTCGGCCAATATGGCCGGTGGATGTCAGCGGATGGAGTAGGCGAGCTAATTCTTTATTCCTTCAAGGGCAAACGCAACACACTATCTGTCTGTTTTAGAAGACAGTATGCTACCAAGTGTCCGTACCGTGTATCCAGCTGATGAGGTACCTGAGGTCAGATATGTCCAGGACAATGCTCGCACGCACACTGCTCGTATTGTGAATGAATGGTTCAACCGGCATAGATTTAAACCCAGTAGAAAACTTATGGGGTTTAATGGTACAGCGATGGGAAAATAGAAATGAAAGAACCAAAGAGGCTTTAGAAAACCACTAGGTACCGAATTATTTGGGAAGATACTAGAGGCACGGATCTATGGTCTCGTCTAGTGGGTTCTATGAGAAATAGGTTACAAATTGTGTTATTGAAGCTAATGGTGGTTATACCCGTTATTAAAAATAAATGTAAATAAACTTATTCGGAGTTTTCATTAACTTTTGCTTGTTATTTTATAGTTGTCATTTTATTGTTCTTTTAATACATTTTGTAACATTGCTTTGATGGGATAGAAAAAAACAAGCAAAACCTTATTCGATAGCAAACGTCATATTTATTTAAATATTAGCAGCACTGTTTCTTGCACTGGTATGTTGGCATAATTGATTCTTGCAGTACTAGTGCAAGCGAAAACCGACTCTAAGGTGACGAACCCTTTCATTCTGTGACTGTACATAAACGAACGTTGTTTCGTAATGCTGAAACCGTTGCATTTGTTATCTACACATATATAATTCATATTATCTGTCGAAAGAGACTGTTCCCTGCGACACAGCATCCTAGTGCGGGATCCAGTGTCATACCTTAACCTTACTGTCATACCATAATGTAACACTTGTTTATGAATCAATAAACTTTTTTATTATTATTATTTATATTTTTACATTGATAAATGATAAATGATGATAAATGATTTTTATTTCTGTAAGTAGGTTTGTACAAACACTTTTACAAGTCAATATTTTTTTTTAAACTAGATGAGGTCGGCGTTTCCTATCTGACTACTCTGAGAAGAAAGGCCGAAACAAACTCAGAGGTCACAGTCTCTTATAAAGTCCAGACATAATCTTGGTCACTTCATGTGAAGACCATGTAGATTGGTGTCTGAAATGGTCTTTTGAGGAAAGAACCACACAGATTGAGAGGACCTGTCCAGTCAGTGCACGCATTTGTCAGTAATCGCGCAGCTCAACTAGCTCAACGATTCGACGAACAATACCAAAGAAAGGACATTGGGGTAGGCCGCATAGATTACTCAAACTGCCAGACCATGATTAAAAATAACTGAGAGAAAAAATAAAACAAACAAAAAAAAAGCAATGACCTACATAGTCTTCACATTCACAATAAAGTAAAATAATATAATACTTACAAAGTAAATATTAATGTCAACATTCAGTATGCAAAAATAAAAATAATATAAAATAAAATTGGAGCAGTTCAATCCCAAGCCTTTTTGTCCTCAATATAATCTTTAACGGTATAAAAAGCTTTCTGACACAACTTGCGTTTAATGAATGATTTGAATTTATTAAGGCTCAGATCTTGAACGTGGCTTGGAAGTTTATTATAAAAGCGTATACATTGACACCTGAATGACCCACCTATTTTCTTGAGCCTTGTTGGAGGTACAACAAATTTGTGTTTGTTCCTAGTATTTATATTGTGGATATCACTGTATTTTTTAAACAATTTAATGTTTTTATGGGCATATAAAAGATTTTCAAAAATGTACTGAGAAGGCAAAGTCAGTATATTAATCTCCTTAAATTTCTCTCTGAGAGATTGTCTCGGACTTAATTTATAAATGCATCGAACAGCTCTTTTCTGCAAAACAAAGATAGTCTGAATGTCGGCTGCATTTCCCCACAACAGAATACCGTACGACATTATACTATGAAAATAGCTAAAGTACACTAAACGGGCTGTCTCTATGTTGGTTAAATTACGAATTTTCCTAACAGCGTATGCTGCGGAGCTTAGCTTTTTTGACAATTTATCTATATGTGGGCCCCACTGAAGCTTAGCATCCAAAGTTAAGCCCAAGAATACTGTGCTATCTTCAGGATTCAACTCTTCGCCCTTTATCAACACGTTAGTTTTCACCTGCCTAACGTGAGGTAGTGTAAACTTAATGAATTTGGTTTTTTTTTTCATTAAGGAGTAAATTATTAACACTGAACCAGTGAACTACTTTTGAGATCGCTCTGTTTACATCGTCAGTAACCAGCTGCTGACGTTTAAGTTTAAACAAAAGTGAAGTATCATCCGCAAACAAAACTATATCATGATTATCCTTAATGAGGTAGGGCAAATCGTTAATATAAATAAGAAATAAGAAAGGACCAAGAATCGAGCCCTGTGGGACCCCCATTGTTACTATAGATCCGGGCGATCTTTTTCCATTAACGTCAACGCTCTGAATCCTATCATTTCTCGGGACCCTGGGGTCCCGGACCGCAACTCGCAGAGGCCCCTTAGATAATTTTAAATGATGAGGAGGCACCAACCGACGATTATCCCTGTATGCACTATGCAAGTGCACCCATGGACAAACCCTGGTTGGTGCAGGACTATTGTTGTACGTGGAAACAAAACATATTGGGCTATTGGTTTGGGTGGCTAAAGTGCATTAGGTAACATGAACTAAAGAAGAACTATGTCCCCTGCCTGACCAATGTTATATATTTTACACGGATAAAATGGCAGGGGGTGACTTGCACACTAAATAATGGGTCCCCGGAAACGGCCGCTAGCACATAGTGACGTAGCGACAAGGGGGCAACACTTCCTGAGGAGCTTGTGGAGTGGAGAGGTATCCCACGGCTATCAGGACAATCCCGGAAGTACGGTCAAGATCCCTACCAGCACCTTACTGGAATACTTCCTTCCTTCGATCACGGTTGCTCTTGCGAATTTCCACTCAAGCCGACCAATAAAGGCAAGAAAGAGGTGGGAGCTCTGTTCCTCGTCAGTGTTCACTCCAGCCGGCCAATAAAGGCAAGCCAGAGATGAGGACCAGATTACTCCCGGGAGATAGGGTCCGTGGGGTCGCTACTGCCCAACAGCTCGCCACATGCTGCCCTGCGGGTTTCTGTCTCTCTTGGTCTGGCTCCTCATCCTAGACCCGTTCTGGCAAAGTAAACTCTACCGGCACAGACCTAGAGTTCAGGAGCGTGCGCACCACGACGTCAACGTAGAGATACGGCGGTGGGGTTATTATTATAATAACCCCACCGCTGTATCTCTACGTTGATGTCTCTATGATGAACTCTAGGTCTGTGCCGGTAGAGTTTACTTTGCCGACATAGGTCTAAGGTGAGGAACCAGACCAAGAGAGATGCACTAAGGTCTGGAACCCCAGCGTCACGAGATATGTAAAAAGAAAACTTTATTATCAGACACAAATAGTCCATATGTACTACAAAAATAAAAATAAAATTACAATATAAATCAAATAATGTACCCGTTAAATAAAATATATGTCGGAGACGGTTGTCAAATACAATTGTAGGTAGTCAACGAAATTTGTTCTTTTATTGTTAATTTACGTAATTTACTATCAATTATCGTCCAATAAATCGGAGCATAATTTACTGAGTACTCGGTGTACGCACTAATTGATTTTTGCAACTTATTTTGATAATTCTAACCGATGGTTTTGTTCAAAACAATTGATCACATGTTACTTTGATTTTAAAATGATTTACTTTGTGAAATCACCATTATTTATTTACGACAGTTATTCTACTATTATTTGATTATTTTATAATGAAAGTCTTGTTAGATTTAGCACATTGTAGTGTTTTATATCAAGTAAACACGATGACGTACTTCCGTGTGTCATCGGACAGAGTTGTTGTGGAAGGATTGCAAGGTAGGAACATGGTCCTATAAAAAAGCGTGCACTCGGTTTGCTAGTCAGTCGATCTTCGGATTCGATTCAATAAAGAGCTCCCCTGCTCCTGACATTACTGTCGGTTTACCTGGTACAGCGCTGCTGTATATTCACATAGCTGTGTTGGCTTGCTGATAGCGATACACTTTGTATTTGGGTGGCTTAGGCTGCTATACGAACTGTAACCATATTGGTTTGTTCGAATAACTGTGTTCCATCTGTATTGTGTTTTTCTTAATAGCGTAACTTTATAATAGTTTTTACTGTCTTGTTTATCACAATACAATGGGAACTCCAAGCCCTGACGATATACCTCTGCTCGGCACTCCTCATCCTACATACATATATATAAATGATGCCACACTGTGGGGCTGTCCACAGACCTTCAGCCGCCAGAACACTGTTGGAACAACATCAAAATCAAACATCAAAAGTAATTTATTCAAACTAGGCTGAGAATCAGTACTTTTCGAACGTCAAAATTACATAAGACAGTCCCCCAATACGCTCGCCCTTCACCACTTCCTAGTGCTTTAGCTGAGGAGAAATGGCGCAACCAACTCCCCAGCAGCACAGCTGTCTGTTCAGAAAAAAATAAAAAATATTCTATACAACACTGCGCAAAATAATATATCTAAGTACATTACGCAACACAAACATTTAATTTAATTCTATTATTTGCTATAAGTCGGCCAGCACACGCCAATATACAAAAAAAAAGAAGAAAAGAAAAAAAAAATCGGAAACTATACTCAAGCAGAAATAAAAATAGTAAACTAAAAACGTAAGCAGAACTTTATACCTAAATAAAAGCCTCCAGTAATAAGGGGCGTGCCCACTTACAACATAAGCACCACTTCGGAGATGTTTACTTTCGAGTAGTTCCTCTGTCGACATGTGCCTGTACATGCGCACGTACAATAAACATGCGTTAGATCGATGTTCCAGCGTAGCGGCCACATGTCTGGTTGATTAATTAGTTATGTATCAGTCGGTGTGAGGAGCTTCCGTTGTGATTGTTGACTAACATGCACGCTCACGCACACACACATACCTGCGGCTGTATGATGTAATCCGGGTAAGTAGGTCTGTTTAGAGTGGAGCCTTTTTTGTGCGTCTAGTGTACCGTGTAGGTATTAGTAGGTATATGTATATAGTTACATCATGATAGAGCCATGTTTAGTATTCTTATAGATAAACCAATAATCTAACAGATCGCTACGCGGCGCTCGAGCGACTTGTCGCGTCTCCGCTGTGGGTAACCAAGTGCTATACAATAACATTACACTGATTCGCCTGCATTCGGTATACATCATGCAATGCACGACGGCTGCTCAGGACGAACTCCTGTCGGATTGCCTCAGCTGTGTTGTCTGGTGCTCGCGGGTGAACCTTCTGCGCGTGCGCTGTTCAGTGTTAAGCGGCGCGCAACCGCTCACTTGCTAAATAAAATATTGTAATTTTATGACCCTTTGTAACTTTGTATATTCGACCCTGTCTGAGATAAGACATCGTTAATCATTTACTGTGACTGTGCAATAATTAGCGAATGTAATGAACACTTCAAGCAGAGGCGGCGGGTCGCAGGTCGCAGGTCGCAGGTCGCCGGTCGCACGCGCATGCAACAGGCGCGCGGTGACGTGGCGGCCAGGTCGCCGCGCCGGCCGCCGGTCGCAGGTCGCGCCGAAGGTCCCGGCGCGCGGCGCGACATTTGCGGCGCGAGTGATATGTCACATCGATTAACATTGTTGTAAAGTCAGGTAGCGGTAACCTGTCCGTGACCTTCATCGCGCGCCCCTTACTTGTGTCGGCAGTCCGCGACGGCACGAGCCAGCTCGAGTGATGCGCAGCAGTGCCACCACAGAGTGCCGTGTGGTGCGGTGGCGCACGGCTGAGAGAGCGCTGACATCGAATCATGCTATATAGCTGTCTCCCTGTACTTATTTGTGTCGGCAGTCCGCGACGGCACGAGCCAGCTCGAGTGATGCGCAGCAGTGCCGCCACAGAGTGCCGTGTGGTGCGGTGGCGCACGGCTGAGAGAGCGCTGACATCGAATCATGCTATATAGCTGTCTCCCTGTACTTATTTGTGTCGGCAGTCCGCGACGGCACGAGCCAGCTCGAGTGATGCGCAGCAGTGCCGCCACAGAGTGCCGTGTGGTGCGGTGGCGCAAGTATACGCGATTATTTGTCTACTACTCTTGTATAAATTGGAAGACCTTAGTAAACAAGTGATTTCCAATCCATACGCGATTAGTTTCACACCCTTACGTTCTAGCTTTGTATAGAATGGAAAGACGGGACTGCGCTTTGGCGCATATGTGGGAGACCGACGTTACTATGGTTTCGGAACCATTAGGTATTGTGTTTGTTTACTTTTTGCCAACGTAGGTTTTTATTTATATACTTATTGCATGAGTGTAGATAGTGTATGGAACTGCACAGAACTAGTTATTGCCCCTCATTATGCAACAGTTTCGTAAAGTAGTGTCTAGAACTGCACAGAACTAGTTATTGCCCCTCATTATGCAACAGTTTCGTAAAGTAGTGTCTAGAACTGCACAGAACTAGTTATTGCCCCTCATTATGCAACAGTTTCGTAAAGTAGTGTCTAGAACTGCACAGAACTAGTTATTGCCCCTCATTATGCAACAGTTTCGTAAAGTAGTGTCTAGAACTGCACAGAACTAGTTAATGCCCCTCATTATGCAACAGTTTCGTAAAGTAGTGTCTAGAACTGCACAGAACTAGAAGAGGTATTGCCCCTCATTATGCAATAGTTTCATAAAGACTACTTTATGAAACTGTTGCATAATGAGGGACAATACCTAGTTCTGTGCAGTTCCATACACTACTTTATCTACACTCATGCAATAGGTACCTAGCAGTACCTAGTTCTCTGCAGTTCCACACACTACTTTATCTACACTCATGCAATAGGTACCTAGCAGTACCTAGTTCTCTGCAGTTCCACACACTACTTTATCTACACTCATGCAATAGGTACCTAGCAGTACCTAGTTCTGTGCAGTTCCACACACTACTTTATCTACACTCATGCAATAGGTACCTAGCAGTACCTAGTTCTCTGCAGTTCCATACACTACTTTATCTACACTCATGCAATAGGTACCTAGCAGTACCTAGTTCTGTGCAGTTCCACACACTACTTTATCTACACTCATGCAATAGGTACCTAGCAGTACCTAGTTCTGTGCAGTTCCACACACTACTTTATCTACACTCATGCAATAGGTACCTAGCAGTACCTAGTTCTGTGCAGTTCCATACACTACTTTATCTATACTCATGCAATAGGTACCTAGCAGTACCTAGTTATGTGCAGTTCCACACACTACTTTATCTACACTCATGCAATAGGTACCTAGCAGTACCTAGTTCTGTGCAGTTCCACACACTACTTTATCTACACTCATGCAATAGGTACCTAGCAGTACCTAGTTCTGTGCAGTTCCACACACTACTTTATCTACACTCATGCAATAGGTACCTAGCAGTACCTAGTTCTGTGCAGTTCCACACACTACTTTATCTACACTCATGCAATAGGTACCTAGCAGTACCTAGTTCTGTGCAGTTCCACACACTACTTTATCTATACTCATGCAATAGGTACCTAGCAGTACCTAGTTCTGTGCAGTTCCACACACTACTTTATCTACACTCATGCAATAGGTACCTAGCAGTACCTAGTTCTGTGCAGTTCCACACACTACTTTATCTACACTCATGCAATAGGTACCTAGCAGTACCTAGTTCTGTGCAGTTCCACACACTACTTTATCTACACTCATGCAATAGGTACCTAGCAGTACCTAGTTCTGTGCAGTTCCACACACTACTTTATCTACACTCATGCAATAGGTACCTAGCAGTACCTAGTTCTGTGCAGTTCCACACACTACTTTATCTACACTCATGCAATAGGTACCTAGCAGTACCTAGTTCTGTGCAGTTCCACACACTACTTTATCTACACTCATGCAATAGGTACCTAGCAGTACCTAGTTCTGTGCAGTTCCATACACTACTTTATCTACACTCATGCAATAGGTACCTAGCAGTACCTAGTTCTGTGCAGTTCCATACACTAGTATGGAACTGCACAGAACTAGGTACTGCCCCTCATTATGCAACAATTTCATAAGCTACTAATATCAATCTGCCTAGCCTTTTCCCAACTATGTTAGGGTCGGCTTCCAATCTAACCGGATGCACCTGAATACCAGTATATTACATGGAGCGACTGCCTATCTGAGCTCCACAACCCAGTTACTGGGTAATACGATGCCCCTCGGTAAGACTGGTTATCAGACTTTCGGGCTTCTGACGACCCGTAACGACTGTCAAAGATCCTCAAATGACAGCTGGGACCAACGACGTAAACTGCTTTCCGAGGCACGGAGGAATCTCGGTATGAAAAGATGGTCACCCATCCACAGACCAACCCCGGCAGGCGTAGCTTAACCTGATGGATCGACCCGTACGGCTGTTATTACATAACCACGAGCTCCTCCCGAGCTCCGAGCTCATAAACTACTAATATGTCATGATTAATTGTAGCAGCCATTGCTGATCCTAATAAATTAATTTTAGCAGCCATTGCTGATCCTAATAAATTAATTGTAGCAGCCGTTGCTGATCCTAATAAATTAATTGTAGCAGCCATTGCTGATCCTAATAAATTAATTGTAGCAGCCATTGCTGATCCTAATAAATTAATTGTAGCAGCCATTGCTGATCCTAATAAAACCTCAGTGTTACGTAATAATTGACATGGAGTTGTTAATTCATTCACATGAATTAACAACTACCACACCTTCACACTAGCGACCGGTCTCGCGGATCGGGTCTACAGTTCAATGTGAAAGTAATTAATTCGTTCAATAGAAGTATTTAATGAGTGCATACTCGTATTTGCGTGTTTAGCGCTCGTTTTAATAATATGTAGGTCACATATGATTAAAACGGTTAAAGCACTGTACTCGCGGTTACCAGCGTCAGTGTACGACCCGAGTGAAACAGCGTCCAGCGGGGCGTCCAACGGGGCGTTCAGCGTTGCGTGCAAGCGGCGAAGAGCGTTCAGCGAGCGCCGGTCGGCGGTCACTCAGGACACTCGCGAGTGTTTGCATGTGTTTAACACGAACGTCGCACGCGCCGCCCCGCCGGACGCTCGAGTCGAGCGTGCACTAACAGTGTCCCAGCGTCACGTTGATACCGCGCGGTCGAAGCTTGGCGCGCCTTGACCGCACGCACAGAATCACGGCACCAAATGCACCCCTCGCTGACTGGATCCCGGCTCTCTGAGTGGTGGCTCACGAGCTAAGCAGGCTCTCAACTTGCCACAATGTTTAACTGCTCATGTAATAACGGCTGGTGCAGCGGTGCATCAGCAGGATCACCGCGGTTCATGGATATATATCAGATGCGCGAATTATTCGTCCCTCGTTCGTTTCGTTCGATTTTGTTTGTAGTTGAAGGTAGATCTCATAAGATATCTTAAAACCGTTATCATAACAGAAGATAGGTACACTTGCAAGTTGTGTTTTTATTTTATTTTTATTAATTTTAGGAAAACTTACAGCTAATAAATACATTTCAATATCACGTACAATATGTAACAGATGGCCAATTACAAGCTTCTACTAATGATTAAAATGAGTATTAATAACAAATACGCGAAATCAGCGACGTGAGACATAACTAATTGTCGCACGCTCAAAAAATACAATAGTGAAAGAGACAAAATAAAATAGTTATTCATTTATTTACACATCGAAAAGCAATAATTCAAAATTTTCTTTACTTCCTTAACACTACTAGTAAACAAATCTAACTCGACATCCTGACACACCATATTAAAAGTACGACAAGCTCTTATCACGTACGAGTATGAGTTCTGCCTATAGATAGTTCTGACATAAGGTACATGGAGAAGACGTGGTCTTCGAAGAAATACACTCTGTACACGAAGCCCGATCTTGCCCACCAACTCAGTGACGTCAGTAGATCCGTTTATAACACTAAATAAAAAAAACAAGATCTGCAATTTTCCTTCGCTCGTGTAGCGGTAGAATATGACATTTTTTGTGATAAGGAATGAGGCAGTAACTGTAGGTGCCGGCACGCGCGCGGCGGTCGTGTTGCTGCTAGGTACAGTAGCAGTAACTGTAGGTGCCGGCACGCGCGCGGCGGTCGTGTTGCTGCTAGGTATAGTAGCAGTAACTGTAGGTGCCGGCACGCGCGCGGCGGTCGTGTTGCTGCTAGGTACAGTAGCAGTAACTGTAGGTGCCGGCACGCGCGCGGCGGTCGTGTTGCTGCTAGGTACAGTAGCAGTAACTGTAGGTGCCGGCACGCGCGGCGGTCGTGTTGCTGCTAGGTACAGTAGCAGTAACTGTAGGTGCCGGCACGCGCGGCGGTCGTGTTGCTGCTAGGTACAGTAGCAGTAACTGTAGGTGCCGGCACGCGCGGCGGTCGTGTTGATGCTAGGTACAGTAGCAGTAACTGTAGGTGCCGGCACGCGCGGCGGTCGTGTTGCTGCTAGGTACAGTAGCAGTAACTGTAGGTGCCGGCACGCGCGGCGGTCGTGTTGCTGCTAGGTACAGTAGCAGTAACTGTAGGTGCCGGCACGCGCGGCGGTCGTGTTGCTGCTAGGTACAGTAGCAGTAACTGTAGGTGCCGGCACGCGCGGCGGTCGTGTTGCTGCTAGGTACAGTAGCAGTAACTGTAGGTGCCGGCACGCGCGGCGGTCGTGTTGCTGCTAGGTACAGTAGCAGTAACTGTAGGTGCCGGCACGCGCGGCGGTCGTGTTGCTGCTAGGTACAGTAGCAGTAACTGTAGGTGCCGGCACGCGCGGCGGTCGTGTTGCTGCTAGGTACAGTAGCAGTAACTGTAGGTGCCGGCACGCGCGCGGCGGTCTTGTTGCTGCTAGGTACAGTAGCAGTAACTGTAGGTGCCGGCACGCGCGCGGCGGTCGTGTTGCTGCTAGGTACAGTAGCAGTAACTGTAGGTGCCGGCACGCGCGGCGGTCGTGTTGATGCTAGGTACAGTAGCAGTAACTGTAGGTGCCGGCACGCGCGGCGGTCGTGTTGCTGCTAGGTACAGTAGCAGTAACTGTAGGTGCCGGCACGCGCGGCGGTCGTGTTGATGCTAGGTACAGTAGCAGTAACTGTAGGTGCCGGCACGCGCGGCGGTCGTGTTGCTGCTAGGTACAGCAGCAGTAACTGTAGGTGCCGGCACGCGCGGCGGTCGTGTTGCTGCTAGGTACAGCAGCAGTAACTGTAGGTGCCGGCACGCGCGGCGGTCGTGTTGATGCTAGGTACAGTAGCAGTAACTGTAGGTGCCGGCACGCGCGGCGGTCGTGTTGCTGCTAGGTACAGTAGCAGTAACTGTAGGTGCCGGCACGCGCGGCGGTCGTGTTGATGCTAGGTACAGTAGCAGTAACTGTAGGTGCCGGCACGCGCGGCGGTCGTGTTGCTGCTAGGTACAGTAGCAGTAACTGTAGGTGCCGGCACGCGCGGCGGTCGTGTTGATGCTAGGTACAGTAGCAGTAACTGTAGGTGCCGGCACGCGCGGCGGTCGTGTTGCTGCTAGGTACAGTAGCAGTAACTGTAGGTGCCGGCACGCGCGGCGGTCGTGTTGCTGCTAGGTACAGTAGCAGTAACTGTAGGTGCCGGCACGCGCGGCGGTCGTGTTGATGCTAGGTACAGTAGCAGTAACTGTAGGTGCCGGCACGCGCGGCGGTCGTGTTGCTGCTAGGTACAGTAGCAGTAACTGTAGGTGCCGGCACGCGCGGCGGTCGTGTTGATGCTAGGTACAGTAGCAGTAACTGTAGGTGCCGGCACGCGCGGCGGTCGTGTTGCTGCTAGGTACAGTAGCAGTAACTGTAGGTGCCGGCACGCGCGGCGGTCGTGTTGATGCTAGGTACAGTAGCAGTAACTGTAGGTGCCGGCACGCGCGGCGGTCGTGTTGATGCTAGGTACAGTAGCAGTAACTGTAGGTGCCGGCACAACTGTAGGTGCTTAAGTAAAATCTAACCTTTGTTCAAAGGCATACTATTCTATCAACGACTACTTAAACGATAAGAATTGATAGCCGGCCTGCAGCTCCCGGGGGCGCGGGCGGTGCCGCTACTGTTTGATAGCCGGCCTGCAGCTCCCGGGGGCGCGGGCGGTGCCGCTACTGTTTGATAGCCGGCCTGCAGCTCCCGGGGGATCGGGCGGTGCCGCTACTGTTTGATAGCCGGCCTGCAGCTCCCGGGGGCGCGGGCGGTGCCGCTACTGTTTGATAGCCGGCCTGCAGCTCCCGGGGGATCGGGTGGTGCCGCTACTGTTTGATAGCCGGCCTGCAGCTCCCGGGGGCGCGGGCGGTGCCGCTACTGTTTGATAGCCGGCCTGCAGCTCCCGGGGGCGCGGGCGGTGCCGCTACTGTTTGATAGCCGGCCTGCAGCTCCCGGGGGCGCGGGCGGTGCCGCTACTGTTTGATAGCCGGCCTGCAGCTCCCGGGGGCGCGGGCGGTGCCGCTAGTGTTTGATAGCCGGCCTGCAGCTCCCGGGGGCGCGGGCGGTGGCGCTACTGTTTGATAGCCGGCCTGCAGCTCCCGGGGGCGCGGGCGGTGCCGCTACTGTTTGATAGCCGGCCTGCAGCTCCCGGGGGCGCGGGCGGTGCCGCTACTGTTTGATAGCCGGCCTGCAGCTCCCGGGGGCGCGGGCGGTGCCGCTAGTGTTTGATAGCCGGCCTGCAGCTCCCGGGGGCGCGGGCGGTGCCGCTAGTGTTTGATAGCCGGCCTGCAGCTCCCGGGGGCGCGGGCGGTGGCGCTACTGTTTGATAGCCGGCCTGCAGCTCCCGGGGGCGCGGGCGGTGCCGCTAGTGTTTGATAGCCGGCCTGCAGCTCCCGGGGGCGCGGGCGGTGCCGCTAGTGTTTGATAGCCGGCCTGCAGCTCCCGGGGGCGCGGGCGGTGCCGCTACTGTTTGATAGCCGGCCTGCAGCTCCCGGGGGCGCGGGCGGTGCCGCTACTGTTTGATAGCCGGCCTGCAGCTCCCGGGGGCGCGGGCGGTGCCGCTACTGTTTGATAGCCGGCCTGCAGCTCCCGGGGGATCGGGCGGTGCCGCTACTGTTTGATAGCCGGCCTGCAGCTCCCGGGGGCGCGGGCGGTGCCGCTACTGTTTGATAGCCGGCCTGCAGCTCCCGGGGGCGCGGGCGGTGCCGCTACTGTTTGATAGCCGGCCTGCAGCTCCCGGGGGATCGGGCGGTGGCGCTACTGTTTGATAGCCGGCCTGCAGCTCCCGGGGGCGCGGGCGGTGCCGCTACTGTTTGATAGCCGGCCTGCAGCTCCCGGGGGCGCGGGCGGTGCCGCTACTGTTTGATAGCCGGCCTGCAGCTCCCGGGGGATCGGGCGGTGCCGCTACTGTTTGATAGCCGGCCTGCAGCTCCCGGGGGCGCGGGCGGTGCCGCTACTGTTTGATAGCCGGCCTGCAGCTCCCGGGGGCGCGGGCGGTGCCGCTACTGTTTGATAGCCGGCCTGCAGCTCCCGGGGGATCGGGCGGTGCCGCTACTGTTTGATAGCCGGCCTGCAGCTCCCGGGGGATCGGGCGGTGCCGCTACTGTTTGATAGCCGGCCTGCAGCTCCCGGGGGCGCGGGCGGTGCCACTACTGTTTGATAGCCGGCCTGCAGCTCCCGGGGGATCGGGCGGTGCCGCTACTGTTTGATAGCCGGCCTGCAGCTCCCGGGGGCGCGGGCGGTGCCGCTACTGTTTGATAGCCGGCCTGCAGCTCCCGGGGGCGCGGGCGGTGCCGCTACTGTTTGATAGCCGGCCTGCAGCTCCCGGGGGCGCGGGCGGTGCCGCTACTGTTTGATAGCCGGCCTGCAGCTCCCGGGGGCGCGGGCGGTGCCGCTACTGTTTGATAGCCGGCCTGCAGCTCCCGGGGGATCGGGCGGTGCCGCTACTGTTTGATAGCCGGCCTGCAGCTCCCGGGGGCGCGGGCGGTGCCGCTACTGTTTGATAGCCGGCCTGCAGCTCCCGGGGGCGCGGGCGGTGCCGCTACTGTTTGATAGCCGGCCTGCAGCTCCCGGGGGCGCGGGCGGTGCCGCTACTGTTTGATAGCCGGCCTGCAGCTCCCGGGGGCGCGGGCGGTGCCGCTACTGTTTGATAGCCGGCCTGCAGCTCCCGGGGGCGCGGGCGGTGCCGCTACTGTTTGATAGCCGGCCTGCAGCTCCCGGGGGCGCGGGCGGTGCCGCTACTGTTTGATAGCCGGCCTGCAGCTCCCGGGGGATCGGGCGGTGCCGCTACTGTTTGATAGCCGGCCTGCAGCTCCCGGGGGCGCGGGCGGTGCCGCTACTGTTTGATAGCCGGCCTGCAGCTCCCAGGGCGCGGGCGGTGCCGCTACTGTTTGATAGCCGGCCTGCAGCTCCCGGGGGCGCGGGCGGTGCCGCTACTGTTTGATAGCCGGCCTGCAGCTCCCGGGGGCGCGGGCGGTGCCGCTACTGTTTGATAGCCGGCCTGCAGCTCCCGGGGGCGCGGGCGGTGCCGCTACTGTTTGATAGCCGGCCTGCAGCTCCCGGGGGCGCGGGCGGTGCCGCTACTGTTTGATAGCCGGCCTGCAGCTCCCGGGGGCGCGGGCGGTGCCGCTACTGTTTGATAGCCGGCCTGCAGCTCCCGGGGGCGCGGGCGGTGCCGCTACTGTTTGATAGCCGGCCTGCAGCTCCCGGGGGCGCGGGCGGTGCCGCTACTGTTTGATAGCCGGCCTGCAGCTCCCGGGGGCGCGGGCGATGCCGCTACTGTTTGATAGCCGGCCTGCAGCTCCCGGGGGCGCGGGCGGTGCCGCTACTGTTTGATAGCCGGCCTGCAGCTCCCGGGGGATCGGGCGGTGCCGCTACTGTTTGATAGCCGGCCTGCAGCTCCCGGGGGCGCGGGCGGTGCCGCTACTGTTTGATAGCCGGCCTGCAGCTCCCGGGGGCGCGGGCGGTGCCGCTACTGTTTGATAGCCGGCCTGCAGCTCCCGGGGGCGCGGGCGGTGGCGCTACTGTTTGATAGCCGGCCTGCAGCTCCCGGGGGCGCGGGCGGTGGCGCTACTGTTTGATAGCCGGCCTGCAGCTCCCGGGGGCGCGGGCGGTGGCGCTACTGTTTGATAGCCGGCCTGCAGCTCCCGGGGGCGCGGGCGGTGGCGCAACTGTCCGACAGCAGAAGGTCGGTAGTGTTCGATGAGCATGTGCACATCGTTGACCACGCTGAGTCCCTGACACTAACAGATGAGCTTATCTTAATCTTCTTTATAAAATTATGACATACATAGTAACTAGATGTGAAACGTTTTAAGTTGTTTCGATAGAGGCCGGTATGTCGGTCGCGGGTCGCGCGTCTAATGCGTGGCCGGCGGCAAGGTGACTGCGCTTGTGAAATGTTTCACTAAGTAGATAATTGGAACAGAACCTGGTCGCGCGCTTTACCGACACAGTTCCGGCGTCGCGCGGCGCACGCGGCCGTTGCGACAGCGCCCCCCACCACTTGCTATGGTCGGCCACCGCTCGCCGCCGCTGCACTCTGTCGGCAGCTGACATGCGCATCACTAACTAAACGTATCGTAAATGTTACAGATTAGATATCGGAGTTACTTGTTACGGTACACAATGTACTGACGGTACACAATGTACTGACGGTACACAATGTACTGACGGTACACAATGTACTGACGGTACACAATGTACTGACGGTACACAATGTACTGACCGTACACAATGTACTGAAGGTACACAATGGGCGTCCTCGACATCGTACGTTGACACTTGTTCGATTGTCCGGAAATTAGAACTCAATGTTGCGTTGGTACTTATATACTGTAGCGAGACAATGTTGTGTTGGTACTAATATACTGTAGCGAGACAATGTTGTGTTGGTACTTATATACTGTAGCGAGACAATGTTGTGTTGGTACTAATATACTGTAGCGAGACAATGTTGTGTTGGTACTTATATACTGTAGCGAGACAATGCTGTGTTGGTACTTATATACTGTAGCGAGACAATGTTGTGTTGGTACTTATATACTGTAGCGAGACAATGTTGTGTTGGTACTTATATACTGTAGCGAGACAATGTTGTGTTGGTACTTATATACTGTAGCGAGACAATGTTGTGTTGGTACTAATATACTGTAGCGAGACAATGTTGTGTTGGTACTAATATACTGTAGCGAGACAATGTTGTGTTGGTACTTATATACTGTAGCGAGACAATGTTGTGTTGGTACTAATATACTGTAGCGAGACAATGTTGTGTTGGTACTTATATACTGTAGCGAGACAATGTTGTGTTGGTACTTATATACTGTAGCGAGACAATGTTGTGTTGGTACTTATATACTGTAGCGAGACAATGTTGTGTTGGTACTTATATACTGTAGCGAGACAATGTTGTGTTGGTACTTATATACTGTAGCGAGACAATGTTGTGTTGGTACTTATATACTGTAGCGAGACAATGTTGTGTTGGTACTTATATACTGGAGCGAGACAATGTTGTGTTGGTACTTATATACTGTAGCGAGACAATGTTGTGTTGGTACTAATATACTGTAGCGAGACAATGTTGTGTTGGTACTTATATACTGTAGCGAGACAATGTTGTGTTGGTACTAATATACTGTAGCGAGACAATGTTGTGTTGGTACTTATATACTGTAGCGAGACAATGTTGTGTTGGTACTTATATACTGTAGCGAGACAATGTTGTGTTGGTACTTATATACTGTAGCGAGACAATGTTGTGTTGGTACTTATATACTGTAGCGAGACAATGTTGTGTTGGTACTAATATACTGTAGCGAGACAATGTTGTGTTGGTACTTATATACTGTAGCGAGACAATGTTGTGTTGGTACTAATATACTGTAGCGAGACAATGTTGTGTTGGTACTAATATACTGTAGCGAGACAATTTTGTGTTGGTACTAATATACTGTAGCGAGACAATGTTGTGTTGGTACTCATATACTGTAGCGAGACAATGTTGTGTTGGTACTCATATACTGTAGCGAGACAATGTTGTGTTGGTACTTATATACTGTAGCGAGACAATGTTGTGTTTGTACTTATATACTGTAGCGAGACAATGTTGTGTTGGTACTTATATACTGTAGCGAGACAATGTTGTGTTGGTACTAATATACTGTAGCGAGACAATGTTGTGTTGGTACTTATATACAGTAGCGAGACAATGTTGTGTTGGTACTTATATACAGTAGCGAGACAATGTTGTGTTGGTACTAATATACTGTAGCGAGACAATGTTGTGTTGGTACTTATATACAGTAGCGAGACAATGTTGTGTTGGTACTTATATACAGTAGCGAGACAATGTTGTGTTGGTACTTATATACAGTAGCGAGACAATGTTGTGTTGGTACTTATATACTGTAGCGAGACAATGTTGTGTTGGTACTTATATACTGTAGCGAGACAATGTTGTGTTGGTACTTATATACTGTAGCGAGACAATGTTGTGTTGGTACTAATATACTGTAGCGAGACAATGTTGTGTTGGTACTTATATACTGTAGCGAGACAATGTTGTGTTGGTACTAATATACTGTAGCGAGACAATGTTGTGTTGGTACTAATATACTGTAGCGAGACAATGTTGTGTTGGTACTTATATACTGTAGCGAGACAATGTTGTGTTGGTACTAATATACTGTAGCGAGACAATGTTGTGTTGGTACTTATATACTGTAGCGAGACAATGTTGTGTTGGTACTTATATACTGTAGCGAGACAATGTTGTGTTGGTACTTATATACTGTAGCGAGACAATGTTGTGTTGGTACTTATATACTGTAGCGAGACAATGTTGTGTTGGTACTTATATACTGTAGCGAGACAATGTTGTGTTGGTACTTATATACTGTAGCGAGACAATGTTGTGTTGGTACTTATATACTGGAGCGAGACAATGTTGTGTTGGTACTTATATACTGTAGCGAGACAATGTTGTGTTGGTACTAATATACTGTAGCGAGACAATGTTGTGTTGGTACTTATATACTGTAGCGAGACAATGTTGTGTTGGTACTAATATACTGTAGCGAGACAATGTTGTGTTGGTACTTATATACTGTAGCGAGACAATGTTGTGTTGGTACTTATATACTGTAGCGAGACAATGTTGTGTTGGTACTTATATACTGTAGCGAGACAATGTTGTGTTGGTACTTATATACTGTAGCGAGACAATGTTGTGTTGGTACTAATATACTGTAGCGAGACAATGTTGTGTTGGTACTTATATACTGTAGCGAGACAATGTTGTGTTGGTACTAATATACTGTAGCGAGACAATGTTGTGTTGGTACTAATATACTGTAGCGAGACAATTTTGTGTTGGTACTAATATACTGTAGCGAGACAATGTTGTGTTGGTACTTATATACTGTAGCGAGACAATGTTGTGTTGGTACTCATATACTGTAGCGAGACAATGTTGTGTTGGTACTTATATACTGTAGCGAGACAATGTTGTGTTGGTACTTATATACTGTAGCGAGACAATGTTGTGTTGGTACTTATATACTGTAGCGAGACAATGTTGTGTTGGTACTAATATACTGTAGCGAGACAATGTTGTGTTGGTACTTATATACAGTAGCGAGACAATGTTGTGTTGGTACTTATATACAGTAGCGAGACAATGTTGTGTTGGTACTAATATACTGTAGCGAGACAATGTTGTGTTGGTACTTATATACAGTAGCGAGACAATGTTGTGTTGGTACTTATATACAGTAGCGAGACAATGTTGTGTTGGTACTTATATACAGTAGCGAGACAATGTTGTGTTGGTACTTATATACTGTAGCGAGACAATGTTGTGTTGGTACTTATATACTGTAGCGAGACAATGTTGTGTTGGTACTTATATACTGTAGCGAGACAATGTTGTGTTGGTACTAATATACTGTAGCGAGACAATGTTGTGTTGGTACTTATATACTGTAGCGAGACAATGTTGTGTTGGTACTTATATACAGTAGCGAGACAATGTTGTGTTGGTACTAATATACTGTAGCGAGACAATGTTGTGTTGGTACTTATATACTGTAGCGAGACAATGTTGTGTTGGTACTTATATACTGTAGCGAGACAATGCTGTGTTGGTACTTATATACTGTAGCGAGACAATGTTGTGTTGGTACTTATATACTGTAGCGAGACAATGTTGTGTTGGTACTTATATACTGTAGCGAGACAATGTTGTGTTGGTACTTATATACTGTAGCGAGACAATGTTGTGTTGGTACTAATATACTGTAGCGAGACAATGTTGTGTTGGTACTTATATACAGTAGCGAGACAATGTTGTGTTGGTACTTATATACAGTAGCGAGACAATGTTGTGTTGGTACTTATATACAGTAGCGAGACAATGTTGTGTTGGTACTTATATACTGTAGCGAGACAATGTTGTGTTGGTACTTATATACTGTAGCGAGACAATGTTGTGTTGGTACTTATATACTGTAGCGAGACAATGTTGTGTTTGTACTTATATACTGTAGCGAGACAATGTTGTGTTGGTACTAATATACTGTAGCGAGACAATGTTGTGTTGGTACTTATATACTGTAGCGAGACAATGTTGTGTTGGTACTAATATACTGTAGCGAGACAATGTTGTGTTGGTACTAATATACTGTAGCGAGACAATGTTGTGTTGGTACTTATATACTGTAGCGAGACAATGTTGTGTTGGTACTAATATACTGTAGCGAGACAATGTTGTGTTGGTACTTATATACTGTAGCGAGACAATGTTGTGTTGGTACTTATATACTGTAGCGAGACAATGTTGTGTTGGTACTTATATACTGTAGCGAGACAATGTTGTGTTGGTACTTATATACTGTAGCGAGACAATGTTGTGTTGGTACTTATATACTGTAGCGAGACAATGTTGTGTTGGTACTTATATACTGTAGCGAGACAATGTTGTGTTGGTACTTATATACTGGAGCGAGACAATGTTGTGTTGGTACTTATATACTGTAGCGAGACAATGTTGTGTTGGTACTAATATACTGTAGCGAGACAATGTTGTGTTGGTACTTATATACTGTAGCGAGACAATGTTGTGTTGGTACTAATATACTGTAGCGAGACAATGTTGTGTTGGTACTTATATACTGTAGCGAGACAAAGAAGTAACATCTTTATAAAATACAAATTGTCTAATATTTCATATGTGCTGAAGTTTACCTCACGCTTTCCTAGATGGCGTTGAGATCGAAATAGGTCGCGCTATGGTGCTTGTGGTGACAGGTCGTCTTGCTGACCTTGGTTTTGTTTTGTTATTAGTAACTTAACTCGTTGTTGATTTTACTTCGATGGTCCTAGTTTATCATCTGTGACTTTAAGTTACGACTACATGTACTGCTATATGTAAGTGGGCACGCCCTTTATTACTGAAGGCTTTTATTTAGGTATATAGTTCTGCTTACGTTTTTAGTTTTGTATTTTGTTTTGCTTGAGTATAGTTTTCGTTTTTTTTTTTTTGTATATTGGCGTGTGCTAGCTTACTTATAGCAAATAATTTAATTTAATGTTTTGTGTTGCGTAATGTACCTACATTAGTATGCGCAGTGTTATATAGAATCATTTTTTTAACTGAACAGACAGCTGTGCTGCTGGGGAATTTGTTGCGCCACTTCTTCTCCCCAGCTAAAGCACTAGGAAGTGGTGAAGGGCGGGCGTTTTGGGGGACTGTCTTATGTAATTTTGACGTTCACAAAGTGCTGATTCTCAGCCTAGTTTGAATAAATGACTTTTGATTATGATTTTGATTTTTATGGTTTCGTTACCGAGCAAAGTACCTTTGAATTTCTTTTTTGTAAGCGCGATTCCTTGTGAATTAAATTATCCTATTGAAACAATTGGTGCGTTTCATTGGGTATTCTCGCCTTCGGACCTTGAAAACCTGTTCATGGTCCGTCGAAGCTGGATTGGCGTGAAGGTGTTTTTTGGTAGTCATCGGTGGTGCTGTCCAGAGCATCCCTACAGCGAGGCGTCAGCGGTGACGTCAGCGAAGCAGAGGACCCGGCTGGGTGCCGGAGAAGTGACGTTGCGTGGAGGAGCCAGGTAGATGAGTTCGCGGAGCGGCCACCAGAGGACGCCGCCAATGTGGCGTGAGACGTCGAGTATGTCAGTGAGTTTTAGGTGGAGAAACCGTGAGTACATTTTCGACCTTATTAATAGGAAGAATTTAACTTCATCAATTCAAGAAAGTGCATTGAAAGAACCTTAAATTCACTAAGTAATTAACTTAGCCTTAGGTAATAGTAGTTTGGACTTGTATTAATTTTAAGCAAAAATTGGTTCAGACGGGGAACCTACGCGCGATTTTACTCAGAAATACAAGTTAAACACTTGTAAAATTTTAAACGTTATCTGGGACTGTGAAATATATCGAAATGCTTCAAAGAAACTTACATTTTTGTGGTGTTATTGAGGGTGTTTACTGGACAATGAGTTTATTTATAGTGTTCGGTATCTAGTTGCAAGTAAATTGTACATTTTATAATTGTGACATAACCTACTTGTTTTTTTTTTTTTTTTAATAAATAAATGGATTCGCTTAACGACATTCAGGAAGACATTAAAGCTAAAACGTTTAAGTCAAAATCTAACTATAAAAATGTTCTAAAGAGCGTCTAACTGTTTGTTATAGAAGCTAGGATTGAAACCTTAGAACAGCAATGGCAATTATTCTACAACACACATGTTCAAATAATTAGTGAGGTAAGAAAGTCTGATTTATTTAATTCAAATTATCATAAGGCTGGCTTATATGATGAAGCCGAAGAGTATACAGTTTAAAAGCGAGCTGAAAGAAATGTTAAACAATATGAAAATGTCTAGTGAAACGTGTAATGTTAGTCCAGGAGCTAGCTGTAGTACAAGAGCTAGCTGTACTCCAGGAGCCAGCTGTAGTCCAAGAGCTAGCTGTAGTACAGGAGCTAGCTGTAGTACAGGAGCTAGCTGTACTCCAGGAGCCAGCTGTAGTCCAAGAGCTAGCTGTAGTACAGGAGCTAGGTGTAGTACAGGAGCAGGCTGTAGTACAGGAGCTAGCTGTAGTCCAAGAGCTAGCTGTAGTACAGGAGCCAGCTGTAGTCCAAGAGCTAGCTGTAGTACAGGAGCCAGCTGTAGTCCAAGAGCTAGCTGTAGTACAGGAGCTAGGTGTAGTACAGGAGCTAGGTGTAGTCCAAGAGCTAGCTGTAGTACAGGAGCTAGCTGTAGTACAGGAGCTAGCTGTAGTACAGGAGCTAGCTGTAGTACAGGAGCTAGCTGTAGTACAGGAGCTGGCTGTACTCCAGGAGCCAGCTGTAGTCCAAGAGCTAGCTGTAGTACAGGAGCTAGCTGTAGTCCAAGAGCTAGCTGTAGTACAGGAGCTAGGTGTAGTACAGGAGCTAGCTGTAGTACAGGAGCTAGGTGTAGTCCAAGAGCTAGCTGTAGTACAGGAGCCAGCTGTAGTCCAAGAGCTAGCTGTAGTACAGGAGCTAGGTGTAGTACAGGAGCTAGCTGTAGTACAGGAGCTAGGTGTAGTCCAAGAGCTAGCTGTAGTACAGGAGCTAGCTGTAGTACAGGAGCCAGCTGTAGTACAGGAGCTAGCTGTAGTCCAAGAGCTAGATGTAGTACAGGAGCCAGCTGTAGTCCAAGAGCTAGATGTAGTACAGGAGCTGGCTGTACTCCAGGAGCCAGCTGTAGTCCAAGAGCTAGCTGTAGTACAGGAGCTAGCTGTAGTCCAAGAGCTAGCTGTAGTACAGGAGCTAGGTGTAGTACAGGAGCTAGCTGTAGTACAGGAGCTAGGTGTAGTCCAAGAGCTAGCTGTAGTACAGGAGCCAGCTGTAGTCCAAGAGCTAGCTGTAGTACAGGAGCTAGGTGTAGTACAGGAGCTAGCTGTAGTACAGGAGCTAGGTGTAGTCCAAGAGCTAGCTGTAGTACAGGAGCTAGCTGTAGTACAGGAGCCAGCTGTAGTACAGGAGCTAGCTGTAGTCCAAGAGCTAGATGTAGTACAGGAGCCAGCTGTAGTCCAAGAGCTAGATGTAGTACAGGAGCCAGCTGTAGTCCAAGAGCTAGCTGTAGTACAGGAGCCAGCTGTAGTACAGGAGCTAGCTGTAGTCCAAGAGCTAGCTGTAGTACAGGAGCCAGCTGTAGTCCAAGAGCTAGCTGTAGTACAGGAGCCAGCTATAGCTCAAGAGCTAGATGTAGTACAGGAGCCAGCTGTAGTACAGGAGCTAGCTGTAGTACAGGAGCTAGCTGTAGTACAGGAGCTAGCTGTAGTACAGGAGCTAGCTGTAGTCCAAGAGCTAGCTGTAGTACAGGAGCTAGGTGTAGTACAGGAGCTAGGTGTATTCCAAGAGCTAGCTGTAGTACAGGAGCTAGCTGTAGTACAGGAGCTAGCTGTAGTACAGGAGCTAGCTGTAGTCCAAGAGCTAGCTGTAGTACAGGAGCCAGCTGTAGTCCAAGAGCTAGCTGTAGTACAGGAGCTAGGTGTAGTACAGGAGCTAGGTGTAGTCCAAGAGCTAGCTGTAGTACAGGAGCTAGCTGTAGTACAGGAGCTAGCTGTAGTACAGGAGCTAGCTGTAGTACAGGAGCTAGCTGTAGTACAGGAGCTAGGTGTAGTACAGGAGCCAGCTGTAGTCCAAGAGCTAGCTGTAGTACAGGAGCCAGCTGTAGTACAGGAGCTAGCTGTAGTCCAAGAGCTAGCTGTAGTACAGGAGCCAGCTGTAGTCCAAGAGCTAGATGTAGTACAGGAGCTAGGTGTAGTACAGGAGCCAGCTGTAGTCCAAGAGCTAGCTGTAGTACAGGAGCCAGCTGTAGTACAGGAGCTAGCTGTAGTCCAAGAGCTAGCTGTAGTACAGGAGCCAGCTGTAGTCCAAGAGCTAGATGTAGTACAGGAGCCAGCTGTAGTCCAAGAGCTAGCTGTAGTACAGGAGCCAGCTGTAGTACAGGAGCTAGCTGTAGTCCAAGAGCTAGCTGTAGTACAGGAGCCAGCTGTAGTCCAAGAGCTAGCTGTAGTACAGGAGCCAGCTGTAGTACAAGAGCTAGCTGTAGTACAGGAGCCAGCTGTAGTACAGGAGCTAGCTGTAGTACAGGAGCTAGCTGTAGTACAGGAGCTAGCTGTAGTACAGGAGCTAGCTGTAGTCCAAGAGCTAGCTGTAGTACAGGAGCTAGGTGTAGTACAGGAGCTAGGTGTAGTCCAAGAGCTAGCTGTAGTACAGGAGCTAGCTGTAGTACAGGAGCTAGCTGTAGTACAGGAGCTAGCTGTAGTCCAAGAGCTAGCTGTAGTACAGGAGCCAGCTGTAGTCCAAGAGCTAGCTGTAGTACAGGAGCCAGCTGTAGTCCAAGAGCTAGCTGTAGTACAGGAGCTAGGTGTAGTACAGGAGCTAGGTGTAGTCCAAGAGCTAGCTGTAGTACAGGAGCTAGCTGTAGTACAGGAGCTAGCTGTAGTACAGGAGCTAGCTGTAGTACAGGAGCTAGCTGTACTCCAGGAGCCAGCTGTAGTCCAAGAGCTAGCTGTAGTACAGGAGCCAGCTGTAGTTCAAGAGCTAGCTGTAGTACAGGAGCTAGGTGTAGTACAGGAGCCAGGTGTATTCCAAGAGCTAGCTGTAGTACAGGAGCTAGCTGTAGTACAGGAGCTAGCTGTAGTGCAGGAGCTAGCTGTAGTACAGGAGCTAGGTGTAGTACAGGAGCTAGCTGTAGTACAGGAGCTAGCTGTAGTCCAAGAGCTAGCTGTAGTACAGGAGCCAGCTGTAGTCTAGCAGTTTGCGAGGTGTATCGGTTATAGCTAGAGGTGGTTTAAGAGGGTTGCGTGCGTATTTAGATTTCAAACAAGTGTCGCATTGATTAATGAAGCTTTGAATTGTAAGGAGCATGTTTGGCCAATGATAATTTCGGTGCAACTGCTTGTACATCTCCTGAATGCCACGGTGAACAGTCTTACCTTCGTGGTATTTCTTAATCAACTCTTGTTGTTCAGGTTTGTTTTCTACTAGAGTTACGCGTGTTGTGCATTTAAGTAGTTTAGGACCTCTGTCGTTAAATATTGTTGTGTAAACTCTAGAAAAGGAATGGTATAATTCTTCATTATAAAAGTAACAATGGAATACACGGTCAGCGATGGTGTGTTCTTTAAGGAATCTAATTATCTCGGACTCTGTATTATTTACTGGGATAAAGACATCTTTTATAACTACTTTTGTGTTAGTGGACCTGTTATCTACTCTATACGTAGATCCGGGCGTGGACCTAACGTGGAACTGCTTCAACTGCCTGTCAATAGTGTCTGTAATAATGGGTATGCCTCTAGCTTCGTTGTCAGGCTGTGTATGTCTCGTAGACACTAATTCAGACTCAGCTGATACTATACTCATACTATCTGTACCTATGTGAGATTCGGGAATGTTTGGGTTTTGTGGTTGTGTATTTTCATTGGATGCTATTGTGTCTAATTGATTTTCGGCTTCCCTACGTGCATTTTCGAATATTCTATTAATTATCTCATCGTCTTCGTTATCATCTAAATTAACAGCTAGAGAGTCAACACTGCCATGGAAGATTTTAACACGTGATAGAGCGTCTGCGTTAGTATTTTGACGACCCTTCTTGTATACAACCTTATAGTCATATTCCGATAGTTTTAAACGCCATCTAGTTAATTTAGAGTTAGGATCTTTTAATGACATAAGCCAGGTGAGAGGCCTGTGGTCTGTGTAGATGATAAACTTTCTAGTGTAAAGATAGGGTCTAAAGTATTTAATTGTCCATACTATGGCAAGTAGCTCCTTTTCTATTGTAGAGTAACGAGATTCGGTATCTGATAGTGTTCGGGATGCAAATGCCACTAGTTTATCTGATCCTACTATGCCTTGGGATAATACCGCACCTAATGCTACATCTGAAGCATCGGTGGTGAGGATGAAAGGCTCATCAAAATTCGGGTACTGTAGTATTGGGGCGTTAGTTAAAATTTGTTTGCACTTATTAAAAGCTTCTAAGAAGTCCGGAGAGTGTATGACTCTACTATTTTTCTTAAGGCAAAGGGTCATTGGTTTCGTAAGTCGTGCGAAATCTTTTATAAATTTTCTGTAATATCCGACTAAACCTAGGAAGGCTTTTATTTCCTTCTGAGACTTAGGTAGGGGGAAGTTAAGTACGGCTTTTATCTTATCTTTATTTGGTTTTAAACCTTCATCTGTTAGTTCGTGTCCTAAGAAGTTAACCTGTTTTTGTAGGAACTGTGATTTATCTAGCTGAATCTTTAGATTATGTGTTTTGAATCGATCAAATACTTGTTTTAATTTTTCTATGTGCTGCTGCAATGACGTAGATATTATTATTACGTCATCTAAGTATGTGTAAACATTATCTATGCCTCTTAATATATGATCCATTAACCTTTGAAATGTACTTGGTGCGTTTTTGAGTCCAAAGGGCATTCTAAGGAACTCATAGTGTCCTCGTTCAGTGGTAAATGCGGTTTTTTCAATATCATTGGGGTGCATTTTCACTTGGTGAAAACCGCTAGCGAGGTCTAGGGTTGTGAAGTATTGCGCTCGTCCTAATCTATCTAGTATGTCGTGTATGTTCGGTAAAGGGTATTTATCTTCAATGATACGATCGTTGAGTCGCCTGTAATCAATTACAAGTCGCCATTTGACGTTGCCTAAGGAATCGGGCTTTTTGGGTACGATATGCACGGGACATGACCAAGGAGATATGCTCTCTCGCACGATACCTTGCTGAAGGAGCTTATCTACTTGTTTACAAATTTCTTCGCGTTGTTGAGGAGCTTGTCTGTAACTACGTACGAAAACTGGTGTATTATCGCTTAATCTGAGCTCGTGTTTAACAGCGTGTGTAAAAGTGAGTGGTATATCTTCTGCATAGAACAAATCCCTATACTGATAACATATCCGGGTTATTTCGCGCCTTTCTTCTTCGTTCATGTGATCTGTACGTATTTTCTGAAGGTTTTCATTTAATATTTGGTCAATGTTAGATTGAACCTGTATGGTATTAATATCGTGATTATCATTTTGGTTGACCTTGGAAAATTTCTCTAATTCAATTGATGGGTTAAACGGGATACACTTCTTTTGATCACTATGATTAATTACCGATGTTTTAAAAGAACCGTTTGTAACGTTGACTATATCTGCTGGGGACATTAAACCATCTGACCAGATTAAATCGTCGTGAAGATATTGTCCATCTAAGTAGTTGGTTTTTACTTTGACTATCTTTTCGCATCTAGGTTCGATACTTATCTTTTGAGGTGGAGAACTAAAGTGTATTGGTATTTCCGCTGTAGGATTACGTAAAACATTATTATTTAAATCAATACTACTCTTTAGTTTTTGCAGAAGGTCAATTCCGATAAGACCTTTATATTTAGGGTCGAAGTCGAATATTAGAAACTTATGTGTTATATCGCTATTAAACGCGGGAGGTAAGGGAAGGTAAACTACCTTGTCGTGAACTGATGAACTGTGTGCCGTATTAATTTGAAAGGGTTCTGTTTCTATGCAGTACTCAAATATGGTGCCTGCAACTACGTCAGTTGCTATAGTTGAATGACTGGCCCCTGTATCTATTAGAAACTTACCGTCAAACTCAGGTAGTATTATGTAAGGTAAATATTTCTTGGTCTGGAAATTTATTGAAACTAGGTCTGGCTGTCTCGGTTGGTGTCCAAGGGAAAACCCTGGTCACTACCTACCTCTTGTTCGCCCGTGTTTGCATTCGGCTCGACCGATATGCTGTTACCGTCTGTGACATCGTTATAGAACCCTATGTCACTGGGTCCTAGTTGATCTTGAGTGGCCATCTGAATCGGAATATAAAACAACTGCTGGGCGAACTGTGGTTTTTCTGGCTTACCTGCCGTACGCATTGTGACGTCTGATGATACTGGTGTGGGAGCCGGTTTTGGAATGTTAGGTTGATTCCTAAAGTTATTTGAACCATTTGGTCTAGAGTTACCTGATGCTGGTCTGGCCTTCCAGGGTAATACGGATTGTATCCATTGTTGACGCTGTTCAGGGGTCATATTATATTGTTGAGGTACAAAGTTTTGTGGGGGAATAGTAAAGCCAGGTACAAATGGGTTTACTGTATTATGGATGGGATTATTATTGCCTGGTTGTTTAGATAACTCCTTTGGCTTTGCTTGTGACGTTGAAGAATTATTATTAGTGTAATTAGTTCTATTATATGAAAGCCTAGCTTCTTCTTGTCTAGCCGCTATGATGGCTGCTTCGAAGGTATCTGGTTTAGCGATTCGAACGCCCAACGAGACGTGGAAGTCTAACTGATTTGTGTACTGTTCAATAACCATCTTTTCGTAATATGATTTATTACCATGCTCCCCTACGGAATACAGAGTATCCAACAGCTCACGGAGGCGTTTGCCGAAGCTTTCAGCGTCTTCTGTCTTAGACTTACGCACTCGCGTTAGCTCCTGCATTTCTTGTATTTCATTTCGTGGTTCACCAAGGCGCCTAGTTAACACATTCTTAATTGATGACCATGAGTTTAAGTAGCCTTCGTACGCTATTGCGTCTACGGCTGGACCACTGAGCCTACTTTTAATTAAGCAGATGCACGCTGGGTGCACGCGATCTGCCTCAGAAGTTAACTGCAATAAGTTCTCTACTTCCCTAATATAATAATTGAGTAATTTAGGATTACCATCATATCTTGGCATTAAATCTGCAATTAGTTTGTACGGTTTATAGTTAGCATCATAATCCCTGAGCGACATTGTTTTTCTGTAGCTTGCCTGCCTAGTGGCGCTTGACGCAAAACAATAGAGGTGTCAAATTAAACACTTGGAATTTACTCGTGGGATACTTAGCGCTACTTATTATAATTCTTTGGTTGCCTACTGCGATTTTAGCTTATAGACAGATACACATAGATTAATATAATATACACAAATGAAAATAAGGCAGGAAATCGAGCAAGTACACTTGGCAAATAAGAGCACTTACCAAAGCAGCCACTGCATCTCCTGTCGAGTCAAGTCTCGGCCAGCGCAGCTTCCTCCAATTCTCCGGAGATTTATCCCGATGACCGTAGAGGTATCCGACCGCGCGATAGGTTCTTTGTAGATCACGAAGGAACGATTTGAGAACCGTCGCTCTTAAGATGAAGAGTTGGATTCGATCTTAGAACGTCGCGATCCTACCGACTGCGCCAGTTAAGTTTCGGCGGTCGGGATTTTACTTAAAAAAATATTTATTTATTACAACATTAATTTAATTATAAAAATACAGGATATTAAGCCGATGGCTGATACAAGACTGAATACAATGCAAAAGTAAATAATTCTATTGAATTTCCGGTAAATGCATAGTTGCAATATGACGCATGCTGGCGGTGGCTGCATGCTCAGCGTAAACGCGTGTTACGATGAGTTAACTACCTTTTTACGTTTTTAGTTCAGTTCAACTATAGAATTTTGAAAATGAAATCGTGCGCTGTTTGTAACGAGCAGTTCAACGATGGCGTCCAGTGTAGCAGTTGCAAGAAACACCTGGATTTTGGATGTGCAAACATCTCAGAAGCCGGATGGAGAAAGCTGGGAACCATTAGGATGACACAATGGAAATGTCCCACTTGCAGAACCTCATCACCAGTTGTGCCTGCCCCTGAACCTGCGTCGCTGGATACCATATTAAGCGAGATACGCGACATGACACGGCAGCCACTTAACTTGCCGACCTTAGTCGACGACATTCGCGTGGTTAAGAATGAGTTAGCTGAGCTTAAATTGACATGTGAAGGCACTGGTGGGAGACTCGACGATTTTGACACAAGACTCGTGGAAGTTGAAGCTAAAGTGACTGAATTTAAAAAGCTTCAGGAAACGGTGAATGGTTTACAGACTGACTTGGCGAGCACGAAGTATCTACTCTCGACTTATGAACAGAGATCCAGGCTAAACAACGTTGAAATCAAGGGGGTTCCTATAAAGAAAGATGAGAATTTGTACTCAATTATCGACGCTATCGGCCGTAAAGTTAACTACAGCTGTCCCAAAGCCGAGGTGAACTATATTTCAAGAGTCCCTATTTTTGGATCCAATGAAAAGCTGATAATAGTGAGTTTTTTAAACCGGTATGTAAAGGAAGATTTAATTGCGGCGGCACGTGCCAAGAAGGACCTATCCACGTCTGACATCGGGTTTCAAGGCTCATCTCAGCGTGTGTATGTTAACGATCATCTAAGCGTGGAGTACAAAAAGCTTTTAACCAAAGTTAAAAACATTGCCAAGGATAAACAGTATGAGTATGTATGGGTTAAACATGGTAAAATTCATATACTTAAAAATAATCATTCTAAAGTTGTTATTATAAGGAGGGAGTCAGATTTAAACAAGATTGTCTAAAGTGTCTCTTAATTTTTACACATACTTTGCTATTATTTTTTATTTAAATGGCTCCAAGTGGTTAATACCGTTTGTGTCACAAAAACTTTTGCAAAATGTTTAAGAGGATTGTGAAGTGCCGATACGCGGCACGATTTTTGGAGGCAATTACCTACATTTCATACAATTATTTACATAAATATTGTTTCGGGCGATAACGTTTTCATCCCCCTAAACCTTTACGAAATGAGACAATTTTGGTCTTATTACATTTAGTACACTTTATTCTAGGTCTGTACATTTTTCGTTTTTAGTAATTCAAATTAAATTAATTAAAAAAAAATTAAAATGCTCGAGGATGTTTTTATGTCAAAAATATAGATATTTAGATGCTAATAACTTATATTGTATGCAATATTTCTTTATAATAATAACGTATGGACCTAGTTTTTCATTATACCTATAATATTTCTAAAAAATATGAAAATTAGACTATGTTTACGGGGAGAAAAACGTTATCTCTTTTTGTATGAAAATTTACAGCTTCACACTCTTAACATCTCTTACAGCTCTTAACACCTCTGCCGTACTAACGAGTTCGGCACCTCTCTTTTGTTTAGCTATTTATATGCTTCGTGTTCGTTATCGCGCTGTTTACTATAAGGCTTTACCGCACTACAATATGTTTTACTCTCTCGCACTTGCACGCACCACGCACATTTGCTTGCTTTATTGCACAGCTGTTTATTATTTAACGTTGTATGATTCTTGCGCTCGCGCTAATATTTTTTACTTTTACCTTCATTATACTTATTTAATTATATTATACCTTATTCTACAATATTATACAATGAAATGCTTTATTTTAATGGATTTACAGATTTATACACAATTATTAGTCATAGCGTTTAATGGCTTCTAAGTTAAATATATTTTATCAAAACGTTCGCGGGCTTCGCTTGCGTCAAACTAAAAGTGATGCTTTCTACCGTCAAATGTTACTAAACTCGTATGATATTATTGTTTTTACAGAGACGTGGTTATTAGATGGAGTTTTAAACTCCGAATTCTTTGATGAACGGTACATTGTGTGGCGTCGTGATCGAGATTTACTCAGGTGGTTTTCTTCGTATCTGGAGAACAGGCCCCAAGCGGTAGTATTAAGCAATTATATGTCTGGTCGGGTGCCTGTCCCCAGTGGAGTCCCCCAGCGTTCATTGCTTGGCCCATTACTTTTCATTATCTATATAAATGACATCAACTCTTGCCTGGTTTCATCCAGACTGCTATGTTTTGCTGACGATATGAAAATCTATGCCACAATATCATCACATGTGGACGTGATTGCACTTCAGGATGATTTATGTCGTCTGGAGGCTTATTGTCGTGGAAGAAAGCTTGATCTTAACCCTGCTAAATGTTCGGTATAACATACTCTCGAAATCTTCTTCGTATATCTTAGGTGATCAAGTACTACCTAGAAAGAACTGCATCCGAGATCTGGGGGTATATCATGATTCTAAGCTTACGTTTGAATTGCATGTCGATACCATAGTTTGCTAAAGCATCTAAAGCACTAGGTTTTATAATGCGGCTATCCAGGTGCTTCACTCAAGCCAAAACATTAAAAATTCTATACTGTACTTTTGTTAGAAGCCACTTGGAATACGCGTCTGAAATCTGGAATCCATGCTATCACAAGTACATTGATCGTATAGAGAGCATCCAGAAAAGGTTCATTAAGTATTTGTGTTATCATCAGAAAGTGCCCTACCGGTCCCAAGATTACCTCAACCTCTGTAAGAAGTATCATATATTGCCCTTAATTAATCGGCGAGTAATATCTGACTGTATTTCATTAATTCAAATTTTCAATAGTTCTATTGATAACTCCGATATTCTTTCCAAATTTTATTTTAACGTTCCCGGAAGGTCGGAGCGATGGAACGCACCGTTGAGTGTTCCATTTACCTCTACGAATTACAGGCAGAATTCATTTATAGTGCGTGCAAGTAGAAACTTTAATGACATGTGTAAACAGCATGATATTGATCCTTTCAATACCGGTGTGTCCTCGGCCGGAAAATGCTTGAGCCTTGGCTTTTTTAATTAAGATTTTGTTGAATACCTACGTAATGTTAAACTATTTTTTCCTCTTTTTTGGTATCTGTATTGTGATGTTCACACTCTTTATTTACATTTTGTTTTTAGAAGTGATGACTTTTAATTGGTTGTCAGTCTCACATCATATTTTTTATTCTGGTTGCTTTAGCTGTAAGTCATCCATAGTTGATTAATAAATAAAGAGGCCTCTTGCTAAACTGGCCAAACTTCCTCTAGCAACTTAAACTTTGTGTTTGTAAGGTATAATTTAAGAATATGTATTATTCATAACAGTGCATCTAGTTTGTAAGAATTACGAAAATGTTTTTTTTTTTGTCTTTTACTCGTATATACCTCCATCCATGTAAGTATTATATTAAAATGTTGTACCTGTGCCCGTGCGCACCATGTTACTCGACATGTTGCGCGGAGGCCGGTTTACATTAAGAGAAGGACATTCTGCAATATGTCCTTGGTGGGCGGTATGTCTAGTATTTCATATTTTTTTATTTATTTTAGTACATGGAGGACTTACAGCTAATAAAAACAAATACATAAAGGATACCATAGACACCCGAAAGCCAATTACAAGTCCTCACGTATAGACTTATAATAATAATTTATGGTGTGAACACAAAACACATATGTGCTGAAGTTTACCTCACGTTTCCCAAGATGGAACTGAGATCGAAATAGATCGCGCTATGGTTACGTTACCGAGCAAAGTACCTACCTACCTACCTTTGAATTTTTTTTGTAAGCGCGATTCCTTGTTAATTAAATTATAGAAACAATTGGTGCGTTTCATTGGGTATTCTCGCCTTGAAAACCTGTTCACACATAGGTGTTTTGAGTAAGCACGAAAAGCCCCCCATTTACTTTAAAGTTTTATCAGAATAAAACTGACCCGCCCACCCTGCTCGTTGCAGTAGTCACGTGGTTCTTGAGCACTAAATATTATACAAAACAAACTGCGGCTTAACGTAGATGTAACCATCAGTTATCTCACGATGTGACTGACGTCTAACAAATGGCATACTTCGTAAGCTTGTCATATTGTTTCTATTTTAATAGGATTTTTAATTTCCTAACATCATTATTAATATCTGTTTAAAATTAATAATTAATTCTGAATGCTGAAGTTGAAGTTGCGACCGGAGACTGTCTAATAATGATGTTAATAATATGTACATGATTTGAATATAGATTTTTTTAAAACGAGGAAAGCGTTTTAGTACAGTAGGTGCAACACTCGCACCAGGTACCACACTGGTGTTCAGTACAGTAGGTGCAACACTCGCACCAGGTACCACACTGGTGTTCAGTACAGTAGGTGCAACACTCGCACCAGGTACCACACTGGTGTTCAGTACAGTAGGTGCAACACTCGCACCAGGTACCACACTGGTGTTCAGTACAGTAGGTGCAACACTCGCACCAGGTACCACACTGGTGTTCAGTACAGTAGGTGCAACACTCGCACCAGGTACCACACTGGTGTTCAGTACAGTAGGTGCAACACTCGCACCAGGTACCACACTGGTGTTCAGTACAGTAGGTGCAACACTCGCACCAGGTACCACACTGGTGTTCAGTACAGTAGGTGCAACACTCGCACCAGGTACCACACTGGTGGTCAGTACAGTAGGTGCAATACTGGTCGACTGTGTTCCACTCAGTGTGGCCCGGGTGTCACAGCGATAAAGTGTGACATTCTTCTGTGGTCGACTGTTCCACTCAGTGTGGCCCGGGTGTCACAGCGATAAAGTGTGACATTCTTCTGTGGTCGACTGTTCCACTCAGTGTGGCCCGGGTGTCACAGCGATAAAGTGTGACCTTCTTCTGTGGTCGACTGTGTTCCACTCAGTGTGGCCCGGGTGTCACAGCGATAAAGTGTGACATTCTTCTGTGGTCGACTGTGTTCCACTCAGTGTGGCCCGGGTGTCACAGCGATAAAGTGTGACATTGTTCTGTGGTCGACTGTGTTCCACTCAGTGTGGCCCGGGTGTCACAGCGATAAAGTGTGACATTCTTCTGTGGTCGACTGTGTTCCACTCAGTGTGGCCCGGGTGTCACAGCGATAAAGTGTGACATTGTTCTGTGGTCGACTGTGTTCCACTCAGTGTGGCCCGGGTGTCACAGCGATAAAGTGTGACATTCTTCTGTGGTCGACTGTGTTCCACTCAGTGTGGCCCGGGTGTCACAGCGATAAAGTGTGACATTGTTCTGTGGTCGACTGTGTTCCACTCAGTGTGGCCCGGGTGTCACAGCGATAAAGTGTGACATTCTTCTGTGGTCGACTGTGTTCCACTCAGTGTGGCCCGGGTGTCACAGCGATAAAGTGTGACATTGTTCTGTGGTCGACTGTGTTCCACTCAGTGTGGCCCGGGTGTCCCAGCGATAAAGTGTGACATTCTTCTGTGGTCGACTGTGTTCCACTCAGTGTGGCCCGGGTGTCACAGCGATAAAGTGTGACATTGTTCTGTGGTCGACTGTGTTCCACTCAGTGTGGCCCGCATGTCACAACAAGCTAACTTTCTCATCTATAATATTAGGCATATACCTAGTTGGGACTAGCAGGTGCTTACGTAACGAGTTCAAATTACTACCGAGAAGCAAAGATGGGTGCTTCATAACTTTGTAATGATATTATACCAGGTTCCATTAACTAATGGGGCACGCTCACCGAGCAATGATTGCGTCAACGATCGTTCATTATTAAGCAATCGTTGGAATGGGCCGATTTCCGTAACCTTTCGCATCGTTATAGTAATACAATAACTAATAGAGAGCTCATCTACAAGTCGGCCTGACTCGAGCGTTATGGACACGATCGAAATATAGATGGTATTGGTTGCGGCCGCGTGGTCACGTGCTGGCGTGCTCACGTGGTGGCGCGGCCACCCTACTCACTCAAGTCCGCAAAAAGTTAATTTTATCTGAAATGAAATAGTCCGGTGAAGAGATTCCCGAATACTGATGGCAGCGCTCTGTGTCCTGTGGTGTAACTTTAAACAGACCTACACGAAGCGGGCTCTATTGCGCTTGTCGCCATCTTATACTGGGCCGTATCTGTACAAACCTACACAAAGCGGGCTCAATTGCACTTGGCGCCATTCCATACTGGGCCGTATCTGTACAGACCTACACGAAGCGGGCTCTATTGCACTTGGCGCCATCCCATACTGGGCCGTATCTGTACAGACCTACACGAAGCGGGCTCTATTGCGCTTATCGCCATCTTATGTCTTTGACTATCTATTTGACTGTAAAGGTCAATTTATTTTAAATTTATTTTTATTTATCATTGACATAATCTACTCATTACAATGTTTTTTTTATGAGTGGTATTGCAATATGTGGTTAGCTAGTGACCTCGACAATTGATCATAATTATTCTTGTCTGAGCAACCGGCAGCAGGTTCGTCATGCTCCCTTAGATGTCACTGCTTGCGGTAGCGTCGGGGGTCGGGTTGCCTCCTTCCCTCAAATATGGGGAGGGGGGTAATGGCTGATCTTTGCGTTATGCTCGTGAACGGGTGCTGCTTGTGGTGACTGGTCGTCTTGCTGACCTTGGTTTTGTTTTGTTATTAGTAATTTAACTCGTTTTTTTTACTTCGATGGTCCTAGTTTATCATCTGTGACTTCGAGTTACGGCTATATGTAAGTGGGCACGCCCTTTATTACTGGAGGCTTTTAATATAGGTATAAAGTTCTACTTACGTTTTTAGTTTTGTATTTTGATTCTGCTTGAGTATAGTTTTCGATTTTTCGATTTTTTTCTTCTTTTTTTAAGTATTTTGGCGTGTGCTAGCTGACTTATAGCAAATAATTAAATTTAATTTAATGTTTGTGTTGCGTAATGTACTTGCATGTAATTTGCACAGTGTTGTATAGAATATATATATTTTTTTTATTTAACTGAACAGACAGCTGTGCTGCTGAGGAGTTTGTTGCGCCACTTCTTCTCCTCAGCTAAAGCACTAGGAAGTGGTGAAGGGCGGGCGTTTTGGGGGACTGTCTTATGTAATTTTGACGTTCGAAAAGTGCTGATTCTCAGCCTAGTTTGAATAAATGACTTTTGATTTGATTTGATTTGATTTGATTTATACTGGGCCGTATCTGTACAGACCTACACGAAGCGGGCTCTATTGCACTTGGCGCCATCCCATACTGGGCCGTATCTGTACAGACCTACACGAAGCGGGCTCTATTGCACTTGGCGCCATCCCATACTGGGCCGTATCTGTACAGACCTACACGAAGCGGGCTATATTGCGCTTGGCGCCATCCCATACTGGGCCGTATCTGTTCAGACCTACACGAAGCGGGCTCTATTGCGCTTGTCGCCATCCCATACTGGGCCGTATCTGTACAGACCTACACGAAGCGGGCTTTATTGCGCTTGGCGCCATCCCATTCTGGGCCGTATCTGTACAGACCTACACGAAGCGGGCTCTATTGCGCTTGTCGCCATCCCATACTGGGCCGTATCTGTACAGACCTACACGAAGCGGGCTCTATTGCGCTTGTCGCCATCCCATACTGGGCCGTACCTGTACAGACCTACAGGAAGCGGGCTCTATTGCGCTTGTCGCCATCTTATACTGGGCCGTATCTGTACAGACCTACACGAAGCGGGCTCTATTGCGCTTGTCGCCATCCCATACTGGGCCGTATCTGTACAGACCTACACGAAGCGGGCTCTATTGCGCTTGTCGCCATCCCATACTGGGCCGTATCTGTACAGACCTACACGAAGCGGGCTCTATTGCGCTTGTCGCCATCCCATACTGGGCCGTATCTCGCACCTCGCAGCAGACAGCATGGCAACACCGCGCGACCGGCACGCGACCGGCACGCGATCAGCACGCGACCCACTGCTCTATACTGGGCGGTATTCGCACCTCGCTGCAGACAGCATGGCAACACCGCGCGACCGGCACGCGACCGGCACGCGATCAGCACGCGACCCACTGCTCTATACTGGGCGGTATTCGCACCTCGCTGCAGACAGCATGGCAACACCGCGCGACCGGCACGCGATCAGCACGCGACCCACTGCTCCATACTGGGCGGTATTCGCACCTCGCTGCAGACAGCATGGCAACACCGCGCGACCGGCACGCGACCGGCACGCGATCAGCACGCGACCCACTGCTCCATACTGGGCGGTATTCGCACCTCGCTGCAGACAGCATGGCAACACCGCGCGACCGGCACGCGATCAGCACGCGACCCACTGCTCCATACTGGGCGGTATTCGCACCTCGCTGCAGACAGCATGGCAACACCGCGCGACCGGCACGCGAGCGGCACGCGAACAGCACGCGACCAGCACGCGACCGGCACGCGACCAGCACGCGACGCAAGTGCACAGTAGGAGTCAGAACAGAGTAAGGTTCCAACATGCGTACCGTCAAATTTTACGATATTATCGACGTGGAATGTAAACAAAGCATTGTTTGGCGAGCGGCCTTGTAGGTACCGGTGAATAGTTTTCTACAGTTTGCTGGTAATGCGATAATGAGTCGTAATGAATGTGACGCCGCGGTAATGGCTGATGCGCACACTCGATAGACACGCTGCTTATTGTAAGCAAGACAAGCGCAGCCGCCGAGCTCGACTGCTGTCGTAGAGACTGTGCGTCCCTGGTTGCTGTATGCTAATACATTCAAATAAATATTCACTGCTACATTAAAAACTTCCTTTCATCTGTCAGAGCATGCATTACCACATCATGTTGTAAGAGCCGCAACAGTTCAGCCGGTCTATTCCGTAAAAATCTCACCGTGGAAACTTAGGTGAAGTGAGCTGTCATTCCATCTGATGCTAGGGATTGACACTATTGACAGGTCACTTCACGCTCACTCCACCTGTTTTCACGGTGAGATTTGTACAAAATAGCACTACAGCTCGGGGACTGCCTACATCACGTTATGTAAGAACCGCAACAGTTCAGCTCGGGGACTGCCTACATCACGTTATGTAAGAACCGCAACAGTTCAGCTCGGGGACTGCCTACATCACGTTATGTAAGAACCGCAACAGTTCAGCTCGGGGGCTGCCTACTTCACGTTATGTAAGAACCGCAACAGTTCAGCTCGGGGGCTGCCTACTTCACGTTATGTAAGAACCGCAACAGTTCAGCTCGGGGGCTGCCTACTTCACGTTATGTAAGAACCGCAACAGTTCAGCTCGGGGACTGCCTACATCACGTTATGTAAGAACCGCAACAGTTCAGCTCGGGGGCTGCCTACTTCACGTTATGTAAGAACCGCAACAGTTCAGCTCGGGGGCTGCCTACTTCACGTTATGTAAGAACCGCAACAGTTCAGCTCGGGGGCTGCCTACTTCACGTTATGTAAGAACCGCAACAGTTCAGCTCGGGGACTGCCTACATCACGTTATGTAAGAACCGCAACAGTTCAGCTCGGGGGCTGCCTACTTCACGTTATGTAAGAACCGCAACAGTTCAGCTCGGGGACTGCCTACATCACGTTATGTAAGAACCGCAACAGTTCAGCTCGGGGGCTGCCTACTTCACGTTATGTAAGAACCGCAACAGTTCAGCTCGGGGGCTGCCTACTTCACGTTATGTAAGAACCGCAACAGTTCAGCTCGGGGACTGCCTACATCACGTTATGTAAGAACCGCAACAGTTCAGCTCGGGGGCTGCCTACTTCACGTTATGTAAGAACCGCAACAGTTCAGCTCGGGGACTGCCTACATCACGTTATGTAAGAACCGCAACAGTTCAGCTCGGGGGCTGCCTACTTCACGTTATGTAAGAACCGCAACAGTTCAGCTCGGGGGCTGCCTACTTCACGTTATGTAAGAACCGCAACAGTTCAGCTCGGGGACTGCCTACATCACGTTATGTAAGAACCGCAACAGTTCAGCTCGGGGGCTGCCTACTTCACGTTATGTAAGAACCGCAACAGTTCAGCTCGGGGGCTGCCTACTTCACGTTATGTAAGAACCGCAACAGTTCAGCTCGGGGGCTGCCTACTTCACGTTATGTAAGAACCGCAACAGTTCAGCTCGGGGGCTGCCTACTTCACGTTATGTAAGAACCGCAACAGTTTAGCTCGGGGTTCACGCGTGTTCCGTGCGCGGCGCGGACTGGACGCTCTGCTGCGTGCCTGTGGCGTGGCGCTGCACTCTGCGGCCGCGCTGGTGCCGCTGAGCGGATTTAGAAAGGACGTTTCCTTGCGCTGTACGTTGAAAGCGAAATGCTGCGACCTTGCACCGCACGTAAATAGCACCTCACACATAATGTACACCGCCATGTTACATATCTCCTAAAGCATGCATGACCGTTGCCGGCGCCCGCGCAGCGCGGAGGACGACGCGTTGCGACACTAGCGCCCTGACGTCGTCAATCAAATTTACAAACTTTAATAATTTACATTGGACAGAGTAGGATGGAAACTGCTACATCGACAAGTGTCCGCATTTAGTTTTGGATACAACTCGCACCTCTTTCTTGCCTTTATTAGCCAGCTTGAGTTGAGTTGAGTGAGAGATTCGCAAGAAAAAATGTGCTCGGAGGAAGGAAGTATTCCAGTAAGATGCTGGTAGGGATCTTGACCATCTTCCGGGCTCTGACATTGTCCTGATTGGTTGCTGACAGTTTCTGGGGACCCATTATTGAGTGTGCAAGTCACTCCCTGCCATTTTATCCGTTTATATTATATATCATTGATCAGACAGGGGCCATAGTCCTTACCCCCGGTGGGTTCCCGCATTGTCGAGGTGGGGGTCTCAGTAGCCGTGGCTTGGCCACCCACGGTGAAGCGAAGAGGAACCCGAGGAGGGGCCGCTCGTCAGGGCTTTTCCCAGGAAGCCGACGACGTAGCGGCCAACAAGTATGTTGCGGTGCCGCGTGGGCGACATCGGTCGGTGGGGTCCGGGGACGGACAGCCGCGGCGGGTTCGCGGTGAGTGCTAACGCGAGCCCGTGTTCCCGCCACACGCGGCAGAGGAGGACACCGTGGAGTTTTAGTAGATTGGAGTCCCACATAACTGCACTATCTCCCCGTGGCAGTGCAGTATGCATGTGCATTTTTCCATGGAAAAAATTAAATAAATAAAAGGGGCCATAGTCCTTCCACAGTTCTAGGTAAACAGTCCACTTTACACATGGCTATGGGTTTGGGTATAAAACAAACATATTGGACTCAATATGTTTGTTTCCATATCCTACAAGCAGGGGTTGTCCTCGGGTACACTTGCACAGTGCGTACAGTGATCATCGTCAGTTGGTGTCTCATTTCCATAATACGTCTAAGGGGCCTCTGCAGGTTGGCTTCGGCCTTTTGTTCGCCTTCCATAGAACCGAGAAATGTCAAGACACGTAAAAATAATAATGTATTAGGTTCCTCTCTCTGGAGCGCTGAGCGCTGCTAGCTAGGGTCCAATTCTATCCCCGATACCGGTGGGCTATTATTTACTATATTGTTTTTATGTTTTAATATTCTAATATTTAAAAATATATTTTTTAAGTATATAAATGAACTAAGACTGAATTAACTATTACTTTCTAAGATAAACTTAGAAAGTGCATATGAGTTGATAAACAGACCTGATGCTACTCGCCCGGACTGGAACCCACAACCTCGTGCACGAGGGGCGAACACTGGGTAACCACGACATCACGACAATTATACACAGGTATACTACATGAGCTTAAGTGCCTGCGACTGCGCACGCGGCACACAACAGTTCTATATAGGTATTCCGATTGCTAAAAGCTGTATATGTTTTAACTCGGAGTAGAGAATCAATGCAAACAAAGACAATGTTTATCAAAATAAACCACCGAATTAATAATATGCACAACGAATATGTGCCATCAGCGCGCAATGTCCGAGCTATCCAGTAAATATGCACGACGACTATGTACCATACAAAAGATATCAATGATCAACGTCCGAGCTATCGCATCAAATATGCACGACGACTATGTACCATACAAAAGATATCAATGATCAACGTCCGAGCTATCGCAGCAAATATGCACGACGACTATGTACCATACAAAAGATATCAATGATCAACGTCCGAGCTATCGCATCAAATATGCACGACGACTATGTACCATACAAAAGATATCAATGATCAACGTCCGAGCTATCGCATCAAATATGCACGACGACTATGTACCATACAAAAGATATCAATGATCAATGTCCGAGCTATCCAGTAAATATGCACGACGACTATGTACCATACAAAAGACATCAACGCGCAACTTCCGAGCTATCGCAGCAAATATGCACGACGACTATGTACCATACAAAAGATATCAATGATCAACGTCCGAGCTATCGCATCAAATATGCACGACGACTATGTACCATACAAAAGATATCAATGATCAACGTCCGAGCTATCGCATCAAATATGCACGACGACTATGTACCATACAAAAGATATCAATGATCAACGTCCGAGCTATCGCATCAAATATGCACGACGACTATGTACCATACAAAAGATATCAATGATCAACGTCCGAGCTATCGCAGCAAATACGTGTAGCGAATACATTACAAAAGTGAATAAATTACCGCGGTATCCATCAATGTGCATAAGATCTGACACAAAACTGACTAAATAACTTGCGTCATTGATCCAAACTCAGATTTAATGTAAATAGGTGCGTTGACGCGCACGCAACCTCTTCAATCTTATACTTAGATGTACTATGATGTACTTAGATGTTAGATTCTACTTGATCATCTGCAGTTTAGTTTATTGCAACACGAATATCATTACTTATAACAAAATCATTACTGCATAATATAAGGTAAAATAAAATAAGGTCCGGAGGTCACTAGAGAGTGTTTCTTTATTGCAACATGATGTGAATGAATCCTGTAGGCAGGAACTAGCAGCGCTGCCGCTGCGTGTCCGGGCGCTGTGGTGGGCGCGCCCCCCCTCGCGTGCGCGGCGGCGCGCGGCTTGCCTGCTGCGCCAGTCCGCTCGCTCGCTCGACACACGATGGTCGCCACCCGCTCGCTCACGTCGCTCGCGCTGCTGGCGCTGCTGTGCGCCGCCGCCGCCGCGCCCCCCGCGCGCGCCGCCCGCTCGCTGCGCCTGCGCCGCCAGCTCGCCGACGACGACGCGCTGCAGCCCATCGAGGTACCACCCTAGTACACACTCCACACGCGCTGTCAGCGTGCTGTTGGATAACTTGCGTTGTTTACGTAAACTGAAGCAATGTCGCACAACTTGTGTGCGGACGTCGCTCTTGACGCTTGTGTGTGTGTGTGCTAGAACATCGAGATGTATATATATATATATATTATAATAATAATGCAATGAAAAAGCTTGGGTTTTCTAAGACGTTGACGGCCGCAATGACGGCTGCATGTAGCGGCCGCTATGACGGCCGCCATGTAGCGGCCGCTATGACGGCCGCCATGTAGCGGCCGCTATGAGGCCGCCATGTAGCGGCCGCTATGACGGCCGCCATGTAGCGGCCGCTATGAGGCCGCCATGTAAATGACGGCACCGGTGTTTGAACATATTTATTATGGTGTCAAAAACGCTCATTCACAGGACCGGTGTTTTTGCGGCCGCTATGTGTCGGTACCGCTTTCTAGGGAAAGCCAAGCTTCCCATCGCGATCAGTGCAAATACAGTAGAATACAAAACTTAGCAGCGACTATCGCAATAGGTCATACGAAGCGCGGCCGACCTGGCGCGACCCGCGGTACCTATCGCACATCGGCAAATATAATAGAGCATTCAATAGAGACTCTATTTAATGCTCTATTATATTTTTGTGGAAGTTAAAATCTAAATATATTTATCCCATTTTATACATATTTTTTCTTTTAAATTCCTGTAATGTGTCACTTTTCTCAATTTCATATTTGTATGTGTTGTGAGAGTCTCGTTGTCGATGTGCGATATTACTAATGCTTACTGTTTACTACGAGATCTGGCTCGCCCCCGCCGCCCCCGGCGCGAGGTCGCTGGGTGACCGGGTTAGTCCAGCTCGCGCGGCGGTGACGTAACGCGCCCCGCGCTTATGTAACGTGCCGTGGGAGCGCTGCAGCCGCTGCAGCCGCTGCAGCCGCTGCAGGCGACATTGCCCCGGTTCGCACTCGTGGTGCGTCGCATCGTGTTTATATCTGTTCGCAGCGCGTCGCAGTCCTGGCCGCCTCAAACCTTCATAACGCTTACATCTCATTTAACATTACTGATACACAATACACAGTCTTCTGTGGCGGGCTGCGAGCTCGCCGCTCGCCGCTCGCCGCTCGCCTGCGCACTAACTGCTGTCAGTTTGCACTACATTATAGTCAGTGTCGAGCTGTCGTCGCTCGGCACTCCACGGCGCCGCACGGTGGGCTGAAAATCGGCTTTCATAGACTTAGGGAATTTAATTTGCAAGTGCCGGATTTTTTGCATTTAAATAAATAAATATCGCTTCTATTAGTTATTACTATACACAAAAACTGACAGCCGAGTTAATTCTGCTCAAAAACTTTCTAAGGACTTTCAAAGGAATTCTTTTTTTATGCGAAAAATTTGTATGAAGCTAGTATGAAAAAACCGGTCAAGTGCGTGTCGGACCACGCACAATGAAGGGTTCCGTAGTTGGGATGAATTTATCCCAAGAACAAACTTAACATTGTAGTTGAACATGTCCCATACATTCCAACTACAACTGTCAATACCAAATACCATGGTAAATCTCTCATATTGTGCGTACAAACTTACATTTGTCCATAGTCACAGAAGACTGTATTGTATTGGAAATTTACTAATAACTGGCTAAATGTACCTACACTTTTTGAAAATATTTTTATTGAATAAATTATTATTATTATTATAGTTAAAACGAAAAGAATCCAACCCACATTACACCTAATGTGGGTTGGATCCTTTTTGTTTAACTTTAGACAAATGTAAGTTTGTACGCACAATATTGAGAGATTTACCATGTTATTTTAAGAGCATAAACTTCTTATAGGTTTTCGTGTAGTCTACAGCTATAGAATTATTTTCGGTATTTTTTTCAAAATTCATTAGTTTACATTACACATCACGGATGTGTAGATAATGTAAATTTGGGTCATAGAAATACATACGAGTATGTGTACCAAATATATATATCCAATCAGCAGATTGAGCTCATCTTTGAATTTATTTTGAATACATTCGGACGTCACTTTTAGGGTTCCGTACCTCAGAAGGAAAATCGGAACCCTTATAGGATCACTCATGTGTCTGTCTGTCTGTCCGTCTGTCACAGCCAATTTGCTCCGAATCTAATGGACCGATTAAGTTGAAATTTGGTACACATATGTATTTCTGTGACCCAACACGGACGTGTAATGTAACTTATTAAATTTTGAATATGGGGGTCAATTTTAGGGGGCAAATAAGAAAATTAAAAAAATAATATTTGCAAACTGTACCATGCGATATGTCAAATCAATCTGCCTAGCCTTTTCCCAACTATGTTGGGGTCGGCTTCCAGTCTAACCGGATACAGCTGAATACCAGTATTTTACACGGAGCGACTGTCGTATCTGACTTCCACAACCCAGTTATTGGGTAATACGATACCCCTTGGTAAGGATATTGATATGTCAAATGAAAAGGCTTATGTGAGGATCTCAAAAATATTTTTAAATAAACTTTTGTAAAGTTATTCAAGAAAATAGATCAAGATTGACCATTACCCTCTTTATCTTAGAAACTATTGACCTTAAAGTTTTGAAAAAAAAATACAGAAAATAACTCTATATTATCATTAGAACTTAAAACGGGATATTTACCATGTATATTAATTGATTTGAGTTTCCGATATTTCGGCACTGTAACTCTATAGCTATAGATTACAGGAAAACCTATAAGAAGTCTATGGTCTTCAAAATAACATGGTAAATCTCTCAATATTGTGCGTACAAACTTACATTGTCCATGGTTAAACGAAAAGTAATGTGGGTTGGATCCTTTTTGTTTAAATATGGGCATTTGTAATTGGAATGTATAGGAGAACATGTTTTTCAACTACAATGTTAAGTTTGTTCTTGGGATAAATTCATCCCAACTACGGAACCCTTCATTGTGCGTGGTCCGACACGCACTTGACCAGTTTTGTGTATATACCACCTTTTTCGTACGAACACTACGTGGACGGCCAGATCTTTTTCTGTCACAAACAGAGGAGGTCTCATTGTACCTATTAATAGCCCTATTAATACCAAGCGTATGGAGAGTTTTAAAAATTGCATTTGGCTCCAGACCAACTTTGTGTAATGCAATCACAGTGATTCGGTTCTCTTTATCACCCCACTCCATTTTAATATCGCAAAATATTGTACAATGTATTGGCGCCAAAATTAGAAAACTCAATGAACAATCGTATAAAAATGACAGATTCCAAATTCAAATATAATATCTTTCTTATTTTTAATTGTAACAGTATTTATGGCCAGACTGTGTAACCATAAGCGCGAAACTTCGTCCTTTAACTTTATGTAATGGCAAAACGATGTGGAACAAAGAGCAGCTCACAAGAGGTCGCACTATGAAGTGCTCAAGAGAAAGGGATACGTAGTGCTGTCCGTCCTGTAAAGCCTTCTCTACACGTCAACAGACGCGTCCACGGACGTCGACAGATGCATCAGCAGAGGGATCACCACGAGCCGACTACACGTCTGTAAGCCGTTCAGTCGGTGTTAATTCTCGACAGACGCAACAAGCACGCACGCAACAAAAAATGGCTATTGACACCGTAGAATTAAAAATTAAAATTACATATTAGCCATTTCATCGAACGACATTAACAAACCAGAAAAAACTCTGCAAGAAGGACGCGTGCACTCGCATTCGCAACTCCGATATACTGATGCGTCGTCAGACGTGTGGACAGACGCACGACGCTCGCGCTGGAACCCTTTGTTGCGCGCGACAAAAACCGACAACAAACGAATTCATGGCAGACGCATCTGGCGACGACGTTAAATACCTACCGCAAACGAGCAAATGTCCCTCCAAATGTCCCTCCGTCTACACGTCGGCGGACGCATGCACAGGTGACATCTACTGATGTGACTGTCGACGTGTAGAGGAGACTTAAGGCTACGTCCGTCTCTCAAATGGAATTGCGACAGCGGCGCGCGCCGTTGCTACAACAACTATTTGATACATATTCTTATTGATTGTTGTCTGCGTTGCTACAACAACTACTTGATACATATTCTTATTGATTGTTGTCTGCGTTGCTACAACAACTATTTGATACATATTCTTATTGATTGTTGTCTGCGTTGCTACAACAACTACTTGATACATATTCTTATTGATTGTTGTCTGCGTTGCTACAACAACTACTTGATACATATTCTTATTGATTGTTGTCTGCGTTGCTACAACAACTATTTGATACATATTCTTATTGATTGTTGTCTGCGTTGCTACAACAACTACTTCATACATATTCTTATTGATTGTTGTCTGCGCTGCTGCAACAACTACTTGATACATATTCTTATTGATTGTTGTCTGCGCTGCTGCAACAACTACTTCATACATATTCTTATTGATTGTTGTCTGCGTTGCTACAACAACTACTTCATACATATTCTTATTGATTGTTGTCTGCGCTGCTGCAACAACTACTTGATACATATTCTTATTGATTGTTGTCTGCGTTGCTACAACAACTATTTGATACATATTCTTATTGATTGTTGTCTGCGTTGCTACAACAACTATTTGATACATATTCTTATTGATTGTTGTCTGCGTTGCTACAACAACTACTTGATACATATTCTTATTGATTGTTTTCTGCGTTGCTACAACAACTACTTCATACATATTCTTATTGATTGTTGTCTGCGCTGCTGCAACAACTACTTCATACATATTCTTATTGATTGTTGTCTGCGTTGCTACAACAACTACTTGATACATATTCTTATTGATTGTTTTCTGCGTTGCTACAACAACTACTTCATACATATTCTTATTGATTGTTGTCTGCGCTGCTGCAACAACTACTTCATACATATTCTTATTGATTGTTGTCTGCGTTGCTACAACAACTACTTGATACATATTCTTATTGATTGTTGTCTGCGCTGCTGCAACAACTACTTCATACATATTCTTATTGATTGTTGTCTGCGCTGCTGCAACAACTACTTCATACATATTCTTATTGATTGTTGTCTGCGCTGCTGCAACAACTACTTCATACATATTCTTATTGATTGTTGTCTACGCTGCTGCAACAACTACTTCTTACATATTCTTATTGATTGTTGTCTGCGTTGCTACAACAACTACTTGATACATATTCTTATTGATTGTTTTCTGCGCTGCTACAACAACTACTTCATACATATTCTTATTGATTGTTGTCTGCGTTGCTACAACAACTACTTCATACATATTCTTATTGATTGTTGTCTGCGTTGCTACAACAACTACTTCATACATACTCTTATTGATTGTTGTCTGCGTTGCTACAACAACTACTTCATACATATTCTTATTGATTGTTGTCTGCGATTTTACTCGCGTAAAACAGAGTAATCTGTGAACCACTACAAGTACACAGCAGCTTCCATTACATGCAAGCCCCCGAGCAGCTCGCACAACTCATGTTTACATGTCACGCTAGGGAGCATATCTATAACATATCTTACTACCGAACTCGCGACTGCAATAAGTAAAGAGAGCCTCCCGCAGCACATCCTGCAAACAAACCGTAGCTACAAGTGCAGCACGCGCTTGTTACAGACACCCAGGCTGAGGTGGACAGCACGCGCTTGTTACAGACACCCAGGCTGAGGTGGACAGCACGCGCTTGTTACAGACACCCAGGCTGAGGTGGACAGCACGCGCTTGTTACAGACACCCAGGCTGAGGTGGACAGCACGCGCTTGTTACAGACACCCAGGCTGAGGTGGACAGCACGCGCTTGTTACAGACACCCAGGCTGAGGTGGACAGCACGCGCTTGTTACAGACACCCAGGCTGAGGTGGACAGCACGCGCTTGTTACAGACACCCAGGCTGAGGTGGACATGCTTCGGGAGCTTGCCTTGTCTGTAATATCTCTCCTCTACCTCTGGATGCATGTGTGCAGTATGTCGCTCCGACAATGATCACTGACTCCCGTCACTCGCACAGGCTCGTGCGCTGCAACACTCGGTATTGCTCGCCGCAGCGCGCCGACACAAACAATGCGCCGTCTTACTTCATATTTATTTTCAAATATTTTTTATATTGCCTGTTTAGAACATTGTTTACGTACATTAGTCAAATCTCTCAAATCTCAAATTGTTTATTGCAATCCATAATGTACACGCACAGGTGGTAAAATGAATAAATAGAAACAACTATGGACCCTGTCGGGCACTACTGTGCTGTGTGTGGGTTTTACTAAACTTTAAATAATTAGGAGAGAGGAAGAGCGTTTTGTTGACTTTTCTGTAATATACACATTATAAGGATGTTTAATTATTAATTGCACTATTGCAAGGACTCGGTTCGGTATTACGAGCACCGCAGTGCGTTACTGTCAGCTGTCTGGCCCACGTCGGCGCGGGCGCCTGCAGGATGCGCTCTATTGCAAGGACTGGGTTCGGTATTACGAGCACCGCAGTGCGTTACTGTCAGCTGTCTGTCCCACGTCGGCGCGGGCGCCTGCAGGATGCGCTCTATTGCAAGGACTGGGTTCGGTATTACGAGCACCGCAGTGCGTTACTGTCAGCTGTCTGTCCCACGTCGGCGCGGGCGCCTGCAGGACGCGCTCTATTGCAAGGACTGGGTTCGGTATTACGAGCACCGCAGTGCGTTACTGTCAGCTGTCTGTCCCACGTCGGCGCGGGCGCCTGCAGGATGCGCTCTATTGCAAGGACTGGGTTCGGTATTACGAGCACCGCAGTGCGTTACTGTCAGCTGTCTGTCCCACGTCGGCGCGGGCGCCTGCAGGACGCGCTCTATTGCAAGGACTGGGTTCGGTATTACGAGCACCGCAGTGCGTTACTGTCAGCTGTCTGGCCCACGTCGGCGCGGGCGCCTGCAGGATGCGCTCTATTGCAAGGACTGGGTTCGGTATTACGAGCACCGCAGTGCGTTACTGTCAGCTGTCTGTCCCACGTCGGCGCGGGCGCCTGCAGGATGCGCTCTATTGCAAGGACTGGGTTCGGTATTACGAGCACCGCAGTGCGTTACTGTCAGCTGTCTGTCCCACGTCGGCGCGGGCGCCTGCAGGACGCGCTCTATTGCAAGGACTGGGTTCGGTATTACGAGCACCGCAGTGCGTTACTGTCAGCTGTCTGTCCCACGTCGGCGCGGGCGCCTGCAGGATGCGCTCTATTAGCTTGGGTGATTCATTCGTCCATTGTGATCACATCAACACGTGGTGCGTGCACGATGCAGGCAAACGGTTTGGTGATGATGAATGGCTCTCGAGTGCTCCGCGTCCGCACGTTCGGCTTCACTCGGCATCGGTCGGCGGTGCTCGGCCACGCTCGCATGGGGCGCGATATCGCGGTTCACATGGTTCTTCTGGGTATTTCCCAACTATCAATTGTAACAGTTACGACACACCGGAGCCGGAGCCATAGCTTTAGCGTTTTTGCGCATTTCGGAACCGCAAATATAATATCGCACGCCGCTAGTTCTTGCGTGGATTCCCACGGGGCGCAGCGGGCGCCCTCCTCCCTCCCCACACACCGTCACGTTGCATTGCTTCCGACCCAGGTTCCCTCTCTGTGTTGCACTGAGCAATGGACGCATATTATTATGTTTCGTATCTCCGGCGCGCTGAACTCCAGGAAATTAGAAAGGCGCCTGAATCGTCCGCCGCGATGTCGATATGTGATATAATATCATGTGTCTAGTCGTGCCGCGTACGCGTACGTTTCATCATCACGTATTTCGAGACACAGGTGAAACCAGCGGTGGCAGCTTCTGGTAGTTGCGGTTGCGGTAACCTCAACGCATCTGTCGAGATTGTGTGACCTCCGAGACGCTCACCAGTGGCGAGCTGTCTGTGTGGCGGTGCCACTCGCGAGGTGTGATTACGTTACGTGGCACAGAGGCGCCGAGGGCCGCGAGAGGCGGGCGGCCTCGACCGCAGGACCTGTTGCTCGCTGGTGCACTGCAACGTAGCCTACATTAATATATTTAGCAATTGTAGTGTGTTATAGCTTTGCTTGATCCGTCATGGCTGGCCAGATCACTGGCCAGCCATCAGTCCAGATGCCTGCCCAGTGCGCAGTGCCCGGTATCGTGTACATGATCGTCTCCCTGTGGACAAGATTTCTCTCCGGAAACTAAATATTACTAGTTGAACTGCTTTCACTTGCGAGAATTCTTCAGATTTAAAGCCATTCCTCTTTGAACATTTGGCACAAATACTGTCGGCCATCTCATTTATTTCATGTAGGACTACTCGTCAAGAGAGCTACCCATCTGCGAAATATGATAGCACCGCGCACCTCGGTAAGATGGCTTCGATGAAGAAATGTTATATTATCCTGGCTCGGTATATGTTGAAGTTTGCCAGCGCCAAGCTGACCACTTAGTGAGAAAGTGTGGAAGAAACGCGTGCTGGCATATTCTGTGAAACATGCCGCCCCCCCAAACCCATCTCCTGTCCCCATATGGCGACCTCATCTGCGATGGTGTAGTAGTGAGCCCGCGGCACGAGCCGCACGAGGTCGTACCGGAACTAGAGTTAACATTGCACGGTGGAGCGGCGGTGGCAGGCTGTGGTGACGGAGTGCTTTAGTGTAGTGGGGTGTGGGTGTGGGTGTGGTGTGTAGTGTAGTGTAGTGACGCGGTGTGTGTGTGCAGGACGGCGTCGGCGATGAGCAGGCGCGCGAGAAGCGCAAGCTGGAGGGCGTCACGCAGGCCAAGTTCGGCATCAAGAACGCCGTGCTCGGCTTCGTGTTCGGGGTGAGTACCGACCTTCTAGCCTCACCTCTCCTCACCTCTCCTCCCCACACCTCCACCACACTGCACGGTGCGTCACTCGCTCTCTCTGTTGTAGAAAATCAACTCGCTGATTGACGCGAAGACGCGCTTCGTGGACACGCTGGACCGACAGAACATCGAGCTAAACAAGCAGTACGGCATCGAGGCGCCGCAGAACGGGCTGGCGTCGCTGAGCGGCATCGTGGGGCAGGTGATCGGGCCCAAGCTGCAGCTGCTGGGGCCTAAGATCCAGGCGGTGACCGGCTTGCTGGGCGGTGCGTCTGGCGGCGGCGGCGGCGGCGGCGGCTCAGGTGGGGGCGGGCTCGGCTCCATCATCTCGCTCGTGACCTCGCTGTCGGGCTCCTCGTCGGGTGGCGCCGGCGCTGGCGGCACCGTCGAGACCATCGACTCCTCCGAGGAGGACGACGCGTGAGCTCTCGCTCGCTCGTACGCTCTTCCCGACGCGCTGACTCACACACGGAGTCGGGTCACTACTCTCACACTAGCACCGACAACACTTCTCTGTGTTTAAGTAATGTGCCTGGACTAGTGGCTGGGACTCCATGTGTGTGGACGTGTCGCACAGCCGCCCCCCCCCCCCCCCCCCGCTCCGGACCGCCTGTACAGTCCGCGGTCGTCCCTGTCCTCCCCCCCCCCCTCTTCTCCCCTCTCCCCCAGTGCCGGCAGCGCGCCGTCTCTCTCTACGTTTTGTATTTATATTGTAAATAGGTTTAGGTGAGCGTTGGTGATATTAAACGATTCCTCGGAAGTTGCGTTGTTTTACTGCACGCTGCACGTCGCATGCCGCGCCCCGCGCCCCGCACCCCGCACCCCGCACCCCGCACCCCGCACCCCGCACCCCGCACCCCGTATCCTGACTTGTACATAGCGCGCGGTCTGCTCGCACACGGTCCTGCATGCCGCAACGGATGCGAGTACCTCTCACTGGTAACGTATTGACGAATTCTTGCCGCTGAGCATTTATCATAAGTTTATAATATTATAGTCCGTCCGTCTAGTCCGCGCCCGGCCGCACTGGGCGCCAGTCTCTGTCGTATCTAGTCACTGCTTGTCCTTAGCTTTATTTCCTAACCCGTCGCTGTAGTGAGTAGTGTCCAAATCACATAATATACTATATACATACGTGTAATTGCCTCACCGCGCGCGCAAGGCCACACGCGCATGCGAACGCGCACCGCCGCGCGACCTCTGCTCGGCTTGAGCAACACGCACATGGATATCAACTATTTTCCCAACTTATGTGCACAAACATAAAGTTCTACATATTCATCCATTTCCAAACTCAACATTTCAGATAGGAATGGATGTAGCAACGGATGTGTGATGTGTGGATGATGACCGTTATAGAATACCTTGTGTGTGTGTGTGTGTGTGTGTGTATGTGTGTGTGTGTTGGATTACTGAACAAAATGAACAGAATAGTGAGTTAGTTAGTTTGTTAACTGTTGTGGTTACATTAAGCCTAGTGGTTTATTTGCTGTGTAATACTCTTACGGGTCTCTTTTCTTTGAGTAAACTAATGCTAGCTTGCCGCAAGAGCCTTCTAACTTTATATGGAAACAAAGAATAATTTACTGACTTCCCGCCTCCCCGTAGCAGCGACTGCCCTGATACTCCTGATACTCATAGCTGTGCACTTGAGGGGTGCTGTCGTCAGGTTGAACCAGTTCATAGATCAGTGAGCGTGATGTCGCCACGGTCGGTGTCGCTGCGGGTGACGCGACTATTACTTACGACTTATTATAATACGTAACTCTAGCGTATTATTTAAGTAATTATCATTTACGTTCTAAACATCCGTTATTAGGTATTTAGTTTGCTAATAAAATACAGGATGCCAAAGTATCCGGCTACTAATTACCAACTTCCGGATCCGGCGTAAAGCCCCATCTACACGCTGCAAGTTTCTGAAACGTTCGAAAGCAATCATAGTATGCCATACAACACGTTCAATGATGGCCATGCAAGAATCGCATGCAAGTGTTCAGTCGTGTGCGATTGCCATACAATGGCATACAAAAATTGAATGCAAGTTTTGCCATTCAATAGTTGCACGCGACTTCTCTTTACGCTAAGCCAATTATTGCATGCAAGTTTTGTCTCGTCTAAACACAGAGTTGCATGTCCTTGTACAATTTATCCAAGTACTAGCTCTTACCCGCGGCGTCGCCCACGTACAGATCCGAAATTATCCGACAGGTACGTACTACACGGATAAAAAATATCCTATGTCCTGATCCGGGTCATGGTCTACCCATGCGCCAAATATCATCTAAATCCGTCTAGCCGTTTTAGCGCGAAAGCGTAAAAAACAAACAAACTCACTTTCGCATTTATAATATTAGGATTGCCCGCATGTGCGCTGCCAAATATGTCGTTCAGTTTCATTGAACGTCTTCTCAAGATTTTGATCAGTGCATTCGCGGAATGTGTAAATAAGTACCTACTTATAAAATGTGTATAAAGTTGTGTGTTGTGTGGTTAGCACCGGTGGCGGACTGAAGCAGCTCGCCGCGCGCCGGCCCTACCAGAAACTAATATGTAACACTAGACGCCGCGCGATGCACACAGCGTCCGCGGCGAGCAGCGCACGCGCACGTAGCCTGTCGCCGCTCGTAGCTCGTAGCGCGTAGCCCTCGTAGCGCCGCACGCACACACACGCACCCACTAGTCACTCCGTCTTACTTCACCGAGACCATACGATACTGTACCTATCTCTCAAGTTTATATCTTTGTAATAAATTGTGACTCTTATTGTATTTGTTTCAATTTTATTCGAACATACCTATCTAATACTGCCCTACCGAGGCCAACTTGTGCAACAGCCGCGAGCCCGTCCCGCGCGCGCCCGGAGCGGGTCAGGCGCGAGGTATCTGCGGCACTTCATTACGGAGACTCGACACACGCGCTAATTGGCTGTCTGCTCTGTTGTCTCCGTCATCGTTTGTCAGACAATGAATTAGTAAGTGTAAGTACCGAGTGAAGAGCGTCCAGCGGGGCGTTCAGCGTTGCGTGCAAGTTCAGCGAGCGCCGGTCGGCCGTCACTCAGGACACTCGCGAGTGTTTGCATGTGTTTAAGACGAACGTCGCACGCGCCGCGCCGCCGGACGCTCGAATCGAGCGTGCTCTCAGGCCGTACACCGCACCAGTAGCACCGGGTGCGCACGCGCGCGCCTGGGGCGGGTAGCGATCGGCGCGAGGGCGAGTGCGCTTCACGAATTATTACATTCACATAAACTCATACAACGCATACGCAAGCACCACACACGAGACAGCGAGGCGTGGCGAGGGCTGCGAGGCGCGAGCGACGCATTGCTCAGAGCGGCCCTGTCGCAGAGTGGCACTACGTGGAGGCGCCGGGAGCTGGCGAGGGGGTCCCCATCGTGGTCGCGGAGCCCTGGGGGCCCGCGCCGCCGCCCGCGCCGCCAGGCCGCGGCAGCCGACGACATCCCGGTGTTCGACCGGAACAAGGTCAGCTTGGACCTGCCGGGCAGCCTGTTTGGCCCGTCCGTGTCGCTACTCATCCGAACTACTAAGATCGTCGGAGACGTCATCCAGGTGAGCAACACGCCGTCTGTACTCTGTGTACTGAGTGCACGGTGTGCACTGTGTATACTGTGTGCACGGTGTGCACTGTGTATACTGTGTGCACTGTGTATACTGTGTGCACTGTGTATACTGTGTGCACTGTGTATACTGTGTGTACGGTGTGCACTGTGTATACTGTGTGCACGGTGTGCGCTGTGTATACTGTGTGCACTGTGTATACTGTGTGCACTGTGTATACTGTGTGTACGGTGTGCACTGTGTATACTATGTGCACGGTGTGCACTGTGTATACTGTGTGCACTGTGTATACTGTGTGCACGGTGTGCACTGTGTATACTGTGTGCACTGTGTATACTGTGTGCACTGTGTATACTGTGTGCACTGTGTATACTGTGTGCACGGTGTGCACTGTGTATACTGTGTGCACGGTGTGCACTGTGTATACTGTGTGCACTGTGTATACTGTGTGCACTGTGTATACTGTGTGCACTGTGTATACTGTGTGCACGGTGTGCACTGTGTATACTGTGTGCACTGTGTATACTGTGTGCACTGTGTATACTGTGTGCACTGTGTATACTGTGTGCACTGTGTATACTGTGTGCACTGTGTATACTGTGTGCACGGTGTGCACTGTGTATACTGTGTGCACGGTGTGCACTGTGTATACTGTGTGCACTGTGTATACTGTGTATACTGTGTGCACGGTGTGCACTGTGTATACTGTGTGCACGGTGTGCACTGTATGTACTGTATGTACTGTATGTACTGTATGTACTGTGTGTACTGTATGTACTGTGTGTACTGTATGTAGTGTCTGTACTGTATGTACTGTCTGTACTGTGTGTACTGTATGTAGTGTCTGTACTGTATGTACTGTCTGTACTGTATGTACTGTGTGTACTGTATGTAGTGTCTGTACTGTATGTACTGTGTGTACTGTATGTACTGTCTGTACTGTCTGTACTGTATGTAGTGTCTGTACTGTATGTACTGTATGTAGTGTCTGTACTGTGTGTACTGTATGTAGTGTCTGTACTGTATGTACTGTCTGTACTGTATGTACTGTGTGTACTGTATGTAGTGTCTGTACTGTATGTACTGTGTGTACTGTATGTACTGTGTGTACTGTATGTAGTGTCTGTACTGTATGTACTGTGTGTACTGTATGTACTGTCTGTACTGTCTGTACTGTATGTAGTGTCTGTACTGTATGTACTGTGTGTACTGTATGTACTGTCTGTACTGTCTGTACTGTATGTAGTGTCTGTACTGTATGTACTGTGTGTACTGTATGTACTGTCTGTACTGTCTGTACTGTATGTAGTGTCTGTACTGTATGTACTGTCTGTACTGTATGTACTGTGTGTACTGTATGTAGTGTCTGTACTGTATGTACTGTGTGTACTGTATGTACTGTCTGTACTGTCTGTACTGTATGTAGTGTCTGTACTGTATGTACTGTGTGTACTGTATGTACTGTCTGTACTGTCTGTACTGTATGTAGTGTCTGTACTGTATGTACTGTGTGTACTGTAACATAATGTAAACATGTGTCGCGGAGCCGGCCTCGATATTTCGTCGTCAAATTCCGCGTCAGCAGTTTCGTCGCCAGTGCATCCGTCGTTTGCTGAGGTTGCAGAGCGCACCGCCCCCGTGCCCCGCAGCCCTGCGCTCGTCACCGCAGCTCCTCCGCACAGCGCCGTCCGAGTTCATCACCCCGTCCCGCTGCCAGTATCTGCAGCGCTGGCGAAACCCTTACGAAAGGACTTCGCTAGCGTCCCCGCGAGTGCCCCAGGCGCTCCAAGTATGAAGCCTATACCAGAAAAGGCGCCGAATAGGGCTGATGAGGAAGGTTTCGTGACAGTTCAAAGGAGGAAGCGCCGGTCGCGAACCAACAAGAACCGCTGCGGCAAAGCTCCTTCGAAGCCAGAAGTGAGCCTGCGTGCCGCTAAGCCGAACACACCGGTGTACATCTCCCGCCTGCACTACAGCACTAAGGCGGAGGACATCGTGGAGTACGTGCGCCAGAAGACAAGGTACATGCCGAGGGTGCAGTTACTGGAGTCGCGCCGCAACGTCAATTTCAAGGCGTTCGTGGTGCGAGTACCGAACTGTTACCTGCCCGTCGTCATGGAAGAGGACTTCTGGCCGCAGGACGTGGTGTTCCGTCGCTTCCGCGGACAAGTGCCACAGGACAGCTCAAGGACAAGCGAGTGAAGTGAAGCTACTAACATAGTTTTAAGCTATATTTATTAACACACGTTTTGTTTTATACTTTATATATGTTAGTTTGTAAGGTATGTATCTATGGGCCATTGTAGCCTGATAATAAATGTTTTATTATTATTATTATTACTGTATGTACTGTCTGTACTGTCTGTACTGTATGTAGTGTCTGTACTGTATGTACTGTGTGTACTGTATGTACTGTCTGTACTGTATGTAGTGTCTGTACTGTATGTACTGTATGTAGTGTCTGTACTGTATGTACTGTCTGTACTGTGTGTACTGTGTATACATGTGTGCACGGTGTATACTGTGTATACTGTATGTACTGTATGTACTGTCTGTACTGTATGTACTGTGTGTACTGTATGTACTGTATGTAGTGTATGTAGTGTCTGTACTGTGTGTACTGTATGTACTGTGTGTACTGTATGTACTGTGTGTACTGTATGTAGTGTCTGTACTGTATATACTGTGTGTACTGTATGTTCTGTATGTAGTGTCTGTACTGTATATACTGTGTGTACTGTGTGTACTGTATGTAGTGTATGTAGTGTCTGTACTGTGTGTACTGTATGTACTGTGTGTACTGTATGTAGTGTCTGTACTGTATATACTGTGTGTACTGTATGTTCTGTATGTAGTGTCTGTACTGTATATACTGTGTGTACTGTATGTACTGTGTGTACTGTATGTACTGTGTGTACTGTATGTAGTATCTGTACTGTCTGTACTGTATGTAGTGTCTGTACTGTATGTACTGTGTGTACTGTATGTAGTGCCTGTACTGTATGTACTGTCTGTACTGTGTGTACTGTGTATACATGTGTGCACGGTGTATACTGTTTATACTGTATGTACTGTCTGTACTGTATGTACTGTGTGTACTGTATGTAGTGTATGTAGTGTCTGTACTGTATGTACTGTGTGTACTGTATGTACTGTGTGTACTGTATGTACTGTATGTACTGTGTGTACTGTATGTACTGTGTGTACTTTATGTAGTGTCTGTACTGTATGTACAGTGTGTACTGTATGTACTATCTGTACTGTATGTAGTGTCTGTACTGTATGTACTGTCTGTACTGTATGTAGTGTCTGTACTGTATGTACAGTGTGTACTGTATGTACTGTATGTACTGTGTGTACTGTATGTACTGTATGTACTGTGTGTACTGTATGTACTGTGTGTACTTTATGTAGTGTCTGTACTGTATGTACAGTGTGTACTGTATGTACTATCTGTACTGTATGTAGTGTCTGTACTGTATGTACTGTCTGTACTGTATGTAGTGTCTGTACTGTATGTACTGTGTGTACTGTATGTACTGTATGTACTGTGTGTACTGTATGTACTGTGTGTACTTTATGTAGTGTCTGTACTGTATGTACAGTGTGTACTGTATGTACTATCTGTACTGTATGTAGTGTCTGTACTGTATGTACTGTGTGTACTTTATGTAGTGTCTGTACTGTATGTACAGTGTGTACTGTATGTACTATCTGTACTGTATGTAGTGTCTGTACTGTATGTACTGTGTGTACTGTATGTAGTGTCTGTACTGTATGTACTGTCTGTACTGTGTGTACTGTATGTAGTGTCTGTACTGTATGTACTGTCTGTACTGTATGTACTGTGTGTACTGTATGTAGTGTATGTAGTGTAAGTACTGTATGTACTGTGTGTACTGTATGTACTGTGTGTACTGTATGTACTGTATGTAGTGTCTGTACTGTATATACTGTGTGTACTGTGTGTACTGTATGTACTGTGTGTACTGTATGTAGTGTCTGTACTGTATATACTGTGTGTACTGTATGTACTGTATGTAGTGTCTGTACTGTGTGTACTGTGTGTACTGTATGTACTGTGTGTACTGTATGTACTGTGTGTACTGTATGTAGTGTCTGTACTGTTTGTACTGTCTGTACTGTGTGTACTGTGTATACATGTGTGCACGGTGTATACTGTGTATACTGTATGTACTGTCTGTACTGTATGTACTGTGTGTACTGTATGTAGTGTATGTAGTGTCTGTACTGTATGTACTGTGTGTACTGTATGTACTGTGTGTACTGTATGTACTGTATGTAGTGTCTGTACTGTATATACTGTGTGTACTGTATGTACTGTGTGTACTGTATGTACTGTATGTACTGTGTGTACTGTATGTACTGTATGTACTGTGTGTACTGTATGTACTGTGTGTACTGTATGTAGTATCTGTACTGTATATACTGTGTGTACTGTGTGTACTGTATGTACTGTATGTAGTGTATGTAGTGTCTGAACTGTGTGTACTGTGTGTACTGTATGTACTGTGTGTACTGTATGTACTGTATGTAGTGTCTGTACTGTATGTACTGTGTGTACTGTCTGTACTGTATGTAGTGTCTGTACTGTATGTACTTTCTGTACTGTGTGTACTGTATGTAGTGTCTGTACTGTATGTAGTGTCTGTACTGTATGTACTGTATGTACTGTGTGTACTGTATGTAGTGTCTGTACTGTATGTACTGTCTGTACTGTGTGTACTGTGTATACATGTGTGCACGGTGTATACTGTGTATACTGTATGTACTGTCTGTACTGTATGTACTGTGTGTACTGTATGTAGTGTCTGTACTGTGTGTACTGTATGTACTGTGTGTACTGTATGTAGTGTCTGTACTGTATATACTGTGTGTACTGTATGTTCTGTATGTAGTGTATGTAGTGTCTGTACTGTGTGTACTGTGTGTACTGTATGTACTGTGTGTACTGTATGTACTGTATGTACTGTGTGTACTGTGTGTACTGTATGTACTGTGTGTACTGTATTTACTGTGTGTACTGTATGCAGTGTCTGTACTGTATGTACTGTGTGTACTGTATGTACTGTCTGTACTGTATGTAGTGTCTGTACTGTATGTACTGTGTGTACTGTGTATACATGTGTGCACGGTGTATACTGTGTATACTGTATGTACTGTCTGTACTGTATGTACTGTGTGTACTGTATGTACTGTGTGTACTGTATGTACTGTATGTACTGTGTGTACTGTATGTACTGTATGTAGTGTCTGTACTGTATATACTGTGTGTACTGTATGTACTGTGTGTACTGTATGTAGTGTCTGTACTGTATATACTGTGTGTACTGTATGTACTGTATGTAGTGTATGTAGTGTCTGTACTGTGTGTACTGTGTGTACTGTATGTACTGTGTGTACTGTATGTACTGTATGTACTGTGTGTACTGTATGTACTGTGTGTACTGTATGTAGTGTCTGTACTGTATATAGTGTGTGTACTTTATGTACTGTATGTAGTGTATGTAGTGTCTGTACTGTGTGTACTGTGTGTACTGTATGTACTGTGTGTACTGTATGTACTGTATGTAGTGTCTGTACTGTATGTACCGTGTGTACTGTATGTACTGTCTGTACTGTATGTAGTGTCTGTACTGTATGTACTGTCTGTACTGTGTGTACTGTATGTAGTGTCTGTACTGTATGTACTGTCTGTACTGTGTATACATGTGTGCACGGTGTATACTGTGTATACTGTATGTACTGTCTGTACTGTATGTACTGTGTGTACTGTATGTAGTGTATGTAGTGTCTGTACTGTATGTACTGTGTGTACTGTATGTACTGTGTGTACTGTATGTACTGTATGTACTGTGTGTACTGTATGTACTGTGTGTACTGTATGTAGTGTCTGTACTGTATATACTGTGTGTACTGTATGTACTGTATGTAGTGTATGTAGTGTCTGTACTGTGTGTACTGTATGTACTGTGTGTACTGTATGTACTGTATGTAGTGTCTGTACTGTATGTACTGTGTGTACAAATAAAATGTGTGTAAATGTGTGTGTAAAACAAATAAATAATAATTGATGTCAAGATATTATAGTATATGTTTATAGTCAAAATAAATTAAATTATGTCCAGAATATTCATTATTATGCAGTCAAAAATAATCATTCAAAAGTCAATTGAATTAAAATTCACATTATTCAATTATTATTCTTAACTATGTACACATATATTTGAAGTCGGAATAGAAAAGTCCTTTTCATTTAAAAAATCTACAACATTGTAATACACTTTACTAACTAAAAAATTTCTAAGCTTATTTTTGAAAAGTGACAAGGGCAGTTCTCTCCAACTTTTAGGTAATTTATTAAATATGATAGGAGCCATACAGAAAACACTTTTTCCCATGAGGGTTCTTCTCGCAGTATGAGAGCATATTATCCTGTTGTTGTCGCGCCTATTACGTGGTACTACTTCATCTAGTCGTTTAAATCGGTGTGGATTTGTTTTAACAAAAACAGCCACTCCTAAAATGTACAGACATGGCAAAGTAAGTATTTTATATTTTTTAAAGTAAGGCACGCAACTATCAGTAGGTTTAATTTTAAACATTGAACGAACGCATCTCTTTTGAGCCTTGAACACCGTGTCTTTTTCTGTTGAGTTGCCCCAAAAAATGACACCATAGCGTAGATGAGATTCTGTTAAACCATAGTAGGCTGTAAGTAATGCCTCCACACCTATTATAGACGACAATATGTGCAGGGCATAGGCAGATTTACTGATTTTATTATTAATTACAACGGTATTACACCAGTAATAGTAATTAATTATTTTTTCTTATGCATCATATAAATTACAATTTAAATACAGCGTTAATAAAAAATAAAATAATAATAAAAATAAAATTAAAATTACATTTCGTCAGGTTACAAATTGCAATTGTACCTACTATGTACATGTGTTCGGTGTGTGAGAGCGCGTCACGTTGCAGAACTCGGCGGTGCGCTACCAGACATTCCTGCGCCTGTTCCGGCCGCTGTTCCGCGGGCCCTTCGAGATCAAGGGCCTGGACCCGCCCACCACCAGCACCACCACCACCACCACCACCACGCGCACCACCACCACGCCGGACAGCGCCGCCGCCGCCGACAACGAAGTGCGCCGCCGCTGACAGCGCGCTGTTACAGAGATACTGCTGCACTATACACATACATCGTGCCATTTTTATCTTGCGACTTCTGCGTTAAAAACAAAAATGATGAAAATATAGTTAATTTTGTTTGAATCGATTGACTGACGTAACTCCTTGTTTATGCAAGTTATTACACACACACACACACACACACACACACACACACGCACACACACAACTATACCAAATCATATATGCATAGTTTATAATATCACAAATAAGTGCGGTGATCTATATTTGGATATTGCTAAGAAATACCTTAGATCGGAAACATTAAAATAAGAACTATAAAATGGCACCTTGTACTCGTATGTCCTATATCATCCTTGTTACTGAACAAGAATACCAGCCTGACGTGTTGCAGGCGCAGGCGCAGCTGCGCGTGAGCGACACATGTACTTATGCGCTGCAACCAAACGGCCGCAATCACTTCAACTGCTTGTAGTCTTCATTTGTATTGAATTAAGTCAGAGCTAGATGAAGCACATACAGCGCTTACGATGCACCGACTCATCTATTAAATACAGTTTGAAGCCAATCAAAACGTGGCAAGACTGTACAAGGTACATTATTACAACTAATTCTAGAATATTGTCTAGGGGATTGTCATAGGGTTCAATAACAGTTAAGGGGGAGGCAATCTGTTACTAAGATATTATGGTTTGTTTGCTACTTGGAACCGCGCGCGCACTCCTGGTGGAGGCGCCACACGAGGGAGGTCATACTGTGCGCACATATTAAATAGGGAAAAATATAGGTATTCCAGAAGTAAAAACAAACTATGAGATTGTAAATAAACGATAATGTTAAGTTGTCTGCGTTTCATTTACCCCCCCCCCCTCCTCCTCCTCCCCCCGCAGTAACAGATCGATAATCGATCGAACAGTGCGATAATTAACTGGAGCACTAGAACTGTTGAACACTTGTTTGGAAAAATATGGTCAGGAGCTGTCAGTTTGAAAATAATTTTGTTAAACAATTGTTTAGTGGATTCAATCGATTAATCGAAGAAATGTTACCATGTTAAGCATACGCGAAATATTAACTGTATTGACACAGAATACTTCACGGAAAGTCGAAACAATAAGAGATCTAGGAGTACACTTTGATAAAAAGATCACTTTTGTGCCTCATATTGAAAATATTATTAACCTTTTAACCGCTTGTGTCGCATATATGCGACACATATTTCCGTGTCCCTACCGCTCGTGTCGTATTTCTGCGACAGAGAACATGCATGATTTTTTCGTTCTATTTTAGTCCTATTAACTGCGTGGTACAACTGAAACTATTATTAAATAGAGCTATTATTTACAACAATTACTTAAAATTATGTTTCATAGCTCTAAGCATTGAAAAAACTTAAACAAAAATAAGTAACTTGGACTTTTCTTCGGTGTGTATCGCGCGCGTCGCATAAATATGACCATAGGGATGGGATACAATGCAATACGCATTTTAAAAACGAAATAACAAACAGTTAAATAATCAGGTATAATGCATCATTGAGCATAAAATAAACGGTGTCATACGAAATAAAGTTAAATTTAACATATTGCCTTGTGTTATTAATTCTTTTCCTTATTATTCTAAAGAAAAATATCCCTCAGGGTCAGGGCCTCGTGGTCTTTGTATAATGCCAACATTTGACGTTAGTTCCCATCCCTAGACGATATGCGTCTAAATGATGAAGTGCACTTTTAGCATCAGTAAAAATTACAAAATTAATATCTTTATTAATTGATCTAATGTATGACAGTGCTTCTGCAATGCCGATGAGCTCAGCGTGCATAATGGATATTTGAAGAGTATTTACATTAAGCTTTATGAACTCCTTCGTTTGTACATCTAGAAAAGCAGCGCCTATCCCCGTTTGTCCTTGGAAGCATCTGAATATATTTTGTAAAAGCCTGAATATCTGTCGTGTAAGAATTTACTACAAATTAACAATAAATTTTGCATTTTAAATTGACGTTTAGGTTTATCCACGTTATGAATTTCGAAACTTATAAAACTACTTGTATCTAAATTATTAATCCAGGTAGATAAAGCAAACATCTCCAGTTGCTTGCTCGAGTGTACAGGCAGTGATTTTAAATGCATGTGAATCATCACTAATAATGGTGTTTTCTTGGATCTCCAATATACACTTTGTCTACGGTTCGTTAGATCTTCTAATAATGAAATTATAGGATTATTGCAGAGTGACTTTGTCTTAAGCCAGAATTTACCAGCAAGAAAGGCCCGACGCACGAATAAAGGCTGCAAAAGTAACTCTGACTCCATGACATGGATAGGAGTACTTTTTATAAAACCCCCTATAATGCGCATGTACTGATTCTGGACTTTATCCAGCTTGGCACAATTACTCGCGGCGCTAGTATCATATAGAAAACTTGCGTAGTCTAATCTACTCCGAACGATAGAAACGTATAGCATTCTCAAATAATATGGATGCATACCCCAACAAGATCCCGTCAATACTTTAAATATATTTAAAAATTTCATAGCCTTTTCTCTAATTTCATTTATATGTTTTGTCCATCTTAATTTGCGATCAATCCACATGCCTAAATATTTAACACAATTTACATTTTCTAATGCTGTTTCATCTACCACTAAAGTTACCCTTTCATTATAGTAATTATTTAAAAAAATACATATCTTACTCTTATTAGGAGAAATTGTTAAGCCTAGGTTCCGAAGAAGTTCACATAAGGTGTTAATAGAATTTTGTAATGTTCTAGTACCTTCATAGATAGATTCAGAAGTGCAATATAAAACAAAATCATCCGCATATTGGGATACAAATATATCTTTTTCTACAGTTTTACATATATTTATTGTTGCCACATTAAAGAGCAGTGGTGATAGTGGGTCACCTTGGGCCAGACCTCTACAAGCAACTCTAGTAATATATCCAGTTTCAGTTTTAATTTTAATATTCCTATATTTCAGAAAATTCCAGAGGTATTGACATATTTTCGACCCTGCATTAATTTTATGTAAAATTGTTAACAAGGACGTTATATCAACGTTGTTATAGGCATTGTCTATGTCAATAAAACAGCTGATAGTGTTCAACTTTTCAGAGAGCCCCTTTTAAATACGAGAAACTAAACAACTTAAACTATCGAAACAACCCTTAGTCCTCCTGAAACCTACCATATTAGGTGAGAACATACTATGCTTCTCTAAAAACCATTCGAGCCTCCTATTAATTATTTGATGGAAAATTTTGCATAAACACGATAGTAAGGATATAAGCCTCAAAGACGAAGTCTGATTAGGATCCCTTCCAGGTTTTGGAATTGCAATTATTTCAATATCACGCCACTGACTGGGAATAAAACTGCGTGAAAAGAACTGATTAAACATCAATAGGAGAATGACCTTACCATTATTGGGGAGATTTTTAATCATAGAGTATGAGATACCATCACACCCAGGAGATGTATCCTTTGCTTTAATACATTTAATTAACTCCTGCATGGAGATATTAGTCTCCAAAACTATATTAGGTAATGTAAATTTTGGTTGATTTGGTCTAACATAATCTGGCGTGAGACTGCGGATTAAGTTATTTGCTTTGGTAGCATCTATTACAGTTCTAGGAGCCCGATAACCCTTTATCCATTTCATTTTGCGCCACATTTCAGAAACTGATATATTATTATCTATTGATGAACAAAATTGAATCCAATCATTAAGCCTTGCTTGCCGTATTAACTTTTGTGCAACTGCAATTTTATTTTGTAGAATATCTAAGTTGGCAGGATTTGGATTTTTACGAAAATTGGATAAAGCTAGTCTCCGGACTGCCACTGCTTTAGAAACTTCTGCATTCCAATATGTTTTAGGGGAAAATTTTGAGTCGGGATTTTGCGGTATTTTAGTAAGAGGGATATGTAGGTCTGCTGCAAAATTTATATAATTAATAAAAATATCATAAGCTTTTTGAGGATCAGCAGGAAGTATTAAATTTGAAAACATATCTTCAAGACATATTTTATACGAATCCCAGTCGGCATGATAACTAAATGGTCACTTCCCAAAGTTTCATTTAAAACTGACCAATTAAAATTCAACGCAATATCAGATGTAGCCAAGGACAAATCAGGAGAAGATTCCTGCAAGGTACCATTAACCAATTCAATGCGAGTTACACTGCCATTATTTATTACAACATAATTATTATCTACGAGTGAGTCTACAATTTGAACACCTCTCAGGTCTGTTTTATTGGACCAATTCGTATGATGGGCGTTAAAATCCCCGATTATAATTGACTTCCTATTAAATGATGAAAATAAATTATTCCAATCCGTTTGGTTAGTCCGAACAGATGGTGGGCAGTATACAACTATTACATTTTCTAAGAGAGAATAATTAAGAATTTTAATGTGAAGAACTTCGAATCCCGGAAGGGATATCTGAAAGTTTCCTACTTGAGTTTTTACAGATTTATGAGTAACAATAGCCACACCCCCATAAGAGTCATCCCTGTCTTGACGAAATACATTATAGTTATTGATTTTAAGATTACTGTCGGGATTTAACCATGTTTCCGAAATAGCAGCTATATGTATTTTATCTTGGTTAAGTAACTGAGAAAAAGCTACTAGCTTAGGCTTAAGACTACGCGCATTCCACTGTATTATATTCAGTTTTACGTTTTCAGTGCTATCCATTAAAGAAATTAAGAACCATTTGCAACAACGTAGACTCCGATATTTTGTCAACCACTAATAGTATAAACCATTCAATACAAAGTTTAAGAATATTCTTAATTTTAGTATACCATGAACAATTTTTAAGATAAATAACTTCTTTTATTCGCGAGAGTAATTCGTTGCATGTTGTTCTGTGTTCAGTGTTACCTTTTGTTTGTTTGTTACCATTTCGTTCGTACTCGTAATCTTCGTCGGTTCCCGGTTCCTCTGCCAGACTTGACTGCCATTCTAACAGAAACTCGGATAGGTTTTGCTTCTTTTTCAAAGACTTTCTCTTGTTCAATGTTGTCTTATTGCATAGGTTAGCAGAGCTAGGTGTTTCTTCGACGTGAACATCCGCCTCAACCGTACTAATTTCTGCAAATGTGGGGGTATTCTCAAATGCAGGAACATAAACAATTGAATTATTTACTTCTATCTGTTTAGCTTGACCATTTACACGAGGAGAAGGTGGGACGTACGCACTTAATGCTCTCTTGTATGAACAATTGAATTCAGCCATGATTTCACGTAATTTACGTTCTTTTAAATACAGAGGACACGTTTTAGATAGGGCCATATGGTTGCCTGAGCAGTTTATGCATTTAAAATTCTTAGTCTCACAATTTTCATGAGCTCCGCCGCACTTAGGACATATAATTTTATTAGAAGGACAAGTCCTAAGTCTATGACCCAGTTTCCAGCATCGTGAACACTGTGAAACCGGATAAATATAAGGTTCGACCTTAATCCTCAAACCATCGGTATAAACGTATGGAGGCAAATAATTTCCTTTAAAACATATTCTCACTACTTCACAAGGAGACCAGCCTCCTTCCTTGTTACGACGGTCAAGTCGCTTTACAGAGATAATCTCAGTATTATCTTGACAGAATAAACTGCTCAGTATCTCATTTTCTTTCAGTTCTAACTCAACGTCCTTAATAACACCGTATGAATAACTTACTTCCATATCTTTGTTAAATCTCCACCTCTTGGCAATAAATTCTTCACATAAACATAGCTTATCCATATTCGATACATCTTGAAATTGTATTCGAACTCTAAATGGGCTCAGATATTTAACATTGATTATATTATTAATATTATTTGCTTTTAACAATTTAGCCAATGCAAAAGATTTCGGAAGTTTATCGCTGCATGATATCGTAACTTCTAATTTTGGTGTTTCCCTCTCCGGACTATTCATACGAGATTTTTTACCTTTTCCTTTATTACCTACTATCTTCCACTCTTCATCAAGTTCTTCTTCTTCAAGACTTCTTGGGTTGGTTCTTTTTAGGCCGGCAATCGGTACATCTACAGTTTCTTTCATCTCAATCAAGTTTTCTTTGTCATCCTCTAATTTAGTATCGTCTAAATTATTTTGCTCCATTGCAAGTAAACAACACCTGGCGCACGCGCCCCGCGCGCCCGCACTCCCACCGACCGATCGCCACCTAAGTAGCTTAGCGCGTAAACAACACGAATTCACGGGATTAAAATTACTCAACTTAACCAAAACACGTCCGACTCGCACGCGTGCCGATACGAACTGAGCCCTTACGATGCTCTTTACAAGGAGTAAAAGGATCACTATTGAAGAACATTGGTCTGTAGACCCCCTTTTAAATAGTCCCATATTTAACAGTATTATGTATAGAGAAGTGCACGTGGATGTAAGTAATTTATCAAGATTATATAATAATAATAATAATATCCTAGGACATTGTTCACACACGGTCATCTGATCCCAAACTAAGCAGAGCTTGTACTATGGAAACCAGATAACTGATATACTACATATACTACTTTTTTTTTGTAAATACATACTTATATAGATAATTACACCCAGACTCAGGACAAACAGACATGTTCATGCACACAAATGTTTGTCCTGGATGGGAATCGAACCCACGACCAGCGGCATGGCAGGTAGTATCTTAACCAACCACGCCAACTGGCCTGTCAAAAAAAAAAATATATATATATATATATATATAATATATATGTAATATGTAAGATGATACGGGAGTAAAAAACGCACAATTTGATTTATCTAAAAATAGAAAAGTTTAAATTTATTATGAAATTAAAACACTTAAATTAATTGTGATCAAATCAAATACATCCTGAATTCTGGCCTACTAACCTAAAAATAGAAAAATCGACAATTAAAGGTTTTTACTTCCAATATTTTAGTAGGTCGACACTGAATTACTTTACTTAGTTAAACTAGCTATTTTATGAACTTTACTTCTTTTCCTTATTACTTTTATACAATAAGAAATAAATTACTTCACGAGCAGGCTTAAATTCTCTATCTCGAGTTTCCTGTCACTGTCATTATTCGTGTGCAACGTCCCGCAGACTCCCCCTCGGCATACCGGCCCATCGTTCTGCTCGATGAGGTCGGCAAAATGTTCGAGGGGATAATCGCTGCGCGGTTAAAGGTCCATTTGCGCGGGATCGGGCCGGACTTGTCGGATGCTCAGTTCGGTTTTCGGGCTGAGCGTTCCACGGTGGACGCGCTGGCCTGCCTTAAGGGGCAGGCGAAGGAGGCGATGGAGGCAGGGGACGGATTGTTGGCTGTGTCATTCGACATAGCCAACGCCTTCAACTCCGTTCCCCACTCCACCATCCTAGAGGCGCTCCGATTCCACGGAGTGCCTCGTTACCTGCGCAGTCTGCTGGCCAGCTACCTGGAGGATCGGGCGATCCTCCTGGTGAATAGGACTGGCCAAGTCCGGCGGTACGCCGTTGAGGCCGGCGTTCCGCAGGGGTCAGTCATAGGACCTCTCCTCTGGAACGTCGGCTATGATTGGCTCCTGCGGGGAACTCTCCTCCGAGGCACGAGTGTCGTTTGCTACGCGGACGACACTCTCCTCACCGCCCGGGGGGGGAGTTTCAGGGAGGCGGCCAACTTGGCCTCGGCGGGCGGATCCTTGGTCGCGGGGAGGATTCGCCGCCTAGGTTTAACGGTGGCGCTACACAAGACCGAGGCCGTGTTCTTCCACGGACCTCGGCAGCGCCCCCCACCTGACGCCCACATCTTCGTGGAGGGCGTCAGAATCGGGGTCAAGGCCCAGATGAAATATCTGGGCCTTGTACTCGACAGCAGGTGGCGCTTCGGTCCGCATTTTAGCGGGCTGTCGTCGCGCCTGCTGAAGACCGCGGGCGCGCTGTCTTGGCTGCTTCCCAACTTGGGGGGGCCCAGCGCGCGATGCCGACAACTTTACGCCGGCATCTTAAAGAGTATGGCCCTCTACGGGGCGCCCATCTGGGAGGACTCCCTCCAAAGGAGGGAGAACGCCGCCGCCCTGCGGGCGCCCCAAAGGGCCATAGCCCAGCGGGTGGCGCGGGCCTACCGCACGGTGGGCTTCGCGGCAGCATGCGCTCTGGCCGGCACCCCACCTTGGGAACTCGAGGCGTGGGTGCTCGCCAGAGTGTATGAATGGACGGCGGGGCGGAGGGCGAGAGGAGAACGCCCCGCCCCGGAAGAGCGGGAAGCCGTCCGGTGGGAGGCGAGGGAC